>OX637289.1:32134530-33558697 GCA_951799445.1 Pseudisothecium myosuroides | reverse complement strand
GAATGGCAAAGGTCATTGGGCTACTTGTACAATGTTGAGGAGTTGCTTTACATGATTTTGCTTGCCGTTGTGTGATTTTTTGTTCTCTTTTTTGGTTTTATAGATTTGTGACATAGATAGCAATTGGCTGCAGCTGAAGACACCTCGTGCATCCTCACTGACTTAACATTGGATTGTTTTGTGTTTTGGGACGGGCACAGGTGAGGCTCAGCCTTCAAATCTTGGACTCCCATTTTTGGATTTCAAGGAAGAAGACACTTTTTCAAAGCACTGGACATCTAGTCATATTTTTGTGCTTTGTTATGGATACATGTATTTGGCATATTTTTGGAGAACAGAGTGATTTCTTGAGACATACTTATAGCTCTAGAACAACATTCTACTTTGATACTTTTATATGAAATTGATAGATACTATCCTATGTTAAAGCTCATGTACAATCTGTGATTTGACAAGGCATATCTTATGTTAGCTTGTGAAAAGAGTTGTCTGGATCCCAGTTTGGTTACAAGTTAGGTGGTGACAAGATATGGCCCTGTTTATTGTTTAGGGATGTACAGTTTTAGTCCCTTCTTCTTCTTCTTCTTCTTCTTCTTCTTCTTCTTCTTCTTCTTTAGCCATTGTACAAATTTTGTAGTTTTATTTACCCTATGGCTTATCCTATGAACAAACAGTAACAATTAGCCTTTCATTTCTATAGCTTCATTAGGGAATAACCACTGCAAGTTTTCCTTGAGGCCATAGTCAATAATCAAAATTTTCCTAAATTTCCTTTGATTTTATCCTTAGTAGGTGGGTTGGTGGTATTTTCTAAATTTCCTTTGAATTTCTTGACCTTTGAATTTCCTAATCAACCACCACCTTTTGGCATGATGGGTAGTTGCAACTTTCCCATACTGGCCATCTCTGTGGCTTTTCCCTCCCAAATTTCAAATTAGTGAGTATATAGTTGCTTCCGCACTTCTAAGTCTTCCTCTCTCACTGTGACGGTCGATGCTTGATGTGGTGTTTTCTTCTTGAGTGCAACTTTTGAGCTTCCACAAGCTTGCACCTCTCAAGAATGGCAAAGGTCCCTAGGCTATGTTTTGTTTGTTTACTTTGCTTAGAATCACGCTTAACTCACTATTTTGTCACTTCTTGTGCTCTTTGTTGTTTTTTCTTGACCTGTGACATAAATAGCAATTGGCTACAGATGAAGACACCTCGTGCATCCTCACTAACTCAACATTGGTTTGGTTTGTGTTTTGGGACGGGCACAGGTGAGGCTAAGCCTTAAGGTCAAATCTCCCATTTTTTGGAGTACTTGGAGCAAGTTTATTCTAGCATTTGGACAACCTGTCTATGCTCATTTACATGGTTTTTCTGATTTAGCACTTGGATACATAGGAATGATTTAGAGGATATTATATCTACCTATACATTTGGTGTGACTTGATTGAGAATGTTAAGCATTATTTTATATTTTGCCTTGATTTTTCTTGGCCATATAGTTAGGTTTTGGAAAGATGAGGCTCTATTTCAGGGATGTTATGTCTTAGTCTCCTCTTCTTCTTCTTCTTCTTCTTCTTCTTCTTCAGCAATTATAAAAGTAATTTTTTCTTAAGTCAAGGAAATTATACATTGCTAGAGGTCATAGCCCATGAACCTTTCTCATATGGTTAGATCATTCCAATATTAAGTTTTAGACATATAAACTTTCTTCCTCTCATATATATATTTTACACATATTTTATATATAATTTACATTTTATATTTTTATATTCATATATATTCTTATATATATTGTATATATTATTTTATTTGTATTTTTAGAAGCTCTTCCAAATGCACATGTAGTTACTTGCATAGGTGTTACTTTAAATCTAAGTATTTCTTTTTAATTCTTTTTAGTAACTTCTCCATCCTGGATAAGTAAAAAGAATAAATCCTATGGGCCATTTTCCATTTGGCATACCAACCATGGTGATTTTAATTAGATCTGTAACAGGCAAGGACTTCTATGATCTATTACATCATAGGTAGTTAAACTACTCAAAATATTCAAATTATTTTGAATCAAGGCGGGAGTGACATCTATGTAAACCCACCCACCCACCCACAATGGGTGGCGCCTAAATTAGTTAATCACTATGGGTATGTAGTGGGTAGTTATCTCCCACATGCAACTTTAAAAACCCATGAAGTGGTTTCCCTCCCACAGTTTGAACTATATTAGCCTCCTTTCTTACGTTAGTACTCCTCTTGTGTTTGTGAGTGCGACGATTCACTGTGGTGTGAGTTTGGAGGATAGTTTAAGTGCAACTCTTGAGCTTCCAGAGTGAAGAAGGAATGGCAAAGGTCTCTGGGTCATTGGAGTTTGTTTGGATTATGTTGCCTTTTTGTTACCATGTGTGTAGTTTTAAACTATGTTTTTCATTTGACTTGCTGGATTTGCGACATAGATAGCAATTGGCTTCAGCTGTAAACACCTGTTGCATCCTCACTCACGCTACATTGGTTTGTTTTGTGTTTGGGACGGGTACAGGTGAGGCTGAGCCTTCAAATCCGACTCTTCCGATTTGAGATTCATGGAGCATTTTGTTTTCATGCACATGGGTTCCTATGTGGATTCCTACTTCTCTTGTGCTGTTACTTCACTATTAGATATGGATGGGATATAAAGCACTTGTGGTGATTTTTATGTAGAGTTTGAGGACTCTTATGTATCCAAAGTAAACCTTTTTTGGATAACTATATCAAAGTGATATTTTTGATACAATTTGCCTTAGTTTTTAATTTGGTCTCTGAGCTGATATGACTCATTCTAGCAAGAAGTTAGGTTTTTGGAAAGTGAAGCCCTGTTTAGGGGTGTTTCAGTAAAAGTCCCTTCTTTGTTTTCCAAACCACACAGATGTGGTGAGCATCTGTCTCCACTTTTTAATTACTTAAACAACATGCTACTTGAGTATCAGTTAAACTAACTGTATGGAACTCTCTCTGTACGTAGGATGCACAATCTTCTTGGGCGCAGGAACTGGTTGCCTTAGGGTATACCGATCCCCTGCCGGTCCCCTCTCCTGCCGTTCAGTCCGTCATCTGCTCCATCAGCGAGCAGGAGATCCACACGTTTGTGCAATCGACGGACACGGCTGCGATGCAGGATCGAGACGAAGACGGTGAGCACGCTCCGCTGCTACTCACGACTTTGGACTTATCGCACTAGACGGCCATCATGATGGCAACTATTTCGGACAAAGAAAAAGGACTGGAAAGATTACGAGAGGCCCACCAAGCGCTGGTCCCTCTCTTAGAACGCGACGAGCTTGAATTTATCGAAGCAGCTGGCAACACCAGACGTGTCGAGGCGGCTCTCAAGGCTGCAAATCCGCATGAGGAATGGGCGGAGCCACCCCCAGCAGTCGACCTCTCTCAACCAGGCCCAGCAGAAGCAAATGGTCTCCACCCCCTGTTGGCCAAGATCAATATCCCTGCGGCCCACAAAGCAGCTATTGAGGATTTGTCAGAGGCTATCATGACTACACAATCGGAAAAGGAGATGAATACGCTCGATGCACCTGGTAAGGGTCCCTCCATTCCGTTTCTCCCTCCACGTGCTGTAGAAGAACAGTTGGCAACCCGTGCTCACCGCACTTGGTGTTTGTCCAACATTAACCTCCTAGCACCAATCACTACACATATGTGGAAATTGTGGGCTCACTTATCAGAACAGGAGGTGAAATCATGTGAGGAAAAAACTTTGAGTTGCACAGGTCTTCTAGAAAAACCTGTTGAGATGGTTAATGCATTTCCCATTGCATTATATGACCACCACAAGTGTACAACCACTGCTATAAACATTCACACAAAATTGGATGTGCTTACCTGTACTCCCAGGAGTCCTAAGTTTACTTCCCAGTTGTGGAATTGCCAGAGACCCTACATTAGATGCAAATGTAGTCAGAATGCTAAGTCTGGTTGTAAGGGTAATATGTTATGGTTTGACCATAGTATTTGGTACATGATCAATAACCTGCCCAAGTTCTTCCCTGATAGCACGTACCCCTCCCTTCCTGCCAAATATGGTGCTTTTCTCACCTGGATCAAGGGAGCAGCAAGAGTTGCGGTGAAGCAACAAATTACATTTATAGCCGTCCGCAAGTTGATGGACACTGCAGCTTTAGAATTCGCCACTGATCCCTTACAGAAGCTGCTGACAAAACACTATGAGGCTCCCGGCGCAAGGAAGGTGGAGCGTCTCTTTAAACCTGCCTCTTTCTCTGTTGAAACGAGTGCTCCCACGCCTCCACAGAAAAGACGAAGAATCAATATGAACGTCACTGCTAACGACTTACCACCGAACCATCAGAGAACCCCACCAACATACCCGAATCGGAATGGAGGTCGCGGAGGTGGCAAGTCTGGAGGAGGGCGCGGTAATTACAATCGCAATTATCGATCACCCGGTGGTTTTCAGTTCATCGGTGGCAACAGTCGCGGCGCAGATAACTCCCCTGCGATGTCAGCACGTTCGGAGTACCAACGTAATGACCAGACACTTGCGATTACCAGCTCTGGCGATTCACGCCCAAAACCCAGAACTCCCATCCAGGGAAGAATTTTGAACTGGGATAATATGTAGCTGGCACGTTTTCAGTCCTTTGCTCATATGAATCAACTTACAAATAGTTGACACAAACTAAGCCTATACTTATCATAGTCTTAATATTGTTTTTTTCAAAACTCAGACTCATGTTTTTCGTACTATCGATTACCGATGTACACGATGAGGTTCTGTCACCAGTACGATGAAGCCCAGTATCAGTACCTGTACTGATTAGCTTCCCTTTTTATATAAAGTTTTTATTCATGTTACATACTGTGTTTTGTCCCACAGAAGGACGCATCCTAATCACAGATAACTACGGGCGTCTCAAAGTGAAACGTACTTCGAGTAGCAAGAAATCCGGTTACATCAAACTGAAATACTGTAATAGAGCCTTGGAATGGATCAATCTGAAAAAATTATTCCAAGATCTCATGATCTCCTTTCAACATGACCATCTATGTCCCATTATTGAGGATATTGTCTTTGCTTGGTCTTACGTTGAGAATCTGGCCACGGTTCTGTATAAACCCTCGGCAGTTTTCCGACAGTTCTCCTTCATACATCTGCTGGACGAAGCGAACCTTTGCGCATGTTTAACTGCAAAAAGGTTCCATAAATTTCTCGACCCAATGACTGCCAATGAGACTTCCTCCTACGCCAAGGATGCCATGCATGTCCGCACAATGGACTTATCGATCATCCAACACTCCGGACTCAGGAACGCAGTGGCTCAGGGCTTAAACCATATCCCTCTACGACCCACCAACGTCGTTCACGCACTGGAAACTGTGCTAGACGCATTCGAACAACTTGTATCCATCCTGGATTTGGAAGCCACTGAGTTTCCTCTCGACATCGCTCATGCCCAACTCCGCGATACCTGTCTTGAGACCCTCAGACACGCGATGAAAAACAATAAGCATGGTTTTCGAGTTTCAGGACCGATGATCCTTGATCTTCCGGCTGTCCAGAATGAGATTCAATGGCTGTCGAAACATTTGTTCTGCTCGGGCTTAGACAAAGCAAACAACAATGCTTGTTTCCTATGCATCAAGCATATTCGTCTACAAGCCTTCGAACGTCTTAATGGAGAAGATTTCACTGCTTGCAAGACTGACGGAGTATGGACACTCCCCACAGGCATTCTACATAGCGTACAATCAGAGCTTGTACAAATTTTACCTGAATGCCCTCCTATCTTCCAAGCGCTGCCTTATCTTATGGCTACTTTTAAACAGCATAAAGGAAAATACCGGTGGTTGACCAATGCATTCCGCACTGTCTTCTCTAACATAGCTACGTTACTCACATTAACTTCCAACGCTATGTTAGAAACTATCAAACAATGGGCTACAAGCACCGAAACCGGGTATGCAAGCTTTTTACAGACAAGCACCACTATGTACTGGAGCATTGACTCAGTCTTAGATGCCACGATAAATCTACCAGGCAAGATTCGGGACATTTTTGTTGCAGATATCACACGTTGCTATGAGTCCATACCTTTACAAGGACCGGATAACCTCCTGGATGCATTATCGTTTATAACACGCACTGCTTTTAAACACTCCAGCAGCTCACACCCTCGAGCGACCACTTCCATGTGGGTCCGGATTGACACCAAGGGGGTCCCAGCCACAGCGAAATGGGCCACATCCAGACCTTCCAACGCGAACTGGATATGCCTAGATTCTGCACGCCTAATACAACTTCATGCATGGCTTATGAGCCACTGCTTTATCGCTCTTGGAGATCGTGTATGGCGTCAATGTATGGGAATACCAATGGGGTTCTCTTGCTCTCCCGTTTGGTGCAATATCTATCTCATGACATATGAAATAAAATTTATCCAACGTCTGGCGAAGCTAGGACGGAAAGATATTCTGTCCCAATTCCAATGTGCATACCGCTACATTGATGACCTGTGTCTCATCAACGTTGGTAATCCACGATGCTTTCTTGCCCCGGAACAACCCAGGACGGAGTCCAATCCATTCTGGATATACCCTTTAAATATTCTTACGATTAAGGAAGAAACAGCCCTGTTTGCTCCCAATGACCCAGAACGTGGCTTACAAGCCCACTTCATGAACGTAGAGATTCTGGTCCACAAAACTGATCCAGAGAAATACACATTTCGAAAATATGACAAAAGGAGAAACTTACCGTTTCAGTATACACAGTACATCAAATTTCGGTCTAACAGACCTATTCACCAGGCTTACAATATCGCTATATCACAAGTGCTACCCGTATTGTACATCTCCAACACGGATGATGCTGCAATTATCGAGATTCGTCATATCATCAACACCATGGTTGGCAATGGTTTCAAGCGTGAACGCTTAATCAGAAACATTCGCAACTTCCTAAGCAGCGGATCCTTTCCTGTGATCCAGATAAATCTGCAGCATGTACTAGACTCTCTGTAAGTCTCGTTACTTTACCTCAACAGAATAAGATGTAAGAACTACCTTGAAGTTTAAGCCTGGTATGCACCTCTATAGGAGTGTGGCATACCAGTGCCTAATTCCTATAGAGGTAGCATCACCAGGGGTGGTGGAGGGTCTTCTTCTTCTTCTTCTTCTTCTTCTTCTTCAGCAATTATAAAAGTAATTTTTTCTTAAGTCAAGGAAATTATACATTGCTAGAGGTCATAGCCCATGAACCTTTCTCATATGGTTAGATCATTCCAATATTAAGTTTTAGACATATAAACTTTCTTCCTCTCATATATATATTTTACACATATTTTATATATAATTTACATTTTATATTTTTATATTCATATATATTCTTATATATATTGTATATATTATTTTATTTGTATTTTTAGAAGCTCTTCCAAATGCACATGTAGTTACTTGCATAGGTGTTACTTTAAATCTAAGTATTTCTTTTTAATTCTTTTTAGTAACTTCTCCATCTTGGATAAGTAAAAAGAATAAATCCTATGGGCCATTTTCCATTTGGCATACCAACCATGGTGATTTTAATTAGATCTGTAACAGGCAAGGACTTCTATGATCTATTACATCATAGGTAGTTAAACTACTCAAAATATTCAAATTATTTTGAATCAAGGCGGGAGTGACATCTATGTAAACCCACCCACCCACCCACAATGGGTGGCGCCTAAATTAGTTAATCACTATGGGTATGTAGTGGGTAGTTATCTCCCACATGCAACTTTAAAAACCCATGAAGTGGTTTCCCTCCCACAGTTTGAACTATATTAGCCTCCTTTCTTACGTTAGTACTCCTCTTGTGTTTGTGAGTGCGACGATTCACTGTGGTGTGAGTTTGGAGGATAGTTTAAGTGCAACTCTTGAGCTTCCAGAGTGAAGAAGGAATGGCAAAGGTCTCTGGGTCATTGGAGTTTGTTTGGATTATGTTGCCTTTTTGTTACCATGTGTGTAGTTTTAAACTATGTTTTTCATTTGACTTGCTGGATTTGCGACATAGATAGCAATTGGCTTCAGCTGTAAACACCTGTTGCATCCTCACTCACGCTACATTGGTTTGTTTTGTGTTTGGGACGGGTACAGGTGAGGCTGAGCCTTCAAATCCGACTCTTCCGATTTGAGATTCATGGAGCATTTTGTTTTCATGCACATGGGTTCCTATGTGGATTCCTACTTCTCTTGTGCTGTTACTTCACTATTAGATATGGATGGGATATAAAGCACTTGTGGTGATTTTTATGTAGAGTTTGAGGACTCTTATGTATCCAAAGTAAACCTTTTTTGGATAACTATATCAAAGTGATATTTTTGATACAATTTGCCTTAGTTTTTAATTTGGTCTCTGAGCTGATATGACTCATTCTAGCAAGAAGTTAGGTTTTTGGAAAGTGAAGCCCTGTTTAGGGGTGTTTCAGTAAAAGTCCCTTCTTCTTCGGCTTTAGAACAATTTACATTTATTTATGTTTTTGTTTGTCATACAAAAAAGCCTTATAGAATTTTGCCTTAAAATTGTTATTGGATAGTTTATACCAAATTGGTTACATTCCAATTCACAATTTATCAAGATCCTCCAATGTTCATACTCCTTATAGTTTTTATTTTGCCCTATATTTATTTATTTATTTTAAAGGGCCTCTAACAAATTTAAATAAATAAATTTAATTTAATTTAATTTAATTTGTTATTATTTACCTATTTGCTTAAATTATTTTTAAAGAGCTTACAAGTCCCCTTAATACTTTGAGCTTACAAATTAGTCTTATCTCACATATAATATCTCCCAGGCCATTCGTCATTGACAATGGACCACCATGGAGTAATTTAAAATGAGTCTAATAAGTGGAAAAAACCACCTACCCACCCAGTATGGGTGTGTGTTTATTAGACTACTCCACTACCAGGAGTGCGTATTTATTTCCCAAACGGCCTTGTTCATGCATCTCTCTGGTTTTCCCTCCAAAGTTTGTCACAACTTACTTGTTGTGTGTCACCACACACCATTCTCTTTGTTTGGTTTCGTGAGGAGTTTGTGGAGTGATGGTTTACCTTCTGTGAGATTTTGTGGAGTTTTGGAGTGGCTCTTGATCTTCCAACAAGTTGTTTGTCTACAGGAATGGCAAAGGTCGTGTGGAGTTTTAGTGTGTTTGGAGTTTTTGTTCACTGACTGCATTTGTTTTATTCACTGATGTGATCTTTTGACCCATGTTTTCTCACCAATCTTTGTGATTTTAGGATCTGTGACATAGATAGCAATTGGCTTTCAGCTTTAGACACCTGATGCATCCTCACTCACTATACATTGGCTTGTTGCATGTTTGGGACGGGTACAGGTGAGGTTGAGCCTTCGGATCCTGATTTCCCAAGTTTGTGGATTTCTTGAGACAAGTTTTTCAAGCACATGGACAACTCTTTCTTGCATTTTTGTGCTTACTCTTATGGATAACTTTGCTATGATTTGTGACACTTCTTTCCTACATAGGAAGAAGTAATTTTATTGTGATTTGTGACTCTTCTTTCCTGTATAGGGAGATGTATTTTTAGAAAACTATTTTCACACTACTTGTACAGCCTGAGTTGATTTGAGATTTGACTTAAGATAAGTCTATTTTTTTAGGACTATGGTATGTATTGTGCCTTAGACAAAGTTGTGAAAAGATGATGCCCAGTTATGGGGTGTTTCAGTCTTGTTCCTTCAGCCTTTGAACAATTTAAGTTTCACATATCTTAGGGCTATGATTTGCAAAATGGTTTTATTTGACCTTATGCCTTATACCTTTTATTATGGTATTTTTATTTATTTATAAGGTAAATGTAATTTAATTTAAAATTACATATATTTATTTTTACCTTTTTAATTTCACTAGTCAGTTTTCCACCATAGGAGGAATTTTTTATGGTCACTATCTATGTTCACATGCACTTTCATTTTATTTACTGAGTTGCAAAGGTCCCTCATTTTATAAGGTTTAATAATCCTAACACTACTCAATGTGTACCACCTTATGATTTTTAGATGACTATAATCAAATCATAAGTTAGCTTGGTGGATGATACCACCCACCCACCCACTATGGGTGATTCACTGACTACTTCGTTGATTTGCAAGCCACTGTCTATGGCCTATTAAATAAGCTTGACTAATACTTTATGGCCACTCCTTGACGTTTCCCTCCCAAATTCAAATTAGTGAACTCACATATAATGGTTTCCTTACCATTGTGTTTTTCTCTCTCACTGTGACGGATTGAACTTGGGCGGCTTGGAGCTCTCTTTTTGGCAACTTTTCAACTTCCAGTTTGTGCTTGTGCTTCTTAGAATGGCAAAGGTCATTGGATGCTCATACTTGGCTTTGGATTTGTGCTTTTTGGCTCACTGATTTGTATCTTTTTGCTCTAATTCCTTGATTGTGTTGACCTGTGACATAGATAGCAATTGGCTTTTGCTGAAGACACCTCATGCATCCTCACTAACTTCACATTGGATTGTGTTGTGTTTTGGGATGGGCACAGGTGAGGCGGAGCCTTCAGGTCATATCTCCCATTTTTTGGAGTACTTTTGAGCAAGTTTATATTGGCATTTAGACAACCTGTCTATGTTCATTCCTACATGGATTTATATATTTTTATACTAGTACTTGGGCATATTGTGATTACTTTGAACACATTGTAACTACCTTAGCACTTGATAGTGTTTCTGGTGTGTTTGGTGAGGTTGAGAAATTTTAAACACTATTCTATGTTTTGCCATGGCATTATTGGCTATAGAGTTAGGTTTTGAAAAGTTGAGGCCCTGTCTCAGGGATGTTATGTCTCAGTGTCTTCTTCTTCGGCAATTGTGTAGCATATGATTTCCAAATTAGGGTTTTTTTTCCCTAAGTTTGAATGCTATATTATACATTGCAATATGAAGTTGCCTTTAGACCTATTTTGTTTAATTTAGTGGTATGGTTGTACCACTATAAAGTTTATAATTTATTTTTATATTTTAAGCTTATCCCCTTTTGGCATATAAATTATCCCAATTGATTATAGTACATTTACCTCTATATACTTAGTTGTAAGAAAGTTTCACTTTCCCACATATTAGCTAGGTACTTCATATACCTTTTTAGATTTAATATTAATCTATAATTTTGTTTGTTTCAAAGCCCTCCCCAATTTAGATGGGACTCGTAAGCACTTTTCTAACCCAATTTTTACTAATTGGATGTGCTATCATGGGAATTTTCAAATTGGTTTGAAATAGGCGGGAATGGTACCAGTGACCACCCACCCATCCACTATGGGTGGTGCTTTTAAATTAAATCATTCCAAATCATGAGGTGGGTAGTGATTGCCCACATACCTCATTACTACCCAGTTAGGGTTTTTCCTCCCACAGTTTGAACATATATGGGCCTTCCCGTGCCTTTGTTTTACCTCTCTTGTTTTGGTTGTGGCTGTGGCGGTTCACTGAGGTTTTGTGTTTGAGGACGATTTGAGGATATCTTTGTGCAACTCTTGGGCTTCCATCTTGTAGTGGGAATGGCAAAGGTCACTGGCTAATTGGAGTATTTGGAATTTTGTTGCACTTTGCTTATCGTTTGATGCCTTGTGGCCTAGTTCTATTTGTTCTTAGTTTATTGATTTACTGGATTTGTGACATAGATAGCAATTGGCTTGCAGCTGAAGACACCTTGTACATCCTCACTGACTTCACATTTGTTTGTGTTGTGTTTGGGACGGGTACAGGTGAGGTTGAGCCTTCAAATCCAACTTTTCCAATTTTGGAACTTATGGACGACTCATTTTCAAGAACTTGGACTCCTATTTGGACTCTTTATGTTATTTTGTTTATTAGTTATGGATTTACATGGATGGGTGGTTGCACTTGTTACTGTTATTGTTACTCTTATGGATCATCTCAAGATTTACATATGTCCAATTTAGGAGTTGTACTACCTGATGTGATATTAGCAATACATAAACTGGTGGGGTGATGTTACATTTCTATGTTAAGGAAGGTACTGTTTATACCAGTTAGCAAAGAGTTGAGTATGACAAGAGTGATGCCCAGCTTTGGGGTGTTTCAGTCTAAGTCTCTTCTTTGTATATCTAACCACATAGGGGTGGTGAGCCTTTGTCTCTACTTTTGATTATTCATACTTATGCTGTAATTGGTCCTTTAAAACTTGATTTACTCAAACTGATGCTAAGACTGACCTTTTAACTTGTTTATTAAAATAGTTATCATGTCTTGCATAGGATACACAAGGCGGTTGGCTACCTGAGCTGGTAACTATGGGCTATAGTGATCCACTGCCTGTTCCTTCACCAGCTGTCCAGTCTGTGCTTAGCACCATCAGTGACTCGGAGATTCACTCGTATATTCACACGAACGACAATGCGGCGCTCCAGGATCGGGACGACGAGGGTGAGCATGCCCCGCTGCTTCTCACAACGCTTGATCTGTCTCACAGGACTGCAATAATGATGACCGCTATCAATAGCAAAGAAAAGGGCCTTGAAAGGCTACAAGAGGCCCACCAAGCTTTGGTACCTCTTTTGGAATGTGACGAGCAAGAATTCGTGGAAGCTGCCGGCAATACGCGACGTGTTGAGAACGCCCTCAAAGCTGCCAACCCGCACGAGGAGTGGGCGGATCTTCTGCCTTCTGTTGACCTCGCACAGCCCGGGCTTGCAGAAACAAGCGGCCTGCACCCTCTGTTGTCTAAAATCAATATCGCCCCAGCTCACAAGGCTGCGATTGAAGATTTATCGGACTCCATTATTACTACCCAATCGGAGAAGGAGATGGCCACGCTTGATACAGCTGGTAAGGGTCCCACTATACCTTTCCTCCCTCCACGTGCTGTTGAGGAACAATTGACGTCACGAGGTCACCATACCTGGTGTTTGTCGAATATTAATCTTCTCGCTCCAATTACTGTCCATATGTGGAAACTTTGGGCTGATTTGTTTGAGCGTGAAGTTAGCCTCAGTGTACAGGCCTGCTTGAGAAGCCTGTAGAGTTGGTCAATGCATTTCCTATTGCATTATATGACCATCATAAGTGCACAACTAATGCTATAAACGTCCACACTAAGTTGGATGTTCTCACTTGTGCTCCTAGGAGTGTGTGAGCTCCCAATTTGTCATTTGGGACTCGTAGAATTATTTTTTTGGAAATTTGCAATTTAAAGTTGATAAAAGTATAGAAAAACCCATAAAAAGAGTGTAGAACTGAAATAGGGTTGTGTCATACCCATTATAGTATTTGGTCTAGATTTGTGTTTTACTTAGAATCCTCCCAAACCTGGCCTAAAAATAGTACAAAAATGACGAAAAGGTTAGATTTAGAGGATTCGAGTCATACAACCCCAAAAGGGCTAAATCCCACCATGAATGTGGCGATTCATGGCTAGGTCGGTCCAAAGGATCCACAGCGAGGCTACTAGGTCAGGTCCTAGAGTTAGATTTAGAATTCTCCATTAGATCGACGAATTCCCAAAATCCCGATTGTTAGCATGCAGGAGCCATTCACGCAAGACCGAGCCCGTGGAGGAATCTATAGCCCAAGGATGGTGTTTTAGGGTGAATCCCATGCCAAGAGTCCAACGGCGAAATCGGTTTGCCAAGATTCCTCCACCTGCAGAAGATTCCCGCACCATCGCTAATTCGAGGAGATGGCCAGTTTAAATCTCTATTGACCAATCGTGCCAGGTACGAAAACACACCTGCACGTCTTTCATGCGACTCCCTGAGAGGTCACATGAAAAATCCCGGCATCTTCCAACTTGCAGAAGAACCTTTTTCCGGATGGTCAACCCTCCTAACCTCCGACGGGAATTTCATGGAAATTACCCAGGTTACAATAATATCTCACTAAAAATTAGACTAGCTTGTTTTATGTTAATAATGCGCTCTGTGAAATTTCACAACATTCCGATAGCAGCAAGTATCTGAACCGGCGAGATTCCTCGAAAAATTAACCACGTGGCGGGGTCCCCGCCGCGTTGACCGGCATTCCGGGCCCATACGATGGCAAAACAAAGTCAACCAAAAGTCCTTCCCAACTCTCTCGCACCTACCGGAGACCCTAGGCTATTTACATTTCTCAAAATAAGAGACCGCCAAGATCTAGGATTTTACCACGATTTGGATTTTAAACTAAGTTAGCCTACGATGGGTTTTTGGCCTCGGTACGGGGGGTAGGAAGGTCGAGGACTAAACACGGCGATTTGGATCCAACGGCGCAATCTGTTCTGCGATTGGAGCTAATCTCCAAAAGTTAGGATGTTGGTTCAGCATAGATGGTAGAAGTAGAAATTTAGGATGTAGGATGAAAATCTTTGAGGATGAGGATGAAAATCCCCGTTGATAAGGTTATCTTAGAGCTTTAGAGAGAGGGGTGAGCCCTTGGGAAACCTATATATGGGCCGCATTTTTCTCTCTAGAACACCTCCAATTCTTGTTTTGGGTCCGTGGGTCCAAGTTATTTTGGATATTTTGGCGTTTGAAGCCAAAAACCTCTACGGTGTTTTCGGAGCACTTTTGGCTCCATTGTTGCTTATTTTCAAGCTTTGAAGGTCCTTGGGGGTCCTTCTATCTTGCCTTGTTTACTCTTCGTGTACTCTTAGTGCTCTTGTTTTGAGTTGAGAGACAATCTCTTTCCGTGTATATCTTTGTTTGTGTCCTTGAGAGCTAGCTTGTGTGGTTTAGAGGCCTTGTGGTGTCTTACACTAACCCTAAAGCAACCCCCCACCGTACCTTGGCGATGCCGCTTTGGGGGGCCTTTAGCGTGTGAGATTGTTGTGTTGTCACGTGTTCCTAACTTGTGGGGTCTCTAAGTGCGCTCTTACCCTTGATCTAACATTTTCCTTGTTGAGTGGACCCCCCCCCTTGTGGGATGGCGAAGCTTTGACTTTGTGGTGTGGGTTCCTCTTAAGTATTGGTCTACTTTCTTCTAACTTCTCTCTTGTCGAGTGGACCTCCCTCCGGAACGGCGAAGCTTTGACCCTATGTACGTTTCTTTTTAAAAGTTTTGTCTTTACCCTCTTCTAAAGTCCCTCCCATTGTGTGGGCCCCCCTTGGAAACGGCAAAGCTTTGAACTTGTGACAAGGTCAAAGTCCTAAAGTGTGTGTTAAAAGTTTAGGCGGCAGAGCTTTGAACCCCCGGAGTGCTATCAAGTCCTAAAGTTGGTGTTAAACCCAACTTGACGGCGAAGCTTTGAACCTCCTCCATGTTTAGTTCCAAAGTCTAATTTCCAAGACCTTTGTGGAAACGTCCAGAGTTTAGCTTCCAAGATATGTAGGTTTTCTTTGTGTTTGGCAAGTTCCATGGTTCCAAGTTTTAGTTAGGCTAGGGTTCCCCAAGTTCTAGTTTTCCCCAAGATAGTGAGTCTAAGTGTCCCCAAGGTTTAGTTTTCCCCCTAGTTTTTTTTTTCCTTTGTGTTATTTTTTTAGCCTAGCCTACCCAAAGTTTGCAAAGAAAAAACCAGTCCAAGTTCACAGTCCAAGTTCACAGTCCAAGTTCACAGTCCAGTTCACAGTCTAGTTCACAGTCTAGTTTACGGTCCAGTTCATAGCCAGTTTACAGCCAATTCACAATCCAGTTCACAGCCAGTCACAGTCCAGTTCACAGCCAGTCACAGTCCAGTCACAGCCAGTCACAAGTCCAGTTTAGAAAAACAGAACGTAACAAAAAATAAATAAATTTATAATTAATTAATTAATTAATTAATTATTGAACCGACCCCCCTCCAGCCAGCAAGAGGCCGACCAGCAGGAGGTTGGCTTGGCTCGGCAGGCTTGGTCCAGGGCCCCGGGCTCCACATTCTCCTTGTTTTTTTTTAATTTTTCCTTTCCTAAACAAAAAAAAGGTGTTGGATTAGATGGGCTAGGGGTAGAGTAGGGGAGTAGGAACTAGGGAAAAGAGTCTAAAAAGGAAAGAGGGGGAAGAGAAGTAGCACCTCCACGCACACACCTGCAAACAAGCCCTCCCAACTCTCTCACCACCAACACAATACAAGCAAGAATGGAAGGAGATTAGTGAGAAGAAGTTGAAATAGGTGGAGAAGGTGAGAGACGATAAATAGTGACCTAGGCTTAGGCTTAGGTAGGCTTAAAAAGGAAATCTTGAGAATTCGTAGTGACTGTTGGGAGGAGGATTAGGATGACACAAAGGCAAAGTTGTGTAAGAGGGTAGGAGGAACCTTTAAACCCTTCTTGAAATTTGAAACTATAGTGTAAGACTCATAAAAGCTTAGGTGGAATAATGCTAGTGTAGAAGAAAGAGGAAGAAAGAAAAGAAAGGAGGAAGGGAAAGAGGGAGTTTAGATCATCAAAAATTGTAATATTTTCTCAATAAGCAGTGAGCTCGGAAAAAATTCAAAACAAAGCCAAAGACTACCATGGAGCGTGAGGATATACACGTGGACGTGGACGAAGTTATTTCCGACACCGGTAGTGAAGAGGTGAGTTTTTGATTTAATCTTTGATGTTTCTCCCTAATTAGCATTTATTTTCCTAATCAGCCCTTAGAGCGTGATTAGTACCCGAGATTAGTGCAAATTAGAAGTTTAGATTCAAAAAGTTATAGATTAGTGATAGAGGTTTCCAAAACATATTACACTTAAGATTTGACCGTAAACTGACCGCGTTAGGCTAAGTTAAGTGGTAGGGGGTAGAATGGAGGAATATTAATTAAATTTGATCCACAAGGAACAATGGACAAAAATTAGGATTAGATTAGAAGGAGAGTTTAGGGTTAAAAATTAAAGATCAAATAACGGTTAAAAACCCTAGAGTTAAAAGTTGGAATTAAATTTAGAAGGGTAACATTTAGAGTTAATTTAGGATTAAGACGATAGGATTGAATTTGGAAGTAGAAGTCAAAAGTCACAAGTCACAAGTCAAAAGTTTAGATAAAATTTAAAGGTTAAATTTTAGAGTTAGTTGGAAGTAGAAAAAAACCAGAGTCAAAGTGAAAATGTAGAGTTAAACCCGGAGGTTAAGACTGGGGATTAATTTTAGAAGTAAAAATTTAGAGTTAAAAGTCAAAAACCTAGAGTTAAATTAGGAGTAAAAATCTACGGTAAAAAGTAAAAAGTCAGAATTAACTTTAAAAGGGTAAATCTTAGAGTAGTTTAGAAATAAGAATATAGAATTAAAAGTGAAACTTAGAATTATCCTAGAAGGTTAAAACTTGGGAGTTAGGAGCTGAAGTTGATTTAGAAGTAAAAACCTAGAGTCAAAAGTCAAAACATAGAATAGAAGTCGGTAGTTAGTACCTAGAACCAAGTTGAAGAAGTAAAATCTGGAGTTACATTAAGAAGTTGGAACTTAGGGGTAGCTTTTAAAAGTAGAACTTCTAGGTGGAGTCTTAAAAACCCAAGATAGTCGTAGGGATTCATGGAAGGAACATAGGGGTTCCCTTTTTTACGTAGTTAGGAATGTTAGAAATGACGCCAACTACCTAGTCGACCCTCGACATAAGATAGATAGTTAGGGACGTTAGAAATGACGCCAACTACCCAGTCGACCCTCGACATAGGATAGATAGTTAGGGAGTTAGAAGTTTACCATTATCCTTAAGCTTGCAGTTACCTTGTGAGTTATTACATGCATTCTAATTATTCGCTGCCATCCACGACACTTACGAAACGTTAGCAAAAAAGATCCATTGCTTGGAAGGCACAGTGGACCGCGCTCACATCACCCCCATATATTAAAAATTGTGGATAAAGGCATAGAACTTGGTCAATGTTTGCTTTATTACCAAGGGTGGGTAATCTAGCGCCCACAGAGTGCAAAGTTCACCTCCCAATTGTGGAATTGCCAAAGACCTTACATAAGGTGCAAATGCAGTCAAAATGCAAAGACTAGCTGCAAGGGCAATATGTTGTGGTTTGACCACAGTGTGTGGTTTATGATTAACCATTTGTCTAAATTCTTCCCAGACAGCACCTATCCTTCTCTCCCATCCAAGTATGGGGCTTTCTTAATTTGGATGAAGGGTGCGGCAAAATTTGCGGTAAAGCAACAGATCACGTTCATTGCGGTACGCAAGCTTATGGACACAACTGCCTTGAAGTTCGCAACAGATCCGTCGCAAAAATTGTTGGCTAAACATTACGATGCCCCGGGTGCAAGAAAGGTCGAGCATTTATTTAAACCGGCTTCTTTCTCTATCAATGTGGCCCCGACGCCACCGCAGAAGAGGCGACGTCTTAATATGAACGTTACTGCAACCGATGCACAGCCTGCGCAAAAGACTCCGCCATCGAATTACAATCCGAACACTGGCCACAGTGGAGGCAAAACGGCAGGAGGGCGTGGAAATTATAACCGAAACTACAAATCACCTGGCGGGTTTCAATTTTTTGGTGGTAACCAACGTCGTTTGGAGAATTCTCTAGCTATTTCTACACGTTCTGAGTACTAGCGCCATGACGTAACCCCGTCTGGAATGAACGCTGGTGACTCTCACCCCAAGTCGCGACAAGCAATCCAGGGCAGAATCCTTAACTAGGATAATGTGTAGTCTGCTTCGTTCGTTCTTGCTCACATTGACAGGTTCGATGATATCGATACAGCTACTTGATCAGGGAGTTTGCTTAGCGTAGCACTACACTGGATTACGTTATTTTGTCGTATAGTCTTCCTGTCAATCTTTTTGATAAGTTTTTGTTAAAACTCCATGTTGATATGTCCCCATAGATGATGGACGTATTCTCATTACAGATAGTTATGGTCGTTTTAAAGTAAAACGTGCTTCTGCTAGCAAGAAAATTGGCTTCATTAAGTTGAAATACTGTAACCGTGCTCTTGAATGGATCAATTTGAGAAAAAATTTCCATGATCTGTTGAGCTTCTTCCATTTTGACCACTTGTGTCCCATCCTTGAGGACATGGTTTTTGCCTGGCCATATGTTGAGAATATTGCCTTGGTACTATACAAACCTGCGGCAGTTTTTAAACAATTCTCGTTTGTGCAACTTCTCGATGAAAATGATCAGTGTGCATGCCTCTCTACTACTCGATTTCAAAAATTCCTTGATCCTATGACTCTCACTGAGACTTCAGCCTTTGCAAAAAGCTCCATGCACGTCCGTTCCATAGACTTGACCATCATTCAACATTCCGGATTACGAGATGCAGTGGCTCAGGGACTGAATCATATTCCCTTGAGACCCACTAACATCGTGCATGCACTAGCAACTGCGCTTGACGCATTTGAGCAGTTGGTTTGCATTCTACAATTGGATGCAACTGATTTCCCAATCAACGAAGCTCACAGCTGCGTGCGGGACATATGTCTTGATACCTTCAAATAAGCTTCGAAAACAAACAAGTATGGGCTCAAGTCTTCAGGCCCCATGATATTTGACATCCCTGCTGTTCGAAATGAGATGCTTTGGTTAACTAAACATTTGTATTGCTCGGGTTTGGACAAGGTGTCCAACAACACATGTTTCCTGTGCATCAAACATATAAGACTTCAGGCTTTAGAACGTCTCAACGGGAAAGATTTCACCCCGTCTAAATCTAAGGATGTATGGACTCTCCCTACTGCCATTTTGGACGAGTTAAACTCCGAGTTGGTGCACATTCTACCCAAATGTCCTCCTATATTCAAGCGCTACCATATATGATGGCTACTTTTAAGCAGCACAAGGGCAAGTATCGGTGGTTAACTAACGCTTTCCGCACAATATTTTCCAATATTGCCACGTTATTGACAATTACATCCAACGCCATGCTGGATACTATCAAACAATGGGCTAAGATGACGGAGACCGGTTATGCTAATTTTTTACGAACCAGCACTAGCATGTACTGGAGCATTGATTCGGTCATGGACGCAACTCTGAATTTACCTGGAAAAATTCATGATGTTCTTGTCGCAGACATCACGCAGTGCTATGAGTCGATCCCGCTTCAAGGGCCGGATAATCTTCTGGAGGCCATTGAGTTTATCACGAGAACGGCCTTTCGATAGGCTAGCAGACATCACCCTCGCGCAACCACGTGCATGTGGGTCCGGATCGATACAAGTGGGGTACCTGCTACAGCCAAATGGGCCACATCCTCTCCGTCTAATGCGAACTGGATTAGCTTTACATCCGATCGCCTTGTTCAGCTCTATTCTTGGCTGATGAAACATTGTTTTATCACCCTGGGAGACTGAGTTTGGCAACAATGCATGGGAATCCCTATGGGTTTCTCGTGTTCCCCGGTTTGGTGTAATATTTATCTGATGCCGTATGAGATTAAATTTATTCAGCGTTTGGCCAAGCTGGGACGTACGGATATTCTATCCCAGTTTCAATGTGCATTTTGTTATATAGACGATTTATGTTTACTCAACGTTGGCAATCCACGTACCTTCCTAGCGCCTGATCAACTTCGAACGAGAGACAACCCTTTTTGGATCTATCTGCTTGACATCCTCAGCATTAAGGAAGAAACTGCTCAATTTTTGCCAAATGACCAAGAGCGTGGCATACAGGCCCACTTCATGAACTTTGAGCTTATGATTCATGAAACTGATCCAGCACAATACTCATTCCAAAAATTTGATAAGAGACAAAGTTTACCATTCAAGTATACATAGTACATCAAGTTCAGGTCGAATAGACCGATCCACCAGGCTTATAACATTGCCATTTACCAAGTGCTCCCCATTCTATATCTCTCCAGTACGGATGCTGCGGCAATCGCTGAGATTCACAATGTGATCCAGACCATGGTTAGCAATGGCTTTAAGCAGGAACATTTAAGAAATAACATTTGCAAATTCCTTGACAATGGACCCTTTCCTAAGGTCTGAATCAATCTCCAACATATACGAGAGTCTCTATAAGTCTCTTTTTTATTTCTATGAAGATGAATGTAAGAATTACCATGAAGTTTGAGCCTGGTATGCACCTCTATAGGAGTGTGGCATACCAGTGCCAATCTCCTATAGTGGTAGCATCACCAGGGGTGGTGGAAGGTCTTCTTCTTCTTCTTCTTCTTCTTCTTCTTCTTCTTCTTCTTCTTCTTCTTCTTCAGCAATAGTATAGCATATGATCCCCAAATTAGGGTTTGTATCCCAAATTTAGGTTGTTATACATTTTGTATTTTATATTGCTATATGAAGGTTCCTTTAAACCTATTTTGCCTTTTTTGCCTTATTATTAGTTGTATACCACTATAAGTTTATAAAAATATTTTATAAATTTATTTATTTTGTTCACAAACATATCTCATGTTGGTATATAAATTATCCCAAGTTTTTGTAGCACATACACCTCTATATGATTAGTTGTAAGAAAATGATTATTTTCAAACATCTTAGCTAAAGTATCTCATAGGGTGAATTTTCCTTATTAGATTTAATATAAATCTATGTGGATTCTCTTCTAAAGCCCTTTCCAAGTTAGATTAGACTTGTAGTAATTCTGTGCCCCAATTTTTACTAATTGGTAGTGACTTCATGGAATTTTCAAATTGATTTGAATTAGGCGGGAATGGTACCAGAGACCACCCACCCACCCACCTACTATGGGTGGAGTCTAAAATGAAATCATTCCAAATCATGAGGTTGGTAGTAAGTGCACACATACCTCATTATTGCCCGATTAGGGTTTTCCCTCCCATAGTTTGAACGTAGATGGGCCTTCCATCGCCATTGCTTCACATCTTTTTGGTTGTGGCTGTGGCGGTTCACTGTGGTTTTGAGTTTGAGGACGTTTTTGAGGAGATTTGTGTGCAACTCTTAGGCTTCCATCTTCAAGTGGGAATGGCAAAGGTCACTGGCTATTTGGAGTATTTTAAGATTTTGTTGCAATTTGCTTATTGTTGTTGCCTTGTGATTTAGTTCCATTGGTTCTCAATTTATTGATTTGCTGGATTTGTGACATAGATAGCAATTGGCTTGCAGTTGAAGACACCTCGTGCATCCTCACTGACTTCACATTTTTTTGTGTTGTGTTTGGGACGGGCGCAGGTGAGGTTGAGCCTTCAGATCCAACTTTTCCAAACTTGGAATACATGGAACGCTTTATTTTCTTACACATGGACTTCTATGAGGATTTTATCTCTCACATAGTTCTTACTTATGGTTATACTGGAATAGAATGATACACTTGTCACTTCTTTGCTCTTGCAAATGTAGATTTTTAAGTATCTATTTGATACTCATTGTCATGCCCTTGGAATAATGGAATAATTGTCCATGGCTTTCTTATGTACTGTAATAGTCCAGTGAAGCTCATAGATAAGTTTTGACTAAAGTAAAGCCCTGTTTCAGGGTTGTTTCAGTCTTAGTCCCTTCTTTGGCAATTAATCATGTATTAGTTTTTATGATTTATGAATATTTTGTATTGTGGATATTTAAAAATTTCCAAGTGAAGGCAAGCTAGGTCCTTATGCCTTTGGGAAAATGATTTAGAAAAGCAATTTTATTTCTCTCTATTAATTAAGCCCTATTTGTCATATATTTGTACATGTATCCACTTTTAATTTTAAATTTTAAAGTTTTGGTAGCTCTCTAATTAATTTATGGAGTAGCAAACTAGATACCAAAATTATTTAAACATGCCACCACTATTTAAATTGGAGCAGGGAACTATTTTTGTATTAAATTTCCTCTATAGATTTGTAAACCTAAGCATTAATTTAATTTTGCTATGGCCCAGTTTAAACACTAAACCTATTATGGGTTGGCCAAATAGGTTTAATCAGGCCTAATGGTATGGAATACCACCCACACCACCCACTACAGGTATGGCCTTAATTTTGAATCATGCCACCACTATGGCAGGTAGTTAGCCAACTATCTCATTATGATGATTTTTTTGAAAACTTTCCCTCTAGTTTTGTGAGCATGAAATAGCCGCCCGCCCGCATTGTCTCACATCTTTTGAGCATTGGCTGTGGCGATTTGCTTTGGTGTGGAGCAATTGTGTGACGACTCTTGAGCTTTTTCAGAATGGCAAAGGTCCTTTTTGCTTGTTTGTTGTGATTTGAGTTAGTTACTTGCTGTGACTTTGATGTTTTGTACCTCATGACCTGCTTTACTAGTTCTTGCTTTTTGGTGTAATGGATTTGTGACATAGATAGCAATTGGCTGTAGCTGAAGACACCTCGTGCATCCTCACTGACTTAACAGTGGATTGTTTTGTATTTAGGGACGGGCACAGGTGAGGCTCAGCCTTCAAATCCGATTTCACCAACATGGAATTGGTGCAAGATTTTACTGTCAAGCACATGGGCTCATATTACTTGGGTTTTTTGTTCTATGTTTGATACTTGTGAATAGGGTAGGATGGGCCATGGCACTTGTGGTAGTCTCAGGACTGATAGTTACCCAATACATTATTTGGTAGTATCTAGTTTGATACTTGTGGTAACCTAAATTGAATTTTTATGTTGATGTAAAAGTGATGTGAGTCACTATGAAGCATAAAGTTAGGTTTTGACAAAGGTGAGGCCCTGTTCAGGGGTGTTTCAGTCTTAGTCCCTTCTTCTTCTTCTTCTTCTTCTTCGGCAAATTGTTTAATTTTAGTTCTTAAAATTATACAACAATTTACCATGTGAAGTTTATGCTAGATGTTTAAAACATGTCATGGTATGGTTTTTTGTCTATTAACCATTAATGATTAGATCTTTACTTACCTATTCCCCATAGTGTATGATATGTCCCAATTTCTTCAAAGCACATATTTGGTAATGGTATATACATGTATCCATTTCCTAGTATTGATATTTCAATATGAATTAAATTTAAAATTCCTAAAGTGGCAATATTTCAACATTTTCATACTTTTGCTAATTTTTATTTGGCATTAGAAGTAAACAAATTCTCTATGGCTTTGTCTCATTTGAGAAATTTACCTATAAGGTCCCTTCTCTGCATATGACTTTCAATTCTCTCATCAGGTAGGATTTATGTCGCAATGTGAATTTTTGTTTTTTTGTAAGTTATCTAAATCCTGGAACAGAAACCGTGATCTGGTATCCGGATTCAAGCAAGAGGTAACAGGAAACCGGAAATTAACTACGGAATGGAATAGGTGACAATCCGGATTCGATCTGAATCTGAACCGGATTAGAGTTGGAGCGGATCTGAGTTGGAACGGATTGGGTCAGGAACGGATTTGGTCATGATGACAGATCAGACTATATATAGGCTGACCAATCCAGTTGCCACTCTTTTTCAATCTTCGTTTGCGGAAATCTCGCTCCAGCTTGTACTTAGCTTCCCTTCCCAGCGCTTTGCTTTCTTGTTTTGTGTTTGTGTTTGCGTGTTAGTGTGTTAGAGCGCACAGCGCTTTAGCGTGTGTTGTAGGTTTAGAGGTATTCCGGTTGAGATCGGAAGAGCAAAGGTGAGAAACAAGACGTGCGGCTAGGAGAGGGAAAGGTAGCCTCAGTAAGAATCCGGTTTAGCACAGCTCGTGTCCATGCCTCAGCTCCGCAAGAGTAGAGCAGGGCCGTCCAGTTCCTCCGCAGTAGAAGTTAAACTCCGGAAGGTGTGTCCGATCATTCCAGCAGACAAGAAGGAAAAAGGACAACCTGATAGAGGATCTCGCCAAAATGGGTTGCGGAGGGCTGATCGATAAACCCTGGGGGTTTAGGGAGGAACGGATGATTCGAGAGCTGTTGGGAAAACTCTTGAATCAGTTCGACAAGACCATCCGCGGAATTCCGGGCAGTTGGACGGAAGAGATGTGGAAGGCCGTGTACGAATTCCGGTCCGGAGGTCGAGGGATGGCCTCCTCGAAGGAAGGATACACTCGGGGGAAGTTCCGGAGCGACGTGGACTCGAAGGATGGGCATGCGGTCGCGGATTGTCTGGACAACCGGCATCGAAACCTTCTGCAGTTCCTGGTTTCGATCATCCACCCGGAGAAGCCGACGAGGGTGACCATCGCCATCGGGAACCTCATTTTCGGAGCCCTGAGCGGGGAACGGAAAGTAAATTGGGCCAGGATCCTTTTCGATCTGGTCAACCGTCTAATTCCAAAGATCGGAGGAAGTAGGCCGACTCCGTTGAGTCCCTACATCTTCCATCTTTACAAGCACAATCAACTCCTCACGGATACGGAGGAGAAGGAGTGGAAGACTCACGAGTCACTCCTGAAGTATGGGGAATCGGAATCGGAAGATGAGCAGGAGGAAGTATCCGGTTCCGAGGAGGAAAAAGAAGAAGAGGAGGAGCAATTCCGGCCGCAGCACAAGCGGCAGAAGACAACGCCTCCTCACCGGAGAGGAACCCCAACCCCTCCGGGTGAGACCTCCAACCTTGGGAAGAAACCGGTTTATGAAGAACCGGGTCCTTCCGGATCGGATCCGACGGATCCGTTCAACCAGCTGATCAACATCCTGAGCGATGTGCGAGCAGACTGGACAGTGAAGAAGCTGATTCTGAACCAGATCAGCGAGCTGGTGGGAGCACCAGCAGACAGCAACCTTGCAGGAGTGGTTGCAGATTTCATCTCCAGCCCGGATGAGATCCGGAAGCAAGAAGCAGAGATACGACGACTCCAGGAGGAGAATGAGTCGTTGAAGGCGAAATTGTTGCTCCTCAAGGAGGACATGGCTACCACACGGGAGATGGCAGAGGCTACCCGGAAAGTAGCCGAGGATGTGAAGGCCACTTTCGGGACAACCGGAGAGGCCGTCACCAAGTCCAAGTTGTTTGACAAGGGAGTCCTCAAGGAGAAGAAGATATCCGGAACCAGGTTGGTCCGGATCTTGACGGACTACTCTGAGAAGGTGGAGTTGGTGATGATGGAAGCGCGAGAAGCTGCAAACCGGATGGAGGAGAGCAGCCGAAAGCTGAACGGAGTGACGTTGTCACGATCGTTCCATCTGTCCGACTTTTCAATGCCCGGATCTTTTCTGAACGTGGGCATTCAGATGGAAGGAAAGGAGGGAACTCCCCAGTCAAAGAAGAGTGGGAGGAGGCTCGCGCACACCATCAACTTGGATTCGTCACCGAATCTCCCAGAACGTAAAACCGGGGAGCGGAACCGGAACTTGACGGACGTCTTCGAGCAGCTCGGAACGGAACCGCCTAGAAGTCCCACACTTAACCCGGGGAAGGATCAAAGTATGGATCTGACCCCAGATCAGGGTGAGGATCAAGATCAGAGCGTGGACCAAGGTGAAGACCAAGTCATGGACGAAGGAACGGATCAAGGAGTAGATCCGGTTATGATAGGGTAGTTAGGATTTTAGTTGTAAATATTTGTTAGTTAGGACCGGACCGGATTTGGTCCGGTACGTCTGGTCTGGATCGGATGTTTTCCGGTCTGGCTGGCTCGGCAGGGACCGAAAGTTCCGCGCGGACTTTCCGGGCCCCTTTTTGTTGACTTTTGAGTTTTAAAGTGTATATTAGTTAGTCTCTGCGAAGGAGACTGAGAGTCTTTTCCCTTGAGTTTTTGTGCATTCTCTATTGATATCTTGTTGTACGTCTCTCCCACGCATGGCAGAGCTGTTTTGGTGAGCAGTTAGGAAGATGTATGCAGATTCTGGAGAGATTTCTCCCCTTAGTGTGTTTGTTTTGCTCTTATTTGCATGTGAGTGGATATTCTAAGTGTTGGGAGCGGATTCCAGTGCCTCAGCACCTCTACAGTTCACGATTCCGGACGAGAAAGCCGTTGTTAGGCTAGGCGGATAGGGAAGGAGTCCTTAGTCGCACTAGAACTCCTGGATAGGAAATCCGGTTGAGTGTCCGATCTCCCGTGAGGTCTCGCTGCCCTAGATGGTAAACGGAAGGACTTTAGTTGATGTTGGAACGGACGGGTTTGCTTGTAACCACCTAACTTTGCACGGAGGGAACTTGGCATCAAGGTCGTTGTAGTATGAGAGGATCGTACGGGGGGTCTTTGTGTGACCTGCAAACCGGATCGTTGTCCGGGTGGCTGTGAGAGATCAAACCGGATCCGCGCTAGTGTAGGAAGTAGTGGATTAGAGAAGTGGGTCTTCAGCCACTATAAGTCACGGAAGGAGTGGCGGGCCTGCCACTCTCAAAAGCAAGCGGCGAACCCTCTGATGGTGAAACAGAGGCAAAACTAAACTGGAGTAGAGTGAGAGGACGTGTGAGAGGACCAGAACGGATCGGTCCAGAAGAGTACCGGGATCTGAAGTTGTAGGATCCTGGATTTTGGAAGTTTACAGGACCGAATAGCTTGACAGGCCGTAAGAGATAGAGAGAGGTTTGGTCGTTGTTTTCGGTGTGTTGTTGTTTCCGGTTTTAGATCTAGGACCGGAAAGTAGAAATTGGATACTGGCTGAGCTTAAGTTGGGAATAGAGCTAGACACTTCACAGAATCTCGTGGGTTCGATCTTTAGAGTCATTTTGTTATGCTTTAGAGTGGTTTTTGGGAGTATAACAGGGAATTCACGTACTCTGTGCTGCGACATGCAAAAATCTGGCGCCGCTGCCGGGGATTCTAAAGCTGTCAAGGTTTATTCCGAGTAGCAAAGTCAGTAGTTGTTTTATTTTCCTTCTTGTCTTTTCCAGATCGAGTTTTGGTTTTTGACAAAAAACCGGATTTCGCATTCATGAGAAGAAATACAGGAAGTGAAAGAAGGTTTGAACGATTGAAGAAGAATCAAGGAGAATCGTCTGGACTTGGTTTTAGTGATCCGGATAACTCTGATCTGGGTGACCAACCGATCTTTGTACCTGCGCTTGGAGAGCAGATCAAAAGTCCGAGATCGGGAAATATTCCCTCAACTTCTGAACGAGGTTCTGAACCGGAAGGGGAAGAACCGGATTCGGAAGAAGAAGAAGAAGTCATGACCCGGTTAAGGTACAAACGTTTCAAGGGCGACGGTAGCCAAGATGCGGATGAATGGCTGTGCGAGTTTGAATCGACTGCACTCGCGAACCAAGAGAATGAGGCGGCCCAGCGAAGAATCTTTCAAGGATTGCTGAAGGGGGAAGCTCTCAAATGGTACCAAGATGTTCCGGATCTGATCCGGAATAACTAGGATCAACTGAGAACGGACTTTCTGCAAGCTTTCCGGGAAGTTGGTGGAGAAGCCAGAGCTTTGGGCCGATTGAGCACATTGACGATGAAATCGTCCGAATCCGTGCGAAAGTACGGGCAGAGAGTGAAAGCTCTCATGTAGAAGTTAACCACTGAGATTGCTCCGAGTTTGCAGGTGGAGTGGTACGTTGCCGGATTACCCGAGTCAATGGGATTCCTGATCCGACAAACACGCCCAAGAACGCTCAGAGAGGCCATGGATGCTGCAACCAATTACGAGAATTCAGCGCAGTCACTCCGGAAGTCCCTGAAACGAAGCGAAGAGCAAGCCAGAGGGAAGGGCAAGAAGAGCGACCGGAAATCGAAGCATCAAAAGAAGGTCTCAGACTCGGAAAGTACTTCTGAGTCAACCGGATTGGATATTTCCGATCGGAGTTCATCCAGTTTGGATACGGAACGGAGTGTTTCACCTCCCCGACATTTGTCCAAGAAGGGGCAGAGTCGAAAGACCGTTGTGAAAGTGAAGGCAGAGGAGACGGATTCTAAGAAGGCAATCAAGAAACTCCAAGACACTTTGGAGGCGATCAAGGTCAACATCGCAGAGAACCGGAGACCAAGACGGATTGTGCCGACTTCCCGATCCAACGTCTGGTGCGGAAGGTGTGGCGAACCGGGTCATTACCCGAGCGAGTGCCAAAGAACCAACCCAAAGCACGTTCACTTCGTGTATCCAGAAGAAGAAGAGGTGTACTACACCATGGCACCTGAGGAAGAGGAGGAAGTTTACCAGATTCAGCCAACTTATGCAAGAGGAAAAGGGATTGCTGTTCCAATCCGTTCCAACATGCTGAACCGGAATTTCCTACCCGGTCCTAGTCAAGGGGTCATGATGCAGCAACCGATGCGAGCGTATCCGGATAGACAAGTGGTGATTTGTTATGGTTGTGGAGAACCGGGACACTATTCCAGTAACTGTCCTAACAAGGGAATAGCACAAGGTGCGCCACGGTTCCTTCCATGCCAAAATCGCCAGGAGTATGGACATCCGGAGGACCAATGTCCAAAACCAGTACAGCCGCGACCGGTTTACAAGCAAGTCCAAATTCTTCCCAAGGAGCAGACCGCACTCAACTACGGTCACTCTGCTGGAACGGAGAATCCGGAGAAATGACGGTGCGAGGTGGAGCTGCCAGGAGGAGTGGGGAGCGTGGTCAACCGAGTATCAACCCGCAGTTCCACCAGGAACCAATCCGGTCGTACCATTAGGAGTAGTAAGAAGAAGTCGAGAAGGAAACCAGAATCGAGTAGCGATTCGGATCGTCCTCCTCCAGAGCCTATACCGGAACCAGAGGTAGTTCACTCTGAGGAAGGGGTAGGCAGTAACCGGATTCCGATAGATATCAGCGCAGAGATCTGAACGGAAATCTCTGGACCGGATATATTACGGAATCAGAAGAAGGTTAGTTTTAGTGACACACCAGTGATCATTAATCCGGATGTAAATACGCATGAGTATAACATCATCCAGGATATAAAGGATCAGAAGGCGAATGTCACAATCGGACAGCTCTTGCATGACAACGTGATGTACCAGAAGCTGATCCGAGACGCCTGGACCCGGAAACAAAAGAAGAAGGTGAAGCTGCCAGCGGTCGCAGTTAACTTTTCTCAACCGGAAGATTCCGGAGCTCCAGAGGTCACTGTGGAGATAGAAGGATGTGCGATTCCCAAGGTTCCGGTCGATGGCGGATCCGGAGTGAACCTGATGTTGGAGGATACCGCATTTGATTTGGGATTCACCACATTCAAAGCCACGGAACAAGTCCTCAGAATGGCGGACCAGTCACGAGTAAATCCGGTCGGGAAACTTTCACAAGTTCCAACCCGGATTGGAGGAAAAGACTACCTGCTGAATTACGTTATTATACGTGTTCATAAAGGTAGACCTTTTCCGATGCTACTCGGTAGACCCTGGTTATATTCCGCTCGAGTACTTGTGGATTGGGGAGCCAAGGAACTGGTGGTAGGGAAACCTTCCAACCGGATTCCTTGGATCACTGAGAAGCATTTAGGAGAGATGTGTGATTCGGATGGATACACGACGGACTGGTCAGATCCGAAAGATTCCGCCACCAGTTATTTTGTCGATCCATTCGAGCACCAGTCCGAGACGAACTATGGATTTTTCAATGCTGTGTTAGAGCATCATCCGGAAGAAATCCAGAAACCGGTGGTAGAAGATCGATCTCTGGGAGAGTCGAGTGTTCCGCTCACAGCCAAGTGGATCGCTCAACAGATCAAGACCGGAAATCTACCGGTTAGTCAGAGTAAAACAGGAGAATCCGGTTGGGCAAATTTAGCTTCCTTTCCTGAGGAAGTTTACGAGGAAAAAGTCAAACCGGTTGTTTCACCCACTGAGTACGAGAAGGAGAGTATTGAACCCAATAGGAGTTTTTACCTTAGTAAACTCTTGAAGGATACGGAGAAGTCTGGTTATACTAAACTTCTGAAAGAGTATCTCGACGTTTTTGCTTGGGAGCCATCCGATCTGAAGGGCATTCCCCCTCATCTAGGAGAGCACCGCATCGACCTAACAGAAGGATCTGTTCCGGTTCGACAGCGACAGTACCGGCTCAACCCCAAGTATTCGTTGATGGTAAAGGAGGAAATCGATCGTTTGCTGGAAGCAGGATTCATTTATCTGGTCCACAACTCTGAATGGGTTTCTCCTATTGTGGTGGTTCCAAAGAAAGTTGGAGTGGATGGGAAAGTCAAGATCCGGGTTTGTCAAGATTTTCGGAAATTGAACGCAGCCACGAAGAAGGATTATTTTCCTCTTTCGTTCACCGATCTTATTTTGGATCACGTTGCTGGTCACGATTGTTACAGTTTCTTAGACGGGTTTTCCGATTATAACCAGGTGTTCATCCGGTGGTGCGATCAGCTGAAGACCACATTCACGACGAAATGGAGGACTTATGCTTTCACCCGGATGCCGTTCGGCCTGTGTAATGCTCCCGGAACGTTTCAGCGACTGATGATGGATATTTTCAAGGATTTTCTTCGACATTTCCTTGAGGTGTTCATAGATGACTTTGCGGTTCTTCGTGACCGGGAAAGTCATCTCGAGTGTTTGAGGAAGACATTCCAAAAATGCCGAGAAACCGGTTTGAAGCTACATCCGGGCAAGTGTTTTTTCGGAATGGGGTCCGGAATCTTACTTGGTCATGTAGTGAGCAAGACCGGATTACAGGCTGATCTGGAGAAAGTGAGAGTGATGCTCACTTTGCTACCTCCAACTTGTGTTAAAGAAATCCGTGGATTTCTTGGATGTGTAGGATACTACCGGCGGTTCATCGACGGATATGCCAAGAGGGCTATTCCGCTCACGGAACTTTTGAAGAAAGATACGGAATTCGTCTGAACGGAAAAGAGACAACAGGCCTTCGAAGATTTGAAGACCCAGTTGGCTAAAGCTCCGATCCTTTCCATTCCGGATTGGACCAAGGAGTTTCATGTTACTCTCAATGCATCCGGTTGGTGTCTGGGTTCGATTCTCTGGCAGTTCGACTCAGAAAGGCGTGAGAATCCGATTTACTATGCGAGTAGACAAATGAGTCTGGCTGAACGAAATTACACGACTACAGAACGAGAGGCGTTAGCAGTGGTGTATTCCTGTAAGAAGTTCCGGCACTATCTACTCAGATACAAGGTAATTTTTCACACAGATCATGATTCTTTAAAATACCTTGTCAACAAACCGGATTTGTCAGGCCGGATTGCTAGATGGATCTTGCTTTTACAAGAGTTTGACTACGAAGTTGTAGTGAAACCGGGAAAAGCAAATGTGAATGCGGATTACTTGTCGAGATAGAGAGGACAAAAATCCGTAGCGGATATTTCCGCTCAGTTTCCGGACGAGTTCCCGGATACTGTGGAAGATCCGGTTGTTGTAGAAAACCAAGATCCTCCTTTGGTAGAAGTCTTTCACCTCAACAACGAAACTGTTTCAAAATATCAAGATATTATAGATTACCTCGTAAAATCTAGATACCCGAAATAGATGAGTGTAGAGGAAAAAGAAATTTTCCAAAGAAAAGTAGCTCCTTATACCCTGATTAGAGGAGTCCTTTTCAATTTAGGAACGGATGATATTCTCAGGAGATGTCTAGAACCTGTGGAACGGAAGAAAGTGATTCAAGCACTTCATGCCGGAGATTCAGGAGGACATTTTGCCTTTGTTAATACAGTGAATCGGATCCGATCAACCGGATACTGGTGGCCATATTTACATAGAGATGTTAGTAATTTTGTAAGGAGTTGTGATCAGTGCCAACGGACAGGAGCACCATCCTTCCGAAATCACTGGCCGCTGACTCCTATCATTCCCCTAGCACCTTTTGAGAAATGGGGGATAGATTTTATAGGACCTATTTTTCTGGTCAGTACACAGAAAAAGAGGTACATTATTCTAGCCACGGATTACGCGACCAAATGGGTCTGGGTTGTCAAAACTGAACGTCCGGGACCAAATCACGTCCAAAATCCGGACGTCTGGACGGTTGGACGTCGGGACGCAGCATCCGATCGGACGAGGTGGATAAAACTACCGTAAAAAAAAATTATCTCAGGTAATTCGGACGCCGCGGTCGGCGGTCGTCGATCGTCTTGACGACCGCGTCAGTCGGCTTTCCGCTGTTGGTCTGACGACCGCGTCGGTCGGCTTTCCGCTGTCGGTGAGCCGACCGCGTCGGTCGGCTGCCGGTGTTGGTAATCGGGGTCGGCGTTGAGTCGGTCGGGGCGGTCGGCCGGAGGGGTTCAGGATTTCAAGCTGTCACTTTAACAGGGACGGAAAAAATTTTAGAACATACATGGTACATCAGCTATTGGCCTATTGCAATTGCAGCCACTTGCAGAGTTATTTCATTATTGATATTCAAGAGGTCATGGGTTCGAAACTTACTTTGTACCTTGTTCTTCATTTTCAATATCCAGCGCTTATAAATAGTTACAGATTTCTATTCTACTTCAAGTTGAAATGGGGTACTATAGAGGTATAAGCGCTTTTAGTCAGGCCTCATTGTTATTTGACTCATTTTTTCATCTTAATTCAAATATGCCGAAGTCTTTTGGGGAACTTTTAGGAATTTTGATCTGCATCAAATAGAAATCCAACATTTTCGTAGATCACATTCATTCTTTTTGAATTCTAGCTGTATAAATTTAATTTACACATATTAACCCCTAAAGTTTCAAGGCCATTTTTTGGCCAAAAAGCACTCAAAACTGCCATTTTTATAGCAAAGAGTAAAAAAAATTGAAAATTATTTTTTTTATCACATAACCATAGGATCTTATACTTTACTAGTATGGCAATGCGTGGAAAATATTTCAAAATTTTTGACCACACTGATTGCAAGATATCTACGTTTAAAGTGAAAAAAACAAGTTTTTCAACACATTGTGGGACGAGATTTTTTGACTTTGAACATTTTTAACTTGAAATTTCTGCACTACAGAGTTTTGAGCTTTAAATCTATATATTTTATAATTGAGTTGAGAGTCTAGCAAAAAAAATCAAATCAAAAAAACTTAATTTTCATTACTAAAAAAATTGTTAAGTAGAAATAGGTACGAGATAGAAGGAAAATCTAAAATATTAATATCTTTTACATAGAATTGAAATGAACTAATCCCAACGATGAGATTGTTCTAGCAAAAACACTAAATCACGCGGAATTTTTTTTTTTGAAAAATTATAAACATTGCATTCAAAAATGAATCCTACAAGTGTTTTTTTTCAGAAAGATCAGAAGATGCTCTAAGTGCCCGAAAAAATAGATTGTCCATAACTTTCTCATAACAAATCCAAATGGAATGAATCAAAGCTTCAGGGATAGACAAAAATATAATCTATGGGAAAAAAATTTAAAATAAAATAAAATGAAATTTGCAACATTTTTTTTGCTGCCCCCTCTCCCTTGTTTTGAGCTTATTTGGGCGTAACTTTTGTTCCCGGGCACCAATTGAAAAAAAAATTATATTCCCATGAAGCTTATCAGTTTTCCTATCTTCAAAAAAAGTTTCAAAAAATGAGGACAAAAATTCAGCCTGTAGGTACCTGCCCAAAATCCCAAATGTCCGCCAAACGGACAATGGTCCTTTAGGGGTTAAACTAGGACAACTATGAAGGTGAAACTCTTCACTACATACAATTCTTGCAATATATTATGCTTCATTGAAGAAAGAAAACATACAATCAAACTTTATTGAATTATAATCCAACAGTTTGAATATCAAACCATCTTAGTGGTGTTTTGTACATCACTAAGCAAAGTAGACAACTAGTACCACAATATAATGTTCTACCAACCAATTACCATTACGTGCTCTATGTATGAGCATCAAAACATCTAAGCGATTCAAGGCCTTTCAATCTCTAAGGCTTATAATCACTATCCCCTTTTACCTCAGCCCCACTACAATCTCCTCTACTTCTCCATTCCACATCTTCATCGAATGTCACTTCCATGTTGTCAGATGAAGAATACAAAGTTCTCACTCCTCTGTGGTGTACTTGCCTTGATGTAGATAATCTCCTTGGTTGGTCCTTGCTCTTTTCCCTTTTTACTCTTAATATGGCGTTCCTCCTATCTTCATGAAGGGAAGGAATTGTTTTCATTTTCCCCTTCGAAGAAAGAAGACATGCATCAAGGGGAGTTCTACCTACACCTTGTCTCTTGGTTGGGCTCGCTGCAAAAGGCTCCATTTTCCTTTTACTTTTGGATTTTATGGAGTGTTGGGCATCCAATTTCACTGCTCCAGCTCCTCCTTGAATAGTTACCTTCATTGCATTCAAAGACAACGTTGTAGGAGCTGACGATTTTGTCGAGCGCCATGGTGGTGCATGACCAGATTCCCAAATAAACATTTCTTCCAATGTCTCGTTCATCTCACCATCGGTCGATGGTAAATTGATTGGAGATGAATTGATACAAGGTTGCATTTCTTTTGAAATTTGGACAAGTCGTCTTCCTACACCTGAACTTCCTGAGCCATCCAATGCTACACTAGGAGTTTCGCGTGCTACAGGAAGAACACCGCTATATTGTGCTCCTCTGCATTCTTCAATGACTTGTTTCTTATCTTCATCATGGTCCAAAGAAATTGGGCTCTCAGACCCATGTATCAAACCTCCATCAACATTTCTGTGGACTTCGCTTGGCTTGTCATTTTCATGACTTCGTTCCCCGCTCTTCTCATTTGCCAATACCACAATGGATTGAACACTTGCATTGCCCACATTCATTCGAACATTCAACTGACATCCTCCTTTGTCAATGTGCTCTTCATTCTCTTGCACTTCTACCATTGTCATGGATGTACACTTCAAACTTTGAAGAACTTCATCCGCTTTTGGAGTGTCATCATTGACATTCCTTGTCCCATTCGCCTCCAGATCTTCTACGTAAGCCGCTTCCCCTTGCAATACGATATTTTGGCTATTCAAAAATCCGGTCCCATCGCAAAATCTAGCTAGGGGAATATTATCTTCATTGTCCATATTGATGTCCTCGTCCGATTCATCGAACTCATAAGCGTCTCGATGATTGACCCCAAAGTCTTCATTACTGCGATTAGGGCTCTGAAGCGGTCCATTGTCATAGTCCTGCATGTCGTCGTTTATGGCATTTTCCTCACTGAATTGTGGCCCATAATCCTCGTCAACTTCCTCGTCTTCCGAGATAAACCCCTCTGAATCTTCTGACTCCACGTTCTCATGGTACCACTTCTTCTCATCATTTTCTTTTGATGCCGTTAAAACTTTCGAATTGCTGTACACATACACCAAATCTGCTGCTCTTTGTGGCTTCAACTTGTTCCGAGATTTGTTGTGGACAAACGAATAGTTACTCCAATTTTGTTCGCATGAAGATGATGATACTGGTTGGGCCAATATCCTCTTTGCAATTAGAGCAATGAGCTTCCCACATGCACCTTCAAAATCCCACCAAGCATGTGCTGACAACATCTGTTCGCCCGGGTCTAACATGTTATGGAACGGAGGGGTTCTATGTCGAAAGGCTACAAATTCCCTCACGACCATTGCGTAATCTTCGGGTTTACAAATTTTCATTATAACTCGCTTGCATGCCTCCGTTGCATCTGTGTCGTCAGCTAGTTCTTTATCGTGCAGCAAGTACGGGTTCAGAAGAGCTCCTGCATAGTGTAGATCTGTCTCCCCCATTTTTTGTTGGTTCACAAATGAGGCCTGCAGTCGTTCTGCTCGATTTGTGGGCAAAGAAAATGGCTCTTTCTCCAAGTCCATCACATGTTTCTCTAAACCCTTCATAATATGCAATACCTTTCCCATGCATGGTGTCTTCGCATCCAAGTCGCGTAGAGCAAATACTACTGGACCCACTACATCTCGGATATTGACACAACGATTCCAGAAATGCGAATCGAAAACAAATTTCTTGACATCTCGAGACTCAGACCGGGGTTGTGTTTTCCGATTGTCCTTTAGCTTCCGCACATACTCCACCCACTGCGGATCCACCACACTTTGTTGTAATGCTGCTTTGACCTTCAACAAACGGTCAATCATAATAAAATTCGAGGCAAACCTCGTTTTGGCCGGCAACAACAAGCTATATTTCGTCTTGTGCTTTCAAAATATAGCAAGCGGCATCTGCCTACTCTTGAAGAATTTCACAATGGCATGGGCTTTCTTCAGATACTCATCAATCCATTTTTCCTTCCCCCAATCTTTCAACAACAAATTCAAGGCATGCACCACGCATCCTTGAGAATAAATGTGTGGATACTTACTGGATACCAAATTCCATGCCGCTTGATTTACCGGAGCAATATCAGCACTGATTTGTACCACATTGGTGGGACCCACGTGCTCTATAAACTTTTCCAAGACAGATGCCATATACTCTGCGTTTTTTTCCATCCCGCTTGTATCTACCGATCCAACAAATTCCTCTCCGGCAGAAGATACGAGCATGGCATTTATCAATGGGCGGTTTGTAACCGAGCTCCATCCATCAATAGACAATGTTGCTCCAAACTTCCTTATGCTATCTTCGGTTCTCTTCAGGAGCTTTGCCTGAAGGTCTGTCTTTGCTTCGTCAAGCAATTTGCATCGTAGATCATGATATGATGGTGGTGTGTACGGCCTATTCCACTCTACCGTGAGTTTTACTGCTTCTTTAAAGGCTGGATTTCGGGCTACAGCAAATGGTATATTTGCCGCATAAAAAAAATTGGCCCACATTGCATTCAATTTGCGTTTGTGTGCTTCTTCAAATCCATCTATTAGCCTGCTTTGTTTATACGGCCTACTGCTAGATGCCCTAGGAGTTCCACGTTCACCAGATGTTTCAGTAATTCGATTCCCTTCCGAACCCACACGAAGAATTTCTTGCGGTACTGCGCATGAATCTTCCTGTGTAGAACGTGATCTGTCCCTGCCATTGGAGAGGTCACTCCCGTCCGTGGGCATGTTGTTTCTATCCACATTGTCCACACCCGATCTCCGTGGGAATTTCCCTTCACAACGACGAAATAGACCTCGAATCTCTGATGTCAATTTCGGACAAAGGCAAACTCCGGTGTCACGAGCACCAGATGCGCCTTCATATCCTAGATGGCTCAACATTCGCGCGGGCTTTTTAGCAAACAACAAGTTGCAAGCCTTGCACTGCACTTTACTCGGTGGTACGAGGCCATACCAAAGAGAGAAGTCCTTGCTCATAGTGACAAGTTTGAATTCCTTATAATTGAACCAATTCAAAATCACAAAGTGCACACACAATGTCAGAATCTCAACAGTGTCCAAAATCAGTTTAGCATGATGTGTACAAAGCCTTGAAAATCAAGGCCCCCCCGTCCACTGAACTATGCATTACCGAGCAAGGGACACAAAAAATTGCAGCTCCTAGCCCTCGGAAATCTTAGCGTTCAGTTTCTCAGGAGTGCTTCTAAAAACTTTCTTCCTTGTACTTATACTCCTGAACTGCTGCCGACCGTTGGAGAGGAAATCTGCTCGCTTTCAACGGTCAGTCAGTTTCTGCCGTCCGATTTCCTATCAAGGCGGTCGGCGAAGTCGGGGCGGTCGGCCGGAACCGCCGGTCGGGATAGTCGGGGCGGTCGGCCATTAGGGGCGGTCGGGGAAGTCGGGGCGGTCGGCCAATCGCGGCGGTCGGGGAAGTCAGGGCGGTCGGCCATTCGGGGTGGTCGGCGGAGCTGGGCAATTGCCAGGAGGAATTCGGCTTCCACCCATCACTTTAATATGAAGGATAACGGATTCAGAACATAGAGGATTTAGTAGACGATTGACCCGCCATTGCAATTGGGGGCACTTAAAGGTTTGTTTCATTATTGCTCATGACGAGGTCACGAGTTCGAATCCTACTCTATCCGGCGCTTATAAATAGTTCTAAACTTCTATTCCACTTCAAGTTGAAATGGGGTACTATAGAGGTTTAGAGCTATTTATGAGTGCTTTTAACTAGGCCTCAATGTTTTTTTTTATCATATTTTCAATTTAATCCACAAATGCCAAAGTCTTTTTCAGATCTTCTAAAAATTTTGCTCTACATTGAACAGAAACTCAATATTTTTTTGAAGTGAACTTCATTTTCTTTGAACTTTAACCTTTAAAGGTTTTTTACTATGTTTTCACCATAATTGTTTGAAAAATGCCATCTCCAGTACAAGTAGCAAATTCTGGGAAAAAAAATTCCACCATACATATAACCGGAGTATCTCGTAGTAAATTATTCAAACAAATTCTGGAAAGACTTTTTCAAATTTTCACCATGTACATTGCAAGATAATAGCTTCTGAATCGACAAACACGCTTTATTGGGCCCTGCGAAAATCAAGGCACCTACACTTCACAAAGTCACATTATATAATAAAATGACAAAACCGATTGTAAATCTTTCGGTTCTTTTTCCTAAAGAAGTTGGCCACGTGCTTGAAATTTTTAAGTTCATTTGAAATTGTACAATTGTTAGAAAAAAAATAGTAGGTAGAAAGAAGTGGAGAATGAATCAAATCATTAAATTGTTACGAATTTTATTATAGAATTGGAAAGTGCCAATTCAAACGGTTGTAGTGTTAAAATAAATAATTTGCATCCAATGTTTTCTTTTCTTCCAACAATATTGAAATTTAAATTAAATAAATGACTTCAAAGCTTTTTTTACAGTAGGGATTCTATAACTACCTTCAAACTAAGAATCCTTATAAATTTTGATTCACTCATTTGAAATAAATGATTGAAGCTTCCCGCGTATATATAAATCTATAGAGCCAATTTCAAATTTTTGATTTAATAAAAAGGGATTTTAGAAGAACCTTTTTTTACTTTCCGGGTTGTCCAAACATCAAAGAAAACTACATAGTACATATCATGCAATAACTTTTTCACTTTGTTACCAAATGTTATGAAAATTGTTGGGCCTTACCGCCTTACAAATATTCCTTGAGTCCTTGGATACATCATACATCTAGTGTGAAAATTTCAAAGGAAAAAAAATAAAATTTCATTAACAGTGAGTTGCCCAAAATCACTATGTTTCCAGAAAACCATGTCTCGTACTTCAGGGATTCACTATATAAATTCAATTTCTGCATACGAACCCCTAAACATCAAGATTATTCTCTACAATTTTAAATGCGAGGAAAATTTCTACAAAGCACTACTTCAAAGAATATTCCGGCTTTAATATACACATTCAAGTTCTGCATTCTGAATTATACATTCCGCCTAATACATTTAAAGTCAACAATGCTGTCTCTAATATTTTTCTATACCTTTAGCAAGGAAAAATTTGAAATTTCTTCTACATTCAACTACAAGCAAAATACCATCATTTCTTTATTAAAAATTTGTTGGACTGCATTTGAATGGACATTCTTCTGGCATGATGAATTCCTAATATTCTTGTGTTCTTCATATCTATGACCTCATTTCTGCAAGTCCAACTTCAAACTACATTCAAGGATTCAAGGCTGTCTTGGCTTGGACAGCCACTTGCCCACTTGACCACTTCGTATACTTGTACATTTGTAATTCTAGCAAAATTAGATAAATATGTATTCTAATAACACCAACTCTAACGAACACATATGGAAACAAAGTGATAACAAAAGTATTTCCACAAATGAAGTTCACTATCATCGAAGCAAAATGAAAAAAGACTAAAAGTTTGAATCTATTATCATTCAGGACCTGAACGTTGAAGACCTTATGGATTAAAGGACCTACTGCGAACAAAATTCATGACAATAAAATTTTTCTATTCAAAGATTATATAATCATGATTCATGAAGGTGTTTTAAGTGCAAAAATGACTTCAAAAGTTGAAGTCTTCCGAGCCTCTTTTCCCTTTCCAAATCTACGAAGTTAGTAAGCAAAAACATTAAGGTTTAGGGGTTTATCACATGCACAATCTCAATCAGTTCACAGCTTCTTAAATTGTACTCTACATTTCTCTAAATGAATTTTTAATGTGCTTTTGCTTCCAACGTCTACTGTTTCGAGCGCTCATTTTGAAGAACATTGAATAATAAGGAAAATCAAGATTGAAACTGGTACCCTTGTACAAAATCATTTATAGCAAAATCATAGTCGATCATTCCAAAATGGTTTTTTTGGCCATAAAATTAGACTTCATACGGTATTTCTTTGGCATGTTCATTGTTAATTAGAGCGACTTTGTTATTTTTTTTAAAAATTCAAAGTTTTGTCCCCACCCAAATTTGAAGCCAAGGGCATTTACGGTTCTATGAATTAGAGTCGCAAAAAATGAATGAACTTCTCCGTTCCATATGCAAGGAATAATAGACATTGACAAATCATAAACACAACATTATTTTGCAATGTAATCACGCAGAACATATATTTTACAAAATTGTCTGAAGGTGCATTCAAAAGTACCATAAAGTCATAGCAAAATCAAAACATATTTGTATTGCATATATATTTGCATTTTATAAGCAGCTCATAACATACCAAGAGTACTATGAAATATTGAAAGTCAATCCTCAATTCCTCATGACATCCAAACGACACTCTCTAGTCCATATACTTCTACTTTAAAAAAACCAAAGTCCAACTACATCATTCTTTAGCACCTGCCACTACCTTCTCCCGAAACAGGAGATGTCCCTTCTCCAGCCAAGAGTCTTCTAGCAGCTTGTCGAGTTTGGCGTTGTTGACTTACTCGAACAATGCGCCCTCCGGATTGCACTTCTTCGTCAACCTTGGAAAACAACCGCTTTGATTCCGGAGAGTGGTCATCCTCATCTTGAACCCTACGTTTCCTCTTCCTCGCGGGAGTCAAATCTACTTCGCCGGCGCTCAGAGCTCTCAAAGCAACATCCACTCGATCTACCATCGCGTTCACTGCCACATCATCGTCTTCGGATTGCAAATTGTTCGGTCGATCTCCTTGCAACAAGAATGCCCTCCATTGAATTATAATGTCGGACATCCTCCTGTCGAATGCCCCTGCCACATCTACTAATGCATACTCTGTACTTGTTGCTGCATCTACTTGGACAAGAGCGCGAACTTTTGCAGCCTCTTCCAACTTGGACAAGAAGAAGGCCCTGCTAATCAAAGTGTGGTTATACGCGCCGTACTGCTCCTTAAACTCTTTCGGACCCTCCACCTCCACCCAATTGCCATCTGGCCCTTTTTTCACCTCCTTTTCAGGAAATCGGAAGAATTTCTGGTGCTGCAAGCTCCAATGCCCCCCCATGTTGCGACAAAATAATTCACGACCCTCTTCATTTTCAATAACTCGTGCTCGCAACTCCACCTCTCTGTTCATAGTCATCCACATGAGATCATCTACCGGTTCTTGGGACTCCTTGTAAAGTCCATACTTTCGCTCATTTGCATCCCATGTCAGAGGTTTTCCCCAATGCAAGTAATTCGAAAACTTATATGGTCCTTGGTCCAATGGAAGGTTCCAACGATTGTATTCGTGGCCAGGGGGCATCACTTCCAAAATCCCAAGCATTTCATAGAACCTAGGACTCAAAGGAGAGCGACACTCCGCACAAACTGAACGAATGAGCGATGCTCTAACCATGCATGTTACATGGAAAGTGTGACGACATTGGCCCATAGTTAGAGCTCCTTCAGGACCAAAGGGGCCTTGACAAACACTACAATGACCCTCCAAGATGCCCGGAGCCGGATCACAAGCGTGCACTACAACCTTCTCATGCTTCTTGATGTGTGCTGAAAGTGTATTGTAAGGCACCCATCCTTCCTCTGCTTCGAAGGTCCAATTCACATTCTTAATTGGTAATTCCTTCTTCGTGTGATTCAAGCGCTCAAACATGACATCCATGTCTCCCCAACATGTAATTTCAGTATACCCCCTAATTCCTTGATTGAACGCATTTTGGAACCTCTTTAAAGAGGTCCCAATGGCACTACAATCTTTAGCCGACTTCATTGCCAATTTTTGAAGCCCTTGCATTGCTCGGGATACCACGGAGGGTCTGTCTTGGAGAATCTGCATCCATGCCAACCACCGATACTCCAATCCGTACCCGGGCATATAGTGACGCAAGTCCATTGTCTATTTCATTTGTTCCAAGTCCGACTGAAGAAGGGCTTTTTCTCGAATTGTTTCATTCAATTTTTGTTTCAGCTCTTCAAACTCCTGACCTTCAGTTTGCATGGAAGCATCCACCAGTGTCGGGGTAGGGTTATTGGTGGAGGGTCGTACCTGCACTTCCCATCTACGGGTTTCCTCCTCGTCATCCAAATGCACAACTTTGGTCTCCTGCACTGCTTGAACTTTATCGAAAGGAAGAGAGAGTTTATCCTCACTTTCTTGACTTGGCTCCACAGACGGGGGTTTCACATTGTCTGTGATGGGTACCCCTTCATGCATGCGATTGAATTTAATGAGTTCTATTTCTAATCTTTCATTCTCATCCACACGGACAAGCATTAATGAATTCCTGCGCTTTTCTGCCTCCACAAGCTTTTTCTCCATCTGCACTTGTCGGGCCAAGTCCTTGCACTTTGCCTTCAACTTCATGTTTTTTGATTCCAAGAGAAGCACCTCGCTTGCTTTGCCTACATTGTCATCGAGAAGTGGTACCATGGACTTTGTGAAATCCAAGAAAGACAAGGCACCAGTCATCAATTCTGGAGAGACTCTAGAAAATTCTTGCACCATCTCGATAATCCTTGGCGTAATTTGAGCTACAAGTCGAGCTGAAGAAGTTAGCGAGAAAGCAGTTTCCACAACCGATGGCTTGATAGCTCCCCATAAATGCACTCCAGAGCTGCTGGCCTCGTGGTTGGGGTCATTTTTCTGAAGCTCTTCTTGATGCTTCTTCCACCGATTGTCGCAGTCTAGCTGGAATTCCACTTCCTTGGTAGTTTGCATTAGACCAAGGTTCTCCACTGGGTCATCACCTAGTGGTGACAAATGTGGATGCTCGCTTTCAGGCTCTATCCCATCAATAAAAAGGTTCATGGCATCGTCCTGGGGTTCTTTTCCGTGTCTTCGTGTCGGTTGTACTTCCATTTCTGGACTTAGGATTGGACTTGACGGTAAAGACGAAGGCGGAAGAGGTGTGTACATCAAGGGCTGTAGAGCATTGCTCTCTAGAAGACTATCAATTCTAGCATTGGCCCTTGCAACTTCTTTGTCGCCAACCTCCTTTCGTGGCAAAATAGGTGCCCCATTTCCTATCGCGGGGCCGCGTTTGTTTGGAGCAGTCTCTCGACCTAACATAGTACTCAAAATCGGTTTGGAAGTCAAACACATTTGAGGAGTCAGAAACACCTGTCTCTTTGCGCCTCCCGAAGCGGCATTGCTCACTTTCACTAGGGGAGTTGGTAAGACTTCTTCTATTGTACCTCCCGCGAGGGCAGTGCCAACTTCCGCAAGGGCATGCAATGAACCCAACTGCGCTGCATCAGTTGTCCCCTCCCCAACCTCCATTGTATGCGTTGTAGTAATTTGTAATGCTTCTTTGGGTTTTGCCTGAGGCCTGGGGGGACAATGGGGAATATCTTTCTGGTTTCTTCCAATCAGAAGTGGACACTGTGCTGTTGTCGGAAACGTACTCCAATCCACTTTGCGGCCCAGTATGAGTTCCGCATAAACCATAGATGCCAAGGTATAATTGATGTATCCCTTACTCATTCCCTTGTCTCCAAAAAGCGCCCGCCAGACCTCCTTCGATCGACAAACAAATTGCGAGTTTTGGCAACTCCCTGGTTTGCAACCGAAAGCCCGTGTGTGGACCGAGTGAAAATCTTGAGGCCACAACTTGCCAATGTGGTACATTTTAACATACTGCTTGCAGATTTTGGAGGTCCAATACTCTGCTCCCTCTTCCTCCCATCCGCTTTCGGCTTTGATGTCAGGATTATCTAAAATCTCATAATGAAGCTCATGTTTGGCTCCCTTCTGTTTAATCCTTTTCGTGTTATCACCACCTGAAGTCATCCCATCGGTAGTCGCATCACCTTCACCAGTCATGATTGGCAATTTGAAATTGCCTTCACCTCCAATTCAAGAAATACTCCGCAAGTGACGTCCAATGTATATGCACAAGTAAAAATGTCAAAAAGTTCCCGTATCAAAAGCTCAATGACTTCAACTCTCCACCATGTAGGAGCAACTGGCGCATAAAGCAACAGAGATCAGCCGACTTGGCGCCGAAGGGGAGTTGAAGTGAGGAGGTCCAAGGAGGCCGTCCGCTCTTATAGCTGACCGACCCCAGACCTAAGCCGCGTCCGCCGCCGGACCAGCCCCGAATCGACGCGTTCCGCCTCCGCGGCGGTCGCCGAAGCCGCAGTCCGCCCCAAACCTCTACCGACCGCGCACCGACCGACCCGAGCGACCGCTCCAAACTGACCGACCGCCCGAACCAACATACGAAGCCATCCGAACCAAACACGGCCGTTTTAGGGTAGGCCGACCGCTTCGGACGGCCGACCTGGACGACCGCTAGGGTTGACGAAAATTGTTCACCGCTACAGAAGACCGACTGTCTGGAACCTCGGATTCCGCATTCTGCACTAAAACGGTTTGATTCGCTTTTACATTGGATGCATCCTTCTAGAAGCATCCAATGTAGAAGTCATGTAGAAGTAATAATGTGTATTGTGATTGAATTTCTTTTTTCATGTTTTAAGGCTCTTGTCTAAGTAGTATTTTCTAAACCCTATACCCTAAATCCTAAACCCTAAACCCTAATCAAAAATCGTATGCTACAAATCCTAAATTCAAAACACTGCAATGTGATATAATCAAATGATTCTTCAGTTTTTATTTTGGATCCAATGGAAGGACCAATTGTATTAATCCCTAGAGGAGTAAGGTGATATTCCTATCAAAAAACAACTAAAAATTTTCAGTGCTATTTCAAAGACTAAAGAACCATCAAACCTTTCTTTTTGGGAATATCAAACTATAAGATCTTATTCTTAACTAGTATATGGATACGTAAAAGAAAGCTTCAAAAACTAAACTGTGTATAGTATAAAATATATGAATTTAGAAGGAAGAAAATTAGTTTAGTGGCACCTTGCTTGACTATAGTTTTTGGCTTTGAATCTTTGTAGTTCAAGTTTTTAACACTAATGATTTTGATTATCCACTTATCTACGTAAAGTAGTTGAATTCATAATGTACCCAAAAAATTTAGGAAAAAAACCACTTGATTTTCACTCATTATAAAATTGTCAAGTAGAATTGGATGGAAGATGGAAGAAAAAACAAAACTGGTAATAACTTTTAGATGGAATTGGATCACAATAATCTCAACAGTGAGATTCTTGTAGCTAGGAAATCTAAGAGACTAAGATTGTCCAACAATTTCCTTGGTAAAATTCTAAAAATAACATCCAATAGTGAATCATTCAAATTTTTTTTTCCTTGAGATTCTTAAATTGTTCGAAAAAATCAGATTCTGAAGAACTTTTTCATTATTAATCCAAAATTTCAAATTGAAGGGAACAAAGCTTCACATGTAGACAAAAATGTAATCTTTGAGAAAAACATTCGAAGAAAAAATTACTTTGATTTTCTCTTATTTTTTTTTTTTTACTTCTCTCATTGCACTTCGATTAGGATTCAAACTATCAATTATATTCAATTTTTGGGGCAATTTCACAAGTGCACTTGACGTGTACTTCTTGTAGTCTTTAGATATAGGGTGAAAGGTTTATCTCTCAACTAAAAGGGCACCATTACTTTTCTCATTTCATTTGAATCAGAAACTCCCCCAAAATTGGCAACCAAAAATATATTTTACAAATGAACAGCAAACAACTTTGCTTAATAAACCTCAAGCACACATAAAACACACATTGGAAAACCATATCTGAAAAAATTGAATCAGCAGTTCTTTGTTTTCAAATGAAACAAAAACACTAAAGACACGTAGATAGACCTGAAGCACACCTCAATCACAACTGAACCTCAATTTTACTATTTTAGAAATTCATGATCTCCTTTATTCAAAAAAATAGTTTATTAAGAGTTCATATTGAATGCATTTCAAATTAGGAGAGAATTTTTCAAATGAACTTAAAGTTTACATGCATGGCACCTTATTTTCCACCCCTTCAATCATAAATTCAAATAACTATACTTTTTGTTCTTCATAAATTCAAGAAATTTTAAGAATGTGCTTGAAAGTTGCTTGAAGAATTGAAATAAACCTTAAGCATGGTAGGAGCACACTTTAAGCACTGTATTACTACATCTGAATTTCTAAACCAGAAGAAATTCAAATTTTTATTCTTTTAATATGAAGAAATCTAAGTAGTAGGAATTTGCTTGAGGTGAACTGATGGTGGACCTCAAACGCAACTCAAGCAATTTCATTTATACTGGAAATTTTGAAATTTTGAAAAGAAGATTCTATTATCTTCAAATTTATTTAATTTGAAATGCATGGAAACAGTGAAAATGTATACTAGATGTGCTTGAGGTGTACTTCAAGCATAATTTAAGCATTTGGTATTTTGATGAGTTGATATTGAATTATTCAATAAGAGATTTAAATTAAAATCATTTTTAGGATCCACACTACTTTGAACAGTAAAAACGTGCTTCAACCTTTAGGTGAGCTTGAAGTACACATGAAATACACCTTACGCTTTTTTTATTTATTTTTTGAAATTCGATCTTTTTATTGTAAAAGATTTCAATTTAAAGTTGTCTTTATAATCCAACATAATTTGACCCCTTAGTTTTTTTGACTAAGTTTTCACCAAAACTGCTCCAAAACTGCCATTTCTGGTACAAGTAATAAATTTTGAAATAAAAATATTTTTGGACACATATAACGTTGGATCTTGTAGTAAATTAATTTGAGAAGATGTGGAAAAAATATCAGAATTTTCCACGATGTCGATTGCAAGATAATAGGATTAATAGCGTTTGAACTTTGGAATGACAAAAATGTTTTTTTGGTCCCTGCCCTAAACCAGGCACTTGCATTTCACAAGGTCACATTTATATGAAAAGATGTCCAAAATGGTAGTTACTCTTTGGATTCTTTTCCTTAGACAAGTTGGCCACATGCTTCAAAATTTTTAGATCATTTGGAATTGTACAATGTACAGGAAAAAAATTGTAAGTTGAAAGAAGTAGAGAATGATTCAATTGTTCACTAAATTGTTACAAATTTAATTATCAAATTGAAAAATGCCAATCCAAAGCGGTTGTAATATTAAAGTAAATAATGTACACCCAATGTTTTAATTTTATTTTTGAAGTTATTCAAAATTGAGTTAAATAAATGACTTCAAAGTTTTCTTTAGACTAATGATTCCATAAGTACCCTTAAAGTAAGAATCCTCATAATTTTTTCTTCATTTATTGGAATTGAATGATTCAAAGCTTCCCGCGTACATATACATCTGAAGAACCAATTTCTAATTTCTATTTTTTTTAAAAGTGATTTTTAAAGAAGTTTATTGGCTGCCCGAGCTGCCCAAAGATCAAACAGAACTACCTATCATGCAGTAACTTTTTAACCTTGTTGTCAAATGCTATAAAAATCGTTGGGCCTTAAAGATACTCCTTCGACACATCTTGTGTTAAAATTTTAAAGAAAAAAAATAAAAATTGCGTTTGTACGGAGCTATCCAAAATCGCTATGTTGCCAACAAATGGTGTTTGTTGCTTTAGTGGTTAAACGATACAAATGTGCTTGAGGTGTGTTTCACGTCTATCTGAAGCACACGCCATTATTTTTTTTTTCCCTAGTACATTTGATTTTTTTTTTGACTTCTTTATAATGCACTGAAAATGAAGGAAGTATTTTGCCCGTTCGACCTTAGGTCTATAAGTCTATTTAAGCACACTTCAAACTTTTCATGATTTCGATTGGCATTTATATGAAAAGAATTGAATTCAACAAAATATATAAATTATTCGAGGTATCTTGACAAGATGGAATTTGCTTGAAATATGCTTCAACTAGAACTCAGGCATACTTCAATCACTTTTACTTATGCTTTTCATTTTGGAAATTAGCATTTCATTTTAAAATTCATCATCATTTCAAAGCAATGCAAATAGAAGAGATGATTTGTAGATGTGCGTGACGTCTATTGTTAGCGCACTTTGAGAACCTTATGATTTCATTTAGTACACTTAGTAGAAGGTTTCAATTTGAAATTATTTTTATGATCCAACCGACCAACCATAAGATAATAGTGGAAATATACTTCAATTTTGCTTCAAGGTTACTTCATGCAAAAGCAAAGTATTTTTAATCCAAGTTAAATTTTTCATAGCTTCTTATTCCAAGGCAATTTCATTAGACGAAGTCACGAAGTGCGCTTCAAGTGCGCTTTATGTGTTCTTGACGTGAACCTCAAGCATACCTTAAACCCACCCAAACATTTGTAGTCCAATTTTGAAATTTCAAAGAACGTTTTTATTTTTGAGGTGATTATTTTTTAAAAGCAATAATTATTGTATAAGTGTGCTTGAGGTGTGCTTCATGTTTACTTGAGGCACATCTGAAGCACACAATCATTTGATATCGAATGAGGAACTTAAAGAACTCGTTTGAACTTTGAGTTAGTGACTTATTTCTGGTCCACGTGAACTTCATGAGTCCATATGTGGTGCATTTTCGCTTCAGGTTTATTCTCCGGACCGATGTGCCAAGCGACCGACCGATTTCCCGACCTCTGTCCAGACCGCTCGGACGACCGCTCTAAAAGCCGCTCTAAAAGCCGACCGAAATCGTGACCGACCGAAAACCCCACTGATCGACCGAGAAGCCGACCGAAAAGCTGACCAACCGAAATGCCGACCGAAAACCGGAGACCGAAAACCTAACCGACCGAAAACCCGACCGACCGAAAACCCGACCGAAAACCCGACCGACCGAAATCCCGACCGAAAACCTGACCGACCGAAAATCCGACCGAAAACCCGACCGATAACCGGGCCGACCGAAAACCCGACCGAAATCCCGGCCAAAAACCTGACCGACCGAAATCCCGACCGAAAACCTGACCGACCGAAAACCCGACCGAAAACCCGACCGAAAACCTAACCGACCGAAAACCCTACCGAAAACCTGACCGACCGAAATCCCGACCGAAAACCTGACCGACCGAAAACCAGACCGAGAACCCGACCGATAACCGGGCCGACCGAAAACCCGACCGATATTCTGGCCGAAAACGTGACCGACCGAAAACCCGACTGAAAACGCGATCGATAACCGGACCAACCGAAAACCCGACCGAAATCCCGGCCAAAAACCTGACCGACCGAAAACCCGACCGAATAACTGACCGAAAAACTGACCAATCGAAAACCCGACCGAACGATCGGACGACCGACTCCGTCCACGCCGTCCGCCTTTTCCGTCCGCTCCTTTGTCGGTGGCCGTGCGATCAGCAGACCGACAGATGAGAACCGCAGGATCTTGGGGTCGGTCGGCCTGCCGTCCGATTCGGACGTACGCGACCGCCTCGGCTGCTCCGCCGACCGAACGCATAAATAGCGGGGCGGAACCTCATTTCTTCACAGTTCCTTCCCGACCGGAGTGGGCAGATCCAGCGCCTTTGGGAATCTGCGCGCCCCTTCCGGCTTGGTGTGTGAGGGACTGGGCTGGGACACTGAAGTGCTTTCAGTACTTCAGTGCTAGTTATGTGTTGCGGTTGAGTGACTATTGTACCGTTTCAATTAATAATTCACTCACTAAAATTCTCGAGTATTTGGACCACGCGTTGCACAATCGAAATTGAAATTTACGATTTGTTGTTTTCAATTTTCAAAATTTCATCATGTCACACGGAACACCAAGGGGCAAAGGCAAGAAGGCCAAAAGGGGAATATCGCAGGACATAAATTGGGATGATTGGGCTAACTCATTTTGTGTAGCTGAGCCTGGATGGGATGATGAGGAGGAGAAATTGTGGACCTCCACAATGTGCAAAAAGTACGTGAAAATGACACACGTCTCCAAACTCTGGTCACGTGAACGCACGCTTTATCAACATCCCCGTTGGGAAGGTCAAATCAGCACATGTAAGAGTGAGCACTTTGTGCAACGGTACAAGGAAATCCAAAAAGCAGCAGGTTTACCAAACAACAAACCAAATATAATGTTGTATGGTGTCATGGCCATGATTTGGGCAGAGATTGTACTCCACAAAGAAGTGGATTGGCGCACTATTCCGGGTAAAGATGTGCACAAATTGAATCGCAGCGCCCACGTGATTGATTCGAACTGGGAAGGTCCGAGCGATTGTATGTACGAGTGGTCTAATCGAGGATTTGGCCATCTTCCCACAGTTGTGTTGCCGGATGCAGAGGATGAACTCGATGACGAAGATGATGATGCTCCTGCACCCGTAACATTTGGAGGAAGACACGAACGCCAAGAAGAACGAGACAACATACAATACGAACAAGAAATGCATGAGGCAATGCGAAGAAGCCTAGAAGATCATGGTCGACAGCCTGGGCACGATAGGTCATACGGACATGACCGTGGTGCATATGGCCCACTACAAGGCGGAAGTCATTCTCAATATGCTAATGATCCCCGAGGTGAATCTCAAGGCAGAGAAAGAACCCATGGAACCGTACAGTATGGTGGTTCCAGCGAAGGAGGCTCACAATACTACGGTGGAACCACTGGAGGTGGGTCATATGAACATCACGGGAGCTCCTATTATAGTCGTCCAAACGAAGATCGCTCTGACCACAACGTTTCAGCTCCTCCACCAACTTTTGGAGGTCCTGGCTACGGCAATTATGGACAAACAGGTGCATCAAGTGGACGTGGAGACATCTATGGTGGAGGTCCATATCTTGGGATTTATGGGTCTGCTTCTACTGGGCCAAGTCAGAGAGATGACACCGATTCAGATTCCGAGGAGGAATAGTGTGTATTGTTGTAACGACTTTCTTTTAGAATACAATCATGTATATTGTTAAATGTACATGCAATATTTTTTCATGCCAAGCGTAGTACAATGATCTTGTTGAATTGTAGTACTGTATTTCGCACTATAGATAGAATGGCCTTTTTTGAAAATATGTGAGACATTGGTAGGTATTTGAGATTACCATTATTGAATACCATTTTCTGTGTAACCAGTTTTTTTTATTAATATAAATATTGTACCGGATCGCTTTCTCCCATCATCTCATGTTCAAGTCAATATAGACCCTCCAATGAAAAGCATAGTCCAAATATACAACAAAAACATTGAATTGCTTTTAAACCTTGAAATCCTAAGTCTATCATTTTTTCAAAAAGCTATAGAAAATTAGAAATTGTCACCTTGGCTGCATTTGTCTTCAGTTAGTTGGGTGTTGTATGTGAATGTACAAAGTCGGATTGCATGAAAGGAAGGTGTAAACATTTGAAGTTGGAGAAATTGGGTGTTTTCAACCCTTGAAGTTCGAAGGTCATTTTTTGGTTTACAAACACCCGAAGCTGCCATTTTTGTTGCATTCACCCATGAACCCTTTTCTTTTCTTTTTTTTTCCAATCTAAGCGTACGATCTTGTACTTCACTTATTGTAGATGATGTTGTCAAAATTTCATGAAGTTTCACTGTATAGGTTGAGGTTATTAGCATTCGAAGTCGAAAAAGATTTTTTTTTTGAATACTGGCTTTCAGTTTTTGGTGAATTTGATCGCTAGTTGTGGAATATTTTTGAAATACAAACATTGAATTTAAGGTTTTATGTATTGGAGACGTAAGTTGAAAGTCTATATTTTTCTTAAAAAAGGAACACTTTATTTTCATTATTTTAAGAATTATTAAATAGAACTATAGAAGTACGTCGAAGACAAGAAAGAAAAAAAATTGTTAGTAGATCTTACATAGGGTTGAAGTATAATGATCCCATTGGTGAGATTATTTAAGCTAGAAAACACAACATTTTGAAAAAAAAAATTTGAAAAATTGTGGGAATTGCATTGATAAAAGAGTTCTACACTTCTACAAGTCATTTTCCTAAGAAGATGCTCAAATTCCCTGAAAAGCAAAGTTCTCCATAACTTTTCCATTATTAATCCAAACAGAATGAATGGAAGGTTCGCATATAGAGAGAATTATAAAATTTTTGAAGAAAAGGAAAAAAAATCATTTTGTCTATTTGCCAAATAATTTGTGCTTCCAGTCAAGTTCAATTTCAGAGTTTTTTTGGTGTAACTTCTACTCCTAGGCACCAATTGAAATAAAAACATATTATGACAAAGCTAATCAACTTTCCTATGAAATAGGAAAGTTTCAGAATGTTTTATTACAAATTGAGGTTAGAGGTAACTGCTCAAAATTCCCTTTGTCTTGGAACGGGACAATGGAAGTTCTGGGGTTCAACATTGGATGTGCATTTTGGGCTCCATCAAGTGGACTATCATTAGGAGAAATATTTCGCACCATGGATCTTTAGTGTACAATTTCTTATCCCCAAGAATGCAGTTGAAAACTTAAAAAACTCTTCTAAGGAAGATAGAGCTCGACTTACATTCCTAAACCCGCAAGGCCAAAGGCCTTATTTTTGGCAACAAATCTTACAATTGTGAATTGCCATTTCTATAGGAAAGAAGAGAACAATTAGAAAATTAATTTTTGGGCACATGTAGCCATAGGATCTTATACCCAACTAGTATAAGAATTTGTGGAGCATTAGACATAATTTTGGACCACACATATTGCAAGATATTTGTGTTTAGCCTTTAAAGATTTTTGACTAAGTTTGTACCAAAACTACTGTAGCACTATTGGATTCAGTATAAGTACCAAATTTTATAAACTTTTTAATGTTGGACACATATAACCGTAGGATCTCGTAGTAAACTGGTTAGAAAAGATGCGGAAAAACTTGTAGAATTTTTCACCATCTAGATTGTAAGATAATAGTGTTTCAATCCGCAAAAGTGCTTCTTTGGTCCCTCCGGAAAACGGGGCAGCTGCACTTCACAAGGTCACATTCATTTTAAAAAATGACGAAAATTGGGGTAACTCTTTGGATTCATTCTTGAAGGCAAGTTCGGTCCATGCTTGACAATTTTCAGATCATTTACAATTGTACAACACATAGGAAAAAAATACAAAATAGAAAAAAATAGAGGATGATTGAAAACACTAAATTGTTAGGAATTTGATGAAGGAATTGAAAAATGCCAGTCCCAATGGTTGTGATGTTGAAATAAAGAATCTTGAAACCCAATATATTTTTTTTTTCCCAGAAATACTGAAATTTGAATTAAACAAATGACTTTGATTTTTTTTTGGGAGTAAGGATTGAAAAAATACCGTCAAACTAAAAATCCGCTTGAGTTTTGGCTTGGTGATCGGAATGGATTAATGGAATGATTCAAAGCTTCTTTTGTTTATACAAATCTGAAGAACCAATTTTAAATTTTAATTTTTGAAGCAAGTGATTTTTGAAGACGTTTTCTTGCTGCCTGAGCTGCCCAGAGATAAAAAAAAATACTTATCATGCAAAACCTTTCTGACCTTGTGGTTAGATGTTATGAAATTATTGGGCCTGATCCGCCTGAAAGCTACTCGGAGAGCACATCGTGTGTGAAAATTTGAAATAATGAAAATAAAAATTCTATGCATAATAAACTATCCAAAATTGATATCTTGCCCAAAAATAGTATTTGGGCCTATAGGCGTTAAAGTGGAGAAAAGAAGTTCTTAAAGACATTATGGAATGCAGTGTTTTGATTTTGAAGATTTTGCACTTGAAATTTTTGCAATAGTGAGTTGTGAGCTTTGAATCTGGAAGTTGGAGAATTGTGTTGGTAGTTTAGCCGAGAGGAAATTAAAAAAAAATTTAATTGTCAAAATTTTTTATTATTCATATATGGAAGTGCCAAAGTGGATACAATGAATCATTAAATTTTAATATCTTTTGCATTAAATAAGACTAGGGTAATTCAATGGTAAGATTATTGTAGCCCAAAAAAATGAACCACACAGACCTGTTTCCGTGAAAAAAAAAATTGAAGAAATTGCATTCATCAATGAAATTCTACAAGTTCGTTTTCTCAAGTGCCTTGAAAATAAGATTGTGTAAAACTATTTGTAACCAATTGAAATGGAATGAATGAAAGATTTCTAGGTAGACAACAGTAGCACGAATGGGAAAAAAATCCCCTCAAAAAAACTTCCTTTTGGGTTGCCCTCAGCCCTCCTCTTCCCTATTTTCAGCTTATTTCAGCAGAACTTTGGATATCCGGAATGTAGGCACGGTTGCGAAAAAAATTCTATTTCCATCTTTCTACGAACTTAAGAAAACCAGCGACTCCCCGCCGACCGCCGACTGTGCCGACCGGCGATGTGCCAACCGCGAGCCGAATCCTAATCTGTTACCGCCGTCCGATGCGGCGGATGGAGCGGTCGGGCCGTCCGATTCGGCGGTCGAGGCGACCGCAAACTATAAGAGGGGCGGACAGCCAGACCGCTCCCTCACTTTTGCTATCCCCCTTGCCTTGTGCAAGCGTGGAGCGGAGAGCTTGGTGGTTTGTCCTCCATTGGCTCCTCTCCTTGGAAAAGCAAGAGTCCAGTTTTGGGGGCCACTTATTGCCAATTTTTTTGACAATTTGATTGCAGATTACGTGTACTCCAGAGTGAAGTGAAATCGCGACTGGTAATTTTCATTACCGATTGTAATTAAATACCGGTAGTTCATCAAGATGCCAAGGGCAAAGAAGGCTTCAAAGAGGCGAGACGGGGTGCAATTAGGGCAACCAAGTATCAAAGAGTTGAAGGAAATTCCCTCTGATGCATGCAAGAACTTTCTCATCGAATTCACCTTGAAATTCTTTGAGTCTGAAACCACTCTTTCCTTGGACAATAAATACATCAGATACCAAGAGGAGTGCCCAAAAAAATTCATGGATGATATGTCGCAGAAGATGATGGAAGCCCTTCACGTTCCTGAATGGCATCATGAAATGGAGAAGAAGGGCTTTGTGAAATTCCTTCACAACAGGGCGTATGATGCGTTGTGGAATTCCAAAGTGGTTCTCGCAAAATATGTGAAGCAACACCGCGCCGATGATGAAGCCTTTCAAGAAGTTATCCTCAGAGCTGATTTATTCACGAAGCGGTGCAAGCCATTTGCTAACACGCGCAATAGAAGGAAATCAATGACAGGGTGGAATAGCAATGATGGAAAGGATGAATTGTACCATGGCAGGAGACATCTCATTGCACTTCCAGATACGGCACAAGTGATTGCCCAAGATGATAAAATTATAAAGGGTGGATATGCTACTATTCGGAGGGTCCAAATTGAAGGATGTGCTCCTATAGTACCGTTTTGGGAGTTTGCAGCAAAGAGATCTCACCAACACAATAAAAGGCCTGAGTTAGCGAAGTTGGAACACCTGAACGAATCAATGGCAGTGAGGATTGCGCACCCTGGAGTAATACGTTTTTTTGCAGTGCATGCAACAAGGAATGAAGGGTACTCCTATTGGTGGAATGGTGGGACACTGCGAAATATGCTGAACATGGATAATGATTATCCAGACAACATACAGGTTCGGTTGATGTATGACAATCCATCGGAAGCAGAGGTCTTTAACGCTTTCCGCCTCGCTCGATTCAGGAAGAAGCGAACGGAACTTACATGGGCGTTCGTGCACATTATGAATGCAGTGCATGTTGTTGGACATCTCCACAATGATATTTCTCCAGACAACATCATATTTCACTTTCCCGACGATGAGTCACGTGTGTATGTTGGAATTTGTGATTGGGGCTTAACTAGCTTAGCTAGTGAATGTCCTAAATCCTTGTACACATTCACATCTGCCATTCAGAGGGATCAAACTTTGACACAGAGGTGGTGGTTGGATCCCAGTAGCGCCTACTTGCACAAAATTGATGCGAATGAGGACGTCATTCCAAGGTTATCATGTGAAACGGAAGCATATGCGGTTGCTAAAATAGCTCAGAGGATGAACAAGCAGTGCATGTCCGAGGCTTACACTGCATTGCAGAAGGAAACTCCACAATGCAGCAGATTCGAACACCACACATTGGGACTGGCGTTTCACGAGTACTTACAACGGGTCATCAGAAAAGAAAGCACTTTGGCTCACGTCGTGAATCGATTCTGCACTACTTTCAAGTTTCCTATGTCCGATGAATATTTCCGGCAATCATACTAAATATCAGTAGGTTACCAACTTACCATAATCTATAGAGGTACATAAGTAGGGGACTAGGGGATGAATTTAGATATGAGGATTTATCGTGTGTAGAGGACGTAGTATGTATGCACATATAATCTATACCAATGTATGTTGAATTGGATATACAATTTGATTTTTTGTGTGTTTTTCAAATTGTAATGAATACAAATGTTTACTATACAAATTGTATGCTTTGTGTGGATGAGAAGTGCAGTACTCCTTGTTAATGGATATTGGATTGTCGTGGTTGCATGACAAATAGAATGATATATGACATTTGGATATTTTGAACTTAGGCGTCAAGGGACACATGTGTAGGGTGAAAGGAATATTAGAAAAATTTCAAGATCCGAAAGGCCAGAAAGTGAAGTGTAAATTAGGAAGGAAATTTTAATTCATATCATTCAAAAGATTCATAAGGATTGAAGGTTTTTACCATTTCATGGATACAAATCCCCTACCCACAAAAAAATAGGGTGTGAAAAGAGAGGTAGAAAACGAAAGCAATGATAGTACATAATTGAAGATGAGAAGGTGTCAATGTAAAAAAAAAATTTTACGTTGCGAAAAGTTTGTTTTTGAAAAATTGAGGGTGTGAGCTTAACCCCTAAAGGTTGTTGACTATATATTCACCCAAAACGTTCCGAAACTGCCATTTCCAAAAAATAACCCAAATTTTAGAAAGAAAATATTTTAAGACACATGTAATCATAGGATCTTGTAGTGAATTGGTTTAAGAAGATGTGGAAAAATTTTCAGAATTTTCCACCATGTATATTGCAGGGTAACAACATTTGAATCGACAGAAATGTTTTTTAGGTCCGGGCCAAAACCGGACAGCTGCATTTCACAAGGTCTCATTTGTATCGGAAAGTATCAATAATGGTGGTTTCATTTGGATTCATTTTCAAGGTGAAGCTGGCTCTGTGCTTGAAAATTTCCAAAACATTAGGAATTGTACAACATATAGAAAATAAATAGCAAACAGAAAGAAGTAGTGAATGATTCAAACCTCTAAATTGTTAAGAATTTAATTATATAATTGGAAAATGCCAATCCCAATGGTTATAATGTTGTAGTAATGTATCTACATTCTTTTTTTTCTTTTTTTCAAAAGATATTGAAAATTAAATTGAATAAAGGATTTTAAAGTTTATTTCTGAGCAAGGAATCCAGAATTGCCCGCAAACTAGATCACCGCGTACTTCTGAAATCATAAATGAAAAAAAAAAAAATTCAAACCTAAACTTGCATATATAGATCTAGAGAACTAGTTTGAAGTTTTATTCTTTTTTTAAAGCGATTTTTAAGAATTTTTGAGCTGCCCACCAAGCATTAAAAAGCACATATCAATATATCATACAATAACTTTTTAATCTCTAGGTTAGAAGTTATGAAGAAAAGTTGGACCTTAAAGCTACTCCTCCTGAAAATGCCTTGTGAAAATTTGAACTAAAAAAAATAAAAACTCTGCTTGTAGTAAGTTGCCCAAAAATGTTATGTTCTCCAAAGACCAAAATGCATGTTCAATGCCTTGTGGATTAAATTGAGACTTTGATAGAAGTCGTAGTATCTTACCCAAAATAAGATGGTGTGAAAATAACTTTAAAAAAATGTACAACAACCATATTGAGACAATGTTATTTTCCCCCCTCCTTGAAAGTAATGTGTAAAAAGAGGAACTTCTTTTTACACCGATTGAAGTGTCTTTCTACAAAAGTAGGGTGTGATAATAAACCAAAAATGCCACACCTATTAAAATTTCTTATTTTTGATTGTTCCAAATTGATGATCTTCTCTTCTGGTAATCCAAACTTCTCTATTGTTCTTGTTTGGTTACTTCAACGCAATGGTAGTCGCATTTTCATAGCAAGCAGTTGCATGACATCGCAGGATGACCTTTGTTCCTAATAACTGTTATTTCTTTCAATGAAAATCAGCACTCTTCAAAATATCCTTAATTCATTTCAATCATTTACATCACACCAAGCAATTCTTACCATAGCCAAAACTTCTCAAGGACCCTTACGCAAAATTCTATTTCCACTCAAACACCCGCGTACGTTCATTGTTGAGTTCCTAGTGACCTAGTCCCATTACTCCTATAACATTCAGTAGCTTGTAAACCAAAAAAAAAAGGAAAAAAAAAAATTCTGTACAATTTGTATGACAAGATTATTTGGCTTTGTCACTTTGTGCCTTCTAAGCTTATAAGTTTTTAACTATTGATATTCATTTCTTAAATTTTTTCTCTTAAATATTTGAGTGAAATTTAGGAAACAAATTTAGGAAAATATAACTAAATTTTCATTCATTATAAAATTGGTAAGTGGAACTAGGTTTCAGAATCCCGGAAAAAAAAAATCATTAATACATTTATTATGAAAGTGGAACTTGGAACACAACTCCCTTTGGTTCGGTGTATTGTATCCTTTTTATCAATGGAAATTGTTCATGTGTTTTAAAAAAAAAAGAAAAACAGAACACAACAATCCCAAAGCTCACATTATTTTAACAACCGATTTGAAGCATGTTTATTAATTTCTTCAGAGAACTTGTAAAAACGGGTCGGGATTGGGGTCGGGTCAGGTTTTCAGTCGGATTTTCGGATGGGTTATCGGTCGGGTTGACGGTCGGGTTTTCGGTTGTGATTTCGGACGGTCAGGTTTTCGGTCGGGGTTTCGGTCGGTCGGTCCGGTTTTCGGTCCGGTTTTCAGTCGAGAATTCGGTCGGTCTGGTTTTCGGTCAGGTTTTCGGTCGAGAATTCGGTTGGTCTGGTTTTCAGTCGTCGGTCGCATTTTCGGTCGGTCCGATTTTTGGACGGGTTTTCGGTCGGGTTTTCGGTCGGTCCGGTTCTCGGACGCGTTTTCGGTCGGGTTTTCGGTCGGTCCGATTCTCGGTCGGTCGGGTTTTCTGTCGGTCGGGTTTTCGGTCGGTTAGTCGGTCGGTTAGTCGGTCGGTTAGTCGGTCGGGTCCTCGGTCGGTTTTTCGGTCGGGTCTTCGGTCGGTTTTTCTCGGTCGGTTTTTCGGTCGGTTTCTCTCGGTCGGTTTTTCGGTTGGTTTCTCTCGGTCGGTTTTTCGGTCAGGTTTACGGTCGGTCGGGTTTTCGGTCGGTCGAGTTTTCGGTCGGTTAGTCGGTCGGGTCCTCGGTCGGTTTTTCGGTCGGTCGAGTTTTCGGTCGGTTAGTCGGTCGGGTCCTCGGTCGGTTTTTCGGTCGGTTTTTCGGTCGGGTTCTCTCGGTCGGTTTTTCGGTCGGGTTCTCTCAGTCGGTTTTTCGGTCGGGTTCTCTCGGTCAGTTTTTCGGTCGGGTTTACGGTCGGGTTTTCGGTCGGGTTTTCGGTCGCGGAATTTACCATGTAGGTAAAAAACATAAAAAGTGAATGTCACAGGACGTTGGGGGGCAGCGTCCCCGGACTTTGGACGTCCGTCCGAACGTCCTGACAACCCAGAAATGGAAAGAGGCCAAGGCAACACGGAAGAACGATGCGGAAACTTCAGCAAACTTTCTGTTTGAAGACATCCTCATGCGTTTTGGACACCCATTGGAGTTGGTCAGCGACCGGGGAACCCATTTCCTCAATGATGTCATCGTCGACCTAACCAACAAGTATCTTATCAAACACCGGAAGACGACTCCCTACAACCCGAAAGCGAACGGATTAACGGAGCGGGCGAACGGAATAGTCGGTAAGATCTTGAACAAGATGGTTTCCGCTCACAAGACGGATTGGGATCGGAAACTACCTTCAGCAGTTCACGCGTACAACACCACAGAGAAGACCACAACCGGAAAAACTCCGTACTTTTTGGTTTACGGTCAGGAAGCAGTCCATGGAGTGGAGTTGGAGGTGGAAACATTTCGAGTCATGGCAGCTCGAAGTGCAGTATCAAGGACGGATACTCTTCCAAGACTTCTCGCCAATGAAGAACTGGAAGAAATCCGGAATGCAGCCCTAGAAAGAATTCTGGGAGTACAGACCAAGCGCAAGGAAGATTACGATCGGAAAATCCCAACGGATCACGGAATCCGAGAAGGAGGTCTGGTTCTTCTCTATGACAACCGTCATAAAGACTTTCCAGGTAAGTTACATACTCGCTGGATGGGACCTTTCCAAGTCAATGAAGTTTTCCAGAACGGATCTCTGCAACTCCAGAATCTGCAAGGACAGTGGCTTGATACCCGTGTGAACGGATCGGGAGTGAAGAAGTATACCGAGGCTTCTTCGTCAGATTAGGATTGATAGTGTTCGCGAGGACGCTCACAGATGAGGAAGGGGTTATGTTGCAATGTGAATTTTTGGTTTTTTGTAAGTTATCTAAATCCTGGAACGAAAACCGTGATCTGGTATCCGGATTCAAGCAAGAGGTAACAGGAAACCGGAAATTAACTACGGAACGGAATAGGTGACAATCCGGATTCGATCTGAATCTAAACCGGATTAGAGTTGGAACGGATTGGGTCAAGAATGGATTTGGTCATGATGACAGATCAGACTATATATAGGCTGACCAATCCTGTTGCCACTCTTTTTCAATCTTTGTTTGCGGAAATCTCGCTCCAGCTTGTACTTAGCTTCCCTTCCCAGCGCTTTGCTTTCTTGTTTTGTGTTTGTGTCTGCGTGTTAGTGTGTTAGAGCGCGCAGCGCTTTAGCGTGTGTTGCAGGTTTAGAGGTATTCCGGTTGAGATCGGAAGAGAAAAGGTGAGAAACGAGACGTGCGGCTAGGAGAGGAAAAGGTAGCCTCAGTAAGAATCCGGTTTAGCACAGCTCGTGTCCATGCCTCAGCTTCGCAAGAGTAGAGCAGGGCCGTCCAGTTCCTCCGCAGTAGAAGTTAAACTCCGGAAGGTGTGTCCGATCATTCCAGCAGACGAGAAGGAAAAAGGACAACCTGATAGAGGATCTCGCCAAGATGGGTTGCGGAGGGCTGATCGATAAACCCTAGGGGTTTAGGGAGGAACGGATGATTCGAGAGCTGTTGGGAAAACTCTCGAATCAGTTCGACAAAACCATCCGCGGAATTTCGGGCAGTTGGACGGAAGAGATGTGGAAGGCCGTGTACGAATTCCGGTCAAGAGGTCGAGGGATGGCCTCCTCAAAGGAAGGATACACTCGGGGGAAGTTCCGGAGCGACGTGGACTCAAAGGATGGGCATGCGGTCGCGGATTGTCTGGACGACCGGCATCGAAACCTTCTGCAGTTCCTGGTTTCGATCATCCACCCGGAGAAGCCGACGAGGGTGACCATCGCCATCGGGAACCTCATTTTCGGAGCCCTGAGCGGGGAACGGAAAGTAGATTGGGCCAGGATCCTTTTCGATCTGGTCAACCGTCTAATTTCAAAGATCGGAGGAAGTAGGCCGACTCCGTTGAGTCCCTACATCTTCCATCTTTACAAGCACAATCAACTCCTCACGGATACAGAGGAGAAGGAGTGGAAGACTCACGAGTCACTCCTAAAGTATGGGGAATCGGAATCGGAAGATGAGCAGGAGGAAACATCCGGTTCCAAGGAGGAAGAAGAAGAGGAGGAGCAATTCCGGCCGCAGCACAAGCGGCAGAAGACGACGCCTCCTCACCGAAGAGGAACCCCAACCCCTCTGGGTGAGACCTCCAACCTTGGGAAGAAACCGGTTTATGAAGAACCGGGTCCTTCCGGATCGGATCCGATGGATCCGTTCAACCAGCTGATCAACATCCTGAGTGATGTGCGAGCAGACTGGACAGTGAAGAAGCTGATTCTGAACCAGATCAGCGAGCTGGTGGGAGCACCAGCAGACAGCAATCTTGCAGGAGTGGTTGCAGATTTCATCTCCAGCCCGGATGAGATCCGGAAGCAAGAAGCGGAGATACGACGACTCCAGGAGGAGAATGAGACGTTGAAGACGAAATTGTTGCTCCTCAAGGAGGACATGGCTACCACACGGGAGATGGCAGAGGCTACCCGGAAAGTAGCCGAGGATGTGAAGGCCACTTTCGAGACAACCGGAGAGGCCGTCACCAAGTCCAAGTTGTTTGACAAGGGAGTCCTCAAGGAGAAGAAGATATCCGGAACCAGGTTGGTCCGGATCTTGACGGACTACTCCGAGAAAGTGGAGTTGGTGATGATGGAAGCGCGAGAAGCTGCAAACCGGATGGAGGAGAGCAGCCGAAAGCTGAACGGAGTGACGTTGTCACGATCGTTCCATCTGTCCGATCTTTCAATGCCCGGATCTTTTCCGAACGTGGGCATTCAGACGGAAGGAAAGGAGGGAACTCCCCAGTCAAAGAAGAGTGGGAGGAGGCTCGCGCACACCATCAACTTGGATTCGTCACCGAATCTCCCAGAACGTAAAACCGGGGAGCGGAACCGGAACTTGACGGACGTCTTCGAGCAGCTCGGAACGGAACCGCCTAGAAGTCCCACACTTAACCCGGGGAAGGATCAAAGTATGGATTTGACCCCAGATCAGGGTGAAGATCAAGATCAGAGCGTGGACCAAGGCGAAGACCAAGTCATGGACGAAGGAACGGATCAAGGAGTAGATCCGGTTATGATAGGGTAGTTAGGATTTTAGTTGTAAATATTTGTTAGTTAGGACCGGACCAGATTTGGTCCGGTATGTCTGGTCTGGATCGGATGTTTTCCGGTCTGGTCGGCTTGGCAGGGACCGAAAGTTCCGCGCGGACTTTCCGGGCCCCTTTTTGTTGACTTTTGAGTTTTAAAGTGTATATTAGTCAGTCTCTGCGAAGGAGACTGAGAGTCTTTTCCCTTGAGTTTTTGTGCATTCTCTATTGATATCTTGTTGTACGTCTCTCCCACGCGTGGCAGAGCTGTTTTGGTGAGCAGTTAGGAAGATGTATGCAGATTCTGGAGAGATTTCTCCCCTTAGTGTGTTTGTTTTGCTCTTATTTGCATGTGAGTGGGTATTCTAAGTGTTGGGAGCGGATTCCAGTGCCTCAGCACCTCTACAGTTCACGATTCCGGGCGAGAAAGCCGTTGTTAGGCTAGGCGGATAGGGAAGGAGTCCTTAGTCGCGCTAGAACTCCTGGATAGGAAATCCGGTTGAGTGTCCGATCTCCCGTGAGGTCTCGCTGCCCTAGATGGTAAACGGAAGGACTTTAGTTGATGTTGGAACGGACGGGTTTGCTTGTAACCACCTAACTTTGCACGGAGGGAACTTGGCATCAAGGTCGTTGTAGTATGAGAGGATCGTACGGGGGGTCTTTGTGTGACCTGCAAACTGGATCGTTGTCCGGGTGGCTGTGAGAGATCAAACCGGATCCGCGCTAGTGTAGGAAGTAGTGGATTAGAGAAGTGGGTCTTCAGCCACTATAAGTCACGGAAGGAGTGGCGGGCCTGCCACTCTCAAAAGCAAGCGGCGAACCCTCTGATGGTGAAACAGAGGCAAAACTAAACTGGAGTAGAGTGAGAGGACGTGTGAGAGGACCAGAACGGATCGGTCCAGAAGAGTACCGGGATCTGAAGTTGTAGGATCCTGGGTTTTGGAAGTTTACAGGACCGAATAGCTTGACAGGCCGTAAGAGATAGAGAGAGGTCTGGTCGTTGTTTTCGGTGTGTTGTTGTTTCCGGTTTTAGATCTAGGACCGGAAAGTAGAAATTGGATACTGGCTGAGCTTAAGTTGGGAATAGAGCTAGACACTTCATAGAATCTCGTGGGTTCGATCTTTAGAGTCATTTTGTTATGCTTTAGAGTGGTTTTTGGGAGTATAACAGGGAATTCACTTACTCTGTACTGCGACAATTTATATTTTATTCTTGAATATCTATGCAAAATCAAGTGTGATGGGCTACTTCCCACCCACCCACCCACTATGGGTGCGGCCTTGATGGTTACTTTACTATCCACATTTGCCACTACTTTGGCTGGGAGTTATTTCCAACTACCCAAATCAATTATTTGGTGTTCTTTTTCCTCCAATTAGGTTTAGCATAAGACGGCCGCCCGCATTCTATTTGCCTCACTTCTCGTGGCTTTGGCTGTGGCGGTTCTATCTTGGAGCAATTGATCTCATTTTGTGCTTGTCTCTTGGGCTTCTACCTTGTGGGAAGAATGGCAAAGGTCTTCTAGCGTTTTGCATCTTTGTAGATTGTGTTTGGATTTTGTTATGACTATGATGCAATTTACTTTGTGACCTGTTTTACTAGTTCCTGGTTTTGTTTTTCTTGGGTTTGCGACATAGATAGCAATTGGTTGTTGCTGGAGACACCTCGTGCATCCTCACTGACTTCACATTTGTTTGTGTTGTGTTTGGGACGGGCACAGGTGAGGCACAACCTTCAAATCCGGTTTTCACAACATGAAATTAGTGCAAGTTTTTGGTTAAACAAGCACATGGACTTATCTTGATGGGATTTTTTATCCTATGTTTGATGCTTATGAATAGACATTGATGGGTTACAAGCACTTCTTGGAGATTACAGTTACTTTACTATTTGTTTGGAGATCTCTAAGTTTAGCTCTAGGGATATCCAAAATCTCAATTTATGTATTTGTGATGTGATTCACAGTAAGGCAAAAAGTTTAGTGTTGACAAAGGTGAAGCCCTGTTACAGGGGTGTTTCAGTTTAGTCCCTTCTTCTTCGGCAATTAATCATGTAATAGTTTTTATATTTTAAAACTATCCCAATGTGTGTTTTTAAAAAAAAAATTGCCATGTGAAGGCAAGCTAGGTTCTTTTGCCTTTAGGAAATGGTTATTAAAAGTTTTGTTTTTAATCATAATCCCTTATATTATTTGTAAGCCCTAATTGTCACATCTTTGCTCATATATTGACTTTTAATCTTAAAATTAAAATTTCATAATTTTAATTTTAATTTTAATGTTAATTTTAAATTTTAAATTTTGATTTTTAGCTCTCTATTTATTTTATGGAGTAGCATTTCTACTATTTACATATGCTTTCACTATTTAAGTTGGAGAAGGGAGTGTTTTTCTATGTGAATTTCTTCCATAGATTTGTAAACTTATTCATTATTTTAATTTTGCTATGGCCCAGTCTCACACTGTACCTATTATGGGTTGGCCAAATAAGTTTAAATCAAGCCTAATAGTTTGGGATACCACCCACACCACCCACTATGGGTATGGCCTTAATTTAGAATCATGCCACCACCATGGCAGGTAGTTTGCCAACTACCTCATTATGATGATTTTTTTGAAAACTTTCCCTCCAGTTTTGTGAGCATGAAATAGCCGCCCGCCCGCATTGTCTCACATCTTTTGAGCATTGGCTGTGGCGGTTCGCTTTGGTGTGGAGCATTTGTGTGAAGACTCTTGAGCTTCTTCAGAATGGCAAAGGTCCTTTTTGCTTGTTTGTTGTGATTTGAGTTAGTTACTTGCTGTGACTTTGATGTTTTCTACTTCATCACCTGCTTTACTAGTTCTTGCTTTTTGGTGTAATGGATTTGTGACATAGATAGCAATTGGCTGTAGCTGAAGACACCTCGTGCATCCTCACTGACTTAACAGTGGATTGTTTTGTATTTAGGGACGGGCACAGGTGAGGCTCAGCCTTCAAATCCGATTTCACCAACATGGAATTGGTGCAAGATTTTACTGTCAAGCACATGGGCTCATATTACTTGGGTTTTTTGTTCTATGTTTGATACTTGTGAATAGGGTAGGATGGGCCATGGCACTTGTGGTAGTCTCAGGACTGATAGTTACCCAATACATTATTTGGTAGTATCTAGTTTGATACTTGTGGTAACCTAAATTGAATTTTTATGTTGATGTAAAAGTGATGTGAGTCACTATGAAGCATAAAGTTAGGTTTTGACAAAGATGAGGCCCTGTTCAGGGGTGTTTCAGTCTTAGTCCCTTCTTTGTTTTCAAACTGCACAGGTACGGTGAGTGCTTGTCTCCATTTTTGGATTTACTTAACTACATGCTACAAATATTTCAAAGCGACTAACCTGTCTGATTTTCTTATCACGTAGGATACACAAAATACATGGGCTCAGGAACTGTTGGCCCTCGGATACACTGATCCGTTGCCGAGCCCTTCCCTCGCGGTGTAGTCTGTCATCAGTACAATGGCCGAAACGGAAATACATGCCTTCATTCAGTCAACCGATAATGTTGCATTGCAGGATCAAGATGAGGACGGTGAGCACGCCTCGTTGCTTCTCACCATTCTGGATCTATCCCATTAGACAGCAATAATGATGGTGGCAATCGTCGATAAAGTCAAGGGCCTCGAACGACTACAAGAAGTCCATGCGGCCTTGGGCCCACTGCTGGAGCGCGACGAGCATGAGTTTGTCGAAGCTGCGGGGAACACCAGGCGGGTCGAGGCTGCGCTCCGAGCGGCCAACCCGCATGAAGAATGGGCAGAGTTACCGCCTCCCATGGATCTCTCGCAACCTGGGCCTACAGAGACAAGCGACTTGCACCCGCTCCTGTCCAAGATAAACATTGCGCCTGCTCATAAAGTGGCCATCGAAGATTTATCGGACTCAATCATCACCACTCAATCCGAGAAGGAGATGGCGACTTGGATGTTGCTGGTAAGGGACCCGCGATACCTTTCCTCCCACCTCGTGCTGTAGAAGAGCAATTGGCAAACAGAGGACACCGAACTTGGTGCCTGTCAAATATTAATCTCCTTGCACCCATCTCTGTCCATATGTGGAAACTATGGTCTGACTTAAGTGACAAGGAGGTTCTGCTCTGTGAAAAAAAGGCTTTAAGTTGCACTCGGCTTCTTGAGAAGCCTGTGGAAATGATCAATGCTTTTCCCATTGCATTATATGATCACCACAAGTGCACTACCACTTCTATCAACATTCATACCAAGCTGGATGTTCTCACTTGTGCTCCCAGGAGTCCCAAGTTTACCTCCCAGCTTTGGAATTGCCAGAGGCCTTATATTAAATGTAAGTGTAGCCAAAATATCAAATTTGGCTGCAAAGGCAATATGTTGTGGTTAAATCATAGTATATGGTTCATGATCAATAATCTGCCTAAATTCTTTCCTGATAGCACTTACCCGTCTTTGCCATCCAAGTATGGTGCTTTTCTGACATAAATGAAAGAAGCTGCAAAGTTCGCAGTGAAATGTGAGTGTTTCTAACTCCACCCTTGAGTCAGAAAGTTACACACGGGCTCTAGCGGCAGTTTCGTTGGAGATTTTACTCCTAATCGGGTGATTCCTAAATAAGTGTTCGCCTTCCAAGCAATGGACACTTTTTGTGACTGATAATCTTGTAAAATTTCACTAATTCTAAGAAAAGCTATGGGTTAATTAATTAAACGCTATGGTTAGGTAAAAAACAAAGAAATCAACAAAATCTAATTTAACTAAAATTGTATCTAAGTAGCCTTTTAGAATATAATTTTCTCTTCCCAGAATGGTGAAGAAAACTAGATTCCAAGATTCCTAGCAAAAGTTACCACGAGGTACGTTCGGCCCCTTAGTTGTGCTAACTTTCATCCACTAATAAAAAATAGCAAATCAATCCAAAATAAGTCTAAATTCTAAGGTTGAGTTATTAGTTCCTTTAAGTTACGGATTTTTAAGACTAATCGGAATTTTGACCTAATTGGATGTTTTTCATCCAAATTTGGTCTCAAACTTCATCCAACCTTTTATCCTTCAAAAATAAAGTATTTTCAAAAGTAAAAAGGGATTTTGGAATCTTTATAGATTCCTTGTCTGATTCCTACCTAAAAAGATTCCTTAAAGGTTCCTTTGGATGAAAATCTTAAATTATCATTCAACAGGGGTTTATGGTTAATTATTGGTAATTTTCGTTATTGGGTTAAATTTAAAGTATGATTTGGTTTTATAACCTCTAACTTTCTAAATTTAATCTAAAATTCTAAATTCTAATCTAAAAACTAACTTCTAACAGCAAAGATTCTAACTTTAATTTGAAAACAAAAACAAAGCAAAAAAAAAGGGTAAAATTAACTAAATAATGATTTTTTGGGGTTTTAGGATAAAAAATAACTAAACTAAACTAAGGATGACAAAGCAAACTAACTAAACTAATTGATGATTTTTGGTTTTTTTGAAATGACTTAAGCAAACAACTAAACAAGATAAAGGCTAAACTAATGGATGGGGGTTGGAAATTCTAAACTAAGCAACTAAACTAAGTGGAAGGGTTTTTGAGGATCTTTGAGTAAAAGTGGTAAACTAAACAAAACTCTAAAACTTGTGACTTTGGCAATGAGAGCAAAACAACAAGATGAGCAATTTTCGACGGAAGAAAGGGAACCACTGGGCGTGAGTTGGTGGCTTAAGTAGCCAACGCACCAAGGATGTTGTCGTGCGCGCAATCTAGGCATAAGTATCCTTAACACCAAAATGATGATAAGATAACACGAAATATCGTCCCAGGAGATTCTAGTATGTTTCAGCAAGCTAAGGAGTTTCCGAGTCGTAATCCAAACATCAAAACCCCAAGCAACACCTCTTTCTTTTCCTATTTCTTACACAATGGTCTTCCGGATCCCAATCCGGATCTATCTCTTTCCGGTTTCCGGTTTGATCCGGATTTCGGGTCTCACTTCTCAACTTCAACTGGTTTTCTATTCCCCTGTTTTACCCTCAGGGTGTCCGCATTTGATCTTTAGAGTGGTAGGAACGCACCACTCATAGACATCTATTTCTCTGCACAAAACTTCACACAAAACAATCCTAAACGAGTTTTTATTGTAGAATAGAAAAAGTAATAATCCTCACAATTCCCCGAGTAGCTTGCCCGGAAAACAGGTCACTCAGAATTGCATCCTTCCACTTTTACTACAACGACAGATCGAGGCAGCCGAAACTGAAAGAGATTCGTGCATCTATCTACCAGACTGATCCTATGGTTGGCAGACCTTTCGGTGAGTGGGGATTTTCAGCTGGCGGTCGCTTAACTCCGCTCGGAACCCTCCTTGGATTCCGGACTCGCATCCGCACCACTCCTTAGAACCGGATCACTGTTACGGCAATTTAAAGGTACCACGCGCAAGTCCTTACTCACAAGTCTAGTAAAGTTTCCTCACAAACTTACTCGCTCAAATCAGGTCCAACCAAGTCTCAACCCGGATTCCCCCTCATCCGCCCTCTCTCACACTTCCACCATTCATAAACGACTCAAGAAAACGCACACATAGCCAGAAATCCGAATGTCCACTTAGTGGCTCAGATTAGAGAAAAGAAAGTATGAATATAAACTAATTCACACAAAATGGGCAAGGCTGGAATGAAAGGGCAACAAGCTGCCCTTCACTTAAAAAGCCCAAACAAAAAGCCAAAAAAAGAACACCTGAAAATCCAGGTGACCAATCAGTAACCAACCGTAATATCTGGAAAGTTCAAAGTCAACTACTTCCTAAGAATCCGGAACCGGGCCCCACGCACGGAAAATCCGCTCTAGATTAAAAATCCTAAAACTGCAAATATACTAACTACTTTCCCCGCTTTGATTTCTTTGCGCTGCTACTCGGCCCTACAGGTGGTTTCTTGCTTCCTTTTGGTGGAGAGGACTTTGTTGCAGCCCGGGTCGGAATCTTCCGCTTGATCGGCGGCGGGTCGTCATCCGAAGCCGTCTCATCCCCGGAAGTGAATTCCCCCTTCTCGGACTCCTGGATCATCTCCACTGTGGTCTCTCTTTCTGGCGAATCGTCCAGCTGAATCGGTGTTGTATTCCTCTTGGGCGATGCCTTCTGCATATGAGTAAAGTCCACCGGATTGGTCCGAGCCGGGTTTGCCAAGGCCCCCATCTATTGGATTAAATCGCTCCGGACGAAGGTTCCGGATGCCGGAACGGAACTCCCTGCTACTACCCGAATCGACTGGACACTCCTCATCTGGCTGAACTTAGTGGTCTTCATCTGGATCCACGCCTGACCTGGAGTAGGTCTTGGAGATGCCGGTAGACCGATTCCTTGCCCCGGCTTTTGGGGCGTCTTCAACAAGTCGACGTTGGGCAACTCCGGAAAGTGGGTGAAGTCCAAGGGCTTGTTTGGGTCGAGGTGCCCCAAGAGTTGCGCCATCTCCTTCAGAATACCTTCCATCCGGGCTTGGAAGTCCACCAAGATCATTACCACCTTGGACCCGGATAAGTGGCCTATTCCACTCAGCTGATTGCTGAAGAGTCGGGATTTGACAACAGCTTCCGCGGGCTGCTCCATTAACGCGGTCAAATTGTGGACGAGTTGGAGAGCTTCCGTCTCCTTCTGCCGTGCAACTGCGGCCTCCGTCTCCGCCCAGCTCACCCGTCCTAACAGGTCATCCCTTTCCTTCTCCAAGCTCTTGATCCGCTCGTCCTTCTCACGAATGAGATCCGGGCTGGGTAGTTTCCGGATCTGAGTTATGATATCTTCCGGCTCCACCTTCAACTCCGCAGCAATCCCCAGGATCATGTCTAACATCCCGAAATACATGTGCTTGGCCTCCTCCATCCACTGCGTTTCGGCGTCGAAGAAGTCCGACTGCATTTCCGGTTCCGGGGGTTGACTGGGCTCTCCTTTTTCCGGGGTCAATTGTTCCACCCTCGAGTTCGGATTGGTCGACTTCCTTCTCTTCTCCCGTTTGTCGACCAGGTCTTGCTGCTGCGGCTCTTCTTCCTCATCGTCGTCTTCTTCTTCTTCCTCCTTCTCTCCTTCGATTGGAGTATCCGGTGGAATTTCGTGCGTGAGGCCGTACTTCACGATTTCCAATCTGGTGTTGTAAATCACCACCTCTTCACTAGTCAGCACCTCCTAATGGTGGTATAGGTGAAACAGGTACGGAATGAGAAGACTTGGCTTCCCCTTCCCTACGTGCGATACCAGTTTCTTGACTATACCGGCTATGACTTTCCCCCAGTGGACTACCTTATCTTCTAAAGCTCCAAAGATGGTGTTGGCCACCGTAACCGTAACTCGGGTGGGCTTTTACGGATACATGATCGGAATCAAAAATTCCAACACCCGTTTCTGCCTAGCATCCTTACAGTCACTCACGGGGTATCTGTCCTTAGTAGTAACCGGATTACGGAACTTCCCAATCTTGTACGTTTCTACCCGAGAACCTAATCCGGACCCGTTCTTTTCAAACCCGTATACGTCAGCCCATACATCCGCCGTCCATGCTCCGGGTTGGCCTCTCATAGTCAACTCAAACTGATTTGGGACCCCTAAGATCAGCTGCTCCAGCATTTCCGTGTCCTTAACATTTCATGGTCGGTGGATCAAACCTACGCACCTCATCCGGGTCAGATCTGTCTCTAACTCCTTCCGGTGCGTTCGGTCGTTGGGAATAGCCGGTCTAACTATCCGAGCTGTGACAGAAGGTCGGCGCGCTACCGGTTTGCTGGACTCCGCCATAGTTCACCGACACCGACTACTAAATCCGGTGCAATCGGCACCGACCTCACCCGTCTCTCCCTGTCGCGATCTCTAACTCACCACTCTTTCTCTCAGCTAAGTGCGCAAGACAATCAGCAAAGTGAAGAATGAGGAAGATTAGGTCTGGCGAAGGTTTAAGTACTAATCGAGCTGCCGACCGTTCCCCTTGGCGAACGGAAAGAGGTCCGTGTGGGAGTACGTATCATCCGGAAAGTCCCGATTAACAATTTAGTAGAGGTAAAAGTAGCAGAACTTTTTCAATTTTTGCAGTTAAATACAAAGTTAGGACTTAGATATTAGAAATAGAAATTAGTTTCTAGGTAGAAAAGATAAAACTCTAAATAGGCTACGCAGTCTACCGGAAACCGTAGCCGGAAAGCCGGAAAGTTCCGGAAAGTTCCGGATCGTAGGGACCTACCGACTAGGTTCCGGCTAGGGAACTTACGGGAACTTCTTTGGCGGCGGGAACTTAGGGTTCCGACAGGTATTTAAACCCCACCGCCAGCCTCATTCAGTCTCTTTTCACCTGTGCTCTTCCACAGTGCGTTAGAAGAGAGAAAGAGTGGTGAGTTAGGACGTGTTAGGGAGAGAAAGGGAGGAAGGTGCCGATTGCACCGGATTGTTTTAGCAGTCGGTGAGATGGCGGAAGCAAGTCGATCCCGGAGGTCGGTAGTGACAGCCCGGGGCGTACGTCCGGTTATCCCATCGGATCCGGAGCGCCTGAAGGAGTTAGAAGAGGACCTAGAAATCATGGGGTGTTTAGGATTAGTAAAACGTCCATGGAATGTCCGGAGTGAAGAGATGATTGACGAGTTGGTTTCCGGAGTAGGTAATCAGTTCAATTTGACGATTAGGGGTCGATCTAGGGCCTGGACTCCGGAGTTGTGGGCGAAGGCATACTTTACGCCAAGCAGGGGTTCCGGAATGGCGTCCCGGACGGACACTTACGCCTTGGAGGTATTCCGGAGTCATGCGGATTCCAAGGAAGGAAACACCGCGAGTGATTGTAAGAGTCCCCGGGATGGGCAATTGTTAGCATTCCTCATCCCTATCTTGTATCCGGAAAAGCCCACCCGGATTACAATGACCGTGGCAAACACTATTTTCGGAGCGCTGGGAGATAGAGAGAATCCGGCTCCCAGGCCGGTCAGCTGGGGAGTGATCATTCACTCCGTAGTGGAAAAGTTAGCGGTCAATATCGCGAACAAGAAGTCAAGTCCGATTAGCCCCTATCTTTTCCATCTGTATCACTCCGAGGATGCACTGGCCGGACCGGAAATGACCATATACCGGAAGGGCGAGAATTTGTTGAGGTATGGACTTCCCGCAGAAGATGAACCGGATGAGCTCGAGCCGGAAGAAGAGGAACCAGAACCGGAGCAGGCATCACCAAACGTTGGAGGGACGCGCCGGAAATCGACTGATCGGGGTGCGCGGGGTAAGCAAGAAGCCGAGGAGGTGGAGAAGCCCCGGGAATCACTTCCGGAAACGGATCAGCTAGAGGCCACCATCAAATGGCTGTTAGCTACCAGGGCACAAAATGAGCGGATGTCGGCGCTGATCCGGGAGATGTGCGAGAAGTTGGGTGTGAAGGAAGAAACCCAAATCTTGATGGCGTTGACGGAGAGGCCAGATCCGGAAGCGGTGAAGCAACTGGAGGACCGGATTCTGACCTTGGAGCAAGAACGGAACCGGTTTCGAGAACAAGCTGCGTGGTCGGAGAAAGAGCGGATGGCCGCTGAAGCAAAGGAGGGAGAAGCCCTCGATCTAGTCCGGAATGTCAGGAGCCTGTTTGACAATCCGGCGGATATTCTTGCCAAAGCTACGCTCTGGAATAATCACATGGTGAAGGATGGTCACGTTGCCGGAACGAAGGTGGTGAGCATCCTCGTGGATTTTGAAGTCCGGATTGAAGGAATGCTCAAGGAAGTCCGGCAACTGTTGGGGAACTTGGATCCGCTTGAGGGGTTAGACCAAGGCCTTTTTGACCTGGGTCAGGATCTCCAAAAGGGAGGGGCACAGAACCATCCTTCTCCGGCAAAGAGTAAAACAATTGCCGGAACGTCGCAAGCCGGAACAGCATCGGCCCAGAAGAGGAGGTCGCTAGTAAAGCAGTTTGCGGCCTCGACTCCGGTAAAAGATGTTGTCCTAGGCGTTCCAGCCGGAAGAACTGCGTCGGTGGCAAATCTCTTCCCCGACAGACCGGTTGCTTCTACTTTCTGGGAACCAGCTTTACCCGGAACGGTGTTGAACCCAGCTCGGACGGATCCGGTGAGTTTCACTCACATGCTCCAGCCCTTTCTCCAAACACCGCCACCGTCCCAACTCATCGACCTTACGGTTCCAAAACCAAGGGGGCGACGGCTACTGAGCGAGACGGATCCGGAATCAGAAGAGGAGGAGACGACTCAATCGGAGGAAGAAGAATTGCAGCCTCCCCGGACGAGGTCGAAGACGAAGAACACCCCACCCCAGAAGACAGGTGGATCGCCATCTCAGGGTGGCACTTCTGTAAAGAAGGCTAAGAGAAATAGGTGACTATCTAGGGTAGCAGTAATTATAGTTAGGATTCTTACCAGGATGGTAGTTCCGGAACCGGATTTTCCGGATGTGGGTCCGGTAATTCCGGACTTTTAGGAGTTTAACGTTTTCCCGGTTTTCCCGGAACGGTCTTTAGGGCCGTTGCCTTTTTGCTTTTTAGTTGGCCGTTGGCCGGTTTTTCTGGTGGCCGTTTGGGCTGCCTTTTTGTGGGTTTTTAAGGGCAGGCCGGCTTGTTGGCCTGTCATTCCTTTTCCTTGTTCATTTAATCTGAAGCATTCAGGAAAGCACTCGTTGGATTATTCTCTTGCGTATCGCGTCTATAGTCACTTGTGTGGATGTGTAAGTGAGAGTGCGCAAGGGGAGGAGTCCGGATTCTTGGATTGCCGGATTAGGCTGAGTGTGTTTTACGGATGAGTTTTTAGACTTGCGCAGTGAGAAAGTGGCGCCTTTAAATCGCTGGTACGGTGGTCCGGTGGAGACCAAGGAGTGGTCCGGAAGCTAGTCCGGAATTCGCAGGGGCGGTTCCGTGCGGAGATAGGCGACCGCCAGAGGAATATTTCCACCCATCCGGAAGGCTAGTCAACCTCATGAGCAGTCGAGAGCTAGGAAGTCATTCCCTTAGTTCCGGAAGTCCGGTATCCGTCGTTGTAGTAAGGAGGACCTAACGCTACCCTGTGTGACCAGCTTTCCGGATAGGCCATCCGGGATGTTGTGAGGATGCCACCCTGTTTACTCAACTAGATCTATTCTTGGGTTGTGTTTTGTTTTATGTTAATAGAGTTTATGTCAGATACGGAGTGGTGCAGTTCCCTACCCCTCGGAAAGAGCAAGTGAGGAACCCTCTGAGGGTAAAACAGAGGTATCGAAAACCAACTTGTTAGAAAGACGGAACCGGAATATTGGATAGGGCCGGATCTGGAAGAGAATCCGGAAAGGAAGTAGTTCCGGAAAAGTGTTTGTGTATTGAAAGGACCCCTCCCAAGGTGGTCAAAGTCCGGAAACTTAGAGGTCTCGAGAAACTAATTTTGAAGCAACATCTGGAATCTCCTGGGACGATAACTTGTGTCATCTTAGCACGTTTTTGTGGTTAAAGATACTTACACCTAAATTACGCGTACGACAGTCCGTTCCCGTAACGGTTCCCTAGCAGTGTAGGTCGGATACCTATTCCGTAGCTTGTTCCGATCCGACCTAACTCGGATTTAAGATCCGTTCCTACTCTCAAAAGAACCCGGTTTATAGGATCTGAAACCTCGGATTCTAACTATCCGGAATCTATCTATTTCCGGATCTAATTTCCTTCTTCCTTCCAAAATTTTGAAATTTTTGACTATCTCCTACCCTATTTCTAAGCTACATCTCTCCCTTATGAGTTTTCGTGCTCCCACATGACCCCTTTTTCAAATGTGAGAGTCCCCGCGAACATCATCTTCTGAATCTCCAGAATCTGGATCTACTTCATATTTCTTGACACGGGAATTATTCACTCGGGTGTCAATCCATACTCCCTGAAGATCCTCTAGTTGAATGGATCCGTTTTCGAAGATGGTCCTAACTCTATATGATCCCATCCATCGGGTGTGCAACTTACCCGGAAAGTTCCGGTATCGACTGTCGTAAAGTAATATGAGACCTCCTTCCTTGATTCCGTGATTTTTCGGAAGTTTCCGGTCGTGATCCGCCTTTCTTCTCTCCTGTACCTCTTGAGTCTGATCCAAGGCGATCAGTCGGGCTTCCTCCAAATCTTCAATCGCGAGGAGTCGGATATCTTGATCATTGGTTCGTATTGCACTTCGGGTAGCCATGATCTGATGAGTCTCCATCTCCAACTCTATTCCGTGCACAGCCTCTTGTCCAAATACCAAGAAGAATGGTGTTTGTCCTGTAGTCTTCTTCTCGAAGGTGTTGTACGCATGAACAGTTGATGGGAGTTGTCGCAGCACAGAGTAAGTGAATTCCCTGTTATACTCCCAAAAACCACTCTAAAGCATAACAAAATGACTCTAAAGATCGAACCCACGAGATTCTGTGAAGTGTCTAGCTCTATTCTCAACTTAAGCTCAACCAGTATCCAATTTCTACTTTCCGGTCCTAGATCTAAAACCGGAAATAACAACACACCAAAAACAACGACCAGACCTCCCTCTATCTCTTCCGGCCTGTCAAGCTATTCGGTCCTGTAAAACTTCCACAACCCAGGATCCTACAACTTTAGATCCTGGAACTCCTCTGGACCGATCCGATCCGGTCCTCTCACACGTACTCTCACTCCACTCCGGTTTAGTTTTGCCTCTATTTCACCATCAGAGGGTTTGCCACTTGCTTTTGAGAGTGGCAGGCCCGCCACTCCTTCCGTGACTTATAGTGGCTGAAGACCCACTTCTCTAATCCACTACTTCCTACACTAGCGCGGATCCGGTTTGATCTCTCACAGCCACCCGGACAACGATCCGGTTTGCAGGTCACACAAAGACCCCCCGTACGATCCTCTCATACTACAACGACCTTGATGCCAAGTTCCCTCCGTGCAAAGTTAGGTGGTTACAAGCAAACCCGTCCGTTCCAACATCAACTAAAGTCCTTCCGTTTACCATCTAGGGCAGCGAGACCTCACGGGAGATCGGACACTCAACCGGATTTCCTATCCAGGAGTTCTAGCGCGACTAAGGACTCCTTCCCTATCCGCCTAGCCTAACAACGGCTTTCTCGCCCGGAATCGTGAACTGTAGAGGTGCTGAGGCACTGGAATCCGCTCCCAACACTTAGAATACCCACTCACATGCAAATAAGAGCAAAACAAACACACTAAGGGGAGAAATCTCTCCAGAATCTGCATACATCTTCCTAACTGCTCACCAAAACAGCTCTGCCACGCGCGGGAGAGACGTACAACAAGATATCAATAGAGAATGCACAAAAACTCAAGGGAAAAGACTCTCAGTCTCCTTCGTAGAGACTGACTAATATACACTTTAAAACTCAAAAGTCAACAAAAAGGGGCCCGGAAAGTCCGCGTGGAACTTTCGGTCCCTGCCAAGCCGGCCAGACCGGAAAACATCCGATCCAGACCAGACATACCGGACCAAATCTGGTCCGGTCCTAACTAACAAATATTTACAACTAAAATCCTAACTACCCTATCATAACTGGATCTACTCCTTGATCCGTTCCTTCGTCCATGACTTGGTCTTCGCCTTGGTCCACGCTCTGATCTTGATCCTCACCCTGATCTGGGGTCAGATCCATACTTTGATCCTTCCCCGGGTTCAGTGTGGGACTTCTAGGCGGTTCCGTTCCGAGCTGCTCGAAGACGTCCGTCAGGTTCCGGTTCCGGTTCCGCTCCCCGGTTTCACGTTCTGGGAGATCCGGTGACGAATCCAAGTTGATGGTGTGCGCGAGCTTCCTCCCACTCTTCTTTGACTGGGGAGTTCCCTCCTTTCCTTCCGTCTGAATGCCCACGTTCGGAAAAGATCCGGGCATTGAAAGATCAGACAGATGGAACGATCGTGACAACGTCACTCCGTTCAGCTTTCGGCTGCTCTCCTCCATCCGGTTTGCAGCTTCTCGCGCTTCCATCATCACCAATTCCACCTTCTTGGAGTAGTCCGTCAAGATCCGGACCAACCTGGTTCCGGATATCTTCTTCTCCTTGAGGACTCCCTCGTCAAACAACTTGGACTTGGTGACAGCCTCTCCGGTTGTCCCGAAAGTGGCCTTCACATCCTCGATTACTTTCCGGGTAGCCTCTGCCATCTCCCGTGTGGTAGCCATGTCCTCCTTGAGGAGCAACAATTTCGTCTTCAACGATTCATTCTCCTCCTGGAGTCGTCGTATCTCCGCTTCTTGCTTCCGGATCTCATCCGGGCTGGAGATGACCTCTGCAACCACTCCTGCGAGGTTGCTGTCTGCTGGTGCTCCCACCAGCTCGCTGATCTGGTTCAGAATCAGCTTCTTCACTGTCCAGTCTGCTCGCACATCGCTCAGGATGTTGATCAGCTGGTTGAACGGATCCGTCGGATCTGATCCGGAAGGACCCGGTTCTTCATAAACCGGTTTCTTCCCAAGGTTGGAGGTCTCACCCGGAGGGGTTGGGGTTCCTCTCCGGTGAGGAAGCGTTGTCTTCTGCCGCTTGTGCTGCGGTCGGAGTTGCTCCTCCTCTTCTTCTTCTTCCTCCTCGGAACCGAATATCTCCTCCTGCTCTTCTTTTGATTCTGATTCCCCATACTTTAGGAGTGGCTCGTGAGTCTTCCACTCCTTCTCCTTCGTATCCGTGAGGAGTTGGTTATGCTTGTAAAGATGGAAGATGTAGGGACTCAACGGAGTCGGCCTACTTCCTCCGATCTTCGGAATCAGACGGTTGACCAAATCGAAAAGGATCCTGGCCCAGTCTACTTTCCGTTCCCCGCTCAGGGCTTCGAAAATGAGGTTCCCGATGGCGATGGTCACCCTCGTCGGCTTCTCCGGGTGGATGATCGAAGCCAGGAACTGTAGAAGGTTTCGATGCCGATCGTCAAAACAATCTGCGACCGCATGCCCGTCCTTCGAGTCCACCGTGCACCGGAATTTCCCTTGAGTGTAACCCTCCTTCGAGGTGGCCATCCCCCAACCTCTTGACCGGAATTCGTACACGGCCTTCCACATCTCTTCCGTCCAACTGCCCGGAATTCCGCGGATGGTCTTATCGAACTGATTCGAGAGTTTTCCCAACAGCTCTCGAATCATCCATTCCTCCCTAAATCCCTAGGGTTTATCGATCAGTCCTCCGCAACCCATCTTGGCGAGATCCTCTATCAGGTTGTCCTTTTTCCTTCTCGTCTGCTGGAATGATCGGACACACCTTCCGGAGTTTAACTTCTACTGCGGAGGAACTGGACAGCCCTGCTCTACTCTTGCGGAGCTGAGGCATGGACACGAGCTGTGCTAAACCGGATTCTTACTGAGGCTACCTTTCCCTCTCCTAGCCGCACGTCTTGTTTCTCACCTTCGCTCTTCCGATCTCAACCGGAATACCTCTAAACCTACAACACACGCTAAAGCGCTGTGCGCTCTAACACACTAACACGCAGACACAAACACAAAACAAGAAAGCAAAGCGCTGGGAAGGGAAGCTAAGTACAAGCTGGAGCGAGATTTCCGCAAACAAAGATTGAAAAAGAATGGCAACTGGATTGGTCAACCTATATATAGTCTGATCTGTCATCATGACCAAATCCGTTCCTGACCCAATCCGTTCCAACTCTAATCCGATTTAGATTCAGATCAAATCCGGATTGTCACCTATTCCGTTCCGTAGTTAATTTCCGGTTTCCTGTTACCTCTTGCTTGAATCCGGATCCCAAATCACGGTTTCCGTTCCAAGATTTAGATAACTTACAAAAAACCAAAAATTCACATTGCAACACAGTTCTGTGTTGGAAGGTTGGTTCTCCAACGAGGAGGATGTCTGCAGCATCACCAGGAGGGAATTGGAGGAAGGCCACGTAATCACGGTGCAGGGTTCGGCCTTACGGCCCCTCGCCAGCGAAATGACAACCCAATACATCCAGGGTGTAGCGGACCAACTACAAGCCTTCCTCCAATCATAACCCTTCCATGTATAAAGTATATATAATATATTCAGAAAAAAAAAAAAAAAAAAATCCTTGTCACTATGCAACAATGGCGGGGCCAAGCCAGCACCGGCTTATATACCACTGAGGCGGACCGACAGACATCTTCCGCCGCATCAGCCGGCAGCCTGTAGACTGTAGCCCCATCGCAATCAAAGCACCTCAATTTCCCCGTAGCGATGCGAGCTCGACCCTTGAACCAGCCGCCAGGGCACCCCCTACTTGAGCTAGTGACAAATGGCAAGAAATGCTGCGGCCTCCACGACGGAAGACACTTTTATAAGTGCAGCTCCCGAGCATTGAGGTCTCAGACCACTTGCCTTTTTCATTTATTTTTTCCTTTTTGTTTTATTTTTTTTCCTTTCAAAATCTTTTAGCCCAAACTCACTCCTTTGAGGGAGGAAGGCGGTTTTGAAACATTTTTTGGCTATAGGTCCCTATTTGCTGCATTAAAGACGGACAAGAGATTTCTCTCTATTCTATCTCCCTCTCTAGTTCTAAACTCACTCCGTTGAGGGCGGAAGGGTGGTTTTAAACATTTTATTATCTATAGTTCCAAATCAACTCCGATTGAGGCGGACGGGAAAAACAAAAACAAAAACAAAAACAAAATAAGAAAATTAAAAACTAGAAAATATAGCAAAATGAACCAAAATCTTATCCCTCTCCATTACAATGCCATCAAGACTTGTCTTGATGACATCCACTTCTGTCACGGTCAGTTACATAATGAGACAGTTGTGGGCAACGCATACAGTGAGCTGATCTCGATGACAAGATCATATCTCGATCCCACCGGAGTTACTTGTTTACACATTGATGGAACCAGAGGTAGCATTCCAGGTTGTAGCCTTTAGGTCGCATCCCCAAAACAATAGGTCAGTTCTTCCCCAAAACCTTAGAAATTGACCGTGTGCCCAAATAGGATGTAGCAAGAGACTCGGGGTCCTTATGATTTTACAAATCATACCGCAGATGGCCGCCATATGTGAGCTCCCAATTCGTCACTTGGGACTTATAGTCTTCTTTTTTCTTAAAATTCCCAATTTAAGTCGTAATTATATACAAAAGCCCTAAAAAGAGTGTAAAACTAGAATGGGCATGCTACGTACCAATGTGCCCTTTGGTCATAAATAGCCTTTTCTCCTTAGAATAGCCCTAAAACCCACTTGTAAATAGGATAGAACCATAGAAGTAGTGGGAACTAGAAGGTTTGAGGGTTCTTACCCAAAATAGCCTAAAATCACTATGCATGTGACCACGCTTGGCTAAATTGGTCTGAGGGAAGTCTAGAGAGATTCTTAGGTAGATTCCCCAAGAGAGGTTTCAGTTCCCCATTCCATCGTCGAATAGTGGAAACCCCAATTGTTAGCTTGCAGGTGTCACCTTCTCAAGACAAGCCAGTGGAGGAATCTACGGTCACCGGATTGTGATCTGGGGTCGGAACCATACACGGAAGTCGAAAGTGAAATCCATTCGCCAAGATTCTCCCGTATGCGGAAGATTCCTTGAGTGCCGGTAAACCAACGGAGGTATCTTTTTGGCCTCCGTATCAAGACATGCAATTTCAAGATGTGAACTTTCAAATCTCTTGGGAGACTCCATGAGAGGTTCCCCAAGAAGTTTCGGGATTTTCTGGATTGAGGAAATACACCTTCCGGACGGTCAACCGCCTAAAACCACGATGGGAAATTCACGATAATTACCTAGGTGGCGGTAAAATCTCACTAAAAATTAGGTTAGTTTATTTTATGCTAATAATGCGCCCCAACGAGTTTCAAGGTGTTTCGATAGCGGGAGACGGCCAAATCACCGACATTCCTGCGAATTATCCACGTGGCGGGATTTACGTGGAGTTGACCGGCGTCCCGGGAGCACACGAAGTCGGAACGAAGTCAACGAAGGGTCTTTTCTTACTCCCTAAGACCTCCCGGACCACCCTGGCTAGTCACCTTTGTCAGAAAAGATAACCTCCAAACAGTAGATTTTTACCTCTTTTACTGACTCTAGTTGGCGATAATTTACGGTGGGATTTTGGCGTTGGAATAGGGGGTAGGAGAATTTCAAGACTAAAAATGGCCTTCTGAAGCCAATGGCGTAATCGATTTTCGATTTGGAGTTGATCTCCAATAGTTAGAGATTTAGACCAGCGTAAACTCCAAACTAGGTGAAAATCTTAAAAGATAAGGATGAAAATCCGAGTTGATAGGGTTACCTAGGTTAAAAAGAGGGAGGTGAGGGCTTTAGGAAATCTATAAAAAGGCCCTCATTTCTCTCCGAAGCCACCCCCATTCTTAGTTTTGGGGTCCGTTGGGTCCACGAGGGTGGTGGATATTTTGGCAGTTTTTAGCCAAAAACCTCAAACGGTGTTTTGGGGGCATCTTTTGCCTCTTTTGCTTGTATTTCTTGAGCTTTGTGAGAACCCTAGGGGATTCCCCTAAGTGGTACACACTTTGATTCCTTGTATTTTTTGGTGAAACGTAGTTTTGTTGGGGTATTGCTTGTCCTTCCAAAGTTTTGCACTAATCCTAAAGCCGCCCCCACCGTACCTTGGCAATGCCGCTTTGGGGGCCTTTAGTGTGGAAGTTGTGATAATAGTTGTTAGAATAGGAATACTCTTGTTAGCAAACTAACCCGTCCCCAAGTGGCCCTCCTTGTTCTCATTTGTTGGTATACCGCCCTCACGGCGAAGCTTTGAAACCCCAAGTCTCTAAGTCCTAGATCGTGTGTTAAAAACGTGGGAAACGGCAAAGCTCTGGCCTCGTGGGTCCCACCAATCCTAGATTCGGTGTTACAACCGAAATTACGGCGGAGCCTTGAACCTCGGTAGACCCCGGTATCAAGGTTTAGTTTCCAAAACACGTAGGAAACATCCTAAGGTTTAGCTTCCAAAAATCGATCCTCGTAGTGCAAATAGCCACGTGACATGGAGCAACACTCTTCCTCCCTTGTCAAGGGTTTTTGTTCGTAAAAAGTAGACCAATTTTCTCCCAATCCCGGCGATTAAACCCGGGGCTAGGGGCCTGCCAGCCAAGGCCGGCCAGCCTAAGACCAGCAAGCCGGGAGCAGCCAGCCCACCAGCGGCCGGGAGCAGCTAGCCCGTAGCAAGCCAGGAGCAGCCAGCCCACCAGCGGCCGAAAGCAGTCAGCCCGCAGCAAGCCGGAAGCAGTTAGCCCACCAGTGGCCGAGAGCAGTGAGCCTCAGCGGACCAGGAAGCAGCCAGCCCCCAGCAATCGGGAAGCAACCAGCCGACCAACAAGCCGGAGCAGCCAGCCGACCAGGCCTTCCTTTTTTTTGGTTTTCTTTATCCTAATCAAGACAAATTAACGCCATAAACAAACAACAAGGGGAATAGGGGAAGGGAAAACCTAGATTAGACTAGGACTAAGGGGATCTATAGGAAGAAGTAGGAATAGCATTGACTCAAAGCAAAAAACTAGGATATTAAGTAGAGTGAAATTAGTGTTACATTAGGGGAATAGGTGGGAGTAGTGAAGATTAGAGGAGAACCAGTAGGGTTTAGTGTCACACTAACTCACTCCACCACTACACATCCATCAATCAAGGAAAACGCCCCACCTGCATCAACCAACTTCCATACACCAAGGCAACCAAGAATAATAAGCATGATGAGACTAGGGGAAGCTTAAGAGGAAGAAGATGGAAGGAGGAGAAGATTAGGGAAATCTCAGGAGGCATTGTGAGCCATAGGGCGGCCTTACGTAAGAAACCAAAAAGAACGTGCCAATTAATAGCCTTCAATGGCGTAAGAGGGTTGGTGGCACCACCATCAAGTGGGAATAGTGAAGTAGGAATAGTAAAATGGGAATAGTGGAATAGAAATAATACTCAACCAAACAAAACACAACAACCTTTTTCCTCTCCAAATCCCACAACATGGCGCATGAAGGAAACCTCAGCAACCTCATTCGTGATCTCCAAGGCGAGGTGGGTCGCTAAACTCCCTCCGTACCTTTTTAAATTGCAAGAAATTCAACTAGTACTAAGCAAGGCCGAGAGCAAGGTCCTAGGGGCTAAAAGTCAGGACAAAATAGATTAGAGAATCCTTGAGTAGGGATCTAGAGGATTCCAAAACCCTAAAATACGCCCAATTCCAAGCCAGAATGAAGAAGTTATGGGTAAATGAAGTTAGGGAGTCATGTTGGATGAAACTTAGCAAAATTCATCCAAGAGGAACAAAGAATAGTATTTGAGAAGATAAAGTGATTAGGAACCCAAACGTGAAATTAGAAGTTAGTTTTGAAATTAGGGCTAGCCATAATTAGCGGATGAAGTTTGAAGGACCGAGTAGCGGTCAAACTTCATCCATGGATAACTCTTGATAGGAAACCCCAAATCTAATGTGGTTGGTCAAAGTAGAAAGCTAAAATCAAGATCTCTTTGAAACAAGTCTTAATTTCTAAAGATTAGTACATTAGTAACCACACTTAAGATTCTTAAATAAGATTAGAAGGCGGATTAAGGGCTTTTAAAATTAAGTTTATGTTAAGTATAGATTTAGAACGTCTTAGAGCAAGATTAGGGTAACTCAAAACTAAACCCAGCTTAAGGAAATACCTAAATCCCAAGCAGTTAGGAAGGGATGAAGTCCGGAACAAGTAATAGATGAACCCTAGAAGATTTCATCCCTTTAAGTCAAGACTTGGTAATTAGTTTAAACTTAGGGGTTCAAGCTTGTAGCCCAAATCCCAAGTCAAATCAAAATCCGGAGTCCATAAAAAGGCACGGATGAAGTTTGAGGAACCGAGTAGCGGTCAAACTTCATCCGCCTATAACTTTCTCTAGGAGAGTCCAAATCAAACAAGCTTGATACTTTTGGAAATGGCATGAGGTACTCTTCCATCTAAGATAGATAAATTTAGACTAAAATTAACTCTTCTCCAAAACCACCAAGCCCTCTTGGACTTGGATTTAGATGTAGCAGTTACAGCAATTCCAATTAGGGTTTTGTTTTGTTTTCCTCATTATCCAAATTAGCGAGTCTTAGGAGCATAGAAAAGATCCATTGCTTGGAAGGCACAATGGATTGGCGCTAGACACCCATAGATCGAGTCAGAACAGTTGTTTAACCGAGAGCTTGATTGTACTCGTTCGTTTACCAAGGGTGGATAAACGAGAGCTCACAATTGCTGCTGCAGAGGAGTTGGACGGTCCTGGTCTACACTTGCGGAGTTGAGGCATGGACACGAGCTGTGCTAACCGGATTCTCCCCGAGACTACCTTACTCTCTCCTAGCCGCACGTCTCGTTCCTCACCTTCTCTCTTCCAATCTCAACCGGAAAATCACTAACCCTGCAGCACACACTAGCACACTGCGCATGCCTATTCACTAACACACTAACACGCTTACACACTCTCACAAAAATAGAGGAACAAAGCGCTGGGGAAGAGAGCTAAGTACGCGCAGAGGAACGCCTTTAGCAAATAGAGTTTGAAAAAGAGTGGCAACTAGACTGGTCAGCCTTTTTATAGTCTGATCTGTCATCATGACCAAATCCGTTCTTGACCTAATCCATTCCAAATCTGATCCATTCCAACTCTAATCCGAGTTAGCTTCTGATCGAATCCGGATTGTCCACTACTTCCGTTCCGTAGCTAATTTTTAGTTTTTCGTTACCTCCTGCTCGAATCCAGATCCCTAGTTACGGTTTCCATTCCAAGTTTTAGATAATTTAGAAAAACCAAAAATTCACACTGCGACAGTTGTCTTCCTCACCAGATGATTTGTTGCTCCTCCATCTGGGCCCCTGTGTTTTCACTTTGATTCGCCCAACTTGCTATTTGCGCGGGGAGGTGGCAGCCAAATCCTGCTCCTCAGGTTTTGGAATTTTGTTTTCTTGTGGTGTTTAGGACGGTTCATTGAATCTGTGCGTAACCTGGTTTAGTCGTTGGCTAATCTTGTTTCGGGGCTACGTTCTTAGCCCACAATTGTAGTTAGCATTCATTAATGTTGAGTTTGTTTGGTATCGACAATTGGCTTAGAGTTTAGGTGTTCTCTTCCGTTGAATCACAGAATTAGAATCTGCATTGCAAAGGTTTAGCTGACAAAGGTTTCTTTTTCGAATTTAGTTTTGGAAGTGAAGGATTCTTAGTGCGCAACATTGTCTTGCTTAGAAATTGGCAATGTGCTATTGGGTTGGGCTTTACTCCTGTTGTGGTTGATGCATGTTGCGTTGTGGACGTGGGTTCCGGTTCGGAGATAAATTGGAGACCTCGTGAGCAGATGAGTCATCTTCTCATTCTTCTGCACTTGCTAATTCGATTTGGATTTGATTGCATTGTTCAGTTGCTTTACGATTTTGGGTCGATGGCTCCCCGCCAATCCATCATGCAAAAATTCTTGTACAAAGGGAGGGTGAATTGTACAGGGAGTGAGGCTAATGGGTCACCATTTTCCTTGCAGGTTGATGGATCTGGTAGCTTGGGAGATTGCTCACAACCATTGGTGCATCTGAGCACCCCTGCATCCGCCATTTTGGAAGACATTGACACACCACCAGTCGCCCCTTCGGCCACAGGTGTAGACGTGATAATCCTCGATCCAGCAGAGGCTTCCCCGGCCCATGATCTAGCTCGTGCACGTTGCCAAAGTTACGAACACAATAGGCAATGGCAAGATTCGTGGGCTGCACGCCTCCCGTGGACTGAGAGTGTATTGGGAGCAAACGGAAAAATCCGCCAGGTACGTTGCAAGGTCTGTTCCACGATTGAGGGGAGGGACAAATTGCTAGTTCTGAAGTTGGATTCGTTGTGGAAGCATTGTGGTTGAAGGAAGGCCACCACGTCCTTCGATAAGGTAAAGGCTAGTGAGTACTATTTCCTCAGCAACAATGTTCATGTGAGGAATGAGAGGATTTTCTTTGTGCAATTGGGGAAGGTTGAGGATACTGTCTTGGAGAAAGTCGCGGAGGGGACAATCCGTGAACGGAAAAGGAAGACTGTGCAGTTTTGGGCAGTTCTCTAGTTACTCATGCAGGGACGGCCTCTAACTGAGTACGAGCACATACGGGACTTGTTCGAGCTCCTGGGCGTTCCAGACTGGAGTATTTCAGTGGCTTGGGAAATGGCGGACCACCTAGCCATTGTGCTTGCAGATCATATGAGGCAGGTGATATCCAAGTCACTTTTTTTTTCTTTGAGTGCAGACGAGGTTACTACTATTGACTCCCAATCTTGGTTGTCAATTCATGCTTATGTTTGCATAAACTTCAAGAGGGTCTCCATCTTGCTGTTTTTGAGCAAACTTGAGGATGGCAATACTTCTTTAGTTGTGAGAGAGGCTACTGAGGGCATGCTTGGCCATCACTCTAAACTGTCTGCTGTTGCAGTAGCAAATAGACTTGTGTGCTTTAGGGCGGATGGGGCAAGTGCTATCTAGGGATGCAAGAATGGGATGACTACGCAAACGAAACAGCACATGGGACCATTTCTTTTTGGTGTGCATTGGATGGCACATCAAACAAACCTTGATGTAGAGCCACTTTTGAATTTGCCCGTAGTGGCAAAATTTGAATCGCTATGTCAAGTGATGTACAGTTATTTCAACCACAACCCCAAGCGGCACTTGGAGTTCAAAAAACTTTCCGATGTAGTGGAAACAGAAGGCCGCCGAATGCTCAGGAATGTGAAAACTTGATGGATTTCTTTACTGGAACCGTTGAAGCCGGTCATAGGAGAATACAAGACTCTCATGGTGAAAATGTGTGAGGATGCAACAATCAAAGAGCCGAAGCTCATTGCCAAGCAAGCAGCTACCAGAGACCCAGCCCAGCAGAATGACTTGCTTTGTGATGTGGGGACTCTTCTTGGTCTTCCCTGTCTCATGCCGTTACTGGAGTCCGTCAATTGCTTGATGAAGTTTGCCCAATCTGACCATGTGTTTGTGAGTGATTATGTGGCCGCAGTGAAAATGTGCCAGGGGGAATTGTATGCAATGTACTTAGATAAGGATTCCGCATGGCAGAAACAACATTTCAAAATGTTTTTTGACATTGTGCACAATCAGTCATACTGCATCAATCAGGAGTGGGTGACTGACTTGAACACCGGCGTGGAGACTCTTGCCTTCCGAATTGATGGCCATACGTATCCAGCACACTCTATTTGTGCAATCAACGGGAAGAAGCTGCCGGTCACCAAGCCAGATTTGGCCGCAGTCATTACCTCCGTGAAGGCTCAGTGCCGAGATGCTGCGGAGATGTTGTCCCTCGAATTGGACATCCGTTTTCCTGAGGTGGAGTTGATGAATGCTTTGGGTGTAGTATTTCCTCAATACTGGATGCAGCCCAACTGTGATGATTTGTTTCCCTTGCATGTGAAGACATTGCGTGCATACTTTGGTAATGTGCGCAACGTTAACTTTGGCCCAGTTGAAGACCCCAATGAGCAGCAAGTGGATCCCATGCTAGATGGCAAGCTCCTTGCTTTGCAAATGTCATTGTTCAAGTTGACTATGAAGTCACGCTCTAAAGCAGCCTTGGCTGAACCGAAGGATGCGAATCCTCTTACTGAAATGTGGGTTTGCATTGGGCAAAACGCCTTGATGGTAAACCGCCTGTCAGAGTTCTTCAAAGTGGCCAAAATTGCCATTTGTGCAGTCTTGGGCAGCGTTGCTGATGAACATACATTCTCTACTTTGAGCTTCATGAAGTCCAAGCTTCGAAATCGCCTTGTTGGACATGTTGACACATGTGTGAAGTTGTTTTCATAGGACTTCTTCACATTGCAAACAATTCCTGTGAATAAGGCAATCATTTCATGGCGGGAGGGGCGATCTCGTAGGAAAATAAAAATGTAAGCTCTGTTTCCATTACAGCGGCAAGTTTGCAGTTCCAAGTTACATCAATTTCCTAATACTAACTTGGTTGGGGGTGGGGGGAATTGCTTATTGCACTTGGGCAAGGCCTTCACGGCCCGGGTTTGAATTCCCTAAGCAATTTTTTTGGGGTTCAATTCGCCACAGGAGCATCAAGCAAATGCAGAGCCTCGCCAGAAGGACGTCACAGTGCAAACGTATTGTCGCCAAATTCACCCCATGATAAAATTGTTGTAGCCAGAAGGACGAGTTAAAATTTTGGATGAAGTCGCCAACAAGGCGCATCCACCAACCCTGCGGCAGCAAGTCGCGCGACTAGGGAAATTACTAAAAAATTCACTAGTAGTAAGAGAGGATTGTGGGGGTTTCCTGAGTGACTTGCTAGTCCGGATTGACCTCCGGATCAGTTGTGAGGAAAAACTTGCCTTCCGATTTTTTGTATTTTCTTTGTTATTTCTCTTTTAGTGGAACTTCAGCCACTTTAATCTAGTGAAGGGTAGGATTTACGTGTCCTTCCTCAATCCCAAAAGCGGACCCCTCTAATATAGAGGTTAAACTATAATATCGGTGATTTTGCTTACTGGATCCGGATCTGGAAAAAGTACAGGATCACGACACTCTTTCTGATTTTGCATGTAGTTAAGTAGGATACTAAATTACAGCTACTGTTGGATAGAAATACAAACCTGTTTCATGTTGGTTTGTAATATAGTAAATTGTATAAGTTAAAAGAGGAGAAGGTTGAAGGATTACGGATAAAGAAGTGCAGTTCTTAGTTTTCAGTCTTGGATTCTTTTTGCCTTGGGTTTGTGTTCCGGACCTTGTTCCGGTTATTTTGAGAAATTACGAGTTAAAATCCTATGGGAACGATATACGAGTCATCTAAGATATTTTATACTTATTTAACACTTAAAAGAGGGATTTGTGCTTTCTTGTGTTACGACACCATTACTCGGTTGTGCAACTGCCAAGAGTTTATCCATCTTAGAGTTCAATGTTTGATTCTTGTCTCTTGCTCCGACTCACATGGTATGAGCTGCGTCCTCAGGAGTCTTGAGTTTAAACCTAGTTGTTTTGTTATACTTCCTTACCGCTACGTCCGCCACCTATGCAATCTTTTGCTGCAAAACACAAGCATTTTGTGAATTAAAGAATACATGAAAATAAAAATAATAGAATATGAAGCAATATATTAGAACACCACATAAAATGCTTACTCGAAAAAAATGAAGTAAATACTTTCTGAGGCATAGAATATCATTTTTGCTTAGTTTAGCGACACATTGTTTGACTTCAGAGGGCCTCATCATTTCTGAACTTCTTGAAAGGAAGCTAACTGTATTTTTAAACCTGGTACTCATGTACCAAGTTTGTCTTCACGTGAGAGTCCTCCGTTGTCCAGTATGTTAAAACCAATGTGGGCCAGGCTTTTCAAATAAAATGCGTCACATGGTTTGAAATGACTACAAAGTACTTTGAAGTACAAGCCACAATGAAAAGCACATATTTACTTGTTTATGTTATGCATGACTTGCATGACTAACTTCTTCTTACCCTTGGTGTCCAACACTATGCAGTCCACCAAATAGTGAAATTCCGGATTTCCATACTCAACTGTTGAGATATACCTCATCCACGCTTGGAGTCGATGATTCCCGTTGTAGATGAAGAACTCCAAGTTCTTCAAGAATCAAAATGTTGGCTCAAACTTGACGTACTCGTTGAGTTCATTGTTCTTCTAACTCCATATTGAATTCCAGCGGTTTATTTCAATGCCCGTGAATTCAGATGTCTTCCCGGCCTCATTCGTAGCTGACACTTAAAAAAAGGTTGTTTCCTCGCAGTACCCAAACATGAATTTGGTCTCAAGTTTTGTGATGTTGCATGACAGTGTTGGATGGACCATTGGCATCGCAACAAGCTGGCAAAGTGGAATTTGAAGCCGGAACATTTTTTTTTGTTTCATTCTTAACATATTGATAGTGATGACTAGTCTACCTTTTGAAGTCGATGGAACTCGTCCTCCAACAATTCTTTCTTCTTGTCCTCCTCCACATTCACTTTCATGAATGGGACCACTTCATCACCTACAATATCCAGTTGAGCTTCTTCACCAATTTCCGGAGTTTCCAGTACTCTCTCCTCCTGAGTTTCATTTAAAGGCGATATGTTCATCTAAAAAATAGTACAAAACAAAATGTGTTATAAATGAATTTACAAACCATTACCACAATGAATCAATGGTATTGTAAACCTCCTAATAGCAATATACACCAAAATAAAAATAATAAAGTAAATACATGGAAAATAAGCCAACTATAATCATGGCCATCACGTTTATATATCCATATAATGCTGAAAATAAACAAGAAAATCCTATCTATGATGACTATATCTACTAATTCATCTGAGTCAAAGCTTACATGAATGATGACAATCTTGTGCCTCGGTTTGCTAGCACTACAAGCACAATAATAGTACTCCTTGTGCAGAGGGCTACAAACAAATTTGGACAAACTTGGTTCTAAAGGGTCATTGCACGAAACACTTGTACTATTTTCTGTCACACGATGCATACTAATTAGTTTTTTGGCTATAACTTTTGCAATCTGGCTCTAAATGATTTGAAATTTATAGACAAGGTACTAATTACTATTATACACCTTGCATGATTTTTTGGAATTTTTAAAAAATGTTTTACTATTTAAAAATAGCCCCCGATAATATATCACACTTTGCCAATTTGGAGGTTTTTAGTACTATTTAGTACCCATAAAAACGAATTTGGAGCTGAAATTTGGTAGAAATGGTCTTTTAGTAGACTTGTAGCTATTGTCCAAAGGAATTATAAAAATAATTAATTTTGTGTTGTATGGAAGTCCACAAAGTGAGCTTCTTTCTGCTTGCATTTTAAAATACATGAAACATTATTTTGGTGTTTTTTTTGGTGAATGACCATTTCCATAGAGTTGTTACAAATGGACAATTTTTAATTATTTTATTTTATTTTATTTCCTATTTTTAACTAATTAAAACATCAAAGTATCTATTTTCTTGAGATTTGGCACTTTTCTAGTTCTCCAACTTAGAGAATTTTTCTATGCATTTCCTTTGGTGGTTACCTTCATCTTAAAGTTGTATACATTAGTCATATTTTTTAAATTTTTTAGAAATTATTTTTCTATTTTTAAAATACTCCAGAAAAAAATCATGAGTATTGTTCAAAACGCAACAAAACTGACAGGTGTTTCGTGCAATCACCCTAAACTATATTTAGTCTCCAAGCTTTCTGATGAAAAAATAGGTTGCCTTCCCTTCCAGTTTCTTTGCCAATTGAAATGATTTCCACGTGGCTGTTTTTTAAAGTTTGTAGGCTGATCTAAAGGATCCATGATTGCCCCAATGCTTATCAAGTCATTGTCTTCACCTTCCTCTGCCTCAAAATTGTTGGAGATGTCCACGTTCGTTGGAGTAGGAGTGACAGGCTTTGATTGCTCTCCAGCCTCAAGAATTGGAACTACTTCAATTGGAACAACTACTCTTTCATTTATGGAAGATGATGCTTGATCAAGATGGGTAACCATTGCCTATATGTGCAAATTGAAATGAACAAGTCAAATTTACAACTTGTAATCTTCAATGTTGCTTAAAATGAAAGCATGAAAATGAAAACACACAACAAGCAATTGAGTATGGTGTCCTTCGAAGTGAAAATAAGTTCTATAAGTGAAAATAAAGAAATTATAAATAAATTGATTATGATATGGACGGGTCTAACCTCACCTTTGAAGTTGTAACAATTGTGAAAAATTAATGAAAAATATAAAAATCAGGGGTACCACCTGGTACCCCTGATTTTGGTACCCTTCATTAACTTTATGAATTCAGGGTCATTTTGGGAAATCCATCTAACAATTGTGCATACTTTAATGTTTATAAAACAGAATATTCCAATACACATAATTTCTAATAAATCTCAAAATACTATAACAATTGAAGATTCCAAAAGAGAATGCATAGAATCCAAATCTACAATGATATATAAAACTAAATGAAATAGATAGTTTCCAAAAAAGATTCAACATGAAATAACAATCTCAAATGTAAACTCTAAGTATAATTGAAATGAATAATAAATTTCTATTCAAGAAAAAATTAACATTTATAATTTGAAAATGTTTTAGAAAACAACTATAAAAAATAAATCAAATTAGCCTTCCTAGATTCAAAATACAATATAAATTTTCAGTAAATAGAGTTTAAAAAATGAAAATATAAATAATGATTTTAAAATAATGTATGATTAAAAATAAAAATTCATAAAAATTCTGTCATTAATAAATTTTGAGAACTACAACAAATATAAATCAATTAAACTGAAATTAAAAACACTAGAATAACTTAATTAAAAAATTAAAAAAACAATTTAAAGAAAATTTTAAAATTTTAAAAATTTTAAAAATAAAAAATCACACCTGGCCTCAAACTCATAACTGGTCTCATTCATAAACATTCCCGGCTTCAAACTTAAACTTAGTCTCAGATTTATACCTGGCATCAAATTCATACTTGATCTTATTCAAAAACATACCCGGCCTCAAACTCATACCTGGCGTCAAACTCATACTCAATCTTATTCAAAAATATACTTGGCCTCAAACTCGTACTCAGCCTCAAACTGAAAGAAATATAAATTCATATCCGACCTCACTAGTCTCATTCAAACTCATACCCGATTTGGTACCCATGAGGATACTAAAACGAGGGGTACCAGCAAGTACCCCTGGAAACACTGTTAAATCTGATGGTATTTCCAGCTGCACTGCCGGGTACTCTTCTTTCTAATGCTTGTACGGTACCAGGTTGTCAAGATTTATATTTCTGCCTCATTGAAGCATCATTGGAGCATTTTTGGAGTTGTATTTTCAGATCATGGTGTATTCTTGACAAAATAAGGTAACTCAAAGCAAGTCCAAGCATTCAGATCATTTACAACTTGTAAGCTCCCAATTTGTCACTTGGGACTCGTAGAATTATTTTTTTGGAAATTTGCAATTTAAAGTTGATAAAAGTATACAAAAAGCCATAAAAAGAGTGTAGAACCAAAATAGGGTTGTGTCATACCCATTATAGTATTTGGTCTAGATTTGTGTTTTACCTAGAATCGCCCCCAAATCTTGCCTAAAAATAGTATAGAAATAATGAAAAGGCTAGATTTGAAGGATTTGAATCACACAGCCTCAAAAGGGCTAAATCCCACCATGAATGTGGCGATTCATGGCTAGGTCGATCCGAGGGATCCACAGCAAGGCCACTAGGTCGGGTCCTGGAGTTAGATTTAGAATTCTCCATTAGATCGACGAATTCCCAAAATCCCGATTGTTAGCATGTAGGAGCCATTAACGCAAGACCGGGGCCGTGGAAGAATCTACATCCCAAGGATGGTGTTCTAGGATAAATCCCATGCCAGGAGTCAAACGGCGAAAACCATTCGCCAAGATTTCTCCACCTACAAAAGATTCCCGCACCGTTGCTAATTCGAGGAGATAGCCAGTTTGAATCTCCATTGACCAATCGTGCCAGGTACGGAAACGCACCTGCACGTCTTTCATGTGACTCCTTGAGAGGTCACGTGAAAATTCCCGGCATCTTTTGACTTGCAGAAGAACCTTTTTTCGGGTGGTCAACCCTCCTAACCTCCAACGGGAATTTCATAGAAATTACCCAGATTACAATAAAATCTCACTAAAAATTAGACTAGCTTGTTTTATGTTAATAATGCGCTCCGTGAAGTTTCACAACATTTCGATAGCGGCAAGTACCCGAACCGACAAGATTCCTCGATAATTAACCACGTAGCGGGGTCCCCGCCACGTTGACCGGCATTTCGGGACCATACGATGGCGAAACGAAGTCAACCAAAAGTCCTTCCCGACTCTCTGGCACCTACCGGAGACCCTAGGCTATTTACAATTCTCAAAATAGGAGGCCCCTAAGATCTAGGATTTTACCACGATTTGATTTTTAAACTAAATTAGCCTACGATAGGTTTTTGGCCTTGGTACGAGGGGTAGGGGAATTAAGGACTGAACTCGGCGGTTTGGAGCCAATGGCGCAATCCGTTCGGCGATTGGAGTTAATCTCCAAAAGTTAGGATGTTGGTCTAGCATAGATGGTAGAAGTAGATTTTTAGGATGTAGGATGAAAATCTTTGAAGATGAGGATGAAAATCCTCATTGATAAAGTTACCTTAGAGCTTTAGAGAGAGAGGTGAGCCCTTGGAAACCTATATAAGGGCCCCATTTCTCTCTCTAGAACACCCCATTATTTTTGTTTGGGTCCATGGGTCCAATTTGCTTTGGATATTTTGGCGTTTGAAGCCAAAAACCTCTACGCTGTTTTTGGAGCACTTTTTGCTCTGTTGTTGTAGTCTTTCAAGCTTTGAAGGTTCTTGGGGGTCCTTCTACCTTGCTTTGTGTACTCGTTGTATCTTCTTGTATCCTTGTGGAGAGTTGAGAGCCTTTCTTTCTCTCTTATGCATCCTTGTGTTCTAACGTGCGTGTTTTAAGAGTCTTTGTGTGTCTTGTATTAATCCTAAAGTCACCCCCACCGTACCTTGGCGATGCCGCTTTGAGGGGCCTTTAGTGTGTGAGCTTTGTATTGCCACGTGGTCCTAACTTGTATGTTCTCTTAAGTATCTTCTTACACCTTCGTCTAACCTTCTCCTTATTGAGTGGACCCCCCTTCGGGATGGCGAAGCTTTGAATTTACCTTGTGTGTTTTCCTTAAAAGTATAACCTTGTCTTCCTCTAAAGTTTCCCTTGTCGTGTGGACCCCCCATAGGACGGCAAAGCTTTGAACCTACAATTAGTTCTAAGTTCTAGTGTGTGTGTTAAAACAATCCCGAACGGCGGAGCTACGGATTTCCGGAGTGTCACAAGTCCTAGAGTTGGTGTTAAATCCAACTTGACGGCGAAGTTTTGAACCTCCCGGAAACCCCATTCCAAAGTCTAGTTTCCAAGACCTTCTTGGAAAAGTCTAAAGTTTAGCTTCCAAGATATTAGAGTTTAGCATGAAGTAGGAAGTGGTGGGCCAAGTTTAGCAGCCTAGCACTTGTATACGTGATTTTGTAAGTCGAGTGTCTTGCTCCACCAATTCGAGCCTAACCCCCCAGACGGCGAAGCCTTGGCTCTAGCACTAATTTTGTCCAAAATTCCAATTTTTATTTGCTAAGTGGGTTTCCCTGAGGGAACCCGTTGAGGTGATTAAAAATTTGGTGGTGGCCAACGTGTACCAAGCCAGCGTACAGCCGGCAGTAACAAGCAATAACCAGCGTACAGCCAGCAGTAACGGGGAGCCAACCGGCAGTAACGGGGAGCCTAGCCGAGGCCGGTACTAGAGCCGGTACCCGAGGCCAATACACTGTCTGTCCCGTCACCCTTGCTTGGCCGGTTTGGTGATTTGGTTGACTGAACCAAAATTCACATACATCATGGCTGGATTTCAAACTAAAAACGGGATGATGCCTTGCAAGGCCCCAACTTTGGGATTTTTTTAGAAAAAAAACTCTCCACTAATTAGGATCTAGTTAGAAAACCAGTGATATTTCTAGTTTAGAGAACCAGTGATAGATCTAGTTTAGAAAACTAGTGATAGATCTAGTTTAGAAAACCAATGATAGATCTAGTTTAGAAAACCAGTGATAGATCTAGTTTAGAAGACCAGTGATAGATCTAGTTTAGAAGACCAGTGATAGATCTAGTTTAGAAACCAGTGATAGAGCTAGTTTAGAAATCCAATTGAACCCAGTGGGGACCCAAGGTCAAAACTCCAAAACTCCCAAGTTGTAACTAAAAGAACAAAGGGAGGGGAAGAAAGAGAGTCAACACCTCCACGTCACACCTACACACATACTTGCAACCTCCACGTCACACCTACACACACACTTGCAAACTCCACTCTAACCAACCAAATACACACACGAGCAATGGAGGGAGATTAGAAAGAAGGAGATGAAGTAGAGAACAAAAAAGGAGAGAGACGATAAATAGTGACCTAGGCCTAAGCTTAGGTAGACTTAGCGAAGGAAATCTTGAGAATTTGTGGTGACCGTTGGGAGGAGGATTAGGATGACACAAAGGCAAAATGGAGTAAGAGGATAGTTGGCATCTTAAAAAACTCCTTGGGGTTTGAAACCATAGTGTAAGACTCATAAAAGCTTAGGTGAAATAGTACTAGTGTAGAAGGAGAGAGGAAGAAAGAAAAGGAAGGAGGAATAGAAAGAAGAAAGTTAGATTGCAAGGGTGTAATATTTTTCTTAATTTAAGCGGTGAGCTTGGGAAAAAATCAAACAAAGAATTGCCATGGAGTGTGAGGATGTATACGAAGACGTGGATGAAGTGATTTCCGAAACCGGTAGTGAAGAGGTGAGTTTTTGATTAATCTTTGATGTTTTGCCTTAATTAACATTTATTTTCCTAATCAGCCCTTAGAGCGTGATTAGCATCCGAGATTAGTGCAAATCAGAAGTTTAGATTCAAAAAGTTATAGATTAGGAATAGAGGTTTTTAAAAACATATTACACTTAGGATTTGACTTTAAATCGACCGCGTTAGGCTAAGTTCAGCGATAGGGGGTAGAACGGAGGAATTTTGATTAAATTGGATCCACAAGGAATAATGGACGGAATTTAGGATTAGATTTAGGAATCAATTAACGGTTAAAAACCTAGAGTTAAATTAGGATTTTTATTAGGAAAGATTAATTTCTAAAGTCAAAACCTAGAGTAAATTGGGAAGTAAAAGGTTAGAGTGAAAAGCTAAAAGTAGAAGTTAAAAGTTAAGGGTAGTGGTTAACTTTTAGAGTTAGGTTAGGAGTAAAATCCTAGAGTCAAAGTGAAAACATAGAGTCAAACCTAGAGGTTAAAATTTGGGATTAATTTTAGAAGTAAACAATTAGAGTTAAAAGTCAAAACCTAGAATTAACCTAGGAGTAAAAACCTAAAGTGAAAAGTGAAAGGTTAAAGTTAGATTTAGAGGGTAAATCTTAGAGTAGTTTAGAAGTAAAACCAGAGAGTTAAAAGTGAAATTTAGAATTACCCTAGAAGGTTAAAACTTGGAAGTTAAGAGTTAGAGTTTATTTAGGAGTAAAAACCTAGAGTCAAAAATCAAAACATAGAGTTGAAATCGGTAGTTAATATTTATAGCCAAGTTAAAGAAGTAAAATCTGGAGTTACATTCAGAAGTTGGAAATTAGAGTAAGAGTTGGAACTTTAGGGGTAGTTTTAAAAGTAGAGCTTCTAGGTGGAGTTTTAAAACAACCCAAGATAATCTTAGAGGTTCATGGAAAGAACATAGGGGTTCCTCTTTTCACGTAGTTAGGGACGTTAGAAATGACGCCAACTACCTAGTCTACCCTCGACATAGGATAGATAGTTAGGGAGTTAGAATTTCACCATCACTCTAATCATTGCAGTTAGCTTGCAAGTCACTACATGCAATTCTAGTTATTCGCTGCCATCCACGACACTTAGGAACCATTAGCAAAAAAGATCCATTGCTTAGAAGGCACAGTGGACCGCGATCACAACACCCCTATATATTAAAAAAGTAGATAAAGGCATAGAACCTGGTCGGTGTTCGCTTTATTACCAAGGGTGGATAATCTAGAGCCCACACAACCGTGAAGAAATTGAAAAATCTCTTAATTAAAACTTGCCGCCGCTAGAACAATCCATGATTCAAACTCAAATCTCGACGCCTGTGGAAGCTAAGGTATGACTGAATTGGATTGCAGTATTGTTAACTCCAAAACAACCCTGAGGACATAATCTGTCTTTGACTAGTTTCCAAAACTGAATAATGCAAAATCAAGGGCGAATTAGGAAAAATTGTTAACTACGTAATTAGAAGGCTTCAAATGTTGAAAAATGAGAAAGTGTAAGATTCCACAGTTGATGTGGCCTTCAATTATTAAAGCTTGGTGTAAGCTCCCAATTTGTCACTTGGGACTCGTAGAATTATTTTTTTGGAAATTTGCAATTTAAAGTTGATAAAAGTATACAAAAAGCCATAAAAAGAGTGTAGAACCAAAATAGGGTTGTGTCATATCCATTATAGTATTTGGTCTAGATTTGTGTTTTACCTAGAATCGCCCCCAAATCTTGCCTAAAAATAGTATAGAAATAATGAAAAGGCTAGATTTGAAGGATTTGAATCACACAGCCTCAAAAGGGCTAAATCCCACCATGAATGTGGCGATTCATGGCTAGGTCGGTCCGAGGGATCCACAGCGAGGCCACTAGGTCGGGTCCTGGAGTTAGATTTAGAATTCTCCATTAGATCGACGAATTCCCAAAATCCCGATTGTTAGCATGCAGGAGCCACTAACGCAAGACCGGGGCCGTGGAGGAATCTACAGCCCAAGGATGGTGTTCTAGGGTGAATCCTATGCCAGGAGTCCAACGGCGAAATCGGTTCGCCAAGATTCTTCCACCTGCAGAAGATTCCCGCACCGTCACTAATTCAAAGAGATGGCCAATTTTTAATCTCCACTGACCAATCGTGCCAGGTATGGAAACGCACCTGCACGTCTTTCATGCGACTCCCTGAGAGGTCACGTGAAAAATCCCGGCATTTTCCGACTTGCAGAAGAACCTTTTTTCGGGTGGTCAACCCTCCTAATCTCCAACGGGAATTTCATAGAAATTACCCAGGTTACAATAAAATCTCACTAAAAATTAGACTAACTTGTTTTATGTTAATAATGCGCTGCGTGAAGTTTCACGACATTTCGATAGCGGCAAGTACCCGAACCGGCGAGATTTCTCGAAATTTAGCTACGTGGCGGGGTCCCCGCCACGTTGACCGGCATCCCGGGACCATACAATGGCGAAATGAAGTCAACCAAAAGTCCTTCCCGACTCTCTGGCACCTACCGGAGACCCTAGGCTATTCACATTTCTCAAAATAGGAGACCCCCAAGATTTAGGATTTTACCACGATTTGTTTTTTAAACTAAATTAACCTACGATGGGTTTTTGACCTCAGTACGGGGGATACGGGCTTTCGAAGTAAGCACGGCGATCTGGAGCCAACGGCGCAATCCGTTTGGCGATTGGAGCTAATCTCCAAAAGTTAGGATGTTGGTCCAGCATAGATGGTAGAAGTAGATTTTTAGGATGTAGGATGAAAATCTTTGAGGATGAAGATGAAAATCCTTGTTGATAAGGTTACCTTAGAGCTTTAGAGAGAGAGGTGAGCCCTTGGAAACCTATATAAGGGCCCCATTTCTCTCTCTAGAACACCCCCTTATTTTTGTTTGGGTCCGTGGGTCCAATTTGCTTTGGATATTTTGACGTTTGAAGCCAAAAACCTCTACGGTGTTTTTGGAGCACTTTTTGATCCATTGTTGCTAGATTTCAAGCTTTGAAGGTCCTTGAGGGTCCTTCTATCTTGCCTTGTGTACTTCTCGGGTGTTTGTTATACCTTTGTTACGAGTTAAGAGTCCTTGTTTCTCTCTTGTTATACCTTTGTGAGCTAACTTGTGAGTTTAGGAGTCTTTTGGTGTCTTGTCCTAATCCTAAAGTCATCCCTCACTGTACCTTGGCGATGCCGCTTGGGGGGCCTTTAGCTTGTGAAGTTGTGTGTCTTTACGTGTACTAAAACGTGTTGTTTTCCTCACTTACGTGTCTTCACCCTCTTCTAATCTTTCCCTTGTTGTGTGGACCCCCCCTCGGGACGGCGAAGCTTTGGCTTTGTCATGTGTGTTCTAAGTTTGTCTTTTCTATCTTCTTCTAATATCCCCCTTGTTGCGTGGATCTCCCCTTGGGACGGCGAAGCTTTGGCTTTGTCACACGTGTTTCTAAGTTTGTCTTTTCTATCTTCTTCTAATATTCCCCTTGTTGCGTGGACTCCCCCTTGGGACGGCGAAGCTTTGGCTTTGTCACACATGTTTCTAAGTTTGTCTTTTCTACCTTCTTCTAATATCCCTCTCATTGTATGGACCCCCCTTGGAAACGGCGAAGCTTTGAACTAGTGACAAGGTTGAAGTCCTAAAGCGTGTGCTAAAAGTGTAGACGGCGGAGCTTTGAACCCCCGAGGTGTCAAGAAGCCCTAAAGTTGGTGTTAAAACCAATTTAACGGCAAAGCTTTGCACCTACCCCGTGTTTAGTTCGAAAGTCTAGTTTCCAAGACCTTTGTGGAAACTTCCAGAGTTTAGCTTCCAAGATATGTAGATTCCTTTGCATTTATCTAGTGTAGTGTCTTCCAAAGTTTTACTTAGTTTAGTTGTTTCCCAAGGTCTTAGTGAGTTTAGTACCCCCGAGGTTTTATTTCCCCCTAGCCTTAGCCAACAATTCAGTATTAAAATAGCCTTAGCAAAAATCAAGTCTTGAAATAGCCTTAGCCAAAAATCCAGTTTTTTTTAGAACCAGCATACAGCCCAGCAACATCAGGACCAGCATACAGCAGCAACATCAGAGCCAGCGAAGAAACAAAAAAAAAGAAATTAATAAAAAAATTAATTAATTAAATTAAATTTTTTGTTAACCCACCCCTAACCAGCTAGCCGGAAGCCAGCCAGCCGGGAGGCAGGCAACAGGCTCGATGGTCCAGCATCCGGGTCCAGATCGGGCTTCCCTTTTTTTTGAACTCAAATTTTGGTCTTTTGGTTTTTGGTTTTTTGGGTTCTCTCAAACTAAAACAAAACCAAAACTAAAACACAACAAAGATGTTGGACTAACCTATTACTAGCTGGGAGGAGTAGAATTAGGGCCTAATCAAAAAGGGAAAAAGGAGAAAAGAGCGGAGCACCACTGTACTTGCACACAAAATTGTTTCTTCTCACCACTCACACCTATACACAATGGAAGGAGATTAGGAATGGAGAAGAAGTAGGTGAAGGAAGGTGAGAGACAATAAATAGTGACTTAGGTTTAGGAAGAAATCTTGGGAATTTGTGGTGACCGTTGAGAGGTAGATTAGGATGACACAAAGGCAAAATTGTGTAAGAGGATAGTTGGCATCTTAAAACCTCCTTGGAGTTTGAAACCATAGTGTAAGACTCATAAAAGCTTAGGTGGAATAGTGCTAGAGTAGAAGAAAGGGGAAGAAAGAAAAGAAAGGGGAAGAGGAAAGAAGGAGTTTAGATCATCAAAAATTGTAATATTATCTAAAATAAGCGGTGAGCTTGGAAAGAATTCAAAACAAAGCCAAAGACTACCATGGAGCGTGAGGATGTACATGTGGACATGGACAAAATTATTTCCGACACCGGTAGTGAAGAAGTGAGTTTTTGATTTAATCTTTGATGTTTCTTCCTAATTAGCATTTATTTTCCTAATCAGCCCTTAGAGCGTGATTAGCATCCGAGATTAGTGCAAATTAGAAGTTTAGATTCAAAAATTATAGATTAGGGATAGAGGTTCCCGAAAACATATTACACTTAGGATTTGCCTTTAAATCGACCGTGTTAGGCTAAGTTAAGCGGTAGGGGGTAGGACGGAGGAATTTTGAGTAAAATTCATCCAAAAAGAATCATGAACGGAACTTAGGGGTTTAAATTAGAAAGAGAATTTAGGATTAAAATTAGGGATTAATTAGCGGCTAGAATTAGAATCAATTTACATTTTTATTTCTTAAATTTAAAATTCTAAGGAAAAAATCTAGAGTTAACTTTTGGAAGTTAAAAAGTAGAATTAATTTGGAAGTTTAACTTGGGGGGTTAAAATTTCCAGTGAGACCTTAGGGTAGTTTAGAAAAGAAAGTAGGGTTAATTAGGAGTAAAAAAATCCAAGTAGGAAGTAGAAATTAAAAGTAAAATTTTAGAATAAATTTAGGGATAAAAATTACGAGTAGAAATAGGAGTTAAGTCTTGAAGTTAGAAATTCAAATTTAGGAGTAAAAGTCTAGAGTCAAAAGTTAAGATTAAATTTAAAAGTTAAAACTTAGAGTTAATTGGAAAGTAAAAAGTTAGAGTGAAAAGCTAAAAGTAGAAGTCAAAAGTTAGAGGTAGTGGTTAACTTTTAGAGTTAGTTTAGAAGTAAAAACTTAGAGTCAAAAGTCAAACCAAAGTCAAACCGTAGAGTCAAATTTAGAAGGGTAAATTTAGAATAAAATAAGGAAGTAAAAACTTAAAGTTAAAGTCAAAACATAGAGTCAAAGTCGGTAATTAATATTTAGAACCAAGTTAAAGAATTAAAACCTCGAGTACACTTAGAAGTTAAAAGTTAGAGTAGGAGTTGAAACTTTAGGAGGTGGAGTTTCAAAAACCTAGGATAGTCTTAGAGGTTCATGGAAGGAACATAGGGATTCCCCTTTTCACGTAGTTAGGGACGTTAGAAATGACGCCAACTACCCAGTCTACCCTCAACATAGGATAGATAGTTAGGAAGTTAGAATTTTACCATCACTCTGATCATTGCAGTTAGCTAGCGAGTCACTACATGCAATTCTAGTTATTCGTTGCCATCCACGACACTTAGGAAACGTAAGCAAAAAAAATCCATTGCTTGGAAGGCACAGTGGACCGCTCACAACACCCCCATATATTAAAAATGTGGATAAAGGCATAGAACCTGGTCGGTGTTCGCTCTATTACCAAGGGTGGGTAATCTAGCGCCTACACTTGGACAACAAGGGCACCCTCTATTGCAAGGAGGGAAAGTATCCTACCAGCATGGATGGCATAGCCCGGGTGACAAGGCCCCACCTGAAGAAAAGCCATTGCAGACGTGAGTCGGTCCTCTGCAATATAGCCGTTTCCGCCATCAAGATCATGTCTCTACTCACCAGATCATGTCTTCCGCAAGTTTTTTACTAGTGACTCTTGCTTGCTGCCACAGTCACCTTCCGTTCACCGGGTTGCACTCAGATTGCATCAAGAAATGACCTTACAAACAAATGCATCATCCGATTTCCTCAAATTTAGGTTCTGCAGTTTTGTAAGGTAAGCCATGTTCATTCCAGCGTTTGTTTCATTCTCTGTCCACAAGAATATTTTTCAAAAACAGAATGACATTTACACCCATGCACGGGGCCTGCTAGACAACCTCAACTTTGGCTTTACTGTTCCAAGCATACCTTACATCTGTTGCTCATTTTTTGGGATCCAAGTGTTTTACATCTAAACCACCCCCTAGTAAAAATAAACAACCTCCATTGGATATTTATTCATCCTGCAACACCCATTGAAGATTCCGACACCTCCTAAAACTGCATGATTTGGCAATTTTTATACACTCTAAACCATATCAATCTAATAAATCTCCACGAATAATTTGGGCCCACTGAAAATTGCAACATGACCCTTGCAGAGCCTAAATGCAATCGGTGCGGTTACATCTTTGTCCACTGACTTTAATTAATTATCAAAAAGCTAATTTGTCTTACCTCTCAAACACGGGGCTCTAGTTTGGGAAATCCCAGGGTCGTTTTGGGGTTAAAGCTCTTGATTCTAAGAATGCTCAAAAACTAATCTGAGAGAATTGGCAGATTCAAATTGAAAATCTCCTGGAATTGACAAGTTTGATTTGTACACTATCTGAGAATTATTTCCACTGGTCATCAAATCAACACCTAAGTGTAAAACTCAAGAAAGATTGCAAAGCAATTCCCGCAATTGAATGACATTTACTTATACTATGAAATGAAGTCGATCAATTCTCATCAATTGATTAGAAATTAATCATGCAAAAAACAACAACCGATCACAAAATATAAAGGAGCAACAACTAATCAGGATGAAACCGAGTATCAAAATTCATATGGCAAATCATTGGAATTAAGTGGTGCCTTGCTTTCAATGGTCTTGATGCTAAACAACCAAATCACATTATTCGTACGTCAAGGTAGTTTGCATCCTCGGACTAAGATCGGTAGCCAAGTTGGGCCCCTGGTCCATTTGATATAATCACGAGTAGATGATGAAGCAGTTCTAGTAGTCTGAGATTAGCTCGTGATAAAGTTGAAAAATAAATTGTAAGGTACCGAAAACAGGGGTAGCTCAACAAATCATTTACCCATTCCAACTATGTTCTACCAGTACAACAGCGTTCAAGCTATACTGCACAATATAACATAAACCAAAACACTGAAACCTCTACAAGCAGCTGGATAGGCAGATCCTTGTAGGTGAAGCCACGTGGATTTGGCGAAGCAATTCACTGCAACTTTAGGATGAGTAGTAGGAGCATTGTACAGACTAATACAAGGAAGTTCAACATTTGAAATTTGTGCACTTGACAACGTATTAGACCTTGGAGCGTATACATTCCAAAGAGAATGCAAGTCAAAGAATATACCTTTGTGATGGTGTGGGCGCTAGATTACCCACCCTTGGTAATAAAGCGAACACCAATCAGGTTCTATGCTTTTATCCACTTTTTTAATATATGGGGGTGCTGTAAGCGCGGTCCACTATGCCTTTCAAGCAATGGATCTTTTTTGCTAACGTTTCCTAAATGTTGTGGATGGGCAAAAGAAATGACTAGAGATGCATGTGATAACTTCCAAGCGAACTGCAATGATCAAGGGTGATAACACTACTAGAAAATTTAGTGTCCAATTCAACAAGAAAATCAAAAAATATATGTTATTTTGGACAGTGGATTAGGACATTTTGATTCGGACAAAAATCAACACTTCTATGTTGATTTTATATCTTGATTCGGTCACAATGAAAAAATTATTATTATTATTGAATAATTTGCCACGTAAGCTGCCACATAGGTTGAACTTGCCACGCAGGCAAGATTGCCACGTCATTAGAACGGCCAAACGGATTAAATTGCCACGTCAGCAATCAACAAATTGATATTAAATAATTAATTAAAGTTTCCAAATTAAATTCTTAAATTTAAAATTTAACTTTAAAAAATCCAACATCATATTCAAAATAATTAAGTAAATATATACTACTATGGAGATTTGAATGCCAAAATCACCACTACATTCCAAATAATTCTACATATATTCCAATTTGACTTTCAATGTAACTTACCTTGGTGTTTGAAGAGAGGAGAAGACAAGGCCTTTATACAAGTGAGGTGGTAGGAGGTAGGACAACCCATATGGGATTTGTAAAGAGTGAGGAATAGTTGGAGCTCAACCGCTCATACTTAAGTCAAAAGTAGGAATTGTAGTTTTAGTAGAATTTCAGACCTCATTTAGGCATTGTAGAATTAATTTTTTCAAAAAACTTTGAACTAAGTTATTGTAGAAAATGAATCTAAATTTCATCTCCAAAAATCCGTTTCAGATTTCAAGCCTCCAATTAAAAGTTATGGACAAATTTGAGAGAGGGGTTGGAAGGGACATTTTTTTTGACAATTTCAAACACCCACTTTGAAATTTGTCCATAACTTTTGATTGGAGGCTTGAAACATCAAACAATTTTTTGGAGATGAAATTTGGCTTGATTTCACAACTTTTTTTAGTTCGAAGTGCTTTGAAAAAAGATATTCTACTATGCCAAAATGAGGTTTGAAATTCTACTTTGTACACAATTCCTACATTTTGACAATGAGCGGTCAAGCTCTCATCTTCAAATTATCCCATATTCTTTGATAATTTATGATGAACAATGGATTTCATTGTAAAAACAACCTCTCTATTATCATTTTTTCTAAATGTCAATGAAAATTGGTGACTCCTAGTAGTAGTTGGGGCCACCATATAAATTGCTCTCATAAATTGAGAAACTACAATTGTGAAGTGAAAATTGGGCATATTGTTGCACAAAAGGGATTCTACAATTTCACTTAGAATGGACTATACTTAGACCTATTATTATTTGAATGAAATTTTTATGTAAAAATAATTTTTTTGTGAAAAGTCAAAATGTCTCATTTCTTTTTATAGGATGAATATACATCTTGACTAGAATTACATATTATAAGTTCCATGAATTTTAAATTTTTATTGATTGAATTTTATGGATTGAAATCTTATTGATTAAAATTTGACCTCAAAATTTTCACTTTTTTATTTTTCATTCCATAGATTGCAAAAAAATACAATAAAAATTCAAAATAACATCAAATAACTATATATATCAAAAACATATTTGCAATTTATGGAGTGAAAAATTAAAAAGTCAAATTTTAATCAATAAGATATCAATCAATAAAAATCCAATATTCGTGGATCTTGTAGTATGTGATTCTAGTCAAGATGCACATTCTTCCTATAAAAAGAAATGAGACATTTTGACTTTTCACAAAAAAATCACTTTTCCATAAAAATTTCATTCAAATAATAATAAGTCTAAATATAATCCATTCTAAGTGAAATTGTATATAAAGGTAGAATCCCTTTTATACAACATGTCAAAATTTCTCTTAATATTTACAATTTTTTAGTTTATTAAAATAATTTATATAATAGCCAATTATTTTTGGAAGTCACCATAAGTCCATCACCTTGCCATATAGAATATCTTGATTTTAGATGGTCATTGGACTTTATTTTGGACTTTTCCGCTAATATTGGACATTTTTATTTTTTACAAAATTTTGATCATTTAAATTTTTTGTTGAATTTGACAGGTTTTTTTTTCATTTTATTTATTTCTTGGCATACTTTTAAATAATTATTTTTGGCCGACCCTATCTTACTATTACAATATGTGAAAAAATGAAAATGATGTTGAGAGGATTGCCGAATCAACTGAGCAAATTTTTTTTTGTTCAAATCAACCAAATCATGTTGATTGATGTTTGGAAGACAGCCAAATCAACAGAGCTCAATTTTATTTTGTTGTAATCAACGTAAGTGCATTGATTTTCTATTGATTAGGGCCCCCTTTTCTAGTAGTGTAATGGTTTAATGTGAAATTCTAACTCCCTAACTATCTATCCTATGTCCAGGGTTGATTGGGTAGTTGGCGTCATTTCTAACGTCCCTAACTAAGTGGAACGGGAACCCCTATGTTCCTTCCATGAACCCCTAAGACTATCTTTGGTTTTTAATGCTTTACCTGGAAATTCTACTTCCAAAGACTAACCCTAATTTTTAACTTCTACTCTAAATTTTAACTTCCAAATGTAACTCTAGATTTTTACTTTGAAACGACTCTAGAATTTACCCTCTAAATTTGACTCTATGTTTTGATTTTTTACTCTCGATTTTTACTCCTAAATTAACTCTAGAATTTACCCTCGAAGGTTAACTCTATCTTTTGACCTTTGACTCTAGGTTTTTACTTCTAAACTAACTCTAAAATTTACCCTCCAAATTTGACTCTATGTTTTGACTTTTTACTCTTGGTTTTTATTCCTAAATTAACTCTAGAATTTATCCTTGAAGTTTAACTCTATCTTTTGACCTTTGACTCTAGGTTTTTACTTCTAAAACTAACTCTAAAATTTAACTTCTACTTCTAATTTTTACTTCTACTTTTTTGACTTCCTAATTAAATCTAAACTTTTGCTTTTAATCTACCCTAAGATTTGACTTGAGAATTTAACCCTAGATTAAACTTCCCAATTAACTCTAACTTTTTACTTTCCCAAGTTAACTCTAAACTTTGACTTTAGAATTTAGCTTTTCTGGTTAACCCCTTAATTTGACTCTAGCTTTAACTACTAATTAATCCCTCATTTAAATTCTAGATTCTCCTTCTAATCTAACCCTAATCTCCATCCATGGTTCCTTTTGGATGAAATGTTAATCAAATTCCTCCGTCCTACCCCCTACTACTTAACTTATCCTAATGCGGTCAATTTAAAGTCAAATCCTAAGTGTAATATGTTTTCGGAAACCTCTATCCCTAATCTATAACACTACAAGAAAATGAGCGAAAATGCGACTGCAAAGAATGACTGTAGTGAAAATGTGACTAGAGAATGACTACGGCTCCGTAATTGCACCAACGCTGCTAGCGCCACAACGGCCGAGTCGTTTCACAGTCGCGTGCGCGACTTCCAGATGATGGGTGAATAGAGGGCAAGTTTCATCCGACTACAAAGAATGACTGCAAAGAATGACTATAAACTTTTGAATTTAAACTGATACTTTGCACTAAGCTCGGCTCACTAATCATGCTTTAAGGGCTGATTAAGGGAATCAACGCTAATTAGGTAAAAACACCAAGGATTAATTCAAAAACTCACCTCTTCACTGCCAATTTTGGAAATAACTTCGTCCACATCCACGTGTACATCCTCATGCTCCATGGTAATCCTTTATTTTGTTTGGTTTTTCTAAGTTCACTGCTTAATTTGAGAAAAGTATTACACCCTTGCAATCTAACTTCCCTCATTCCCTTCCTCCTTTTTTTTCTTTCTTCCTCTCTCCTTCTACACTAGTACTATTTCACCTAAGCTTTTATGAGTCTTATACTATGGTCTCAAACTCCAAAGTGGTTTTAATGTTCCTCCTACCCTCTTACACAACTTTGCCTTTATGTCATCCTAATCCTTCTCTCAACGGTCACCACAAATTCCCAAGATTTCTCCCTAAGCCTTCCTAGCCTAAGTCTAGGTCACTATTTATCGTCTCTCACCTTCTCTTGCCTACTTCTTCTCCTCCCTCCCTAATCTCCTTCCCTTGTGTGTAGATGTGAGTGATGAGAATGAAGCTACTTTGGTGTGCAGGTACAGTGGTGCTCCGCTCTTTTCTCCCTCCTCCCTTTTGTGTGTTAAATCCTAATCCTACTCCAACCCCTATTTAGCACTAGGTTAATTCAACATTTTTCTTTATTTCGTTTTGTCTTGTCTTTGTTTTGGTTTGGTTTGAGAGAGTCCAAAATTTAAAAAAAAAAATCCAAACTAGGGGTCTGAAATTGGGCCCCAACTGCCACTGAACTGAGCAGCTGCGTGTTGGACCGAGCCTGCCTCCCGGCTGCTGGTTGCTGGGGGGTCGGCTTCAAGAAGATTTTTATTTTTATTTTTATTTTTATTTTTATTTTGATCTGTATTCTGGCCTGTTTGGTTTCGACTCTGGTTCGGTTCTGGTTCTGGTTCTGGTTCTGGACTAGACTTTTAATAGCTAAAAAAGACTGGATTTTTGCTATGAGCTCATAAAAGACTGTATTTTTGCTACAACAAAAAAAAATTAGAAGAAAAAATAAAACTTTGGGGAGCACTAAATGTACTAAGACTTTGGGAAACAACTAAACTAGATACAAACTTTGGGGAACAACTGGACTCACTAAACTTTGGAAATAACTAAACTCACAAAATGCAAAGGAAACCTATATATCTTGGAAGCTAAACTTTGGACGTTTCCACAAAGGTCTCGGAAACTAGACTTTGGAACTAAACACCTGGGAGGGTTAAAGCTTCGCCGCTAAATTGGTTTTAACACCAACTTTAGGACTTTGGAGCACTTCGGGGGTTCAAAGCTCCGCCGCCTAAACTTTTAACACACACTTTTAAACTTCAACCTTGTCACAAGTTCAAAGCTTTGCCGTTTTCAAAGGGGGTCTACACAACAAGAGAGACTTTAGAAGAGGGAAAAGACAAAACTTTTAAAGAAAACACACAAGGTCAAAGCTTTGCCGTCTTGGAGGGGGGTCCACTCAACAAGGAGAAGGTTAGAAGAAGGTTTGAAATAAATTTAGAAAACATACACAAGGGAGATTCAAAGCTTCGCCGTCCCGGAGGGGGGTCCACTCAACAAGGAGAAGGTTAGAAGAAGGATGTAAGAAAAATACATGGAGAGAACACACGAGTTAAGACCACGTGGCAACACAAAGCTCACACGCTAAAGGCTTCCCAAAGCCGCATCGCCAAAGTACGGTGGGGGGTGACTTTAGGATTAGTGAAAGAAACCAAAAGACTCTTAAAACTTCACAAGTTAGATCACAAAACTCACAAGAGAGAAAGACTCTCCACTTACAACAAGGTACCAAAAACTACACAAAAGAGTACACAAAGCAAGGTAGAAGGACCCCTAAAGACCTTCAAAGCTTGAAATAAAGCAACAATGGAGCCAAAAGTGCTCCAAAAACACCGTAGAGGTTTTTGGCTTCAAACGCCAAAAGATCCAAAATAACTTGGACCCACGAACCCAAAACAAGAATTGGGGGTGTTCTACAGAGAGAAATGGGGTCCTTATATAGGTTTTCAAGGGCCCACCCCTCCCTCTAGAGTTCTAAGGTAACCTTATCAACTTGGATTTTCATCCTCATCCTCAAAGATTTTCATCCTAATCCCTAAAAATCTACTTCTATCATCTATGTTGGATCAACATCCTAACTTTCAGAGATTAACTCCAATCGCCGAACGGATTGCGCCGTTGGCTTCAAACCGCCGTATTTAGTCCAAGATCCCTTCACCCCTCAAACCGAGGCCAAAAACCCATCGTAGGCTAATTTAGTTTAAAAAACAAATTTTAGTAAAATCCTAGATCTTGGGGGCCTCCTATTTTGAAAAATGTAATTATCCTAGGGTCTCCGGTAGGTGCGAGAGAATCGGAAAGGACTCTTGGTTGACTTTGTTTTGCCATTGTATGGTCCCGGAATGCCGGTCAACATCACGGGGACCCCACCACGTGATTAATTCCCGAGGAATCTCGCTGGTTCGGGTACTTGCCGCTATCGGAATGTCGTAAAACTTCATGGAGCACATTATTAGCATAAAACAAGCTAGTCTAATTTTTAGTGAGATATTATTGTAACCTGGGTAATTTCCATGAAATTCCCATTAGAGGTTAGGAGGGTTGACCACCTGGGAAAAGGTTCTTCTACAAGTCGAAAGATGCCGGGATTTTTCACGTGACTTCTCAGGGAGTCGCATGAAAGACGTGCGGGTGTGCTTCCATACCTGGCACGATTGGTCAATGGAGATTCAAACTGGCCATCTCCTCGAATTAGCGACGGTGCGGGAATCTTCTGCAGGTGGAGGAATCTTGGCAAATCGATTTTATCGTTGGACTCCTGACATGGGATTCATCCTAGAACACCATCCTTGGACTGTAGATTCCTCCATGGGCCCGGTCTTGCGTTAGTGGCGTCTGTATGCTTACAATCGGGATTTTGGGAATTCGTCGATTTAATGGGGAATTCTAAATCTAACTCTAGAGCCCGACCTAGTGGCCTCGCTATGGATCCCTGGGACCGACTTAGCCATGAATTGCCACAATCATGGTGGGATTTAGCCCTTTTAGGGCTGTGTGACTCAAATCTTCCAAATCTAGCCTTTTTGTTATTTCTACTCTATTTTTAGGCAAGGTTTGGGGGGATTCTAAGTATAAACATAAATCTAGACCAAATACTATAATGGGCATGACACAACCCTATTCTGGTTCTACACTCTTTTTATGGCTTTTTGTATACTTTTATCAACTTTAAATTGCAAATTCTCCCAAAAAATAATTCTACGAGTCCCAAGTGACAAATTGGGAGCTCACAGATGGCTGCAGTCGTTTTCTTGTGAGTATCCTTCAAATGCTGCGCCCTCCCATTTTCACATACCTGCCTCTTGGTGTTCCTTCTCATCGCAGTTCTTTAATGCTGCTGCTCATTGCAAAAGAAGTGGTAAGTAAAATAGCCAGGACTCTCAAATGACGCTAAATGATACAGTAGAAAACTCAACGGGAAATGAAGATTGCAAAATGAAAAACCTTCAATTAAGACTGAGAGATGAGAGGCTGGTTGAAATTTCAGTCCCAAGTTGCATCCTTGAGCTTGGCGGTGTTGGTGTAAAATTTTAGGTGATCCATCATTGTTGTCTTTCGACGCACTTCTTCAAATCCAGATAACTATCCATTTTTAGCTTAGGGCTATTTGTGGTCTTTTTTTTTCGGGTCATCTCTAGCCTTGACTCTATTACATTCTGATTTCTTTTGGATTGCCGTCTCATAGTGCTACATTGGGCTTCAAAGTTCAATATGTTTATGCTCTATTGTATCCATTTTTTTTGGTTGCCGTCGATGCTTACTGCATTGTATTCCCTTTTTATTTGGTTGTCATGGCTTAGGGCTTTAGTAAATTCCCTTTTGTTTTTGGATATAGTCATTGCTTACGGCAGTTTTGGGCTTCCAATGCTTTCCAAATTTTTTGCTTTCCGAGCTCTAATATATACCATGTTGTCCTCTGCTGTCATTGCTTAGGGCAATGTTTAGCTTCCACTGTTTTTGGGTTTTTTGCAATCCGGACTCTACTATATTCTTTTTGGGAGGGGGAGTTGGCACCAATGAGGGCTCTATTTGTATTCCTCATTTTTTTGGACCTTGAGTTGCCAATGGCTTCATTAGCTTCCAATTGTCATGGTTGAATTCGTTAGTATTGTGGCGTGCTGTGTGTGAGCATTTCCAACTCCACCCTTAAGTCAGAAAGTTACACACGAGTTCTAGCGGCTGTTTTGTTGGAGATTTATTCCTAATTAGGTGTTCCTAAATAAGTGTTTGCCTTCCAAGCAATGGACACTTTTTGTGATTGATAATCCTGTAAAACTCCACTAATTCTAAGAAAAACTATTGGTTAACTAGTTAAAATGTTATGGTTAGGTAAAAAAGAGCAAGAGAAAACAAAATCAAATCTAACTAAAATTGTATCTAAGTAGCCTTTTAGAACATAATTTTTCCTTCCCAGAATGGTAAATAAAACTAGATTCCAAGATTCCTATCAAAAGTTACCACGGGGAAAGTTTGGCCCCTTACTTGTGCTAACTTTCATCCACTAATCTAAATAGCAAATCAACTCAAAATAATTCTAAATTTTAAGGTTAACTTATTAGTTCTCTTCAGTTATGAATTCTTAAGTTTAATCGGAATTTTGACCTAATTGGATGTTTTTCATACAAAATTGGTCTCAAGCTTCATCCAACCTTTTATCCTTCCAAAAATAAAGTATTTTCAAAAGTAAAAAGGGCTTTTTGAATCTTTATAGATTCCTTGTCTGATTCCTAACTGAAAAGATTCCTTAAAGATTCTTTTGGATGAAAATCTTAAATTATCATCCAAATGTGTGGTTATGGTTAATTATTAGTAATTTTTGTTATTGGGTTAAATTTTAAGTATGATTTGGTTTTATAACCTCAAAATTACTTATCAGGTTTTAAATCTAGCTTAAATTCTAAAATTCTAATGTAAAAACTAATTTCTAATAGCAAAGATTCTAACTTCAATTTGAAAACAAAAACAAAGCAAAAGCAAAAAGTAAAATTAACACACCTCTGTGTCCATCGTGGCCATAGTCCCGTCATCTCTGATCACTAGCATAATGGACTCCAAATAGTCGTCGTCCTCCATCATGTGTGTTTCTTCTGCTGGATGAGAGTTTAGTGTCAAAATGTGTAGAAATCTCTTTCCTACATCCTCTCTGGCTAATTTCCTACAATTAAAAGGATTAGTGTAAGTTTTTAACTTAATTCCTTTGAGTTTAGGAATTTACGTTAAATTCTAATGGTTTTTAGTTGATTTTAAAATAATTCTTTGAATTAAAATAAACTTCAAGGCCCTGTTTCCAACCACCTTGAATATTTGTTTTAATTAAGAAGTAATTTTAAAAGATTAATATCTTCCAATTTAATAATATTCCAATGAATAGTCAATTTTATTTGTTATTCATTAGTTTATTATTTTTCTTGGATTAATCTATTTTTTTTATTGACTTTTTGTCTTTTCCTATTTGGCTTATTAGGCCAATAAAACAAAATCCAAGTCAACAAGACCAACTAATTCCTTCCAAAAATACTAATTGATAGAAAAAAACAAATTCTTCAATAGTAAAAGGAAGAAAACCTAAGAAGTATTCCAAATGAATAGTAGATGAATAGTAAAGAAAGAATAAAAACAAAAAACAATTTGTCTCAAATGAATAGTAGATGAATAGTAACGGAATAAAAAACAAAACAAATCTAAAATGAATAGTAAAAGCACAACAAAAAAAACAAAATGAATAGAAAAATAATAAAAAACCGCGCCAAATCCAAAATGAATAGTGAAAAACAAAACAATAAGCACATGTGAATAGTTAGATTCTCTAAGAAAAATTAGTTTTTTAATCTAATTCATTCCCAAGCCGCCACTTTGTCTTCTTTAACTGTTTTTTGCTTCAAGTTTTTGTTGTCATTTGTTGTTGTGGCTATGGAGTGTTGGAAGTTGTGAGTTAGTATGTGCATAGTTAATTTTGAGTGTCAAGCATGATAACTCAAATTTAGGAGAAAAAACAAAATTGGTTGGTGTGGCGAGCAACGGCCTAACCTTAAGTATTTGGTTTCTTTGTTTTGAAGTCTCCCGAATTTGAACTGGATTTTGTTTGATTTCCGAATGGTATGTCCAGACCACCGAAGGTTGTCCAAGCTTACCAAATGAACTGTCTGAGCTTTACCAAATGGCTGTCTGAGTTGCACTCTTGTACTCTCCCCTCTCCCCTCTGGTTGACACGTGTCCCAGCCTAGTCACCCATTCTCCACCAGCCCGTTTTCGGTGGTCTGATCGCCCTTCCTGATCCCAACTTGAATTGGAATATTGATCTAGATTTTTGTAAACTAAAATACTGGTCTAATTCTAAATAACTAACAACAAACTAGCATTAGACTAACTAAATAGGAGTTAAAATGGTCTCTAACTAACTGCTTCTATAAGGTTCTTGGGTTAAAACTTAAAAAGGAATTTCACTAAGTCTAAGGTTTTTTAGGAACTAAACTAAACAAGGCAACTACTTAGATGATTTTTGTAAGGTTTTTGAGATAATAAAGAAAAACAAACTAAACTAAGGTATTTGGGGTTTTTTTGGGATATCAAAGCAAAACTAAACTGAAGGGTAAACTATCAACTAAAGGTAGGGGGAAATTTCTAAAATAAAGCAACTAACTAAACAAAAGTTTTTTTAGGATTTTTGGGATAGAGTAGTAAACTAAACAAAACAACTAAAATTGGTGACTTGGCAATGAAGGCAAAACAAACACATGAGCAAATTCCGGTGGAAGAAAGGGAGCCACTGGGCGTGAGTTCTTGGCTTAAGTAGCCAACATGTTGAGGGTTTTTTCCCAATTATTCCTTTGAGGTAAATTGGCTTTAGGTCAAAGCTTCGTCGTACGGGAGCATCCCCAGGCTAAACTTGTAAATTATGGTTTTCAATGGCTGCAGGAATGTTTTAATTCTTAAAGGAGGTACACATAAAAGTGTTTAAACCAAACATTAAGGACTAAAATAATTCCCAAGGTATCAAATGGTTTTAAATCCTAATTGAGGTACACATGAAAGTGTTTAAACCGAAAATTAGGGATCAAGTCACACCAAACTTTGTTATACAACAAAGTTTGGCCGATGTGTTGAATATTAGAATCTTTTGGTAAAGACTAGCTTCACCGCTTTAAGAATTCTAGCTCAATGGTTGTTGCAAAAACACGAAATTAGTATGTGAATAAGGTATGCAAGTGTTGGGGGATGAAACCTCCCCAAAAGTGTGGTTTTAATGTGGTATTGATGGTTTAAAAGGGAACCCCGAGTCCTTTAACCAAATCCTCCACTAAAAGAAAGAAAAGCAAGCAAAATGAGCAAAGATGACCAAAATTTGGTCTAACTAGTTGCTTCCGACAAAGCCGGTAAGCAAATTGAACAAGAAAAGAGAGTGTCTGTACTCCAACAGAGTGTCGGTAGGTAGATAATGAAACAAAATGGGGTATGAGAAACTTCACGGGGAGACCTTATATACTCGCTAGAATGCCCCACTACTTAGTTTACCATGAGATATTTGGTCTTCTTACTCAAAAACTACCCTAAGCTAAATTCTAAACTACTCTAAGATATTTCCTAAATAATCTTTGTTTAATCATTAGAATTTTCTAGAACAAGCCTTAATTAGCAAGAAAATCTTGTCCAAAATAAAATCTAAGATTTTTCCAAAGATATTTAGGAATTTAACTATTTTGACCTTGAGATATTTTGCAAACAACCCTAGGATATTTCCAAATATTCTTAATTTAATCTAAATTGGCTTTTAAAGGAAAGATTTGAAATCTTAACTAAATGCAATCTTCAATTTTCACCAAGATATTTTGTCAATTAACCTTGAATTACCGCTAATTACTCTAAAAAAGTCAAACTTGTGGCTAAACTTTTCCTATCTTCTTGAAAACAACTCCAAATTAAAAACCGATTGTGCCATTGCGTTCAAAAGATCCCGATTAGTCTCAAAAATCCCCAATCCCCACTTCCAGGCTGTAAATACTCGTAAAAACCACTAACGGTAACTTCAAAGAAAAGTCAAAATCCCAACTAATGGAATTTGAATTTTCCGAGAAAACTGACTGGCTAGGGTTGCCTAGAAGGTTCATGAGAGTAAGAAAAAATTCCTTGTTTGCGACATTCGGACACCGCCAGCTCCTGGTTTGTCGGTCAACTTGCCACCATGTTGTAAATTCTTGTTAACTTCGATGTCATTGCCAATTCTAGTACTTCTGCCTATCTAAAAGTCTTCAAACTTGATTGGTTGCTTATTTAATATATAAATTTCTAATCTAATTTTTAGTGAGACTTTACCGCACTCTAGGTAATTTCTATGAAATTACCATCAGTTTCAAAGGCGGTTGACTTTCCATGGAATCATCGTAGAGATTTGTAAAATTCCGAAACTTTTGGGCAATCTTTTAGGAAGTGTTCAAAAGCTAAGGGAAAAACCAAACTCCAATAAGGATGCTAAATTTAGCAATTCTTTAATAATTTCCACCCGAGGGAGAAATTAATCTAGTACCGGGGTTTGTCGCGGATGATTAGCTCCGTTGTTGACCTCTTGGCATGCTTTTATCTTAAAAGCACTTTTCTGTAAACTCTAATCACCTTGCTCTTCTTCTACTTTGCATTTTGGTTCGTATTCTTCAACATTTGCAAGTCTTCACATAATTAGTCCAAATTCCACATGAATTGGATCTAGACACTTCTAAACCTGAACATAGACTCTTATGATTCAGCCAAGCTGTCACATATGCTCACATGTCAAGTTTTACATGGACAGGACATTAGAACTGGTTAATTCTCATATCCTCACATCTCTCTATACCGTAAATATGGACTTTAGGACACTAAACTAGGACCTAAATATAGAAAAGCAGAGTATTTTGTGCTTTCCATGATTTTAGGACGACTCCTCACTAATCTGGTAGGGACTTCTACCAAACTCCTCTCAACTACTAATTCATGCAATTTTGCATGAATTTATACTAAAACTAACAATAAATCGCGAAAAATAAACTCAAAGTTCCAAGGGCTCATTTGAGGGCTCACAAATGACAAATTGGATGACCAAAAAGGCCGAGAGGTACAGTGTGAGCCCTCAAGTTAGCACTTGGAGCTCTGAGTTTATTTTTCGCGATTTATTGTTAGTTTTTAGTATAAATTCATACAAAAAATAGCATGAATTAGTAGTTGAGAGGAGTTTGGTAGAAGTCCCTACCAGATTAATGAGGAGTCGTCCTAAAATCATGGAAAGCACAAAATACTCTGCTTTTCTATATTTAGGTCCTAGTTTAGTGCTTTAAAGTCCGTATTTACGGTATAGAGAGATGTGAGGATATGAGAATTAACCAGTTCTAATGTCCTGTCCATGTAAAACTTGACATGTGAGCATATGTGACAGCTTGGCTGAATCATAAGAGTCTATGTTCAGGTTTAGAAGTGTCTAGATCCAATTCATGTGGAATTTGGACTAATTATGTGAAGACTTGCAAATGTTGAAGAATACGAACCAAAATGCAAAGTAGAAGAAGAGCAAGGTGATTAGAGTTTACAGAAAAGTGCTTTTAAGATAAAAGCATGCCAAGAGGTCAACAACGGAGCTAATCATCCGCGACAAACCCCGGGTACTAGATTAATTTCTCCCTCGGGTGGAAATTATTAAAGAATTGCTAAATTTAGCATCCTTATTGGAGTTTGGTTTTTCCCTTAGCTTTTGAACACTTCCTAAAAGATTGCCCAAAAGTTTCGGAATTTTACAAATCTCTACGATGATTCCATGGAAAGTCAACCGCCTTTGAAACTGATGGTAATTTCATAGAAATTACCTAGAGTGCGGTAAAGTCTCACTAAAAATTAGATTAGAAATTTATATATTAAATAAGCAACCAATCAAGTTTGAAGACTTTTAGATAGGCAGAAGTACTAGAATTGGCAATGACATCGAAGTTAACAAGAATTTACAACATGGTGGCAAGTTGACCGACAAACCAGGAGCTGGCGGTGTCCGAATGTCGCAAACAAGGAATTTTTTCTTACTCTCATGAACCTTCTAGGCAACCCTAGCCAGTCAGTTTTCTCGGAAAATTCAAATTCCATTAGTTGGGATTTTGACTTTTCTTTGAAGTTACCGTTAGTGGTTTTTACGAGTATTTACAGCCTGGAAGTGGGGATTGGGGATTTTTGAGACTAATCGGGATCTTTTGAACGCAATGGCACAATCGGTTTTTAATTTGGAGTTGTTTTCAAGAAGATAGGAAAAGTTTAGCCACAAGTTTGACTTTTTTAGAGTAATTAGCGGTAATTCAAGGTTAATTGACAAAATATCTTGGTGAAAATTGAAGATTGCATTTAGTTAAGATTTCAAATCTTTCCTTTAAAAGCCAATTTAGATTAAATTAAGAATATTTGGAAATATCCTAGGGTTGTTTGCAAAATATCTCAAGGTCAAAATAGTTAAATTCCTAAATATCTTTGGAAAAATCTTAGATTTTATTTTGGACAAGATTTTCTTGCTAATTAAGGCTTGTTCTAGAAAATTCTAATGATTAAACAAAGATTATTTAGGAAATATCTTAGAGTAGTTTAGAATTTAGCTTAGGGTAGTTTTTGAGTAAGAAGACCAAATATCTCATGGTAAACTAAGTAGTGGGGCATTCTAGCGAGTATATAAGGTCTCCCCGTGAAGTTTCTCATACCCCATTTTGTTTCATTATCTACCTACCGACACTCTGTTGGAGTACAGACACTCTCTTTTCTTGTTCAATTTGCTTACCGGCTTTGTCGGAAGCAACTAGTTAGACCAAATTTTGGTCATCTTTGCTCATTTTGCTTGCTTTTCTTTCTTTTAGTGGAGGATTTGGTTAAAGGACTCGGGGTTCCCTTTTAAACCATCAATACCACATTAAAACCACACTTTTGGGGAGGTTTCATCCCCCAACACTTGCATACCTTGTTCACATACTAATTTCGTATTTTTGCAACAACCATTGAGCTAGAATTCTTAAAGCGGTGAAGCTAGTCTTTACCAAAAGATTCTAATATTCAACACATCGGCCAAACTTTGTTGTATAACAAAGTTTGGTGTGACTTGATCCCTAATTTTCGGTTTAAACACTTTCATGTGTACCTCAATTAGGATTTAAAACCATTTGATACCTTGGGAATTATTTTAGTCCTTAATGTTTGGTTTAAACACTTTTATATGTACCTCCTTTAAGAATTAAAACATTCCTGCAGCCATTGAAAACCATAATTTACAAGTTGAGCCTGGGGTCGCTCCCGTACGGCGAAGCTTTGACCTTAAAACCTTTTACCTTCCAAGGGAAAAGTTTGGGAAATACCCTTGGTTGTTGGGCTACTTAAGCCAAGATATCACACCAAGTGATTTCCTTTCTTTCCGCCGAAATTTGCTCACTTTACCTCCATTGCTTCCATTGCCAAAGTTGTGGAACTAGTTGATAGTTTAGTCTTTGCTATAGTTAGTTTTTGCTTGCCTTAGTTTAGTTTATTGTTGTTTTAGTATAATTCGCTTGTTTAGTTTATTCCAAAATCCCCAAAAATATCACCTAGATTAGTTGTTGTTTAGTGAAGTTCAACCCAAAACCTTTAGTTTAGCTTGCTTTGTTTGTTATTATTCCCCAAATCCCGAAAAACCTTAGTCTAGTTTTGTTTGCTTAACCCCTAAAGGACCATTGTCCATTCGAGGGACAAATGGGACTTGGGGCAGGTACCTACGGGCTGAAATTTTCTCCTAATTTTTTGAAACTTTTTGTGAACATGAAGAATTGAGAGAGGTATGTGGCAAACAAAATTTGAAATTGGACCTTTGAGCAAGAAATTATGCCATTTCTTGGAATGCGTGGGGACGGGGGGCAACAAAAAAAATTTGCAAATTTTTAATTTTTTTTTTAATATTTTTTTCTCATAGATTATATTTTTGTCTATCTGGAAAGCTTTGATTCATCTCATTTGGATTCGTTATGAGGAATTATGGACATTCTTGTTTTTTGGACAATTAGAGCATCTTTGTGAAAAAAATAACTTGTAGGATGCATTTCGGAATGCAATTTTTGTAATTTTTCACTTTTTTTTTTGGAATGGTTTAGTTTACTTGCTAGAACAATCTCACCATTGGGATTAGTGCATTTTAATTCCATCTAAAATATATGAATATTTTAGATTTTCCTTCTATCTTATACCTACTTCTACTTAATAATTTTTTTAAGAATGATAGTTAAGTTTTTTTGAATTTTTTTTTTCCTTAGACTCTCAACTCAATTCTCCACTATAAAGATTTAAAGCTCAAAACGTTGTAGTGCAAAAATTTTAAGTTAAAAATGTTTAAAGTCAAAAAATCTGGTCCCGCAATGTGCTGAAAAACTTCTTTTTTCTACTTTAAACGCAGATATCTTGCAATCTGTGCGGTCAAAAATTTTGAAATTTTTTCCACACATTCTCATACCAATTAGGTGTAAGATCCTACGGTTAGATGTGGAAAAAAAACAATTAAATTTTCTTTTTACTCTTTGCTATAGAAATGGCAGTTTTGAGTGTTTTGGGGCAGAAAATAGGCCTCGGAACTTCAGAGGTTAATTTATCTCAAAAAAACTCAAAACCATCTACGTAATTTAGTTGAATCTTTTAGTTGTTATAGAATTAGTTAATTTACTTAAACTAGTTTAGCCTGTATTCAATTCAGTCATCAGAATAGGAATTAAAACAAGACCAGCATCCAATAGTTGAGATCAAAACAAGACCAGCAGTCCAGCAGTTGAATTAAAACAAGACCAACAGTCCAACAGTGAGATCAAAACAAGATCAGCAATCCGGAGGGAGCAAGGGGCCACGTGTCAGCCTCGGGCAGCCTTTGGGAAGCCTTTGGGAAGCCTCTGGGAAGGTCGCTACAGGGCTCTGGGGAGGTTGCTACGGGGCTCTGGGAGGTCGCTATGGGCTCTAGGAGGTCGCAGGGTTCACTTCCATGGAGTCCAGGGAGTCCAAGGACTTTGGGAATTCAACTTGTGTTGGAAAACTCATACAAATTTTGAAAAAATCTCGTTGACAAAAATCAAAACAAAAAGGTTAGGCCGTTGCTCGCCACACAAATCCACTTTTGATTTTTTCTCTCAAAATTTGGTTCGTCACAACTTAAAATTCAAACTCACTTACAATCATACATCCGCAACTCTCAAACTCCATAGCCATTTCAAATGACAATCAAACTTGAAGCAAAAAACACTTAAAGAAGACGAAGTGGCGGCTTGGGAATGAACTAGATTAAAAAACTAATTTTTCTTAGAGAATCTAAGTATTCACGTGTGCTTGTTGTTTTATTTTTTACTATTCATTTTGGATTTGGTGCGGTTTTTTATTCCTTTTCTATTCCTTTTGTTTTGTTTAGTTGTGCTTTTACTATTCATTTTAGATTTGTTTTGGTTTTTATTCCGTTACTATTCATCTACTATTCAAGTCGGGACAAATTGTTTTTTGTTTTTATTCTTTCTTTACTATTCATCCACTATTCATTTGGAATAGTTCTTTGTTTTTTTTCCTTATACTATTGAAGAATTTGGTTTTTTCTATCAATTAATATTTTTGGAAGGAATTAGTTGGTCTTGTTGACTTGGGTTTTTGTTTTATTGGCCTAATAAGCCAAATAGGAAAAGACAAAAAGTCAATAAAAACAATAGATTAATCCAAGCAAAATAATAAACTAATGAATAACAAATAAAATTGACTATTCATTGGAATATTATTAAATTGGAAGATATTAATCTTTTAAATTAATTCTCAATTAAAACAAATATTCAAGGTGGTTGGAAACAGGGCCTTGAAGTTATTTTAATTCAAAGAGTTATTTTAAAATCAACTAAAAACCATTAGAATTTAACGTAAATTCCTAAACTCAAAGGAATTAAGTTAAAAACTTACACTAACCCTTTTAATTGTAGGAAATTAGCCATAGAGGATGTAGGAAAGAGATTTCCACACATTTTGCCACTAAACTCTCATCCAGCAAGAGAAGCATACATGATGGAGGACGACGGCTATCTTGAGACCATCATGCTAGTGATCTCCGATGACGGGACTATAGACCCAGAGGTATGTTAATTTTATCCTTTGCTTTTGCTTTTTTTTTGTTTTCAAATTAAAATTAGAATCTTTGCTATTAGAAGTTAGTTTTTAGATTAGGATTTTAGAATTTAAGTTAGAATTAGAACGTGATAAGTAATACTTAACATTTAACCCAATAACGAGAATTACTAATAATTAACTATAACCCCCCATTGGATGATAATTTAAGATTTTCATCCAAAGGAATCTTCAAAGAATCTCTTAGGTAGGAATCAGATAAGAAATCTATAAAGATTCCAAAATCTCTTTTTTCTTTTGAAAATATTTTGAAGGATAAAAGGTCGGATGAAGTTTGAGACCAATTTCGGATGAAAAACATCCAATTAGGTCAAAATTACGATTAAACTTAAGAATTCATAACTGAAGAGAACTAATAACTTAACCTTAAAATTTAGAATTATTTTGAGTTGATTTGCTATTTTAGATTAGTGGATGAAGTGAGCACCAATAAGGTGCCAAACTTTACCTGTGGTAACTTTAGATAGGAATCTTGGAATCTAGTTTCCTTTACCATTTTGGAAAAGAAAAATTACATTCTAAAAGGCTACTTAGATACAATTTTAGTTAGATTAGATTTTGTTTTCTCTTGCTCTTTATACCTAACCATAACCTTTTTAACTAGTTAACCAATAGTTTTCTTAGAATTAGTAGAATTTTTACAGGATTATCAATCACAAAAAGTGTCCATTGCTTGGAAGGGCGAACACTTGTTTAGGAACACCCAATTAGGAGTGAATCTCCAACGAAACAGCCGCTAGAGCCTATGTGTAACTTTCTGACTCAAGGGTGGAGTTAGAAACACTCACATCATTGGTTGTTGCCACTAAAGGTTGTATTGTATTCCATTATGTTGTAGGTGATCGTCAATTAGGGCTCTTTCATATGCCTTCTCTCTTTTGTTGTCAGAATTTTACGGCTTGTAGATATTCAAGTAAAGGAATGCGGCTTGCTATGAATATGACTGCACATATTTTAGTGGAATATCCTGGTTTGTGATTGCTTCTTTGCAGCTGCGTTGAGCTCAGCACGGCCCCCTTTACCTCATCGTTTCCAATCCAATTGGATTATGATGTTCCTAACCCATGCGGAAAATCCTTCCCTTTTGAAACCACTTGGGAGGAAAAGTTGTCCTACCCCACAGATCCCTGTCCCTCACAAAATGTAGGCATTCATCAATGCGTGCCAATCCTCATGTATGAGTCAGCATTGTAACCAATCACAAGTGTAGTTGTAGATTGGTTGTCTGGTCGGCTTTCAAGTCGTGCATGAGTTGCAAGGTCGCTTTAGAGTCATTTTTGTAGACTGGTTCGTAACTCCTAAATGATTTGTGACTGACTTGTCTATGATTTTAGGTGCATAGGCGGTTGGGATAGGTGACGCGATGTTGCGGTCAGAGGTGAAGTCATGGAAGAAGGATGTGGAAGTCTGGCGCTCCAAGGTCATGGCCACGGCCACCGCATAGGCTGCGGTAATAGATGAATTGAAGATCATGTTCCAAAGCTTCATAAGCAGGTCGAAAGACATGGACAAAGACAGACCTTCCATCATGCATTCTGCGCTAGAAGACCATGAAGAAGCATGTGCTATTTACCATCCTTGTGACATAGGAATCTTGCTTGGATCAAAGAAGAAGGTAGTCTTCGTGGATGCCGTCATAGGAATCCCAGATGAGGCTCCAAAAGGTAAAAGGACGGCATATGGTGGGCCCTAGATGTGCAAACGGAATAGATCATGGCAAAGGCGTCGGAAGTGACCTCTCGTCATTAGACTCTAAGCTAGTCATTACAAAAAAAGTCCCATATGAGTCTCCGGTGGCGGATGCCAAGGCCTGGAAGGTGTGTAGCCGGGGCATCTCGTCCGCCATGGAAGAAGCACTACCTAAACCACTGATGCAAGAGTCGGTGACGGAGGAGATGACGCTGCAAGAATCAGTGGCTGTTCCGGAGGCAGGATGTTGTGAAGGATGCTCCTCGACCGCTAAAAGCAGTGTTTCGAGAGGGTAAGCAAATCTCAAGACTTGTTGCGGCAGCTCTAGAGGAAGGCAAAGATGCTCTTGTGAGTGTTTCTAATTCCATCCTTTGTGAGCTTCCAATTTGTCACTTGGGACTCGTAGAATTATTTTTTTGGAAATTTGCAATTTAAAGTTGATAAAAGTATACAAAAAGCCATAAAAAGAGTGTAGAACCAGAATAGGGTTGTATCATATCCATTATAGTATTTGGTCTAGATTTATGTTTTTACTTAGAATTCCTCCAAAACTAGCCTAAAATAGAGTAGAAATAACAAAATGGCTAGATTTGGAGGATTTGAGTTACGTAGCCCCAAAAGGGCTAAATCCCACCATGAATGTGGCAATTCATGGCTAAGTCGGTTCGAGGGATCCACAGCAAGGTCACTAGTTTGGGTCCTAGAGTTAGATTTAGAATTCCCCTTTGGATCGACGAATTTTCAAAATCCCGATTGTTAGCATGTAAAAGCCACTAACGCAAGACCGGGCCCGTGGAGGAATCTACAACCCAAAGATGGTGTTCTAGGGTAAATCCCATGCCAGGAGTCCAACGACAAAATCGCTTCACCAAAATTCTTCTATCTGCAGAAGATTCCCACACCGTTGCTAATTCGAGGAGATGGCCAGTTTTAATCTCCACTGACCAATTGTGCCAGGTACGGAAACGCACCTACACGCCTTTCATGCAACTCCCTGAGAGGTCACATGAAAATTCCCGGCATCTTCCGACTTGCAGAAGAACCTTTCTGGGTGGTAAACCCCTAACCTCCAACAGGAATTTCATGGAAATTACCCAGATTACAATAAAATCTCACTAAAAATTAGACTAGCTTGTTTATGTTAATAATGCGCTCCGTGAAGTTTCACGACATTCCAATAGCGGCAAGTACCCGAACCGGCAAGATTCCTCGGGAATTACCCACGTGGCGGGGTCTCCGTGACGTTGACCCGCATTCCAGGACCATACGATGGCGAAACGAAGTCAACCAAAAGTCCTTCCTGACTCTCTCGCACCTACTAGAGACCCTAGGCTATTCACATTTCTCAAAATAGGAGACCTCCAAGATCTAGGATTTTACCACGATTTGGTTTTAAAACTAAATTAGCCTACAATGGATTTTTGGCCTTGGTACGGGAGGGTAGGGGATCTAGGACTAAATACGGCGATCTGGAGCCAACGGCACAATCTGTTCGGCGATTGGAGCTAGTCTCCAAAAGTTAGGATGTTGGTCCAGCATAAATGGTAGAAGTAGATTTTTAGGGATTAGGATGAAAATCTTTGAGGATGAGGATGAAAATCCAAGTTGATAAGGTTACTGTAGAACTCTAGAGGGAGGGGTGGGCCCTTGAAAACCTATATAAGGACCCCATTTCTCTCTCTAGAACACCCCCAATTCTTGTTTTGGGTCCGTGTGTCCAAGTTATTTTGGATATTTTGGATATTTTGGATATTTTGGCGTTTGAAGCCAGAAACCTCTACGGTTTTTTTGGAGCACTTTTGGCTCCATTGTTGCTTATTCTCAAGCTCTGAAGGTCCTTGGGGGTCCTTCTACCTTGCTTTGTGTACTCTTTTGTGAAGTTTTTGATACTTTGTTGTAAGTGGAGAGCCTCTCTCTCTCTTGTACGTTTTTGTGGTCTAATTTGTGAAGTTTTAAGAGTCTTTTGGTATCTTGCACTAATCCTAAAGTCACCCCCTACCATACCTTGGCGATGCCGCTTTGGGGGACCTTTAGTATGTAAGCTTTGTGTTGCCACGTGGTCTTAACTCGTGTGTTCTCTCTTTGTGTTTTTTCTTACACCCTTTTCTAACCTTCTCCTTGTTGAGTGGACCCCCTTCCAGGACGGCAAAGCTTCGAACCTCCATTGTATACATTTTCTAAAGTTGATCTCAAACCTTCTTCTAACATTCTCCTTGTTGAGTGGACCTTCCTTCGGGACGGCAAAGCTTTCACCTTGTGTGTGTCTTCTTTAAAAAGTTTAGTTTTCCCTCTTCTAAAGTCTCTCTCATTGTGTGGACCCCCCTTGGAGACGGCGAAGCTTTGAACTAGTGACAAAGTTGAAGTCCTAAAGCGTATGTTAAAAGTGTAGACGGCGGAGCTTTGAACCCCCCGGGTGTCAAGAAGTCCTAAAGTTGATGTTAAAACCAATTTAATGGCAAAGCTTTGCACCTCCCCCGTATTTAGTTCCAAAATCTAGTTTCCAAAACCTTTGTGGAAACCTCTAGAGTTTAGCTTCCAAGATATATAGGTTCCTTTGCATTTAGTGAAGTTTAGTTATTCCCAAGGTTTTATTTAGTTTAGTTGTTTTCCAAATTCTTAGTGAGTTTAGTGCCTCCAAAGTTTGATTTCCCCCTAGTTTTAGCAAAATCTTGTCTTTTAATAGCTTGTAGCAAAAATAGTCTTTTTTTTTTAGCTTCTAGCAAAAATCCAGTTTTTTTCCTCTGGAACCAGCACCCAAGACCAACGTACCGAACCAGCATCAGACCAGCATACATAACTAGCATCAGACCAACATGAGAACCAGTATATAGACCAGCATCAAAACCATCATCAAGGAAAAGAAAAAATAATATAAAAAAATTAATTAAAATTTTAATTAACCAGCCCCTTAGCCAGCCAGCTGGAAGGCCAGCTAGCCGGGAGGCAGGCAGGCGGCTCGGTGGCCCAGTAGCCGGGGTCCAGATTGGGCTCCCTCCCTTTTCAACTCATTTTTTTTTTTTTTTTTTTTTTTTTTGGGTTCTCTCAAACTAAAACAAAACCAAAACTAAAACACAACAAAAGAATGTTGGACTAACCTATTGCTAGCTAGGGGTGGAATAGGATTAGGACCAAAAAATATAAAAGGGAGGAGGAAGAAGAGAGCGGAGCACCACCGTACCTGCACACAAAATAGCTTCCCTCTCACCATTCACACCTATACACAATGGAAGGAGGTTAGGGAAGGAGGAGAAGAAGTAGGCAAGAAAAGGTGAGAGACGATAAATAGTGACCTAGGCTTAGGCTAGGTGGGCTTTAGGAAGAAATCTTGGGAATTTGTGGTGACCGTTGAGAGGTAGATTAGGATGACACAAAGGCAAAATTGTGTACAAGGATAGTTGGCATCTTAAAAACCTCCTTGGAGTTTGAGACCATAGTGTAAGATTCATAGAAGCTTAGGTGGAATAGTACTAGTGTAGAAGAAGAGAAGAAGAAAGAAAAGGAAGGAGGAAGGAAAAGAAAGAAGTTAGATTGCAAGGGTGTAATATATTCTCAATTTAAGCGGTGAGCGTGGAAAATCAAACAAAAACAAAGGACTACCATGGAGCATGAGGATGTATACGTGGACGTGGACAAAGTGATTTCCGAAACCGGCAGTGAAGAGGTGAGTTTTTGACTTAATCCTTGGTGTTTCCCCTAATTAGCGTTGATTTCCTTAATCAGCCCTGAAAGCGCAATTAGCGAGCCAAGATTAGTGCAAATTAGAAGTTTAGATTCAAAAGTTTATAGATTAGGGATAGAGGTTTCCGAAAACATATTATACTTAGGATTTGGCTTTAAATCAACCGCGTTAGGCTAAATTAAGCAGTAGGAGGTTTGATGGAGGAATTTGAGTAAAATTTCATCCAAAGGGAACCATAGACAAAACTTAGAGATTTAGGGTAGAAAGAGAATTTAGGATTAAAATTAGGGATTAATTCGCGTTAGAATCAGAGTCAAATTACATTTTAATTTTAAAAGTTAAACTTCTAAGGCCAAAATCTAGAGTTAACTTTGGAAGGTTAAAAAGTAGAATTGATTCGGAAGTTTAACTTGGGGGGGTAAGTTTTCAAGTGAAATCTTGGGGTAGTTTAGAAAAGGAAGTTAGGGTTAATTAGGAGTCAAAACCCGAGTAGGAAGTAGAAATTAAAAGTAAAAACTTGAGTCAATTTAGGAGATAGAAATTGCAAGTAGAAATAGGAGTTAAATCTTGAAGTTAGAAATTCAAAGTTAGAGTGAATGTTAGAGGTCAAAAGCTAGGGTAAAATTTAGAAGTTAAAATTTGGAATAGCAATTAGATAGTAAAAAATCAAAGTTCAAAGTAGAAGTAAAAGTTAGAAGTAGAGTCAAACCTAGAGGTTAAAACTTGGGATCAATTTTAGAAGTAGAAACATAAAGTTGAAATTAAAGTTCAAAGTAGAGTTAAAAGTTAAAACATAAAGTTGAAATTCAAGGGTAAATTTTAGAGTTAATTTAGGAGTAAAAACCTAGAGTCAAAAGTTAAAACCTAGAGTGTGAGCGCTTGTTTACCCACCCTTGGTAAATAAGCGAACACAACCAGGCTCTCGGTAAATAACCGTTTTAACTCGATCTATGGGTGTCTAACGCCAATCCATTGTACCTTCCAAGCAATGGATCTTTTTTATGCTTCTAAATTTTGCTAATTTGGGTAATGAAAACAAAACCCTAATTGGAACTGCTATAACTGCTAAGTCTGAATCAAAGCCTAAGAGGGCTTGGTGGTTTAGGAGAAGAGGTAAACTTAGTCTAAACTTATCTATCCTAAATGGAAGAGTACCTCATGCCATTTCTAAAAGTATAAAGTTTGGTCGATTTGGACTCTCCTAGAGAAAGTTATGGACGGATGAAGTTTGACCGCTACTCGGTTTTTCAAACTTCATCCATTCTTTGCTATGGACTCCGGTTTTCAATTTGACTTCAGATTTGAACTACGGGCCTGACTTTCTAAGTTTAACCTAATTTCCAAGTCTTGGCTCAAATGGATGAAATCCTCGAGGGTTCATCCATTACTTGTTCCAGACTTCATCCCTCTTTAACTACTTTGGGTTCAAGTATCTTCTTATGCTGGGTTTAGTTTTGGGTTACTTTAAGCTTGTTCTAAGAGGTTCTAAATCTATACTTAACCTAAACTTAATCCTAAAAGTTCCTAATCCACTTTCTCGTTTTACCTAAGGGGCTTAATTACGCTTGATAAGTTACTAATTTTAGAAGTTTTGAGTTTTGTTCCTTGTAAATCCTAATTTTAACTTTCTACTACGACTAGTTACCCGAGATTTGATACCTCCTAGCAAAAGCTATCCATGGATGAAGTTTGATTGCTACACGGTTCTTCAAACCTCATCCATTGATTATGGTCAATCCTAAATTTGAAACTAATTTCTACTTTCACTTTTGGCTTTTAAATTATACCTACTTCCTAGGTCATCTTCCTTGTTCCTTTGGGATGGATTTTTGCCAGGTTTCATCCAACATGACTCCCTAACTTTATCTGCTTATAACTTCTTCGTTTTGACTCAGAATTTTATGTGCTTTAGGATTTTGGAAACCTCTGGATCTCTACTTTAAGATTCTTAATTCAATTCTAACCTAACTTTGCCTCTTGCCTACCCTAGTGTCGCAGCACAGAGTAAGTGAATTCCCTGTTATACTCCCAAAAACCACTCTGAAGCATAACAAAATGACTCTAAAGATCGAACCCACGAGATTCTGTGAAGTGTCTAGCTCTATTCCCAACTTAAGCTCAGCCAGTATCCAATTTCTACTTTCCGGTCCTAGATCTAAAACCGGAAACAACAACACACCGAAAACAACGACCAGACCTCCCTCTATCTCTTTCGGCCTATCAAGCTATTCGGTCTTGTAAAACTTCCACAACCCAGGATCCTACAACTTCAGATCCTGGAACTCCTTTGGACCGATCCGTTCCGGTCCGCTCACACATACTCTCACTCCAATTTGGTTTAGTTTTGCCTCTGTTTCACCATCAGAGGGTTCGCCGCTTGCTTTTGAGAGTGGCAGGCCCGCCACTCCTTCCGTGACTTATAGTGGCTGAAAACCCACTTCTCTAATCCACTACTTTCTACACTAGCGCGGATCCGGTTTGATCTCTCACAGCCACCCGGACAACGATCCGGTTTGCAGGTCACACAAAGACCCCCCGTACAATCCTCTCATACTACAACGACCTTGATGCCAAGTTCCCTCCGTGCAAAGTTAGGTGGTTACAAGCGAACCCGTCCGTTCCAACATCAACTAAAGTCCTTCCGTTTACCATCTAGGGCAGTGAGACCTCACGGGAGATCGGACACTCAACCGGATTTCCTATCCAGGAGTTCTAGTGCGACTAAGGACTCCTTCCCTATCCGCCTAGCCTAACAACGGCTTTCTCGCCTGGAATCGTGAACTGTAGAGGTACTGAGGCACTGGAATCCGCTCCCAACACTAAGAATACCCACTCACATGCAAATAAGAGCAAAACAAACACACTAAGGGGAGAAATCTCTCCAGAATCTGCATACATTTTCCTAACTCCTCACCAAAACAGCTCTGCCACGCGCGGGAGAGACGTTCAACAAGAAATCAATAGAGAATGCACAAAAACTCAAGGGAAAAGACTCTCAGTCTCCTTCGCAGAGACTAACTAATATACACTTTAAAACTCAAAAGTCAACAAAAAGGGGCCCGGAAAGTCCGCGTGGAACTTTCGGTCCCTGCCAAGCCGGCCAGACCGGAAAACATCCGATCCAGACCAGACATACCGGACCAAATCCGGTCCGGTCCTAACTAACAAATATTTACAACTAAAATCCTAACTATCCTATCATAACCGGATCTACTCCTTGATCCGTTCCTTTATCCATGGCTTGGTCTTCGCCTTGGTCCACGCTCTGATCTTGATCCTCACCCTGATCTGGGGTCAGATCCATACTTTGATCCTTCCCCGGGTTCAGTGTGGGACTTCTAGGCGGTTCCGTTCCCAGCTGCTCAAAGACGTCCGTCAGGTTCCGGTTCCGCTCCCCGGTTTCACGTTTTGGGAGATCCGGTGACGAATCCAAGTTGATGGTGTGCGCGAGCCTCCTCCCACTCTTCTTTGACTGGGGAGTTCCCTCCTTTCCTTTCGTCTGAATGCCCATGTTCGGAAAAGACCCGGGCATTGAAAGATCGGACAGATGAAACGACCGTGACAACGTCACTCCATTCAGCTTTCGGCTGCTCTCCTCCATCTGGTTTGCAGCTTCTCGCGCTTCCATCATCATCAACTCCACCTTCTCGGAGTAGTCCGTCAAGATCCGGACCAACCTGGTTTCGGATATCTTCTTCTCCTTGAGGACTCCCTCGTCAAACAACTTGGACTTGGTGACAGCCTCTCCGGTTGTCCCGAAAGTGGCCTTCACATCCTCGGCTACTTTCCGGGTAGCCTCTGCCATCTCCCGTGTGGTAGCCATGTCCTCCTTGAGGAGCAACAATTCCGTCTTCAACGTCTCATTCTCCTCCTGGAGTCGTCGTATCTCCGCTTCTTGCTTCCGGATCTCATTTGGGCTGGAGATGAAATCTGCAACCACTCCTGCAAGGTTGCTGTCTGCTGGTGCTCCCACCAGCTCGCTGATCTGGTTCAGAATCAGCTTCTTCACTGTCCAGTCAGCTCGCACATCGCTCAGGATGTTGATCAGCTGGTTGAACGGATCCGTCGGATCCAATCCGGAAGGACCCGGTTCTTCATAAACCGGTTTCTTCCCAAGGTTGGAGGTCTCACCCGGAGGGGTTGGGGTTCCTCTCCGGTGAGGAGGCGTCATCTTCTACCGCTTGTGCTGCGACCGGAGTTGCTCCTCCTCTTCTTCTTCTTCCTCCTCGGAACCGGATATCTCCTCCTGTTCTTCTTCCGATTCCGATTCTCCATACTTCAGGAGTGGCTCGTGAGTCTTCCACTCCTTCTCCTTCGTATCCGTGAGGAGTTGATTGTGCTTGTAAAGATGGAAGATGTAGGGACTCAACGGAGTCGGCCTACTTCCTCCGATCTTCGGAATCAGACGGTTGCCCAGATCGAAAAGGATCCTGGCCCAGTCTACTTTCCATTCCCCGCTCAGGGCTCCAAAAATGAGGTTCCCGATGGCGATGGTCACCCTCGTCGGCTTCTTCGGGTGGATGATCGGAACCAGGAACTGTAGAAGGTTTCGATGCCGGTCGTCCAAACAATCTGCGACCGCATGCCCGTCCTTTGAGTCTACCGTGCACCGGAACTTCCCTCGAGTGTAATCCTCCTTCGAGGTGGCCATCCCCTGACCTCCTGACCGGAATTCGTACACGGCCTTCCACATCTCTTCCGTCCAACTGCCCGGAATTCCGCGGATGGTCTTGTCGAACTGATTCGAGAGTTTTCCCAACAGCTCTCGAATCATCCGTTCCTCCCTAAACCCCTAGGGTTTATCGATCAGTCCTCCGCAACCCATCTTGGCGAGATCCTCTATCAGGTTGTCCTTTTCCTTCTCGTCTGCTGGAATGATCGGACACACCTTCCGGAGTTTAACTTCTACTGCGGAGGAACTGGACGGCCCTGCTCTACTCTTCAGGAGCTGAGGCATGGACACGAGCTGTGCTAAACCGGATTTTCACTGAGGCTACCTTTCCCTCTCCTAGCCGCACGTCTCGTTTCTCACCTTCGCTCTTCTGATCTCGACCGGAATACCTCTAACCTGCAACACACGCTAAAGCGCTGTGCACACTAACATGCACACACAAACAAACTCACAAAACAAGGGAGCAAAGCACTGGGGAGGGAAGCTAAGTATAAGCTGGAGCGAGATTTTCGCAAACGAAGATTGAAAAAGAGTGGCAACTGGATTGGTCAGCCTATATATAGTCTGATCTGTCATCATGACCAAATCCGTTCCTGACCCAATCCGTTCCAACTCAGATCCGCTCCAATTCTAATCCGGTTTAGATTCAGATCGAATCCGGATTGTCACCTATTCCGTTCAGTAGTTAATTTCCGGTTTCCTGTTACTTCTTGCTTGAATCCGGATCCCAAATCACGGTTTTCGTTCCAAGATTTAGATAACTTACAAAAAACCAAAAATTCACATTGCGACAATACACTTGTACCCTACTAGACCAAGAGGTCCATCTCTATTTAAGTACCACTACCCTCTCCCGTACCACCCGACGGCCCTTCTTTATTGCGGGCAGCCACTATAGCAGCGATTCTCAAAGTTTCTCGACATTGTTGGCCCCCTGGACTTTCTTGGCCTGTGACGCGTCCAGATTTAGCCGCCTGCTTAACCACGGCAAATTTCTTAGCTTCTTCCGGGGAATAGTTAGCGTCATCTTCCACCCTCCGTTTCTGCATTTGCTTCGGAGTCAAATCCACTTGATTAGCCTTCAAGGCTCTGAAGGCCGCATCCACTCGATTTATCATCCCATTCAGTACTTCGTCATCAAGTGTACTGCGTATGTCAGTCCCTTCGAAACCGCCTTCCAATAGGAAGGTCCTCCAATTAGTTATTATGGCGCCAATCCTCCTATCAAATGCTGTTGCAACATCCACTAGCTGATCCCCTGTGCTTGATTCGCCATCTACTTCCACACAAGCACGCATTTTGGCAGCTTCTTCCAACTTCGACAAGAAGAGGGCCCTGCCCATCAAATCATGGTTGTACGCCTTGTATTGCTCAGTGAACTCTGGTGTACGCTCCACTTCCACCCACTTGTTGTCTGGCCCTTTTTGCACTTCCGGTTCTGGAAAACAAAAGAACTTCTCATGTTGCATGCTCCAATGCCCCCCCATACTGCGACAAAACAATTCACGAGCCTTGTCATTGTCAATACTACGGGCCCGCAACTCCACTTCTCTGTTTTGGGTCATCCACATGAAGGAATCCACCGGTTGCAAGCTTGCCTCATGGAGTCCATGCAATTGTGACTTTGGATTCCATGCCAAAGTTTTCCCCCAATGCTTGTAATTCTGAAATTTAAATGGCCCTTGTCAAGTGGAAGGTTCCATCTATTGTATTCGTGACCTGGGGGCATACCTTCCAAGAGACCAAACCATTTGTAGAACCTAGGGCTCAAAGGAGAACGGCACTCTAGACAAACCGAGCTAAAACATGATGCGGAGACAATGCATCTGTGATGAAAAGTGTGGCGGCAGTGGCCCAAAGTCACGCTTCCTTCAGGACCGAAAGCCGTTTGGCACACGCTACAATGACCCTTCAACATGTCACTACTTTTATCAGCACCATGCACCACTACCTTCTCATCTTTCTTGAAGTGTGCTGAGAGCGTTTCGTAAGGCACCCATCCTTCCTCTGCTTCCAAGGTCCAATCAATGGGGCCATGTTTTTCATTTTTTGTGTGATTCAACCGCTCCAACATGGCATCCGTGTCTCCCCAAAATGTGATGTCCCTGGAGCCCCATGGATATTCCTCCAACACCCTCTTAAACCTCCGCAAACAGGCCTCAACAGCAGTGCATTCTTCATCCGAATTCATTGCAGTTCTGCAAAGCCCGTTCATTGCTCGGGATACTAAGGAGGGTTTGTCTTGGAGTCTCTGTACCCATCCCAACCACTGAGACTCCAATCCGCTCGAAGGCCCGTAGTCTTCTATGTTGAACACTCGTTTCATTCGTTCCAATTCTGCCTCAAGAAGGGCAATTTTTTTATTTGTCTCGTCCAATTTTGGATTCGAATCTGGAATGTCATCTAAATCCACTATACAAATCTGCTCCTTCGCTTTGCCCTTGTCGAGAGGAAGAGAGAGTTGATTGCTTTTTTGAGTTGCATGCGACCCTGGTAGATCGGGCTGCACGTCCTTCGGGCCTAAACCATGATTCATGTATGCACAACGTCCGCAACCGGTTGTAGAAGTCAGAATCTCCAACTTCTTTTCCAATTTCCAAATTCCACACCAAATTTGATACATCCTTTGGAGTTAGAAAGATTCGACATGTGGCATGATACTCTAGAGATGCTTCCTGTGAGCTTCCAATTTGTCACTTGGGACTCGTGTATCGTTCCCACAGGATTACAACTTGTAGTTTCCTCAAAATTATCGGAACAGGATCCGGAACACAAAACCCAAGACAGAAGAACTCCGGAACTGAAAGCCAAAAACTACCATTCTTCCTCCATATTCTTAAAATCTTCTCACTCTTTCAACTCATTCTATTCCTTGTACTTCTATCCGCCCTGGAAGAAGTGTTGTTATCCTATTCCTCTTCTTGATCCGGACCTAATTCCAACGACCAAAGTAACCAAAATAGAAGTTTAACCTCTAATTCAGAGGGATCCGCTTTTAGACTTAAGGAAGGATGCGTGGTATCCTACCCTTCTATGTATTAGAGTGATAGAATTTTCACTTTAAAAAGAAAACAAAAAAATAAAAATAAAACCAACCCGGACGCAAGTTGCTCTTCACAGCGGACAAGAAATTAATCCTAATCCTCAGGTCACTCAGGAAACCCTTGCAATCCCACTTACTACAACGACAAATTTTGTTGAATCCTAATTCCCAGAGCGGAATCGGTAACCAACTAACTAAAGGATCCCAACTACCTTCCAGTTCCTCTCTTCCGAAAACCGCAAGACCTCATCAAACGTCAGCTAGCATTTGTACTTCAACTGAAGAACTCACCCAACCTAGGAATGGCTATCTCACTCAGAAGACTCTCAAGGAAAATCAGCAGATGAAACTACCCCTTAGTATGTCAGTTCTCGTAAACCAACTCCTAATACTCTTGGAACCGGATCCAAACAGAACCCGGGGGCTATCTATTCTGCTCCCAACACCTACAAACCAGCTGCACGCACTACCAATGCTTAACACACTGATGACATACCAACACAGACTAAGACTTTTCAGACCAGTATTTGTGAAGTGGAAATCTGAATTCAATTTGCAACACCCCGAAAATACACATAAGAATACCCGGGGCATCCAACCAAAGTCAGCCCCTAAATACCAAACATCCAAAGAACCCTAAAGATCCCTGGGAATCAAAAGCAGAGGACCAGAGAATGACAGCTGTCATTACCTTATCCTCCCCACGTTTACTTTCCTGCCAATTGTGAGCGCTTGTTTACCCATCCTTGGTAAAGAAGCGAGCTCAACCAGGCTCTCGGTTAAACAACCGTTCTGACTTGATCTATGGGTGTCTAGCGCCAATCCATTGTGCCTTCCAAGCAATGTATCTTTTCTATACTCCTAAGATCCGCTAATTTGGATAATGAAGAAAAACAAAACGAAACCCTAATTGAAATTGCTATAACTACTAAGTATGCCATATTTAACTACTTCTGGACTTTCAATAGTCCAGAAGTAAAGAGGCGGTGAAATCCCCTGATGTTTTTCTATGGATCTGGAGATCTCCTGAAATAGGAACACTTTGCATGCATCCAATTCAGCACCCACAAGTATGTCGGGGAGTGCTTCATGTGCTTGGAAATGAAAGAAATCGTGTAGTTGTAACATAGCGGATCCGTGGTAGAGTTCACATGATTGTATTGGGAGATCTGTGGACCGGGTTTCCGTAGTTTAGGCATCCAATTTACAGCACAACTGAAGTCTCAGAACCTATCGAGAGATCCCCCGATGACCACCACTTCTTGCAAACATGGCCCCCATCCCATATTAATCCCTCAGTGAGCGCTGATCTTCACATAATTCTATTGGGAGATCCCCTGACGGGGGTGTAGAATATGAGTCGGCTTCACTGACAATCTTGGTGTCGAAGTGGGGTACAACGTGATTCCTGTGCTAAAGTGCAAGTGATATCTGAGTTCATCAAGAATGATTCACAATAAGGCAGGAGGGGGGCGATTCTTTCAAAGATATATGGTATCCCGAGAGTTCAAAGGAAGTACACACAAGTGTATTTGAAATTCAAACATCAGTTGACAATTACCAGATGAGCAATTGCTCTTGGGAATAAGGAGTCCGGTTCTAGGATTCACCGGGAGATCTCCCGACGGACTGCTAACATAGTGGAGCTAAGGTAGTCAAATATGACGAAGTGACAGGGGCATATCACAGTAACTTATTCATAGTGACATTTGAAGAACTGTAGACCACTGAGTCACAGGTGCTCAGACGTTCAACATACATCTGAAGATGAATAACGGCTAAGTAAACATAATATTCCATCCGAAATAATGACAGTAGTTTCAGTTTGTGTAAAGAACATCAAGGTTCTTTCACTGCAAAAAATAGTAAAATTCGTACTTGGTTGAATGTCCGCTATATAATTGTGAAGATGCAAAACCTAGAAGACTAGAATTCCAACAGTGTAACTGTGAGAGAAAAGAAATGCATTATTCAGACTCATTTGAGTGCATGTGTGACCCGAGCAATGTATTCTGTTCTGGACACAAACATAAACCACTTCCATTTCAGGAGACGAGAGGAAGAAAGACATCTCGCGCTTCTGCTATCAAGTCATTGCCCTCGTGCCGCACGCAAAGAATAGAAATCATAAACATATTAATATATTCATACAGATTTATTTTACATATACAAGTCACAAAAAGATGCTCTGAAAAACTAATCGAAGAACAGTCCTACTGACTCAACGGACTGTACTTCGAAACCCCCACTTGCGGCTGCGCTTACTGGATGTAGAATGCGTCGTGCGATATCACGATGGCAGTCGCGCCCCGCAGAATGCATCGTGACATCTCACGATTGCCGCGACGACCGACACAGTGCGCCGGGAGTTCCCACGATGGCAGTAGCGACCCCGGACTAGGCACTCAATCATGGGTCCACCACGTTTGCCCGATTCAAATTCACTAAGGCAGCCTCCCTACTCTTCTGAGGAATCGTCCGTGATTTTTGATCCACTCTCCTGGACCAATTCGCATACACTGCAGCACCTGCGTCCACCCAGGTGGGGGGACTTTTTTCAACGACCCATTTACCGTACCAGCAATTCCGATAAAGCAATTCCAGACTCGTTTCGGAGTTATCGGGTCGCCAGTACTGAAGCAAGAACTTCCCGTTATTCACATCTCCTTCCACTCTGCATACAGTAGACAATGCTCTTCCCTGCCAAACAGCACATGATTCCGGGACTTCCGGTCTGACAAGTACCCAACAGCCTGGTCGTATATCTAGCCATGGATTAAAGCTTTCCCTTGGCGCTTCATTTGCAGGGCCGCAGTAAGGCTCCGGCTCCTCTTCTTCCTCCGGAATCACGTCCATGGGATTCACCGTCGATCCTGGGCGAGGGACTCCATTACGCGCCACCCTCCAATCGTGTTGTGGCCAGAAGCCTTCCACCAACTCCAGAGGACACTCAGGTAACGGTTCCTTCAGCTCATCAAGAACACACTTCCAGTAATCCACGTATGGACCGAACGCAGTTGCAAATCCCTCGCATCTAGAAATACCGTATTGCCAGTACTGAATGTATTTCTCGAGTCCTATTAGCATGAAACCCTTGTTCAAGGTAGCTTTCCGCGCCGCTTCCCTTGCCTTCTCTTGATTTCCATGCGGTATCGGAACCTCGCTGTCCCACATGGGCTTAAACGGAACAGGCTTTGGACAGCCGTGAGGGAGCATGGGCCGACCATTGCTGTCTGTCTTCCAAATGTGTTCAGAAGGTTTCTTCGACGGCAACCAGTTCGAATCAACTGCTGACCTTTTGAAGTTCATGACGGGGATCCCATCAGTGTCCACGTAGAACTTGAACAGGTGCATCTCCCCTAATCCAATTAATTTTTCCCCGCGATCGCATTGGTAACCCTCCACAAACGACTTGAAATCCCCCACGTCCTGTATGAACTCCGGCATAAATGACAGTTCTTGGGACTGCATGAAGGCTTTCATGAGGTCAGCAACGACAAAAGTGTTCTTGGTCTTCAAGGCCTTGGAAAGGTGGCTGAAATATGCATTGATGTCCTCGTGAGTGTGTCCGACTAGTAGAAACCCAACCTGAATTTCCTTGAAGACACCTCGTGCAGTGAGCAAGGATAAGAACGCCATCAGATATTTGTTCTTGTTATACTTGGCAGAGTTGTCAAGCTGAAGATATAAATTTTCAGGAAGAGGGGTACTTCCGACCCGAGCTCCAGGTTCGGTGAAGGTTAGGCTGTCCATACATCTAGACTTTCCTCTTAGCAGTGCCTCGAACAATGAGTTAGCCGACGGATATGGAAAGAGGTCGCCTGCCTCTCGAATAGGTGGACCCTCCAGCCGGCGCAACAACCTCGCCAAAGACGAAATGGTGAAGTTGGAGTCCGCCGGCCAACAAGATGGAGCATAATGGGCGTAAGCACCATCACCATGGCCATGAGCTACCATTCCAGTAACGCTCATCGGAAGTTGCCCCAAACCAGCCGTGGCCTTCGTTGTCACCCGGAGTCTGGGTAGAGCCGTCTTGGATGTATCCATCTTGTCGTGAATTATACATAAAATTCTTCGAGGATCTCGTTTGGATTCCTCACGCCAAGACGCATACAAACGACGGCAAGAAGCTTGGTGATTCAGATGATGAGTCCGCTGCTTCACGAACTCCACGTACTCGGGGCTTCCTTTCGGAGACTTCAGAATAAACTGCTGTAGGTTGTCGCACATAGTACATTTTGCAAACGAACTTCCGACAGGCTTAATGGAGACGTTGTTGAAGTTCTCCCGCTTGAGTCTACTAATAGTCGACTGGCTCACGGGCGGTAGACCGTAGTCGGCATTCAACTGCACATCCAGAATTGGTACGCTTAAGCATCGGTACGAGCGAAGGGGAAGGAATGCAAATGACAAGCAATGCACCAGAACAGTGATCGTGATATCTCACGATCATTGATCTCGTCGGGAGATCTCATGATCAATAAAGCAGTGACAGGAGATAAGGGGCACTACCTCGTTGGCGTCTGCTCGGACTCGTTTCCAATTTCTTCCGGGAGGAAGGAATTTTAGAGTGTCCGTTCGCCCGTTCCCGATGCCGCGCATTTGATGGGGCATTTGATCAGCATTCTTGTCAATAATGGCTTTCATAGTCCCAGCGACCTGAACAGTCCGAGCCCGCGGGCGCTTAACCCCTTTGTTTTTGTGCGTCCCTGATACGACGCCGTCGTTGTACATCTCGATGTAACTGTGGTAAGTGGACTTCGGGATGCCGTGAATTATGTGCCACGCCTTGCCACAAACATCAACTCCCTCTAGCGTGACGTATTTCCGCTTCCGCTCCCCGTACCTTTTGTGTAGTTGTCCTCCCACTCCAATCCCATATTCACGGCGCTCGTCAAACGACTTCAAGTAGTACTTCTGCCTTACTAACAGCATGAACTCCTGGTTATAATGCTGACAACACAGACGTCTGCAGCACTTCTTTGAGCTGACTTTCCGAATCTCCTCGTCTGCCGTTTTGTGGGAGTAACGCGATTCCTTCAGTTCCAGATTGGGTTTGCGAACTATAAACCGGTATGGTGCTTTCATTCTACCTCCGAGGTAAGCGAGAGGGTAGTCCATATCGGGAATGGCCGCAAAATGATCCACTGTCTCCTTCAACGAACGACCGTTGGGAAACTAGCACTCCGAAATTGGCCACCTGTCGTGAGACATTATGGCTTCGGTGTCACCCACAAAAACATCGAGGACTGTCACACCTATGAAACCTTCACCAAGTGTCTCCTCTTGGAAATGATCCTCCGGACTCCAGCAAATGATACGACCCGAGGAAATGAGGAGTCCGTCGGCGTCCTTCCGATGCACATCAAGTCCAAACCAGGCTCCTTGACAAATATACGGACATGGATCCATCGGGGGATCCCCCAACGCTCTAACAACGTCGGCGGCTCTCCACAACACTACATCCTCTTAAACATCCTCTAATGTGTTCATACCCCTCTGACAAGGAAAGCATTTCAAATCCTGGAATTTTAATTTGACAGAATGAGGTCGCACCAGAATGTAAATCCAAGGCTCAACAGGTATGGGCACACCCAGCCATTGGCCCTGGGGACGAACCTCTTTAACGATTCCTGATCCAACTTCACCGAATCCAGGCACAAACAGCTTAACCCAATCTCCATTCACAAACGCTTCACATCCACCGGTGGAATCCTGTGATTCACCCTCTACATGCGTTCCGTCCACATACGGAACTATCGCGTCAGCAGCAGACTCACAGAATGAATCCATTGTCAGAGTGAGCTCTATCGAATCCCGTGGACGAGATTAAAACAATCCGTAAAACCTGTACATCATACATTCAAGGAGTTAGGCATGTCTACAGAAGAGCGCTGCATTCATGGCATTGTAACCTCACGACATGAAGGACAGAAGCATCAACGTCTGTACAGTCGTGGGAACTCACGATCACACGGCAACGCAACATGAACAAGTGAATCTAGTTACTGTCAACAAGAAGTTCAAAAGCCCAGACGCGATAGTGCAATCTCAAGAAGGCCGTCCCAGAACCACTGGGAAGAAGCCAAGGCATCCAAGAAAACGTCACAGAAGTTTAGAAGACATTAACCAAAGAACGTTCAGTACATCGTGGGATCCCACGACACTCTTGGTGCTTAATCACTTAAACCAGAGATCGCGGTATTCCAAGATCCTCCTAAGGGATCACATAGACCGCTACAGAAATACAAATGAAGTAGTGGGTCAAATTGAATCACTCTGATGAGTCCCCGACATATTATCAATCAATCGTGGGATCCCACGAGTTCGGTATCCTGTAAATTCCGGAAGAGTGTTTGTGAACCCCCTCGAGTAGGAGAACCTGGTGCCAACCGAGAATGTGATCGTGAGATTCCACGATGCTTATACAAGATCGACGAGGAGTATGACGGTCATCGAAAAGTAAGGCACCTAGACGTACACCAGGAAGGCCACAACCAAGGTTCAATCGATCGTGGGATCCCACGACGAAATGATAGAACATCCCTCGACTACCAGACCGCGATATCTCTATACTCGAAGACTGAGAGGTCTCGCCCATGCTCAATAAGCGGAGATCGTGGGATCCTACGATGCTTACGTATGTTGGATATATATACATATTCTACTGTCGTAGACTAACGTATCTACAGAAGATCGTGAAATTAGGTTTCCTGTCACTGGTTTCATGACATTCGACACTCTATAACTATTCTCAGTTATTGTACAAAAATTCTCTACTTTTAAAGTGGATTTTGTTGTAATTCAGACTCCTGAACCTCCATGGGTACAATAAGAAACGTTCTTAGAAGTAGTTGAATTTGATGGCTGGGTTTTCCTCATGTAAGTTCGCCTAATTCCTAACGCAACCTAATTTCACTACTTTGTGAAGACGTTCTGACCGGTTGTCATCCACGTACAAGGTTCTCATATCAACTTGCCCTCAGGGCAGTGCCGTCCCGCGATTCAAAAGGAACCTCGATGTCACCACAGCATGGTGATCCCTTAAGCATGTGAGTTTTTCGCAAAATGAGACCAATGCGCGAAGAAAATTATCACAGACTCCGTTTCACTTTCAATCTACAACATCCTCAGTTTGTGACAGAGTGCAGTGGCGTCAATTTGACTACAAAATCCTCGACATTGGGAATCGCATAACACTTGCAAGGGATGCATTCTTACCTTGCAGCAACTGGCTCGGTCAGAACTTCGTGCGCCCCCACGCCCACTCTGTCGCCACGCCGGCAGACACCCACTCGCCACTCCGCAGCCTGCTCCGCCTGTTCACGTGTGCAGACAAAAAGAGCAAGCTCCAGGTTCTTTTCGGGTTATGAACCAGGTGGCTGGTTCAAATTCTTCAGCTCTGAATTCCCGCCGCGAATTTTGAAATCACCAAGCCATCCTTGATTTCGAATGTTGGATGCGTTCTTGAATGCCGTGCCACAATCAACAACGGCTGGAGGGTACGTGCGGTCCTTCACTTCGGAAGTTGATTGCATTCTCGAATTCCGCGCATCTCCGATTACAAGGAGGGAGGGCGTGGGGCTCTTGACTTTCTGACTGGAACTTCGCAAATCCAGGCTTCACTGAAATTCCGATTCTTCACTAACATTTTGAAATTTGCCGCATTCAAGGATGGTATCGTTGCACCGTTTTCTAGGAGTCAATGATGCTTTGACCAAAGCGGATCAAACTCTGAAGACTTTTACTTGACAGAATGTCACACGCTTCCCCGATCAATACTCGGAATTCTTCCCCTACACGACCTGATTATACGTATCCTACAGAAACGAACTGTACCAAATCTCGTGAACCCAAAAGCTTGAGCACCTGAAACATGTGGAACACCTCACTTACAAAAAGAATCAACAAAAAGTTTGAACTCCCGAATGTTCATATTTGTTATTTTCTATTCCAATGAATGCAATCTTAGGGTCTAGGGTCCACAGTCATAGGGTCTACAGTCCACGGTCATAGGGTTTAGGGTACATGTTGTAGTGTAGTGTTCACGGTTTCAAGGTCATGGTTCAGGGTTTCAGGGTTCAGGGTTTCAGGGTTTAATAGGGTGTAGGGTATACAGTGGCAGCACTTTACATTAACGTTTTCAGGGTCTGCAGTTCATGGTTTACGGCTTTTAGGGTTTAGGGTATTATGAAAAATGAAAATGACGCTGATTATTTGTTTCCAATTTTTTCTTCAATTAAGTTTTCGTCATCTCAGACTGGGAACATATAAACTTAAAATTCAATCTAACTCAATATTGCTAATTAAAAATGTCAGTTAACAGATTGATTTCATATATAATTCTTGTTATGTAGTACAACATCTTATGGTTTAATATGGGACTTTACGGATTAAACAATGATTGACACAATTTTTATTTCATCTACGAATTTTTAAATAAAGCACCAGGGGCTTTTTTGCGTTTCCCTCTCTCATTTTTTCCTGCGTAAACGGCAATCCATGACTTCTCCTTGTGTCACAATCCGTTGACACAATGAAAAGTCATAAGATTGTTGTTTACATAGGGGAAAGTAAGAGAGGGAAACGCAAAAAAGCCCCTTGTGAAGGACTTTGGATGTGCAATCATGATGGAACAAAGAACAAACTAAACCATTTATTTATTTTGTATTTTAAATCTCAGTCTGAATGATTTAATGAGTTAAATGCTTTCAAATTTGTTAATGCACTTTGACGGGTGATGAATGCTTAAACCTGGAATCATGTCATTTATGAGAATATTGTAGGTCATGCAATCTTCATCTGGATTTTTGAAATGATCGAACGTGGTATACATCTACATCATTATTTGACAACGATGTACGTAATATTGTTATTTGTTATTGTTATTTGAACAATCTCCACCGATGTGAAACAAAAAATTGGGAATGAAATGCGTGATGGCTTGAAACGGCTTAAATAATATTTAAAAAGTCATGAAATTTCATACATGCATGCATAAAATTTGATTTAGAAAAATTTAATTGCTCCAACCTTAGATTCCACCACTATTTTCTAGTCTTGCCCGTTGAAAAATTCTAATTCACATGAAAATAAAAAAATTGGGAATGAAACGGGCCCTGCCATTGAACTATGGCTTCATTTTAAAAATGTCATGGAATTTCACACGTGCATGCATAAAATTCTACTGTGGAAGTTGGAATTGCTCTCAGGATTTAGATTCCACCACTATATTCACTTCTTGCCCATTGCAAATTCTAATTCACGTGAAGAAAAAAAAATTGGGAATGAAACAGTCAGGCCCTGCCATGGAATGGCTTCATTTTAAAAACGTCATGGATGGTTCATACATGCATGCATAAAATTCTATTGTGGAAGTTGGAATTGCTCTTATGATTTAGATTCCACCACTATAATTATTCACTTCTTGCCCATTGCAAAATTCTAATTCACGTGAAGTAAAAAAAATTGGGAATGAAATGGGCCCTGCCATGGAATGGCTTCATTTTAAAAATGTCATGGATGGTTCATACATGCATGCATAAAATTCTATCATGGAAGTTGGAATTGCTCTCAGGATTTAGATTCCACCACTATTTTTACTTCTTGCCCGTTGAAAAATCCATCTTAACGTGAATTAAAAAAAATGGGGAATAAAAATATTGGGCCCTGCCATGAAATGGCTTCATTTTAAAAATGTCATGGATGGTTCATACATGCATGCATAAAATTCTATCGTGGAAGTTGGAATTCCTCTTAGGATTTAGATTCCACCACTATAATTATTCACTTCTTGCCCATTGCAAAATTCTAATTCACGTGAAGTAAAAAAAATTGGGAATGAAACGGGCCCTGCCATGGAATGGTTTCGTTTTAAAAATGTTTGGCAATTTCATGCATAAGACAGTGCATGTCGATATGGAAGAAAAGGTACAAGTTCAAAATACTCCGCTCATGAAGTGAAGAGGCATGAGCGGGAGAAGTCCAATCATGCTACGTTTTTCCGAACTTACCACGTAACCTAAAAAGGTCCTCCTTCGCCTGCGGTTCATTCAAAGAACTCTCATTCCATAAATCATACATAAAACAGTACATGTCGGTATCAAAAAAAGAATGTATAAGTTCTTAATCTTCCGCTCATGAAGTCATGAGCAAGAAAAGTCCATGGATTGGTACGTTTTCCAAAATTGCGATACATATTACATGTCGATTTAAAAACAAAAAATTGAAGTTGTAACTTAATATTAATTTTTTTTTCATAAATTGAAGATCATTTCTGAACGTCCTTTGTTTGACATTTTTTTTTAGTTTCCATTTTTTGCAAGTAATTCCAAGATCATGGGCGGCTGGGCTTGGTCACGTACTTTGGAGAACTGTCTCCAAATATGCTCCAAAACAGAAGTAAATTAAATAGATTAACACCTAGTATGCCCCTAAAACCGCGGGCAATCACGCTCTTGTCCACATCTATTCAATGATCATTGCAAGACAATTAATATAGAAGACAATAAGATAATTTAGATATTATTTCTTCATTACACATTTGCCAATCATGTTGATTGTATACATGAAAATGATTGCCTAGGAGATGAATGAGAAAGAATTATATAGGATAATCATCAACAATGTTCCCTGTACTTATGTAATCGTTACATTCATGTCTATTTAATTAAATAATTTGGACTAATCATTTTCTAGAAAAATGACACAAGTGCAAACTAGAAATCAAAGTTCATTATGTTAAAGGCATATTTAGCGGCTTGTAAAAAAATAATAATCATCGAAACCAAAGGTTAAACCTAGAAATCAATGTAGCAATCTATGAAATTAAACTGCTCATGATTCGTAACTAATGTTTGCATGGGCAGAGTATTTAAAATAGTAAAACTACATTTTTTTTTGTTAAAATTAACTCGTACAACATCATGCATGATTTATGGAATGAAGGGTCTTTGAACCGCAAGAGCGAGGTTTTTTTTTTAGGTTACGTGGTAAGTTTGGGAAAACGTAGCATGGACTTTTTCCGCTCATGACTCTTCACTTCATGAGCGGAGTATTTACAACTTGTACATTTTTTTCCCATACCGACATTTAAAATAGTATAACTAGGTTGCCTTATTTCAACAAAGTTACTTTACAAGCCATCAAAGTAAATAAACGTTTCTACAATTATTTTTATTTGTAGACATGGAGTTTCGAGAGTTCCAATAGCAACAATACTTAAATAACAAATAGTGCATTCTTATAGAGAAACCAAAAAAATGTATGTGGTAATTATCGAATGTCATGAAATTAGTGAGGTGCAAGTGTGTGACCTAATTTTAGCATTTTGTGTAATGAGTGATTATTTAGCTTAAGACTTCTAGTCAAGCCCTCCTCATGATGTCAGTAATCATGAGGAGGGTGGACAGTCATGACCTCCGCCGTCTTGCACCTGACAGCGCCACGTCAGCATTTCCCCCCGACGGTTTCTTCTCCTCCTGGTTTCCTTTCCTCCTCATGATGTCTGCTTGCTGTGTTTTTCTCCCGACGTCGTGTGCTTCTCCGTTCTCCGTTTTCCTCAGTCGTGCGCTTCTCCGCTTTCCTTGTGCGTTCATTCTCAGTTGCTGCAGTCCGTGAGTTTGGGTCAGTGTCTGAAGGTTTGCATTTTGAGTGAGTTTGGTTGTTTGGAGGTTCTCTGCTTGGTTCAACATTTGTGCGCGGAGCTGAGTGCGTCGGGGGACATCGAAGGAGCGTGTTCAAATTTCGCTGGCGGAGTCTGTGTGGAGCTGCGCGGAGAACGACACTGCTATCTCGTGGTGGAGTGTGCGGAGCATTTCCTGGCGGAGGCGGTGTGCAAGCTTCCGGATCTAGTGCGCGAGAAGGACAGGGTGTTGGATTTCACTCGGCTCATCCAACAGGTTAGTTTGTCGTAGTCAAGCCTCCAAAGCAGCATTTTGATTTTGTAGTTCTGACTCCATCTGTGAGGTTGATTTAATTACTTTTTTGTTGTGGATTTCTGATTGCATAGAGCTGCGCGTTTGCTCTGGATTTCAGCTTCTAGGCTTGGAAAGAATTGATGATCCCATTCAAGCTTGTAGATTGCATCATTCTAGTACATGGATACAATGAATGTTTAGCACTCGCCTTCCTTGCAGCTGTAGGCTCTCCTCACGCATCGTAGTTCTCGGTTCATATGAACTGTAGACCCTAAAATGCTAAGTAACCTTGATGTAGTTCACGAACTAGAGTTCAATGTGTATGGATTGCTGTGAGTGTTTGAATTGAAGCAAAGTGAAGTAAGGAATGGGAATGTTGCTCCCAAAGAGGAATGGAGCGAAGAGTTCATTGTATATTATTTAGTTAGACAGTACTTGTTTGTGAATGATATTAGGAACATGGTTTGTGCAGGGATTTTATGACTATGATCAGACACGCTTGTTTTCTGTGCGATAGGCTACTTAGTCCGTCACTTTAGAATGATTTAAGTTTACCTTCTCTTCAATTAAATTCACTTGGCTAGTCATGAAGAAACAAGTTAGGAGTTTGTGATTCTCAATGAATGATTGAAGCTACAATTTCTTCTGCATTTGAATTTCATGCAACAGTCTTTCGAAGAGCGGAAGGGCATTTTTGTAGTAGCTGAAAACAAGGCCGGACCCGTGCAAGCGGAAGCTACGATGGCAGCAGCTCCATCCCAGCGTACAGCAGACCTCCTAGTTTGGAAGGACCCGTAAGTTACTTTGAACTACATTCTCATTACTTTCCGTTTCTTGCTTGCAATGTCTACGTTATAAACAATGCCAATAATTAGGGTATGGCTGTTTGCAATTGCATTGGTACGCACTTTGCTGAAAACGAGGGTAGTAGAGCCTCTGTCATAGTCGCTGTTATAAACATGGCCGAGAAATACAATAGTACCTATGCCGAGAAGAGCACACGGTAATGAGTACGTGACTCTGTTACCGCGGATAGTGACCCTTAAACCGTGCATCGTGGGATCCCACAACAGGGCAGTCTTTGTGTAGATTCAAGCATCGTAGGATCCCTGACTTGAAACCCTAGCCGCCCACCACTGCGCAGCCACACGAGTTTTAGGGTTTGTGGCCCATTGTGGGATCCCCCGATGATAAGATGTGAAGACAAAATCTAAACCCAGACCACATATTAGGCACAGACCAGGCAGCGGATTAGTAACCCATCGTGGGATCCCCCGATGGAGGATAGTAAAGACAGCGCCTGACCCAGACTTAACAATTAGAAGGCCACCTACATAGAGCATTCAAGTACTAAACCGTCGTGGAAAATCACGACGAGAAAGTCTAGCGTGGGGTAGAGAAATTGAGATGCAGGCGCATTAACAAATAGCGTTGATTATGTAAACAATCAATCGTGGGATCCCACGACAGACAGTAGTTTCACAGATCATCACCGATCACCTTCTAAGATATTCCAATATCCATTCTATGTTATTTGGTGCCGTCGTCATATGTCGGGACGCCTTCAGTTAGTGAGTTGAGATGCAGTAACCTCCTGCCCACTACTGTCCGTGAATGTAACCGATCGTGATATCCCACGACAACGGTAATTTGTGAAACCAGGTCATCAAAATGATCACGAAACCATTCCTTCTCTTTCATAACATCCGTCGTGGGATCCCACAACTAAGGATAAAAATTAAAGTTAGAACGGGAATAATATTGCACCACCATCTGCTCTATCGGACAATGTGGAAACTAACATCTCTTTCTACCATGCTGCAGTGAAATGCAAGTCGACGAAGGTCCAGAAGAACTGACACCAAGGAAGCTTGGTACCTTCATCGACTGCTACATTACGTCTTTGGAGTACACAGGTCCACATCCACCACAAGCCTTTTTCCGATGCGACGAGCAGATTACGCATTGGGGAATCGCCTGGAAAGCAGAGAGTGACGGCTCCGCCACTATTCTTCCCACGCTGGTGAATGGGACAATGGGGCACCCAACTGCCGGACTGAAGGTACTAAAAATGAAGGGGCTTGACGACGACACAGCGCTCCTAGTTGTAGAGGAGAAGGTTCCCCTTTCCGGGGAGATCATAACGTTTGGCCTGATCCTTGACTACGCGAAGTTCAGCCTCACTCTGTGCGAGTCTGTGACTGCAAGGTCACATCTAATGTGCAAAGACACGTCTAAGCCTCGGTGGAAGCCTAAGGAGCTGAAGATCCAATGGGACATAATCCTGGAAGACTTACGAGATACGAACGCTCCCCTCCAAGCCGTGACAGCGGTTGCTCCCACGCCGTCCCCCAAAAAGAAGACCAGGAAGAGGAAGTCTGCAGTTGGTGCTCCCGGGGACGAAGTTGAAGCCGCAGCTGGGACATCTGGAAAGAAGAAGAAATTGGATACCCCGCTTCCGCTTCACAGGGCTGTGGCTCTAGGGGAGGCAGATGTGAAGAAGATGACACCGGAAGAGATGAATGCAATGAGGACCTTGTACGAGAACTCTTTCGGTGGCCTGTACAAATGGGGCAGGAAACTAGTCTGTGACAGCAAAGGAGAGCTCATCCGCGTGCACTACGACTATCTGCACCAGGCACCTGTAGCACTGCTTGTGTACAGGGGAATTCAGGTAGACCGGCTTGATTCGCTGACAAGGAAGGCACGAATCACACCTGATTATGACTCAGAGAACAGAGTCATAACAGTGCTTCCCCTTAAAGCGGGACCCTACGGCCCGGCGAAGGTAGTGTCGCACTATGAGAAGTAAGCGCCGAAGAAGGAGATCTTTGAAAACCCCAAGACGCACTACTACATTATAGGGGGCCAACACACTGTCCAGGCATTCAAGGACCCGATTAGGCTTGGTGTGATTCCCGAGAAGGACAAGAAGCTCGCCTCCACCTTCAATATTTTACCTGTGTGGACGGACAAAGATCACCACGGAGACCTAGTGCACTTCTCGCGGGCGCTGAACCAAGATGTCGTTGGCGAACAGAAGGAGCAGAACTTCACGAAGCAGCTACTGAACGCAAGAATCAAGTGGCGGAGTATGGGAAGTCCACAGCCAGCAATATTGGGCAGATCGCACTCCGTAGAGTACAATATAAGAATGCTGCTAGAGTTGACATATTTTTTTTGGGGGGTCATCAGAGTGCGCTCTACCTGACCATCGTGGGATCTCCCGATGGTCCTGCACTACATCTCAGACCTTCATTACGTTAGAACCTCGTCATCGTGGGATCCCACGACTAAGTCCTGGCTTTGCGATACGGGGTAGTTCTACGTTAGAGTGCGACAGTCGTGATATCCCACGACTTTAACATATGAAATACCAGATAGCGCTAGTTTAGTTTTTTGTGCTCGCGGTTCAGTGCGTGGTGTTTTCAAATTGTGCATGTAGAAGTCAGTTGCTCATCGTCATATCTCACGACTGCGTGTTGCCTAAACGACTTCCTCGTGGTAACTGACTGGTCGTGGGATCGCACGACTGTTTATTGGACTTCTTGTGTTCACATGGTCTGTCTACGGATCGCGTACTGACTGTTACTCCTTTGTTGGGCAGGCGTTTCAGCCGTCGGTGGCATCAATATTTGCGGGAGCAAAGGCAAAAGACATCGCCGAACTGAGAATCCCTCTACTCTTCCTAGAGAACAACGCTGATGTTCAGAGATGGATCAAGATAGAGGAGAGATTCATGGCAGGTCTCCTTCCCGACGCGGCGGGGCTAGTCGATGTAACGGGGAGTAGGGATCGCAAACCGTTGGCGGCAAACGACTTCAAGCCCCTTTACGGACTTAGACCGGAGGACATCAATTTCCTTGCAGATCAAGTCAAAGCCCAAGTTATTAGCATGAAGACCTCCGTCGCAAAGTCGAAATCACAGAGAGGTGGAAAACGCATCATCTCTCTTGCAGACGCCGGCGCCAAAATTCGGTTGGTCAGGGCGATGAAGAACGAACTCTTGTCACACTACAAGGGTCATCTGCTGCCGGCGAGGAGGGTGGAGTACGAGCCTTACCCGGACTCTTTGTGGGTCGAGTTTGCCACGGAAAGGAACATTGAGCACGAGGATGTGGAGATGTGGGTGAACAAGGCAATGGAAACCCCTGCTGGAAAGAAGTGGTTGCAGGATCGGACTAAAAATCTCAACAAGACGTTCGACCCAGCTGACCTTCCGCAGTTGGTGATCCAAATGTGGGAGTCGTATTTCAAGCTGACGGCGGAGGAGGAATCGGTGCAGGCAAATGCACGTGGTTTTTCAGAGCACTATCTCTGTAAAACCATGGACGAAAGCAGCTGGGACATCAGCGCCACCTTGGCGGCAGGGGACGTCATAGCGTGGAGGGTGTGGGACCCCAGAAAACCAGATTCTAGTTATTAAAGTAGAATTAGAAATAAAGATCCATTTTTAGTAAAAGAATTTTGATTTTGTGGGTCAGAAGTAGAAGGAATCGTAAAATTATCTATTAGCAAAACATAGGATTTCTTAGTAAGATAAAATGGTTAAGGAAGAAAATTTATTTTTCGGCCTAAATCGGAAACCGGAAACCAGAATCAGGAGGAGCTGACACGTGTTACCTAAGCCTCATCAAGTGGAAGCGCCTCCAAAGCGGCTGAAGTGAACTGCAATTATTTGAGGAAGGAAGTAGGTAGGCGGTTTAGGACTAAAGTTCTTTTGATTTAGAAAGTTACTTGCAAGTTGCTTTTCGTTAGGAGGAACCTGGACACCCGGATTTGTATTTGTCGGATCTAAGATTCACTTTTTGTGGGTGAGACCAGAAGTAGATAGGAAGTTTCTTAGGATAGACTTAGACCAGTAGGGCTATAGCCGAAGTTTTGGATAGGTAGGAAGCAGTCAGTTAGCTGCTTTTCAGTTGGATGAACCTGGACTTCACTTTCCGGGGTTTTAGGATCTGAGATCCGGATTTTTCGGATCTGATGGGATGGTAGGAAAGTCAACGTGGGGAGGATAAGGAATGACAGGTGTCATTCTCTGGTCCTCTGGTTTTGTTCCATGGAGCCTTTTAGGGGTTCCTTGGGGTTGGTATTTAGGGGGCTGACTTTGGTTTGAAGCCTCGGGCATTTCTTTCTTGTAAATTTCAGCATTTAGTAAAGTCATTCAGATTTCCACTTCCTAAGAGTTGCTCTGAAAAGTCTCGACTCTGGGTTGATATGCCGGCAATGCTAGAACCATTGTTTAGTGCAGGTAGCTGCTTTGCTAGTGTTGGGAGGGAGGAAGAGTTCCCCCGGATTCTGTCTGAATCCGGTTCCGGGAGTTGAAGCGAGCTGGTTGAAGAGACTGTGTGTACTAGGAGTGAAATTTAGCTACTGTAGTTACTTGGACGCTTCTGTGTGGGATAGCCGCTCTTAGATTGGGTGCATTTTGTAGGAGGCAGGTGTATGCTGATTGAAGTGTTGATGAGGTCCTACTATAACCGGAAGTGAGTGATGTGCAAGTGGTTAGGATTGCCTAGTTATCTGGTCACCAGAATCTGCCTTAGGAACTGGATTTAGATAGGTCTGTCGTTGTAGTAAGAGAGGATTGTGGGGGTTTCTTGAGTGACCTGCTAGTCCGGAGTAACTTCCCGGATCAGTTGTGAAGAAGAATCCGCATCCGGGTTTTGTGTGTGTGTTTTATGTTTTCTTTAGTGAACCTTCATTCACTCTAATCCTTTGAAGGGTAGGATATACGTTCCCTTCCTTAAATCCAAGAGCGGACCCCTCTGATATAGAGGTTAAACTATAATATCGGTTACTTTGCTTACTGGATCCGGATCCGGGAAAGGTACAGGATTAAGACACTCTTTCCGGTTCTGTGTTTAGCTAAGCCGGATACTAAGTTACTGCTACTATTGTGAAGGAATGCCAATCTATTTCTTGTTGATTGGTGGTAATATGTTTGAGAGCTAGGCTGATACAAGAGAAAATTAACCAAATACAGATCGGGAAGTCTAGTTCTACATTTTATTCCCGGATTCTGTTTGTCTTTGGTTTTGTGTTCCGGATCCTGTTCCGGTTATTTTGAGGATACTACTAGTTGAAATCCTGTGGGAACAATACACGAGTCATCTTAGGTGTTTTTGCGCTAGATTAACACTTAAAGGGGGATTTGTGCTTTGCTGTGTTACGACAGAGGGGAAAGAAGAAGCAGCACCTGTACATCTGGTTCATGTTCGAGTCAACGTCCTACGGGTGTCGCGCCAAAATTCTTGAAGAGCAGAAGTTGAAGAGACTCTTTGACGCTCTGGAGTACTATGATCCGCAGGACCAGACAATCGTAGCCCGCTCTGCCGCCGTTCTCCTCACAGATGCCGAAGGGTTCCACATGATTGTGGCTCACATAGAGAAACGAAGGATGGAAGTCAAAGCTAGGTTGTGGGACTGGCACGTTGTGAACTACATGGCAGGGCCCGAAGACTTCTTCCCTCAAGCTCCGGCCGGAGACGGGTACAATGTCTTTGTTGTCTTCATTTTTGGGCAAAGCGAAGAGCACGAGCGGCGGACTTGCTTCAAAAGCTTCTTCCCGGGATTGGACCGCCTCACTCAGGTGTACAAGGAGGAAGATATGCCGGATGACTACCCTTACTGGCGTCGGCAGCAGATGCCGTATTTGAAGATCAGCAATGCGTTGATTCTATTTGAAGGACTAGCTTGCACCGACTATGTCTTTGTGAATGTCAACGGGGGTCCAGAGTTCACATATCTGGGCTTGGTAAGCACTACAACGATTGTTTTTCTTTTGTTCTTCTGATAATTTCAATTTCGATTTGGGGGATTTGAATGTCACTAATTTCCGGTTGTTGTATTTCAGTATTCGGAAGGTGGTAAAGTTTTGGAAGTTGTCGATTCAGCGGAAGCGAAGACGTTAAGTGAGGTCTTTGCCAAGCAGATTTGGGACAACAAACATGTGCAGGCGGCACCCCTTCCTCTTCCGGAGGCCGAACACGAGGACGAGGAAGTTGAGAGTGATGATAAAGATGCTGTACTCGAAGACATCACCCAACACAGACCGGGTTTAGGAACAAGGTCGGTTGAGCACCCTAAGGTTAGTGTGCATTATTTGCTGAACCATCGTGATATCTCCGAACGTTGGGCAGCGTATATCTCTCGCATGCTAATCTGGGAGGGCAAACTGAGCTCAATTGTGGTGGGATATTGCCTTTCTCGCAGGCAAAATCTCCGACTCCCTCCCCCCGGCGAGAGCAGCTGACTGATCCGCCAAGTGCAGCAGAGGATGCAGACGAAGTTCCCGAGGTTCATTCGGCGCAGGCGGAGCTGGCAGATCTAACAGAGGAGCATGAGAGTAGTCCAGAGCCGTTACCAGCCAAACAAATTGTAATTCCAATATCGAGCGGGTCGTTAGGCGAAGTGAATTCAGGGATCCAATTAACGGACCCAAGGATATCCAAGAGGAAGCCGCTTAAGACGCCGATCAAGGAACCCGACACCGCAAAGGATACTGGGAGCACAAAGGCGGCCAAGCGAGCCCAGAAGACAGCAGGCGAGAATCGAAAGGGGGGGACCTCCAAGTGGACTCCAAGTAAGTCATTGGTGCAGCGCAAACAGTCGACAGCGAAGCCGACTGGGAGTCCCAATCCCGAAGCATCAGTCGTGGCAGAAGCGCTTCTGAATTGTGCCTTGGGACCATTACCATCGAGGTCTGACAAGTCGACTCAGCCGCAAAAGGAGGATGCGCAGGCATCTCGTGCTTCAGGAGCTGACAGGCAGCTTCCGGACCTCGACTTATTAACCCTGGAAGACACTCACCGACCAGCATCGGGGGATCCCACGATGACGAACGAGTCACTGGTCAAGAGCGGGGAGGATGCGGCCGACCTCAGCGAGGGGAGAAAAGAACCTCCTGAATGATTGTCATAGCGCCATTTTCCCCCACAAATTTGATGGGGACTGGAGGGACCAGTACCTTGTGGGGGTGCTCAGTCCTTGGCTCGGAGGTCTGTTTAAGTCACAAGATGCTGTGCCGGCGTATGTCAAGAAGCATCCGCTCCACAATGGTCTGCCACTGGCGGTCCCGTTGACCAGACCGGGGGCTGACATTTTGAGGGCAGTAGTTTAGTTTTGGTTTCTCTTCCTCGACGGACTTCATCATGATATCTCACAATCTCCTTTTGGCGTGCATATTATTGCTTGTAGCTTAAAACTCTTGAACATACTGTAAATATTGTAAATGCATTTTCGAAATACTGGACATTCTTTGTTTGTAGGAGGCATTGATTCAGCCTCGTAGTAAATGTGAAAATAAAGTTTTTTCCTAAATGCCTTTGATTAAGATAATTATGAGTTCGAAGGGTTCACCTCAACCTTGACTATTAATCCGCGTGCATGCACATCTAGAGATCTAATGGTATAATTACCGTGGAAGTGGATTCTATCGGTAGATCGGACTGTTCTGGGCATTTATCCTTGTCTTTTAAATCTAATGTGAATGCATTTCCGGTGCATGACCCTCACTTAGAATTGTTTTCTTACTCTTGGTTCGCAGCTTTAATCTAAATTTGGTTCTAAAATTGTTTATCATATTACTCGGAAGAGTGGAATTTTTTGAACACCTCATTAGATTTTAACACTGGGCGTCATCATCTTGCGCGGCAAGCTTCATCAGGAGATCGCACGATACGACGTGACGTGTGAACATTGAAATGTCGTTTCCGTCCTTGTATTGTCTCGTGATATTGTTTTTGTACTTGTGGATGACAGTGAAGTTGTAGTTGTGCTTCTACTGTTTGTTTGGGAGTTCTCCTGCAGTTCCGGTTTGCTGAAGTACGGATTTGAAATTGATAATTTTGTCTTGTGTCTTCGGCTTGATCGGAAGATCTCACGATCATTTTCCCTTGCATTGAATTATTAGTCTTAGGGGGATTATGTAATGTCCATTTTTGTTGCTTCAATCGAATGCAATTGAATTTCTGCTGCGTAACTTCCTTTGCTCGAGTATTTTCGGTCTTCTAGTATGTCACCCTAAACCTTTTTCTGTATTTGACGCGAATTCTAAATTTGCATCCCTTGTTAGTGCTGTATTCTGGGCTGCAGTGACACCGTAGATGTATTGCTAATTTCCTTGCACTATGCAGCAAATATTAAGACATTTAGTCGCTGTTCTTCAAATAACTACCCATGCGTATTTTCAATTAACGGTTCGGTTGTATTGCATATTGGTCGGGGGATCTCACGATCAATCGACGTCGTTTCTGTATGTACATGTCTGCGTACTAAGGCTTACTTGGTCTTTGCAGAAGGCGATGCTCTTAGTACTAACAGGGGATCTCTGCGTGAAGGGCGGTGTGGCGGATCTCCCACAGAATATCGAAATTCGGCCCGGCTTCCGTGGTCTTCTCCGAAATTTTGTTCAAGAAACTCACTGTGGTTTGTGGTCCGCAATGCAACCTTCAACACTGGCCGCTCTTCTTCGACGTATTCTACCGCCGGAAATTCTGTCAAGGTTTCTATTTTTTGCCGGGTCTGACAATCCACGAAAGAACCAGGTGTATCCCCATCGTCGTGCAATACTGGAGACTGTCTTGAAAATTCCTCGGACGCGCAGGGTACTCTTGAATAACAGTGTTGTAATGCTTGTCCTAGATCCTCTTGATTGGGATTGTCCGCACTTGCTTCGACCGGCGTTGCATGTGAGGGATGATGTAGATCCTGTAGAGTTAGATCGTCCACATATTATAGCACCGCCTTTTGATTGGTCTTGGGCCCCAAAAAACATGTAGTTGGAAGTGGACTAGCTGGGTTATTTATCACCTGTTTGTTGCATCCAAATGATTATATAAGTGGCGAATCCACCTTAGTTTTCTATCTGACTGTGATTACACCTTACCAAATGTCTGTAATTGCATTATGTTGCTTCTGCATTCTTTTGTGTTATGTGATACTTTGGGAAGTATATTCTGAGCTCTCCCGATCTGTGATGTTGCATATTAATGCAACCCCGGATACAAATGTAACGCTTACAGCAAATGTCGGAGTTGACATCATCTCAAATTCATTGATTTGTTCGAACACTCTATCCCGAAGGAGTATATTTCCTTGCATCGGGAAATCTCCAGACCACTTAGCATCCCAAAGCGATTTAAATCTCCTTTGAACGGCATTACAGACTCATTGTACATACCATTGGGAAGATCTCCCGGTGGACAGGACCTTCACAAAGTCCAGAATTCCCCGTAAATTCCAGAAGTAGTTAAATATGGCATAAGTCTGAATCAAAGCCTAAGAGGGCTTGGTGGTTTGGGAGAGGAGTTAATTTTAGTCTAAATTTATCTATTTTAAATGAAAGAGTACCACATGCCATTTCTAAAAGTATAAAGTTTGTTTGATTTGGACTCTCCTAGAGGAAGTTATGGACGGATGAAGTTTGACCGCTACTCGGTTCCTCAAACTTCATCCATGCTTTTCTATGGACTACGGATTTTGATTTGACTTGGGATTTGGGCTATGAGCCTGATCCCCTAAGGTTAACCTAATTACCAAGTCTTGACTCAGATGGATGAAATCTTCTAGGGTTCATCCATTACTTGTCCCAAACTTCATCCCTCCCTAACTGCTTTAGAATTAGGTCTTTCCTTCGGTTGGATTTAGGTTTGGGTTACCTTAAGCTTGGCTTAAGAGGTTCTAATTTTATAATTATCCTAACTTAATCCTAAAAGTTCCTAATCCGCCTCTAACCTTGCTTAAGGATTTTAAGTGTGGTCACTAATGTACTAATCTTTAAAAACTTAAGACTAGCTCCGAAGAGATCTTGATTTTAGCTTTCTAATTTGACTAATCACATTAGATTTGGGATTTCCTATCAAGAGTTATCCATGGATGAAGTTTGACCGCTAATCGGTCCTTCAAACTTCATCCGCTAATTATGGCTAGCCCTAATTTCAACACTAAATTCTAAGTTAACTTCTGGTTCCTAAATTAATCCCTCTTTTTATATTTAGCTTTTTTGTTCCTCTTGGATGAAATTTATTAGGTTTCATCCAACATGACTCCCTAACTTCATCCGCTCATAACTCCTTTGTTTTAACTCGGATTTGGACGTGTTTTAGGTTTTTGGAAACCCCTAGACCCCTACTTTCTTCCTCCTAACCTAAATCTGACCTGACCTATGGTCTATGCTACTCTAGCTTTCGGCCTTCTTTTAATTATCTTAATCAAAACAAATTTAAACAAGGAAGAGTGTGTTTTTAGGGGCCCACCTCATTTTGGAGGTCCTGGATCAAACGATCGAGGTTCCCCCCCTCGGCCATGTCCCTTCCTCTTGGATTCTTGGCTCCTTGAGTGATTCTTGAATCGGAGGAGATTTTAGAATGAAGTGGTAGATGCGGAGGGATTTCTTTCTTCGCCTTCTTTACCCTTTCTTGCATCAACCGACCTTGTCTTCCCAAGTTCTTACACGTTGACTTTGCTCTTACATCTCTTACACCTTGGCCTTCCCAAGTGCTTACGCGGTTGACCTTTTTCTTACACCCCAAGGGCACGCTCTTTTTTACTTTTACACTCCCCCTTTTAGTGGTCCAAATTTGTTAGTTGAGATTTCCTCCCGTCTATCCATTAGCACGCTCCTCTCCTCTTTTATCTTCCTCCTTGCTTGTGATGCTCAAGGTTTTTGGTTATGGTGTGTGGAGAGCTTGGGTGAGTTGTGCGTGGAGTGATTGTGTGAGCTTTGCAAGGTTTTTTTTGTGTGTTTTAATGACAATTCCTACTACAATGTGTACCCCTAAATCTACCTCCCTAATCGTCCTCCTCCTGCTTGAGAATACGTCTTCTTCTGCTTTGAAATTCCTACTTTTACTATCCTAATTTCCTTTCCTAATTATCCTTTCTAATCAACCAAAAATACAAAAAAAAAAGAACAACCAAACCAAAGGACCGATTCAGCCCAAGGGAGTCAGGAGTCCAGGGCTGCTGCCAGGGAGTCGGGAGTCCGAGGCTGCCGGGGGAGTCGGGAGTCCAGCTGCTGTCGGGGAGTCGGGGGTCTAGCTGCTGCCGGGGAGTCGGAAGTCCAGCTGCTGCCGGGAAGTCGGGAGTCCAACTGCTGCCGGGGAGTCGGGAATTCAACTGCCGGGGGAGTCGGGGTCCGGGTCTCGTCGGGGCTCAGGGTCCAGTTGCCGGGGGAGTCGGGAGTCCAGCTGCTGCCGGGGTCAAGGCTGCCGGGGGAGTCGGGGTCCAGGGTTTTGTAGGGGAGTCGAGAGTCCAGGGCTGTTCGGGGGAGTCGGGAGTCCAGAGGCGCCGGGGGAGTCGAGAGTCCAGCTGCGCCGAGGGTCAAGAGTCCAGCTGATGCCGGGGGTCGGGAGTCCGGGTCTTGCCGAGGAAGTCGAGAGTCCAGCTGCTGCTGGGGGAGTTGGGGTCCAGCTGCCGGGGGAGTCGGGGTCCAGTTGCTGTCGGGGGAGTCAGGAGTCCAGGGCTGTCAGGGAAGTCGGAAGTTTAGGGCTGCTCGAGGGAGTCGGGAGTCCAGAGGCGCCGGGGGAATCAGGAGTCAGGAATCCAGGGGCGCTGGGGATCGGAGTCCAGCTGCTTGCCGGGGAGTCGGGAGCTTATGATAATTTCACCTAATTCTAAATCCTAACCTAGTCTACTCCCAAGGGGGGGGTTATAATAATATTTTTATCAAATTCTAAAGCCTAACTTAGTCTACCTTTAAGGGGGAGTTTACCCTTTCGTGGAACCTACTTCTTGGAGGCTAAACTTTGAGAGTTTCCAAGCTCGTCTTGAAAACTAAACTTTGGAACATTTCACCCGGGAAGGTTGGATTTCTTCCATCAAGTTGGGTTTAACACCAACTCTAGGATTTCTCCCTACCCTTAGGTCCAAAGCTTCGCCGTATGGCGGGGTTTTAACACACACTCTAGCACTGGGGAGGAGTAATAGTCAAAGCTTCGCCGCCAAAAGGGGGGGTCGCGTGACCACAAGCAATTTCAAACGAGGAATCAAACCGTTAGGACGTAACCACCCTAGAGGGGCCCACAACTCCACCGTGCGGGGGGAGGACCACGCACCAAGGGCTCTTAGAGAGAGCAAAAAGAGGTCCCCGACTAAAGGAGAAGCACTTGAAGGTTACTATAGACCCGCGGGTTGGAAAACACAATCCTTAAACACTAAAGACCCCCCGGTGGGCGGCAAAGCCAAGGCGCGGAGGGGGGAGCTTTAGAATTAGGACAAAACTCAAGTTAGTGCTTCAAGCAAAGTACTTTGACTGACAAGTTAGTGACCAAAGTGACTTCAAAAATAAGCCAAATAATATCTAAGACTACTCAAAGCACATAAACACAAAGGAAGAAGGACCCTCAAGACCTTCAAAAGCTGAAAATAGAACAACAACAGAGCACTACGTGCTCAAAACACCGTGGAAGTGCCTTTAGCTAAAATTGCCAAAAAATCCAACATAAGTTGGACCCACGGATCCAAAACATGAATGGGGGTGGTTTTGGAGAGAAATGAAGGCCCTTTTATAGGTTTCCCAAGGCCCTCATCTCCCCTCTTTTAACCTAGGTAACCCTATCAACTTGGATTTTCATCCTTATCTTTTAGGATTTTCACGTAGTTTGGGTTTTAAGCTGGTCCAACACTCTAACTATTGAAGATTAACTCCAAATCAGAAACCGATTGCGCCATTGGCTTCAGAAGGCCATTTTTAGTCTTAAAGCCCTCTACCCTCTATTCCAACCCCAAAATCCCACCGTAAACTATCGCCAATTGGAGTCAATAAACGAGGTAAAAATCTATTTTTTGGAGGTTACCTTTTCTGACAAAGGCGACTAGCCAAGGTGGTCCGGGAGGTCTTAGGGAGTAAGAAAAGACCCTTTGTCCACTTCATTCCGACTTCCTGTGCTCCTGGGACACCGGTCAACTCCACGTAAATCTCGCCACGTGGATAATTCGGAGGAATGTCGGTGATTCGGCCATCTCCCACTATCAAAACACCATGAAACTTGTCGGGGCGCATTATTAGCATAAAAGAATCTAACTTAATTTTTAGTGAGATTTTATCGCCGCCTGGGTAATTATCGTGAATTTTCCATCGTGATTTTAGGCGGTTGACCGTCTGGAAGGGGTTTTTCTTCAATCCAGAAAATTCCGAAACTTCTTGGGGAACCTCTCATGGAGTTTCCCAAGAGATGCGCAAGTTCACATCTTGATCTTGCATGTCTTGATATGGAGGGTAAAAAGACACCTCCGTTGGTTTACCGGCAGTCAAGGAATCTTCCGCATACGGGGGAATCTTGGCGAATGGATTTCGCTGTTGACTTCCCGGTATGGTTCCGACCCAAGATCACAATCCAGTGATCGTAGATTCCTCCACTGGCCTGTCTTGAGAAAGTGACACCTGCATGCTAACAATTGGAGTTTCTACTATTAACACCATATTCATTAATTTGAGAGAATTCTCAGATTATGAGAGTATTGATAGCCCTTTTCAATCCAATTATATGCTACAATTGCATACAATCATGGTGAAAAATATCATTCATTTGCAATGCAGAATTCATTCATTCATAGTCAATAATCAAATCGTAACATTAATACTTAAAGTAAGAGCAACATAAACTAAAAAAAACAATTGGAGATTGATGGTCCATATATTTATAGTAAGATTGCCAAATATGACTAGCATTAGATTAGCTTTGGACTTCTAGAATGCCTATTTCATTGTAAATCTAATAATGTGATTCAATCTTGCATCCAAATGTCAAATGATTGTATAGAATTTATTATAATATATATAGGTATAACATATACCATATAATACATAAGAGGTATAGCAGGTATATAACGTATTTATATAAGGGTATAACATATACCGTATAATATATAACAGATAAATCATCTTACTTGATCCATGAAATCCCTATAGATACACATAGTTTCATGCATGAGATCTACTCCTTAGCTCTACCATTGCTTTCCATATCTCAGGTCCTCGACTACATTCTTGAGGGCGTATTTGGTGGGGATGTTGCAGTTCTTGCATCTTCAAGGACCTCCTCTTCCATGCATCCCAAGGTCGACGAGTATAATGCATGAGTCATTCATCATGTGACTTCAATGGACGATGACGTTGTACCAATTTTTTAGGAAGTAGACCAAGTTGAACTTGTAATCCTAATTTCCTCGGATATTCAGCATTTGCTGAATTGATAGGTCATGGAGGTATTGGAATGGACTTTGTGCCTATACAATCTTTTCTTTGGGATCCACTCGATACCTATAAAACAAAGAAGACAATAAATTAAAAAGTTATAATTGCAATAATATGTGTTAAAGTAATCCAACACGTGCATAGAACACAATTGTAGCAAATGGATAAAAAAACAAATTCATTCATACCTTAGAAGTTGTAGGAATGTGTCTGTTGTCAAAAGACAACTTTCTTTGTGGAAGAATAACATCAACTGAACGTAGACAAGCTGAATGAGCTATTTTTCAAGATTTGAGTGGCAACAAGGAGCTCACTGGAAGCGATCGCTTTCTCCCGCTTGGTGGACTATCCACCACACCATCATTGATGGGTCTAGTGGAGAAGTCCATAGTAGATAGTGCAGTAGCTACCGAGACCATAATGTGACCCACACCGCTTTGAGATAATGCATATTGGCCGTATTCTAAAATGGAATCCACCGACGCATTACACTTGGAAATACTACCAGTATATGGTACGGAACAATCACACAAATCCTGAAGAGTCACAAAAGTCAATGTGATTACAAAGAATAAAGGGTGGACAATTGGAATACAAACAATAAAACAACTCGAAATGAATTAAACAATCATCCATTATGCAAGATGACTATGATAGAACTATAATGGATACACTCGTCTTTAATGAAACACCATAGCAATAGATAAAATGCACAAACGCAAGGAATATTGTTCAGTATTAGCGACGATTGGAATGATCCTTAACTAGCATCTTAGACTCCTCTATGGTGTCTATAAGTTCATCGTATTCTCGCGTTTCCTGCTCTTCAACAAGCATCCGCCGTCCAATGTTGTCATTCTTCCGAAAGGACAATAGTCCACGATCCTTGGTGCCATGCAAGCGTGTAATCCAAGGCAAAAGCTCATCCATCAAGAAAGTGTCTTTAAACCATCTCCTTCCTTTGACCACGAATCCAAAAGCACAACGTTTTCAGGCTCGTTCAGAACATGCTTCTCAGGACTGTCGTCTACCATAATAGTATTGCCAATAATAAACTTTGAGTTCTGTGCATCGAACAGTTTGTCTAGAGGTTTGAGGAACATGTCTTTGTCGGTTCCCTTCACTTTCAAAGTTGTGATGTTTCCTCGCAGACCCCTACACTTCAGATTGTCGCAAAATTCTTGCCCAAGGATACTCCATGGTGTCTCTAATCCTCTAAATAGGTACTCGCATATGAATTTTGTTGTAGAAGTCATCATGGAACTCCAAACAGAAATGTATGTGACTATGGCTAATTGTCGAAGGAATTTCTCGCAATGAGGTCGAACATATACAGCTTTTGAACCAATAGATACTGGAAAAACGCTGGAATGTGGCTCCGAGAGATCATTGTAGACTGTGCCCTTAGGAAGATTTTTCTTTTCCTTAGATACACAAAGGATCCCATTCAAGTCTAGAATGACATTGAGCCACCTTCTTCTTGGCTTGGAAGCGAGCGGTATTAGGATAGGCTCTTGTGTTGCACCTATACGTATTTTTGAAAGATCGCTCCTCAGTTAAAATCAAGGCAAAGAAATACGCCAACAAGTGTTAGTAAACATTTGAACACAAAATAGAAACACAAATGAAGGGACTCAAACAGTAGAAGATCCAAATCACAAGAACAAATATCTCAATAGATGCACTTTAGAATAAAGAAAAGTTGACCACTTACAATTTCCTCAGACGTAGGACTTTGTAAGGATTCTTTAGTGCATGCATTATTTGCTAGAGGCGGTATATGAACCTCCATGAGAACATCATCTGGAATATTCACATCAACCTCCATATCCTCTTGCAATTGGACTCCTTGAAGTGACACTTCCAAATTAGGGTCGACTCTTCCACCAGAATTTGGATGGTTTGATCTTGGAACACATGAAGGGCTCTTTGGGAAGGACACATTCGAGGGATCAATGGTAGAAGGTGGAAGAGGTTGGGGCACTATGTCCTCATTAAGAGAACCTGCGAATTAATACAAGTGGATAATGAGTAGTTTCCAAAACAAATGTAGATTTACACTTCAAATCTTATGAAAATATATTATGTTCACAATCTAATGCACATAAGTGTGGACTCACATCAAAAATCACCAAACAAAAGTCGCACTTATAATTTATGTACATGTAACTATGAATTTACATTTATAATGTAAATGAAAAAAATTCAATATTTATATTTTCATGCTCTTAAATAGTTAAGTATGAATTCACAATTAAAATCTTGAAAAAAAAAAGTAATATTTACAATTCTTTAAAGGTGAAACTGGATTATACATATAAAAGCAAGCGAAAAAAAGATGGAATACTTTTGCAATTCTATACACATATATTTTGAAAATAACTAAAAATCTTGAAAAAACGATTGCAATATTTACAACTTCATATATGTAAATGCAATCTTCAAAATTACATTCAACAATACAAAACAATCTTGTAAAAGGAAAAGAAACCATACTTAAAAAAACAAAAATAGCGCAACTTCAAAAGATCCCAAATCATTACAGTGAGAGTTCACTGAGATGAACCTTGGGGATCATTGACTTCCTCATTTCCAACCCCCGAACTCATTGCAAGAGTCTGCAAGTCATCTGACTGCTGTTGCGCCTCGAAAGGACTATACAACGCTGGATCCAGTTCCATGGATGTCCTAGGAAGAATATGAGCTCCACTACCTGAAGATACCGATACACGGTTCTCCGACAAAACGTGAGGGGCCGGCTCATTCATCTCAATAGCTGGAAGGGAAGAGTTTCCAGAAGGTAGAGTTCCCTTGATGATAGTCATCAACTGAGCATATTCAATCCTTGAACGCTTCCTCTCCTCAAATTGGTCCTCCTCATACTTCTGCATCCTCTCATGCATCATTTTCATGTAATCCTTCATAGTAAGATCTTCTGTTTCATCCAACTTCCTCTTTCCTCGATCACGCTCTAAAGAAGAGGATGGAGAAGTGAACGATGAACCACGACGTTCACTTACTGGTGGATCCATAGGGGCAACTGTTCCAGCATGTGGAGTGCTAAACTCTTGGGATGCGGGAGGATTGATCATGAGGACTTTGACACCTTCTCCTTGGTCAATCATGTCGTGCTCCGAATCTTGAGCAACCAACTGAATACGATCTCTCTTGCCCCTACCGGATGACGAGGTGTCATTATCCACCGTCTTTGGATATTTCTCTTCATCAACATAGTACCCTGACTGAAGGAAATCCGCCTTGTCCAAGTCCACAGACAATTGCGAGAGGTCACTAAAGGATTTCGTCTTGTCAGAATCCCCAATGATATAATTTATCAGCGAATTCATCTGGAAGAAGATGGAAAAATAGTTAGAATAACATATTTTAGATAATAAATTTCAAGACAAACAAACATGTCAATTCACCTTGAATGGAGGTGAATACTTAGAAAGAACAACATACTCACCCATGCCGCACAGATGATTTTTCCACCCCCGTATATGGTAAAGACCGCATCTCCAGGATTGCAAAGTAAAGCCAAAATGCTTATGTAGAATTCCATCCGTAGTTCATTTTCATAGATTCGGTATTGCATTTCATTGTAAGCTCCCGAGGTAAGGAATTCATGTGTTTCCGGAGCCTTGAATTTTGTTGGCAAGGAGTTGCATTTTGCCTTGTGGTTCTTCTTAATGAGGAACATGATGTGGACGTTCGCTTCGACTTTCTTCTTGTTCAACTCAAGATCTTCAAGTCGCTCGTACTTCGCCGGCATGTACTCTGCGTGGTAAAGGACAATTACCGAACTGTAAATACAGAATTGTAAAAATGGTGTATGAGACTGGAGTCGGTCTTCTTATCTCCAGATAACCACACCCACACAGGGATATCAAGAATTGCAGGATCAGTTAGCCGCATCAGCAACATCAAAAAAGAATAAAAATACGGAGTTGCCATCCCTCCAGCCTCCTTCTTGTTGCTTGGAAAAATTCTGAAGTCCATGAATCCCATCTTTATACGGTCGACATCCAAATGATCCCAATCACCTCTGGCCCACTTCGCTAAGTCGTCTGTGTTTTTGCTGAATGGACGGTAGAATGCTTGACCGGTGGGAACTGTAAACCTTCCTTTATTTCTCAAGAAGACCTTCAAAAATTCCTCGGCATAGGGTGACAATTCTTGAATGCTCTTGTTGATGTTACACAAAAGCTTCGATGCAGTGAAGAATATCTCAGATGGACCTGTGATGAGGACATGCATGGCAGCGTCCGTGATCTTGTAATCTTTTTTGAATTTCTTCCACATATCCTTCTTAGTCTCTCCCGTCGTGGTTAACAAATCAGGTTCTGGCTTCATATCATTGAGCTGCACCTTTACAATTTGTTTTCTTTTGCGCCTCTCACACCACTGTCGATAGGTACAGCAGTTTGGTACAACCTTCTTCAGCTTCTTAAATGTCACCTTTGGATAATCCTCCATTCTCTTGTTCTTCTTCTGTGGTGGGTCAGGCTTCATCAACAGATGCTCTGCAAGTCGCTTGAGGCTTGCATTGGAAAGGTTGCCAAGACATTTGAAGAACTCTTTACTGATGATGCCATCCTTCTCCGGAACCCAACCCTTGTTGTTCTTGAATAATGTTTTTGACTCCGGGTCAATCAACTCTCCCATTGAGGCAGCGGAAATGAGTTCAGACTATAACTCATAGACATCTGTTGGAGCAGTAATAATTTTGAGCTCGTTTATAATGTCAACCTTCACGGGCTTGCCAGACTTGGTTCTTTGCTGCTTCTTAATGTCAATCATACCAACCCGTAGCTGGCAAGCAGCGTCAAATTTCTACACTCAAAGATAATGTAAACAAGTTAGTCACTGAATAGAAAATTCACCTTGGATGGAGGTGAATTATGAACTAGAAAATTGCATTCTGCAAGCTTCAAGAATAGACTGATGACCTCCTAACTTATATGTATTAGAAAGAATTTAGTTGAATAATATAAAACTACTTCTTTATGACATACCTTCCAATTTTCGGCATTGTTGCCCTTGGATTGTGACTTTGTTCTTGAAACTGATCGTCCCACTTTGGACGCTTGTTTTGGAGGCGTTGGTTCTCCCATCCTTACCCACACTCCACGAGCACCAATTATATTAGTTGCCTAGGTAGGTGTATATCTGTCGAAGTGATTCACTCGATTATAATAAGATGAAATTCGTCGTAGAATGGAGTGGTCCTTGCTCCAGACAATGAAGCATGGCCATTTTTCAAACTTCTCCATGATCTTGGATGCAGATGCCTTGGTCTTCATCTTCTTTGATGCCTCGACACTGTGCTAGCCATTGATCATGTAGAGCTTGCAGTCTTTTATGTCTTTCCAATCCTTTGGCATTTCCTCCAATCCGATAGGCATAGCACAAAGGGCCTGCTTTCTATCTTTGTCAGGCATCTCCATCAAATAATGCATGGTGTGGTCGATGCCGGATGGCTCTAGACTGCGGCAGTTCATGTCAGGGAGAGGTACCATCAACTGATCAATTTAAATCTCTTCAACTTTATCACTACCAAAAAAATATGCTTCTTGGCATTCAGACCAATAACTATCATAGATCTTCAAGGGCTCCTCGTAATTCGCTTTCCCAAAGTCTTTATCCTTGGGTATAAACTTGAAATCCTTTGGTATGTTTGTAAGGACTGAGAGTGAGCTAGACTCGGGATCTTGATCATTGGCTTCAGTTGTTGTAGTGTCCCACGTCCTCATTGGCGTGCTAGCATGCACCGTTCTTGAAGGACTAGGTCGACGTTTTTGATTTTCACTTCTGCCTGTCTCAGGGGTGAGATTTAGGCAGGACTGCTGGCTCCCGACCACGCCACTTGACTCTCGAGACAAATGTTGAGGGGTCATGTTCTTGTAACTAGTCCTTAATGTTGTTGTCTCAATTTGAAAGAGATTAACAGCTGCTTCAGTCGAGTTGCCAGAATTGCTAAAGGTAGCGGTCCTCCATCCTTACTCATCCACCTTCCTTTCTGGATTTGTGTTTCCAGCTCCTTGTAGAGGCCTTCGTACTGGGTGTTCATGAGAGACGTACAACATTCATGAATACTGAATGGCGTGTCTTGAGGATTGACGGCATAAGTGTACTTGTATTCCTCTGGCATGTCTGGGTCGTTCTTGATCAAGCACGTGACCAAAAGCATTCCTGGAGGACCCTTGGCAATATCAACAACTTCTTCATAGTGAGAAATTGGAAGTGTGGCGTCCGGTCCATTTTTGAATTTCTTCATGTTTTGCGTCATTGGATAAAGAATGATGCTCCAGAACTCAACGCTCTCTGGCTCTTTTAGTTTCCAATAATCCCCATTGTCAGCCTCTTCACCAAATTCTTCGACCAAGTCTTCGGGTACTTCATATTGATTGAAGTACAAGTCTAGTTTCTTTTTGTGTTCATCCATACCTATACTGAAGCATACAAGAAGAATTTAATTAGAAAAGATATTCAATTGGAGGCCTAAACGTTTTGCTTATACAACACAAAATTGGTAGTAACCAAATTTCCATTGGCTCCTAATGGAACACTCTATATATCAATTGAATTGAAGAACCTCATAAATAGAAATAGATTAAATTCACCACGAATGGAGCTACTAGCTATTCACCTCGAGTCAAGGTGATTTTATTTATGGATACTACTTGTACAAGAAAGGCAAGCGGCCGTTGATTTACCTCCACTCGAGGTGATTCGAGTTTGGAAACTACTTCTACGAGAAGACAAAGCGTCTTCTGATTCACCTCCACTCAAGGTGATTTGAGCTTGGGATACTACTTTTATAAGAAGACAAAGCGGCTTTTGATTCACCTCCACTCAAGGTGAATTGTATTTGGGATACTACTTCTACCAGAAGACAAAGTTGCCTTTGATTCACCTCGAATCAAGGTGAATTGAGTTTCAGATACTACTTTGACAAGAAGACCAAGCGGCCATTGATTCACCTTGAATCAAGGTGATTTGAGTTTGGCGTTCTAATTCTACAAGAAGACAATGCGTCCATTGATTGATTCACCTCCACTCAAGGTGATTTGAGCTTGGGATACTACTTTTATAAGAAGACAAAGCGGCCTTTGATTCACCTCCACTCAAGGTGAAATGTATTTGGGATACTACTTCTACCAGAAGACAAAGTTGCCTTTGATTCACCTCGAATCAAGGTGATTTGAGTTTGGAATTCACCTCCACTCAAGGTGATTTTAGTTTTGCGGTCCTAAATCTATAAGAAGACCAAGCGGCTAATTATTCACCTCGAATCAAGGTGAATTGAGTTTGGGATACTACTTCCACAAGAAGACCAAGTGCACATTGATTCACCTCGAATCAAGGTGATTTGAGTTTGACATACTATTTTTTACAAGAAGACCATGCGGCCATTGATTCACCTCGAATTAAGGTGATTTGAGTTGGGATCCTTCTTCTAGAAGTAGACTAGAAGGGAGAAAATTATTTTATGTAAGGGAATTTATTGGAGAACAAACTAAGAAGACAAAATGTAGAGTACTCATTGGAACCTAATTTTGAACTCTAGATTTGAAATGGTATACTCATGGTCCTAAAGCAAAATTGTTCACAATGATTCAATTTAAAAAGCGCCTCGGAAATCATTGAAATGCATAGTGAGCTTCCTTGAGTTTGAATTCACAAACATCCTTGCTCCAGTTCGGTGAACGAGCTGCCTCCAGTTCATCACCAAAATTCAAAAAAATTCTTGTTCAGTCGATCGGTGATCAAATCATTACCAAATTTCAAAAAAATTCTTGCTCAGTCGATGGGTGATCAATTCATCACGAAAATTCAAAAAAATTCTTGCCTTGTTGATAGGTGATCAATTCATCACCAAATTTAAAAAAAATTCTAGCTCAGTCGATCGGTGATCAGTTCATCACGAAATTTCAAAAAAACTTCTAGCTCAATCGATTGGTGATGAGTTCATCACCGAAATTCAAAAACATTCTAGCTCAGTCAATTGGTGATGAGTTCATCACCAAAATTCAAAAACATTCTAGCTCAGTCGATTGATGATGAGTTCATCAACAAGATTAAAAAAAATTCTAACTCAGTCATCGGTGATCAGTTCATCAACAAGATTAAAAAAAATTCTAACTCAGTCATCGGTGATCAGTTCATCACGAAATTTCAAAAAAAATTAAAAAAAATTCTAGCTCAATCGATTGTTGATCAGTTCATCACCGAAATCCAAAAAAATTCTTGCTCAGTCGATCGGTGATCAGTTCATCATCAAAACTACAAAAAATTCTTGCTCAGTCGATTGGTTTTCTTGCTCAGTTGATCAGTTCATCGGAAGGTACTACTCTGATCGGTTCGGGTATGAACACTGGACCGATCTAGCTTAAAATTTGGAAACATTCGATCCACGATAAACCTAGAAATCACAAATCATTTCAAAACAGTCGATCAACCTAGAAATTGCCTAGAAATCGCCGATCTAGCCAAAATTAATCCGAAACCCTAGCACAGTGAGCAAGCACGATAAGGAAAATAGGGCATGTGAGCTCCTTCTGAAACTGAAGCAAGCGGACAATAATTACAGAGACAACTAGCACTTCCTACCGCAAGAGAAGAGTAAGTCAAAACAACAACCAAAACGAAACTTATAACACGCGCCGCATTACCCGAAGCTCACCCCAACCAAAGATCTCACCCAAAACTCACCCAAAACTCACCCAAAACTCTTGTCCACGCCCACCGCTATCAAGTCCACAAAGAAACTACCGAAACTCAACCAAAGTCGACAGAGCCTACAGGAGCAGACCGAGAGAAAACAAAGCAATAACATCGACAAAGTTCTAGAAAATCACCTGGCTGCCTGCGCTCCACGACGTGCTTGTAGGGATGTCCGTGAAAATCACCTTGCGCTCCACGACGTGCTTGCAGGTGCCCCAACAAAAATCAGTAGCAACAGTGCAGCTTCACGAGCCCACTTCGTCCGTCGTGGCGATTTTTGCGGTCCGGGGGTAACTCTCCTTATCTTCTGTGGCTCCTACTCCTTCTAGGGTTTCTGGCTTTTGGTTTCCCGGGCTTTGCCTTCGTCGAGGTTTAGAAAGTACCGCACTCTCAAAAACTCCGTGCGGGCGCGTACCGAGATTTTTTTGGGAGTTCTCCTGCGTTGGCTGGGCGTAGGGCGTGTAGCTTAGTTTTTCATTGCGAGTGTTGGGGTTTGCAGTATCCTTCTAGCTAGTTTCTCCTGCATGACTGCTGCCACCTTTTGCGTCATTCCCTGTCGCGGAGAAGACCAACGAAGTGGGCTCGAAAAGCTCGTGAAGCTCAAATCGCCACGTGGCCAGCACCACAGCCCAATAAAAACTTAGACACTTGAGTATTTCGTCCTCAGATACTCCAAACCCCCTGGCTTGCACGGCCTCGGCAATGCCTGGGGTATGACGGTTTGGGTTGGCTAGGTACTTCCGAGCCAAGTAGGACCAGAATTCGAACGATATTCCTAACTTGGCAGGGCCAAGTAGGAGGTCTTCCACGGGGAGAATCTTAGGGCCCTCGTCGGAGCCTTCCGGTTGAAGGTATCTCTTCCAGGGGCGTGGACAACGGAGTGGAGACCCAAGGACATAGTCCACCATGGATTGGACGCACTCTTCAGGTTCGTAACCCTTCACACGTAATATTTGTTAGTCAAACATGCAAATGTAATCTAATGTTTTCAGCTCCCGGCAGACGCACCCAAACTGTGGGCGCAAGATTACCCACCCTTGGTAATAGAGCAAACACCGACCAGGTTCTATGCCTTTATCCACATTTTTTAATATATGGGGGTGATGTGAGCGCGGTCCACTGTGCCTTCCAAGCAATGGATCTTTTTTGCTAACGTTTCCTAAGTGCCGTGGATGGCAGCGAATAATTAGAATGCATGTAGTAACTCACAAGGTAATTGCAATGCTCAGGGGTAATGGTAAAATTCTAACTTCCTAACTATCTATCCTATGTCGAGGGTAGACTGGGTAGTTGGCGTCATTTCTAACGTCTCTAACTACATAAAAAGGGGAACCCCTATGTTCCTTCCATGAGCCTCTAAGACTATCGTGGGGTTTTAAGACTCCACCTAGAAGTTCTACTTCTAAAGACTAACTCTAAAGTTCAACTCTTACTCTAATCTTCAACCTCTAAATGAAACTCTAGATTTTTACTCTTTTAACTTGGGTTTAAATATTAACTACCGACTTTTAACTCTAGGTTTTTACTCCTAATTTAACTCTGAAATTTATCCTCGGAATTTAACTCTAGGTTTAACTTTTAATTCTAAATTTTTACTCCTCTATTCTATTCTAAGTTTACCCTTCTAAATTTAACTCTACGGGTTTGACTTTTAACTCTAGGTTTTTACTTCTAAATCCACTTCAACTCCTAACTTCCAAGTTTTAACCTTCCAAGGTAATTCTAAGTTTCACCTCTAATTCTATGTTCTTATTTCTAAACTACTCTAGGATTTTTCCTCTAAAGTTAACTCTAAATTTTCCCTTTTCACCGTAGATTTTTACTCCTAATTTAACTCTAGGTCTTTTACTTTTAACTCTAAATTTTTACTTCTAAAATTAATCCCCAATTTTAACCTCTAGGTTTGACTCTACGTTTTCGCTTTGACTCTAGATTTTTTCTACTAACTCTAAAATTTTACTTCTACTTCGAACTTTTAACTTCTACTTTTAGCTTTTCACTCTCACTTTTTACTCCCCAATTGACTAAAATTTAACCTTTTAATTTAATCTCAACTTTTGACTTTTGACTTTTGACTTCTACTTCCAAATTTAATCCTATCGTTTTAATCCTAGATTAGCTCTAAATGTTATCCTCCTAAATTTAATTCCAACTTTTAACTCTAGGGTTTTGACTTCTAATTTTAACTCTATTTTTTAACTCAACAATCTACTTCCTAAGTGAATTCTACTTTTGACCTCTATTTCCTATTCTACTTTTTACTTCCCAAAGTTAACTCCAAATTCCGACTTTGGGATTTTAACTTCCCTAATTAAAATATTAATTTAACTCTAGGTTTTCAACCGTTAATTGATCTTTAATTTTTACCCTAAATTCTCCCTCTAATCTAATCCTAATTTCCGTCCATTGTTTCTTGTGGTTCTCTTTTAATTAAAATTCCTCCGTTCTACCCCCTACCGCTGAACCTAGCCTAACGCGGTCAGTTTACGGTCAAATCTTAATTATAAGATGTTTTCGGAAACCTCTATTCCTAATCTATCAACTTTTGACTCTAAACCTCTCATTCACGCTAATCTCGGATGCTAATCACGCTCTAAGGGCTGATTAGGACAACAAATGCTAATTAGGGAGAAACGACTAGGATTAGTTTAATGACCCACCTCGTTACTGCTAGTGTTGGAAATGGCGTCATCCCCGTCTACATGCGCGTCCTCGTGCTCCATGGTGGCCACTTGCGATTGTCTTCTTTTATTTTTGTGTTATGGTCTTTATTTATTTTATTTTATTAAGGCCCACGGCTTAAGTTGTAGAAAAGAAAACGTTACAAGTACGATGTTCTAACCCTTTCCCCCCATTTCCTTCTCCTTTTCTTTCTCTCCTCCTCTTCCTTCTACTCTCGAACTATTCCACCAACCGTGGTGATGGTGGTCTTACGCTTCTAGTCTCAAACTTCGTGAAGTTTTAATGAGCCTCCTACCCTCTTACGCAACTTTGCTTTGTGTCATCCTAATCCTCCTCCCAACGGTTGCAAGGAGTTCTTCTAGATTTCCTACCTAATCTCCTAGCTAGGCACTATTTATCTTCTCTCTCCTCTCCACCCCTATAACACATCCTCTTCCCTAATTTCCTTCCATTGTGTGTAGGTGTGAGTGGTGATGCAGGTAGGATCGGATGTTTCTGTGCAGGTGGCGCGTGGGGCGGTAGCTTCTATTTCTCCCCCCCTTTCTCTTGTGTTTTTGAAGTTCCAAGTTGAGTTTTTCCCTCTTCCCAACTGGATTCCAAAATTTCAGACTTTAGAAGACAAAAAAATCAAAAAAAAGGGTGGTTGAGGCCCCGCAGGGTATCGTCCCGTTTAGTTCTGGAAATCCAGAAATTAGCTCAGTTAGCCAAGCCGACTGGCTGATGTTCAGTTCAGTCAACCGACCAGCCCGATGCTGATGTTCAGTTCAGTCAACAGACCGCTCGATGTATGCTGGCTGTATGGCTGGCTGCCGGCTGGTCTGGTATGCCGGTCCGGTATGGCTGGCTCTATACTGGCTGTATGCTGGCCCGGTATGCTGGCTGTATGCTGGCTGTATGCTGGTCGGTATGCTGGCCCGGTATGCTGGCTGTATGCTGGTCTGGGCACTAGCTATCCTTCCAAAAAAAATCCACACAACCGGGTTCCCTTAGGGGAACCCACTAACACAACTTTAAATTGGATTTTTAGTAAGTGGTTAGGGCTAGGATCGAAGCTTTGTCGTCCGGGGAGTGAGGCCCCAAACTTTAGAGCGGTCACCTAGGCTAAGTGTTACGGGATGGTCACTCTCTCCCTCGAACTCGTGACCAATCTTGGAAGCTAAACTCTGGACTTTTCCAAGAAGGTCTTGGAAACTAGACTTTGGAATCTAAGGCTATGGAGGTTCAAGGCTCCGCCGTAAAATTGGTTTTAACACCAACTTTAGGACTTGTAACACTCCACGGGTTCAAAGCTCCGCCGTCTAAGACTATTTTAACACACACTATAGGACTTGACGTGGTCACTAGTTCAAAGCTTCGCCGCCGTGGGGGGATTTCACACAATAAGGGGAATATTAGAAGAAGGTAGAAAAGACAAAGTTAAGGAACACACGTGACAAAGCCAAAGCTTCGCCGTCCCGAGGGGAGGTCCACGCAACAAGGGGAGTATTAGAAGAAGGTAGAAAAGACAAAGTTAAGGAACACACGTGACAAAGTCAAAGCTTCGCCGTCCCGAGGGGGGGTCCACACAACAAGGGGAGGATTAGAAGAAGGTAGAAAAGACAAAGTTAAGGAACACACGTGACAAAGCCAAAGCTTCGCCGTCCCGAGGGGAGGTCCACGCAACAAGGGGAGTATTAGAAGAAGGTAAAAAAGACAAAGTTAAGGAACACACGTGACAAAGCCAAAGCTTCGCCGTCCCGAGGGGGGGTCCACGCAACAAGGGGAGTATTAGAAGAAGGTAGAAAAGACAAAGTTAAGGAACACACGTAACAAAGCCAAAGCTTCGCCGTCCCGAAGGGGGGGTCCACGCAACAAGGGGAGTATTAGAAGAAGGTAGAAAAGACAAAGTTAAGGAACACACGTAACAAAGCCAAAGCTTCGCCGTCTCGAGGGGGGGTCCACGCAACAAGGGGAGTATTAGAAGAAGGTAGAAAAGACAAAGTTAAGGAACACACGTGACAAAGCCAAAGCTTCGCCGTCCCGAGGGGGGGTCCAAACAACAAGGGGAGTATTAGAAGAAGGTAGAAAAGACAAAGTTAAGGAACACCCGTGACAAAGCCAAAGCTTCGCCGTCCCGAGGGGGGGTCCACGCAACAAGGGGAGTATTAGAAGAAGGTAGAAAAGACAAAGTTAAGGAACACACGTGACAAAGCCAAAGCTTCGCCGTCCCGAGGGGGGGTCCACGCAACAAGGGGAGTATTAGAAGAAGGTAGAAAAGACAAAGTTAAGGAATACACGTGACAAAGCCAAAGCTTCACCGTCCCGAGGGGGGGTCCACACAACAAGGGGAGTATTAGAAGAAGGTAGAAAAGACAAAGTTAAGGAACACCCGTGACAAAGCCAAAGCTTCACCGTCCCGAGGGGGGGTCCACGCAACAAGGGAAAGATTAGAAGAGGATGAGAATACACAAGTGAGGAAAACAACACGGTTAGGACACGTAAAGACACACAACTTTACAAGCTAAAGGCCCCCCAAAGCGGCATCGCCAAGGTACGGTGGGGGGTGACTTTAGGATTAGGACAAGACACGAAAAGACTCCTAAACTCACAAGTATCACAAAGGAACTACAAGAGAGAAACGAGGACTCTTAACTCGTAACGAAGGTATAACAAACGCACAAGAAGTACACAAGGCAAGATAGAAGGACCTCCTAAGGACCTTCAAAGCTTGAAATCTAGCAACAACGGAGCAAAAAGTGCTCCAAAAACACCGTAGAGGTTTTTGGCTTCAAACGCCAAAATATCCAAAGCAAATTGGACCCACGGACCCAAACAAAAGTGAGGGGGTGTTTTAGAGAGAGAAATGGGGCCCTTATATAGGTTTCCCAAGGGCTCACCCCTCTCTCTAAAGCTCTAAGGTAACCTTATCAATGGAGATTTTCATCCTCATCCTCAAAGATTTTCATCCTACATCCTAAATTTCTACTTCTACCATCTATGCTGGACCAACATTCTAACTTTTGGAGATTAGCTCCAATCGCCAAACGGATTGCGCCGTTGGATCCAGAACGCCGTGTTTAGTCCTTGACCCCTCTACCCCCCGTACCGAGGCCAAAAACCCATTGTAGGCTAATTTAGTTTAAAAACCAAATCGTGGTAAAATCCTAGATCTTGGGGGTCTCCTATTTTGAGAAATGTGAATAGCCTAGGGTCTCCGGTAGGTGCGAGAGAGTTGGGAAGGACTCTTGGTTGACTTCGTTTCGCCATCGTATGGTCCCGGAATGCCGGTCAACGCGGCGGGGACCCCGCCACGTGGTTAATTCCTGAGGAATCTCGCCGGTTCGGGTACTTGCCGCTATCGGAATGTCGTGAAACTTCACGGAGCGCATTATTAACATAAAACAAGCTAGTCTAATTTTTAGTGAGATTTTATTGTAACCTGGGTAATTTCCATGAAATTCCCGTTGGAGGTTAGGAGGGTTGACCACCCGGAAAAAGGTTCTTCTGCAAGTCGGAAGATGTCGGGATTTTTCACGTGACCTCTCAGGGAGTCGCATGAAAGACGTGCGGGTGTGTTTCCGTACCTGGCACGATTGGTCAATGGAGATTTAAACTGGACATCTCCTTGAATTAGCGACGGTGCGGGAATCTTCTGCAGGTGGAGGAATCTTGGCGAACCGATTTCGTCGTTGGACTCCTAGCATGGGATTCACCCTAGAACACCATCCTTGGGCTATAGATTCCTCCACGGGCCCGGTCTTGCGTGAGTGGCTCTTGCATGCTAACAGTCGAGATTTTGGGAATTCGTCGATCTAATGGGGAATTCTAAATCTAACTCTAGGACCCGACCTAGTGGCCTCGCTGTGGATCCCTCGGACCGACCTAGCCATGAATCGCCACATTCATGGTGGGATTTAGCCGTTTTGGAGCTGTGTGACTCGAATCCTCCAAATTTAACCTTTCCGTTATTTCTATATTATTTTTAGGCAAGGTTTGGGGGATTCTAAGTAAAAACACAAATCTAGACCAAATACTATAATGGATATGACACAACCCTATTTTGGTTCTACACTCTTTTTATGGATTTTTCTATACTTTTATCAACTTTAAATTGCAAATTTCCAAAATAATAATTCTACGAGTCCCAAGTGACAAATTGGGAGCTCACATGGCACGTCGCAGGCAACGGATAGTAGTGGGCAAAATCGTCCATCCAAATTTGACCAGTACCAATATGTCTTCATCCCCTAAATGGATAAGCAGTTCCATAAATTGAACATAGTAACAAAAAAATTTTAGCATCTATAGCTTGTATCCTACATTGGGTGCAATTTTTTGAATACGTGATATTACTTACCTATATATCTTATTTATAATTGAGTGCATATGATTTAGTATACCATATATTATCTCTAAGTTATTTCTAAATTTTAGATGTTGTGAATTAATACCTCCCTATATCATGCCGCACATAGTTTGCTAAGTTTTTCTGTATAACCCCCCCATGTGGGATACAAAAGTATCTTTGATTCTATTTTAATTTTTTTGTATATTTATGCACAAATAGTGAATCTTCAAATACTAAGAGAAGCAATCTACAACAAGGCAATTGTGTGACCCCCCCTAGAAGGATTAAAGAATTCTTGGAGATTGCATTTAATATGAAAGCGGTTAAAGATAATTTTTACAGCACATTATACTAGTTGAACTCTAGTAACCTAATATATTCTTTCAACATAAGAAATTATAAAAAATATGAATGAATTTTTTATTGTTATAAATAATTCAATTACTTAGTTTGAATTTATAGACTTCTCAACCTTGAAAAAAAATTTAATACTACAAAATTGTAGTCTTTATTTCTTTTTTCTTATGACCAATTAAATTAATGTTATACTTTTATGCTAAAAATATCCTATTAAAAAATTAGAATCATGATTAGTAATGTACATATGGGATAGATTGAACACAAAATAATCCCTAGAAAATTACATTGTTTTGTAAATTCCAATGCATAAAAAAATCCACTTTGAGTCATATTTTTACTTTTAGATTTTATCTAATCAAACTTTTTGGAAATAATTAAATATTAACCAAAGATGTGCCACCTTTCATCTTTACTTTAGTCTCATTACCTTGGAAAGGCATAGATATAAATAAAGAATTAGTTACTTTGATGTATTGAGAAGTAAGAATTAGTACCCCTAACTTTGTGCTCTCAATTCTAAAGAAATTGAACGACTCTCCTTCAAAATACAAACATGTCATTTCTATATGGTTTGAGACTTATATAGTACAAAGTCATATTCTAACATCAGAAAGGGTAAAATAAAGAGCATTCATTGTAAAATTTGATGAATTTTTTGTGTGTGCTAAATTTTCATTTACAATATTTAATGTTTTTTTATGCATGATTTTTGGCTAGTTATATAACCCTGAACCGCTGAAAAACTTTAATTTACTTAATTCAAAATGATCAAATCACTATTATTTTTTAAAACTAATATTGAATTTCATCTAAGTATGTATCATTTACTTTTGATATTTATTTCAGTCAATAAATATCATTTAAGTGTGATCCAAGTATCACATAAGTATTGAAGAAGTAGTTGCTTCTTTTGTAGAGTAATTCCTATAAAATCACTCTAGGTGCTCTTCTTTAGTTTTAATAGATACTACTCTGCCTTGTCTTGTTGCCACATTCAAACCCTAAACCCTAAATCCTAAACCCAGTAGCCTCTCTTATGGTATGGATAGAGCGTTATTGCTCCAAAGTTTGCTGGCAATTTGAATTGTCGTCCACTTTAGGAAGAAGAATATACGGCAAAAAAATCCATAATTATGAAGATAATTTCATCAATTTCCATTGATAATTTGCTCCAAATGTAATATCTAATGTAAGGTTTTTGGAACCTTGATTTGAGCACTAGATCCAATTTCATTGGATGTGTTTTAAATAGCCAAATGGAATGAGGTTGAATGGGATGAGCTATGTAAAGGATAGGCCTTAGCCATGTCAGGTGCATAATGTGCAAATTATCCTACTTAAAATATGTGCACGTGGATCCTGACTCCTGAACCTTGTATTCCTAAAATTCCCTAACGAGGACTGAGCCTCTCATAAACTCAAGTCGGTGAACGTGAACTTTTCCCATTTCTGTCGCCTACCTGCAAGTTTAGAGACGGTGGAATAAAGTGACGGCAACATAAATGCCTTTGAAGTAGTAAATGGAATTTGATTTTGCAGGTGGAGAAGGATCTGTCATTCTTCCGTTGTAAGCGCACTAGATTTGAGGAGAACCTTTTCAACTTTGGAAACGCACTTCCCTCCCAAAATTTCCCGCCTCAGTGATTATTGTTGCGGCCATTCCAAATTTTTGGACGAAGTTTGTTTGTCTGCTCCTGTGAGGTCTCTTTGCTCTTGCGCCTGAGATGTGCGAATATTGTTCTTATGAGTGTTTGCGATTAAACTTTTGAGTACCGATGGGCAAGTGGTCGAGTCCGGTGCTTGTTCAAGTTGTGCTGCGGCGCTTGCTACAAGCTTCATATCGTGTTGAGGTTGTGGTCGAAGGAATCAGGCAATTTCTATGGAGGTATGACGTATCCCTTTGATTTGAATTTGATACTCTTTGTATTGTGCAATATGCTCTGTCTTTTCTCTTGCTTGTGTGGACTCCATGGAAACATCGTCGCATCATTCAACCTGTCAATGGTTGTGATTTTGGTTCGTAATCAAGATGTAACGCTGCTAGTTATCTTCAATTCAGTGCAAGTGTAGAAAAGCTATGTCCAATTCTTGGATTTCTAGTTCTGATTTTTTTTTTCTTCGGTGATTCTCAACTGGTGCGGCTTTAGGATTTAGGCGTTCGCATCGTTATTGTAGTATAGTAGTGCCATCTGAGATAGAAGAGGTAATAGTAAAGGTACAGATTCTGCTCACATGCCTTTGAGAATGTTTTGTGGAGACAACATTTCTGAATTGAAGTCCTTCAACTTATAATTTAGTATGTAGAAGGTGAATTTCACTGTGCTGATTGTTGTTGTAGTGATGACAAAGTTTAGTGAATTAGAAAACCCTAAATCTTAAAAAGTAGGATCGAAAATAGAACTGTATTGCATGCACTGAGTTGTTCAATTGAAGACCATTTGTCTTTTGGATTATTGAATTGCAGTCCAGAATGTGTGAGGCAATTGACCGCAGATGTAGCTTGAATAGCGGAAATTGTGCAATTGTAATGGACACTTTTGTGTTCAATTGTATTTCCTGCAACAGTTTGGTCTCAATTGTTGTCACTTGTACTTGTTCAAATGATTTTGTATAAAGGGAGATTTTAAGAGATTGACCAATTTTTTCGAACTTGTATGTACACTGCTCTATTATTAACTCTGAAGATTACGCCGAGGAGTTCAAGGAGGCATGCGTCTACATTGGAATTGATGGTTTCAATTGTTTTATTGACTGATAATTGCAAGGAAAATTGCACCCCATTATGATTCATATTATTAGTGTAGTTGTTTGTATTGGATCTTGTTAGTAAGTGACAGCAGGTTGTAGCACCTCCCACAGTGAAGGGTGTACATTGCAAGTGGTGTAGTTGTAATTCTTCATTTGAATGGAATTTGCTACGAACAATATGAATTCATAGTCGACTTGAATGTACTACTTTATATTCTGATTGGAAAACAAGATGAGAAGAGGTTTTCAAAGTCCATAAATGAGATAGAGTGGAATTACTTAATCACAAATTGGTTATCTAAGAATAGGTCAATTCATCAATTCACCTCGACTGGAGGTGAATATTGATTATGTAAATATAAGAAGAGGTCAATTCATCAATTCACCTCTAGTCGATGTGAATATCAATTATGGATATATAAGAATAGGTCAATTCATCAATTCACCTTCAGTTGAGGTGAATATGGATTATAGATTTATAATCGATATGTCAATTCATCAATTCACCTCCAGTCGAGGTGAATATTGATTATGTGTATATAAGAAGAGGTCAATTCATCAATTCACCTCTACTCGAGGTGAATGTCAATTATGGGTATTTAAGAACAGGTCAATTCATCAGTTCACCTCCACTCGAGGTGAATATCGACTATTGGAACTTGAAAACAAGTCAATTCATCAATTCACCTCCACTCGAGGTGGATATCGATTATAGGTATTTGAAAACAGGTCAATTCATCAATTCACCTCCACTCGAGGTGAATATTGATTATGGGTATAAAAGAATGTCAATTCATCATTTCACCTCCACTCGAGGTGAATATGAATTAAGGGTCTATAAGAGTAGGTCAATTCATCATTTCACCTCCACTTGAGGTGAATATGAATTAGGGGTCTATAAGAGTAGGTCAATTCATCAATTCACCTCCACTCGAGGTAAATATTGATTATATTTTAATCAGTTTACTTATACATGAAAAAAATTCATCTTGTATAAGGTTTGTAATTCACCTCCAATGAAAGTAAATGTTAATTGAATACCACACCATTATGAAGGCTATTTTTCCTTCTTCTGAGTTGAAACTTATTTTTGGAGGTTCATGCCATATTTAACTACTTCTGGAATTTACGGGGAATTCTGGACTTTGTGAAGGTCCTGTCCACCGGGAGATCTTCCCAATGGTATGTACAATGAGTCCGTAATGCCGTTCAAAGGAGATTTAAATCGCTTTGGGATGCTAAGTGGTCTGGAGATTTCCCGATGCAAGGAAATATACTCCTTCGGGATAGAGTGTTCGAACAAATCAATGAATTTGAGATGATGTCAACTCCGACATTTGCTGTAAGCGTTACATTTGTATCCGGGGTTGCATTAATATGCGACATCACAGATCGGGAGAGCTCAGAACATACTTCCCAAAGTATCACATAACACAAAAGAATGCAGAAGCAACATAATGCAATTACAAACATTTGGTAAGGTGTAATCACAGTCAGATAGAAAACTAAGGTGGATTCGCCACTTATATAATCATTTGGATGCAACAAACAGGTGATAAATAACCCAGCTAGTCCACTTCCAACTACATGTTTTTTGGGGCCCAAGACCAATCAAAAGGCGGTGCTATAATATGCGGACGATCTAACTCTACAGGATCTACATCATCCCTCACATGCAACGCCGGTCGAAGCAAGTGCGGACAATCCCAATCAAGAGGATCTAGGACAAGCATTACAACACTGTTATTCAAGAGTACCCTGCGCGTCCGAGGAATTTTCAAGACAGTCTCCAGTATTGCACGACGATGGGGATACACCTGGTTCTTTCGTGGATTGTCAGACCCGGCAAAAAATAGAAACCTTGACAGAATTTCCGGCGGTAGAATACGTCGAAGAAGAGCGGCCAGTGTTGAAGGTTGCATTGCGGACCACAAACCACAGTGAGTTTCTTGAACGAAATTTCGGAGAAGACCACGGAAGCCGGGCCGAATTTCGATATTCTGTGGGAGATCCGCGACACCGCCCTTCACGCAGCGATCCCCTGTTAGTACTAAGAGCATCGCCTTCTGCAAAGACCAAGTAAGCCTTAGTACGCAGACATGTACATACAGAAACGACGTCGATTGATCGTGAGATCCCCCGACCAATATGCAATACAACCGAACCGTTAATTGAAAATACGCATGGGTAGTTATTTGAAGAACAGCGACTAAATGTCTTAATATTTGCTGCATAGTGCAAAGAAATTAGCAATACATCTACGGTGTCACTGCAGCCCAGAATACAGCACTAACAAGGGATGCAGATTTAGAATTCGCGTCAAATACAGAAAAAGGTTTAGGGTGACATACTAGAAGACCGAAAATACTCGAGCAAAGGAAGTTACGCAGCAGAAATTCAATTGCATTCGATTGAAGCAACAAAAATGGACATTACATAATCCCCCTAAGACTAATAATTCAATGCAAGGGAAAATGATCGTGAGATCTTCCGATCAAGCCGAAGACACAAGACAAAATTATCAATTTCAAATCCGTACTTCAGCAAACCGGAACTGCAGGAGAACTCCCAAACAAACAGTAGAAGCACAACTACAACTTCACTGTCATCCACAAGTACAAAAACACTATCACGAGACAATACAAGGACGGAAACGACATTTCAATGTTCACACGTCACGTCGTATCATGCGATCTCCTGATGAAGCTTGCCGCGCAAGATGATGACGCCTAGTGTTAAAATCTAATGAGGTGTTCAAAAAATTCCACTCTTCCGAGTAATATGATAAACAATTTTAGAACCAAATTTAGATTAAAACTGCGAACCAAGAGTAAGAATTCTAACAATTCTAAGTGAGGGTCATCCACCGGAAATGCATTCACATTAGATTTAAAAGACAAGGATAAATGCCCAGAACACTCCGATCGACCGATAGAATCCACTTCCACGGTAATTATACCATTAGATCTCTAGATGTGCATGCACGCGGATTAATAGTCAAGGTCGAGGTGATCCCTTTGAACTCATAATTATCTTAATCAAAGGCATTTAGGAAAAAAATTTATTTTCACATTTACTACGAGGCTGAATCAATGCCTCCTACAAACAAAGAATGTCCAGTATTTCGAAAATGCATTTACAATATTTACAGTATGTTCAAGAGTTTTAAGCTACAAGCAATAATATGCACGCCAAAAGGAGATTGTGAGATATCATGATGAAGTCCGTCGAGGAAGAGAAACCAAAACTAAACTACTGCCCTCAAAATGTCAGCCCCCGGTCTGGTCAACGGGACCGCCGGTGGCAGACCATTGTGGAGCGGATGCTTCTTGACATACGCCGGCACAGCATCTTGTGACTTAAACAGACCTCCGAGCCAAGGACTGAGCACCCCCACAAGGTACTGGTCCCTCCAGTCCCCATCAAATTTGTGGGGGAAAATGGCGCTATGACAATCATTCAGGAGGTTCTTAAGTGGATCGTCATCAACGAGGAGAACATTCTCGGTTGACCTCAAACCCAACTTAGTGGCAAAATGATTTAGATCCTTGAGGAAGTAGGGCCTGTCCGGGTGTTTGGGGTCTCTGTAGGACGACTTTGTGCAGTCTTCCTGCGTGAGAACAGTCACGTCCTTTGCCTTAACAGACGTCCCCGGTAGCATTTGATTCAATACCTTCGTCACATTTGTCGGTGTCATACTGCTCCAGAATGCAATGTTTGCATGTCTGTGCACAAAGTCAAGTAAATGACCACCATTCGGTCGAAGTGTTACAATGCGTCTGTTCAACTCATTGAATGACCTATGAACAAGAACTCCATTAAGGTCAAAGACCACATAATACCGCCGCCTTTCTACCTAATTCGACGACTTCGCCACCGGTTCAGCAGGCACTCGAAAAACTGCAGAATACAAGAGAAGCACAGAGTCAGTGACCGGCCAATTCAAGATTTGTTATCTCGTATGTACATTGACAATAATGTAGGCATGTTACTTGCGGGAGCTCGGACGCTACAAGCTGGTGACCCTTCCGCCCTCCGTTCGTCGCCCAATCATCCTCTTTCCCTCTCGCCACCGCTCACTGATCCTTCCCCCCTCCTCTCGACGAGCATTTGCCCCTTTCCTCTCTCGTCGGCGCTCACTGGTCCTCTTTCCCCCTGGTCACCACTCAAAGATCCTGGCTCAAGCTCGTCGTCGCTAGAAGGCACCACCACCCTCTTCCCTCAAACGCCGCCTTCCACTGCCTCCCACTCTTCGTCTGCATCAAGTGGATCCCCTCCATCATACACTGCACGCGGACCATCCTGAAATATCCATTTAAAGACGGGCTTGTAAAGGAAACGGTTCGTTCGCCTTACGGATTCCAAATGAATATCCTTGTTGGTATCGAGACGCTTCTTCCCATAGTGGTTTAGACTCGGTAAATGACCAAATGCTCTCATACGATCAACAAGATAGAACTTCATTATTTCTTCGGCCTCGTAAGGTATGGCCTCTAGCACTTCGTCAGAATTGCACTCACCGTCATCAGGAACCACCTCTCTTGCAACCTCTAGTGGAACACTGGAGGCCAGTGAAGCAATGTCGACAATCCTCGCCCGCCCTATCACAGGTTTACTCCTCCTTCCAGGAACAGGTTTGGGACTCAGGGGGACCAAGTCAACAAGGGTGTCGTTAAGTACAGCAACCGTGATGCCCATCGGCGGGAGCAATCGCTCTAGCACAGTCGTGGGATCCCCCAACGAAGACAATGCAACCACTCCTTCCTGGTGTTCACTCCCCTCGCTCTCTGCCATATCTCCATGATGAATTGAGACCACTGACTCTTCACCGATTGTGGGATCCCCCGATCCTTCAGGTCCCGGTTTCCGGCCTTGGTCATCCTTCCCTGTACCACGTCGAGAGACAGCTAACTCAGTCTCGACAGGTAATGCATGGCTCGTCGTGGGTCCCCCGATCCGAGGTGGTCATCATCCCCCTTCGACTCTTTTCTCCCCTCGCTGAGGTCAGCCCCATCCTCCCCGCTCTTGACCAGTGACTCGTTCGTCATCGTGGGATCCCTTGATGCTGGTCGGTGAGTGTCTTCCAGGGTTAATAAGTCGAGGTCCGGAAGCTGCCTGTCAGCTCCTGAAGCACGAGATGCCTGCGCATCCTCCTTTTGCGGCTGAGTCGACTTGTCAGACCTCGATGGTAATGGTCCCAAGGCACAATTCAGAAGCGCTTCTGCCACGACTGATGCTTCGGGATTGGGACTCCCAGTCGGCTTCGCTGTCGACTGTTTGCGCTACACCAATGACTTACTTGGAGTCCACTTGGAGGTCCCCCCCTTTCGATTCTCGCTTGCTGTCTTCTGGGCTCGCTTGGCCGCCTTTGTGCTCCCAGTATCCTTTGCGGTGTCGGGTTCCTTGATCGGCGTCTTAAGCGGCTTCCTCTTGGATATCCTTGGGTCCGTTAATTGGATCCCTGAATTCACTTCGCCTAACGACCCGCTCGATATTGGAATTACAATTTGTTCGGCTGGTAACGGCTCTGGACTACTCTCATGCTCCTCTGTTAGATCTGCCAGCTCCGCCTGCGCCGAATGAACCTCGGGAACTTCGTCTGCATCCTCTGCTGCACTTGGCGGATCAGTCAGCTGCTCTCGCCAGGGGGAGGGAGTCGGAGATTTTGCCTGCGAGAAAGGCAATATCCCACCACAATTGAGCTCAGTTTGCCCTCCCAGATTAGCATGCGAGAGATATACGCTGCCCAACGTTTGGAGATATCACGATGGTTCAGCAAATAATGCACACTAACCTTAGGGTGCTCAACCGACCTTGTTCCTAAACCCGGTCTGTGTTGGGTGATGTCTTCGAGTACAGCATCTTCATCATCACTCTCAACTTCCTCGTCCTCGTGTTCGGCCTCCGGAAGAGGAAGGGGTGCCGCCTGCGCATGTTTGTTGTCCCAAATCTGCTTGGCAAAGACCTCACTTAACGTCTTCGCTTCCGCTGAATCGACAACTTCCAAAACTTTACCACCTTCCGAATACTGAAATACAACAACCGGAAATTAGTGACATTCAAATCCCCCAAATCGAAATTGAAATTATCAGAAGAACAAAAGAAAAACAATCGTTGTAGTGCTTACCAAGCCCAGATATGTGAACTCTGGACCCCCGTTGACATTCACAAAGACATAGTCGGTGCAAGCTAGTCCTTCAAATAGAATCAACGCATTGCTGATCTTCAAATACGGCATCTGCTGCCGACGCCAGTAAGGGTAGTCGTCCGGCATATCTTCCTCCTTGTACACCTGAGTGAGGCAGTCCAATCCCGGGAAGAAGCTTTTGAAGCAAGTCCGCCGCTTGTGCTCTTCGCTGTGCCCAAAAATGAAGACAACAAAGACATTGTACCCGTCTCCGGCCGGAGCTTGAGGGAAGAAGTCTTCGGGCCCTGCCATGTAGTTCACAACGTGCCAGTCCCACAACCTAGCTTTGACTTCCATCCTTCGTTTCTCTATGTGAGCCACAATCATGTGGAACCCTTCGGCATCTGTGAGGAGAACGGCGGCAGAGCGAGCTACGATTGTCTGGTCCTGCGGATCATAGTACTCCAGAGCGTCAAAGAGTCTCTTCAACTTCCGCTCTTCAAGAATTTTGGCGCGACACCCGCAGGACGTTGACTCGAACATGTACCAAATGTACAAGTGCTGCTTCTTCTTTCCCCTCCACGCTATGACGTCCCCTGCCGCCAAGGTGGCGCTGATGTCCCAGCTGCTTTCGTCCATGGTTTTACAGAGATAGTGTTCTGAAAAACCACGTGCATTTGCCTGCATCGATTCCTCCTCCGCCGTCAGCTTGAAATACGACTCCCACATTTGGATCACCGACTGCGGAAGGTCAGCTGGGTCGAACGTCCTGTTGAGATTTTTCGTCCGATCCTGCAACCACTTCTTTCCAGCAGGGGTTTCCATTGCCTTGTTCACCCACATCTCCACATCCTCGTGCTCAATGTTCCTTTCCGTCTGTGGGCGCTGGATTACCCACCCTTGGTAATCGAGCGAACACCGACCAGGTTCTATGCCTTTATCCACATTTTTTAATATATGGGGGTGATGTGAGCGCGGTCCACTGTGCCTTCCAAGCAATGGATCTTTTTTGCTAACGTTTCCTAAGTGTCGTGGATGGCAGCGAATAATTAGAATGCATGTAGTAACTCACAAGGTAACTGCAATGCTCAGGGGTAATGGTAAAACTCTAACTTCCTAACTATCTATCCTATGTCGAGGGTAGACTGAGTAGTTGGCGTCATTTCTAACGTCCCTAACTATGTAAAAAGAGGAACCCCTATCTTCCTTCCATGAACCTCTAAGACTATCGTGGGATTTTAAGACTCCACCTAGAAGTTCTACTCTAAAGACTAACTCTAAAGTTTAACTCTTACTCTAATCTTCAACCTCTAAATGAAACTCTAGGTTTTTACTCCTAATTTAACTCTGAAATTTATCCTCGGACTTTAACCCTAGGTTTCACTTTTAACTCTAAGTTTTTACTTCTAAATCAACTTCGACTCCTAACTTCCAAGTTTTAACCTTCTAGGGTAATTCTAAGTTTCACTTCTAATTCTATGTCATTATCTCTAAACTACTCTAAGATTTACCCTCTAAAGTTAACTCTAACTTTTCACTTTTTACTGTAGATTTTTTACTCCTAATTTAACTCTAGGTTTTTTACTTTTAATCCTAAATTTTTACTTCTAAAATCAATCCCCAATTTTAACCTCTAGGTTTGACTCTAAGTTTTCACTTTGACTCTAGATTTCTACTAACTCTAAAATTTTACTTCTACTTCTAACTTTTAACTTCTACTTTTAGCTTTTCACTCTCACTTTTTACTCCCCAATTGACTCTAAAATTTAACCTTTAAGTTTAATCTAAACTTTTGACTTTTGACTTTTGACTTCTACTTCCACATTTAATCCTATCGTTTTAATCCTAGATTAGCTCTAAATGTTATCCTCCTAAATTTGATTCCAACTTTTAACTCTAGGGTTTTGACTTCTAATTTTAACTCTATTTTTAACTCAACAATCTACTTCCTAAGTGGATTCTACTTTTGACTTCTACTTCCTACTCTACTTTTTACTTCCCAAAGTTAACTCTCACTTTTGGCTTTTGAATTTTAACTTCCCTAATTAAAATCTTAATTTAATCCTAGGTTTTTAACTCGCTATTTGATCTTTAATTTTTTATCCTAAATCCCCCCTCTAATCTAATACTAATTTCCGTCCATTGTTTCTTGTGGTTCCCTTTTAATTAAAATTCCTCCGTTCTACCCCATACCGCTTAACTTAGCCTAACGCGGTCAGTTTACGGTCAAATCTTAATTATAAGATGTTTTCGGAAACCTCGATTCCTAATCTATCAACTTTTGAATCTAAACTTCTAATTCACGCTAATCTCGGATGCTAATCACGCTCTAAGGGCTGATTAGGAAAATAAGTGTTAATTAGGGAAAAACGACTAGGATTAGTTTAATGACCCACCTCGTTACTGCTAGTGTCGGAAATGACGTCATCCCCGTCCACATGCGCGTCCTCGTGCTCCATGGTGGCCACTCGCGGTTGTCTTCTTTTATTTTTGTGCTATGGTCTTTATTTATTTTATTTTTTTCAAGGCCCACGGCTTAAGTTGTAGAAAAGAAAACGTTACAAGTATGATGGTCTAACCCTTTCCCCCCATTTCCTTCTTCTTTTTTTTCTCTCCTCCTCTTCCTTCTACTCTTGAACTATTCCACCAACCGTGGTGATGGTGGTCTTACGCTCTAGTCTCAAACTTCGTGAAGTTTTAATGAGCCTCCTACCCTCTTACGCAACTTTGCTTTGTGTCATCCTAATCCTCCTCCCAACGGTTGCAAGGAGTTCTTCTAGATTTCCTACCTAATCTCCTAGCTAGGCACTATTTATCGTCTCTCTCCTCTCCGCTCCTATAACACATCTTTCCCCCTAATTTCCTTCCATTGTGTGTAGGTGTGAGTGGTGAAACAAATTTGTGTGCAGGTACGGTGGTACTCCGCTCTTTTCTCCCTTCTCCCTTTTTGGTTTAGACCCTAATCCTACTCCTTCCCTAGCTAGTAATAGGTTAGTCCCACCTTTTTGTGGTGGTTTAGGTCTGATTTTTGAGTTAGTTTGAGAGAACCCAAAAAATCAGAACCCAAAAAGACCAAAAAAAACTTTGAGTTCAAAAAGAAGAGCGATCGATTTGGCTAGGTGCTGGACCCCGAGCCTGCCCACCACCTCCCGGCTGGCTGGTTGGGCTGGTCAATTAATTAAAAATAATTAATTAATTTTTTAATATGTTTTTTTTTTTGGTTCCCGATGGTGCTGCTGTGTGCTGGCCTGATGTTGCTGCTGTAGCTGGTCCTGATGTGCTGCTGTATGCTGGTCTTGATGTCGCTGCTGTATGCTGGTTTTCCGGCTAGGCTAAAAACTGGATTTCCGGCTAGGCTAAAAAGACTGGAATTTTTTGCTAAGGCTATCTAAGACTGGATTTTTGCTAAGGCTAAAAAGATTGGATTTTTGCTAAGGCTATTTTAAGACTGGGTTTTTGCTAAGGCTATTTTAAGACTGGGTTTTTGCTAAGGCTATTTTAAGACTGAGTTTTTGCTAAGGCTAATGGGGGAAATAACCGTCGGAGGTACTAAACTTACTAAGACCTTGGAAACAACTAACTACCTAAAACTTTTGAAGACACTACTCTAGACAAATGCAAAGAAACCTACATATCTTGGAAGCTAAACTCTGGAGGTTTCCACAAAGGCCTTGGAAACTAGACTTTGGAACTAAACACGGGGTAGATGCAAAGCTTCGCCGTCAAATTGGGTTTAACACCAACTTTAGGACTTCTTGACACCCCGGGGGTTCAAAGCTCCGCCGTCTACACTTTTAACATACGCTTTAGGACTCTACTTTGTCACTAGTTCAAAGCTTCGTCGTTTCCCAGGGGGGTCCACACAAGGGGAGAGACTTTAGAAGAGGGAAAACTAACTTTAAAAGAAAACACACACACAGGGTCAAAGCTTCGCCGTCCCGGAGGGGGGTCCACTTCACAAGTAGAAGATTAGGAGAGGGTTTGGAAGAAAATTTAGCAAAACATGTACAAGGAGGTCCAAAGCTTCGCCGTCCCGGAGGGGGGTCCACTCAACAAAGGAAATATTAGAAGAGGGTGTAAGAAAAAACTACAAAGGAAAAGAAAACTGGCACGTTAGATCACGTGGCAACACAACGCTCACACGCTAAAGGCCCCCCAAAGCGGCATCGCCAAGGTACGGTGGGGGGTGACTTTAGGATTAGTGCAAGATACAAAACAAAAGACTCTTAACTTCACAAGTTAGATCACGTCACATACAAGGGGGAGAGAGAGGCTCTCCAACTACAACAAAGTACAAAAACACTGTACAAAGAGTACACAAAGCAAGGTAGAAGGACCCCCAAGGACCTTCAAAGCTTGAAAATAAGCAACAATGGAGCAAAAAGTGCTCCAAAAACACCGTAGAGGTTTTTGGCTTGAAACACCAAAATATCCAAAATAACTTGGACCCACGGACCCAAACAAAAGTGAGGGGGTGTTTTAGAGAGAGAAATGGGGCCCTTATATAGGTTTCCCAAGGGCTCACCCCTCTCTCTAAAGCTCTAAGGTAACCTTATCAACGGGGATTTTCATCCTCATCCTCAAAGATTTTCATCCTACATCCTAAATTTCTACTTCTACCATCTACGCTGGACCAACATCCTAACTTTTGGAGATTAGCTCCAATCGTCGAACGGATTGCGCCGTTGGATCCAGAACGCCGTGTTTAGTCCTAGATCCCTCTACCCCCCGTACCGAGGCCAAAAACCCATCGTAGGCTAATTTAGTTTAAAAACCAAATCGTGGTAAAATCCTAGATCTTGGGGGTCTCCTATTTTGAGAAATGTGAATAGCCTAGGGTCTCCGGTAGGTGCGAGAGAGTCGGGAAGGACTTTTGGTTGACTTCGTTTCGCCATCGTATGGTCCCGGAATGCCGGTCAACGTGGCGGGGACCCCGCCACGTGGTTAATTCCCGAGGAATCTCGCCAGTTCGGGTACTTGCCGCTATCGGAATGTCGTGAAACTTCACGGAGCGCATTATTAACATAAAACAAGCTAGTCTAATTTTTAGTGAGATTTTATTGTAACCTGGGTAATTTCCATGAAATTCCCGTTGGAGGTTAGGAGGGTTGACCACCCGGAAAAAGGTTCTTCTGCAAGTCGGAAGATGCCGGGATTTTTCACGTGACCTCTCAGGGAGTCGCATGAAAGACGTGCGGGTGTGTTCCCGTACCTGGCACGATTGGTCAATGGAGATTTAAACTGGACATCTCCTTGAATCAGCGACAGTGCGGGAATCTTCTGCAGGTGGAGGAATCTTGGCGAACCGATTTTGCCGTTGGACTCCTGGCATGGGATTCACCCTAGAACACCATCCTTGGGCTGTAGATTCCTCCACAAGCCCGGTCTTGCGTGAGTGGCTCCTGCATGCTAACAATCGGGATTTTGGGAATTCGTCGATCTAATGGGGAATTCTAAATCTAACTCTAGGACCCGACCTAGTGGCCTCGCTGTGGATCCCTCGGACCGACCTAGCCATGAATTGCCACATTCATGGTGGGATTTAGCCCTTTTGGGGCTGTGTGACTCGAATCCTCCAACTCTAACCTTTCTGTTATTTCTATACTATTTTTAGGCAAGGTTTGAGGGATTCTAAGTAAAAAACACAAATCTAGACCAAATACTATAATGGGTATGACACAACCCTATTTCGGTTCTACACTCTTTTTATGGATTTTTCTATACTTTTATCAACTTTAAATTGCAAATTTCCAAAAAAATAATTCTACGAGTCCCAAGTGACAAATTGGGAGCTCACACCGTCGCAAACTCGACCCACAAAGAGTCCGGGTAAGGCTCGTACTCCACCCTCCTCGCCGGCAACAGATGACCTTTGTAGTGTGACAAGAGTTCGTTCGTCATTGCCCTGACCAACCGAATTTTGGCGCCGGCGTCTGCAAGAGAGATGATGCGTTTTCCACCTCTCTGTGATTTCAACTTTGCGACGGAGGTCTTCATGCTAATAACTTGGGCTTTGACTTGATCTGCAAGGAAATTGATGTCCTCCGGTCTAAGTTCGTAAAGGGGCTTGAAGTCGTTTGCCGCCAACGGTTTGCGATCCCTACTCCCGGATACATCGACCAGCCCCGCCGCGTCGGGAAGGAGACCTGCCATGAATCTCTCCTCTATCTTGATCCATCTCTGAACATCAGCGTCGTTCTCCAGGAAGAGTAGGAGGATTCTCAGTTCGGCGATGTCTTTCGCCTTTGCTCCCGCAAATATTGATGCCACCGACGGCTGAAACGCCTGCCCAACAAAGGAATAATAGTCAGTACGCGATCCGTAGACAGACCACGTGAACACAAGAAGTCCAATAAACAGTCGTGCGATCCCACGATCAGTCAATTACCACGAGGAAGTCGTTTAGGCAACACGCAGTCGTGAGATATGACGATGAGCAACTGACTTCTACATGCACAATTTGAAAACACCACGCACTGAACCGCGAGCACAAAAAACTAAACTAGCGCTATCTGGTATTTCATATGTTAAAGTCGTGGGATATCACGACTGTCGCACTCTAACGTAGAACTACCCCGTATCGCAAAGCCAGGACTTAGTCGTGGGATCCCACGATGACGAGGTTCTAACGTAATGAAGGTCTGAGATGTAGTGCAGGACCATCGGGAGATCCCACGATGGTCAGGTAGAGCGCACTCTGATGACCCCCCAAAAAAAATATGTCAACTCTAGCAGCATTCTTACATTGTACTCTACGGAGTGCGATCTGCCCAATATTGCTCGTTGTGGACTTCCCATACTCCGCCACTTGATTCTTGCGTTCAGCAGCTGCTTCGTGAAGTTCTGCTCCTTCTGTTCGCCAACGACATCTTGGTTCAGCGCCCGTGAGAAGTGCACTAGGTCTCCGTGGTGATCTTTGTCCGTCCACACAGGTAAAATATTGAAGGTGGAGGCGAGCTTCTTGTCCTTCTCGGGAATTACACCAAGCCTAATCAGGTCCTTGAATGCCTAGACAGTGTGTTGGCCCCCTATAATGTAGTAGTGCGTCTTGGGGTTTTCAAAGATCTCCTTCTTCGGCGCTTACTTCTCATAGTGCGACACTACCTTCATCGGGCCGTAGGGTCCCGCTTTAAGGGGAAGCACTGTCATGACTCTGTTCTCTGAGTCATAATCAGGTGTGATTCGTGCCTTCCTTGTCAGCGAATCAAGCTGGTCTACCTGAATTCCCCTGTACACAAGCAGTGCTACAGGTGCCTGGTGCAGATAGTCGTAGTGCACGCGGATGAGCTCTCCTTTGCTGTCACAGACTGGTTTCCTGCCCCATTTGTACAGGCCACCGAAAGAGTTCTCGTACAAGGTCCTCATTGCATTCATCTCTTCCGGTGTCATCTTCTTCACATCTGCCTCCCCTAGAGCCACAGCCCTGTGAAGCGGAAGCGGGGTATCCAATTTCTTCTTCTTTCCAGATGTCCCAGCTGCGGCTTCAACTTCGTCCCCGGGAGCACCAACTGCAGACTTCCTCTTCCTGGTCTTCTTTTTGGGGGACGGCGTGGGAGCAACCGCTGTCACGGCTTGGAGGGGAGCGTTCGTATCTCGTAAGTCTTCCAGGATTATGTCCCATTGGATCTTCAGCTCCTTAGGCTTCCACCGAGGCTTAGACGTGTCTTTGCACATTAGATGTGACCTTGCAGTCACAGACTCGCACAGAGTGAGGCTGAACTTCGCGTAGTCAAGGATCAGGCCAAACGTTATGATCTCCCCGGAAAGGGGAACCTTCTCCTCTACAACTAGGAGCGCTGTGTCGTCGTCAAGCCCCTTCATTTTTAGTACCTTCAGTCCGGCAGTTGGGTGCCCCATTGTCCCATTCACCAGCGTGGGAAGAATAGTGGCGGAGCCGTCACTCTCTGCTTTCCAGGCGATTCCCCAATGCGTAATCTGCTCGTCGCATCGGAAAAAGGCTTGTGGTGGATGTGGACCTGTGTACTCCAAAGACGTAATGTAGCAGTCGATGAAGGTACCAAGCTTCCTTGGTGTCAGTTCTTCTGGACCTTCGTCGACTTGCATTTCACTGCAGCATGGTAGAAAGAGATGTTAGTTTCCACATTGTCCGATAGAGCAGATGGTGGTGCAATATTATTCCCGTTCTAACTTTAATTTTTATCCTTAGTTGTGGGATCCCACGACGGATGTTATGAAAGAGAAGGAATGGTTTCGTGATCATTTTGATGACCTGGTTTCACAAATTACCGTTGTCGTGGGATATCACGATCGGTTACATTCACGAACAGTAGTGGGCAGGAGGTTACTGCATCTCAACTCACTAACTGAAGGCGTCCCGGCATATGACGACGGCACCAAATAACATAGAATGGATATTGGAATATCTTAGAAGGTGATCGGTGATGATCTGTGAAACTACTGTCTGTCGTGGGATCCCACGATTGATTGTTTACATAATCAACGCTATTTGTTAATGCGCCTGCATCTCAATTTCTCTACCCCACGCTAGACTTTCTCGTCGTGATTTTCCACGACGGTTTAGTACTTGAATGCTCTATGTAGGTGGCCTTCTAATTGTTAAGTCTGGGTCAGGCGCGGTCTTTACTATCCTCCATCGGGGGATCCCACGATGGGTTACTAATCCGCTGCCTGGTCTGTGCCTAATATGTGGTCTGGGTTTAGATTGCGTCTCCACATCTTATCATTGGGGGATCCCACGATGGGCCACAAACCCTAAAACTCGTGTGGCCGCGCAGTGGTGGGCGGCTAGGATTACAAGTCAGGGATCCTACGATGCTTGAATCTACACAGGGACTGCCCTGTTGTGGGATCCCACGATGCACGGTTTTAGGGTCACTATCCGCGTTAACAGAATCACGTACTCATTACCGTGTGTTCTTCTCGGCATAGGTACTATCGTATTTCTCGGCCATGTTTATAACAGCGACTATGACAGAGGCTCTACTACCCTCGTTTTCAGCAAAGTGCGTACCAATGCAATTGCAAACAGCCATACCCTAATTGTTGGCATTGTTTATAACGTAGACATTGCAAGCAAGAAACGGAAAGTAATGAGAATGTAGTTCAAAGTAACTTACGGGTCCTTCCAAACTAGGAGGTCTGCTGTACGCTGGGATGGAGCTGCTGCCATCGTAGCTTCCGCTTGCACGGGTCTGGCCTTGTTTTCAGCTACTACAGAAATGCCCTTCCGCTCTTCGAAAGACTGTTGCATGAAATTCAAATGCAGAAGAAATTGTAGCTTCAATCATTCACTGAGAATCACAAACTCCTAACTTGTTTCTTCATGACTAGCCAAGTGAATTTAATTGAAGAGAAGGTAAACTTAAATCATTCTAAAGTGACGGACTAAGTAGCCTATCGCACAGAAAACAAGCGTGTCTGATCATAGTCATAAATCCCTGCACAAACCATGTTCCTAATATCATTCACAAACAAGTACTGTCTAACTAAATAATATACAATGAACTCTTCGCTCCATTCCTCTTTGGGAGCAACATTCCCATTCCTTACTTCACTTTGCTTCAATTCAAACACTCACAGCAGTCCATACACATTGAACTCTAGTTCGTGAACTACATCAAGGTTACTTAGCATTTTAGGGTCTACAGTTCATATGAACCGAGAACTACGATGCGTGAGGAGAGCCTACAGCTGCAAGGAAGGCGAGTGCTAAACATTCATTGTATCCATGTACTAGAATGATGCAATCTACAAGCTTGAATGGGATCATCAATTCTTTCCAAGCCTAGAAGCTGAAATCCAGAGCAAACGCGCAGCTCTATGTAATCAGAAATCCACAACAAAAAAGTAATTAAATCAACCTCACAGATGGAGTCAGAACTACAAAATCAAAATGCTGCTTTGGAGGCTTGACTACGACAAACTAACCTGTTGGATGAGCTGAGTGAAATCCAACACCCTGTCCTTCTCGCGCACTAGATCCGGAAGCTTGCACACCGCCTCCGCCAGGAAATGCTTCGCACACTCCACCACGAGATAGCAGTGTCGTTCTCCGCGCAGCTCCACACAGACTCCGCCAGCGAAATTTGAACACGCTCCTTCGATGTCCCCCGACGCACTCAGCTCCGCGCACAAATGTTGAACCAAGCAGAGAACCTCCAAACAACCAAACTCACTCAAAATGCAAACCTTCAGACACTGACCCAAACTCACGGACTGCAGCAACTGAGAATGAACGCACAAGGAAAGCGGAGAAGCGCACGACTGAGGAAAACGGAGAACGGAGAAGCACACGACGTCGGGAGAAAAACACAGCAAGCAGACATCATGAGGAGGAAAGGAAACTAGGAGGAGAAGAAACCGTCGGGGGGAAATGCTGACGTGGCGCTGTCAGGTGCAAGACGGCGGAGGTCATGACTGCCCACCCTCCTCATGATTACTGACATCATGAGGAGGGCTTGACTAGAAGTCTTAAGCTAAATAATCACTCATTACACAAAATGCTGAAATTAGGTCGCACACTTGCACCTCACTAATTTCGTGACTTTTGATAATTACCACATACATTTTTTTGGTTTCTCTATAAGAATGCACTATTTGTTATTTAAGTATTGTTGCTATTGGAACTCTCGAAACTCCATGTCTACAAATAAAAATAATTGTAGAAACGTTTATTTACTTTGATGGCTTGTAAAGTAACTTTGTTGAAATAAGGCAACCTAGTTATACTATTTTAAATGTCGGTATGGGAAAAAAATGTACAAGTTGTAAATACTCCGCTCATGAAGTGAAGAGTCATGAGCGGAAAAAGTCCATGCTACGTTTTCCCAAACTTACCACATAACCTAAAAAAAAACCTCGCTCTTGCGGTTCAAAGACCCTTCATTCCATAAATCATGCATGATGTTGTACGAGTTAATTTTAACAAAAAAAAATGTAGTTTTACTATTTTAAATACTCTGCCCATGCAAACATTAGTTACGAATCATGAGCGGTTTAATTTCATAGATTGCTACATTGATTTCTAGGTTTAACCTTTGGTTTCGATGACTATTATTTTTTTACAAGCCGCTAAATATGCCTTTAACATAATGAACTTTGATTTCTAGTTTGCACTTGTGTCATTTTTCTAGAAAATGATTAGTCCAAATTATTTAATTAAATAGACATGAATGTAACGATTACATAAGTACAGGGAACATTGTTGATGATTATCCTATATAATTCTTTCTCATTCATCTCCTTTGCAATCATTTTCATGTATACAATCAACATGATTGGCAAATGTGTAATGAAGAAATAATATCTAAATTATCTTATTGTCTTCTATATTAATTGTCTTGCAATGATCATTGAATAGATGTGGACAAGAGCGTGATTGCCCGCGGTTTTAGGGGCATACTAGGTGTTAATCTATTTAATTTACTTCTGTTTTGGAGCATATTTGGAGACAGTTCTCCAAAGTACGTGACCAAGCCCAGCCGCCCATGATCTTGGAATTACTTGCAAAAAATGGAAACTAAAAAAAAATGTCAAACAAAGGACGTTCAGAAATGATCTTCAATTTATGAAAAAAAAATTAATATTAAGTTACAACTTCAATTTTTTGTTTTTAAATCGACATGTAATATGTATCGCAATTTTGGAAAACGTACCAATCCATGGACTTTTCTTGCTCATGACTTCATGAGCGGAAGATTAAGAACTTATACATTCTTTTTTTGATACCGACATGTACTGTTTTATGTATGATTTATGGAATGAGAGTTCTTTGAATGAACCGCAGGCGGAGGAGGACCTTTTTAGGTTACGTGGTAAGTTCGGAAAAACGTAGCATGATTGGACTTCTCCCGCTCATGCCTCTTCACTTCATGAGCGGAGTATTTTGAACTTGTACCTTTTTTTCCATATCGACATGCACTGTCTTATGCATGAAATTGCCAGACATTTTTAAAACGAAACCATTCCATGGGAGGGCCCATTTCATTCCCAATTTTTTTTACTTCACGTGAATTAGAATTTTGCAATGGGCAAGAAGTGAATAATTATAGTGGTGGAATCTAAATCCTGAGAGCAATTCCAACTTCCACGATAGAATTTTATGCATGCATGTATGAACCATCCATGACATTTTTAAAATGAAACCATTCCATGGCAGGGCCCGTTTCATTGATTTTCCAATTTTTTTTACTTCACGTGAATTAGAATTTTGCAATGGGCAAGAAGTGAATAATTATAGTGGTGGAATCTAAATCCTAAGAGCAATTCCAACTTCCACGATAGAATTTTATGCATGCATGTATGAACCATCCATGACATTTTTAAAATGAAGCCATTCCATGGGAGGGCCTGTTTCATTCCCAATTTTTTTTACTTCACGTGAATTAGAATTTTGCAATGGGCAAGAAGCGAATAATTATAGTGGTGGAATCTAAATCCTAAGAGGAATTCCAACTTCCACGATACAATTTTATGCATGCATGTATGAACCATCCATGACATTTTTAAAATGAAGCCATTTCATGGCAGGGCCCAATATTTTTATTCCCCATTTTTTTTAATTCACGTTAAGATGGATTTTTCAACGGGCAAGAAGTAAAAATAGTGGTGGAATCTAAATCCTAAGAGCAATTCCAACTTCCACGATAGAATTTTATGCATGCATGTATGAACCATCCATGACATTTTTAAAATGAAACCATTCCATGGCAGGGCTCGTTTCATTGATTTCCCAATTTTTTTTTCTTCACGTGAATTAGAATTTTGCAATGGGCAAGAAGTGAATAATTATAGTGGTGGAATCTAAATCCTAAGAGCAATTCCAATTTCCACAATAGAATTTTATGCATGCATGTATGAACCATCCATGACGTTTTGAAAATGAAGCCATTCCATGGCAGGGCCTGACTGTTTCATTCCCGATTTTTTGTGCTTCACGTGAATTAGAATTTTGCAATGGGCAAGAAGTGAATATAGTGGTGGAATCTAAATCCTGAGAGCAATTCCAACTTCCACAGTAGAATTTTATGCATGCACGTGTGAAATTCCATGACATTTTTAAAATGAAGCCATAGTTCAATGGCAGGGCCCGTTTCATTCCCAATTTTTTTATTTTCATGTGAATTAGAATTTTTCAACGGGCAAGACTAGAAAATAGTGGTGGAATCTAAGGTTGGAGCAATTAAATTTTTCTAAATCAAATTTTATGCATGCATGTATGAAATTTCATGACTTTTTAAATATTATTTAAGCCGTTTCAAGCCATCACGCATTTCATTCCCAATTTTTTGTTTCACATCGGTGGAGATTGTTCAAATAACAATAACAAATAACAATATTACGTACATCGTTGTCAAATAATGATGTAGATGTATACCACGTTCGATCATTTCAAAAATCCAGATGAAGATTGCATGACCTACAATATTCTCATAAATGACATGATTCCAGGTTTAAGCATTCATCACCCGTCAAAGTGCATTAACAAATTTGAAAGCATTTAACTCATTAAATCATTCAGACTGAGATTTAAAATACAAAATAAATAAATGGTTTAGTTTGTTCTTTGTTCCATCATGATTGCACATCCAAAGTCCTTCACAAGGGGCTTTTTTGCGTTTCCCTCTCTTACTTTCCCCTATGTAAACAACAATCTTATGACTTTTCATTGTGTCAACGGATTGTGACACAAGGAGAAGTCATGGATTGCCGTTTACGCAGGAAAAAATGAGAGAGGGAAACGCAAAAAAGCCCCTGGTGCTTTATTTAAAAATTCGTAGATGAAATAAAAATTGTGTCAATCATTGTTTAATCCGTAAAGTCCCATATTAAACCATAGGATGTTGTACTACATAACAAGAATTATATATGAAATCAATCTGTTAACTGACATTTTTAATTAGCAATATTGAGTTAGATTGAATTTTAAGTTTATATGTTCCCAGTCTGAGATGACGTAAACTTAATTGAGGAAAAAATTGGAAACAAATAATCAGCGTCATTTTCATTTTTCATAATACCCTAAACCCTAAAAGCCGTAAACCATGAACTGCAGACCCTGAAAACGTTAATGTAAAGCGCTGCCACTGTATACCCTAAACCCTATTAAACCCTGAAACCCTAAACCTTGAAACCCTGAACCCTGAAACCAAGAACCATGACCTTGAAACTGTGAACACTACACTACAACATGTACCCTAAACCCTATGACTGTGGACCCTAGACCCTAAGATTGCATTCATTGGAATAGAAAATAACAAATATGAACATTCGGGAGTTCAAACTTTTTGTTGATTCTTTTTGTAAGTGAGGTGTTCCACATGTTTCAGGTGCTCAAGCTTTTGGGTTCACGAGATTTGGTACAGTTCGTTTCTGTAGGATACGTATAATCAGGTCGTGTAGGGGAAGAATTCCGAGTATTGATCGGGGAAGCGTGTGACATTCTGTCAAGTAAAAGTCTTCAGAGTTTGATCCGCTTTGGTCAAAGCATCATTGACTCCTAGAAAACGGTGCAACGATACCATCCTTGAATGCGGCGAATTTCAAAATGTCAGTGAAGAATCGGAATTTCAGTGAAGCCTGGATTTGCGAAGTTCCAGTCAGAAAGTCAAGAGCCCCACACCCTCCCTCCTTGTAGTCGGAGATGCGCGGAATTCGAGAATGCAATCAACTTCCGAAGTGAAGGACCGCACGTACCCCCCAGCCGTTGTTGATTGTGGCACGGCATTCAAGAACGCATCCAACATTCGAAATCAAGGATGGCTTGGTGATTTCAAAATTCGCGGCGGGAATTCAGAGCTGAAGAATTCGAACCAGCCACCTGGTTCATAACCCGAAAAGAACCTGGAGCTTGCTCTTTTTGTCTGCACACGTGAAGAGGCGGAGCAGGCTGCGGAGTGGCGAGTGGGTGTCTGCCGGCGTTGGCAACAGAGTGGGCGTGGAGGCGCACGAAGTTCTGACCGAGCCAGTTGCTGCAAGGTAAGAATGCATCCCTTGCAAGTGTTATGCGATTCCCAATGTTGAGGATTTTGTAGTCGAATTGACGCCACTGCACTCTGTCACAAACTGAGGATGTCGTAGATTGAAAGTGAAACGGAGTCTGCGATAATTTTCTTCGCGCATTGTACTCATTTTGCGAAAAACTCACGTGCTTAAGGGATCACCATGTTGTGGTGACATTGAGGTTCCTTTTGAATCGCGGGACGGCACTGCCCTGAGGGCAAGTTGATATGAGAACCTTGTACGTGGATGACAACCGGTCAGAACGTCTTCACAAAGTAGTGAAATTAGGTTGCGTTAGGAATTAGGCGAACTTACATGAGGAAAACCCAGCCATCAAATTCAACTACTTCTAAGAACGTTTTTTATTGTACCTATGGAGGTTCAAGAGTCTGAATTACAACAAAATCCACTTTAAAAGTAGAGAATTTTTGTACAGTAACTGAGAATAGTTATAGAGTGTCGAATGTCATGAAACCAGTGACAGGAAACCTAATTTCACGATCTTCTGTAGATACGTTAGTCTACGACAGTAGAATACGTGTATATATCCAACATACGTAAGCATCGTGGGATCCCACGATCTCCGCTTATTCAGCGTGGGCGAGACCTCTCAGTCTTCGAGTATAGAGATATCGCGGTCTGGTAGTCGAGGGATGTTCTATAATTTCGTCGTGGGATCCCACGATCGATTGAACCTTGGCTGTGGCCTTCCTAGTGTACGTTTAGGTGCCTTACTTTTTGATGACCGTCATACTCCTCGTCGATCTTGTATAAGCATCGTGGAATCTCACGATCACATTCTCGGTTGGCACCAGGTTCTCCTACTCGAGGGGGTTCACAAACACTCTTCCGGAATTTACAGGATACCGAACTCGTGGGATCCCACGATTGATTGATAATATGTCGGGGACTCATCAGAGTGATTCAATTTGACCCACTACTTCATTTGTATTTCTGTAGCGGTCTATGTGATCCCTTAGGAGGATCTTGGAATACCGCGATCTCTGGTTTAAGTGATTAAGCGCCAAGAGTGTCGTGGGATCCCACGATGTACTGAACGTTCTTTGGTTAATGTCTTCTAAACTTCTGCGACGTTTTCTTGGATGCCTTGGCTTCTTCCCAGTGGTTCTGGGACGGCCTTCTTGAGATTGCACTATCGCGTCTGGGCTTTTGAACTTCTTGTTGACAGTAACTAGATTCACTTGTTCATGTTGCGTTGCCGTGTGATTGTGAGTTCCCACGACTGTACAGACGTTGATGCTTCTGTCCTTCATGTCGTGAGGTTACAATGCCATGAATGCAGCGCTCTTCTGTAGACATGCCTAACTCCTTGAATGTATGATGTACAGGTTTTACGGATCGTTTTAATCTCGTCTACGGGATTCGATAGAGCTCACTCTGACAATGGATTCATTCTGTGAGTCTGCTGCTGATGCGATAGTTCCGTATGTGGACGGAACGCATGTAGAGGGTGAATCATAGGATTCCACTGGTGGATGTGAAGCGTTTGTGAATGGAGATTGGGTTAAGCTGTTTGTGCCTGGATTCGGTGAAGTTGGATCAGGAATCGTTAAAGAGGTTCGTCCCCAGGGCCAGTGGCTGGGTGTGCCCATACCTGTTGAGCCTTGGATTTACATTCTGGTGCGACCTCATTCTGTCAAATTAAAATTCCAGGATTTGAAATGCTTTCCTTGTCAGAGGGGTATGAATACATTAGAGGATGTTCAAGAGAATGTAGTGTTGTGGAGAGCCGCCGACGTTGTTAGAGCGTCGGGGGATCCCCCGATGGATCCATGTCCGTATATTCGTCAAGGAGCCTGGTTTGGACTTGATGTGCATTGGAAGGACGCCGACGGACTCCTCGTTTCCTCGGGTCGTATCATTTGTTGGAGTCCGGAGGATCATTTCCAAGAGGAGACACTTGGTGAAGGTTTCATAGGTGTGACAATCCTCGATGTTTTTGTGGGTGACACCGAAGCCATAATGTCTCACAACAGGTGGCCAATTTCGGAGTGTTGGTTTCCCAACGGTCGTTCGTTGAAGGAGACAGTGGATCATTTTGCCGCCATTCCCGATATGGACTACCCTCTCGCTTACCTCGGAGGTAGAATGAAAGCACCATACCGGTTTATAGTTCGCAAACCCAATTTGGAACTGAAGGAATCGCAGTACTCCCGCAAAACGGCAGACGAGGAGATTCGGAAAGTCAGCTCGGAGAAGTGCTGCAGACGTCTGTGTTGTCAGCATTATAACCAGGAGTTCACGCTGTTAGTAAGGCAGAAGTACTACTTGAAGTCGTTTGACGAGCGCCGTGAATATGGGATTGGAGTGGGAGGACAACTACACAAAAGGTACGGGGAGCGGAAGCGGAAATACGTCACGCTAGAGGGAGTTGATGTTTGTGGCAAGGCGTGGCACATAATTCACGGCATCCCGAAGTCCACTTACCACAGTTACATCGAGATGTACAACGACGGCGTCGTATCAGGGACGCACAAAAACAAAGGGGTTAAGCGCCCGCGGGCTCGGACTGTTCAGGTCGCTGGGACTATGAAAGCCATTATTGACGAGAATGCTGATCAAATGCCCCATCAAATGCGCGGCATCGGGAATGGGCGAACGGACACTCTAAAATTCCTTCCTCCCGGAAGAAATTGGAAACGAGTCCGAGCAGACGCCAACGAGGTAGTGCCCCTTATCTCTTGTCACTGCTTTATTGATCGTGAGATCTCCCGACGAGATCAATGATCGTGAGATATCACGATCACTGTTCTGGTGCATTGCTTGTCATTTGCATTCCTTCCCCTTCGCTCGTACCGATGCTTAAGCGTACCAATTCTGGATGTGCAGTTGAATGCCGACTACGGTCTGCCGCCCGTGAGCCAGTCGACTATTAGTAGACTCAAGCGGGAGAACTTCAACAACATCTCCATTAAGCCTGTCGGAAGTTTGTTTGCAAAATGTACTACGTGCGACGACCTACAGCAGTTTATTCTGAAGTCTCCGAAAGGAAGCCCCGAGTACGTGGAGTTCATGAAGTAGCGGACTCATCATCTGAATCACCAAGCTTCTTGCCGTCATTTGTATGCGTCTTGGCGTGAGGAATCCAAACGAGATCCTCGAAGAATTTTATGTATAATTCACGACAAGATGGATACATCCAAGACGGCTCTACCCAGACTCCGGGTGACAACGAAGGCCACGGCTGGTTTGGGGCAGCTTCCGATGAGCGTTACTGGAATGGTAGCTCATGGCCATGGTGACGGTGCTTACGCCCATTATGCTCCATCTTGTTGGCCGGCGGACTCCAACTTCACCATTTCGTCTTTGGCGAGGTTGTTGCGCCGGCTGGAGGGTCCACCTATTCGAGAGGCAGGCGACCTCTTTCCATATCCGTCGGCTAACTCATTGTTCGAGGCACTGCTAAGAGGAAAGTCTAGATGTATGGACAGCCTAACCTTCACCGAACCTGGAGCTTGGGTCGGAAGTACCCCTCTTCCTGAAAATTTATATCTTCAGCTTGACAACTCTGCCAAGTATAACAAGAACAAATATCTGATGGCGTTCTTATCCTTGCTCACTGCACGAGGTGTCTTCAAGGAAATTCAGGTTGGGTTTCTACTAGTCGGACACACTCACGAGGACATCAATGCATATTTCAGCCACCTTTCCAAGGCCCTGAAGACCAAGAACACTTTTGTTGTCGTTGACCTCATGAAAGCCTTCATGCAGTCCCAAGAACTGTCATTTATGCCGGAGTTCATACAGGACGTGGGGGATTTCAAGTCGTTTGTGGAGGGTTACCAATGCGATCGCGGGGAAAAATTAATTGGATTAGGGGAGATGCACCTGTTCAAGTTCTACGTGGACACTGATGGGATCCCCGTCATGAACTTCAAAAGGTCAGCAGTTGATTCGAACTGGTTGCTGTCGAAGAAACCTTCTGAACACATTTGGAAGACAGACAGCAATGGTCGGCCCATGCTCCCTCACGGCTGTCCAAAGCCTGTTCCGTTTAAGCCCATGTGGGACAGCGAGGTTCCGATACCGCATGGAAATCAAGAGAAGGCAAGGGAAGCGGCGCGGAAAGCTACCTTGAACAAGGGTTTCATGCTAATAGGACTCGAGAAATACATTCAGTACTGGCAATACGGTATTTCTAGATGCGAGGGATTTGCAACTGCGTTCGGTCCATACGTGGATTACTGGAAGTGTGTTCTCGATGAGCTGAAGGAACCGTTACCCGAGTGTCCTCTGGAGTTGGTGGAAGGCTTCTGGCCACAACACGATTGGAGGGTGGCGCGTAATGGAGTCCCTCGCCCAGGATCGACGGTGAATCCCATGGACGTGATTCCGGAGGAAGAAGAGGAGCCGGAGCCTTACTGCGGCCCTGCAAATGAAGCGCCAAGGGAAAGCTTTAATCCATGGCTAGATATACGACCAGGCTGTTGGGTACTTGTCAGACCGGAAGTCCCGGAATCATGTGCTGTTTGGCAGGGAAGAGCATTGTCTACTGTATGCAGAGTGGAAGGAGATGTGAATAACGGGAAGTTCTTGCTTCAGTACTGGCGACCCGATAACTCCGAAACGAGTCTGGAATTGCTTTATCGGAATTGCTGGTACGGTAAATGGGTCGTTGAAAAAAGTCCCCCCACCTGGGTAGACGCAGGTGCTGCAGTGTATGCGAATTGGTCCAGGAGAGTGGATCAAAAATCACGGACGATTCCTCAGAAGAGTAGGGAGGCTGCCTTAGTGAATTTGAATCGGGCAAACGTGGTGGACCCATGATTGAGTGCCTAGTCCGGGGTCGCTACTGCCATCGTGGGAACTCCCGGCGCACTGTGTCGGTCGTCGCGGCAATCGTGAGGTGTCACGATGCATTCTGCGGGGCGCGACTGCCATCGTGATATCGCACGACGCATTCTACATCCAGTAAGCGCAGCTGTAAGTGGGGGTTTCGAAGTACAGTCCGTTGAGTCAGTAGGACTGTTCTTCGATTAGTTTTTCAGAGCATCTTTTTGTGACTTGTATATGTAAAATAAATCTGTATGAATATATTAATATGTTTATGATTTCTATTCTTTGCGTGCGGCACGAGGGCAATGACTTGATAGCAGAAGCGCGGGATGTCTTTCTTCCTCTCGTCTCCTGAAATGGAAGTGGTTTATGTTTGTGTCCAGAACAGAATACATTGCTCGGGTCACACATGCACTCAAATGAGTCTGAATAATGCATTTCTTTTCTCTCACAGTTACACTGTTGGAATTCTAGTCTTCTAGGTTTTGCATCTTCACAATTATATAGCGGACATTCAACCAAGTACGAATTTTACTATTTTTTGCAGTGAAAGAACCTTGATGTTCTTTACACAAACTGAAACTACTGTCATTATTTCAGATGGAATATTATGTTTACTTAGCCGTTATTCATCTTCAGATGTATGTTGAACGTCTGAGCACCTGTGACTCAGTGGTCTACAGTTCTTCAATTGTCACTGTGAGTAAGTTACTGTGATATGCCCCTGTCACTTCGTCATATTTGACTACCTTAGCTCCACTATGTTAGCAGTCCGTCGGGAGATCTCCCGGTGAATCCTAGAACCGGACTCCTTATTCCCAAGAGCAATTGCTCATCTGGTAATTGTCAACTGATGTTTGAATTTCAAATACACTTGTGTGTACTTCCTTTGAACTCTCGGGATACCATATATCTTTGAAAGAATCGCCCCCCTCGTGCCTTATTGTGAATCATTCTTGATGAACTCAGATATCACTTGCACTTTAGCACAGGAATCAAGTTGTACCCCACTTCGACACCAAGATTGTCAGTGAAGCCGACTCATATTCTACACCCCCGTCAGGGGATCTCCCGATAGAATTATGTGAAGATCAGCACTCACTGAGGGATTAATATGGGATGGGGGCCATGTTTGCAAGAAGTGGTGGTCATCGGGGGATCTCTCGATAGGTTCTGAGACTTCAGTTGTGCTGTAAATTGGATGCCTAAACTACGGAAACCCGGTCCACAGATCTCCCAATACAATCATGTGAACTCTACCACGGATCCACTATGTTACAACTACACGATTTCTTTCATTTCCAAGCACATGAAGCACTCCCCGACATACTTGTGGGTGCTGAATTGGATGCATGCAAAGCGTTCCTATTTCAGGAGATCTCCAGATCCATAGAAAAACATCAGGGGATTTCACCGCCTCTTTACTTCTGGACTATTGAAAGTCCAGAAGTAGTTAAATATGGCATGTTCTTGATTCACCTTCATTTGAGGTGAATACAATTTGCATTTTATTTTGAACCAACTCCACTTGAAGTGAATACGACTTGATGAAATTATTTCATTTAGCTAGACTACAGGTAATATAGCACTTTCAGGAAGTAGCTATATCACCTTTGCTCACTATAATTGTAAATGAGTTATAGTGACTAAATACTAGCCTTTCTTATGACTTATGGAGTATATGTTTTGCTTGTTCAAAATAGAAAACTCCGTCCCAGTACAACACCCATATTTTCTTTGTCAAGTTGGCGATTGAGATCATCTTTGATTTGGTGAACAGATCATGAACCCCGCAAGAGTGAACAAAGCAGAGGATAACTATTCAGATGACAATGTCCAAGTTCATCCAGAAGAGGCATTGGATATTCCCGAATGCGAAGGTGTTCCACGAAGTCTTTGGAGCACAAAGTTAGTAACACTTTTTAATGAGGGTGGTCTTGCAATAGCGGAAGGGATCTGTCACAGTGTACGCTCCGAGCTTGTAGTTGGCGCTACAAGTGCACTTGGCGACTCTTATTTTGCTGTTTAAATCTCAAAGACGTTAGATACCAATCATGTTCTAGATGAATGGAGGTTTTCAGTCCGTGCATGGCCGATTGAGAACGTGTTCTATAATGGTACAAGTCTTCGGAATCACGAGCTCCGTTACAATTACAATTGTTGTCAGGCAGCTCTTTTGGCTCCTCTGTTGATACGGAGCACACGGTATACGAGTACAGTGAGGAACCCGCCAAGAGAAACTTGTGTGAAGGCCAAAGCTCTTCTCACTCAAGACTCCATAAATAGTGTTTCAAGCAACACTTGCTGTGTCAACAACTGCGTTCAACCGTTTTCCAGAGACAAAATTAGAGCTTTTCGAGAGCGTATGTATCGAGACACATCGTATAAGTTTCGATACCACATGAAGCTTGATGTTTATAGACAAGTTCATCGTGATATGCAAGGAAAGAGGATGGTCACCGTGGAGGGTATAGATGTTTGTGTGTCTGCTTGGAGGCATATTGCTGGAGAATTGGAAGCAACTTTTCATCGTTTCCAAGGATATGCAGACCAGGGTTTCAATGCCCAGCCCCATGGAAATACTGGTTTGCGGAAGCCTCGGAAGCACACTGAGCAAGCCACTGCTACTTTGAAGTGCATTCTAGAGAAGAACGCTGATCACATGCCTCACCGTACTCGGACGCTGAAGTTGGGCGAGAAGGTAGTCTCCATGATTCTTCCAGCTACGTGGAAATGGAAGGAAGCTATTCCTGAAATTAACTCTGTGAACACGGTCTTTGGATTGAAAGAAGTATCTACATCCAATTTGAGCAAGATCAGGAAGGTTAACTTTTCAGAGTTTGACGCTAAGAAACCTGGAGACAATTTTGCACGTTGTTCCACATGTGATAGATACCATTCACTTAGGAGAAGTGCACCTGCTGGGTCTCAATCAACTTTAACATGGGCCAAGAAGTTAGATTTGCATTTGGTTGTTGCTAGGGCGCACAAGGAATTGTATTATGCAAATCGTTACAGGTCAAATTCCTACCCACATGAGTGCTTGATGATCATGCATGATAAAATGGATCATGCCAAGACCGCTTCCCCTGTTTTCTCCCACAAACATAAGGCTATTGATGGTCTAATCAAGTTGCCTGTATCTGTAACCGGTATGATAGCCCATAGTCATGGTGATGTCCGTTATGCCCATTATGGCCTGGACATCTTCTCTCATGATTCCAACTACACAATCGGCTCCTTTGCTAAGTTGTTGTGAGATTTGGAATTGCCTCCAAAGTATTCCTCCAGGGAGTTGTTTGTTGGCTCCAGATCAGCTCCTCTTTTTGATGCAATTCTACAAGGAGATCACATTTGCAAAACATCTCTTCGACCAGCTCCAGAGATTCCAATTTTAGGGCTGTCACTCCCTCCGATTTTGAATGTTAAGATGGACAATGCTACTGGTGATAATAAGAATAGATTTGTGTTTTGCTTTTGGTCCCTTCTTGTTGCCAAATTTTTTTTCCGGGAAGTGTATGTGAATTTCATGCTTGTGGGACATACTCACGATGATATCGATGCACTGTTTGGGAGGTGGAGCATGTTGCTGAAGAAAGAAAACTTTCCCACCATTCCTTCACTTATGAAGTCCTTCATGGACGTAGAATCGGTTCCTACAATTCCCCATCTTGTAGAAGAAGTGCCTGATTTTAAGGCCTTCATTCAAGGATTCATCATGGAGGGAGACAAGTCTCTTGTTGGGCACACCAAGGCTCAACAATTCAAATTCTACCTAGAGTCAAATGACTACCCAATCATGAAGTACAAGCTTCTGTGCACGGATGTAGACTGGCTTCCTAAAGAAGGTGGAGGCATTAAATTATGGCAAGAAGACTCTGAAGGTCGAAGTTTTTGGCCGCGTGGAGAGCCGGTCTCTGTTTTTTCACGCCCCATGAAAGGTGTTGATGACATATTCAAGGGTTTAACGGGATTCATCAATTATTGGGAGAAATTGTCCAATGAAGACCAAACTGGGGAGTACAGAAGACGGTATGAGCATTTAATATACTATTGGCGAGCAGTGAAAGCAGTGTTGTATGAACCTATTGAACCTCCATCTTCTTTGAAAGATGGCTTTTGGCCATCCACTCGTGTTGCACCGACGATCGAAGTTCAGTTTGAAGATAATGGTGAGATTCGGGAAGACTTTGCAGAGGATGACATCTATGTTGGGCAATTACGCGATCGCCCACAACAATCCTTTCGGGTATTGCGTGATGTCTATGCAGAATACTTTCTTGCTATTCGTCCCGCGGATGGCGATGCAAGGCCTGTTTGGATTGCAAGAGCGTTGTCTGATCCAAATTGCAACCCCGAAGAACCCAATTCTGTGCTCATTCAGTATTTCAAGCCTACATCAAGAAACCGAAACATTCAAGAATTCTACACTGGTTGGGATTCTACAGGAGGATTACGCTGGAAGGTTGACAAAGTTCTCCGTCCTATTTGGGAGCATACAGATTCCTTGATGACTGCATGGAAGTCACAGATCAAAAAGGACATGACTCAGTGTAAGCTGAAGATCCCGGCCGCTCAAATTGAAGTGATTCACGACAGTTTAGCTGCCTTGAATTCCACTTGAGCATAAATATTACTCTACTCAGTTCATTCTATAGTAATACTTTGCTTTTATATTGTGTAGGTAATGCTTTTGATTTTCTTATAGAATTTTGTATTGTGCGTCATACAAGAGACGTAATATATTTGCGTGTTAAGTGTTTTTATACTATAGATTTGCTTTCCATAAGCAATAGAAATTCTATGTTGCGTGGTATACAATAAATAGTATAAGTTTGTATGTTTTGATTTAACCTTATGGATTTCCATTGGAATCACGGTTTCAAGACAGTGTATTAATTGCTTTTGTGAAGCAATTGCATTTATATATGAATATATTTTATTATTGCATTCTACCTTTATATGTTTCTATGATTGACTTTAGTTTCCTTCTAAATTGACTATAGAAATGCATTTCAATATTTGAAAGAATTGAAAAAAATGGTAGTAGGTATTACCACTTTTTATTTTGTTAACGTGTTAAGCACTTGTCACATTTTGGGATAGGGGCTTCTATGTTGTTACAACTTTTCTGCCTACAAAGTTTACTTAGCAGCACCAAGTCATGTATATTTCATAGGTGCTCGTCCAAACTCAACGGGAATTGAACTCGGACCGCTTGAATGAGATAAGCATTCCCGTACAACCAACTGTGGACCTCATGACTTGGTGTTCAATAGATGGCATGATCTTCACTTATATAAATTGAAAAACGATTATTATACTGAATTGTATATATTTAAAGACTTACTGAGTACAGTAACTCTCATTTTAATGGAAATTTCACTTTACAACTAATGAGCTTAGTGTTTATCATCCTAAATTTGCTAAACTCAAACTTCAATTTTTGGACGTCTATATGGGTAATGCTATTTTGAGAAGGGCCGACTCTTTCAAAATATTGAATATATTGTTTATTCGTCGATGGGATGGAGAACTGAAACCTCTCTTGGGGAATCTATCTAAAAATCTCCCTAGACTTCCCTCAGACCAATTTAGCCAAGCCTGGTCACATGCACAGTGATTTTAGGCTATTTTGGGTAGGAACCCTCAAACCTTCTAGTTCCCACTACTTCGGTAGTTTTAACCTATTTACAAGTGGGTTTTAGGGCTATTCTAAGGAGAAAAGGCTATTTAGGAGCAAAGGACATATTGGTATGTAACATGCCCAATTTGGTTTTATACTCTTTTTAGGGCTTTTTGTATATAATTACAACTTAAATTGCAGACTTTAAGAAAAAAGAAGACTATGAGTCCCAAGTGACAAATTGGGACCTCACAGCTATCTGTCCAAAAACAAGAAAGTAAGGACTTTTGCCACTAGTAATCTTATCTGAAGTATTGTAAGCATGGACTGCGGATGCCAGTTTCCGGTCCCAATCCGTCTTGTGCACGGAAACCATTTTGTTCAAACTCTTCCCAATGATTCCATTTGCTCTCTCAGTCAGCCCATTTGCCTTTGGATTGTAAGGTGTTGTCTTCCTATGTTTGATCATGTACGTCCTTGTGATGTTTTCGATAACATCATTGAGGAAATGGGTTACTCTATCTTTGACCAACTCTAGGGGATGCCCAAACCGCATCATGATTTCCTCAAATAGGAAAGAGGCTGCTATGTTGCCATCATTCTTCCAGGTTGCTCTTGCCTCCACCCACTTGGTCGCGTAATCAGTGGCCAAGATGATATACCTCTTCTTTTGGGAACTGGCCGGATAACCCGGATTGATTGGTCCTATGAAATCAATCCCCCACTTCTCAAATGGAGAAAGAAGAATAATGGGAGTCAAAGGCTAGTGATTTTTGAAAGCTGGTGCTCCTGTCCTGTGGCACTGATCGCAACTCTCCACGTAACTTTGAACATCCCGGATCATGGAAGGCCACCAATATCCTAAAGACCGGATCCCGTTCATTGTTGTAATGGTTGCAAAATGTCCACCTGAGGATCCGAAATGGAGAGCATTCATCACTTGTTTTCTTTCCCTCTTCTCCAAACATCTTCTTAGCAGATCATCTGCTCCCATTTTGAACAGCACTCCATGTATCAGGGTATAAGGAGACACCTTTTGTTGGAATATGATCCGCTCCTCCATTGAGTACCCATTAGGATAACGGTGTTCCACCAGGTAGTCAATGATGTCTTGGAAATCCGAAGTCGTCTCTCCTCCAATGTGGTACACAGTCAACTTTGTTTTCTATAGATGCCACTTCTGATTTGGATATCCCTAATTCCTTTTCCGGAAACTCATCTGGGAAGTCTGCGAATATCCCTTCTACTACTTTTGGTCCTCTCTGCCTAGAGAGGAAATCAGCATTGGCGTTTGCCTTGCCAGATTTCACCACTATCTTGTAGTTAAATTCTTGCAGCAGAAGTATCCACCTAGCTGTCATTCCGGATAGATCTGGTTTATTTACTAGATACTTAAGTGAATCATGATCAGTATAGAAAATGACCTTGTATCCTAGAAGATAATGCCGGAATTTCTTGCAAGCATAAACCACAGCAAGGGCTTCCCTTTCAGTTGTGGTATACTTCCTCTCAACGAAACTCATTTACCTACAGGCATAGTAAATAGGGCACTCTCTCTTTTCTTCATACTGCCAAAGAATTGCCCCTAGACACCATCCGGATGCATCTAAGATTACATGAAATTCCCGGATCCAATCCGGTGGAGATAGGATAGGAGCTTTGACCAGCCTACTCTTCAAATCCTCAAAGGCCTTCTGTCTCTCCTCAGTCCATGTAAACCCTACTTCGTTTTTCAGGAGTTCAATCAGAGGAATAGCCAGTTTGGCATAACCCTCAATGAACCTCCTATAGTAACCAACACATTCTAGAAATCCACAGATTTCTCTTACACAAGTGGGAGCGACCAAGGCTAGGATAGCCTCAACCTTATCCACATCGACTTCCAATCCTCTTTTGCTAACAACATGTCCCAGCAAAAGTCCAGATTGCATCCCCATGAAGCACTTACCCAGATGTAACTTCAATCCGGTTTCCTGGCATTTGATGAAGGTCTTCTCCAAAAACTCCAGCTGTTGATTTTGCTCGCTAAACATGGCAAAATCATCAATGAACACCTCCAGGAAATGTCTAAGGAAGTCGCAAAAAATATCCATCATCAGCCTTTGGAATGTTCCGGGCGCATTGCACAACCCGAATGGCATCCGCTTAAATGCAAATGTCCCCCACTCCGCAGTGAAGGTGGTCTTCAACTGGTCTACCAAGCGGATAGTCACCTGATTGTATCTGGAAAATCCATCCAGGAAACTGTAACATTTCTGACCGGATACTTTATCAAGGATTATATCCGTGAATGGTAATGGGAAATAATCCTTCTTTGTTGCGGCATTTAGCTTCCAGAAATCTTGACAGACCCGGATCTTCACCTTCCCATCTGTCGCAGCACAGAGTAAGTGAATTCCCTGTTATACTCCCAAAAACCACTCTAAAGCATAATAAAATGACTCTAAAGATCGAACCCACGAGATTCTATGAAGTGTCTAGCTCTATTCCCAACTTAAGCTCAGCCAGTATCCAATTTCTACTTTCCGGTCCTAGATCTAAAACCGGAAACAACAACACCCCAAAAACAACGACCAGACCTCTCTCTATCTCTTACGGCCTGTCAAGCTACTTGGTCCTGTAAACTTCCAAAACCCAGGATCCTACAACTTCAGATCCCGGTACTCTTCTGGACCGATCCGTTCCGGTCCTCTCACACGTACTCTCACTCTACTCTGGTTTAGTTTTGCCTCTGTTTCACCATCAGAGGGTTCGCCGCTTGCTTTTGAGAGTGGCAGGCCCGCCACTCCTTCCGTGACTTATAGTGGCTGAAGACCCACTTTTCTAATCCACTACTTCCTACACTAGCGCGGATCCGGTTTGATCTCTCATAGCCACCCGGACAACGATCCGGTTTGCAGGTCACACAAAGACCCCCCGTACGATCCTCTCATACTACAACAACCTTGATGCCAAGTTCCCTCCGTGCAAAGTTAGGTGGTTACAAGCGAACCCGTCCGTTCCAACATCAACTAAAGTCCTCCCGTTTACCATCTAGGGCAGCGAGACCTCACGGGAGATCGGACACTCAACCGGATTTCCTATCCAGGAGTTCTAGCGCGACTAAGGACTCCTTCCCTATCCGCCTAGCCTAACAACGGCTTTCTCGCCCGGAATCGTGAACTAAAGAGGTGCTGAGGCATTGGAATCCGCTCCCAACACTTAGAATATCCACTCACATGCACATAAGAGCAAAACAAACACACTAAGGGGAGAAATCTCTCCAGAATCTGCATACATTTTCCTAACTCCTCACCAAAACAGCTCTGCCACGTGCGGGAGAGACGTACAACAAGAAATCAATAGAGAATGCACAAAAACTCAAGGGAAAAGACTCCCAGTCTCCTTCGCAGAGACTGACTAATATACACTTTAAAACTCAAAAGTCAACAAAAAGGGGCCCGGAAAGTCCGCGCGGAACTTTTGGTCCCTGCCAAGCCGGCCAGACCGGAAAACATCCGATCCAGACCAGACATACCGGACCAAATCCGGTCCGGTCCTAACTAACAAATATTTACAACTAAAATCCTAACTACCCTATCATAACCGGATCTACTTCTTGATCCGTTCCTTCGTCCATGACTTGGTCTTCGCCTTGGTCCACGCTCTGATCTTGATCCTCACCCTGATCTGGGGTCACATCCATACTTTGATCCTTCCCCGGGTTAAGTGTGGGACTTCTAGGCGGTTCCGTTCCGAGCTGCTCGAAGACGTCCGTCAAGTTCCGGTTCCGCTCCCCGGTTTCACGTTCTGGGAGATCCGGTGACGAATCCAAGTTGATGGTGTGCGCGAGCCTCCTCCCACTCTTCTTTGACTGGGGAGTTCCCTCCTTTCCTTCCGTCTGAATGCCCACGTTCAGAAAAGATCCGGGCATTGAAAGGTCGGACAAATGGAACGATCGTGACAACGTCACTCCGTTCAGCTTTCGGCTGCTCTCCTCCATCCGGTTTGCAGCTTCTCGCGCTTCCATCATCACCAACTCCACCTTCTCGGAGTAATCCGTCAAGATCCGGACCAACCTGGTTCCGGATATCTTCTTCTCCTTGAGGACTCCCTCGTCAAACAACTTGGACTTGGTGACGGCCTCTCCGGTTGTCCCGAAAGTGGCCTTCACATCCTCGGCTACTTTCCGGGTAGCCTCTGCCATCTCCCGTGTGGTAGCCATGTCCTCCTTGAGGAGCAACAATTTCGTCTTCAACGACTCATTCTCCTCCTGGAGTCGTCGTATCTCCGCTTCTTGCTTCCGGATCTCATCCGGGCTGGAGATGAAATCTGCAACCACTCCTGCAAGGTTGCTGTCTGCTGGTGCTCCCACCAGCTCGCTGATCTAGTTCAGAATCAGCTTCTTCACTGTCCAGTCTGCTCGCACATCGCTCAGGATGTTGATCAGCTGGTTGAACGGATCCGTCGGATCCGATCCGGAAGGACCCGATTCTTTAGAAACCGGTTTCTTCCCAAGATTGGAGGTCTCACCCGGAGGGGTTGGGGTTCCTCTCCGGTGAGGAGGCGTCGTCTTCTGCCGCTTGTGCTGCGGCCGGAGTTGCTCCTCTTCTTCTTCTTCTTCCTCCTCGGAACCGGATATCTCCTCCTGTTCTTCTTCAGATTCCGATTCTCCATACTTCAGGAGTGACTCGTGAGTCTTCCACTCCTTCTCCTCCGTATCCGTGAGGAGTTGATTGTGCTTGTAAAGATGGAAGAGGTAGGGACTCAACGGAGTCGGCCTACTTCCTCCGATCTTTGGAATCAGACGGTTGACCAGATCGAATAAAATCCTGGCCCAGTCTACTTTCCGTTCCCCGCTCAGGGCTCCGAAAATGAGGTTCCCGATGGCGATGGTCACCCTCGTCGGCTTCTCCGGGTGGATGATCGGAACCAGGAACTGCAGAAGGTTTCGATGCCGGTCGTCCAGACAATCCGCGACCGCATGCCCATCCTTTGAGTCCACGTCGCTCCGAAACTTCCCCCGAGTGTATCCTTCCTTCGAGGAGGCCATCCCTCAACCTCCGGACCGGAATTCGTACACGGCCTTCCACATCTCTTCCGTCCAACTGCCCGGAATTCCGCGGATGGTTTTGTCGAACTGATTCGAGAGTTTTCCCAACAGCTCTCGAATCATCCGTTCCTCTCTAAACCCCCAGGGTTTATCGATCAGCCCTCCGCAACCCATCTTGGCAAGATCCTCTATCAGGTTGTCCTTTTCCTTCTCGTCTGCTGGAATGATCGGATACACCTTCCGGAGTTTAACTTCTACTGCGGAGGAACTGGACAGCCCTACTCTACTCTTGCGGAGCTGAGGCATGGACACGAGCTGTGCTTAACCGGATTCTTACTGAGGCTACCTTTCCCTCTCCTAGCCGCACGTCTCGTTTCTCACCTTCGCTCTTCCGATCTCAACTGGAATACCTCTAAACCTGCAACACACGCTAAAGCGCTGCGCGCTCTAACACACTAACACGCAGACACAAACACAAAATAAGAAAGCAAAGCGCTGGGAAGGAAAGCTAAGTACAAGCTGGAGCGAGATTTCCGCAAACAAAGATTGAAAAAGAGTGGCAACTGGATTGGTCAGCTGTGAGCTCCCAATTTGTCACTTGGGACTCGTAGAATTATTTTTTTGGAAATTTGCAATTTAAAGTTGATAAAAGTATAGAAAAATCCATAAAAAGAGTGTAGAACCAAAATAGGGTTGTGTCATACCCATTATAGTATTTGGTCTAGATTTGTGTTTCTTACTTAGAATCCCCCAAACCTTGCCTAAAATAGTGTAGAAATAACGAAACGGTTAGATTTGGAGGATTCGAGTCACACAGCCCCAAAAGGGCTAAATCCCACCATGAATGTGGCGATTCATGGCTAGGTCGGTCCGAGGGATCCACAGCGAGGCCACTAGGTCGGGTCCTAGAGTTAGATTTAGAATTCCCCATTAGATCGACGAATTCCCAAAATCCCGATTGTTAGCATGCAGGAGCCACTCACGCAAGACCGGGCCCGTGGAGGAATCTACAGCCCAAGGATGGTGTTCTAGGATGAATCCCATGCCAGGAGTCCAACGGCGAAATCGGTTCGCCAAGATTCCTCCACCTGCAGAAGATTCCCGCACCGTCGCTGATTCAAGGAGATGTCCAGTTTAAATCTCCATTGACCAATCGTGCCAGGTACGGGAACACACCCGCACGTCTTTCATGCGACTCCCTGAGAGGTCACGTGAAAAATCCCGGCATCTTCCGACTTGCAGAAGAACCTTTTTCCGGGTGGTCAACCCTCCTAACCTCCAACGGGAATTTCATGGAAATTACCCAGGTTACAATAAAATCTCACTAAAAATTAGACTAGCTTGTTTTATGTTAATAATGCGCTCCGTGAAGTTTCACGACATTCCGATAGCGGCAAGTACCCGAACTGGCGAGATTCCTCGGGAATTAACCACGTGGCGGGGTCCCCGCCACGTTGACCGGCATTCCGGGACCATACGATGGCGAAACGAAGTCAACCAAAAGTCCTTCCCGACTCTCTCGCACCTACCGGAGACCCTATGCTATTCACATTTCTCAAAATAGGAGACCCCCAAGATCTAGGATTTTACCACGATTTGGTTTTTAAACTAAATTAGCCTACGATGGATTTTTGGCCTCGGTACGGGGGGTAGAGGGGTCAAGGACTAAACACGGCGTTCTGGATCCAACGGCGCAATCCGTTCGACGATTGGAGCTAATCTCCAAAAGTTAGGATGTTGGTCCAGCATAGATGGTAGAAGTAGAAATTTAGGATGTAGGATGAAAATCTTTGAGGATGAGGATGAAAATCCCCGTTGATAAGGTTACCTTAGAGCTTTAGAGAGAGGGGTGAGCCCTTGGGAAACCTATATAAGGGCCCCATTTCTCTCTCTAAAACACCCCCTCACTTTTGTTTGGGTCCGTGGGTCCAATTTGCTTTGGATATTTTGGCGTTTGAAGCCAAAAACCTCTACGGTGTTTTTGGAGCACTTTTTGCTCCGTTGTTGCTAGATTTCAAGCTTTGAAGGTCCTTAGGGGGTCCTTCTATCTTGCCTTGTGTACTTCTCGTGCGTTTGTTATACCTTTGTTACGAGTTAAGAGTCCTCATCTCTCTCTTGTAGTTCCTTTGTGATCTAACTTGTGAGTTTAGGAATCTTTTGGTGTCTTGTCCTAATCCTAAAGTCACCCCCCACCGTACCTTGGCGATGCCGCTTTGGGGGGCCTTTAGTTTGTGAAGTTGTGTGTCTTTACGTGTCCTAACCGTGTTGTTTCCCTCACTTGTGTATTCTCACCTTCCTCTAATACTCCCTTTGTTGTGTGGACCCCCCCTTGGAAACGGCGAAGCTTTGAACTAGTGACAAGTTGAAGTCCTAAAACATGTGTTAAAAGTGTAGACGGCGAAGCCTTGAATCCCCGAGGTGTCAAAAAGTCCTAAAGTTGGTGTTAAAACCAACTTAACGGCGAAGCTTTGCACTTCCCCCGGGTTTTAGTTCCAAAGTCTAGTTTCCAAGACCTTTGTGGAAACCTCCAGAGTTTAGCTTCCAAGATATTAGAGTCTAGCATGAAGTAGGAAGTGGTGGGCCAAGTTTAGTTACCTAGCCCTGGTATACGTGGTTGCTAAGCCGAACGTCTTGCTTCACAACCTCGGGCCTAACCCCCGGACGGCGAAGCCTTGACTCCAAACACTAATTTTTCCCAAACTCCAATTTTTATTGGTTAAGTGGGTTCCCCTAAGGGAACCCGTTGGGGTGATTAAAAATTTTGTGGTGCCAACGGACCAGCCAGCCAACGGACCAGCCAGCCCAGCGACCAGCCAGTCCAGCGACCAGCCCAGCTGCAGTAACGGAGCCCAGCGGCAGCCGGTACAGGGCCGGTAGACCAAGCCGGTACACTGCCTGTCCAGCACCCCAAACTTGGCCGGTCTTGCGATTTGGTTAGACTGACCATGTCTCACATGCATCATGGCTGATTTTCAGACCACAACGGGATGATGCTCTACGGGGCCCCAACTTTGGTTTTTGTTTGAAAAAACTCTCCACTAATCAGGACCTAGGTTAGAAAATTAGTTATAGATCTAGTTTAGGAAATTAGTGATAACTCTAGTTTAGGAACCTAGTGATAACTCTAGTTTAGGAAGTCAGTAATAGATCTAGTTTAGGAAATCAGAGGTAGAGCTAATTTAGAAAGCCAGTTAAACCCAGTGGGGATCCAAGGCCAAAAATTCCCAAACTTCCAAGTTGTGACTAAAGACCAAAGGGAAGGGAAGGAAGAGAGTCGAACACCTCACATCACTCCTACACACATAATTGCACCCTCCACGTCACACCTGCACGCACACTTGAAACCTCCATTCTAACCAACCAAATACACACATGAACAATGGAGGGAGATTAGGAAGAAGGAGATGAAGTAGAGAACAAAAAGGAGAGAGACGATAAATAGTAACCTAGGTCTAAGCCTAGGTAGACTTAGGGAGGGAAATCTTGAGAATTTGTGGTGACCGTTGGGAAGAGGATTAGGATGACACAAAGGCAAATTGTGTAAGAGGGTAGGAAGAACATTTAAACCCTTCTCGTAGTTTGAAACCATAGTGTAAGACTCATAAAAGCTTAGGTGGAATAGTGCTAGTGTAGAAGAGAGGGGAAGAAAGAAAAGAAAAGGAGGAAGGGAAAGAGAGAGTTTAGATCATCAAAATTGTAATATTTTCTCAATAAGCGGTGAGCTTGGAAAAATTCAAAACAAAGCCAAAGACTACCATGGAGCGTGAGGATGTACACGTGGACGTGGACGAAGTCATTTCCGACACCGGTAGTGAAGAGGTGAGTTTTTGATTTAATCTTTGATGTTTCTCCCTAATTAGCATTTATTGCCCTAATCTTCCCCTAGAGCGTGATTAGCATCCGAGATTAGTGTAGATTAGAAGTTTAGATTCAAAAGTTGATAGATTAGGAATAGAGGTTTCCGAAAACATCTTATAATTAAGATTTGACCGTAAACTGACCGCATTAGGCTAAGTTAAGCGGTAGGGGGTAGAACGGGGGAATTTTAATTAAAAGTGAACCACAAGAAACAATGGACGGAAATTAGGATTAGATTAGAGGGAGGATTTAGGATTAAAATTAAAGATCAAATAGCAAGTTAAAAACCTAGGATTAAATTAAGATTTTAATTAGGGAAGTTAAAATTCAGAGGTCGAAAATTGGAATTAAATTTAGGAGGATAACATTTAGAGCTAATCTAGGATTAAAACGATAGGATTAAATTTGGAAGTAGAAGTCAAAAGTCAAAAGTCAAAAGTTTAGATTAAATTAAAAGGTTAAATTTTAGTCAATTGGGGAGTAAAAAGTGAGAGTGAAAAGCTAAAAGTAGAAGTTAAAAGTTAGAAGTAGAAGTAAAATTTTAGAGTTAGTAGAAAAATCTAGAGTCAAAGTGAAAACGTAGAGTCAAACCTAGAGGTTAAAATTGGGAATTAATTTTAGAAGTAAAAATTTAGAGTTAAAAGTCAAAAACCTAGAGTTAAATTAGGAGTAAAAATCTACAGTGAAAAGGGAAAATTTAGAGTTAACTTTAGAGGGTAAATCCTAGAGTAGTTTAGAAATAGGAACATAGAATTAGAGGTAAAATTTAGAATAGAATAGAGGAGTAAAAACTCAGAGTTGAAAGTTAAACCTAGAGTTTAATTCCGAGGATAAATTTCAGAGTTAAATTAGGAGTAAAAACCTAGAGTTAAAAGTCGGTAGTTAGTATTTAAACCCAAGTTAAAAGAGTAAAAACCTAGAGTTTCATTTAGAGGGTGAAGATTAGAGTAAGAGTTAAACTTTAGAGTTAGTCTTTAGAGTAGAACTTCTAGGTGGAGTCTTAAAATCCCACGATAGTCTTAGAGGTTCATGGAAGGAACATAGGGGTTCCTCTTTTTACATAGTTAGGGACGTTAGAAATGACGCCAACTACCCAGTCTACCCTCGACATAAGATAGATAGTTAGAGAGTTAGAATTTTACCGCTACCCCTGAGCATTGCAGTTACCTTGTGAGTTACTACATGCATTCTAATTATTCGCTGCCATCCACGACACTTAGGAAACGTTAGCAAAAAAGATCCATTGCTTGGAAGGCACAGTGGACCGCGCTCACATCACCCCCATATATTAAAAAATGTGGATAAAGGCATAGAACCTGGTCGGTATTTGCTCTATTATCGAGGGTGGGTAATCCAGCGCCCACATCAGCCTATATATAGTCTGATCTGTCATCATGACCAAATCCGTTCCTGACCCAATCCGTTCCAACTCAGATCCGCTCCAACTCTAATCCGGTTTAGATTCAGATCGAATCCGAATTGTCACCTATTCCGTTCCGTAGTTAATTTCCGGTTTCCTGTTACCTCTTGCTTGAATCCGGATACCAGATCACGGTTTTCGTTCCAGGATTTAGATAACTTACAAAAAACCAAAAATTCCCATTGCGACACCATTTGCTCCTACCTTTTTGGGAACAACCACAATAGGTGACACCCATTCCGAGTTGTTAACTAGATAGATAAATCCAGCTTCCAACAATTTGTTGATTTCTTTCTTTACCATAGGTGAATACTTAGGATTTAGTCTATACTGACGCTGTCAAATTGGAATAGCTCCATCAACTAGGTCAATCTGGTGTTCCCCCAGATCCGGTGGAATCCCACTAAGATCCAATGGAGTCCAAGCAAACACGTCTATGTATTTTCTCAACAACCTAACATAGTTCCTCTTCTCATTTCTACTCAGAGATTTCCCAAGGAAAAAGAATTTCCCTAGCTTAACCTCCACCTTCTCATAGTCTGAAGGATGCACTATGTTCTTAATCCAATCCAGTTCCAGTTCCTCCAACAGGGTTTGGAACTCGCCCCAAGGGATATCAGTCTTGCCCTCTGTCAAACTCACAGTAGACAAGTTGCCTTCCAAGATTTGGCACCTTATCCATTCCGCTATCAGTGGCATGTTGGCTTCTCCCAGTGATCGATCTTCCGTCTGACCGGCTGCAAATCCTTGAGCAGGATCCGGGATTTCTTGTTCCTCTAGCTGACCCAACTCCACTACGGGTTGCGGAAACTCAAAGTCTGCTTCAGTCATCCCAGCAAACTCCCCAACAAAATTGACAGATATGGAAGAAGAATCTTCCAGATCTGACTAGTCCGTAGTGTATCCTTCCGATTCACTTGTCTCTCCCTTGTGTTCTTCATTTTTCCAAGGAATCCGGATATTGGATTTTCCAACAATGAATTCCTTGTGTCCCCAATCCCCAATCACTCTTGCAGCATACAACCAAGGCCTTCCTAGTAACATAGGAAACGGTCTTCCTTTGTCTACCCGGATAATGACAAAGTTAAGAAGATAAGTGACCTTCCCAATCCGGGTTGCTATCTGAGAGAGCCTTCCAACCGGAACGACCCTAGATTGGTCAGCCATCCTTAGTACTTGGTCGGTGGCTTCAAAAGTGGTAAACCCCAAGTCGAAGGTTGTATCTTCCAACATCAGGTTCACACCAGATCCTCCATCTACCAAAACTTTAGGGACGGAACATCCTTCTATCTCGACAATCAGCTCGGGTGGTCCGTAATCCTCAACTTGGGCAAAGTTTACAGCTACAGCCGGAAGCTTAAACCGTCGTTTTTTTCTCTTAGTCCAGGCATCCTGGATCAGCTTTTGATAGTTGGTAATATCATGTAAAAGTTGCCCGATGGTCACGTTGGCCTTCTGATCCTTGATGTCCTATAGAATGTCATAATTGTTTTCCCTTTTCTTTGGTTCAATGAAAATTGAGGTTTCATCAAACCTGACTTTCTGGGTGGAAGTTGGTAAACCGGAACCTGGAACTTCCTTATCCTCTCTACTGGATTTAGGATTCCTAAGTTCACGTCTAACTTCCTCACCTATATCCTCGGAAATTCCTCTGGGGTGTACCCCAATTTTCGAGTTTGCTACGGGTTAGGATCTGATGGATTCATCAGAGTGATTAGAATCACTTGAATCCGGATCCGCTCTTCTACCTTTTCTACTCCTAATACTAGCTCTGGTTCTACTCCTAGCTTCCTTCCTGCTCTTGGTGGAGCTACGTGTTTCTACTCTATGAACCAATGTTCCTACTCTATCCGATAGTCCCACCCCTACGGGTCATTCATCCGAGATTTCAATTCCGGTTTTAGGTCCGTAGTTGAGTGCAGTCTGGTCTCTAGGAGGAACCTCTACCTGTTTGTAGATTACCCTATTTTGTGGTGGCTTCAGGCACTGGGTTGCACCATGCCCATATTCTTGGCAATTTTGACATAGTAAAATCAAAGCACTACAAGAAATAGGGGGTAGAAATGACTGCGATAAATGACTCCTGCTCGACTTCTACAAGTCATTTACCGATTTTGTGACTGCAGAGTGACTTTGATCGGTGCAGTCGTCACACAGTCGTTCTCATTGAGCTAAAATCTACCAGACCTGAAATGTACATAAAAACTAATATTACCATCTTTTTCTTTCTGGGTGGGCAATGGATGAGAAAGTCCAAGGTGGAAAGTGCACATCCACGTCTCTAGTCATTTCGCAGTCGTCTCCCAGTCACGCCAGACCCCTGCAACATCTGACGTAGACGGCCACGTGGCCATCCACGTGGTAGTCATTTACCAGTTCCGGCAGACCTCCCAGAATCTGACATGGACTGCGTATGACGTTCTGGGGTTCCTGCCATGCCTTAGTTGTACTGTAGTCGTAGCGCAATTCTGTACCATGACTCGTGGAGAGTTTTTGCAGTCACGGACGAGTTGCCTGATAGTCACTGCACCGCAGACGACAGTGTTCATGGTGTTTTCGGAGTAATTGAACAGTGACATGATAGTGCGCATATAGGACTGCGGGGCACTTCACAAACCCAGAAGTCACTCTGCAGTCGTGTGAGTGTTTAGGGTCATGTAATGGACTAGTCATTTGGAGCAATGCGCAGTTGCAATGAAGTGGCACGCTTGTAGCGTCACCGTTGTTCGTATGACATGGATTTCAAATGTCCGGCGCCAAGACCTATTTGCACATCAAATGGACTGCGAAGTAGATCGTGGCCGGACTCATAACACGACTAAATGCGGTAAATAGGAATGGTCATCTACATTTAGTCCAGTCCGCACCTAACCCTAGACACTGACGCGGGCAATCAATTGCGATGCAATGCATTTTCCAAAACACAAATGAGGCCAAACATGAAATTCTTTCATTTCCACAGAAAAAGAGCAATCCTATGGTGCCCTACACTTACAAGGGCGTCCACGTCAGTTCTGTCTACTCCTTACAATGAACTACACCCTCCCTGCCGTTTAGCTGCAGTGAGCGCCCGAGCCCCTTCAAGTACTGAACTTAACGTACTTGCCGTGCCACACTACTGAGCTCCCCTTCGCGTCTTCAACGGTCACCATGTCGGGGTCTGGCGGGAGGGACATCAACGCCACCCCCCCCTGCAAAATCTCCGTGAAATCGACCTTCACCCATGGCTCAGGAATGTCCTTGAAGTGGAATTGTTGCTGCATAGGCAATCCACTCACTTTGCCCTTCGCTACTTTGTGACGAACAGCCCAAGGGTTGAAAAGAAACACTTCGTCGCCAATGCTAAACTGCAGCATGAAACGCGGGAAACGGGTTAGGCTTCAATTTAAACATGTCAAATGCGGTTTAAGGGTTGGATGCATTTATACTTGAGAAAACCTGACGCCCGCGGACGTATTGGACTGACCTTGGCCTCACTGTCATCCTACTGCATCACGACTTGAACATGACTTCCACGACAGTTCTACTACTTACTTGCGACTTTGACATGACTTCACCACGACGGTGGGCAGACTCTACCAAAATACACGATAGCCTAACCAAGACCTACAACATGAGGCACAGTTTGATGTTGAACCTTCGCCGACCATGCATCTTGCTTCTTCTGCGGTGCCACTCCTGCCTTCGCCCTTGTCTCCGGCCGCAAGCCCTGCTTCTCCTGCACATACAAGGCAAGGCAATCAGATATGCTGGTGCAGTGAAGGTGAGGGGACATGTTGCGTGCATGCAACCACGTGGGCAGCTGGTCCCTTCACCTTCCACAGTATCAAGGAACTCATACGAGCCACCTTGCCGGCGTTCAGAACTTATGTCAGCAGTGGATTTTTGCACCGGTGACGGATATTGTGACCGGAAGGCAGCCACGTTCGGGCATTTGTGGAGTCCCTCCAACAGAGGCCACAACATGCACTTCAGATATTCCTTGTCGTCACCAAGAGTCGACAGTTCACTGAGATAAAACGGAGCGCTGACGACTACATTTGTGGGGGGGTTGCAAGCGACCCTACAGAACTTATTGTCTACAATGACTGTGTTCTCTTTGGTGAACTGCGGGTACTCTGCATACACTTTTGATAGCTTCTTCCCCCACGAGCTAGGTGATCCATCTCCGCCATCCCAGAATTCACACTGCTTACCCGACCATGCAAACAAAGGAACTGAATTGGGACCCCTAAAGGGACCAGCCATCACGGTGGGAAGCACATCTTCCATGAAGGACGTGCTCTTGCTACCCCAAAAAGCCACTGCAAAGTGGACAAAGCAGCGGGACAAGAACGGTTTAAGCCATGGCCTCAAAACTACTCTCCTCAAGTTTGTTTTGGTTGAGGGCCTTATTTTGCTGTTTGGATTTGCTTCAGCTAGCAAGCTACAATCCATCAAAGTACCCTGTTTATTGAAAACCACTAATTTATCCCTCCCCCGAGTATTCCCTGCCGCCCCATCGCTTTGTACGATTCCCGGCCTCCCTTTTGTCAACAGATTCTGAGGGACCCCGGAGGCAGCATGTACCTTCATTGGAGACTTAGCTGCTTTCTTCGTCTTCTTTTCAGCAGGCTCCGCTGCTGGGGGGGCAGCAAGGACCGCCTCGGGTTGAAGAGGGACCTCGGATGGAAGACCAGTTGCCGGGGTTGCTTCCACCTCCTTCGTAACACCTTCTCCTGCCTCCACCGCTGCTTTTCCTGCTTGAGCTGCCAGATCCTGCAATTGTCCATCCTCTGCTGGCCTGTGTGCCTCATCCAGGCCGCCGGCATTGACAACATCCTTAGTCACGCATCCCTCTTACAACTTCTCGGGGCCGGATGCATTGACCACCTCCTCAACCGAAGCTCCGTCTTGCGACTTCTCGGTGCCTGGTGGCGACTCCAATTGCGTCTCGCTGACCTTGTCCCCACCTACGGTCGCCTTCGTCTGAGCAAGAACCATGGTTTCAGGCATGGCGACGGCATTCTCGTACACGTTGAGGTCGCTTCCGAGGGGTGCACTTGCGTTCCCAAGCTCTACTCCGATGGCGTCAGCGGCAGTTTTGGACTTCATGCCCAGATGAGCTACCGGCGCTAGATCTTTGCCCCGATTTGCCACCTTCCACTTCCGTGGAGCTCCTGGAGACAAGGCGCGACTAGACGCCACAAATGGCAACTCCTCCTCCGACAATGTCACGTCCGCTACGTTTGCTGTCACCTCCTCTGCCTCCGTAAGATGAATGCGAGCTTGCTTCCTCTTCTCCGCTCCCTTCGTCGACTTCGATGCGGAAGGGCAAGCGCTGTCACCAATCCCGCCCCGGCTCATGAAGTCCTTAAACATGTTGCGGAGGTCTTTGATTGTTGCCGTCTGATTGGACGCCGTCTTCTGGAACTTGTCAAACCGTGTATCCACGTCCCTCTGCCAATGGCCATGGTTGCAGCTGTGACAAAATCGCCTGCCCCTGCATTCTGCCATCCACGATAACATGTTTGCAGGTAGTTTACGTCATTCAATTCATCGCAGCACTACGTTATTCCGGGCAAAATAAAGCAAATGCGACTATCGAGCAACTGCGCTACTTGAGCAAGACTTTCATGCAACTCATTGCCGACTGAGACAAATCTACACGCAACTACGTCGGGACTGGGTCACGACTTCTGCGTTACTAACTTGCAACTCCTTGTCTTCTCTGTCACTGCTAAGGCGGTACATTTGTGCGACTGCGGACCAACTTCGGTGGTACTCGCTTACGCTTGGGTCCTCCTTCATTCTCGAATTTCCTTCTAAATTCGGACCCTAAACCGCAACAAGAACGTCTGACGAACTGGCCCATGGACAGTTCAACCTACGTGAAAACTACCTTCATCCCGATGGCACTACAATAAAAATTGTGCCTACCTCCAACTCGCCAGCTAAACATGACCACATTGTAGACTTCAACCATCAAAAATGAAACACTGAACTCCACCCTGCACCTTATGACATGCTTGGCTACAAGCAACCATGAACTTCAAAATCATGAGGCCTACAACACAATATGGCAGTCGTAACTTACCGGATGCGGTAAGCCCTCTACCGGCGAGGTATCCATGTCAAAGTTTGATTGATGACCTGCCGGGCTCAAGGATCTCCTCTTGCTTTGTGTAGTGAAGCACATGACGACATGGACACTTGACAGGGTGAGAAGGATTACTAATCCAAAGTCACGTTATTCAGAAGGGGAGAGGGACTGCATACCTGACGTATACATGGGCAACTCACAACATAAGAATACTGAGAAAAAGTTAATCACCTGTTGTTTCTTGCCACCTCTTCCTCTCCGTCCCGCCCCAGAATTTGCAACACACTTCCGGGCAGCTACCATCTTTCGGGCCTTCTGCTGTTGCGCTGGGGTCTCCCAATAAGCTATTAGATGCTCCCACTGGTCTCCTTTTACGCGGATAGGGCAAGACACCTTCCCAATTTCCCACCGGGTTTTCAATCGAGACCGCTCGCCTTTCAAGTACCTTGTGATGGCCGTCCTGAATCCCAGCATGCTCAATGGATTCCCCAAGTACTGAAATTCGCTGTCAAGCGCATCTTGGAGCTTCTGCACAGCAACAAGCTTTTGCTTGCCCACTCAACAACGCTGAGGTCCAGGATTTTTGGCACCAGGTTGCGCACAGTCTCGTCCCATGCATTCTTCCTTGGTGAACTCTGGTCAATGTTTCCATTTGCAAGAATTTCTACTTGTGCGGCTTTAGGCCTGCCTGAACCGCGAGCGCTTGGGCGCCTGTGAGCTCCCAATTTGTCACTTGGGACTCGTAGAATTATTTTTTTGGAAATTTGCAATTTAAAGTTGATAAAAGTATAGAAAAATCCATAAAAAGAGTGTAGAACCGAAATAGGGTTGTGTCATACCCATTATAGTATTTGGTCTAGATTTGTGTTTTTTACTTAGAATCCCCCAAACCTTGCCTAAAAATAGTATAGAAATAACAGAAAGGTTAGAGTTGGAGGATTCGAGTCACACAGCCCCAAAAGGGCTAAATCCCACCATGAATGTGGCGATTCATGGCTAGGTCGGTCCGAGGGATCCACAGCGAGGCCACTAGGTCGGGTCCTAGAGTTAGATTTAGAATTCCCCATTAGATCGACGAATTCCCAAAATCCCGATTCTTAGCATGCAGGAGCCACTCACGCAAGACCGGGCTTGTGGAGGAATCTACAGCCCAAGGATGGTGATCTAGGGTGAATCCCATGCTAGGAGTCCAACGGCGAAATCGGTTCGCCAAGATTCCTCTACCTGCAGAAGATTCCCGCACCGTCGCTAATTCAAGGAGATGTCCAGTTTAAATCTCCATTGACCAATCGTGCCAGGTACGGAAACACACCCGCACGTCTTTCATGCGACCCCCTGAGAGGTCACGTGAAAAATCCCAGCATCTTCCGACTTGCAGAAGAACCTTTTTCCGGGTGGTCAACCCTCCTAACCTCCAACAGGAATTTCATGGAAATTACCCAGGTTACAATAAAATCTCACTAAAAATTAGACTAGCTTGTTTTATGTTAATAATGCGCTCCGTGAAGTTTCACGACATTCCGATAGCGGCAAGTACCCGAACTGGCGAGATTCCTCGGGAATTAACCACGTGGCGGGGTCCCCGCCGCGTTGACCGGCATTCCGGGACCATACGATGGCGAAACGAAGTCAACCAAAAGTCCTTCCCGACTCTCTCGCACCTACCGGAGACCCTATGCTATTCACATTTCTCAAAATAGGAGACCCCCAAGATCTAGGATTTTACCACGATTTGGTTTTTAAACTAAATTAGCCTACGATGGGTTTTTGGCCTCGGTACGGGGGGTAGAAGGGTCTAGGACTAAACACGGCGTTCTGGATTCAACGGCGCAATCCGTTTGACGATTGGAGCTAATCTCCAAAAGTTAGGATGTTGGTCCAGCATAGATGGTAGAAGTAGAAATTTAGGATGTAGGATGAAAATCTTTGAGGATGAGGATGAAAATCCCCGTCGATAAGGTTACCTTAGAGCTTTAGAGAGAGGGGTGAGCCCTTGGGAAACCTATATAAGGGCCCCATTTCTCTCTCTAAAACACCCCCTCACTTTTGTTTGGGTCCGTGGGTCCAATTTGCTTTGGATATTTTGGCGTTTGAAGCCAAAAACCTCTACGGTGTTTTTGGAGCACTTTTTGCTCCGTTGTTGCTAGATTTCAAGCTTTGAAGGTCCTTAGGGGGTCCTTCTATCTTGCCTTGTGTACTTCTCGTGCGTTTGTTATACCTTCGTTACGAGTTAAGAGTCCTCGTTTCTCTCTTGTAGTTCCTTTGTGATCTAACTTGTGAGTTTAGGAATCTTTTGGTGTCTTGTCCTAATCCTAAAGTCACCCCCCACCGTACCTTGGCGATGCCGCTTTGGGGGGCCTTTAGTTTGTGAAGTTGTGTGTCTTTACGTGTCCTAACCGTGTTGTTTCCCTCACTTGTGTATTCTCATCCTCTTCTAATCTTTCCCTTGTTGTGTGGACCCCCCCTCGGGACGGCGAAGCTTTGGCTTTGTCAAGGGTGTTCTTTAACTTTGTCTTTTCTACCTTCTTCTAATACTCCCTTTGTTGTGTGGACCCCCCCTCGGGACGGCGAAGCTTTGACTTTGTCACGGGTGTTCTTTAACTTTGTCTTTTCTGCCTTCTTCTAATACTCCCTTTGTTGTGTGGACCCCCCCTCGGGACGGCGAAGCTTTGGCTTTGTCACGTGTGTTCCTTAACTTTGTCTTTTCTACCTTCTTCTAATATTCCCCTTGTTGTGTGCAAACCCCCCACGGCGGCGAAGCTTTGAACTAGTGACCACGTCAAGTCCTATAGTGTGTGTTAAAATAGTCTTAGACGGCGGAGCTTTGAACCCGTGGAGTGTTACAAGTCCTAAAGTTGGTATTAAAACCGATTTTACGGCGGAGCCTTGAACCTCCATAGCCTTAGATTCCAAAGTCTAGTTTCCAAGACCCTCTTGGAAAAGTCCAGAGTTTAGCTTCCAAGATTGGTCACGAGTTCTAGGGAGAGAGTGACCATCCCGTAACACTTAGCCTAGGTGACCGCTCTAAAATTTGGGGCCTCACTCCCCGGACGGCGAAGCTTCGATCCTAGCCCTAACCACTTACTAAAAATCCAATTTAAAGTTGTGTTAGTGGGTTCCCCTAAGGGAACCCGGTTGTGTGGATTTTTTTTGGAAGGATAGCTAGTGCCCAGACCAGCATACAGCCAGCATACCGGGCCAGCATACCGACCAGCATACAGCCAGCATACCGGGCCGGCATACCAGACCAGCCGGCAGCCAGCCATACAGCCAGCCATACAGCCAGCATACATCGGGCGGTCTGTTGACTGAACTGAACATCAGCATCGGGCTGGTCGGTTGATTGAACTGAACATCAGCCATCGGGCCAGTCGGCTTGGCTAACTGAGCTAATTTCTGGATTTCCAGAACTAAACGGGACGATGCCCTGCGGGGCCCCAACCACCCTTTTTTTTTTGATTTTTTGATCTTCTAAAGTCTGAAATTTTGGAATCCAGTTGGGGAGGGAAAAAACTCAACTTGGAACTTCAAAAACACCATAGCAAAAAGGGGGGAAAGAAATAGAAGCTGCCCTTCCACACGCCACCTGCACAAAAACATCCGATCCTACTTGCATCACCACTCACACCTACACACAATGGAAGGAAATTAGGGAAAAGGATGTGTTATAGGAGTGGAGAGGAGAGAGACGATAAATAGTGCCTAGCTAGGAGATTAGGTAGGAAATCTAGGAGAACTCCTTGCAACCGTTGGGAGGAAGATTAGGATGACACAAAGCAAAGTTGCGTAAGAGGATAGGAGGCTCATTAAAACTTCACGAAGTTTGAGACTAGAAGCGTAAGACCACCATCACCACGGTTGGTGGAATAGTTTGAGAGTAGAAGGAAGAGGAGGAGAGAAAGAAAAGGAGAACCGCGAGCGCCTGGGCGCCCATAGCCTTCGTCGCTGCCCACTGCCCCAGACCACGGCACTGCTACTTGGGAAGACTGCGCAGGCATGTAATGCTCGGGTACCCATTGCAATGAAGGCGGGTAGCCTCCTCGCTCAATTGTCCGCTCCTCCGTCACAGATTGTCCGATCGCCAATTTCTTCGGAGACTTCCTAGGGATTGGAGCGGCGCGTTTCCTCTTTGGCTGCGGCTCGGGAGTGGGCTCCTCGTCCTCCAGCGACACTTCCTCATCGCTCAAGTCGACTTCTAAATCCGCTGCAGCTTTCATGCAAAAATAAATAATGCAGTCAGCGATTTAGGGCCACGGCTATCAGAATTGGAGGACATCCCAACTGATGCAGTGCCCGGAAAGCGCCTTACAACATCTGCTGAGGAAAAAAATCAGCAAAAAGCATCAAAAATTGGTTGATTGGCAAAGAAGATGGCGATATTGGCATGAAACAAAACCCTAATGCCAATTCAAATAAGCGAGAGTCCAAATTACCTGGCGCAGCTACCTCCAAGGTGGCTTGCTGCTGCACATGGGTACAAACAATTGCTAAATTCATCATACCTTTGGCGATGGCCTCGTCATTGGACTCCGTCGCCTCAGAGGAAGAATCCGCAAATATGTCCTCCGCAAAATGGACGCGTCTTCCCGCCGCTCCAGAGCGTTGCTCCTTCCTTCCCCCGTGTCCTCTAAGGCCCCGCTTTGATCGCCTTAGCCACATAAGCTCTCCCTCCTCTCCACTCCCCTCCTCCGCGGGCTTTTTCTTCGCATGAGGGTTGACCTTGCAATGCAAGAGCCGCAGAGTGATAGACTAATGAAACACGGGCAAGAATGAACGACAAGCGCCTCTCAAAGACTAACGCGACCAGTGCTCAAAAGTGGCAATCACTGAAGTCGCAAGAAGAAAGGAAGAGCATGCGGGTTGGTGTTCTGAACTGAGAGCAATGAAGGTTTACGGGTGACTGCGCAAATGGGATCCACGTGGCGCTTTCTTGGAAATAGGCGCACCGGATCCTGATACAAACCTGCATTAATGGCAGCTGCACTTCCGCGCGACTGAGGAGCGACTGCAAAGAAGTCGCTCGGGAGTAGCGAGTCGCTTAGCGTGACTTTACCTCAACATTGGGACAACTGCTGCGGCGCTGACGTGGGAGGCGGCGCAAGAAATAAATACTGGGACAGGAAACCCTACTGCGCCGCCGCGGAAGAGTATACATAGTACATTCCAAGACAAATTTCACAAAGACTGAGCAAAAAATGCACAAGACGATGGACTTTTCTCTGAGGTGACCGCGTAGCACGTCATGGACAGACCACAAACGCTGCCATCAACATGACAGCACCGTCATGCAGTTGAGGTACTACAGCGCCTATACAGTAATTCTAGCAAGGATCAGGACTCAGGAGGTGTTTAGGTACTTACAATTCGCGCCGTGCTTTGACTGCGGGCTGCATTGCCGCTCGAACGATCGCGACGTTCGCGTCTCTCCACATTTCGTATTCTCCCCTCTTCGGTGGCGGACTCTACATCCTCCTAAACCCGGCTCCCGATTCCTGTTGGCTCCGGCAAGGTCTTCCGCATGTAAGCGACTCCACTTACGTAACTGGTTGGAGGGTCAGCAAGAAGAGCTACAACGGAATCCAGTTGCGAGCCTAATCTGGAGTCGAGTTGGAGTCGGATCTGTGCTCTTCGCCGCGCTACTCTCCTGCCACAGCCCACGTGAAGAGGAGCTCATCTGAAACCAGGTGTGTATTTGTAATGCCATGGATATTGAAGGGGCCATGTTTCATGATTAGGGAGGTGGAATTTGGCGGCTGAGCATTAATGTCAGTCTATGGCCATTACTGAACAATAGTGTGGGAGTGGACAAGCTCTGGCTGCACGATCTTCCTTGATCGGCCTTGAGAGCAGATCAAGAAAAAACAATGATTGAAAAGGAGTTCCTACTCTTGATTATGCCTAGACATAGGGTTCATTCATTAACTTACTTGTATTGTCGCCGCAGTGAATTAACTTTGGTCGTCATAGGTTCGAGCAGGAGAAAAGACACTAACTTCGGGCGGGCGGGAGGCAGTCGCCTGGAAGTCAAAAGTCGTAAATAATTACTTCCTCAGGACTTATAGTAGTCATTTTGCAATTATAGAGTTACTTGTGGAAGTCGCGTCGAAGTTGGAAGTAACGAAAAATGACAGCGGTATCGCTGCAAGTTTCCTTCAACGATCTGTCCATGTCTATGCAAGGGCGTGCTCCCCTTCTGGATTCTTTCTGCGGTTGTAATGTCCTCCTTCTCTTTATTACTCTATTCCGGTGTTGGCAGCTCGATTTCCAGCGTGGAACCGTAATCCCCTGTCTGTAGATGCCCAACGCAACAAATCTCCATGACCAGAATATTTTGCAATTACATTAAAAATTACCAAGTTCCTGTTCTTAGTACTTTTAAATTTTCAAGAACTTCTTTTCAAACTCTTGTTTATGCATTAAATTTTTTTTTAAAAACAAATGATTCTAGATTTCAAGGGATGTGGGGAAAAGGATAAGGTATATGTGGAAAAAACATCACCTTACAAAGTCATTCCCCCCCAAAAAAGGCCTTTACCCTCATATTTATATTTTGAGTCCCTCTTTCTTTAGAAAAGACAACTAAGATATCACTAGAATTTGGTGTCACTAATACATCACCTTAAATTTTTTTATCATCAAACATTATGATCTACCAATCAATAATTAAATGATGGAATTGAATAATGATAGATTTTCTATGATGGATTTGGGATTCACTTTTGTTAAAAAAAAATGGGGAGGGAGTTAAGTGTTGGAGTGAGATTTTCTATGATGGATTTGGGATTCACTTTTGTTAAAAAAAATGGGGAGGGAGTTAAGTGTTGGAGTGAGATTTTCTATGATGGATTTGGGATTCACTAGTGAAAAAAAAAATGGGGAGGGAGTTAAGTGATGGAGTGCTATTTTTCATGATGGATTTGGGATTCAGCAGTGATAAATAAAAATTTCAATAAACCTCCATGGTTGGGCGTATGATATCCCTTGCCCATTTTTTGGGGCGACTTGTTTAGAAACGCACTGTATTTGTGATTTTTGTAAAATTATTCCCCTCCTCCACTTGTTTCATGTCCCGCTTTTTGTGCTTGTAATCCATGTCTTCAGCATTGGTTTCATGTCGCCTGCATTAGTTGAGCGGCTTCTTCTTGTAAAACTATGCATATTTGATAAGTTTGTAGTTGGTCATGTGGGAATTGTCCTCTACCGTGACTGCGTACTTTGAGGTCTTTCATTTCACGTGACGCAAATTGGTTGATTGGCGTGTTCATCTTCTCGCAGAGTTATGGAGTCCCCTACAGGGATGGAACTGTAATTTGTAATGCTTAATTGGTCAGGAAGGAGAAATTCGTCATGGACTTTTTTAACATCTAGTTCAGAAGAGATCCTTGTCTTTGGCAGACTAGCAATAGCAACCAAAGTTGGCACAGCATACCTCAAACAATGAGAAGAGGTGTCGTACGGGCAATCTAGACGTAAGTATCCTTAACACCAAAATGATGGTAAGATAACACAAAATATCGTCCCAGGAGATTCTAGTATGTTTCAGCAAGCTAAGGAGTATCTGGGTCGTAATCAAAACAACAAAACCCCAAGCAATATCTCTCTCTTTTCCAATTTCTTACATAAATGACTTCCGGATCCCAATCCGGATCTATCTCTTTCCGGTTTCCGGTTTGATCCGGATTCCGGGTCTTACTTCTCGACTCCAACTGGTTTTCTATTCCCCTGTTGTACCCTCAGGGTGTCCACATTTGATCTTTAGAGGGGTAGGAACGTACCACTCATAGATATCTATTTCCCTACGCAAAACTTCACACAAAACAATCTTAACCAAGTTTTTATTGTAGAGTAGAGAAAGTAACGATCCTCACAATTCCCCGGGTAGCTTGCCCGGAAAACAGGTCACTCAGAATTGCATCCTTCCCCTTCACTACAACGACAGATCAAGACAATCGGAACTGGAAGAGATTTGTGCATCTACCTACCAGACCTATCCTATGGTTGGCAGACCTTTCGGTGAGTGGGGATTTTTCCACTGGCGGTCGCTTATCTCCGCTCGGAACCCTCCCTGGATTCCGGACTCGCATCCGCACCACTCTTAGAACCGGATCACCGTTACGGCAATTTAAAGGTACCATGCTCAAGTCCTTACTCACAAGTCTAGTAAAGTGTCCCCACAAACTTACTCGCTCAAATCAGGTCCAACTAGTTCTCAACCCGGATCCCCCCCCCCTCATCCGCCCTCTCTCACACTTTCACCACTCACAAGCGACTCAAGAAAACGCACACATAGCCAGAAATCCAAGTGTCCACTTAGTGGCTCAGATTAGAGAAAAGAAAGTATGAAAATAAACTAATTCACACAAAATGGGCAAGGCTGGAATGAAAGGGCAACAAGCTGCTCTTCACTTAAAACCCAAACAAAAAGCCAAAAAAAGAACACCTGGAAATCCAGGTGACCAATCAGTAACCAACCGCAATATCCGGAAAGTTCAAAGTCAACTACTCCTAAGAATCCGGAATCGGGCCCCACGCACGGAAAATCCGCTCCAGATTAAAAATCCTAAAACTGCAAACACACTAATTACTTTCCCCGCTTTGATTTCTTCGCGCTGCTACTTGGCTCTGCAGGTGGTTTCCTGCTCCCTTTCGGTGGAGTGGACTTCGTTGCAGCCCGGGTCGGAATCTTCCGCTGGACCGGCGGCGGGTCGTCATCCGATTCCGTCTCATCACCGGAAGTGAATTCCCCCTTCTCTGATTCTTGGATCATCTCCACTCTGGTCTCTTTCTCTGGCGAATCGTCCAGCTGAATCGGAGTTGTATTCCTCTTGGGCAATGCCTTCTGCATGTGAGTAAAGTCGACCGGACTGGTCCGAGCCGGATTTGCCAAGGCCCCCATCTGTTGGATTAAATCGCTCCGGACTGATGTTCCGGGTGCCAGAATGGAACTCCCTTCGCCTACTAGAATCGACTGGACACTCCTCGTCTGGCCGAACTTCGTGGTCTTCATCTGGGTCCGTACCTGACCTGGAGTAGGTCTTGGGGATGCCGGTAAATTCATCCCTGACCCCGGCTTCTGGGGCGTCTTTAACAAATCGACGTTGGGCAGCTCCGGAAAATGGGTGAAGTCCAAGGGCTTGTTCGGGTCGAGGTGCCCCAAGAGTTGCGCCATCTCCTTCAGAATACCTTCCATCCGGGCCTGGTAGTCCACCAAGATCGTTACTACTTTGGACCCGGATAAGTGGCCTATGCCACTCAGCTGATTGGTGAAGAGCCGGGATTTGACCACAGCTTCCGCGGGCTGCTCCACCAACGCAGTCAGATTGTGGACGAGTTGGAGAGCTTCCGCCTCTTTCTGCCGTGCAACTGCGGCATCCGTATCCGCCCAGTTCACCCGTCCTAACAGGTCATCCCTTTCCTTCTCCAAACTCTTGATCCGCTCGTCTTTCTCACGAACCAGGTCCGGGCTGGGTAGTTTCCGGATCTGAGTTATGATATCTTCCGGCTCCACTTTCAACTCTGCAGCAATCCCCAGGATCATGTCCGACATGCCGAAATGCATGTGTTTGGCCTCCTCCATCCACTGCATTCCGACGTCGAAGAAGTTCGACTGCGGTTCCGGTTCCGGGGGTTGACTCGGCTCACCCTTTTCCGGGGTTAGCTGTTCCACCCTCGAGTTCGGATTGGTCGACTTCCTTCTCTTCTCCCGCTTGTCGACCAAGTCCTGCTGCTGCGGTTCTTCTTCTTCTTCATCGTCTTCTTCTTCTTCCTCCTCCTCTCCCTCGATCGGGGTATCCGGTGGAATCTCGTGCGTGAGACCGTACTTCACGATTTCCAATCCGGTGTTGTAAAGCACCATCTCTTCACTCGTCAACACCTCCTGATGGTGATACAGGTGAAACAGGTACGGACTGAGAAGACTCGGCTTCCCCTTCCCTACGTGCGACACGAGCTTCTTTACTATCCCGGCTAGAACTTTCCCCCAGTGAACTACCTTATCTTCTAAAGATCCAAAGATAGTGTTAGCCACCGTAACTGTAACTCGGGTGGGCTTTTCCGGATACATGATCGGAATCAAAAACTCCAACACCCGTTTCTGCCTAGCGTCCTTACAGTCACTCACGGGGTATCCGTCCTTAGTGGTAACCGGATTACGGAACCTCCCAATCGCGTACGTCTCTACCCGAGAACCTAATCCGGATCCGTCCTTCCCAAACCCGTATACGTCAGCCCATACATCCGCCGTCCATGCTCCGGGTTGGCCTCTCACAGTCAACTCGAACTGATTCGGGACCCCTGAGATCAGCTATTCCAGCATCTCTGCGTTCTTAACATTCCACGATCGGTGGATCAAACCTACACACACCATCCGGGTCAGATCTGTCTCTAACTCCTTCCGGTGCGTTGGGTCGGCGGGAATCGCTGGTCTAACTATCCGAGCTGTGACAGAGGGTCGACGCGCTACCGGTTTGCTGGAATCCGCCATACCGACAGCGACAACTAAATCCGATGCAATCGGCACCGACCTCACCCGTCTCTCCCTGTCGCGATCTCTAACTCACCACTCTTTCTCTCAGCTAAGTGCGCAAGACAATCAGCAAAGTGAAGAATGAGGAAGATTAGGTCGGGCAAGGGTTTAAATACTAGTCAAGCTGTCGACCGTTCCCCTCGGCGAACGGAAAGAGGTCCGTTCCCGTAACGGTTCCCTAGCAGCGTAGGTTGGATACCTATTCCGTAGCTCGTTCCGATCCGTCCTAACTCGGATTTTAAGATCCGTTTACAGGATCAGGATCTCGGATTCTTACTATCCGGAACTTCTCTTTATCCGGATCTAATTTCCTTCTTCCTACCAAAATTTTGAAAGTTTTGACTAACTCCTAACCTATTTCTGTGCTATCTTCCTTTATTCTAAGTTTCCGTGCCCCCACAAGAGGATCACACAATATGCTGTAACTGCGCCTTTGTGAATTGATTAATGTGAAAGCGCAACGGCCTTCCATGTTTCTCCCTCTTGTTTGTCCTTCTGTATCCTCTCCTCTTTGTCTTCTGACAAATTTCTTGTATCCTTCCTTCGTCACATTCTAGTCGTTTAAGGGTTTTGGTAATTGTCTCTAATGCTGCAATCCCCCTCCTTACTTCCGACTGCTCCATCCTCTTCCTGCTTGCGTGCTTGCAATCTAACCTTCCACGGTTGTGCAGCCTATCTGACAATGAAAATCCCCATCTGTATGAATCATATATATACTACCACAGCGTGTCTGTATTTATCATGAATGGAAACATTTATGCTTTCGCAATGACGGGTCATGATTCCGGGGACGATATGAAGAAAGGCCTACTCTGGTCCTAATTCATAAGGCAAGTCACATCCCGCAACTATGTCGGGACTCTCAAAAGTTGTGTGGAAGTCGTGGATGGAGATGAGGACTAACACTTCAGTGTTAGAAGTCATTTGACAGTCGCGCCGCAGTGAGCGCATTGAAATGACCCTGCTGTAGCTGCACTTGTGATTCCTGGCACTTAGCCTGATCTTCATGCATTTTGTGAGTGCAGTCTAGGACACAGGTTCAATGCCTCGTCGGCTACAAGCGACCATGATACCTGCTAGAATGCCCTTGTCTGATTCTCACAGGCAGCGTCTGCGAGATGAAAGGCTATGGACAAGGGAGGTGCGATGAGCTTCAGAACTGAACATGATGAGACTTCATTGCCCTTGCATTGAATGCCGCGGGCGCAAAAGACTTCTGATTCAAATCGTACGGGACCACTTGATCCGCTACGGCAGGGACCCAGGCTCACGGAGGTGGATTGGGCCAGGCACCCCGGACTCTTCTTATCAAGAGTGGGAAGAGGACTTCTGGAAGGAGTCCGAAGAGGCTACACCCGCAATGGACGCCATTGTAGATGTTCGAGGCATGGTGGACCAGGCATCACGCGCGTCTGAGGAGGCACCATCTGCAGCGGAGAGATTTCAAGAAGAAGTCCTAGAAGCCTTCGCAACCGCAAATGCAATCCAAGAAGAGTACAAGGAGATGGGCCTCAATGATGGTGCAGAGAGTGAAGACTGTCACTCCGACCAACACTTGGGTGAAGATTTCCAGGATGGCAACGGTGGGGAAGAGAATTTTGATAGTGTAGCGTTGGAGGAGGCCATGAATGTCTTGTACAATGGGGCGAGATCCAGCAAACTAGCAGCGACAGTCTTGTTGATGAACCTGTGCACAGTTCATGGTGTTAGCAACACCTTTGCTAACGAGTTGTTTAGCATCCTCAATCAACACCTGCTACCTGAGCATAATGCATTGCCAAGGACGTACCATGCGGCCAAGGCCCTCACAGCGAAATTGGGGTTGTCGTACAATACCATTCACGCATGTGAAAAAGGTTGCGTGCTATTCCGTGGCAAATATGCGGATTTGAACCTCTGTCCTAAGTGTGATGGGCGCAGATTCAGAGATGAGGCTCGGAAGGCCTTTCCTGTCAAGGTTCTCCGTCATTTTCCGATAATTTCGAGGCTGCAGCAAATGTTCAGAAGCCCAACTTTATCGAAGCTCATGGTATGGCATCATGAGAATCAGAGCAACCAAGAGGGAGGGGATGGCCTTGTCCGGCATCCCTGTGATTCTAAGGCTTGGCGGCACTTTCATGAGAAAGTGGACCCCACATTTGCGAATGATCCCGCAATGCCCACTTTGCGTTGGCCGCAGACGGAGTGAACCCGTTCTCGCAGAATCGGTCCTCGTGGTCAACATGGCCGGTGCTCTTATTAAATTACAATGTTCCTCCCTGGCTTTGCACTAAAAAATTTTTTGTGCTCTTGACTCTTCTAATTCCCGGGAGGGAGTCTGTCACAACAGAAGTGTTTGACGTCTACTTAGAGCCCCTAGTGGAGGAGTTACTGCAGCTCTGGTCCGGAGTTCTGGCACATGACGTAACTAAGGATGTAGGCTGCAAGGACTTCCAACTCCGTGCAATGTTGTTGTGGACTATCCACGACTTCCCAGGCTACGGGACAGTGGGAGGATTCTCCCATCAAGGCTATGTAGCATGTCCGTGGTGTGGCTGCAACTTGGGTGCCGAGCATTCCGTGGAACTCGGCAAGCAAACCTACGGTGGGACGCGCCGCTGGTTACCGGTGGACCACCCCTACAGATCTGCGGAAATGAAGGACCACTTCAATGGTGCCGTAGAGAGCAAACCAGAGCCAAGGGCAGTGACTGTGGAGGACCAACTTCGGTATGCAGCAGAGTTTGATGCGTGGAAAGCAGCTGGTCACAAAGAGGGTGCAGCTGGGGACCCGTCTAAAGTTCATGGCGTCAAGCGCATGAGCATTCTTTTTTGATTGCCGTACTAGAAGGTCAGTATTATTTGTCGTGAACAGAATTTTGTAGCCTGCAACCGAGATACAACTTTTGCGGCACTACAACGCGACTTCAGAGTTCTAGAGTAGTCGCGCCAGAGTTGTAAAAGAGTAGCAGTAACATTTTCCAACTTACTCGAATCTTCCTCGGAACTTCTCTCTATCTTCCGCGGTTGACCTTGAAACTAAACGTATGCGGCGTTGTTGTTGTCGAGTTCAAGAGCACTAACTTGTGTTTTCTACGTTGTTGTCAATCATGTATAGGATCTTCTCATTTGAAACACGCTAGACGTCATGCATTGCAAAATGAACTTGGCAAAGAACTTCCTGAAAACCATAACGGGCAAGAAGGACACGGTGAAGGTTAGGAGGGACTTGCGAAGGCAAAATGTGAGGAAGCACCTCTGGCTGACCCCACACCCTCGCAAGGCGGGTAAAACCGCCAAGCGGGTATTCATCAAACCTTGGAAAGTGCATATGCAAGAAGAATTTTGGGGGCCTGAAAGCCCATGATTACCACGTGTTGATGTAGCAAGTGCTGCCTCTGGCGTTGCAAGGGCTAATGAAACCCGGCCCTCGCATGGTGTGAGCTCCCAATTTGTCACTTGGGACTCGTAGAATTATTTTTTTGGAAATTTGCAATTTAAAGTTGATAAAAGTATAGAAAAATCCATAAAAAGAGTGTAGAACCGAAATAGGGTTGTGTCATACCCATTATAGTATTTGGTCTAGATTTGTATTTTTTACTTAGAATCCCCCAAACCTTGCCTAAAAATAGTATAGAAATAACAGAAAGGTTAGATTTGGAGGATTCGAGTCACACAGCCCCAAAAGGGCTAAATCCCACCATGAATGTGGCGATTCATGGCTAGGTCGGTCCGAGGGATCCACAGCAAGGCCACTAGGTCGGATCCTAGAGTTAGATTTAGAATTCCCCATTAGATCGACGAATTCCCAAAATCCCGATTCTTAGCATGCAGGAGCCACTCACGCAAGACCGGGCCCGTGGAGGAATCTACAGCCCAAGGATGGTGTTCTAGGGTGAATCCCATGCCAGGAGTCCAACGGCAAAATCGGTTCGCCAAGATTCCTCCACCTGCAGAAGATTCCCGCACCGTCGCTGATTCAAGGAGATGTCCAGTTTAAATCTCCATTGACCAATCGTGCCAGGTACGGGAACACACCCGCACGTCTTTCATGCGACTCCCTGAGAGGTCACGTGAAAAATCCCAGCATCTTCCGACTTGCAGAAGAACCTTTTTCCGGGTGGTCAACCCTCCTAACCTCCAACAGGAATTTCATGGAAATTACCCAGGTTACAATAAAATCTCACTAAAAATTAGACTAGCTTGTTTTATGTTAATAATGCGCTCCGTGAAGTTTCACGACATTCCGATAGCGGCAAGTACCCGAACTGGCGAGATTCCTCGGGAATTAATCACATGGCGGAGTCCCCGCCACGTTGACCGGCATTCCGGGACCATACGATGGCAAAACGAAGTCAACCAAAAGTCCTTCCCGACTCTCTCGCACCTACCGGAGACCCTAGGCTATTCACATTTCTCAAAATAGGAGACCCCCAAGATCTAGGATTTTACCACGATTTGGTTTTTAAACTAAATTAGCCTACGATGGATTTTTGGCCTCGGTACGGGGGGTAGAGGGGTCAAGGACTAAACACGGCGTTCTGGATCCAACGGCGCAATCCGTTCGACGATTGGAGCTAATCTCCAAAAGTTAGGATGTTGGTCCAGCATAGATGGTAGAAGTAGAAATTTAGGATGTAGGATGAAAATCTTTGAGGATGAGGATGAAAATCCCCGTTGATAAGGTTACCTTAGAGCTTTAGAGAGAGGGGTGAGCCCTTGGGAAACCTATATAAGGGCCCCATTTCTCTCTCTAAAACACCCCCTCACTTTTGTTTGGGTCCGTGGGTCCAATTTGCTTTGGATATTTTGGCGTTTGAAGCCAAAAACCTCTACGGTGTTTTTGGAGCACTTTTTGCTCCGTTGTTGCTAGATTTCAAGCTTTGAAGGTCCTTAGGGGGTCCTTCTATCTTGCCTTGTGTACTTCTCGTGCGTTTGTTATACCCTTGTTACGAGTTAAGAGTCCTCGTTTCTCTCTTGTAGTTCTTTTGTGATCTAACGTGTGAGTTTAGGAGTCTTTTGGTGTCTTGTCCTAATCCTAAAGCCCCCCCCCACCGTACCTTGGCGATGCCGCTTTGGGGGGCCTTTAGTTTGTGAAGTTGTGTGTCTTTACGTGTCCTAACCGTGTTGTTTCCCTCACTTGTGTATTCTCATCCTCTTCTAATCTTCCCCTTGTTGTGTGGACCCCCCCTCGGGACGGCGAAGCTTTGGCTTTGTCACGTATGTTCTTTAACTTTGTCTTTTCTACCTTCTTCTAATCTTCCCCTTGTTGTGTGGACCCCCCCTCGGGACGGCGAAGCTTTGGCTTCGTCACGTGTATTCCTTAACTTTGTCTTGTCTACCTTCTTCTAGTATTCCCCTTGTTGTGTGAAACCCCCCCACGGCGGCGAAGCTTTGAACTAGTGACCACGTCAAATCCTATAGTGTGTGTTAAAATAGTCTTAGACGGCGGAGCTTTGAACCCGTGGAGTGTTACAAGTCCTAAAGTTGGTGTTAAAACCAATTTTACGGCGGAGCCTTGAACCTCCATAGCTTTAGATTCCAAAGTCTAGTTTCCAAGACCTTCTTGGAAAAGTCCAGAGTTTAGCTTCCAAGATTGGTCACGAGTTTCTAGGAAGAGAGTGACCATCCCGTAGCACTTAGCTTAGGTGACCGTTCTAAAAATTTGGGGCCTAACTCCCCAGACGGCGAAGCTTTGACCCTAGTCCTAACCCCTTACAAAAATCCATTTTAAGTTTGTAATAGTGGGTTCCCCTAAGGGAACCCGGTTGTGTGGATTTTTTTTGGAAGGATAGCTAAGTGCCCAGACCAGCATACAGCCAGCATATCGGGCCAGCATACCGGCCAGCATACAGCCAGCCATACCGGACCGGCATACCAGACCAGCCGGCAGCCAGCCATACATCGGGTAGTCCGTTGACTGAACTGAACATCAACATCGGGACTGGTCGGTTGACTGAACTGAACATCAGCCATCGAGCCAGTCGGCTTGGCTAACTGAACTAGTTTCTGGATTTCCAGAACTAAACGGGACGATGCCTTGCGGGGCCCCAACCACCCTTTTTTTTTATTTTTTGATCTTCTAAAATCTGAAATTTTGAATCCAGTTGGGAAGAGGAAAAAACTCAACTTGGAACTTCAAAAACACAAGAGAAAGGGGGGGGAGAAATAGAAGCTGCCGCTCCACGCGCCACCTGCACAAAAGCATCCGATCCTACCTGCATCACCACTCACACCTACACACAATGGAAGGAAATTAGGGAGAAGGATGTGTTATAGGAGTGGAAAGGAGAGAGATGATAAATAGTGCCTAGCTAGGAGATTAGGTAGGAAATCTAGAAGAACTCCTTGCAACCGTTGGAAGGAGGATTAGGATGACACAAAGCAAAGTTGCGTAAGAGGGTAGGAGGCTCATTAAAACTTCACGAAGTTTGAGACTAGAAGCGTAAGACCACCATCACCACGGTTGGTGGAATAGTTCAAGAGTAGAAGGAAGAGGAGGAGAGAAAGAAAAAGAGAAGGAAATGGAGGGAAAGGGTTAGACCATCATACTTGTAACGTTTTCTTTTCTACAACTTAAGCCGTGGGCCTTGAAAAATAAAAAATAAAAATAAAAAAATAAAGACCATAACACAAAAATAAAAGAAGACAATCGCGAGTGGCCACCATGGAGCACGAGGACGCGCATGTGGACGGGGATGACGTCATTTCCGACACTAGCAGTAACGAGGTGGGTCATTAAACTAATCCTAGTCGGTTTTCCCTAATTAGCACTTATTTCCCTAATCAGCCCTTAGGGCGTGATTAGCATCCGAAATTAGCGTGAATTAGAAGTTTAGATTCAAAAATTGATAGATTAGGAATCGAGGTTTCCGAAAACATCTTATAATTAAGATTTGACCGTAAACTGACCGCGTTAGGCTAAGTTAAGCGGTAGGGGGTAGAACGAAGGAATTTTAATTAAAAGGGAACCACAAGAAACAATGGACGGAAATTAGTATTAGATTAGAGGGGGGATTTAGGATAAAAAATTAAAGATCAAATAGCGAGTTAAAAACCTAGGATTAAATTAAGATTTTAATTAGGGAAGTTAAAATTCAAAAGCCAAAAGTGAGAGTTAACTTTGGGAAGTAAAAAGTAGAGTAGGAAGTAGAAGTCAAAAGTAGAATCCACTTAGGAAGTAGATTGTTGAGTTAAAAATAGAGTTAAAATTAGAAGTCAAAACCCTAGAGTTAAAAGTTGGAATCAAATTTAGGAGGATAACATTTAGAGCTAATCTAGGATTAAAACGATAGGATTAAATGTGGAAGTAGAAGTCAAAAGTCAAAAGTCAAAAGTTTAGATTAAACTTAAAGGTTAAATTTTAGAGTCAATTGGGGAGTAAAAAGTGAGAGTGAAAAGCTAAAAGTAGAAGTTAAAAGTTAGAAGTAGAAGTAAAATTTTAGAGTTAGTAGAAATCTAGAGTCAAAGTGAAAACTTAGAGTCAAACCTAGAGGTTAAAATTGGGGATTGATTTTAGAAGTAAAAATTTAGGATTAAAAGTAAAAAACCTAGAGTTAAATTAGGAGTAAAAAATCTACAGTAAAAAGTGAAAAGTTAGAGTTAACTTTAGAGGGTAAATCTTAGAGTAGTTTAGAGATAATGACATAGAATTAGAAGTGAAACTTAGAATTACCCTAGAAGGTTAAAACTTGGAAGTTAGGAGTCGAAGTTGATTTAGAAGTAAAAACTTAGAGTTAAAAGTGAAACCTAGGGTTAAAGTCCGAGGATAAATTTCAGAGTTAAATTAGGAGTAAAAACCTAGAGTTTCATTTAGAGGTTGAAGATTAGAGTAAGAGTTAAACTTTAGAGTTAGTCTTTAGAGTAGAACTTCTAGGTGGAGTCTTAAAATCCCACGATAGTCTTAGAGGTTCATGGAAGGAACATAGGGGTTCCTCTTGTTACATAGTTAGGGACGTTAGAAATGACGCCAACTATTCAGTCTACCCTCGACATAGGATAGATAGTTAGGGAATTAGAATTTTACCATTACCCCTGAGCATTGCAGTTACCTTGTGAGTTACTACATGCATTCTAATTATTCGCTGCCATCTACGACACTTAGGAAACGTTAGCAAAAAAGATCCATTGCTTGGAAGGCACAGTGGACCGCGCTCACATCACCCCCATATATTAAAAAATGTGGATAAAGGCATAGAACCTGGTCGGTGTTCGCTCGATTACCAAGGGTGGGTAATCCAGCGCCCACAGTTTTGGTGCGTCTGCCGGGAGCTGGAAACATTAGATTACATTTGCATGTTGGATTAACAAGTGTTGCATGTGAAGGGCTCCGAAGGGAACTCTAGCTCGGAATCATCCGAGACCTCCTCCTCCGAAGGGGGAGGCGATTCCGCGCAAGAAGCTTGGGACGCCAATTTCCGAGGGATCCCCCTTAAAACCTACTCTCACGCCGAGCTCATCGCGGGTAATGGTCGGAACGGTCAGCCGCTTGCATTGAGCGAACTACTGACTGGCCCAAGAGCATTAAGGATCTCATTTGAATTTTGGTATTACCTCGCCCAGCTCTATCTTCGCAATCCGAACCGGTACACCCCGGCAATTGCCCACGCCATTGCAGCGGGTTCATTTGGAGTTTCTATTCACCGATTTACCCGACATTTGAAAGAATATTGGACAGCCGCGGTGGCCTTGTGGAGTTACGAGAACCACTTCATTAAAGATTGCTTCGAAGCCCGAGTTCCGTCACCCCTGACCAACGGTCCCCTGTCACAACTACCTCGGATCGACATACGGTACGAATTTCCTACCGTCTCCTGCGACGGCCAGCTGTGCCGATTCGACACTACAAATACAGAGAAGAGTCCGTCCCCGGAAAACCCCTACACGCTTCCCCAATACTTCCGAGCGGGGCACGAGAACGTGGACCGCTTGACGATAGAGTGTTGCCGAGGTATTCCAACCCAGTACTTGCCATTGTCCGCCCCCGCTATCTTCCAAGTTCAATACCTCGCCAGTTACTTTGCCGCGTGCGAACCGTTCCAGGACGCCGAGGACATCCAAGTGGCATTCCATACCAGGCCAGGGTTGGAGTATCTCCATCACCCTGAGTTTCACCCTCTCTTCTATCGATACCCAAGTCGGCAACGGAGGACAAGGGGAGCACGGATCCTCAACGCCACCTTCTTCACCAACGAGGACTCATGGTCCCGACATAGCGAGGCCATCGAGTGCATCGAGGAGGAACAAGCCCCGTATTTCTTTGAGTATCGACCCAGTATAGAAGAAGTCCAAGGCATTGTACAACGACGCCATAACCATCAGCCAAGGGACCACGTAGTTGTGGAACTCTAGTATGCAACAGGCTCCCGACCACCGTCTCCAATGAGGAAACGTTGGAGCTCTATAGGTGCCTGTGCGGTAGGGCTATATGGACTATACATCCAAACCTTTGGAGCAGGGGGCGACCTTGTTAGCCCCCTAGAGCTAGAAGAGGTTGAGACCCTGGAAGAAGAAGAAGGAACCGATTTAGTCTCCATCACGGGAGATATCTCCGTAGAAGATGCATATCGTCTCGAGATCGACGGCACCCAGGATCCTCGCTATGATCCCATCCTCTACGAAGAAGAAATATTACCATCACTCCATTTTCGCAAGACTACAGAGGGACTGCAGGTGGGAGCCGATCTTCCCACCTATCCCCCTGTGCCAAACGACTGGTATCATGGACCTAGCGATCCCGTCCATGTACAAGATTCTGACTGGAAGGAGATTGACGTCTCCTATCCAGGCGAGGAACGCAAACTCATCAAGGTTGGAGCGCACCTGGAGGGAGAAGACCTTGACAAATATCGGTCTTTAATGTTGGAGTACCGCGACGTATTTGCCTGGTCCTATCTGGACCTGAAAGGAGTGCCCGCCCATATCGCATTACACACCATTCCGGTCAAGCTGGAGGTGGTGCCTATCCGACAACGCCAGCGGAGGATGAATCCAAACTTACAGTTAATCGTTAAAGCGGAGATAGAACGTCTGCTCCAAGCTGGATTTATACGACCCATAGAGATCACCGACTGGGTCTCCCCTATGGTTCTGGTAAAGAAGAAAAATGGCAAGCTCCAAGTATGTGTGGACTACCGCCAGCTAAACAAGAACACCCAAAAGGATCATTTCCCTCTCCCATTCATCAACACCATTGTAGACGAAGTGGCTGGAAACGAATTGTTCACCTTCATGGACGGGTATTCGGGATACAATCAAATCTCGATAGCTGAGGAGGACTGGTCGAAAACCGCATTTATCACCCCTTGGGGCACTTTTATCTATGTGGTAATGCCTTTTGGACTCTGCAACGCACCCTCGGCTTTCCAGCGAGTGATGACATTTGCCTTCTCAGACTTATTACACAAGTCAATGACTGTGTACATCGACGATTTCAGTACTCAGTCCACGGCAAAAGAACATCTTCCCTTGGTTAAGGAATGCCTCATCCGGTGTAGGAAAACCGGATTCGCCCTAAACCCAGACAAGTTATACCTTGGAGTCAAAAGAGGCACGTTACTCGGGTACGTGGTGTCTCAAGAAGGGAAAAAAGCGGATCCGGAAAAGGTGGAGGTAATCGCCAATCTACCAGCTCCTACGGATGTTAAGGGCGTTCAAAGGACCCTTGGTCACGCTGGATATTATCGGGAGCTCATCAAAGACTTTGCTACACATGCGCAACCATTGACTAACTTGATCAAGAAAGCGGTCAAGTTCGAATGGACACCCCTTTGTCAGCAAGGGTTGGACGAACTGAAGAAACGACTCACGAACGCTCCAGTCTTGCGACCCCCAGATTGGAACCTACCCTTCCGTATCTACTGCGATGCTTCAGCCTTAGTAGTAGGCTCCACCCTTTGCCAATTTGCCGAGGATACTAAACACGAGCATCCCATTGCCTTTGCTAGTCGGCAGTTAACGCTGGCTGAGCGCAATTATTCCACGACGGAGCGGGAATGCCTCGCCATGATATTCTCGATAAAGAAATTTCGACATTATCTCCTTGCGAACTCGGTAATATTCTATGTCGATCACATGGCCATCAAGTATATAGTGAACAAGGCGGATCTCAGCGGCAGGCTCGCTCGATGGGTCTTGCTATTGGCAGAGTTCGACTATACCGTGGAATACAAGCCGGGAAAGAAACATGAACCAGACGACCACCTGTCTCGCATCCACACCAACGTCGGGTCAGAAGAACTTAGTGATGTCTTCCCCGACGACCGACTCTTCCATGTACGCGCTGTACCCACCTGGTATGAACACATAGCACACTTCCTCACCACCCAGCAATATCCCGAGGGAATGGAAAAAAATGAGCGCCGAAAGATTCATGTCAACAGCACCCATTTCGCTCTCATTGGACACCGTTTGTATCGTCGAGGCGTTGATGGGATGCTTCGGAGATGTGTTTCCTACGACGAAGTCCCCTCCATTCTAGAGGCATGTCATGACAACGCCTGCGGTGGTCATTTTTCGGGGCGCGTAACCGCCTAAAAGATAATGTGAGCGGGATATTTTTGGCCCACATTATTTACCGATGCGGAGGCCCACGTCCGAGGATGCGATGCTTGCCAACGCTACGCCCGCAACGATACCCGGCTAGACCTACCTCTACGACCTTCATTGCCCCTCGCCCCCCTAGAACAATGGGGCATTGACTTTATGGGGCCATTCGCCCCCATGTCCACACAACGAAACCAATACATCATCGTAGCTACCGAATACTTGACTAAGTGGGCGGAGGCGAAGGCAATAAAGAAGGCCGACGGGAAGCAAGCAGCCATCTTCCTTTATGAAAACATCATCTCCCGATTTGGCTGTCCAAAGATCCTGATCAGCGATCGTGGGTCCCACTTCCTCAACGAGACAATCGAGCTCATGACTAACATGTTTCGCATCAACCATCGGAAAACCACACCTTATCATCCTCAGACCAACGGAAACACAGAACGAGTTAATCAGACACTCGCAAGGATTCTTCGAAAGACAGTAGAAAATAGCAAGAGAGACTGGGACATCAAGCTCATTCCAGCCTTGTGGGCGTACCGTACGGCATACAAGGTAACCACTAAGACTACTCCCTTCTCCTTGATGTATGGGGTCGAGGCAATCTTGCCGATTGAGTTTGAAGTGCAGTCACTACGCATAGCCATCGACGAACGACTGGACGATAGCCAGTCCATGCGGGACCGGTTGGAGCAATTGGAGGCCCTAGGAGAGGCAAGACGACTCTCCTCCCAGCACATCGAGGTCATCCAACGGCGAAGGAAGGTTGCTTTTGACAGAAAAACAAAAGTACGTACCCTCACTGCCGGAATGTGGGTCCTGCTCCAAGATCCAAGGAAGTTGGAATTTCCAGGGAAATTCGATGCCTTGTGGACAGGGCCATATATTATACATGAAACTTTTCCTAACAACACCCTCCAGCTAAAAAATTTGGATACCTCACTGTTCCCAACCAAGACCAATGCATCCCGATGCAAAGAATATAGAGTCTAAGCTTAGCAGTTTCTGGGCGCCTAAACCGTGATTGGTTACGATTATTACAAATATAAGGTTAGCCTTATATTATAGATGATTGTGTAAAAGGCCTATTTAGCCCTCCAAACAAAAAAATTTAATAGCTAACCTCTTATTGTTCACGACGGATAGTAAGAAAGCTAGAAAAAAAACCCCAAAATACCAAAAAAATGAAAGCTTGAAAAAATCTTTGAAAATCCTAAAAAAATTGAAGGTTCTAAAAGTTCACTATTGCATGATCTCCCAAATCCCTATGGGATTTTAGAATTAGGAAAAACACAGAGAGGTGGTTGTTATTTCGGGGCCAGGTCAAGATCTAACAGTCTCCACTTTCTGGCACAGAGTGGTGGTTGTTATTTCGGAACTAATCCATCTACCCCTTGGGAAGAATCAAGAATATTAAGATTCTTGAGGATGGTTCACATCTAACGTAAAAGTAAAAGCCGCAGGGCCAAAAGCCGCAAGGCCAACCAACTTTGTTGACCGTTCTAGCTTGCCTAACTCTCAGTAGGACAGGAATACGTCGAGTGTGTTGGGAATTGCTCACACTTGAGCCCAACACATGAGTGTGTTGGGAACTGCTCAGACCTGAGCCCAACACATCACCAACCTGTCGGAGTTAGCGTCATGTGGAAGACAGATGACCTTTCACTTAGATTAGGTACTTGTCAGACCGTCATAATAGAAGCCACATAGTCGGATGAAAGGGCGGCTGAAAGTTGACACTCGTCCCTTGCTAGACCGTCGAACCTGCTGATATGCTAACGAGGCGGCTAGTTTAAGAAGGGGCATTGGCGCTCGTCCCTTGCTAGACCGTCGAACCTGCCGATGTGCTAACGAGGCGGCTAGTTTAAGAAGGGGCCTTGGCGTTCGTCCCTTGCTAGACCGTCGAACCTGCCGATGTGCTAACGAGGCGGCTAGTTTAAGAAGGGGCCTGGGCGTTCGACCGTTGTAATAATGCAGAAGGCTTAAAGAACGGCTAGTTTAGGACTGACACTTTACATCATGTCCCCCACGTTAGGGTATAAGAATGGGGGGGGCAGCCCTCGTACTTTTAAGCTACTGGCAGCGTCATGTGCAGGTACCGCTCGAGTAACACATGGATCATGGATGCTTCAACCCGCCAACAGTCTTACCAGTCGCACTTCAGATCAAAAGTCTCTGTGTTGAGAAACGCAGCTTCTCCCACTTCCTCATCTCTCGCTTCGGTTTTAATTTCTTCCTCGGTGTGCTTCAGCATCCTTGGCCTGTGCAGATTCCCGTTGTTAACTATGGAGAGATCTGGGAAAGCATCATCTACGTCCTAGTCTAGCACTCTCTCGAACAGCGGAGTGATTTCACAGTCTTCGGGCGCCGGCGCCCTTCTATCTCCCCCCTGCCTTGTCTTCGTTATCTTCTCCTTGCTTGATTTCTACCTGCTTTCCTTGTTTACCATCGTTCCTCGCTGTTCAGTCTCTTCAAGACTTCTTCTTTTTCAAAATCTACTTTGGCAGATAGCTACATCAAACCCTCACATTGCAGGTCCAAACCAACTCCATTTGGGGAGGACAAGGGGATAGGGTAGTGTAGATGTCATGTCGGTCAGAGACAACGGGTCCCCGGGGACCTCACCCGCGGCTCCGCCATCCTCGCCCTCGTCTGCATCTGCACCTACCACCCCCACGGGCGCCAGGTCATCGTCACTGACCCCAACCTCAGTGGACGAGGTGGCGAGAGGCGTCCTCATGTTACCAACCACGTTATCTACATCAATAGACGAACCATCCACACCGACTGAGGAGCTTACGCTCCAACTTCCGGAAGAACTCGCACTCGATCTAACAGCTAACCCTGTTGGAGACGGACTTGAAATTTCGGGCAGGTTGCCTAACTCACGACGGCGACTACGTGACGAGGAGGAGCAACCGGGTCGCGAGATTCCACTGGCAAGAAGCCCTCTAGCTAGGGACATCAGGCAATCTAGGCCAAACGGGATCCGCTCACTTATGATTCTCGTGGAGGATCACGACATCTTGTTGGGCCACCACCTTATGGTGACGGGCCAATTTTCAAGTGAGCGCCCCGCCATCAGCATCACAAGAAACCCCGTGGCCGGCGGCCACTTGCTGGCAGTCCGTGGACCAGAGCTCCAGCCTATCAGTCAAGGCCAGTATCCTCGCTACATCTTTGAGGTCCTGGACCAATTGCGCGTGTTCCTTGGAATATGAGCTGGTCCAGCCTCTTTGTACATAGCGTTAATTCTGGGCAAGATATAAACCCAACCGCCCTGTATATACTTATGTATAAAAAAAATAAAAAATAAAAAATAAAAAATAAAAAATAAAAATCCTGGCCACTGTGCAACAGAGGAGGGACCGGTCCGGCACCGGCACCGGCTTATATACCACCAAAGCAAACCGACGGACGTCTTCCGCCGCGGCAGCCGGCAGCCTGTAGACCGCAGCTTCATCGTGGTAAAGATACCTCAATTTTCCCTTGGCGACGCAGGTTCGAACCTCGAGCCAGGCACCGGGGCGCCCCCTATCTGAGCTAGTGACAAGATGGCAAGAAATGCTGCGGCCTCCACGACGGAAGACACTTTTCCAAGTGAAGCTCCCATCATTGAGGTCTCAGACCACTTGCCTTTTCCAGTTATGCTTTTCCTTTCTTTTTTCTTTTTTCTTTTATTTCATCTCATTAGTCCAAACTCACTCCGTTGAGGGAGGAAGGCGGGTTTGAAATATTTTTTATCTATAGTGTCCCGATTTGCTGTATCAAAGGAGGACGGGGGCTTCTCTCTCTACTTCTATCTCCCCCTTAGATCCAAACTCACTCCGTTGAGGGCGGATGGCGGGTTTTTCTTACATTTTTTATCTATAGATCCAAGTCGACTCCGTTCGAGGCGGATGGGGAAACAACAAGAAAATTAAAAACTAGAATAAATAGAAAATGAACAAAAATATGAGTGATAAGACTACGGGGGTCAAACTTCCTTTGACCACCCCTAGCCCTTCCACTTGGAAGGTGGACTATTCCCTCTGCTCTCTTCCCCCCTGTCAGTTAATCCATCAAGAGTCTCTTGATAGGAATAACATCCTTTTAGATAGAGTCACATCTTGGTTTCTAGTCTGTCATTAGGTTTGATCTCGAAATTGACCGTGTACCCAAATAGTTGTAGCAAGAGATGCTGGGTCCTCATGATTTTGCAAATCATACCGCAGATGGCCGCCATATGTGAGCTCCCAATTTGTTACTTGAGACTCGTAGAATTATTTTTTTGGAAATTTGCAATTTAAAGTTGATAAAAGTATAGAAAAATCCATAAAAAGAGTGTAGAACCGAAATAGGGTTGTGTCATACCCATTATAGTATTTGGTCTAGATTTGTGTTTTTTACTTAGAATCCCCCAAACCTTGCCTAAAAATAGTATAGAAATAACAGAAAGGTTAGAGTTGGAGGATTCGAGTCACACAGCCCCAAAAGGGCTAAATCCCACCATGAATGTGGCGATTCATGGCTAGGTCGGTCCGAGGGATCCACAGCAAGGCCACTAGGTCGGATCCTAGAGTTAGATTTAGAATTCCCCATTAGATCGACGAATTCCCAAAATCCCGATTCTTAGCATGCAGGAGCCACTCACGCAAGACCGGGCCCGTGGAGGAATCTACAGCCCAAGGATGGTGTTCTAGGGTGAATCCCATGCCAGGAGTCCAACGGCAAAATCGGTTCGCCAAGATTCCTCCACCTGCAGAAGATTCCCGCACCGTCGCTGATTCAAGGAGATGTCCAGTTTAAATCTCCATTGACCAATCGTGCCAGGTACGGGAACACACCCGCACGTCTTTCATGCGACTCCCTGAGAGGTCACGTGAAAAATCCCAGCATCTTCCGACTTGCAGAAGAACCTTTTTCCGGGTGGTCAACCCTCCTAACCTCCAACGGGAATTTCATGGAAATTACCCAGGTTACAATAAAATCTCACTAAAAATTAGACTAGCTTGTTTTATGTTAATAATGCGCTCCGTGAAGTTTCACGACATTCCGATAGCGGCAAGTACCCGAACTGGCGAGATTCCTCGGGAATTAATCACGTGGCGGGGTCCCCGCCACGTTGACCGGCATTCCGGGACCATACGATGGCGAAACGAAGTCAACCAAAAGTCCTTCCCGACTCTCTCGCACCTACCGGAGACCCTAGGCTATTCACATTTCTCAAAATAGGAGACCCCCAAGATCTAGGATTTTACCACGATTTGGTTTTTAAACTAAATTAGCCTACGATGGATTTTTGGCCTCGGTACGGGGGGTAGAGGGGTCAAGGACTAAACACGGCGTTCTGGATCCAACGGCGCAATCCGTTCGACGATTGGAGCTAATCTCCAAAAGTTAGGATGTTGGTCCAGCATAGATGGTAGAAGTAGAAATTTAGGATGTAGGATGAAAATCTTTGAGGATGAGGATGAAAATCCCCGTTGATAAGGTTACCTTAGAGCTTTAGAGAGAGGGGTGAGCCCTTGGGAAACCTATATAAGGGCCCCATTTCTCTCTCTAAAACACCCCCTCACTTTTGTTTGGGTCCGTGGGTCCAATTTGCTTTGGATATTTTGGCGTTTGAAGCCAAAAACCTCTACGGTGTTTTTGGAGCACTTTTTGCTCCGTTGTTGCTAGATTTCAAGCTTTGAAGGTCCTTAGGGGGTCCTTCTATCTTGCCTTGTGTACTTCTCGTGCGTTTGTTATACCCTTGTTACGAGTTAAGAGTCCTCGTTTCTCTCTTGTAGTTCTTTTGTGATCTAACGTGTGAGTTTAGGAGTCTTTTGGTGTCTTGTCCTAATCCTAAAGCCCCCCCCCACCGTACCTTGGCGATGCCGCTTTGGGGGGCCTTTAGTTTGTGAAGTTGTGTGTCTTTACGTGTCCTAACCGTGTTGTTTCCCTCACTTGTGTATTCTCATCCTCTTCTAATCTTCCCCTTGTTGTGTGGACCCCCCCTCGGGACGGCGAAGCTTTGGCTTTGTCACGTATGTTCTTTAACTTTGTCTTTTCTACCTTCTTCTAATCTTCCCCTTGTTGTGTGGACCCCCCCTCGGGACGGCGAAGCTTTGGCTTCGTCACGTGTATTCCTTAACTTTGTCTTGTCTACCTTCTTCTAGTATTCCCCTTGTTGTGTGAAACCCCCCCACGGCGGCGAAGCTTTGAACTAGTGACCACGTCAAGTCCTATAGTGTGTGTTAAAATAGTCTTAGACGGCGGAGCTTTGAACCCGTGGAGTGTTACAAGTCCTAAAGTTGGTGTTAAAACCAATTTTACGGCGGAGCCTTGAACCTCCATAGCTTTAGATTCCAAAGTCTAGTTTCCAAGACCTTCTTGGAAAAGTCCAGAGTTTAGCTTCCAAGATTGGTCACGAGTTTCTAGGAAGAGAGTGACCATCCCGTAGCACTTAGCTTAGGTGACCGTTCTAAAAATTTGGGGCCTAACTCCCCAGACGGCGAAGCTTTGACCCTAGTCCTAACCCCTTACAAAAATCCATTTTAAGTTTGTAATAGTGGGTTCCCCTAAGGGAACCCGGTTGTGTGGATTTTTTTTGGAAGGATAGCTAAGTGCCCAGACCAGCATACAGCCAGCATATCGGGCCAGCATACCGGCCAGCATACAGCCAGCCATACCGGACCGGCATACTAGACCAGCCGGCAGCCAGCCATACATCGGGCAGTCCGTTGACTGAACTGAACATCAACATCGGGACTGGTCGGTTGACTGAACTGAACATCAGCCATCGGGCCAGTCGGCTTGGCTAACTGAACTAGTTTCTGGATTTCCAGAACTAAACGGGACGATGCCTTGCGGGGCCCCAACCACCCTTTTTTTTTATTTTTTGATCTTCTAAAATCTGAAATTTTGAATCCAGTTGGGAAGAGGAAAAAACTCAACTTGGAACTTCAAAAACACAAGAGAAAGGGGGGGGAGAAATAGAAGCTGCCGCTCCACGCGCCACCTGCACAAAAGCATCCGATCCTACCTGCATCACCACTCACACCTACACACAATGGAAGGAAATTAGGGAGAAGGATGTGTTATAGGAGTGGAAAGGAGAGAGATGATAAATAGTGCCTAGCTAGGAGATTAGGTAGGAAATCTAGAAGAACTCCTTGCAACCGTTGGAAGGAGGATTAGGATGACACAAAGCAAAGTTGCGTAAGAGGGTAGGAGGCTCATTAAAACTTCACGAAGTTTGAGACTAGAAGCGTAAGACCACCATCACCACGGTTGGTGGAATAGTTCAAGAGTAGAAGGAAGAGGAGGAGAGAAAGAAAAAGAGAAGGAAATGGAGGGAAAGGGTTAGACCATCATACTTGTAACGTTTTCTTTTCTACAACTTAAGCCGTGGGCCTTGAAAAATAAAAAATAAAAATAAAAAAATAAAGACCATAACACAAAAATAAAAGAAGACAATCGCGAGTGGCCACCATGGAGCACGAGGACGCGCATGTGGACGGGGATGACGTCATTTCCGACACTAGCAGTAACGAGGTGGGTCATTAAACTAATCCTAGTCGGTTTTCCCTAATTAGCACTTATTTCCCTAATCAGCCCTTAGGGCGTGATTAGCATCCGAAATTAGCGTGAATTAGAAGTTTAGATTCAAAAATTGATAGATTAGGAATCGAGGTTTCCGAAAACATCTTATAATTAAGATTTGACCGTAAACTGACCGCGTTAGGCTAAGTTAAGCGGTAGGGGGTAGAACGAAGGAATTTTAATTAAAAGGGAACCACAAGAAACAATGGACGGAAATTAGTATTAGATTAGAGGGGGGATTTAGGATAAAAAATTAAAGATCAAATAGCGAGTTAAAAACCTAGGATTAAATTAAGATTTTAATTAGGGAAGTTAAAATTCAAAAGCCAAAAGTGAGAGTTAACTTTGGGAAGTAAAAAGTAGAGTAGGAAGTAGAAGTCAAAAGTAGAATCCACTTAGGAAGTAGATTGTTGAGTTAAAAATAGAGTTAAAATTAGAAGTCAAAACCCTAGAGTTAAAAGTTGGAATCAAATTTAGGAGGATAACATTTAGAGCTAATCTAGGATTAAAACGATAGGATTAAATGTGGAAGTAGAAGTCAAAAGTCAAAAGTCAAAAGTTTAGATTAAACTTAAAGGTTAAATTTTAGAGTCAATTGGGGAGTAAAAAGTGAGAGTGAAAAGCTAAAAGTAGAAGTTAAAAGTTAGAAGTAGAAGTAAAATTTTAGAGTTAGTAGAAATCTAGAGTCAAAGTGAAAACTTAGAGTCAAACCTAGAGGTTAAAATTGGGGATTGATTTTAGAAGTAAAAATTTAGGATTAAAAGTAAAAAACCTAGAGTTAAATTAGGAGTAAAAAATCTACAGTAAAAAGTGAAAAGTTAGAGTTAACTTTAGAGGGTAAATCTTAGAGTAGTTTAGAGATAATGACATAGAATTAGAAGTGAAACTTAGAATTACCCTAGAAGGTTAAAACTTGGAAGTTAGGAGTCGAAGTTGATTTAGAAGTAAAAACTTAGAGTTAAAAGTGAAACCTAGGGTTAAAGTCCGAGGATAAATTTCAGAGTTAAATTAGGAGTAAAAACCTAGAGTTTCATTTAGAGGTTGAAGATTAGAGTAAGAGTTAAACTTTAGAGTTAGTCTTTAGAGTAGAACTTCTAGGTGGAGTCTTAAAATCCCACGATAGTCTTAGAGGTTCATGGAAGGAACATAGGGGTTCCTCTTGTTACATAGTTAGGGACGTTAGAAATGACGCCAACTATTCAGTCTACCCTCGACATAGGATAGATAGTTAGGGAATTAGAATTTTACCATTACCCCTGAGCATTGCAGTTACCTTGTGAGTTACTACATGCATTCTAATTATTCGCTGCCATCTACGACACTTAGGAAACGTTAGCAAAAAAGATCCATTGCTTGGAAGGCACAGTGGACCGCGCTCACATCACCCCCATATATTAAAAAATGTGGATAAAGGCATAGAACCTGGTCGGTGTTCGCTCGATTACCAAGGGTGGGTAATCCAGCGCCCACACATGGCTGTGATGCGAATGTGCAAAGTGTTTCGCTGCCTGTACACAAAGGTATACAATCCTAGTGACTTTGCTTCACTAGAAGCTGACGTTGCCGAGAGCATGGCATTACTAGAGATAGAATTTCCACCATCCTTCTTCGACGTGATGACGCATCTTCCCTACCATCTAGCAAAGGAACTGGACTTGTGTGGACCAGTGAGTGCAAGGTGGATGTATCCTGTGGAACGGTACGTGAAAGTGCTGAAGAAGCATGTTCAGAATTTGGCACGGCCAGAGGCGTGCATGGCAGAGGGGTATTTCAAGGACGAATGCATAGGCTTTGTGACGGAGTACCTCCAGAGCTTTGAGTTCACACAGAGACGCGTGTGGGATGAGGATGAAGAGTATGGGGATGCTGAGGATGTTCTCCAAGGTGCCAGGAAGGCGTATGTCATGTCCGCTGAGATGCGGGACATTGCTCACCAATACGTGCTCATGAACGCGGCCGTCATGGAAGAGTTCTATGAGTCATTTCTGCCTGGACCCTTGTAGTAGTGTTCCTTGAAGGCTTGAATTGTGAATGAAGTCAAGAAGTAGAATTCGGATTTGATCATGTCTTCGCGTTAGTCTCCAATTACATTGCAGTATAGAACAGGTCCTGTAGACTGATGCAGGAGTGAATGAGTAATGTGAAGTTGTGACAGAGTCATGGGAAAGTCATATCCGAGTCAGTGAGTAGCGCGTTGTCGCAGAATTCAACTTCTTGTCGACTTCTAGAAGTCGAGTGGTAGTCTTTGTTTTGTCACGGCCTGGGTCCACCGTGACTTACTTTTCGAAGCAAGGTCACTGCACAGGACGTTGTAGCAGTCGCCTTTGGTCTGTCTAATCATTAATCGCTGGCTTATTGTGTAGGAAATGGAGGGCTGAGCATAGGACAAATCCATCCACTCCTGCACTTGCGGAGTAGATGGTGAATGCTGTGCAGAATTCAGACTTGGATCTGCGAAAGCCAGAGGATCGGGACCGCTTGTTGCTCAACACAAAGCCATCGCAGCGCGCCACGAGGTATTCCCGAATCACTACTTTCGGCAATCACTTCCGAGTGGATGACGCGTCTACTACCCGATTGTGGAGCTACAATAGCGGCGTCGCGTCAGTTTTTGAATTGCCCTCCGAGAATGCCGATGACTTGTCCGTCAACTACGTTGGCATGCTGAAAGATATCTTAGTGCTAGATTACGGTGGTCTGAATACACAAATCATTCTATTGCAATGCGAGTGGGTGAAGGCCCAGGACAATCGAGGCAATGCAATGTATACCCGTGACGATGCTGGTTTCCTGGTGGTGAACTTTCGCCATACTTTACCGTGCTTGGAGGACCCCTTCATTCTCCCCAGCCAGGCCACGCAAGTCTTCTTCTCCAACGTTGTAGAGAAACCTGGGCGGAAAGTTGTATTACGGAAAGAAGCACGAGCAAAGCGGGAGGTGGTGGATCGAACAGACGCCTTCATCACCACGACGTCAGAAAGTGTCGGCTTGGTTGCCCCTGACATGTTGCCAATCTCCCCTGAGGCAGTGAACCTTGTTGGGGCCATTGAGTTGTCCGAGGAAAACAATTTATTAGCGCTGCATCAGTATGGGTCGTGATGTGCAGTAGGCAGTTGTGTCGTAGTTTTTTTGAAGAAACCTCTTGGCTGGAGGAGTCTCTGAGAAAACTGCTCAAACATGCAGTGGCCTCAGAAGTGTAGCTCTCGTGAAGGGCAAATCATAGAAGACCCATCCTGTAATTCCTTTCAATACCAAGTAAAGAGCTAATTTTGCATCATGTCTTTGTAGACTAAACCATCCCCTGCAAGTGCATGCTAATCTCAGTCGCAATGAATCCTTTCTTATTACGTGACGACGCCTATGCTGTTACAGTCGTAATATGAACAGGGCTACTCTTTCCCATGGACAACAGAGAAGATCCACAAAATTCTGTGCGAGTCCCTAGGAAGTCACAGTGAAGCCAGCCCAAAGTGACCTCCAGTGGAACTATAGGACTGGTCGTGACTGGCGCATGACTCGCTAGTAAACCGCGGACACGTCAGCATAGCAGCAATCCACGTAGGCAACATGGACTTCCCTGGAAGGCGCCTTCAGTGACAAAGAAGTCACTTAGAAGTCGGTGGTCAATCATAGAATACGACTGTGACCAAAACTGCCGGTCAACAGACAAAGCGTCAACAAAAACGTGCTCACCAAGTGCGGTATTCATCCCATCTTCATCCCCTAGTTGCCACCGCGATTGCCGCATGACTCGAGCACTGTTGACCTAAGCCAAACGGTGCAATTAGAGAGGGGAAGTCGTACCACAGTCACGACGTGGGGGTACGCATGACTCCGCAGTCACGTATACCCCCTATTTCTTGTAGTGAAGGTGCTCCCTGATCGGGTCCTTTAAAAGGACACCCATTGGCATAGTGTTCCAGGCTACCACAAAGAAAGCAAAACCCATACGATTTTGGCTGAGACATCATACCTGGATTCATTCCGACTTGAACAGATATGGAAACGACATTGGCTCTCATCAACTGCTAGGGTGCCCTCCCTCGTCCGTAAGTGGGTTGGACTTAGAAAATCGGATTCCAATCTTCCTCTTCCTTGTCCTCCGAGATAGTGACGTAGACTTCCCCTTCCGGGTTCACGTAATGGACCCGTTTTACATACGGTCTGTTACATTCACTGGGAAAGTGTCCTGCCTCTCCACATCTTGGGCACCAAACATTTGCTCTACTTGTGGGGACAGTCCGTCTTGGATTTCGGGTCTCAGCTATGTTGACTCTGATGGCTTCAAGCGATTCTTGGATGCTCTTAATCACCTTCTTTTTCTCGTCTTCTTCAATTTTGACCTTAACAATGCCCTTGTCCTTGTCATCCTTGGAGCTCTTGTGTTGATGATGTTTGGATCCGGTTTTGGATCCAGACGCCACTCCAGGGTTGGTCTCTGAGCTATCTGATGAAGACGAAGAAGTGGTGGATCCATTGCTCAAACTTGAGCTCTCAGAGTACTTCCTTTGCCTTTTCCCTTTCTTGGAATGCTTCTTGCTCTTCCTCTCGGTCCTTCTCAAAGCATTTTGAAGTGATTGGGCTAAATCCTCATAATTCTGAGTGGCTTCCATAGCTGCTCTCAACGTGGCTGGGCAAGCCTGCCGGATTTGGAAATTCATTGTTTCCGGAAACCCTGCCACATACCACTCAACTTGCACACTTGGAGCAATTTTGATAGTCAGTTTTTGGATGAGGGCTTTCACTCTCTGCCCATATCTACGAACTGACTCGGATGGTTTCATTTTCATCCTACTTAGTCGACCCAAGGCACAAGCTTCACCTCCGGCTTCCCGGAATGTTCTGACAAAGGACTCAGTGAACTACTCCCAATTATCCCGGATAGCAACCGGAACATCCTGGTACCAATTCAGAGCCTCTCCCTTAAGGAGACCCTGAAATATACGCTGCTTTGCCTCTAAGTTCTCCTGATTGGCTATAGCAATGGACTCAAACTCACAAAACCAATCATCAACATCCTGGCTTCCATCTCCCTTAAAACTGTTATACTCTAACCAAGTGGAACCCATGACGTTGAGATTTCTAAACTCAGATTCAAGTCGATCCTCTTCCTCTTCAGAGGATACCGGAGCTTCTTCCACAAAATCTGGATTTGGGTATGGTACAGGATTGGTACCGCCTACCTCTCTTGATGATTCTACGACCAATTCCCTTTCTTCTTCTAAGCTAGGACGTGCTCGCGGTTCTAAATTCACACCTGGAATATCAGGAACAGGATCTTCTTCTCTCCTAAGCCGAGCAGACCTTTTGGAAGTTCTTCCTTTTTCCTTTCTTTTCATGAGGAAGGAGTCCTTCTCTATTCAAGGACTCCTTTCAAAGAAAAAGAACTCTACTAGTTTGCCTATCCAAAAGAATTACTCTATACTATCCGTAACAGCAAAATAGACTCTTGTGGCGGTTCCTAACACTAAACCGGAATCTCAAGAATACTATCTTGGAAATCCCTGACAGCGGCGCCACTTTGTCGCGTCGTAACACGTGGAAGCACAAATCCCTCCCTTAGGTGTTAAATTAGTGTAGAACACCTTAGATGACTCGTGTATTGTTCCTACAGGATTTCAACTTGTAGTTTCTCAAAATTACCGGAACAAGATCCGGAACACAAAACCCAAGATAGAAGAACTCCGGAACTGAAAACCGGAAACTACCATTCTTCCTCCATATTCTTAAAATCTTCTCACTCTCTCAACTCATACTATTCCTTGTACTTCTATCCGCCTTGAAAGGAGTGTCGTTATCCTATTTCTCTTCCTGATCCGGACCTAATTCCAATGACCAAAGTAACCAAAATAGAAGTTTAACCTCTAATTCAGAGGGATCCGCTTTTAGACTTAAGGGTGAATGCATGGTTGAGTGGCTCATTTTTGGCAAAAGTCTAAGTCCAAAAAGTCCTTTCTTATGAGTAAAATGTTTGAGAGTGAAATGCTTGGGAGTGAATTCTACAAGAAATAAATTCTAAACAAATCCAAAAATTACCTAGCTTTTTAAGCGCCTCTAGACCTTGAAAATCATTATACTTTAAAAAAAATTATTTTTGAAAAAAAAATATTGGCTATAAGAAAAGGACTTCATAAAATTTAGTGTTTGAACAGTCATTAAAAAGTCCTTTGCCAACATTCAATACATATCTATACAACAAGATTATAATTTCTTAAAAATTTATTCAAACATACACTAGATTCATAGTCCTTTGTATGAATTTAAGTACCTAAACCATCTTTAAAAAGCCCTTGAAAAATGTGCTGCCAACAAATTTATCACATCCATCTTTTTTTAAAAGTCCCCTACACTTTCATAAAATGCTTTAATAAATAATGAACAACATAGATGTATTTAAAACGGTGCTCTAGTCTCCCAAATGAACTTTTTTTTTAATGTTTAATTTTTTCAATGTACCTTTTAGGCATTTGAAAATTGGTTGTATGCAGTTTTTGACATTGTGACACAATTTTGAGTCCGTCAACCATGCATTCACCCTTAAGGAAGGATGCGTGGTATCCTACCCTTCTATGTATTAGAGTAATAGAAGTTTCACTTTAAAAAGAAAACAAAAGAATAAAAATCAAACCAACCCGGACGTAAGTTGCACTTCACAGCGGACAGGAAACTAATCCTGATCCTCAAGTCACTCAGGAAACCCTTGCAATCCCACTTACTACAACGATAGACTTTGTTGAATCCTAATTCCCAGAGCGGAATCGGTAACCAACTAACTAAAGGATCCCAACTACCTTCCAGTTCCTCTCTTCCGGAAACCGCAAGACCTCATCAAACGTCGGCTAGCATTTGTACTTCAACTGAAGAACTCACCCAACCTAGGAATGGCTATCTCACTCAGAAGACTCTCAAGGAAAATCAACAGATGAAACTACCCCTTAGTATGTCAGTTCTCATAAACCAACTCCTAATACTCTTGGAACCGGATCCAAACAAAACCCGGGGGCTGTCTATTCTGCTCCCAACACCTGCAAACCAATTACACGCACTACCAATGCTTAACACACTGATGACATACCAACACAGACTAAGACTTTTCAGATCAGTACTGGGTGATCGCACGCTACGGTCGCCCCCCTGGCCCAGTATACAAACATTTACGCACTGTACAAACTATACGACATTTGGTACGCCTCGTATTCCGGCGGGTTTTCCGATACTCTGACAAAGGACCCGTGAACTCGAGCGCTTCAAGTAGTCGCCTGAATGCTTCGATGCTTTTTGAGTTTACAGTTTTCTTGTGAAGGTTTACAATGGCGAGTAGAAGATTTGGAGAGCGACGTGCCAGATTCAAGGGGAAGGGACCTCGTGGGAGGGCGGAGGATTACAATGAGGTGAGGGAGGGTCTGAAAGACGGGGAAACAGAGAAGCAACGTCAACGTCGTTAGTTGGTGAGGGAGAGAGAAGCAGCAGCTCGTTTTCTTTTTGTGTAGGACGAGGAATTGGAGGTAGGAAGGGAGATGTCTCCACAAGAGCAATTGATTTTTTTGTTCGAAATTGTGGATTTCTTCATTTCAAAGATGCAAGGTTGTCCGGAAGCATCTTCTAGACTAAAGATTATAGGTCTTTTTTGTTTTGTGTATTCCGATTGTTGTCATTTGAATACGTTTTTCAAAGCGAAAGAAAATTTTAGAGTCTAATTCTTGGTTTCAAAGAAGTCAATGTCCTACCTGCAAGTGTGAGATTTTAGGCATTTTAAGAAAGCTGTATATGTTAAACCAAATCACTTAACTAGAAAATAATGCAGGATCAATAGACAATGACATTACAATGGAGCAAATAGGTGAAAAAAAGCAGCGTTCACCCACTGCTTCTTAATTTGTACAAAATGTACTTAAAAGTATGTGCTTGTACTTGTGGTTGTACACACTATCCACCTTCTTTGTACAATGAGTGTTAACAGAGAAGTACTCACTTGCCTTTTTGAATCTTCATGTGCATTTGTTTAGTTTTTAAGCATGACTACTAAACTTAAAACTCACATTGATCGGCACACTTGAAATGCATTATAGACATCGGCACACTTGAAACCCATGATAGTTATTTGAAGTTTTACAAAGTTGTACTACGTTCTCCCATGAATGACAATGATTCGAAATTATTGGACCTACTCTACGTAGTAGGCATCATCCTCAAATGAAATTAAAATGACTAGTATTATAAACATCAAATTATCTTTGCAAATTCATCGTTTGTAGAGGCTCTTGGCCTATAGTGGAGCCGCTCCAGGCTATTTTTACTTCGTCATTGTTTGGTGCCTACTTTTACTTCTTTGGTGCCCGCTCGAGTCTACCATGGATGCGCAGCCGGATGGATTTGTGGCGCCTGCATTTGAGGGAACAACGCCGCGTGCAGGGGATGCTTTTCATAAGACCTTGAAGAAGGCGTCCCTCCGAACCATGGTAACTGCATCTGCAATTTCATTACTGTTTTGAAGATTGTGTCTCTCAATGTAACAGGAATTGCTGGGTTTTAGGTTCTTTTTTTGGGTTTCAAAGGGGCACATCTCTTATTCTTTTAAATTTAGTCGCAGAGGGTGCCCGCATGGTTCTTCCGGAAGTTTTGAGATGATTTTGAAGGAGAGGCTTACAAAGGGTTTGTTAGACTTCGGTACATAGGGAAACTTTACTCTTTGTTCATCAATGTGAAAATATTGTACACCAAGAAGCGATGGATACAAGTCATGCTTACTCAAGGATGGAAATATTATTGTTGTTTCCATCGCATAGTTGTTGGCGACCGGGTCACATTTAGGCGCTTGGGTGCGGCCAAATTTGAAGTTACTGTTCACAGAAGTTCCAGTGGCAGACAAGTTGGATTTCCGGTGGGTGGTGATACAGCCATTGAACCTGGGGAACCATTGTCTCCCTCTTTGAACCTAGCATAGAAGCCACAAAGCATATGTTCACCAATACATAAATGAGGACAATAGATAGTACTTTGGGGGCAACTACTACACTGAATTTTGCTGTGCACAGTCTGGAAACTGTGCAAAACTATACTTTTTGTAAGTACTAAGAGATACTTTTTAGAAAATTTACTACATTTTGTACAATTTCATACTCTTTGTACATACCTGTATTTGTTTATTTTTGTCCATTTATTGTGTCTACCATTGCAGCTCTTGAGCTGGTTGCTTATGCGCATTCGAAGGATTTCCAAAGTAATTTGCATTTGGTTATCATGGAATCATCTACTATTTTTGATGCGTTATCTCCATTCTATCAGATGGATTGTTCAAATGAGAAAGAAAACACAGATAAACTCAAAAGTAAAGATCAGACAATCAGTGAAGGAATTTCATATGTAGGTACTACGACTATGGATGAATGTGTAATGAATGGAAGTAAGTTATATCGAGGCACCTCTATTGATATTTGTTAACACCCCCCTTCATCAAGATAACAAGATTAAAAGGTGGTATCTTCGACAGTTAAATGTCTTGGGTTGAGGTGAGAGATAGATCCAGTATCAGGCACAGATCACAAACATGAATATGGTGAGTATTCTAAGAACGTGTATCAAGTTTTCAAGATTCAAAGACGCAATTAATAATGTAGAGGTTTGGTTGCCTTGCAGGTGGAGATTTTGATGCTTGCTTTGCTCTTGACAGTTCTTCAACGAGTCTTCGACTCCTGCCTAGGACAATTCACCAGATTGCAAAGTTCAACTCCTCTTCATATGATGGTAGAAGAAGCTCACACCTCCGGTGAGATTGACGATGCGATTTCTACATCGACTGGTGCGGTGAACACAAAGAAATATTATGCTGTTAGACACGGCTATCACCTAGGATTATACAGTGTTTGGCACAAATGTGAGAGGGAGGTCAAGGGTTTCAGGAATTCAGAGTTTCGAAGTTTCACACAGCTAGAGGAGGCTGAGCATTACTTGAGATCAATTTAGTTCAATTCTAGAAGGTTTTACTTATCTTTGTTCATCAGTGAAATTCAAGTTTGCAACTTGTAGATAGTTTTGAAACGCTTGCCCCCCTGGCCCAATATACAAACATTTATGCACAGTACAAACTGTATAACATTTGGTACGCTCCGTATTTTGGCGGGTTTTCCGGTACTTTGACAAAGGACCCGTGAACTCGGGCAATGGATCCTTGAACTCAAGCGCTTCAGGTAGTCGCTTGAATGCTTTGATGCTTTTTGAATTTACAATTTTCTTCTGAAGGTTTACAATGGCGAATAGAAGACTTAGAGAGCGACGTGCCGAATTCAAGAGGAAGGGACCTCGTGGAAGGGCGGAGGATCACAATGCGGTGAGGGAGGGTCTAAGAAACGGGGAAGCAGAGAGGCAACATAAATGTAGACAATTTTTGAGGGAGAGAGAAGAAGCAGCAAGGTTACTTGCTGTACAGGATGAATTGGAGGGTGGAAGGGAGATGTCTTCACGACAGCTTGCGGAGGTTTCGTCCAAAATTGTGGATTTTTTCACAATGAAGATGCAAGGTTGTCCAGAGGCATCTTCTAGGCTAAAAATTATGGAGCGTTTTTTGGAGGACGAACGTATTTCTCCATTTCTTCCTAAGTGTTATCCTCGTGGGCAGGATGCCAAGGCTCAATTCGAATTCTTAAAAAATTATCAGTTGGAGTTGGACACTGTGAAGGGTGCTCAATCGTCAGATATGCTTGCTAGGAAGGCTGTTCTCCTAGATGCGGCTATATCTACTCGGGTTACAAACACCAAAGCTTTGTCACGGGTTTTGAATGTTCACCCATCCAATTTGAGGGTGGCAATAACCCGTCGAAGTAGTGTACGATTGCAAGCTTCACCTTTTGCACTCGTAAGACGTAGAAAGAGGCCAGGACTGCCTGGCAAGATTAAAGACCTCGTTACGAAGTGGTGGACAGAAGAGACCCGTGTAAGTCCCAACAGGAAGGAAATTGTACAGAAATGGATAAGTCCAAATACGTACGACAAGCATTGCACTCACTATTTGCTCGGAAGTCAGGTACAAATCGATTTGATTGTAGTGTTGCAGAACCCTGTACAAATGTTGCATTGTCAAATATACAATCCTAGACATCGTTTCCATCCGACATGTATGCTACGCACCTTGTTGTATCTCCCTCAGTTCTTTGATGGTCTGAATGTGTACCCTGCAATACGTTGATTACAATGTTACAAGGTACATACTGTATTAACAACTATACATTATGTACAAAGAATACCGTGGATCTCATGGTCGAGTATTTAGAAAGTCTTTGTAGTCAAGTGGTCTGCTTTGTTGGAGGCTTGTAATTGACGTATTATTCTGGGCATTACGGTCCAAGGTATGTTTTGTAAGGCTTTGTACTTTTGATTACCTCTTTTGTATTACCTCTTTTGATTTCTCAAGAAAATTTGCATTCTTGTAGGCCGCATTCCAACAGCAATTTAAGGTGGTTACACCCAAACGTGGCAATCAAACAGAGAGCCTTTGAGAAACTGAAGCCTTACTTTGTTAGAGCGTGCAATATGAGAGGAACGTCTACTATTGTAGATACCACGTGGAGATCGACATGCTCAGAGAGGGGTTCAATCGGATTTGGGATGGCACAAAGGGAATCCACTTCTTAGAGAATTGCTAGTGCGTGTGTGATGTGTGCCTCTTTTGACTGGAAGAAGAAGCAAAGTGTAAAGCGCATCTGAAGACATATGCAGGTACAACAGCGCTGTGGCAACAGATCGTTTGCCCTAAGCCTTAGAACGAAGAGTGGCATGCTCTGCAATGTGCCATGGGTACGTGCGGAGACTGTGGTATTTCAAAGCTTCCGATTTGCCCTCTTGAGTTATCATCATCTTCAAATGTCACCTGGAAGTGTTTTGAGAATGAAATCATTGGGGTGACATGGGATGGGAAGCCCCGGAAGAGGATTGTCGAGGTATACAAAGAGACCTCTCCACAAGTGTTCTTTGAATACTTCAAGTCTAAACTGCCCTAGTTTGTGAAGCACAACTTCATTGCGAGGTGGCAGGACGACCATTGCAAGCATTCTATGTAGAGCTTAGGCAAAGATGTGATTTTGTCACATATTGATTTTGCTGAGAACTACACTTTTGAGATTCAAAATCAGATCCAGAGCATGTATTGGTGCTCCACACAGATCAGTAACCTTGTCCACATCACGTATCGCTTTAAACCAGATGGAGTTATGGTGAAGAAATCCCATTTCTACATAACTGATGATGAAAAGCACGATTTCCTTTTTGTACAGCATTGCTTGATGCAACACTGGCAATGGCTAGAGTCTCAAGGTATGCTTCACATTGCCCCAAGTTTTGTATTTACCATATCTCTTTCTCATTCGCGCTCTATGCCTAGTTCTTATATAAGAGTTAATTGTGGGTGCCATGGAACTCTCCGACTAGGATGCATGTGTACCGTAAAATGTACCTTCTTGTCGCAGTGTGAATTTTTGTTTTTTCTAAGTTACCTACAACTTGGAGCGGAAACCGTAACCAGGGATCCGGATTCGAGTAGGAGGTAACAAAAAACTAAAAATTAGCTACGGAACGGAAGTAGTGGACAATCCGGATTCGATTGGAAGCTAACTCGGATTAGGGTTGGAACGGATCAGATTTGGAACGGATTAGGTCAGGAACGGATTTGGTCATGATGATAGATCAAACTATAAAAAGGCTGACCAGTCCAGTTGCCACTCTTTTTCAAACTCTGTTTGCTGAAGGCGTTCCTCTGTGCGTATTTAGCTCTCTTCCCCAGCGCTTTGTTCTTCTATTTTTGTGAGAGTGTATAAGCGTGTTAGTGTGTTAGTGAATAGGCGTGCGCAGTGCGTTAGTGTGTGCTGCAGGGTTAGTGATTTTCCGGTTGAGATTGGAAGAGAGAAAGTGAGGAACGAGACGTGCGGCTAAGAGAGAGTACGGTAGTCTCGGGGAGAATCCGGTTAGCACAGCTCGTGTCCATGCCTCAGCTCCGCAAGTGTAGACTAGGACCGTCCAACTCCTCCGCAGCAACAGTCAAGCTCCGAAAAGTGAGTCCGGTCATTCCCTCCACAAAGGAGGAGCAGGCCAACTTCATGGAGGATTTTGCTGCGATGGGTTGTGCAGGGTTAGATAAATCCTGGGGATTTAGAAAGGAAAGGATGGTGAGGGAGCTGTTAGGAAAATTGTCGAATCAGTTCGACAATACCATCCGTGGACTTCCGGGCACTTGGACGGAAGAGATGTGGAGGTCAGTATACAACTTCCAGGTGGGAGGCTTAGGGATGGCCATCTGAAAGGACGAATACATCCGGGGGAAGTTCCGGAGTACCGTAGACTCAAAGGACGGACACGCGGTCTTGGATTGTTTAGACGACCGGCACCGAAACCTTCTCCAGTTTTTGGTTCTAATCATCCACTCAGAGAAGCCGACGAGGGTGACGATAGCCCTCGGTAACTTGATTTTCGGATCCCTGAGCGGGGAACGGAAAGTAGACTGGGCTCAAATCTTTTCCGATCTGGTAGCCCATCTGGTTCCCAAGATTGGAAGGAGTAGGGCCACACCTCTGAGTCCCTACATCTTTTTTCTCTACAAACACCACCAACTTCTCACTGACACGGAGGAGAAGGAGTGGAAGACTCAGGAGGTGCTCCTGAAGTATGGGAAATCAAAAACGGATGACGAGCAGAAAGACGGATCCGATTCCGATGAAGAAGAAGAAGAGCTACACAAGCCACTGAACAAGCGGCAAAAGATGACGCCTCCTCATCGGAGAGGTACACCCTCGGGTGAGACATCCGCTCCTGGGAAGGGACCGGAAGCTGAGGGGATGAGTCCCTCCAAATGATCCGTTCAACCAGTTGATCACCATCCTCTGCAGCGTGCGAGCGGATTGGAAGATCAAGAAAATGATTCTGACCCAGATCGGAGAGTTGGTAAATGCACCAGTGTGTAGCAAACTTCCTGCAGTAGTGGCAGAATACATCTCCAGTTTGGATGAGATCCGGAGGCAAAAAGCGGAGATTCGCCGACTCCAGGAGGAAGTCGATTTGTTGAAGGCAGAACTTTTTGCCTTCAAAGAGGACGTAACCGCCACTAGGAATTTGGCGGAAGTAACACGGAAGGTAGCGGAGCAGGTGAAGGTCACTTTTGGGGAGACCAGAGAAGCTGCCACCAAGGCAAAGTTATTTGACGAGGGGGTGCTCAAGGATAAGAAGCTATCCGGAACCCGTATGGTTCGGATCTTGTCTGACTTCACCGAGCAGGTAGAGAAGGTGATGGTGGAAGCACGGGAGGCAGCAAACCAGATGGAGGTGAGCAGCCAGAAGCTGACCGGATCTGTGTTTTCCAAGGAGATCCATCTTTCGGACCTCTCACTACCAGAATCTTTTCCGGTTGGTGGCGGCCAAAAGGAGGGTAAGGATTGGACTCCCCAGTCAAAGAAGAGTGGACGGAAGCTCACGGCACCCATTATTTTAGATTCGTCGCCGGGGTCTGATGTCCCTGAACGTGAAGCCGGGGAGCGGAACCGGAACCTGACGGAAGTTTTTGAAGAATTGGGAACGGAGCCCAAGAGTCCTACACTGAACCAGGGTCTAGATCAAAGTATGGATCAAGCCCCGGATCAGGGTATAGATCAAGGTTTGGATCAAAGTATTGACCAAGTTCTGGACCAGGATATGGACCCAGGTATAGATCACGGAGTAGATCAGGGTATGGTAGAATAGATAGGATTTAATTTTGTACATATATGTTAGGATGGACCAGATCGGATGTTGATCCGGTCTGTCTGGTTCGAATCGGATGTTGATCCGGTCTGACCGGATCGGATGGGACTGAAAGTTCCGCGCAGATTTTGAGGGCCTTTTTTGTTGACTTTGTATTTTAAAATGTATATAAGTCAGTCTGTGCGGAGGAGGCTGGGAGTCTTTTCATCTGAATCTTCTTGCGTATTTTATTTGTTCCTTGTTGTGCATCTTTCCCGAGTGTGGCAGAGTTGTATGGTGAGGAGTTAGGAGGGCGCAAGCTATTTTGGGAGAGATTTCTCCCCTTGGTGTTACTGTTTTGCTCTTATTTACAAGTGAGTGGATAGTGAAAGAGTTGGGAGTGGGTTTTCAGTTCCTCAGCACTTCTACAGTTCAGGATTCCGAGTAGGAAAGTCGTTGTTAGGCTAGGCGGATAGGGAGGGATTCCTTAGTCGTGCTAGAACTCCTAGGTGGGAAATCTAGTTGAGTGTCCGATCTCCTATGAGGTCTTGCTGCCCTAGTTGGTAAACGGAAGAACTTTAGCTGATGTTGGAACGGACGGATTCACTTGTAATCACCTAACTTTGCACGGAGGGAACTTGGCATCAAGGTCGTTGTAATATGAAAGGATCGTACAGGGGGTCTTTGTGTGACCTGCAATCCGGATTGGTATCCGGGTGGCTGTGAGAGATCAAACTGGATCCAGAGTAGTTTAGGAGGTTAGAGGGTAAGACAATGGGTCTTCAGCCACTATAAGTTACAGGGGAAGTGGTGGGCCTACCACTTTCAAATGCAAGAGGCGACCCCTCTGATGGTAAAACAGAGGCAAAATTAAACCGGATTGGAGTAAGAGTACATGTGAGCGGATTGGAACGGATCGGTTTAGAGAAGTACCGGGATTGGAAGTAAGAAGATCCTGGATTGTGGTACTTTTTATAGGACCGGATAGCTGGACAGACCGGAAGAGATAGAAAGAGGTCTGGTCGTAGTTTTTGATGTTTTGGTGTTTCCGGTTTTAGAAGTAGGACCAGAAAGTGGAAGTTGGATACTGACTGAGCTTAAGTTCGAAATAGAGCTAGACACTTCACAAAATCTCGTGGGTTTGATCTTTAGAGTCATTTTGTTATGCTTTAGAGTGATTTTTGGGAATATAACAAGGAAATTGTTTATTTGGTGCTGCGACAGTATATTCTATTATTTGAACTTGTAAGTGACATAGATGTAAGCATGACTAATAAATACTTATGACAATTGAAGTGTTTTTTTAAATATAATTCTTTCTTTCCATGTTTAAATTTAAAATAAAATAAATAATACTGATCAAGTGTCATTTCCATGTAAAAGAAAGAATTGCATGTCTAATAAAATAAAGTGAATGTATTAAGCAAAAATTTAAAAATGCATGTAAATTAGTGAGCCCAACAATCTTTGACCCAAGATTGAATCAAGACATGTTGAATGAAATAATCTTTAAATGTCCACAAAACTTCAAGCTGACGGATATTGGAGTAAAAATAGATGTGTTATAATTATAGGCTTCCAGATGTTTGATGAAGTTTGGTTTAATGGAAAAAATAAATGGCATCACGTCTACAAATTATCAATTTGATCAAACTTCCAAGAAAAGACATAAGATCCATTTCAAACAAATTTTAAAGTATCAACCTCTGAGATATTGAATAAATTACAATTTTAACTTTCAAGAGATTAAAATTCAGCAACATTGTTGTATATTGGATTATGTATTATAAACATTAAAAAAATTTGTAATTAATTTCAAAAGAGTCCAAAAAATATGAAACGACTTGGGTTAGATGCCAATTCCTTTCTACTTTCTTCAATGTACTAGTAGGTGGTCGTTTTTAGTGACCACTGCGTTTCAACTTCAAAAATTTGTAACTAATTTCAAAAGGGTCCAAAAAATATGAAACGACTTGGGTTAGATGCCAATTCTTTTTTGTAGAATGCCCTAAAATGCACGCTTAGCATCAGCAGAAGGCAACGCAACGACGCAGGTGGAATCTAAAATCTAGTACTGAATGGACAGAGAGCTTAATCCATGGCCCAAAACTTTTGGAGGTTGCCAGCGGTATCAACTTCCCTTGGTTGCAGAAGCTGTTTTTCTTTGAGTGCAAGCTCATTGAAAGTCTACCAAAGGAGATCCGCACCTTCAAAGAGCTGATAGTCCTGAACTTAAGTGGTTGTCTAAGCTTGAAAATGCTACCGGATTCACTCGGGGAGCTGAAGAATCTGAGGGAATTGAACCTCTTGGGCTGTGAGTGCCTACAGAATTTGCCGTCAACTTCTGGCCAGCTGACAGGTTTGCACACATTATGCCTCGACGGATGCTACAAGCTGGCAAAGCTACCGCATCCAAGCTTCATATCCATGCTCTCACGAATTTGCTGTGTCACATTGTACAGCTTCCTCCTGTTGCGACTTGGGAGCAGAATGTGAGGCAAAGCAAGTGTGCCAAGGCGGAGGAAGACTTATCATACCTTCTCATTGTCCAGAACGACGACCCTCATTTCTTGGAGATGCAAGCATTTATAGACAAAGCAAAGCAGAGGAAACTGACACTTGGTTAAATCTTTAATAAAATGACCATGCCACTTCCGGCAACGAGATGTCAAGAGCGATGTCCCTGTGGGCAGGCAGGAGAAGGCTGGGCAGCGGACGTGGCGCTGTGCCACCATTTGGGGTTGATCGCAACCCTCCGTCCACCAAGCCGCATTCCAAGCACCGGTTAGCGCCTACACGGCCTGGCTTCCAATGGGAGCTAGCGACTTGGCCCCCAAAGACCTCCAAAGCTTGAAATACAACAACAACGGAGCCAAAAGTGCTCTAAAAACACCGTAGAGGTTTTTAGCTTCAAACGCCAAAAGATCCAAAATAACTTAGACCTACGATCACAAGAATTGGGTGTGTTCTAGAGAGAGAAATGGGGCCCTTATATAGGTTTTCAAGGGTCCACCCCTCCCTCTAGAGTTCTAAGGTAACCTTATCAACTCAGATTTTCATCCTCATCTTCAAAGATTTTCATCCTAATCTCTAAAAATCTACTTCTACCATCTATGCTGGACCAACATCCTAACTTTTGGAGATTAACTCCAATCGCCGAACGGATTGCGTCATTGGCTCTAGATCGCCGTGTTTAGTCTAAGATTTCTTCACCCGCCATGTCAAGGCCAAAAACCCATCGTAGGCTAATTTAGTTTAAAAACCAAATCGTGGTAAAATCCTAGATCTTGGGGGTCTGCTATTTTGAGAAATGTAATTATCCTAGGGTCTCCGGTAGATGCGAGAGAGTCGGGAAGGACTTTTGGTTGACTTCGTTTCGCCATCATATGGTCCCGGAATGCCGATCAACGTCGCGGGGACCCCGTCACGTGGTTAATTCTTGAGGAATCTCACTGGTTTGGGTACTTGCCGCTATCGGAATGTCGTGAAACTTCACGGAGCGCATTATTAACATCAAACAAGCTAATCTAATTTTTAGTGAGATTTTATTGTAACCTGGGTAATTTCCATGAAATTCCCGTTGGAGAATATAAAGGTTGACCATCCGGAAAAGGTTCTTCTACAAATCAAAAGATGCTGGGAATTTTCAAAGGACCTCTCAAGGAATCATATGAAAGACGTGTAGGTGCGTTTCCGTACCTGGCACGATTGGTCAGTGGAGATTAAAACTAGCCATCTCCTCGAATTAGCGACGGTGCGAGAATATTCTGCAGGTGTAGGAATCTTGGCAAATCGATTTCGTCGTTGGACTCCTGGCATGGGATTTACTCTGGAACACCATCCTTGAGCTGTAGATTCCTCCACGAGCCCTGTCTTGCGTTAGTGGCTTTTGCATTCTAATAATCGGGATTTTGGGAATTTGTCGATTTAATGGAGAATTCTAAACCTAACTCTAGGACCCGACCTAATGGCCTTGCTATGGATCCCTCGAACGGACTTAGCCATGAATTGCCACATTCATGGTGGAATTAGCCCTTTTGGGGCTATGTGACTCAAATCCTCTAAATTTAGCCATCTCATTATTCCTACTTTATTTTTAGGCAAGGTTTGGGGGGATTCTACATACAAACACAAATCTAGACCATATACTATAATGGGTATGACACAACCCTATTCTAATTCTACACTCTCTTTATGGCTTTTTGTATATTTTTATCAACTTTAAATTGCAAATTTCCAAAAAAATAATTCTACGAGTCTCAAGTGACAAATTGGGAGCTCACAAAGGTTGGTAAGCAAAAACTGGGGTATGAAAAACTTCGGAGAGGGGCCAGGTTATATACTTGCTAGAAGGCCCCACCACCTTAGTTTACCATGAGATATTAGTCTTTTTACTTGAAAACTATCCTAAGCTTAGTCCTAATCTACCCTAAGATATTTCTTAAATAATTTTTGTTTAATCTTTAGAATTTTCTAGAACAAGCCTTAATTAGCAAAGAAATCTTGTCCAGATAAAATCTAAGATTTTTCCCAAAGATATTTAGGAAATTAATTTATTTGACCTTAAGTTAATTCATGAATAACCCTAGGATATTTCCAAATATTCTTAGTTTAATCTAAATTGGCTTCTGAAGTAAAGATTTGAATTCTTAACTAAATTCAATTTTCAACTTTCATCAAGATATTTTGCAAATTAACCTTAAATTACCACTAATTACTCTAAAAAAGTCAAATTTACTGCTAAACTCTTCCTATCTTCTTGAGAACAACTTCAAATTGAAAATCAATTGCGCCATCGTGTTCAAAAGACCCCAATTACTCACATGAACCTCGTACCCCCTTCTTCCAAGCTGTGAATACTTGTAAAAACCATTAACAATAATTCCAAAGAAAAGTCAAAATCCCAACTAATGGAATTGCAATTCTCAAGAAAACTAACTAGCTAGGGTTGCCTAGAAGGTTTGTGAGAATGAGAAAACATTCTTTGTTTGCGACATTTGGACACCGTTAGCTCCTGATTCGTTGGTCAATTTGCCGTCATGTTGTAAATTCTTGTTAAATTTGATGTCGTTGCCAATTCTGGTACTATTGACTATCAGAAAGTCTTCAAATTTGACAGGTCTCTTATTTGGCACATAAAACTCTAATCTAATTTTTAGTGAGATTTTATTGCACTCTGTGTAATATCTATAAAATTACCATTAGTTTCAAAGTCGGTTGACTTTTCATGGAGTCATCGTGGAGTTTTGTAGAATCCTAAAACTTTTGGACAATCTTCTAGGACGTGTCTAAAGCTAAAGGCAAAACCAAACCTCCAATAAAGATGTTAAATTTAGCATTTTCTTAATAAATTCCGCTCTAGAGGGAAATCATTCTTGTACCGGGGTTTGTTGTGGATGATTAGCTCCATTGTTGACTTCTTGGCATGCTTTTATCCTAAAAGTACCTTTCTATATGCTCCAATCACTTTGCCCTTCTTCTATTTTGCATTTTGGTTCGTATTCTTAAACACCTGCAGGTCTTTTCATAACTAGTCTAAATTCCACATGAATTGGATCTAGACACTTCTAAACCTAAATATAGACTCTTATAATTTAGCCAGGCTGTCACATGCACTCCACACGTCGAGTTTTATATGGATAAGACACTAGAACTGGCTAACTCTTACATCCTTACTTCTCTCTAAAACGTTAATCTGAACTCTAAGACACTAAATTAAGACTTAAACATAGAAAAACAAAGTATTTTGTGCTTTTCACGATTTTAGGAAGACTCTTCACTAATCTGGTAGGAACTTCTACCAAAATCCTATCAACTAACTAATTCATTCTATTTTGCATGATTTGACACAAAAATTAACAATAAATCACAAAAAATAAACCTAGAGCTCCAAGTGCTAACTTGAGGGCTTACAACACTCAAGCCACTTGTTGCATGTTCTCCTCCAGGGACCCACCTTCTAACCTGGACAACAGTAGCAGCCCTTTATAGCCAGTATCTTCTCGAGCTGACGTTGATGTGGATAGATCGGCCGGAGGTGTTTTGGAGGTCTCAATGCCACTATTGTCTCTATGGCTATGCAAATGTTACAGAAGAAGAACAAGCATCTTCCAAAGTCACTGCTGTGAGCTCCCAATTTGTCACTTGGGACTTGCAGAATTACTTTTGGGGGGAATTTGCAATTTAAAGTTGATAAAAGTATACAAAAAGCCATAAAAAGAGTGTAGAACTAGAATAGGATTGTGTCATGCCCATTATAGTATTTGGTCTAGATTTATGTTTATACTTAGAATCCCCCCAAACCTTGTCTAAAAATAGAGTAGAAAAAATAAAAAGGCTAGATTTGGAGGATTTGAGTCACACAGCCCCAAAAGGGCTAAATCCCACCATGAATGTGGCAATTCATGGCTAAGTCGGTCCAAGGGATCCACAGCGAGGCCACTAGGTCGGGTTCTAGAGTTAGATTTAGAATTCCCCATTAAATCGACGAATTCCCAAAATCCTGATTGTAAGCATACAGGAGCCACTAACGCAAGACCGGGCCCGTAAAGGAATCTACAGCCCAAGGATGGTGTTCTGGGAAAACTTCCATGCCAGGAGTCCAACGGCAAAATCGATTCATTAAGATTCTTCCACCTGCAGAAGATTCCCGCACCGTCGTTAATTTAAGGAGATGACCAGTTTTAATCTCCATTGACCAATCGTGCCAGGTATAGAAGCGCACCTACAATTCTTTCATATAATTCCCTGAGAGGTCCCATGAAAATTCCCAGCATCTTCCAACTTGCAGAAGAACCTTTTCCGAGTGGTCAACCCTTCTAACCTCCAACGGGAATTTCATGGAAATTCCCCAGGTTACAATAAAATCTCACTAAAAATTAGACTAGCTTGTTTAATGTTAATAATGCGCTCCATGAAGTTTTACGACATTCCGATAGCGGCAAGTACCCGAACCAGCAAGATTCCTCGGGAATTAATCACGTGGTGGGATCCCCGTGATGTTGACCGGCATTCCGGGACCATACAATGGCGAAACAAAGTCAACCAAGAGTCCTTTCCAATTCTCTTGCACCTACCAGAGACCCTAGGATAATTACATTTTTCAAAATAGGAGACCTCCAAGATCTAGGATTTTACTACAATTTGGTTTTTAAACTAAATTAGCCTACGATGGGTTTTTGGCCTCAGTTTGAGGGATGAAGGGATCTTGGACTAAATACGGCGGTTTGGAGCCAACGGCGCAATCCGTTCGGCGATTGGAGTTAATCTCTGAAAGTTAGGATGTTGATCCAACATAGATGGTAGAAGTAGATTTTTAGGGATTAAGATGAAAATCTTTGAGGATGAGGATGAAAATCCAAGTTGATAAGGTTACCTTAGAACTCTAGAGGGAGGGGTGGACCTTTGAAAACCTATATAAGGGCCCCATTTCTCTCTCTAGAACACCCCCAATTCTTGTTTTGGGTCCATGGGTCTAAGTTATTTTGGATCTTTTGGCGTTTGAAGCCCAAAACCTCTACGGTGTTTTTGGAGCACTTTTGGCTCTATTGTTGCTTTATTTCAAGCTTTGAAGGTCCTTGGGGGTCCTTCTACCTTGCTTTGTGTACTCTTTGGTGTAGTTTTTTGGTACTTTGTTGTAAGTAGAGAGTCTCTCTCTCTTGTGAGTTTTGTGAGCTAACTTGTGAGGTTTTAGCTCGGGGGGGGCACCTAGTATTTTACTACAAACCACGTGCGAACAAGTGGTTTCTAATGAATTATAATTTCAACTTAAAATTTTGAGGGTTGTTTAATAATGACTATAGGTTTCTATTGCCAAAATTTCAAACTAAAATAATAGTTGAAATGATTTGTACAAGAGGTTGAAAATGGCCTAAAACGGCATGTTTTTCAACTCAAATATTTATAGAGATCACATTTAGATGACCATTGCATCAATACTCAACTCAAAATGAACTTTCAATAGAGAGCTATTTTTAGGAATTTTTTGTTCATTTTTTAGACAATTTTTTAGGATATAATATAGGGGTGTGAAAGTTATTTTTCAGTTGTACAGTGTATCTAATTACTTCAAAAATTTGTAACTAATTATCATTAACAAATAAAAATATCAATAATTCAAAACATAAACTTTTGAAGTAGGAAAATCTAGTCATATTTTTTTTATTTCATTTTATTTAAATTTTAGGATATAATATAGGGGGTCCAAAGTTTTGTTCGCACGTGTTTTCTAATGGACACTCTAAGTGACCCCCCCAAGGGTTTTAGGAATCTTTTGGTGTCTTGCACTAATCCTAAAGTCACTCCCCACCGTACCTTGGCAATGTTGCTTTGGAAGGCCTTAAGTGTGTGAGTTTTGTGTTGTCACGTGGTCTTAACTCGTGTGTTCTCTCTATGTGTTTTTCTTACACCCTCTTCTAAGCTTCTCCATGTTGAGTGGACCCCCCTCTGGGACGGCAAAGCTTTGAACCTCCTTTGTGTATGTTTCCTAAGTTTATTTCAAACCTTCTTCTAACCTTCTCCTTGTTGAGTGGACCCCACTCTATGACGGCAGAGCTTTGACCCTGTGTATTTTCTTTAAAAGTTTTGTCTTTTCCCTCTTCTAAAGTCTCTCTCATTGTGTGGACCTCCCTTGGAAACAATGAAGCTTTGAACTTGTGACAAGGTTGAAGTTTAAAAGTGTGTGTTAAAAGTTTAGGCGGCGGAGCTTTGAACCCCCGGAATGCCCCAAAGTCCTAAAGTTGGTGTTAAAACCAACTTAGCGGCGAAGCTTTGACCCTCCCAAGTGTTTAGTTCCAAAGTCTAGTTTCCAAGACCTTTGTGGAAACGTCCAAAGTTTAGCTTTCAAGATATGTAGGTTTCCTTTGCATTTCGTGAGTTTAGTTATTTCCAAAGTTTTATTTAGTTTAGTTGTTTGCCAAAGTTTATTTTCCTCTAGTTTTTGTTTTAGAAAAAATCCAGTCCTTTATTAGCTTATAGCCAAAATCCAGTTTTTTTTAGCTTTGAAAAATCTAGTCTAGGACCAATTCAAAACAAGCGGGACCAGTTCAGAACAGCAAACCAGTTCAGAATAGCGAACCAGTTTAAGAACACCGAAGCAGTTCAAAAATTAAAAATTAAAAAAAAAATAATAATTAAAAAATTAAACCTCCCGACCCCCCAGCCAGCCAGCCAGCCGGGAGGCCAGGCTTGGCTCGGTGGTACACCAGTTGGGGCCAGCAGCTCAGGCTCCCCCCGTTTGGATCTTTTTTTTTGTTTTTTTTATCTCCTTAAACCAAAACAAAACAAAGGATGTGGACTAACCTATTGCTAAGCTGAGGTTGGAGTAGGATTAGGGTCTAAAAAAACAAAAGAGAGGAGGGAGAAAAGAGCGGAGCACCACTGTACCTGCACACAAGGAATTCTCACTCTCACCAACAAAAATCCACTCTACATACAATGGAGGAGGATTAGAGGAAAATAGGATGAAATAGGAGAAGAAGTGAGAGAGACGATAAATAGTGACCTTGGCCTAGGCTAAGTAGGCTTTAGGGAGAAATCTTGAAAATTTGTGATGACCGTTGAGAGAAGGATTAGAATGACACAAAGGCAAAGTTGTGTAAGAGGGTAGGAGTAACATTAAAACCTCCTTGGAGCTTGAGACCATACTGTAAGACTCATAAAAGCTTAGGTGAAATAGTACTAGTGTAGAAGGAAAGGGGAAGAAAGAAAAGAAAGGAGGAAGGAAAAGAGGGAAGTTAGACTGCAAGGTTGTAATATTTTCTCAAATTATGCGGTGAGCTTGGAAAAAATCAAACAAAACAAAGGATTACTATGGAGCATGAGGATGTACAAGTGGACGTGGACGAAGTTATTTCCGAAACCAGCAGTGAAGAGGTGAGTTTTTGAATTAATCCTTGGTGCTTTTCCCTAATTAGCGTTGATTCCCTTAATTAGCCCTTAAAACGCAATTAGTGAGCCGAGATTAGTGCAAAGTAAAAGTTTAGATTCAAAAAATTTATAGATTAGAGATAGAGGTTTCCGAAAACATATTATACTTAGGATTTGGCTTTAAATTGATTGCATTAGGATAAGTTAAGTAGTAGAGGGTAGGACGGAGGATTTTAATTAAAATTTCATCCAAAAGGAACCATGGACGGAACTTAGGAATTTAGATTAGAAGGAGAATTTAGGGTTAAAATTAAGGATCAATTAGCGGTTAAAAACTAGAGTCAAATTAAGATTTAATTAGGAAGTCAAAAATTAGAGTAAAAATTAGAAGTCAAAAGTGGAAGTTAAAATCAATTTAGGAGGTAGATTTTAGAGTTAGAATAGGAGTTAAAATTAGAGGTTAAAACTTAGAGTCCATCGTAGAAGTAATTTTTAAAGTTAAACCCTAAAGTTAAAGTTGGAATTAAATTTAGAAAGATAATAGTTAGAGTTAATCTAGGAGTAAACTGATAGGATTAAATTTGGAAATAGAAAGTCAAAATTCTAAAGGTCAAAAGTTAGAATTAAATTTAGAGGTTAAATTTTAGAGAAGTAAAAAGTTAGAGTAAAAAGCTAAAAGTAGAAGTTAAAAGTTGGAGGTAGAAGTTAAAATTTAGAGTTAAGTTAGAAAGTAAAAATTTAGAGTCAAAAATCAAAATATAGAATTAAAGTCCGAGGGTAAATTTTAGAGTTAATTTAGGAGTAAGAACCTAAAGTCAAAAGTCAAAACATGGAGTCAAAGTTGGAGGTTAAGAATTAGAACCAAGTTAAAGGAGTAAAAATCTAGAGTTACATTTAGAGGTTAGAAATTAGAGTAAAAGTCAAAACTTTAGGATAAGTCTTTAGAATTAGAATTTTCAAGTGGAGTGTCGAAATACAAAGATAGTCTTAGGGGTTCATAGAAGGAACATAGGGGTTCCCCTTTCACGTAATTACGGACGTTAGAAATGACGCCAACTACCCAGTCAACCCTAGACATAGGATAGATAGTTAGGGAGTTAGAATTTCACTATCACTCTTGATCATTGCAGTTAGCTTGTGAGTTACCACATGCATTTCTAGTTATTTTGTTGCCCATCCACGACACTTAGGAAACGTTAGCAAAAAAGGTCCATTGCTTGGAAGGAACAATGGACCGCGCTTACAACACCCCCATATATTAAAAAAGTGGATAAAAGCATAGAACCTAGTTGATGTTCGCTTTATTACCAAGGGTGGGTAATCTTGCACCCATAGCTGCTGAAGGTAAATGCCTCGCCTGACGTTCCACGTCAGATTTTTCGTTTTTGTTTTTAAAATTTTTTTTTTTACTTTTTTTTTTAAATTTCAAAAGCAATTTTTTTTTTTTTTGGTGATTAGGGTTTTGACAGCAGCCCAACATTCCTTTGTTGCATCAAGAACATAATGGAAAATAAGCCTAAAATGGCCCTCCAATGCCCCCAAATTTCTTCTTATAAGTAGTCCAAATTAGTGATCTTTAACGTACACAAGACCTTGCTAGACTGCAGTATGTTGGCAGATGCAAACCCCAATAGTAGAATTTATAGTACCATGAATACTCAGGTCAAGAGAATCGTCTTTAGATCTTGATTGAAGTTTGTCTTGAGTAGGTGTTTCTTGAACTTCTCTATTTACTTTTGGGGCAACAAAAGCAGCCTATACATGGATGACGTTGTGCCTATAATGCTTGTTGGGTTGACAGACGTGAATGCAATCCTACTTTTTTTGTGTTCTAGTAAACATTGTAAGGGTCAAAAGTTCAAAGATGGATTTCGGACTAAGTGCAAAAAAAACTTAGCGACAATTTATTCAAAGTGGCTTGCCTTTAGTGCAGCAAACATGGTGATTGTAGATAATAAGCTAAGTAGGGTCAAGTGCAATTCTAAAGCTAATATCATCATCAATACCCCATTCTATGTGAAGTGGATTTGCACATTAGTATATGAAAAGGAGTACTTGAAATGATACTTATGGCCATTGTTGGAGGCCTTACAAGAGTACGTGGACGTTGTTGCTTTCCGGTCCAAATATCCCGAAATTGTCAACGAATCCATGTCATAAATGCTACAGAGACATCAAATTGGTGACTCATATGAATTTGTGAATTGGTGGCTCTGTAGGCGCTAGATTACCCACCCTTGGTAATAAAGCAAACACCGACCAGGTTCTATGCTTTTATCCACTTTTTTAATATATGGGGGTGTTGTAAGCGCTGTCCACTGTGCCTTCCAATCAATGGATCTTTTTTGCTAATGTTTCTTAAGTGTTGTGGATGGGCAAAAGAAATGTCTAGAGATGCATGAGGTAACTTCCAAGCTAACTGCGAATGATCAGAGGTGATAGTATTTTAATGTGAAATTCTAACTTCCTAACTATCTATCCTATGTCTAGAGTTGACTGGATAGTTGGCGTCATTTCTAACGTGCCTCACTACGTGAAATGGAAACCCCTATATTCTCTCCATGAACCCCTAAGACTGTCTTTTGTGTTTTAATGCTCCACCTAAAAATTCTACTTCAAAAGACTAATCCTAACTTTTAACTTCTACTTTAAATTTTAACTTCCAAATGTAACTCTCGGTTTTTAGTCCTTGATTTATGTCGCAGCACAGAGTAAGTGAATTCCCTGTTATACTCCCAAAAACCACTCTAAAGCATAACAAAATGACTCTAAAGATCGAACCCACGAGATTCTGTGAAGTGTCTAGCTCTATTCCCAACTTAAGCTCAGCCAATATCCAATTTCTACTTTCCGGTCCTAGATCTAAAACCGGAAACAACAACACACCGAAAACAACAACCAGACCTCTCTCTATCTCTTCCGGCCTGTCAAGCTATTTGGTCCTGCAAAACTCCCACAACCCAGAATCCTACAACTTCAGATCCTGGAACTCCTCTGGACCGATCCGATCCGGTCCTCTCACACGTACTCTCACTCCACTCCGGTTTAGTTTTGCCTCTATTTCACCATCAGAGGGTTTGCCGCTTGCTTTTGAGAGTGGCAGGCCCGCCACTCCTTCCGTGACTTATAGTGGCTGAAGACCCACTTCTCTAATCCACTACTTCCTACACTAGCGCGGATCCGGTTTGATCTCTCACAGCCACCCGGACAACGATCCGGTTTGCAGGTCACACAAAGACCTCCCGTACAATCCTCTCATACTACAACGACCTTGATGCCAAGTTCCCTCCGTGCAAAGTTAGGTGGTTATAAGCGAACCCGTCCGTTCCAACATCAACTAAAGTCCTTCCGTTTACCATCTAGGGCAGCGAGACCTCACGGGAGATCGGACACTCAACCGGATTTCCTATCCAGGAGTTCTAGCGCGACTAAGGACTCCTTCCCTATCCGCCTAGCCTAACAACGGCTTTCTCGCCCGGAATTGTGAACTGTAGAGGTGCTGAGGCACTGGAATCCGCTCCCAACACTTAGAATACCCACTCACATGCAAATAAGAGCAAAACAAACACACTAAGGGGAGAAATCTCTCCAGAATCTGCATACATTTTCCTAACTCCTCACCAAAACAGCTCTGCCACGCGCGGGAGAGACGTACAACAAGAAATCAATAGAGAATGCACAAAAACTCAAGGGAAAAGACTCCCAGTCTCCTTCGCAGAGATTGACTAATATACACTTTAAAACTCAAAAGTCAACAAAAAGGGGCCCGGAAAGTCCGCGCGGAACTTTCGGTCCCTGCTGAGCCGGCCAGACCGGAAAACATCCGATCCAAACCAGACATACCGGACCAAATCCGGTCCAGTCCTAACTAACAAATATTTACAACTAAAATCCTAACTACCCTATCATAACCGGATCTACTCCTTGATCCGTTCCTTCGTCCATGACTTGGTCTTCACCTTGGTCCACGCTCTGATCTTGATCCTCACCCTGATCTAAGGTCAGATCCATACTTTGATCCTTCCCCGGGTTCAGTGTGGGACTTCTAGGCGGTTCCGTTCCGAGCTGCTCGAAGACGTCCGTCAAGTTCCGGTTCCGCTCCCCGGTTTCACGTTCTGGGAGATCTAGTGACGAATCCAAGTTGATGGTGTGCGCGAGCCTCCTCCCACTCTTCTTTGACTGGGGAGTTCCCTCCTTTCCTTCCGTCTGAATGCCCACGTTTGGAAAAGATCCGGGCATTGAAAGGGCGGACAGATGGAACGATCGTGACAACGTCACTCCGTTCAGCTTTCGGCTGCTCTCCTCCATCCGGTTTGCAGCTTCTCGCGCTTCCATCATCACCAACTCCACTTTCTCGGAATAGTCCGTCAAGATCCGGACCAACCTGGTTCCGGATATCTTCTTCTCCTTGAGGACTCCCTCGTCAAACAACTTGGACTTGGTGACGGCCTCTCCGGTTGTCCCGAAAGTGGCCTTCACATCCTCGGCTACTTTCCGGGTAGCCTCTGCCATCTCCCGTGTGGTAGCTGTCGTAACACAGCAAAGCACAAATCCCTCCCTTAGGTGCTAAAGTAGTGTAAAACACCTTAGATGACTCGTGTATCGTTCCCACAGGATTTCAACTAGTAGTATCCTCAAAATAACCGGAACAGGATCCGGAACACAAAACCAAAGACAAACAGAATCCGGGAATAAAACGTAGAACTAGACTTCCCGATCTGTATTCGGTTAATTTCCTCCTTTATCAACCTAGCTCTCAAACATATTACCAATCAACAAGAAATAGATCGGCATTCCTTCACAATAGTAGCAGTAGCTTAGTATCCGGCTTAGCTAAACGCAGAACCGGAAAGAGTGTCTTGATCCTGTACCTTTCCTGGATCCGGATCTAGCAAGCAATGCGAACAAGGGTATAGTTTAACCTCTACATCAGAGGGTTCCGCTCTTGGACTTAAGGAAGGACACGTAAATCCTACCCTCCACTGGTTTAAAGTGGCTGAAGTTCCACTAAAAGAGAAATAACAAAGAAAACAAAGAAAACAAAGAAAAACCGGAAAGCAAGTATTTCCTCACAACTGATCTGGGAAGTTACTCCAGACAAGAAGGTCACTCAGAAAATCCTCACAATCCCACATTACTACAACGACAGATCTATCCAGATAGAATTCCAAGAGCTAACTAGGGTGCTCTTGTACTAACAGGTCCTAGCTACCTTCCAGTTCCTCTCTTCCGGTTAGAGCAAAACCTCTCTGACATCAGCTAGCGATTGTCCTTCCTCTCAAGGACTCTCCTAACCTAAGAATGGCTATCTTGCTCAGAAGACTCCCAAGAAACATCAGTAGATCAAACTGTCTCTTAGTACAACAGACTTTCACCCACCCAAATACTCCCGGAACCGGAAACAAACAAAATCCGGGGACGCCTCTTCTCCTCAAAGCTTCACCATCAAACTACCTGAACTTGCAATGATAAAAACACTGCCTAACCCCTCAACACAAGACCAAGACTTTTTAGACCAGTACTCATGGAGTTGAACTTCAAGCTTTCTTTGCAGAAATTGAATGGGAAAACAAGAATATGAAAACGCCCGGGGTTGAAACTAACTTTCAACCCCTAAATAACAACCCAAGGGAAACCCTAAAGGTCCCTAGCAATCCAAAATAAAGGACCAAAGAATGACACGCGTCATTCCTTATCCATCTGAGTTGACTTCCTATCAGCCGATCCGCAAAATGTGGATCTCAGATCCTAAAAACCCGGAAAGTACAGTCCAGGTGCATCCTCCTAAGATGCAGCTAACTAACTGCTTCCTTGCTACTAAAAACTTTGAGTTTAACCATGCAAGGATTAACTCAAGGAATTTCCTAACTACTTCTTGGCCTTCTTTGGGGTAGGTTCCTCTTTGCTTACTCCTTTCCGGGGTGGCTGTTTCCGGATTGGAGATGGCTTGACCCCCTTCGATGTCGTGCCCTTCATTGGCGTCCCCTTCAATGGTGTCTGTGTCTTTCCCTTATGATGGGAAGGAGAAATCGTCTCCAAGTCTGAATCGTCCTCGGATTTAGAATCCGGAATCGCTATCGGCTGGGATCCGGATCCCGTCGGGCTATCATCCTTCTTCGACGTACTTGGTGACTCTTCCTCTTCCAAGTGGTCACTCACGGGAGATACCTCTCTGGCACACTTGCTTGTTTTCTTCTTCTTCGTTGATTTGGGAACATTCGGAGACTGCTTTGGATCTTTACTCTGGGGTGTCCCGAGGTCGGATCCGGACTTCCTCTTCTCCTTGGATCCGGATGCACGTACTGATCCTTCCCCTTCCTCCGGCTTCAGCTTGGAGGCTCCCTTCCCAGGTGTCTTCTCCTCCTTTGGCTTGTCCTTTGGCTTTGGTATGACAAGTGGAGACATGGGTGCTTTCTTCGGGTCTTGATAGAACCCCGATTGTTGAAGAACGTCCCGGACCTCGTACATCATCTTCTCCATTGATGTTGAATACTCCGCCAGTACCAACACTGTCTTCACGGCCGCTTCAGATCCTTCTTTCAGGATTCCTTCGTCAAACAACTTAGCTTTGTTGATCACACTCCCTGAGTAAGATACAAAGCTTCGGACTTTGCGAAGTGTGTCCTCAGCCTCAGAGGAAAGTTTCCTGACCTCCTTACTTCCTGCCTCACTTTTCTCTAACTTCCGGGTCAATTCCTCATTCCTCTCAGTCAACTCCCTAACCCGGGTTTCCCACTTACGGGATTCTTTATCCCGAAGTAAACCTTCTACCTTCTTCGCGAGCTCAGCTACCCTGATCCCACCAAACAATCCGCATACATCCTGGACTGCTCCTCTCTCGGTACTCAGCTCCTCACGAATCCTCTCGAGATCCTTAATGATCCTCCCAAGGGTTTTATCCCATAAACTTTCCGGTTCCTCAGATCCCCTTTGTTTACCCCTAGATTTCTGTTGTTGGGGCAAGACCTCTCTGGCTCTCTCTGAGGATTCCTCCTTCTTTTCTGAAGATCCTCCCTCTGATTCCTCTTCTACCTCTTCCTCCTGTTTCTTAGGAGGTACGATGTTAAACTTCTGGATGGTGGCTGCAGCCTTATAGGTGGTCCTCTCTTGACCTCTAAGTGTCCCTAGATAATCATAGAGGTGGAAGAGGAAGGGGCCAATTGCCGTGGCCTTAGTGTTGCCTAGGGTAGAGACCATCTTTCCCACTAAATCTTTCACTATCTCCCCCCAGAATACCTTCCTCTCTCCGCTCAGGGCACCGAAGATCGTGTTTGCCCAAGTCACTGTGATCTGGGATGGGCGTTCCGAATACACTATCGGAACTAGGAACTCTAGCAATCTCTTCTCCCTAGCATTCTTGCAGTCCGCCACGAGGTAACCATCCTTCTTGTGGGGAGTGTCAGAAAACTTACCCTCCGCGAATTTGTGTGTCCGGGAGGCCATCCCGTCTCCTTCACGAGGAAAGTCATAAACTGCTCTCCATGTCTCGAGGGTCCATTTCCTTGGCAGCGCTCGGTGCGTCTTGTCCCACTCGTTGGACTGGTCCTTTGTTAGCTCCCGAATCATCTCCTTGTCCTTCAGGCCCCATGGTCGCCGTAGGAATCCGAGGCATCCGATTTGACCCAAATCCTCCTCCAACTGCTTCCGGTGATTTTCATCCTCCGGGATGACCGGGTGGATAGTCTTAGTTTTGAAGACTACAGCCTCACTACCCTCACCCTTCACCATTGCACTCAAATATTTCTCCTTAACCTGCCACGCACAATTCTCACACAAGTCCTCCAATACAGGAAACTACAGATCCTTTCTTACAAACTCCGGTACTATGCTATCCAGATCCGGAAACTAGGAACCCTCCTTCTTGACAATCTGATCTGTAAATCACCGCTCTGAGAACTCCAAGGATGTTTCCACAATTCAGAATGAAGAATGAAGAAGGAAGTTTTCCTCTTCCTGGGTTTCTCCCAAACTATCCGTTTCCAGCCGTTTTAGGGTTACCGTTTCCGCCGCAATCCCGGAAGACTGTGACCGTTTAAACGACTCTCCCTAACTTCCGGTAGAGCCGTTGGATCTCAGGATTGCCCTAACGGCTTCCTGTTGGCTCCCGGTATCCTCTTGCAAATGTTCACGCTCGGCCCAGTACTTGGGTAACTTCCGGATTGATACCTTGAACTGGATCCGGTTCCGGTTTCCTGATTTAATTGGGAAATTCTAATTCTCTTTCTTAACCATATTATCTGTTTAGAGATATTCTAACACAGATATATCTTAATTTTGGTAAAACTCATATTTCAGCCTTATAAAAAGCCAAAAACTTTACCAATTCTCTCTTTTTTTTTCATATTTCTAACTAATTACTTTATCCTTACATTTTGTGCTCCCACAGTAGCCATGTCTTCCTTGAGGAGCAACAATTCCGTCTTCAACGACTCATTCTCCTCCTGGAGTCGTCGTATCTCCGCTTCTTGCTTCCGGATCTCATCCGGGCTGGAGATGAAATCTGCAACCACTCCTGCAAGGTTGCTGTCTGCTGGTGCTCCCACCAGCTCGCTGATCTGGTTCAAAATCAGCTTCTTCACTGTCCAGTCTGCTCGCACATCGCTCAGGATGTTGATCAGCTGGTTGAACGGATCCGTCGGATCCGATCCGGAAGGACCCGGTTCTTCATAAACCGGTTTCTTCCCAAGGTTGGAGGTTTCACCCGGAGGGGTTGGGGTTCCTCTCCGGTGAGGAGGCGTCGTCTTCTGCCGCTTGTGCTGCGGCCGGAATTGCTCCTCCTCTTCTTCTTCTTCCTCCTCGGAACCGGATACTTCCTCCTGCTCATCTTCCGATTCCGATTCCCCATACTTCAGGAGTGACTCGTGAGTCTTCCACTCCTTCTCCTCCGTATCCGTGAGGAGTTGATTGTGCTTGTAAAGATGGAAGATGTAGGGACTCAACGGAGTCGGCCTACTTCCTCCGATCTTTGGAATTAGACGGTTGACCAGATCGAAAAGGATCCTGGCCCAATCTACTTTCCGTTCCCCGCTTAGGGCTCCGAAAATGAGGTTCCCGATGGCGATGGTCACCCTCGTCGGCTTCTCCGGGTGGATGATTGGAACCAGGAACTACAGAAGGTTTCGATGCTGGTCGTCCAGACAATCCGCGACCGCATGCCCATCCTTTGAGTCCACGTCGCTCCGAAACTTCCCCCGAGTGTATCCTTCCTTCAAGGAGGCCATCCCTCGACCTCCGGACCAGAATTCGTACACGGCCTTCCACATCTCTTCCGTCCAACTGCCCGGAATTCCGCGGATGGTTTTGTCAAACTGATTCGAGAGTTTTCCCAACAGCTCTCGAATCATCCGTTCCTCTCTAAACCCCCAGGGTTTATCGATCAGCCCTCCGCAACCCATCTTGGCGAGATCCTCTATCAGGTTGTCCTTTTTCCTTCTCGTCTGCTGGAATGATCGGACACACCTTCCGGAGTTTAACTTCTACTGCGGAGGAACTGGACAGCCCTGATCTACTCTTGCGGAGCTGAGGCATGGACACGAGCTGTGCTAAACCGGATTCTTACTGAGGCTACCTTTCCCTCTCCTAGCCGCACATCTCGTTTCTCACCTTCGCTCTTCCGATCTCAACCGGAATACCTCTAAACCTGCAACACACGCTAAAGCGCTGCGCGCTCTAACACACTAACACGCACACACAAACACAAAACAAGAAAGCAAAGCGCTGGGAAGGGAAGCTAAGTACAAGCTGGAGCGAGATTTCCGCAAACGAAGATTGAAAAAGAGTGGCAACTGGATTGGTCAGCCTATATATAGTCTGATCTGTCATCTTGACCAAATCCGTTCCTGACCCAATCCGTTCCAACTCAGATCCGCTCCAACTCTAATCCGGTTTAGATTCAAATCGAATCCGGATTGTCACCTATTCCGTTCCGTAGTTAATTTCCGGTTTCCTGTTACCTCTTGCTTGAATCCGGATACCAGATCACGGTTTCCGTTCCAGGATTTAGATAACTTACAAAAAACCAAAAATTCACATTGCGACAATTTAATTCTAAATTTTAACCTCCAAGTTTGACTCTAGGTTTTGACTTCGAAACTACTCTAAAATTTACCCTCTAAATTTGACTCTAGGTTTTGACTTTTTACTCTAGGTTTTTATCTTCGAAAATTAATCCCAATTTTTTACTTCTAGGTTTGACTCTACGTTTTTACTTTCAACTCTAGATTTTCTACTTCTAGAAACTAACTCTAAAATTTAACTTCTACTTCTAATTATTACTTCTACTTCGAGCTTTGATTTTACTATCTAATTTTTATTCTAACTTTAAATTTCTAACTTAAAAATTTAACTCCTATTTCTAACTCTAAAATCTTCACTTTTAATTTCTACTACTCGGATTTTTGACTCCTAATTAACTCTAAACTTTTACTTTTGAACTACCCTAAGATTTCACTTGAAAATCTAACCCCTACTTTGAACTTTCAAATGAATTCTAACTTTTTGACTTCCCAAAGTTCTCTAAATTTTGAACTTGGAGTTTCACCTTTACAATTGAACTTTAATTTGACTCTAGTTTTTAACCGCCAATTAATTTTAATCAAATTCCTCCGTCTTACCTCAATACTTAACTTATCCTAACACAGCCAATTTAAAGCCAAATCTTAAATGTAATATATTTTCGGAAACCTCTATCCCTAATCTATAAACTTTTGAATCTAAACTTCTAATTCACGCTAATCTTAGCTTGCTAATGTGGATTACGGACTAATTAAGACAATTACTAGCTAATTAGGGAGAGTCAACTAGGATTAGTTTAATGATCCACCTCGTTACTGCTAGTGTTGGAAATGACGTCATTTCCGTCCACGTGCGCGTCCTTGTGCTCCATGGGTGTCACTTGCTATTGTTTTCTTTTGTTCTTCTTCTTTTTTCCAAGGCCCACGGTTTAATTTATAGAAAATGTTACACGTGTGATGTTCTAACTCTTTTCTTTTGTTTTCTTTTCCTTTTCTTTTATTTCCTCTTTTTTCTTCTACTCTAGAACTATTCCACCAACCGTGGTGATGGTGGTCTTACAACTCTAGTCTCAAACTCCATGAAATGTTAATGAGGCTCCTACCCCCTTTACGCACTCTTCCTTTGCGTCATCCTAATCCTTCTTCCAACAATTGCAAGAAGATTTCTAGATTTCCTACCTAATCATCTAGCTAGGCACTATTTATCGTCTCTCTCCTTTCTCCTCCTATAACCTCTCCTTCTTATCTAATTTTCATCATTGTTTGTAGACTTGTTTGGAGGTGATGTAGTTTGGATTGGGAGTTTTTTGTGCAAGTGGTGCGTAGAGTTGCGACCTTTCTTTTCCCCCTCCCTCTTATTTTCTCTTGGTTCTAATCTGAAATTTTGTTCACCATTAATTGGATCCCAAAATTTCAATCTTAGTGTGTTAGAAAATTAAAATAAGGGGTGGTCGGGGCCCCGCAAGGCATTGTCCCGGTTGGTCTGGAGACCCACAGTATCGGATTCCAATTTCAGTCCGTAGAGACCCAGATGTATCGGGGTCCAATTCAGTCCGACTGCTAGCTGACTGCGGCTAGTATGCCGGCCCAATATGCTGACTACGCTGGCTGGTGTGCCGGCCGGTATGCTAGCTGGCTATCCTGGCTAGCCATTTCTCAAATCCACACACTCGAGGTCCCTTAGGGGATCCCACTGTCGTGATCGTAATCTAGGTGTAAGTATCTTTAACCACAAAAACGTGCTAAGATGACACAAGTTATCGTCCCAGGAGATTCCAGACGTTGCTTCAAAATTAGTTTCTCGAGACCTCTAAGTTTCCGGACTTTGACCACCTTGAGAGGGGTCCTTTCAACACACAAACACTTTTCCGGAACTACTTCCTTTCCGGATTCTCTTCCGGATCCGGCCCTATCCAATATTCCGGTTCCGTCTTTCTAACAAGTTGGTTTTCGATACCTCTGTTTTACCCTCAGAGGGTTCCTCACTTGCTCTTTCCGAGGGGTAGGGAACTGCACCACTCCGTATCTGACATAAACTCTAATAACATAAAACAAAACACAACCCAAGAATAAATCTAGTTGAGTAAACAGGGTGGCCTCCTCACAACATTCCGGATGGCCTATCCGGAAAGCTGGTCACACAGGGTAGCGTTAGGTCCTCCTTACTACAACGACGGATACCGGACTTCCGGAACTAAGGGAATGACTTCCTAGCTCTCGACCACTCATGAGGTTGACTAGCCTTCCGGACGGGTGGAAATATTCCTCTGGCGGTTGCCTATCTCCGCACGGAACCGCCCCTGCGAATTCCGGACTAGCTTCCGGACCACTCCTTGGTCTCCACCGGATTACCGTACCAGCGTTTTAAAGGCGCCACTTTCTCACTGCGCAAGTCTAAAAACTCATCTGCAAGACACACTTAGCCTAATCCGGCAGTCCACGAATCCGGACTCCTCCCCCTTGCACACTCTCACTTACACATCCACACAAGTGACCATAGACGCGATACGCAAGAGAATAATCCAACGAGTGCTTTCCTGAATGCTTTAGATTAAATGAACAAGGAAAAAGGAATGACAGGCCAACAAACCGGCCTGCCCTTAAAAACCCACAAAAAGGCAACCCAAACGGCCACCAGAAAACCGGCCAACGGCCAACTAAAAAGCAAAAAGGCAACGGCCCTGAAGACCGTTCCGGGAAAACTGCAAAACCGTTTAACTCCTAAAAGTCCGGAACTACTGGGCCTACATCCGGAAAATCCGGTTCCGGAACTACCATCCTGGTAAGAATCCTAACTACAATTACTGCTACTGCTACCCTAGATAGTCATTTATTTCTCTTAGCCTTCTTTACAGACGTGCCACCCTGAGCTGGCGATCCACCTGTCTTCTGGGGTGGGGTGTTCTTCGTCTTCGACCTGGTCCGGGGAGGCTGCAACTCTTCCTCCTCTGATTGAGTCGTATCCCCTTCTTCCGATTCCGGGTCCGTCTCGCTCAGTAGCCGTCGTCCCCTTGGTTTCGGAACAGTAAGATCGATGAGCTGGGACGGTGGCGGTGTCTGGAGAAAGGGCTGGAGCATGTGGGTGAAACTCACCGGATCCGTCCGGGCTGGATTCAACACCGTTCCGGGTAAAGCTGGTTCCCGGAAAGTAGAACCCACCGGTCTGTCGGGGAACAGATTTGCTACGGACGCAGTTCTTCCGACTGGGACGCCTAAGACAACATCTTTTACTGGAGGGGAGGCCGCAAACTGCTTCACCAGCGACCTCCTCTTCTGTGCCGATGCTGTTCCGGCTTGCGACGTTCCGGCGATTGTCTTGCTCTTTGCCGGAGAAGGCTGGTTCTGTGCCCCTCCTTCTTGGAGATCCTGACCTAGGTCAAAAAGGCCTTGGTCTAACCCCTCAAGCGGATCTAAGTTTCCCAACAGTTGCCGGACTTCCTTGAGCATTCCCTCAATCCGGACTTCAAAATCCACAAGGATGCTCACCACCTTCGATCCCGCCACGTGACCATCCTTCACCATGTGATTATTCCAGAGTGTAGCTCTGGCAAGAATATCCGCCGGAGTGTCAAACAGACTTCTGACATTCCGGACCAGATCGAGGGCTTCTCCCTCTTTTGTTTCAGCGGCCATCCTCTCCTTCTCCGACCACGCAGCTTGTTCTCGAAACCGGTCCCGTTCTTGCTCCAAGGTCAGAATCCGGTCCTCCAGCTGCTTCACCGCTTCCGGATCTGGCCTTTCCGCCAACGCCACCAGGATTTGGGTTTCTTCCTTCACACCCAATTTCTCGCACATTTGCCGGATCAGCGACGACATCCGCTCATTCTGTGCCCGGGTAGCTAACAGCCATTTGATGGTGGCCTCTAGCTGATCTGTTTCCGGAAGTGGTTCTCGGGGCTTCTCTTCCTCCTCGGCTTCTTGCTTCCCCCGTGCACCCCGATCAGTCGATTTCCGGCGCGTCCCTCCAACGTTTGGTGATGCCTGCTCCGGTTCTGGTTCCTCTTCTTCCGGCTCGAGCTCATCCGGTTCATCTTCTGCGGGAAGTCCATACCTCAGCAAATTCTCGCCCTTCCGGTATATGGTCATTTCCGGTCCGGCCAGTGCATCCTCGGAGTGATACAGATGGAAAAGATAGGGGCTAATCGGACTTGACTTCTTGTTCGCGATATTGACCGCTAACTTTTCCACTACGGAGTGAATGATCACTCCCCAGCTGACCGGCCTGGGAGCCGGATTCTCTCTATCTCCCAGCGCTCCGAAAATGGTGTTTGCCACGGTCATTGTAATCCGGGTGGGCTTTTCCGGATACAAGATAGGGATGAGGAATGCTAACAACTGCCCATCCCGTGGACTCTTACAATCACTCGCGGTGTTTCCCTCCTTGGAATCCGCATGACTCCGGAATACCTCCACGGCGTAAGTATCCGTCCGGGACGCCATTCCGGAACCCCTGCTCGGCGTAAAGTATGCCTTCGCCCACAACTCCGGAGTCCAGGCCCTAGATCGACCCCTAATCGTCAAATCGAACTGATTACCTACTCCGGAAACCAGCTCATCAATCATCTCTTCACTCCGGACGTTCCATGGACGTTTTACCAATCCTAAACACCCCATGATTTCTAGGTCCTCTTCTAACTCCTTCAGGCGCTCCGGATCCGATGGGACAACCGGACGTACGCCCCGGGCTGTCACTACCGACCTCCGGGATCGACTCGCTTCCGCCATCTCACCGACTGCTAGGACAATCCGGTGCAATCGGCACCTTCCTCCCTTTCTCTCCCTAACACGCCCTAACTCACCACTCTTTCTCTCTTCTAACGCACCGTGGAAGAACACGGGTAAAAGAGACTGAATGAGGCTGGCGGTGGGGTTTAAGTACCTGTCGGAACCCTAAGTTCCCGCCGCCAAAAACGTTCCCGTAAGTTCCCTAGCCGGAACCTAGGCGGTAGGTCCCTACGATCCGGAACTTTCCGGAACTTTCCGGCTTTCCGGCTACGGTTTCCGGCAGCCTGCGTAACCTATTTAGAGTTTTATCCTTTCTACCTAGAAACTAATTTCTATTTCTAATATCTAAGTCCTAACTTGGTATTTAAATGCAAAAATTGAAAAAGTTCTGCTACTTTTATCTCCACTAAATTGCTAATTGGGACTTTCCGGATGATACGTACTCCCACACCCACTAACAAAAAGCTAAATCAGAATTTTTAATGGGAAGCTAGTGCTAAGAGCAAAGCTTTGCCGTACGGGGGTTAGGCCCCAATTTTTAGAACGTCACACTAGGCTAAATGTTACAGGATGGTCACACCTCCTTTAGGAACCTAGGACCAATCTTGGAAGCTAAACTCTGGACTTTCCCAAGGAAATCTTGGAAACTAGACTTTGGAACTAAGGGTTCTGGAGGTTCAAAGCTTCGCCGTAAAATTGGGTTTAACACCAACTTTAGGACTTGCAACACCCCAAGGGTTCAAAGCTCCGCCGTCTGGGACTGTTTTAACCCCTAAAGGACCGAGGCCTTTTTTCTGCCAAAAAACACTGAAAACTGTCATTTCTGTAGCAATGAGTTAAAAAAAATTTTAATTGTTTTTTTTTCACATCTAACCATAGGATCTTACACCTAACTAGTATAAAAAAGTGTGGAAAAAATTTCAGAATTTTTGACTGCATAGATTGCAAGATATCTGTGTTTAAAGTGGAAAAAACAAGTTTTTCAGCACATTGCGGGACTGGATTTTTTGACTTTGAACATTTTTAACTTAAAATTTTTGCACTACAAAGTTTTGAGCTTTTAATGCTTGTAGTGGAGAATTGAGTTGAGAGTCTAGGAAAAAAAAAATTAAAAAAAAACTTAATTATCATTCTTAAAAAAATTGTTAAGTAGATGTAGGTACGAGATAGAAGGAAAATCTAAAATATTCATATATTTTAGATGGAATTAAAATGCACTAATCCCAATGGTGGGATTGTTCTAACAAGTAAATCAGACCTTGCAAAAAAAAAAAAATTTAAAAATTTAAAAAATTGCATTCAGAAATGAATCCTAAAGTTATTTTTTTCAAGAAGATGCTCTAACTGCCCGAAAAACAAGAATGTCCATAACTTCCTCATAACAAAGTCAAATGAAATGAATCAAAGCTTTCCAGATAGCCAAAAATATAACCTATGAGAAAAAAAATATTAAAAAAAAAAAATTCAAATTTTTGTCCATTTTTTTTTGCTGCCCGAGCTGCCCCCCGTAGCCTGTTTTGAGCTTATATGGTCATAACTTTTTTTCCCGGGCACCGATTGTAAAAAAAATTATATTCCGTTGAAGCTAATCAATTTTTCTACCTCCAAAAAAAGTTTCAAAAAATCAGGAGAAAATTTCAGCCCGTAGGTACCTGCCCGAAAACGCATTTGTCCCTCGTAGGGACAATGGTCCTTTAGGGGTTAACACACACTATAGGACTTGACTTAGTTGCAGGTTCAAAGCTTTGCCATTGGAGGGGGTCCACACGAGGAGGGAGACTTTAGAAGAGGGTAGAAAAGACACACTTAAAGAAGACACGTGACAAAGTCAAAGCTTTGCCGTCACGAGGGGGGGTCCACACCACAAGAGGGAGGTTAGAAGAAGGTAAGAACACATGACTAGGGAGATAGATAAATTAGGACATGTAGTGAGGCACAACTTCACAAACTAAACGCCCTCCAAAGCGGCATCGCCAAGGTACGGTGGGGGGTGGCTTTAGGATTAGCACAAGACACTAATAGACTCTTAAGACACACAAGTTAGCTACAAAACACACAAAAAAAAGACGGGCTCTCAACTTGCAACAAGAACACAAGAGAACACACACGAAGAGTATACAGGGTAAGATAGAAGGACCTCTAAGGACCTTCAAAGCTTGAAATACTACAACAATAGAGCCAAAAGTACTCCAAAAACACTGTAGAGGTTTTTTTGGCTTGAAATGCCAAAAGATCCAAAATAACTTGGACCCATGGACCCATGGACCCATGGACCCAAAACAAGAATTGTGTGTGTTCTAGAGAGAGAAATGGGGCCCTTATATAGGTTTTCAAGGGTCCACCCCTCCCTCTAGAGTTCTAAGGTAACCTTATCAACTCGGATTTTCATCTCCATCCTCAAAGATTTTCATCCTAATCCCTAAAAATCTACTTCTACCATCTACGTTGGACCAACATCCTAACTTTCAGAGATTAACTCCAATCGCCAAACGGATTGCGCCATTGGCTTCAAACTGCCATGTTTAGTCCACAATCCCTTCACCCGCCATGTCAAGGCCAAAAACCCATCGTAGGCTAATTTAGTTTAAAAACCAAATCGTGGTAAAATCCTAGATCTTGGGGGTCTCCTATTTTGAGAAATGTAATTATCCTAGGGTCTCCAGTAGATGCAAGAGAGTCGGGAAGGACTTTTAGTTGACTTCGTTTTGCCATCGTATGGTCCCGGAATGCCGGTCAACGTCGCGGGGACCCCGCCACGTGGTTAATTTTTGAGGAATCTCGCTGGTTCGGGTACTTGCCGCTATCGGAATGTTGCGAAACTTCACAGAGCGCATTATTAATATAAAATAAGTTAGTTTAATTTTTAGTGAGATTTATTTGTAACCTGGGTAACTTCCATGAAATCCCCGTTGGAGGTTAGGAGGGTTGACCACTCGGAAAAGGTTCTTTTGCAAATCGGAAGATGCCAGGAATTTTCATGGAACCTCTCAGGGAGTCACATGAAAGATGTGTAGGTGCGTTTCCGTACCTGGCACAATTGGTCAGTGGAGATTAAAACTGGCCATCTCCTCAAATTAGCGACAGTGCGGAAATCTTTTGCATGTAGAAGAATCTTGGCGAATTGATTTCGTCGTACGGGCAATCTAGACGTAAGTATCCTTAACACCGAAATGATGGTAAGATAACACGAAATATCGTCCCAGGAGATTCTAGTATGTTTCAGCAAGCTAAGGAGTATCTGGGTCGTAATCAAAACAACAAAACCCCAAGCAATATCTCTCTCTTTTCCAATTTCTTACATAAATGACTTCCGGATCCCAATCCGGATCTATCTCTTTCCGGTTTCCGGTTTGATCCGGATTCCGGGTCTTACTTCTCGACTCCAACTGGTTTTCTATTCCCCTGTTGTACCCTCAAGGTGTCCACATTTGATCTTTAGAGGGGTAGGAACGTACCACTCATAGATATCTATTTCCCTACGCAAAACTTCATACAAAACAATCCTAACCGAGTTTTTATTGTAGAGTAGAGAAAGTAACGATCCTCACAATTCCCCGGGTAGCTTGCCCGGAAAACAGGTCACTCAGAATTGCATCCTTCCCCTTCACTACAACGACAGATCAAGACAATCGGAACTGGAAGAGATTTGTGCATCTACCTACCAGACTGATCCTATGGTTGGCAGACCTTCCGGTGAGTGGGGATTTTTCCACTGGCGGTCGCTTATCTCCGCTCGGAACCCTCTCTGGATTTCGGACTTGTATCCGCACCACTCTTAGAACCGGATCACCGTTACGGCAATTTAAAGGTACCACGCTCAAGTCCTTACTCACAAGTCTAGTAAAGTGTCCCCACAAACTTACTCGCTCAAATCAGGTCCAACTAGTTCTCAACCCGGATCCCCCCCCCCTCATCCGCCCTCTCTCACACTTTCACCACTCACAAGCGACTCAAGAAAACGCACACATAGCCAGAAATCCAAGTGTCCACTTAGTGGCTCAGATTAGAGAAAAGAAAGTATGAACATAAACTAATTCACACAAAATGGGCAAGGCTGGAATGAAAGGGCAACAAGTTGCCCTTCACTTAAAACCCAAACAAAAAGCCAAAAAAAGAACACCTGGAAATCCAGGTGACCAATCAGTAACCAACCGCAATATCCGGAAAGTTCAAAGTCAACTACTCCTAAGAATCCGGAACCGGGCCCCACGTACGGAAAATCCGCTCCAGATTAAAAATCCTAAAACTGCAAACACACTAATTACTTTCTCCGCTTTGATTTCTTCGCGCTGCTACTTGGCCCTGCAGGTGGTTTCCTGCTCCCTTTCGGTGGAGTGGACTTCGTTGCAGCCCGGGTCGGAATCTTCCGCTGGACCGGCGGCGGGTCGTCATCCGATTCCGTCTCATCACCGGAAGTGAATTCCCCCTTCTCTGACTCTTGGATCATCTCCACTCTGGTCTCTTTCTCTGGCGAATTGTCCAACTGAATCGGAGTTGTATTCCTCTTGGGCATTGCCTTCTGCATGTGAGTAAAGTCGACCGGACTGGTCCGAGCCGGATTTGCCAAGGCCCCCATCCGTTGGATTAAATCGCTCCGGACTGATGTTCCGGGTGCCAGAACGGAACTCCCTTCGCCTACTGGAATCGACTGGACACTTCTCGTCTGGCCGAACTTCGTGGTCTTCATCTGGGTCCGTACCTGACCTGGAGTAGGTCTTGGGGATGCCGGTAAATTCATCCCTGACCCCGGCTTCTGGGGCGTCTTCAACAAATCGACGTTGGGCAGCTCCGGAAAATGGGTGAAGTCCAAGGGCTTGTTCGGGTCGAGGTGCCCCAAGAGTTGCGCCATCTCCTTCAGAATACCTTCCATCCGGGCCTGGTAGTCCACCAAGATCGTTACTACTTTGGACCCGGATAAGTGGCCTATGCCACTCAGCTGATTGGTGAAGAGCCGGGATTTGACCACAGCTTCCGCGGGCTGCTCCACCAACGCAGTCAGATTGTGGACGAGTTGGAGAGCTTCCGCCTCTTTCTGCCGTGCAACTGCGGCATCCGTATCCGCCCAGTTCACCCGTCCTAATAGGTCATTCCTTTCCTTCTCCAAACTCTTGATCCGCTCGTCTTTCTCACGAACCAGGTCCGGGCTGGGTAGTTTCCGGATCTGAGTTATGATATCTTCCGGCTCCACCTTCAACTCTGCAGCAATCCCCAGGATCATGTCCGACATGCCGAAATGCATGTGTTTGGCCTCCTCCATCCACTGCGTTCCGACGTCGAAGAAGTCCGACTGCGGTTCCGGTTCCGGGGGTTGACTCGGCTCACCCTTTTCCGGGGTTAGCTGTTCCACCCTCGAGTTCGGATTGGTCGACTTCCTTCTCTTCTCCCGCTTGTCGACCAGGTCCTGCTGCTGCGGTTCTTCTTCTTCTTCATCGTCTTCTTCTTCTTCCTCCTCCTCTCCCTCGATCAGGGTATCCGGTGGAATCTCGTGCGTGAGACCGTACTTCACGATTTCCAATCCGGTGTTGTAAAGCACCATCTCTTCACTCGTCAACACCTCCTGATGGTGATACAGGTGAAACAGGTACGGACTGAGAAGACTCGGCTTCCCCTTCCCTACGTGCGACATGAGCTTCTTTACTATCCCGGCTAGAACTTTCCCCCAGTGAACTACCTTATCTTCTAAAGATCCAAAGATAGTGTTAGCCACCGTAACCGTAACTCGGGTGGGCTTTTCCGGATACATGATCGGAATCAAAAACTCCAACACCCGTTTCTGCCTAGCGTCCTTACAGTCACTCACGGGGTATCCGTCCTTAGTGGTAACCGGATTACGGAACCTCCCAATCGCGTACGTCTCTACCCGAGAACCTAATCCGGATCCGTCCTTCCCAAACCCGTATACGTCAGCCCATACATCCGCCGTCCATGCTCCGGGTTGGCCTCTCACAGTCAACTCGAACTGATTCGGGACCCCTGAGATCAGCTATTCCAGCATCTCTGCGTTCTTAACATTCCACGGTCGGTGGATCAAACCTACACACACCATCCGGGTCAGATCTGTCTCTAACTCCTTCCGGTGCGTTGGGTCGGCGGGAATCGCTGGTCTAACTATCCGAGTTGTGACAGAGGGTCGACGCGCTACCGGTTTGCTGGAATCCGCCATACCGACACCGACAACTAAATCCGGTGCAATCGGCACCGACCTCACCCGTCTCTCCCTGTCGCGATCTCTAACTCACCACTCTTTCTCTCAGCTAAGTGCGCAAGACAATCAGCAAAGTGAAGAATGAGGAAGATTAGGTCGGGCAAGGGTTTAAATACTAGTCAAGCTGCCGACCGTTCCCCTTGGCGAACGGAAAGAGGTCCGTTCCCGTAATGGTTCCCTAGCAGCGTAGGTCGGATACCTATTCCGTAGCTCGTTCCGATCCGTCCTAACTCGGATTTTAAGATCCGTTTACAGGATCAGGATCTCGGATTCTTACTATCCGGAACTTCTCTTTATCCGGATCTAATTTCCTTCTTCCTACCAAAATTTTGAAAGTTTTGACTAACTCCTAACCTATTTCTATGCTATCTTCCTTTATTCTAAGTTTCCGTGCCCCCACACCTAGGTAACTTCCATGAAATCCCCGTTGGAGGTTAGGAGGGTTGACCACTCGAAAAAGGTTCTTTTGCAAGTCGGAAGATGCCAGGAATTTTCATGGAACCTCTCAGGGAGTCACATGAAAGATGTGTAGGTGCGTTTCCGTACCTGGCACGATTGGTCAGTGGAGATTAAAACTGGCCATCTCCTCAAATTAGCGACGGTGCGGGAATCTTTTGCATGTAGAAGAATCTTGGCGAATTGATTTCGTCGTTGGACTTCTGACATAGGGTTTACCCTAGAACACCATCTTTGGGCTATAGATTCCTCCATGGGCCCTGTCTTGCATTAGTGACTCTTGCATACTCACAATCGGGATTTTGGGAATTTGTCGATTTAATGGGGAGTTCTAAATCTAATTCTAGGACCCGACCTAATGGCCTTGCTGTGGATCCCTCGGACCGACTTAGCCATGAATTGCCACATTCATGGTGGGATTTAGCCCTTTTGGAGCTATGTGACTCAAATCCTCCAAATCTAGCCATCTCGTTATTTCTATTCTATTTTTAAGCGAGTTTTAGGAGAATTCTATGTACAAATACAAATCTAGACCAAATACTATAATGGATATGACACAACCTTATTCTGGTTCTACACTCTTTTTATGGCTTTTTGTATACTTTTATCAACTTCAAATTGCAAATTTCCAAAAAAATAATTCTATGAGTCTCAAGTGACAAATTGGGAGCTTACAGACTCATATGACTCAAGCTCATGTTTATTTGTAGATTTCACCAATAAGAAGTAATATTTTAAGGGTTTACTAGCAATAGTTACCAATTTGGATCAAAATTCAGTTGAATGGAGATTTAAAAGGAGTAGGAGTAGTTATGTTGGTTAGAAACTTAAGCTTTTAGGCAGGTAATTCTCAATTGGCAGTTGAGTTTTCCATTGCAGTGTTGCGGGAGCTCCTTCCAATTGACGGAAGTAAAACTATTGTGTATTCTGTAATTTTGTGTTTGATTTCATGAATATAAAGTGAATGTTTGCAATTGTGAGTATGTACAATGGCTGTGTGTGTGATTGAGGATGGTGTGTTCAATTGGTGAACTTGTGTGACTGGATGTGAGTAAACAAATGGGAGAAAATTGATAATGAAATTGGTGATTGAGTGAATTGTAGAGTGAATATTGATAGGTGTTGAATTGATGGATAAATTTGTTAATTGTGAATGCATATCAAGTGACTGCGAGTATTGAGCCAATTTTAACTTCTAAATTTTAACTCTAGATTATAATTTCTAAAACTAACTCTAAATTTTGACTCCTAGATTTAACTCTAAATTTTAACTTGTAATTTTAATTTTAGAAGTAAACTTCTAAAGGTTAATTTTAAATTCCTACCTTCTAAAATTAACCCTAAATTTTTATTTTATTTTTTTGAATGAAGTCAACTAACCTTCATCTATCCTATCCATTATCGCTCAATCATTAGAAGAGATTTGAGTGGTGTAGAAGACTGCAAGTTCTTAGGCTGTTCCTAGCTTGGGAACTTTGCCTCACGTGCAGTCCGACGTGGTCGAGAGAGTGCCACGTCATTTTTTGATTTTTTGTTTTTTTTCTTACCTTTTTTTAAAAAAATTTTAGAAGCAAATTTTTTTTTTTATAATTAGGGTTTTGACAGTGCCCGACGTTCCTTTGCTGCATCAAGAATAGAATGGAGAACAGGCCTAAAACAGCCCTCTAATGCCCTCAAATCTCTTCTAATGTTAGCCTAATGTAATTGTTGTGGACGTAATCTAGGCGTAAGGATTCTTAATAGTAAAAATGTGCTAAGATGACACAAGTTATCGTCCCAAGAGATTCCAGATGTTGTTTCAAAATTAGTGTTTCTAGACCTCTAAGTTTTTGGACTTTGACCACCTCGAGAGGGGTCCGTTCAACACACAAACTCTTTTCCGGAACTACTTCCTTTTCAGATTCACTTCCGGATCCGGCTCTTACACGATCTTCCGGTTCCGTCTTTCTGACAAGTTGGTTTTCTATACCTCTGTTTTATCCTCAGAGGGTTCCTCACTTGCTCTTTCCGAGGGGTAGGAAACTGCTCCACTCCGTATCTAACATAAACCCTGTTAACATAAAACAAAACACAACCCAACGATAGATCTAGTCGAGTAAGCAGGGTGGCATCCTCACAATATTCCGGATGGTCTATCCGGAAAGTTGGTCACACAGGGTAGCGTTAGGTCCTCCTTACTACAACGACGGATACCGGACTTTCGGAACTAAGCGTATGACTTCCTAGATCTTGACCGCTCATGAGGTTGACTAGCCTTCCGGTGAGTGGAAATATTCCTCTGGCGGTCGCCTACCTCCGCACGGAATCGCCCCTGCAAATTCCGAACTAGCTTCCGACCACTACTTGGTCTCCACCGGATTGCCGTACCAGCGATTTAAAGGTGCCACTTTCTCACTGCGCAAGTCTAAAACTTATCCGTCAAAACACACTCAGCCTAATCCGGCAGTCCAAAAATCCGGACTCCTTCCCTTGCACACTCTCACTTACACATCCACACAAGTGACTACAGACGCGATACGCAAGAGAATAATCCACAAGTGCTTTTCTGAATGCCTCAGATTAAATATACAAGAATAAGGAATGACAGGCCAACAAGCCGGCCTGCCCTTAAAACCCCACAAAAAGGCATCCAAAACGGCCACCAGAAAGACCAGCCAACGGTCAAACAAAAAGCAAAAAGCAAAAAGCAAAAAGGGCAACGGCCCTGAGGACCGTTCCGAGAACACTGGGAAACCGTTAACCTCCTAAAAGTCCGGAACTACTGGCTCCACATCCGAGAAATCCGGTTCCGAAACTAACTATCCGGTAAAAATCCTAACTATTATTACTACAATCCTAACCAGTCACCTATTTTGCCTAGGTTTCTTCACTGATGTGCCACCCTGAGATGGCGATCCACCGGTCTTCTTGGGTGGAGTGGTCTTCGTCTTTGATTGGGTCCGGGGATGTTGCAGCTCCTCTTCCTCTGATTGAGTCGTCTCCTCATCCTCTTTTGATTCCGGATCTGTCTCATTCAGTAGCCTCCGTTCCCTTGGTTTTGGAACTGTAAGATCAATGAGCTGGGACGGTGGTGGTGGTTGGAGCATGGGCTGGAGCATGTGAGTAAAACTCACCGGATCCGTCCGTGCCGGATTCAGTACCGTTCCGGGTAAGGCTAGTTCCCGGAAAGTTGAAGTAACCGGTCGGTCGGGGAAGAGATTCGCCACCGACGCGGTTCTCCCGGCTGGTGTTACTGGGACGACGTCCTTCACCGAAGTCGTAGCCATAAACTGCTTTGCCAACGACCACTTCTTGTGGGCCGACGCTATTCCGGCTTGCGACATTCCGGCGACTGTTCTGCTCTTCGCCAGAGAAGGCTGATTTTGAGCTCCGCCTTCTTGGAGATCATGACCTATGTCAAAAAGGCCTTGATCTAACTCCTCAAGCGCATCCAGGTTGCCCAACAGCTACCGGACTTCCTTCAGCATTCCCTCGATCCGGACTTCAAAATCCACGAGGATGTTGACCACCTTCGATCCGACCACATGACCCTCCTGCACCATCTGAGAATTCCAGAGTGTGGCTCTGGCAAGAACATCTGCCGGGTTGTCGAAGAGGCTCCGGACATCCCGGACCAGATCGAGGGCTTCTCCCTCCTTTGCTTCCGCTGCTATCCTCTCTCTATCCAACCACGCAGCTTGGTCTCGAAACCGGTCCCGTTCTTGCTCTAAGGTCAGAATCCGGTCCTCCAACTGCTTCACCGCTTCCGGATCCGGCCTTTCTGTCAACGCTACCAGGATCTGGGCTTCTTCCTTCACACCCAATTTCTTACTCACGTCCCGGATTAGTGCCGACATCCGCTCATTCTGCGCCCTGGTAGCTATCCGCCATTTGATGGTAGCCTCTAGCTGATCCGTGTCCGGAAGTGGGTTTCGGAGCTATTCCACCTCCTCGGCCTCTTGCTTCCCCCGAGTACCCGGATCGGTAGACTTCCGGCGCGTCCCTGCAACGTTGGGTGACGCATGTTCCGCTTCCAGTTCATCTTCTTCCGGCTCGAGCTCATCCGATTCATCCTCCGCGGGAAGTCTGTACTTCAACAGATTCTCGCCCTTCCGGTACACAATCATTTCCAGTCCGGCCAGTGCATCCTGAGTGATATAGATGGAAAAGGTAGGGGCTAATCGGACTCAATTTCTTGTTCACGATATTGACCGCTAGCTTTTCCACTACGGAGTGAATGATCACTCCCCAACTGACCGGCCTGGGAGCTGGATTCTCCCTATCTCCCAGCGCTCCAAAAATGGTATTCGCCACGGTCATTGTAATCCGGGTGGGCTTTTCCGGATACAAAATGGGGATGAGAAAGGCTAACAACTGCCCATCCCGGAGACTCCTACAGTCACTCACGGCGTTCCCTTCCTTGGAATCCGCATGACTCCGGAATACGTCCGCGACGTAACTATCTGTCCGGGCTACCATTTCGGATCCCCTGGTTGGCGTAAAATACGCCTTCGCCCACAACTCCGGAGTCCAGGCCCTAGAATGACCCCTAATGGTCAAATCAAACTGATTCCCGACTCCGGAAACCAGCTCGTCAATCATTCCTTCACTCCGGACGTTCCATGGACGTTTTATCAACCCCAGACACCCAATGATCTCTAGGTCCTTCTCTAACTCCTTAAGGCGCTCCGGATCAGACGGGATACCGGTCGCACGCCCCTAGCTGTCACTACCGACCTCCGGGAACGACTCGCTTCCGCCATCTCACCGACTGCTACAACAATCCGGTGCAGTCGGCACCTTCCTCCCCTTCTCTCCCTAACGCGCCCTATCTCACCACTCTTTCTCTCTTCTAACGCACCGTGCAGGAGCACGGGGGAAAAAGACAGAATGAGGCTGGCGGTGGGGTTTAAATACTTGGCGGAACCCTAAGTTCCCGCCACAAAAAGAGTTCCCATAAGTTCCCTAGCCGGAACCTAGGCAGTAGGTCCCTACGATCCGGAACTTTCCGGCTTTCCGGCTATGGATTCCAGAAGACTGCGTAACCTAATTAGAGTTTTATCTTTTCTACGTAAAGACTAATTTCTAATTCTAATATCTAGGTCCTAATTCAGTATTCAAATGCAAAAATTGAAAAAGTTTTGTTACTTTTACCTCTACTTGCTTGTTAATTGGGACTTTCCGGATGATACGTACTCCCACAGTAATCAATTCAAAGCCAAATCTTAACCTCTAAAGACCCAAAGTCCCTTTGGAGGACACTTGGGATTTTGGGCAGGCTTGTGCGACCTAAAATTTTGACCTCATTTTTTGATACTTTTTTTGAAGATAGGAAATCACATTAGCTTTCTTAAAATATATTATTGTTTTTTTAATCGGTGCTTGGGAGCAAAAATTATGCCACCCGAAGTCAAAAAATAGTTTGCCGGGTAGAAAAAAAAACTTAAAAAACTTCAATTAAATTTTTTTTACCTTGAAGATCATGTTTTTGTCTACATTTGAAGCTTTGATTCATTCTATTTGGACTCTGAATGAGAAAGTTATGGACAATCTTGTTTTTCGGGCAATCTAAGCATCTTCTTCAAAAAACAACTTATAGAATTCATTTTTGAATGCAATTTTCAAAAAAATTCAATTTTTTTTTTGAAAAGGTTAAGTTTGTTTGCAAGAACAATCCCACTGTTGGGATTATGGTGTTTTAATTCCACCTAAGAGCTATTAACAATTTAGTGTTTTGTTCAATTTTGGACCTACTTCTACTTAACAATTTTTTTATATGTCAAAATCAAGTTTTGACATTCTGAAATTTTATTCTCTGATTCTCATCTCAAATGCTCAACATTAAAAAAATTTACTTTATGATGTGTAGTGCAAAAAAAATCCACAAATGGCCATCAAAGTCATCTAAAATTGCAGGCCACAGTTCCAAAAAACTTCTTTTTCCAACTTCAAATGCTAATATCTTCCAATCCGTACAATCAAACTTCATAAAATTTTTACCTTATGATTTGAGACAAGTGAAATACAAGATCCTATGGTTAGATTCTAAAAAATAAATTGGTAGAGGGAGTGATTGCAGCAAAAATGGCAGTTTTCAATGGTTTCGGAGCTAGAAAATACCTTGGGCCTGTATGGGTTAAGTGTAATATGTTTCCGGACACCCCCTCTTCCTAATCTATGAACGTTTGAATCTAAACTTCTACTTCCCACTAACCTTTGCTTGCTAACGTGGATTAAAGACTAATTAAAAAAATCAAAAGCTAATTAGGGAAAAACACCAAGGAATAGTTCAATGACTTACCTCATCATTGCCAATGTTAGAGATGACCTTGTCCACGTTTGCATACGCATCCTCATGTTCCATTGTAGTCTTTTGTTTGTTTGTTTGTTTTTTCAAAGCTCACCGCTTATTTAAAAAAAATATTACATACTTTGTTTCCTTCTTCCTTCCTTTTCTTTCTCCTCCCCTCTTCTACACTAGCACTATTCCACCAAATGCTTTGATGGTAGTCTTACAACTATAGACTTAAACTCCGATAGACTTAAACTCTGATAGACTTAATGGTTCCCCCTCCCCTCTTATACATTTCTCCTTTGTGTCATCCTAATCCTCCTCCTAACGGTCACAAAGAATTCTCTAAATCTCCTTCTTAAGTCTACTTAATCCTATGGCTAGGGTACTATTTTTCGTCTCTCTTATTTTTTTTCTCCTATTTCATCTCCTTCTTCTCTAATCCCCCTCCATTGCTTGTAGTTTTATTTTATTGATGAGAGAATTAGGGTTTGGAAGTTCTGTGTGTAAGTGTAGCGCGTAAAGGTGTCACTTCTTTTCCTCCCCTTTCCCTTTTTGGTTCCTATTTCGATTCTCAAATTCTAGTTCTAAACTGGAATTCCAACACTGAGACCATCTAGATTTCCAACTCTAGTCTAATTTGGATTTCCAAACTCTGGTTCTAATCAGAATTTCCAACTCTGGTTCAATCTGGATTTCCAAACTTTGGTCCTAATTTGGATTTCCAATTCTGGTCTAATCTAGATTTCTAAACTCTGGTCCTAATCTAGATTTTTCAAACTGTGGTCTAATCTGGATTTTCCAAACTCTGGTCTAATCTGGATTTTCCAAACTCCGATCTACTCTGGATTTTCAACTCTGGTTCTAACTGGACAAAAATTTTAAAAAAAGGAAAGGTTGGGACCCCATGGAGTTATCATCCCGAAGTGGTCTAGAGTCCAGCCATGTATGTATGTGAAACCGGCCCAATCAAAGTACCGACCAATCCAATACCGACCAGCCTTCTGGCTAATGCTGGCTAGTATGCGGCTGGTTATGCTGGCTAGCTATTTTTTATTTTTTAATCCAATCTCTCGGGTTCCCTCAAGGGAACCCACTTAAACAAAGAAAAAATTGGATTTGAGGAAAGTTAGTATTAGGGCCAAAGCTTCGCCATCTAGGGGGGTTATGCTCGAATTTTGCCACACAATGAGGGGGGTTAGAAACAAATTAGGTGTGAAACAACAAGAGGATGGGAGGTGATAGTTTCACCGTTGTTTTAGGTTATACCACATTCTACAAAGAACCACACTTAAGGGAGCCATAGCTTCACCGTCCCGGAGGGGGTCCACCCAACAAGGAAAACTTTAGAAGAAGATAAGATCACACTTAAACAAAAACACACAAAGGAGGTTCAAAGTTTTGCTGTCCCAGAGGGGGTCCACTCAACAAGGAAAACTTTAAAAGAAGATAAGATTACACTTAAACAAAAAAACACAAAGGAGGTTCAAAGCTTTGCCATTCCAGAAGGGGGTCCACTCAACAAGGGAAACTTTAGAAGAAGGATTAGTTCCCAAAGAGATAAAAAAGAGGTACAAAACACAATACACCTCCCTTTAGTTAGTACAAACTTAGCACACTCAGATTAGTTCAAATCTAGTAATACAAAACTCACACACTAAAGACCCTCCAAAGTAGCATCACCAAAGTACGGTGGGGGTTGACTCTTAAATTAGTACAAGACACCAAGATTGTCTTTTTAGTAAAATTTTACTTAAAAACTTACTTAAAAGACGTTACTTAAAAGACGTGATGTCTAGGATACTACTTAAAATATCCCTTTCTCTTGTAGTGCTTGGAGGGCTGTCCTCTCTAGATGTCCATTATTTTGGCTACAAACAACACCTAATTAAGGTCAACTCATACTATGAGCTCCTACAAACAATCTAAGCCATACTACACACTTCCTTAAACACTCCCACTTTGTTTATTGCCAAATAATGTCAAACCCATCTCCTTACAAAGATCTTCATGTCGAATAGTGTAAAACTTGGCCACGGGAGCAAAGGTCTTATTGAAATCCACCCCTTCAACTTGGGAATACCTCTTTGCCACCAATCTTGCGTTGTAGCGTACAATGTCAGTTGCCCAATGCATCTCTCTTGGTGCAAAACACCCACTTGCATCCAACACTTGCACGATCAAGAGGAAGCAAAAGTTCCCATGTACCTTAAGTTTGGCCATAAGTGAGGCATACTCCTCTTGCGTGCTTTGCTCCCACTTGTTTGCATTTGAGCTCTTCATGGCTTCCTCAACGTTGCGTGGATCTCTTGCATATGCCACATTAGCATGCTCCACTTGCTTTTGAGGCAAAATGTGGTTCTTCCACCATTCTCTAAGTGGCCTGTGCTCCCTTCTAGAATATCTTGGCTCTTTGGAAACATCTCCTTCCTCATCTTCACTGGATGCCAAACTTGGAGATGGACTTGTCTTCTCCTTGGATATTGGTGGTGTCTCATCTTGGTCTCCATCATCTTTTGGCAAGCTTGGATGGTTGGAGATTTGTCCACCTCAAGCTTTGGTCTTTCATGGCTCCTACTTGGACGCATCTCCAAAATCTCACTAACCTCTTGTGCCATAGCTCCAAAAAGTGTTGGTGAGTAGATCCTTGTGTCAAACACGCCGTATTGGTACCATTCACTGTTTTAAACTTGAGTTGGTACAAATTGCCTGCTCTCAGTGCGGTGACAATCATTTCTCCATTGGGTGCACCCAAAACACAACCCTTATTGTTGAATTGCACCTTCAAATCTTGTGACACTAACTTGCTCACGACGAGTAAGTTGGCATGCAACTTGGGCACATGCAATGCATCTTGAATGTGAATTCGTCTCAAATGGCCCTTCACATCCACCTCCACCACAATGCAACCCATGCCAAATTGCCAATGGCCTCCACCACGCCATTGTCACCCAAATACACCTTTCAGTTGCTAATGGGTTCATATGTGAGGGAAGCTTGCCTATGCAGGGTCATGTGTTTAGTAGCACCTGAGTCAATGATCCAATGGAACATGTTGGTGTTATCATAACCATCACTAGCCGCAAATGAAGAATCATCTTCCACCTCCTTGACACTGGCCTTGTTTGCACTCTCCTTCTTGGGCTACCTACAATATCTTGCAAGGTGACCGGGATTCCCACAATTGTAGCATGTGCGTGTTTCCTTGCGTTGTTGTAAGCTCCCCCCTTGGCCATATTGTAAGAGGAGGGCTACCTCTCCATCTTGTGGCTCATTCTCCTTCCTCTTAAACACTTCATGCATCAATCTTGCTGTAATGAAAATAAAAGTGAGCTCCTCCATGGGTCTTGTCTCCAAAGCAGTGATGAGATACTCATATGAAGGTGGCAAATTCTCAAGGAGAGTCATGACAATATCTCCATCCGTCATGGGCACCTCCAAACAAGCGAGTTGGTCCGCAAGCCCCTTTACCTTATTGATGTGGTCAAGCATGTCTTCATCCTCTTGCATTTTGCACGTGAAGAACTTGTGTCATTTAAAGAGCATATTGGACAAGCTTTTTGTCTCATGGATGTTGCAAAGAACAAGCCATGCTTCCGTCAGTCCCTTGCATGCTCAAACATGTGCAAGTTGCCTATCTAGAAGATTGCAAAAAATCATGGAGAAGGCCTTCTTGACCCTCCTATCATAGGACTTCTTGACTGCTACATCGACATCGGATGGAGGAGTCTTCTCGATGCCCTCCACAATCTCCTACAAATCCTTCTCAGCCAAAATCATCTCCATTTTGAACTTCTAAAGTCCGAAGTTGTCTCCATTGAACTTGTTAATGACCCTCACGCCGTCTCCTTCACTAATGGCCATGATGCAATGACTTCCACCCCAATGAAAGCCCCTTTCATGTCCAATCAGCCCTCTTGTAGTTGTACCAACTCTATAAAGACCCCAAGTGGTCCAAATCACTCCAATGAACACTCAAATGCTCCAAATCTCTCAAATCAAACCCTAAATGGTCTAAATCACTCCAAAGAACTTTCCAATGGTTCAAATATCTCAACCGTCTCGACCTTTTGGTCCTTTCACCTTTCGGCCTTCTCAACCTTTTTGGTCCTCTCAGCCTTTTGGCCCTCTCAACCTTTTAGCCTTCTTGACTCTTTCGGTCCTCTCGGCCCTCTCTTGATCCAAAGTGCTCCAAAACGACCCCAAACTTTATTTGCTCTAAGCTCCACTAGTGCTCCTTCAACACACCTTGTAAAGATATCTGACCTCTCACATCCACTCACATGAGTGGGACCATAACTCATTGAAGAAAAGAACACCAAACCTAATGTATTCTGATGAAGGGGAATCACAAACAAGCATGAGAAAGAGATATCAAGCCCATGCTAAGGGCTGACCTCTTATACTACTCTACTAACGAGTCGGATGACTAACCATATGGGTTATGTCACCTTTTGGAGAGCTTCCCTCTCTAGATGTCCATTAGTTTGGCTACAAACAACACCTAACTAAGGTCAGCTCATACTATGAGCTCCTACAAACAATCTAAGCCATACTGCACACTTTCTTCAACACTACGTATAAAATCAAAACTAGACCAAATACTATAATGGATATGATACAACCCTATTTTGGTTCTACACTCTTTTTAATTTTTTTTGTATACTTTTATCAACTTAAATTTGCAAAACTAAAAAAAAGAAATCTACAAGTCCCAAGTGACAAATTGGAAGCTCACACCTACGGCTTCATTAATTTCACAAAAAAAATCCAATAACCCCCAAGTGACCACCACCTTACCAAGGGTGGTGGGACTTCGCTTTATTTATTTTACTAAAGGACTAAAGGAGAGATCCTTGAATCCTTTGTGGCCTAAAAGAGTGCGCTTCCTTTTACTACTATCTTTCATAGCAATTCCCACGTTCCTATTTTGGAGACTAAACTTTGGAATGTTTCCAACATCTTTTGGAAACTAAAATTTGATACCAGATATTAAAGGGGCTCAAGGCTTTGCCATGATTTTGGTTTTAACATCAAATCTAGGACTTATAGATGCAAAGCTCCGCCGTCTGTTGCGGTTTAACACACCATCTGGGATTGTGGGACCTCGGAAGTTCAAAACTCTGCCAAAAAGGGAGGATCTACTAGTTCAAAACACCCCTTTGGACAAGGTCGATTTACCAAACTTTCAACTGAGGTTCCCAATTGCTACCATGTGTTAGTAAAAGGCAAAGGAATAGATTAGTACAACCTCGCAGTTATCCCGACTCAAAAACGCACACTAAAAGTCCCTCAAAGCGACATCGGTGGGGGAGTACTTTAGGATTAGTGCGGAGACTCCAAACTACACTCAAAGATCACGCAACTGCCAAGCAACTCATTTGAAGAGCATAAGATCGTATATGCAATTTAGAAGAACTTCCAAAGACCTTCAAGAGCTTAAAAAACATAGACAATAGGGCCAAAAGTGCCTCAAAAACACCGTTTAAGTTTTTTTGGCTAAAAACTCCAAAAATATCCAATACAACAAGGACCCAACGAATCTCAAAACAAGTATGGGGGCTGGTTTGAGAGACCCTAGCTAGTCCCCTTTGTTAGAAAAGGTAACCTCAGGACGGTGATCATTTCCACGTAAATTTTGCCACATTGATAATTTGGAGGAGTGTTGGTGATTTGGGTACCTCCCGCTATCAAAACACCTTGAAACTTGTCGGGACGCATTATTAGCATAAAAAAAGCTAACCTAGTTTTTAATGAGATTTTACCGCCACCTGGGTAATTTCCACAAAATTTCCATTGTAATTTTAGGTGGTTCACCATCCGGAAAGGGCATCTCTGCAAGTCAGAAAATTCCGAAACTTCTTGGGAAACCTCTCATAGAGTTTCCCAAAAGGTTTTCAAGCTCATGTTTCCATCTTGCACAATTCAATATAGAGGGCAAAATCCACCTCCTTTGATTTATTGACAATTAAAGAATCTTTTGCATACGAAGGAATCTTGGCAAATGAATTTTGCTTTTGACTTCCTAGCATGCTTTTGACCCTAGATTACAATCCAATGGCCATAGATTTCTCTGCTGGCCCATCTTGAGAAAGTGATTTTTGCATGTTAACAATTGGGGTTTCCACTATTTCGTCAATGGGATGGGAAAACTGAAACCTATCTTTGGGAATCTATCTAAAAACCTCTTAGATCCCTGAACACTCATCCGACCAATTTAGTTAAGCATGGTCACATGCATAGTGGTTTTGAGTAAGAACCCTCAAATCTATCAACTCCCACTACTTCCTAGGTTCTAACCTATTTACAAATGGGATTTAGGGGTATTCTAGGGATAAAAGTCTATTTAGAACCAAATGCTATATTGGCATGTAACATACCTGTTTTGATCTTACACTCTTTTTAGGACTTTTTGTATATAACTATAACTTAAATCATAAAATTTAGAAAAAAAACACATCTATGAGTTCCAAGTGACGAATTGAGAGCTCACACACTGTTATGCTATGGTGGGGCTTGTAATTGATCATGCCAGTGATGGTAACTTTTAGAGGCGACAGTTAATGCTTGCAAATTATAGAAGTTTATAGGGGCCTAGGTTAACTGTGGATTGGGAGGGCTAGATTTTCAGCTCATCAGATAATGCTACCGGAGAAGCTATTGGCTTGCACAACTAAGACTAGATATACAATGGTAAAAAATTGCTTAACCCACTTGATAGCAATGCACGCACTTTGAAATTAGGGGCTGATATGATAATTCACCACCAAATTTGTCAGGTTTTCAACCACTTCACGGTAGATCAGCATGGGCTACTACAGGAAGATTATGACAGAAAGGACCTGTAGAATTGGGCTAGTGCACAGAGACTTGTGTTTATAGAAATTCAAAATCGCCTACGATTTCTATGTTTGTCCAAGGATTTGCTTTAGAAATGCACGCTTGGAACCAAAATGTATTTGGAAATATGGGCTAATTACATCAATATTTTCTTTCCCCACATTACAACCTTTGTGCCAAGATTGTAAAAGTAGCAAAGGTGTCTTTTTTTTTCCAATTTTGAAAATTGTGGCTAAGGCATGAGAATCACGGGGTATTGGGGAATATAGAACCAATGAATCCTAAATTGCACTTTATAAGTCAGTAATGTTTTTTGGATATATAGTTGTCTTTACATGTCAATGTTTTACTTGTTTGTCATTTCCAAAACAAATATCCCAACTTGAGTGTGCTATTCCACTTAACGGACAGTGACTCATGTGAGGTATTTTTCTCAAAGGTAGGGGGCATGGTAGGAATGGAAAAGGCCTACAATTTCAAGGAATTGGTAGGTGCTGCAAACACTATGAACCATTTGTTATAGATTGAGTATGGGATCAAATTCACCTGGATACACAACAAGATGAACATTTGGGCCAAATTACACAAGCTTGAGGAAGACAAGGTGAAGCCAAATCTTAGAAACTATAGTATTGTAGCAACTAATGAGGAAGTTGTATACGTCTTGAGGGAAGGGCTGAAAGAGACACAGAGGATGATTAATGCCTTGAAGATGGCCCCAAATCCACAAGTAGCTGCAAAAACAAAGTTTGATTCAAGAAACTCTAGACTGTAGAACTTGCTGACAAATAATCCTTTGCGTTTGCTGCAGGTAATAAACCTTTGCATGGTGAGGATGGCGACATGGAAGTACTAAGAGAAGATTTAAGGCAAAAGGAGTAAGAGGCACAACGTTAGGCCAAACTTCATGAGCTTCCACTTGCGGTGCCAGAGGATGTTGAAGATGAATTGCTTAATGATGGAGTCCCACCAATTGCAGCTGTAGAGAGTGAAGTGCGCCATGTGATTTCGGAGATGCCAAACCAGCACAAAGAACATGTTTGTGGAATTCCGATCTAGCACACGTAGAAGCCTTTGTATAGTTTGGAGGGAATTGAATCTTCACGTCCACTTTGGTTGCGTAGCTCAATGGTAGCCCATTCTTATCCAAGAATAGGTTAACTCATGTTAAGAAGTCAATGTATTTTAATAACAGTGAGGATTACCTTGGTGCTGCTCAATGCTCTAGTACATATTTTTTGTTGGAATTGGCCTCTACTTTGTGCAATGCTCCATGATTACAAGATTGTCCACGGTGACCACAACAAAGAAATGTGGTAAGCTTCAGGCAGGGAAATTAGGCAGGGCAATGTCAACAATGCAAGTTGTAGACAAGGGTACCTAGTGGGTTGGCCGCATCTAGAAGATGAGACAATGTGCTGGTAGAAACTTTTGGAGAGCCTTGAAGCAACCTGTTGATCTTGCAAACCATGAGATAAGTACAAGTAAGAAAAGGATTCTGGTTTCAAATGTTGAAGTTATATTGCACTACTAAACTAAATCATTTGGCCAATACAAATTCAAATATGACCTATCGGACTCTAAATGGATTAGTCTAGAGTCTATAAGCGCTAGTGTCACTCTTAGTTTCAATCCCGAGACTCAAGTGTATACCTTGTACTGGGATGATGCTGATAACTTGAACAAATATGTGACAAATATTGGAGTAGAATAGCAAAATTTCATGAGTTTGTTGCAAGTGTTCTAGAGTCCTATACATTTTAGAATGTAGGAGATGTTTTTTTGTGGATATGGTTTTAAGGCCATTCTTGTGCGCCATTTTTGTATCACAGTCTGCCGTGGATGATAACAAGGTTTGCTTGCATGAACTGGATAGTCTTTTGATACATTTTTTTTTATGAAGTAATGTGATTTTGTGATTCTATTATGATGTTCTTTGGTAGATTTTTTTTGTAAGCCTGGATTTCTTTATTGAAGATTTTGGATTTTTCCATAAAAAGAAAAACCTGTTTTACTTTCAAATTTTTTTTCCTCAACTTTGCACATTTTGTTTTCCTAATAAGTAAATTGGATTTTGTGACACCGATTTCCTATTTTGATACCAATTAGTCCTTTTTTGATACCAGATTCTCCTTCTTTGGTAAACATTTTTTTCCATCCTCTGCATTCTAATTTTTAGATTCCCTATTTTTTTTTGCATCAAAAAAAATTCTATTTCCGGTTCCTATATTTTTTTATTGACTATAGACTTATTTCTTTTTCCAATAGTTTAATTAGATTTTTTGATATCAATCTCATTTTCAAATCCCAGTTTGCTATTTTTTGGTAAGCATTTTTTCTGCTTGTCAGGATTTTCTTTTTCAAGTTCCCTATTACTTTTCCTCAGCAAAAAAACCTGGTTTCGCTTCCAATTTTTTTTCTTGACTCTGGACTATTCATTTTCCCGATAATTTAATTGGATTTTCTGATATCGATTTGTTAATTCTGGTCAGCATTTTTTTTCCCTCCTTTGAATTTTCTTTTTTAGGTTCCCTATTTTTTTTTCTCAGCCAAAAAAAACTGGTTCTACTTCTAAATTGGGGGACCTAAACACTGCAATTTTTTTTCAAGGTGGCTTATTTTCTTTTAATTCTAAATCCTAGAATCCCTTATTCCATTCCCAAATTTTTTTAATCACTCTTAGTTTGTTTTCCCAATTACATATTTTGCTGGATGGTTTAACAATCCCTTAATTTGATTAAATTTCTATTCCCTCACTCCCAATTTTTTTTTGGGAGTCTACATTTTTTTCCCTTACCTTGTTTTGGATTTAGGGTTGCCCTACTTTTCAGGCCCCCTCACTAAGCTTTCTAATTTGGTGGATGAATTTTTGTTTCTAGGTTTTATTTTTTTTTCGTGTTAAAACCTGCCTTGTAGTTCTTTCAGGTCTTCTTGACACGACTGACCAGCAAATGAGATCAGAAAAAGATTTGGAGGCTAAATTTTTGAAAATTGTGAATGACTGAATCAGTCATTTGAGAATTTTGACGACCCATCAATAGGACCCTTAGCATTTTTCTTGGTGATTCTGAATCCTGCATTGTTACTCAAATCCTTGACTTCACTTCTGCAAATGTCAATTTCTGGTGGGATTTGCCAAGTTTTCATTGTCATTGAGCTTGGGAATTTCCCGAGATTCCTAAACCCTCCCATTTTCCAATTTCAATGGTACTCTTCAAGTTTCTCATCGGGATTGCAATTGAGTTTTATCAGGATGCGCTCTCTCCGACAGCACTGGGGGTTTGTTATAAAGTTGCGCTGCTCTTTCTAATTCTGACTTGCTTCTCTTTTACACACCTATACACTTGTGGTTTTGTGCTATTTGTTGTGATTGTGTTTTGTTTGTCATTGCCGTGCTGTACAATGAAATCACTAATTTCGGGTCTAAAAATTGTTGTGAATCATGCGTTAGAGGACTTCGTGTTGGCAGGCTGCCGTCTCCCTGATTGTCCGTGGCTTTGTTTTGATTGCAAAGATTTGGACCGGATAGCTCTATTGCGCTTGATTCCCACGCTTGCAAATGTTTCCAAGCTCACCCCGGCCAGCGTGGGGCTTAGTATGCAGTACGCGGCAAATGGATAGGAATATGTTATGAAATCCTATTAAAATATGTAAAACTTTGTTGCACATAGATGGAGATGCTCTCATACTTGCATGTCTGAATGCAAAGATTGTTGGAGCGACTGCTGCGCTCCAAATTTCTTGAGACCGCAAGTACACTTGTGTTTTGTAGGGCTTTAACTTTAGCATGGATTTGTTTACCAAGTCCTCAAATTTGGAGGCCAAGAACCCGATAAAGCTACGGACAAGCAGACCTTGTAGCATTGGCGGACCTCAAATTAAAGGAGCTTCAACAACTACATTCACAGATTCTTAGAGGGTGGCAGCATGAAGTCTAGGTTATATAAGGAGACAAGCAATTCCAGTGCAAAAAAGTGTAGGTGACACTAGCAATGCATTGAAGTACCACTGACTCTAAACCAGAAACCTAAAACCTCTCACTCTTTGGCACAGGAATTCCATTTTTTTGTTGGGGCAATTTGATTTAGTTGGCTTGCACTCTTGAATCTACAAATGCTGTACATTGGATTACAGTTCAAGTACCACAACATTCATGAGGACTTGCATGAGGATCAAGTCACATTCTCAAACTGCACCCTAACCCGCTGAGTGATTAGTGTTTGAATCTCATATTGTTTTTCTTCAATTTCATTCATGTAGGTTGCATTTTGTCACGTGCAGGTGCCCATTGTTGCATTCATGTTGGAGACGGGTGTTGTTCCATTTTTCAGTTTCAAGAGGTTGACAGTTTGGTTAAAACTAGTTTTCCTTGTTTTCATGTTGCATTTTGAACTTGTGAACATAAACCCAAACATTATGTAGCCTTGAATATCTGAAACTTTCATAATGCTTTGGGTTGTGTTTGTAAATACATGCACTTGTTTGTGCACAATGCCGAGAAAATTTCAAGCCTCCAGAAGGCTGCTCCACAACCTTCCAAGGTATCCTAAAATTTGGATTTTTTGGGCTAAGAAAATCATTTCTTTCCTATTCTTGCCCATTTGAAATTGCAATGGCACAGGAACTAAGTTTTAAGAGTTTAAAATTTATTTATTATAATAACAATAATAATAATAATATTATTATTATTATTATTATTAAAAAATATTTTAAAAAAAGTAAAATCGCAAAATCTAACTGTTTCAACGAGCAGTCAACTCACTGCGGCACTTTTCAAGAGTGATAGACCAAGCTTTGAAATAGCTTGGTTTGTCACTCTGGAACAGCCCTCTGGAGGGTTGAAATTTTCTCTAATTCATTTAAACACTGAATGCAGGTGTTAATTTTGACACAAAGACTTTGTTTATGCTTCTATGGTTTGTGTATGGATCCCAATTTTGTGTATGTCTTACTCATTCTTGCTTTGGCCTACTTTATGTTAGAAATGTTTTACTTGAGGTTTCACTTTGAAGTACTTCATGGCTAAATCTGCTTTTGGTTACTCAGCATTGTAAGATTGCAAGTAGTGGAATACAGTTTCCCTGTTCTTTTGTACATCATTGTTTCTATGTGTAGTTTGATGTCATGAATTTCAATATGACAACGATGTTTGAAAGAGACTTTAAAAAAAATTGTCAATTCTCTGTACTTATAATGAATATAGGGTATAAAAATTAGTGCAAGAAAAAATTTCAAATAGAAGATAGGATATATAAAATAAGGTGAATTTAGAAACTTACGTAAATAGAGCACTAAAGAAATTTTAAAAATTTACCTACATGGCCCCCATATAATAGGAGCTTGCACACGGTACCACCCAACATTCTATATAGTACATCCCCTGAGAATAAGTATTGTTGATGATTAAATCTACCAAGATACATTCTTCAATCTCTAGTGGATACTGATATAAATTTCTACCAAATATACCACCAATGCTACTATGACTACCAAATAATCAATCTAGAGTAAGTCCGTAAAATCAATAATCTCTAAAACCAAGATTTTTTCAAAAATTGCAAGTATCACCTTCAACTTCATTCACCCTTAAAGCCTAAATATTGCACACACTAAGTTGAAGATCGCAACTTTGCAAGCCACATCTCTTCCAATTGTTCACACCCCTCCAAACTCAATGTAGTAAGTGAAGTTAATGACACAAGCTCTGATTCAATAATCTTCAACTGCTTGCAATCATTGAACCAAAGCTCTTCTAGTGATGCCAACTTTTCCAATCCGTAGGGCAAATTCTCCAATGCCTCACATCCTTCAAAGCTTAGAATCTTTAAAGCCTTGAGATTTTCAAATGATGCATGTCCCACACTCAACTTCCTGCAACCTTCAAAGACAAGCCATTGCAAACATGACATGTTGGCAATGGTTGATGGAATCTCTTCTAATTGCTCACATCCCTTGAAATCCAATGCAATAAGAGATGTCAATGATGCAAGCTCCGAATCAACAATCTTCAATTGCTTGCAATCACGAAAAGCAAGTAACTCTAGCGATGCCAAATTTTCCAATCCGTAGGGCACATTCTCCAACGCCTCACATCCTTCAAAGCTTAGAATCTTTAAAGCCTTGAGATTTTCAAACGATGCATGCCCCACCCTCAACTTCTTGCAACCTTCAAAGCCAAGCCATTGCAAACATGACATGTTAGCAATGGCTGGTGGAATCTCTTCCAATTGCTCACATCCCTTGAAATCCAATGCAATAAGAGATGTCAATGATGCAAGCTCCGAATCAACAATCTTCAATTGCTTGCAATCAGTGAAATAAAGTTGTTCTAGTATTGACAACTTTCTCAATCCATGGGGCACATTCTCCAATGCCTCACATCCTTCAAAGCTTAGAATCTTTAAAGCCTTGAGATTTTCAAATGATGCATGCCCCACCTTCAACTTCTTGCAACCTTCAAAGCCAAGCCATTGCAAACATGACATGTTGGCAATGTCTGGTGGAATCTCTTCCAATTGCTCACATCCCTTGAAATCCAATTTAGTGAGTGAGGGTAGTGATTCAAGGTTCGAATCTTCAATCTTCAATTGCTTGCAATCAATGAAATAAAGTTGTTCTAGTAATGACAACTTTCTCAATCCATGGGGCACATTCTCCAATGCCTCACATCCTTCAAAGCTTAGAATCTTTAAAGCCTTGAGATTTTCAAATGATGCATGCCCCACCTTCAACTTCTTGCAACCTTCAAAGCCAAGCCATTGCAAACATGACATGTTGGCAATGTCTGGTGGAATCTCTTCCAATTGCTCACATCCCTTGAAATCCAATTTAGTGAGTGAGGGTAGTGATTCAAGGTTCGAATCTTCAATCTTCAATTCCTTGCAATTGCAGAAATTAAGGTCTTCCAGCAATGGCAACTTTCCCAATCCATGGGGCACATTCTCCAATGCCTCACATCCTTCAAAGCTTAGAATCTTTAAAGCCTTGAGATTTTTGATTGATGCCTGCACCACCCTCAACTTCTTGCAACCTTCAAAGCCAAGCCATTGCAAACATGACATGTTGGCAATGGTTGATGGAATCTCTTCCAATTGCTCACATCCCTTGAAATCCAATTCAATAAGAGATGTCAATGATGCAAGCTCCGAATCAACAATCTTCAATTGCTTGCAATCAGTGAAATAAAGTTGTTCTAGTAATGACAACTTTCCCAATCCATGGGGCACATTCTCCAATGCCTCACATCCTTCAAAGCTTAGAATCTTTAAAGCCTTGAGATTTTCAAATGATGCATGCCCCACCTTCAACTTCTTGCAACCTTCAAAGCCAAGCCATTGCAAACATGACATGTTGGCAATGGTTGGTGGAATCTCTTCCAATTGCTCACATCCCTTGAAATCCAATTTAGTGAGTGAGGGTAGTGATTCAAGGTTCGAATCTTCAATCTTCAATTGCTTGCAATCAATGAAATAAAGTTGTTCTAGTAATGACAACTTTCTCAATCCATGGGGCACATTCTCCAATGCCTCACATCCTTCAAAGCTTAGAATCTTTAAAGCCTTGAGATTTTTGATTGATGCCTGCACCACCCTCAACTTCTTGCAACCTTCAAAGCCAAGCCATTGCAAACATGACATGTTGGCAATGGTTGATGGAATCTCTTCCAATTGCTCACATCCCTTGAAATCCAATTCAATAAGAGATGTCAATGATGCAAGCTCCGAATCAACAATCTTCAATTGCTTGCAATCAGTGAAATAAAGTTGTTCTAGTAATGACAACTTTCCCAATCCATGGGGCACATTCTCCAATGCCTCACATCCTTCAAAGCTTAGAATCTTTAAAGCCTTGAGATTTTCAAATGATGCATGCCCCACCTTCAACTTCTTGCAACCTTCAAAGCCAAGCCATTGCAAACATGACATGTTGGCAATGGTTGGTGGAATCTCTTCCAATTGCTCACATCCCTTGAAATCCAATTTAGTGAGTGAGGGTAGTGATTCAAGGTTCGAATCTTCAATCTTCAATTGCTTGCAATCAATGAAATAAAGTTGTTCTAGTAATGACAACTTTCTCAATCCATGGGGCACATTCTCCAATGCCTCACATCCTTCAAAGCTTAGAATCTTTAAAGCCTTGAGATTTTTGATTGATGCCTGCACCACCCTCAACTTCTTGCAACCTTCAAAGCCAAGCCATTGCAAACATGACATGTTGGCAATGGTTGATGGAATCTCTTCCAATTGCTCACATCCCTTGAAATCCAATTCAATAAGAGATGTCAATGATGCAAGCTCCGAATCAACAATCTTCAATTGCTTGCAATCAGTGAAATAAAGTTGTTCTAGTAATGACAACTTTCCCAATCCATGGGGCACATTCTCCAATGCCTCACATCCTTCAAAGCTTAGAATCTTTAAAGCCTTGAGATTTTCAAATGATGCATGCCCCACCTTCAACTTCTTGCAACCTTCAAAGCCAAGCCATTGCAAACATGACATGTTGGCAATGGTTGGTGGAATCTCTTCCAATTGCTCACATCCCTTGAAATCCAATTTAGTGAGTGAGGGCAATGATTCAAGGTTCGAATCTTCAATCTTCAAACACTTGCAATCATTCAAATAGAGCTCTTCCAGCAATGGCAACTTTCCCGATCCATGGGGCATGTATTCTAACCTCTCACATCCTTCGAAGCTTAGAATCTTCAAGGCCTTGAGATTTTCAAATGTTGCATGAACTTCAATCAAATTTGTGCAGCTTTGGATGTATAATGATGTCAATGATGTTATATTTTGGAATCCATATGATATATTTTTAAGGTTTTGACATTTTAGTAAGCGTAATGTCTTCAAGGGCATGTGTTCAATTCTTGTGTTTGGGAAAGTCCTCATAACTTCATAGTTTTGTAATTCAAATACTGTAAGATGTCGAAGTTCTTTTAGCTGCAACAGGGTTGTGAGCTGGCTAGTGTTGTTGGAAAAGATACCCCCTTGATCAGTAGCATTTGTTTTATATATAATCCGAAGGAATTTAAGTTGATGTGTTTTCATAATCAGTTTCACAACATTGCTCAAGTCATTGAGTGCTTCAATATTTAGGAGCAACAATTTGGGGAGTTCAACCTTTGCAATTGGATACAAATCTATTTCTTTATTCACCCCTGTAATGCAAATGCCTCGAGCATTTTTAAACTCCTGAATCACAAAGTTTCATTGTTAAATGGTTAGAAGTTGATGAGCAACAACAAAATTGATTGTCATAAAAACAAAAATTCTCTCAATGAACATGCACTTTGAGATTTAGAATTAAACCAATATTTCTATAACACTAGAAACAAAACAATTAAAATCATTTTCCAATTGAATATAACATACCTCTTCTGTTGATGTTTCCAATGACTTGCCAGTTTGCTTCCACTTTCTCCTACCTCCAAATCTTATTCTTGAGATTCTACGCCCCATATCACGTATTGAATCATGCATGCTTATAAATCCATTATCATCTATTTTGATAAGTGAATAGTCTCTGAAGTTCACAATTATTGTCTTCACATTCTCATCCAAATAGTCAACTATTGTACGTTCTCGAATGTCTTCAAACCATACGTCTTTACAAAAAAAGCATGATATGTCCAAAAACACTTCTTGCTCTTCATCGGTAAGCATATCAAAACTAATCTCCAATCTTCTCCCTACATCCTCAAGAGCATCATATTCGCTCCTTTTCAATCTTTGCAAAGCTCGCTCCCATACACGAAGGCGCTTTTGTCCATTTAAACAAGTGCCCATTACTTCTAAGCTTAATGGATGGCCACCACAAGCATTCACAATCTCTTTGCTGAGTTGATTCATATGTAATATCATTGAACATTTGTTCTTGAAGGCATGTTTGGAGAACATCTCTATAGATTGGTCATAATTGAGCATTGGAACTTCAAATTTGCTATCTTCATTGATCATACCTTTCAAGATCTTCCAATCACGACTAGTAACAATCAATTTGCTACCTTCTATACTGAACATTTCCGCTTCCAAAAATATATCCAACTGATGTGCATCAGTGACATCATCTAAGATGAAGCAAACTTTTTGTTGTTGGAGCATTGATACTAATATGAATTTACATTCAATAAGGTCTTCTACTTCATGTTTTTGTCCTAGTTCTCTCAAGATCCGATTCATTTCCATCAAATAGTCACTTTTAAGATCACACATAATTGTAGTCCACTTAGATGAATCATTGAATGGCAATGCCTTATTCAAGTGGTCCTTCAAAGCCTTCACCAATGTTGTTTTTCCAATACCATTCACTCCAATAACACCAATCATAGATTTATTCCGGAGAAACTTTTCTAAGGTCTTAATTTTAAAATCAAGACCACAACATTTAAAAAGTATTGATGAATCAATATTGCCCTGTGCACATTAAAATGACCACAATCAGCAAATAGAAAAATTATCGCAATCATCAAAGTTTAATGATCTCATTCAAATAAATTCAAAACTCAAAACTCAATCAATTTTCTAATATGAGTTCTAATTCATGGATTCAAATATGGTGTTCAGCTCAAAGCACTTTTCAAATTGATACTTACCTCGATACATTCATCATTCATTTTTGGAATAATCAATCTCCGTACATACAGCCACCATTGTCCAATCATCATGATAGAAGATGAAAGTTGCATGAATAGATTGAAATGTGGAAATGTTGGATATTTTCTCATCACTGTCTTGGAAATACATTGAGTCTTGAAGTCTTTCTTCTTTATCTCTATCAAACTTGTGTATATCTTTGCAAATGAAGGTCTTCCATTTGGGTCCATAGACAAACAATCTTCAATTAAGGATCGTAATTCTTGACAAAATGGAATGCCCATTAAGGCTGATTTTTGTCTTTTAGCAATATCAAAGGGACTGGATCCAAAATCTTCACATTCTTTTCGGAGTAATATGTCACAACAAATTAATCCAAAACTAAATACATCAGTTTTCAAGGGATCAAAATTCATATTGGCCTTCAATGCTTTGGGAGCAATATATATACGAGTCCCACAAACACCGCTTGCCATATCATGGCCCTTCACTTCATTCTTGGAAATACCAAAATTGATTAATTTGGCACATACATAACCATCTTCTTGTAACTCTGGACATGGCATTGAATTCACCACAACATTGGCTGGCTTCAAGTCACGATGTGCAATTTTCATGTCATGAAGGTACAACATTCCGCTCACAATTTGTTGCATTATATCCAACTTGGCATGGAATGTAATCCTCTGATTTGGATCTTCAAATAGCATTTCATGAAGACTCTTGTCACCTTTTTCCATTCCAAATAGAAGGTATTTTTTCCCATCAAAATCCTTAAAAGAACCACAATAGAATAATTTGACAATGTTTGGATGATTCAATTGAGCCATAATCCGCACTTCCTTCTCCAATATAACAATATCTAACTCATCATAACCATCCAAGTCTATTTTCTTTGTGACATTTTCAATGCCCAACCACTTTGTCAAAAATACATCCTTTGCAAGAGATTTAGGAGAATCTCCAAAATCTGGTAATGGAACATTTGGAAGGAATTGAATTACATCACTTTCTCCACCTTCTACCTTCAAGATGCAGTCCCTCCATTGTAGCACGTACTTAGCTAATTCATATTCATATGATCTAGGTTGCAAATTATGCAATTTTTTTTCCAATATTTTGCATAATTCAGCTTGATCTTCTTCAACTTCTACTAAATCACATGGAAGAAAAGTAGTGACACATGATTGAAAATCCACAATAGTCTCTATCCCCTTCAAACATGAATCTATATTTGATGCTATGTCAAATAACCCCTCCAAGCAAGATGTCAATTCTGAAAGCAGTTCTCGGAATGCTTCTTTGTTTTGCATTTGAATTAGAGGCGCTAGAGACAAAGTTTGAGAACAACTTTGCACCAACATCTCAGCTTTTGAAGAGACTTTACAAACATCTTTCAATAGAGGTTGAAAGGCTCTTGTGTCCAACTCAAATGTCTCTTGAAATTTTTGTACAAAATTGCTCAAATGATGTACCAAATTTTTGCACTGATTAGCATTGAAAACTTGATTTGAATTCAAAATTTCTTCACAATATTCCAAAGCTTTGATAATCCTCATTCCGCTGAAAATATCCATGTTGAAGTCTTTCATCACAAGTATATCCAAAGTGTAGATCAAATGTCTCTGCAAATGACAAATCAGATACCATTAGAATATCTACAATCTCATAATTACAATAAAACTTCAATTATAATTGAACAATTTTACAAATAATTATCATTGATCCATTTAGATCAATCAAGTTGATGAAAGAAGTTGATTACTAAACAATAAGATTGCTAATCAACCAACACCTCACATATTTTCACTAAAAGCAATGAAGGAATAAATAACTTTCATCGGTAAAAAGTCAATAAGAACATAGTAAGTATCCATGATACACATTGCTATTTATCAACGAGTGGAGTTTCTTTACCATGATTATAATGTATAATCATATCAACAAAAAAGAATTGCCTTCCAAGAACACTTTGCATCAAGTGCCAAAAGGCCAATCCAAACTATGAGGATCAGCATTTCATGCCAAATAATTTATGAAAGTTGGAAAAAGTGTTTTGGCAATCACTTTAAGAAATAAGAAAAATTCAATTTTATTTTATTTTGATTGCATTGTATTCAGCGCCTTAATTTTGATGCCTCAAATTATAGAAACATTATCAGGGTGGCAAATATATTACTCCAAAATTACATGAGGCCTAATTTCTGAAAGTTGACATTTGAAAGCACTAATTTATTTGTTTTTCATCTCTCTTAAACAAATTCCCCAAAAAATCAACTTTTGTTTTTTTATTTAATTTTTGCTTACTCTGATAGTTAGGTCGGATAGTTAGATAGTTATATTATAACCACTCTTGTTGAAAAATCAAGATGGATTTTCTAAAATGATGGTAAAAAAATTAAACTTCAAGTTCAAAAAAAGAAAAAGAAAATCTTTTGCCAAATATCATCAAAATGTACAAATTATAAGGAAAACCTCATTCAGCATATCCACAAGGTTTCAACTAGAACTCTCAATAGTAAGAATGATATCCTCAATACAACTTTAACTCATTCATTCAAGACAAAGATATTCAAGAGCTCGCAAAATAACGAATTTTAATTTTCACAAAAATAACTAATAAATTGTTTTCAATAGGTCATATGTCACTAAAACATTTCACAATATCAATTACAACTTCATCTAGCCTACTTCCAATATTTATATATATAGATATAGATATAGATATGTATACACACACATATGTATATCTATCTATGTATGTGTGTGTGTGGTTGTATGTATGTATGTATACACTTCAAATGACCAAAAGTGGCAAAACAAGTACTCCAAGCAAACTTCAAGTTCAAGTGAAAAGACATCAAACTTAAAAGTTTTAAAAATCTTAAACTTATATTTGCAAAGCTCAAAGTTTAACAAAATTGATTAGAAGTACCCTTGTGAATGCCTATATGCTCAATTATATTGAATTAGATGTCACCTATCAATAATCAATGAAAGACCTCATTACAAACATTTAGAATGAATAATGAAATGAATCAAACTTAAAGTTTTTGTAGCACTACTACATCTCTTCTTAGTTCTGCTACATAACCTATTATCCAAACTACAAATCCAAAATATGATTAACAATGTTCTTGATAGCATATTTAACCTAATAAAAGCCATAGATTTGTGATTCATGTACATTTCTAAGTGTACCTTAGTTGTCAATGAGACCAGAAAATGTTGTAGAAACTTGTAATCTCACAACTCACAAGGAATATTAGACTACTTGAGAATGTAAATCATGAACTAAATTAAACTCCAACAAATAACTTCCAAAATTTATCCTCAAAATCTTCTATTTGCTCTAGCACAATCTTCCTCTAGATTACATTTTAGTCCAAAGAATTGAACACTGACTTTATAGCTAATTGCAATTTAATCTCCATAACCTTACACCAAACTTCCAAACTTCAATCAAGATAAAACATCAATGCCAAAAATTGGGCATAAAGGTCTAAAATCTAGAATAGGTAAGAATTTATGTTTCCCAAGAAAAGTGCTAAAGTATTGGAATACAATTTGATGAAATTGATGAAACAATTTGATGAAATTTGACATTCCAAGCATCTTACTTTGGTAAAAGCAAAGATTTCAAATTCTTGTTGAATCCCGAAAAAGCAAGTGTAAAGCTTGAAAAAATATAAAACCAAAACACCCAACATGGAAAAGTGAAACAAAATAATATGCAATAATAAAATGAAAAAAAAATGTACAAAATGTGTTCAAAATCATTCTCGTGCCTATATGAGAATCAAAATATGGGTTCAAGTGCATTCCAATACCTGCTATTTCTTATAATGTTGCTTCAAAAAATTGTAGACTGAATTGAAGGGATAAACTGGCCCAAAAAGGATGTAATATTTATCACCATCCAATGTTGTTGAAAATTGCTTCATTACATCTTAACCTCCATAATTGCCTTGATCATGTACCCACTAGACAAGATGGTGAGGCATTGTATCCATATAAGTATGCTTGTACTTTTGAAAAGTCAATTGTCCTATAAATATATCCCTTGTGGGAATTACAAAACAAAAATTAAACATGAGATCAATGTGGACTAGATAACTCTGCAAGAGTAAAAAGGCTTGAAACCATCATTAGATATAATATTGTTAATTTCGCTAGATTGTGCCAAAGTTTGAGGCACACACAAACATAAAACTCTAAAATCTAAGACACGCAGGTTTAGATTTCAAGCTAAACATCTTGGTCAAAGTAGTGACTCCCGTCAATTAAACAAAATCAAGGTTTAATGTTTAATGCCAATCTAACTAGTCAATCACTATTGTAGTAGAACCAGCCAAACCACTCACCATAGCTAAAGCTTGAGACATGTAGGAACCTAACAAAATCAAGGTTTAATGTTTAATGCCAATCTAACTAGTCAATCACTATTGCAATAGAACCAACCAAACCACTCACCATAGCTAAAGCTTGAGACATATAGGAACTTGCTTGAGATTGATATGGCAAAACAATATCTGAATGAGAAGATGAACAACCATGCGTTAATTTTAGATTGGATGCTTCCAAATTGATTCTAGATTAGCTCGAGACGCATGGTTATCTTCGCATGGTTCAAAGTCTACAAAACTACATAGCAAAGTCACGTTACTAGTTCCTAATAACGACAAATTCATTAAATTGGCACAATTCCATGAAAACGGCACAATCGACCCTCAAGCAAGGATGGAAATCAAACAAATTGGGGAGCCCGGGGGTGGAAGAATAGAAATGCAATTAGGATTTTAATTTGCATATCTACATACCAACACCGGCCATAGCTTGAGGGATGAAATTTGAACTCGAATACCTGGTCAACTACACAGTCAATAGAAGTGCCTTCAACCTAGGATGATATAACAGATTCCATGGAGATGTCGGTTCGATCATTGATCTAGGCAAAGCTTCAAAACTAAGAAATATATAGATTTTCATTTCAGATAGCAGTCTGTGAAACATGCCAAAGTCAACAAATTCTCTCTACATAACGAAATTGACTTTTATCTATTCACTCAAACTAGTTTCATTGAAAGGGACATTGGGTATTTTGCAACTCATACGCTGTGAACTACGACCTCCACTGATGTTATTCACATATGAGTGAAGAAGCGAAAAATAAGTGAAGTGCACTTCGGGGGCCAAAATTTGTGACATTCATCTTCGAAAAGCTCTACAAACTAGGTCTGTATAGATTCAATAGTTCCAATTTGACGAAATTTTTGTTAAAAGCATAAAATCATTGTGATCGAGTAGCTACTTAGACACCAATACTTGTCAATATTAAAATGAAATTTCTCTCTTACCATGATCGGAGAAACACTACGTCTCCTGAAGAATTATCACCGGTAATGAGGTTGGTTGAAGGAAGGCGATGACCATGACATCAGGTTCCTGCCACAATCTTGAACATCGGGGTGTCCCGCCCAAACTTCGCCAAATAGAGTGGCTCACATTCCAGGTAAGCCTTTGTCTCTAAAATGCAAATCACCAAATTACTCTCTCTGGAAAACAAGTATTGAGTACACTGCGCTTGCATGTAAGCATTTAGACATCTGTGGAGCTCAATGAGAGGACAGTTTGGCGGAACTCTTAATAGCGGCTTAATAATCTACTAGGTTAGTTAAGAAGAATAAGGAAGGAGGAATGGCATGATGACGAAGATGTTACCACCGAGGGGAATACGTCTAATGTCACCTGCAATATTTTCTATGGGACTCGGTTGAAAGAGATAGAAGTCAAGCGAGCGGCGACTATAGGGAGCTCGACATTGAGAGCGGACACGACGAATTAATTTACCCTTGAGATGTTCGATAACAGCTAAGAGTAACACACGAACGCCATTACCGAGCTAGCTTCCACTCGGAGCATCACATACTCAGACGTGAAATTGAATGAATTTTAAAGAGACTTGACAAGAAACGCACCAGCTAGTAATATTGCATAATTAACCTTTGCAAAGAAATTCCATTTCATTTGTGTCAAAAAATTAAAAAAATTAAAAATTACGTAATTATACATAAGCAATTGCTCATGAATATGTTTGAACCATCATTGAATTTCAATTCAGTTGACGACATTCTAAAGAAACTTGCAGATGTAGCAATTCATGGATATGCTCGAGCGCATGAGAGTTAATTAATTAGTTTCTCAACATCTCGCATGATTGATCGTCTCAATAGAACGACTCTAATTGCTGGACAGGTCTGGCAGGTAAGACGAAGCAAAAAGAGAGAGATAGAGTTCGCTCAATTTTAAACTACGAGATAAATATACACTCACGTATAATTAGTGCATTTACGCTACTACTTATGCTTGCTATCTACGCTCTACTTCTACACCATAAACTTTTGCAATGGTTTTTCAGTATTACCACTACAATTTCGCAGTGATAATCTAATCACTTGAAAGCTCTATGTACTTGTTTAACTGGCACTGATTAATCAATGATTAATCAATCCAAGAACCTGTATGCCGTAACATTCTGTCTTCATCCCTTATTCTCTCTCATTCCTCGATCGCTAAACTTAAGCAAACGTACTGGCAAGTATTATACATATTAAATGTTTCCCTCAGGGCCTGGTCCGCATGGCCCACGAAAAATTCAAGGCTTAGGAGTCACACGCCAGTCGGAAGGGACTCCACATTAATACTAGTGCTACGAGCCTTCTTCGGAAGGTAACTAGCTTAAGGTACATGGACACAAGCTTGAGATCGATACGGCAAAGCAGGACTAGCCAAACCACTCACCACGGCTAACTTCAAAAACATGGGCAGGAGCTTGAGATCCATACTGTAAAACAGAACTAGCAGAACCAGTCACCATAGCTTGAGATACATGGACAGAAGCTTTGAGACTGATAGGGCAAAACAGGATCCGAAAATGCACTCACCATAGCTTGAGATCAATACGGCAGCCGGGCCGAGCAAAAGACGGAGACGAGAGCAGCGTCCGAGCATGTCAGAACAAGCGCAGCTCCACCCAAACACAAAGCAAAGCACCAAAACCTGGCGTTTGTTAGGACTTCTGGGGTTTCACTGTACACCGACTGTTCACCTTCGACACCGCTGCCAGCCCATCTCTTACTTCGTCTAGGGTCCTACATGCACAGCTCACATAGACTTGTGAGCAATGAGACGACGCACCGTGGCCACGCCTTCATTCCAGATTAACTGGAGATGCATGGACTGCTGGCTGCAACCAATCAAACTACCAGCTTACAAAAAAGTCTGACATTGCCAATATGCAAACGTCTCAGTCTCATCAAATTTCACAACACACATAAAACCTAAACAGGCAATAATCTCTTGAGATCTTAGAACCTCAACCCGTGCACCATGAAGGTAATTAGGTTTCGGTACAGACAACGGAGATTGCTCGCTCTGTAGCAATTCTGAAACAAGCAAATCTTAAAGTCACAATAATTTCAAATTTTAACAAGCAAATCTTAACACTTTACAACTTGTGGAAGGCATGTGAATTTGTGACAATTATTCCAACAAATACCTTCTTCAGTGTCTTTCGCATCTGCCCTGAATTCTGAGTAGTCCTGTCACACGGAGAGTCCAAGTTCACTGAAATCATTAAGAAATGCAATGCAATCAAACTCGCATACTAAAATGTCAGTTGCAAATTATTTCATAAAATCGCAGTAGACCGTTCGCCACGAGAAATCGGATCATTCTTAATCTCCGGTTCTTAATACAATTCGAACGTTTCCCAATCTTACAGCTTAAGAACAGAGACTTCCGAAAATTTAATCGAAAGACAATCGGTTACAAAGGCTTCTTTTCGCCCATTTGCTTCAGTCCGGCCTGTTTTTTTGCCCTATGAAATATCACCCTCTCACTGGAACTCAATTTGCAGCCTCAGATCCAGGTCTAAACCTCGAGGTTGGATCTAAGCATGCTTATCTTCTAACAGCCAATGAGCTCGAAGATATCTAATTTTGTAATTTCACTGAAAGGAAACTCAAGTAATCATGTATATCAATTGAACTATTGTATATATATATATATATATATATATATATATATATATATATATATATATATATATATATATATATTTATTTATTTATTTATTTATGAGTAACAATATTATTTAAATTGATAATGAAGTGAACCGATTGAATTCAGTTATCACTTCATGGTCTTCCAAAAAAGCACCAAAAAGGAGTATCAAGAAGGAGCGCTTTGAAGTTCGCTTTGGAGAGGTGAAAAAGAAAAATCAATATTAGTTAGTAATGGTACTAAATTCACAAAACATCAATAGAAAATAGTTCTTTGGTATACAAACAATAGATCAAGTAAATGAATGTAAAGAAAAATAGACTTTATTATTGTTATGTCCATGCAATATCAACAATGCACGGAGGTTCTCTTCTCATGGTTCGATGTCTGCAAAACTGCACAGCAAAGTCACGCAGTCACGCTACTAGCTTTTAATGTTTTCCGCAAGGCTTGGTCCGCATGGCCCACGTTCCACGAAGAATTCAAGGTTTGGGAGTCACACGCCAGTCGGAAGGGACTCCACAATACTAGCTACGAGCCTTCTTTGGAAGGTAACTAGCTTAAGGTACATGGACACAAGCTTGAGATCGATACGGCAAAGCAGGACTAGCCAAACCACTCACCACGGCTAGCTTCAAAAACATGGGCAGGAGCTTGAGATCCATACTGTAAAACAGAACTAGCAGAGCCAGTCACCATAGCTTGAGATACATGGACAGAAGCTTTGAGACTGAAACGGCAAAACAGGATCCGAAAATGCACTCACCATAGCTTGAGATCGATACGGCAGCAGGGCCGAGCAGAAAACGGAGACGAGGGCAATGTCCGAGCACACCAGAATGAGCGCAGCTCCACACAAAACACGAGCAAGCACCAAACCCTGGCGTTTGCTTGGGCTCATGGGGTTTCACTGTACACCGACTGTTCATGTACGACCCAGCCAGTCGGAGAACTGTACGCATCCTCCGCTGCCAGCCCACCCCTGACTTCGTCTACAGTAGCTCCTCCTACATGCACAGTTCACGTAGACTTCAGTTGTCTGCAATGAGAAGTTGCTCGGGCACGCGTTGATATTATATTGGGTGCTTTGGACCAAGCATGAATTATTCGTGGGACCTTGCCTTGAGGAAAACATTGAAAACTGGGAACGTGAGTTTGCGTGCAGTTTTGCGGGCGTTCCCCTACATGAACAGGGCAATAGGTTTGTCTGCAATGAGGAGATGTATGCCACTCAGGCCGACGGAGTCAGATTGACAGGTAATGGTCAATTGTTCATCCATAGGCGACGCCTGAAGTAACGAATTACTCGCAAAGGCACCTAAGGTAGGCGGCTCTTAAAGCGACCTTTTAAGAGCTGATTGCATTTAGGGGGAAGCTAAAATCTTTGAAACAATTTCAGTAAATTTTTGTGGGAAAAAAAATGGAATTGGCATCTAATCCAAGTGGTTTCATATTTTTTGGACCTTTGTGGAATTAGTTACAATTTTTTGAAGTTGAAACACAATGGTCACTAAGTGGCCCACTCTTGAAATGTACACTTTGGGCACACTGAAGAAAGCAAAATGTACCTCTCCATTACAGATCGCTTTTAGAGCCAGGTTGCTTTTAAAGCCGCCTACCTTACCACTCAATGAATTTTTTCAAGCGATTTGTAGCAAAAAGCATATGTGCCTTAGGCCTTAGTTTCCAATAAGTGGATAGGAAATTTGGGGCTTTTTTAACAATATTTTGCCAAATCCAAGGTGAGAAATTTGTCAAATCTTTTTCATTATAGTAAAATATGAAACACAAATAGAAAAATATAGTGTGAAGTAGTGTACAATGGCGTCTTTAGCTTACCAACCATTGCCACGTGAGTAACACGGATGGAGGCCAAAAAATTTACACTGCTATTACTGTAACCCCATAAGTTTATTGACTATGTTTTTACCGAAAATGCTCCAAAACTACCATTTCTAGGACAAGTACCAAATTTTAGGAAAAAAAACACATTTTTGGACACATATAACCATAGGATTTTGTAGTATGGTGGTTTGAGAAGATGTAGAAAAAATTTCAGAAATCTCTACCGTATAGATTGCAAGATATTAGTATTTGAATTGACAACAATCTTTTTTTGGGCCTTGCAAAAAACCAGGCAGCTACACTTCACAAGGTCACATTTGTATGGAAAAATGTCCCAAATGGTGATGCTTCTTTGGATTCATTCTTTAAAGCAAGTTGGCTACATGTTTAAAAAAATTCAGATCACTTAGAATTGTACAATATATATAAAAAAATAATAAGTAGAAAGAAGTAGATAATGATTTAAAATACTAAATTGTTAGGAATTTAGTAACTCAAAATAAAATTATATAAGAAGGCTACATCCTACATTATCAATGTGAATTGCTTCTTATGTATTTGAATTGAAAAATGTCAATTTCAATGGTTATAATGTTGTAATTAACAATCTACATCTAATATTTTTATTTTTTTGTCAAAAATATTGAAAATTGAGTTAAATAAAGGACTTCAAAGTTTATTATAGAATATAGATTCTATAACTACCTGCAAATTGAATCCCTTCATAACTTTCATCTCATAAATCAAAATGGAATGATTGAAAGCTTTCCATGCATATATAAATCTAGAAAACCAATTTCAAAATCTTATTTTTTTTAAAAGTAATTTTTAAAGAATTTTTTGAGGTGCCTTAAATCCTATTTAAAATTGTTGTAAGCATTTTGGACTCATATCTTATAACGTTTTCAACCTTGAAACATCAAAGGAAACCCAAACTCCAAAATTGACTACTGAATGGTCAAATAGGCCTTTATTAAAGTGAAAAATTGATGATTTTCATCTAATTTTGTAGAAAATTCTTTGCATATGTACGCGTCACATGGTGGTGGAAAGCCACTCAATGAGGAATTACAAATAAATTTAGAAGAGAAGATGCTAAATCCATGAATCACAAAAATGCCTTTCTAGTGTATTTGGCAATGCCTACCTCCTTTGTTCTTGATTTGAATTCTAGACTTTAAAATGATCTTTTTTGATTTTGTGCCCAACTAATGAAAAAAACATTATTAAGTCTACTCTCTAGTCCAATTTGAAATTTTATAAAAATCCTAAATTTGTGTAATATATAGCCATTTGAACTTCAGACATATTACCACATTTTATTAAATTTCTAATTAGAGAATGACATGAAAATTTGGTTTGCACCCTGATGTTTTGCACCATAACATACACCAATGGCAAAATTTTCAGATTCTTTTGAGCTTGTTTTGTATTTGATATGAATTTTCTTTGTTTTTTCTTGAAAAAATTGTAATAATTTTAAAATTTTATAAAAAAATTTGAATTTCTTAAGGTATATAAACAACATTTGAATTAATTGTGGAAGATTTAAAAACAAATATTCCATTCATTTTCAATGACAAAATGAAGCATCCAAGATAGGGGACTTTGATGTTTGACTATACGGTCATAGGCTCTGGTGTATTTAGGGTTAAAATATTCAAGAAGTTTATATTCAATCATGCTTTTGCAATCTAGAACATCACAAATAGAAAATGTTGTCCAAATCAACAAAATTTCAACAAGTTTTTGTTGATTTGCACACGATTTTTCTAGTAATGCATGGATATTTTTAAAATGATTCATAATCAAGGACAATAGACAACAATGAACACCCACACCAAGGAGGGGCCAACAATAATTAATCCCTAAACGATGAAGCCTATGACTATGTAGTCAAACTTGAAAGTCTTTCACTCTATATCTTCCATTTCTTCTCTGTTTATGAGTGAATTTTTTGAGTTTTATTTTTCAAAGATAAAATCACATGTCTAATATTTGTCATAAAATTTTCAAATTTTTTGAAAAAATTTCAAAATACCATGGAATTTTGAAGAAAAAACGAAGAAATTTCATATCAAATACTTACTCCGTTCCAAAATGATCTTCTTGTTGGCCTTAAAATTTTGTCCCAAAATGATCTTCCGCTTATGACGATGAAGAAGAGCCTACAAAAAAAAGACAATGTTATATATACTTTGTGTGCAGTGGCCAACAAGTTGTTCAAATAACCAAGAATTGCTAAGAAACCAAAGAATTATGCTTAAGTTATTCAACATAATTATCATAGCAGCCTCCATTGACCACCAGGTGGATGCATGCCTACCAATAAATTTTGATACCCATTAAGTAGAGACTCTTTTTTTTTTTTTTTTTCAAACAAATGAAACAAAATTTCATTGCCAATAATAAAATACAACATGACTAGCCATAAGTGGCTTAGCTAGGAGTGGAGGTTTTCATTGGCTGAGTTGTGGACCAAAGTTGCACCATCCTTGTTTGTTAGCTCCATTAATCAACAGTTGACTCCACAAGAGAGTTGTCCAATAGTGCAAATCCAGTAGTCAATGTCATTAAAATAGTACACTACAAGAGAAAGGGGTGTTTTAAGTGAGCTTTTAAGTATAGTCCTAGATACATGATTTTAAGTAATGACCTTTAAGGAGATTTTTAGCAAAATTTGACTTAAAAACATGTGAGTCATACCAAACTTGGTCATCTTCTTCATTATTGAAATCATATTGGGGTTCTTGTTGGTTTAAAGAGGGGTCTCTCCTATTTTCTATGATGAAATCTGGATGGAGAATAGGAGATGACCCCATGCTTGCCTTTCAAGATCATCTTGTAGATAACAATTAATGGTTTGTAGGGTTGGTACAACATTTTTTCCTACACATCGAGTATAGAAACAAGGTTCTAAGCGCTCACTTGTTGTAGTACTTTGTGGCTTCTTTTCCCCCGGCATCATAATAATCATGCTTCTTACTAGTCTTTGGATAAACCTTCCCCTTAAGGGATTAACTATACTTTTAGTCTTTGTGCCAATGATACATTCATTCTAGAACTAATAATCTATCCCCTAGATCTATGCAAAATCTCCAACTTACGCGCCATCATTTAGGCACCCAAAATCTATGTGGAAAGTTTCATATTTGAGCATCGTTTATAAATGCCATCAGCTTGTCATTTCTGACGATTTAAAGGTTGGTGGCAACAATGGGATTGTAGAAATATATGCTCCCAACCTAAATACCGCATCTACAAACACTACAAGAAAACGGGGGTAAATGTGACTGTAAAGTCACGGGAATCTGGAACTGCAACCGTGGGTGCGACTGCCCCTCTCTAATTGCACGCTTTGCAATTCAGGGATTAGGTCCATTCACCCTGCAGTTGCGGACACGATTGGAGGATGAAGACTGGAAAGAAAAGCAGGTTTCCTGCACGAGGTTTCTTTTTTGGTTCATTTCTTTTATTGCAAGAAGGTTACGGTCATGTTTTGGGACTGGGCGTCACTAAGATACAACTGCGGCATGATTGGAGATTTGTTGAAGGCAATTTTGGAGCCTATTTCACGCTGCCTACGTGGATTACGTGAGTTGACGTGTCCGCACTTCAGGAGTAAGTTGTTACAAAGTCACGGTGAGTCGCCAAATGCCACCTCAGGGCGCTTTGCAACGACTAGGACTTGAGTTTCTCGGAACTGTTGCGCAACTTCAAAGCAATTTCTGGACATACAGGGGGTGTAGAGTATTCAGTTTCACGCTACACAGCTACCAAAGCAGAGAAGCTGCAAATATGCAACACAAGTGATTGCGGCAACGTTGTGAACACATTCAATGGGGAAAATATAGGGGGATAGAGACTGCAAACACACTGGAAAATGAGCCTTTCACTTTGCAGTGAGTACATGAACATCAAAGGACTCCCTGTAGGTATTGAGTCACAAGGAGCGTTGGTTAGGGGGTGCCCACGATGCAACTCTGTCGCGACTAGACCGACTAACTGTAGACTTACGCAACACTATGATACGACTGCACAGCCCCTGACCACCCTGTAGTCAAGGACGCGACTAGGGGATGAAGACTAGAAAGAAAAGCAAGCTTCCTGCACGTGTTTTCTTTCCCGGTTCATTTCTTTTCCTGTAAGAAGGTGAAAGTCTTATTTTGGAACTTGGCATCACTAAGATACAACTGCGGCGTGACTTTTTGGTCACTCAAGGCAGTTTTGGAGCCAATTTGACAGAGCCTACGTGGATTACGTTGCACTGACGTGTTCATAGTTTAGGAGTGAGTCATTTCAGAGTTACAGTTAGTTGCCATATGCCACTGCAAGTCACTTCGGGACGACTAGGACATGAGTTCTTCAGAACTACAAAACAACTTGAGAGCATTTTTGTGCCGTGTGATGGGTGGAAAGTAATCATTCTCACATTGCAAAGCTACCAAAATAGGCAAACTGAAGAAATACAACACAATTCACTGCGGCTATGCTATACATAGTTCATGGGGATGATTTAAGGGTTGAGAGATTGCAAAAACATTGAACCTTCAGCAGGGTTTTTTTTCAGTGGCCCAAATTGAACATCATAGGACTCTCTAATGTTGTGCATTTCAGGAGCGTTGGAAATTTGTGCCCACAACACAACTTCGTTGCAACTCCTCCAACTAAGTAGGGACTTGTACAACACTACGATATGATTGCACAACCAAGGTGATTACTAGTAACGTTCTTGCGCCAACAAGTTCTCTTCTTTAGACAATTCAATGGCCCCGACAAAATTCGTCGCCTCTGGAAGAATTGATTTGGCTGGATTTGCTCTATGTCCTGCTATGTCCTACAAGTGCACTCGGCTAATGATTAAACAATTGTAGGATGAATGTGACAGGTGAGACCGTAATGGATAGACAATTTACAGTCTTGTAGAAATCTACAGTGAGGTCACAATAGTGCCAGCATTGCCACTTGACTAAAAATAGTCAAAGTGAAGTTGCATTTTGCTACTGTACACGACTCCTTGATACGTAAATGACTTCAAAACGACTTTGTCACAACTTCCCATCACTCTTTCAATATTGGCGGAAGGACTAGGTCCCTTAGACCACTACTATGAAGTAGAAGACTACCATACAAGATTACAAGTCTATGAAGTATAAATACTTATGCCTAACTATGTGGAGAAGAAATTCAATTGCTTGTAGAGGGTGAAAGAGGCACTTACGTAAAGAAATCTTCCATACCTGCCACATTCATGAGTACATACTAATGTGTTGCGTCTTGCAGCGCAACAGACATAATATATGGCTTCCTTGTACCTTGAAGAACCATCTTTCCTTGCCTCAAAACTTGTCCATATTTTGTCATTCACTGCATCCTACAAACATACCTCACTACTTGCAATTTGCCACATAATAGATCAAAATGGACCTATAAGAGGTCGAAAAATGGAAGCAAGCCTTTCAAAAAGGGAAAACTATGAACATAAGTTTGCATGAAATAGGCGAGTTGCAGAGTTGACAGAAAGATTGAAGCCCATCCAAAAAGCTTGCATTCACCTATAACTGCTACTCTTGTTCCTTCACAGATCTTTTAGCACTTTGTGAATACTACAAGAAAGGAGTTTGGCAGCAAATTTAGGTTGCACAACTTTTGCTTATAATGTTGGTCACGTTTGGCACAGAGACTTCCTCCAAGTTGCATGTCAGTTATTTATTAGTTGGTCGGTAGTCACTTCTAAGTTCCAGACCAGTCATTGGTCAAGCTGTGTAGCAATCACTCTTTGACACATCATCGACTAGTTCATTTATAGCGCAATAAATGCGATGGTTGCAATGCAACATGGTAGCCACACAACCTATAAGCGCCAATCTTAGATTTTCAATGGTCCAGATTTTGTCTCTCCCGATTTCAAGGGCTCACCCTTTTGCTCCTATCTATCATTGTGTCTCTACCTTTATTGTTGCAGATGTCTTGTATTGCTTGCCCCCTCCCTTGTAGTTCGTTGTGTTCTCTTGATTTCAAACTCCGACAGTTTCTTCCCTCTTGCCTCTTGCTGTGGAGTAGAATATTCTTGGTAGCAAGATCAAGTTGTCTAGGAACTCCCACGCCAAGCTCCATATCTTGTTGCGGAAGCACACGACTAAAAGCTAGGGTTTACTTTTAAGTCCTTCGGTACAGCAACGTACTGACAAGGGTTCTTCAAGACAACTCTGTCATCAAATGATGCGTGTCAATAGTAGTAGCAAGAAGGTTCAGACTTAAAGGAGATGAAGAACACCTGTAAGTCCTCCGAAGAAGGTACGGTCAATTCCTATGTTGTGTTTGCAGCTTAGGGTTTGCAGCGAGATCAATGAAGACACCCTAAATTAGTTTTTGCTTAGGATTTGATGTCTTGTGTTGTTGTCATTCTTTGATTGTAGTGTAGCCTTGCAAGGATGCTAATAGTCTTTGTGGTTTTGTTGAAGGGATGATTGAAACTTTGCAAAAATTTCTTAGTTCTTAAAGTCACTCTTTCTCTGTGTTGTAGTCATTCTTTCTCTATGTTAGAATATTAGGGGGACTTATATTTTGGAGGGGGAGTTATTTAGCATTAGAGGTTGCAATTTCTTGAATTTGTTATTGCCAAAGATTTGGCCTTTTTTGCTTTCATGTTGTTCATTTTTGGATCAAGATTCAAGATTTAACAAAGTCTTCCAATGCTCTTCTTGCTATAATGTGGTATTGTTTTTCAATTATGTCATCAAGTGCCCAAATGCTGCTGAATTGGAGAATTTTTTAGTCCTTAGTGATGTATTGAAGCTTTGAATGTTGTTTTCAAATTATAGGGTAGTGAACTTGTACTTGGTCGAGGTACAAGTTGCCGTGAAGTCAAGTACAAGCCACACACTAGTTGTGGAAAAGTAGGGAATTAGTAGAGAGTTTAATACTTTGCAACTTTGTAAGTACTTCATAGAAGATTGCAAATGCTAATGTGTTGCCTACTGCAGTTCTACCAGTTCAATGTTGGTAACAAAGTCTTCTTCATGAATCTTTGATCCGTGAAGCAAGAATTGGCTATGGAGAGCATTAGCAAACTATAGCAGGCAAAATAGCAACAACGGGAGACAAGGGCGAAGGCATTGGCAGGGACAGAGAAGAAGCGCAACTCAAGGTCTAAGAAGGTGCTCTTCCTAAACCCTATTTTGGTATAGTAGCTCTGGCTTTTTCTAGCGTCAAAATCTGTCGACTCTGGCGGTAAAGTCTTGTTGAAGTTGTGAGGGAGTAGCAATGCAATGCACTTCTAGTAATGTTTAGAGGTCTCAGTCGTAGGGAAGTCGTGTATAAGTTGTTCTTAAGTCGCAACTTAGCCTAAACCGGTTTGGGGGGGCCACGTTTGGGGGAGTGCCTTGTTCATCACGGGTCTTCCAGACACTCCATTGAAGCTAGCATCCGAGAATGATTTCAATCACGGGGAAGAGCATGTCATAGAGGAATTGAGTGATTGTGCTGTCAAGGTCATGGATCGCTCAATGAAAGTGGCGGGGAAGTAATGCATTGCGAACCCTAAATTGATTTTTGTTTTATGTTTCAATGTGGTATTAGTATTTTCAATATCTAATGTGCCGCCTTCTACAGTTCAATATTGGTGATGAAGTCTTCCTTTTCAACCCTGAATTTGTGCGACAAAAAGTGGCAAAAAGCAAGGTCAGTGGACTGCCGTTTCAAAAGACGTTCTACTTCAAGGATATATCAAAGCCTTGGGTGAAGGTTTATATCTCTAGAATTTTGCTTCCTGGAGTTGTATTCATGTTCCCAACATCAAACCTCGACATATAGTGAATAGAACACGCGTTGGGGAGCACCGTACTATGGCACGGCAAGCATGTGAAGTTCACCACTTGAACCGCACTTGAGTGTGGGCGAGGGAGTAGATCAGGGTATAAAGTACACAAAACTGAATAGGACGTCTATGTAAGTGCTAAAAGCCAACACATTGCTATTTTTTGGAAATGCAGAACTCTCATGTTGTCATCAATGATCTTCAGTTGAATGCATTGCCTGATAAGTTTGCGCACGCATCAATGTTTACCGTCTATCCGTCTTGCTATATGGAAATGTAGTCTCCATTGAATGAAGGCGTCCAAAGGCAGGGAATGATGCTTGAAGTAGTCCTTATTAAGTGTCATAGTGATGTTCCATAGCGTGTTTGTGAGACTTTGTTACATGCACAACAGAGTCGCTATGACCACGCAACTGCAATGTAAATACTAGTCGTCTTAAGTGAGTAGCCCAAAACAAAAATTGCATTGGAACACGACTACAAAATGACTCATGCAGTTATGAATGTGCCACCCACCATCCAATCCACTCACTTCATTGTAATTGGATCGCAACTCCGAAATGACTCACATGTTTTTTTACTTCTTTTCTACGACTCCATTACAACTTTGTAATGACTTCAAATAGTGCCCAGTTGTGACTCATTGTCAACTGCGGCATGACTCCGTCGCAACTTCAGAATGACTATGACCCTCATCCCAACGCCGTTGTCCACATCAAATTTTTCAGGGGTCCAACGCAACTAGTAAGTACCGGTAGCGACTAGCCACGTGTCCGTCCACGTCAGATTTATCATGGGTCTGACGCAAATCTGCTGTGACTGCGTGGCGACCATACAGGTGGCTGTCCACGTCACATGGTCGGCTATCGCACTTTCCACCTCAGACTTTATCATCCATCTCCCACCCAGAAAGAAAAAGATGGTGATAATAGTTTTCTTAAGTCTACAAAAAACGTAGATTTTAAGCCAATATATTTGACTTTTGACAACTGCGGCAATCGCAGTCATTTTGCAATCACATTTTTGGAAAATGACTTCCGGCAGTCGCAAAATTGTCATTTTCCGCAGTCACTTTTATCCCCCTTTTCTTGTAGTGAAAACTTGGCCTCCTTCATGAACAAATCTTCATAGCACCAAAGTGATCCCCAAATCCATTGTCAACATAGCAACAAGTACAAGGTGCCTCATATGGGCAAGGCCAAGCTTGCTAAGAGAGGAATTTTCCTTGATTGCTTGCTATTTACTCCCACGAGGTCATTCAATACATCCAACGCTTACTCAACGATCAAAATCAGGAAATTGAGGTTTTTAGTGGGACAAAAATTGTGCCTCATTTGGAGGTTTTTAGTGGGACAGAGGGAGTACTAATTAAATCCCTTCTCACTGTTTTTGCGAGATTAATTACAAGAACAAGGAACTAGTTGCACTACTTTGCAACATGGGTGATAAATTCTAGATTGTTATTTAGCAAAACATGATAATAAGATGATTAAATGCAAAAAGTTTAATAATATAATGTTTAGGAAAAAATGATTACGTCCTATAGAGTATACCTTGGATTTTTTGATCTTGTAGATATGACTACTTAATGCAAGTGTTATTGTACGTATCACCACCAAAATATCAACTACAAAATTAATATGATATATTTATATATAGTTTGAATCTTAGATGAAGACATTCTTGTAAAAGAGTTACGAAGCATGTTTGTCTACAATATGTTAGCCTAATATATTTCATATTAGCCTTTTAATTTAGTTTCTTAGTTTAGTTTTAATTTTTAATTTGTAATCTTGTATTTTTAGCCTTCTATCCTAAGTCATTTTTTCTATTGGATATAATTATTTTTTAACATATTCATGATACTATAGAACCTTTTTCATCATTATGTACTTCATTCAAATGAAAAGTATGTAAACTCTAAGTAACCAAACAACCATTTTAAGGCCACCAACTTTTTTTAAGGTTTGCTCAGGATGAAATATTATGTAAATTAAAAAAATTAAATATTCTTTTCAAAAGGAAATCAAGTGAATCCTAAATCCAAAATATGAATGATGTCGATTAATTATAAAGTTGAACCCCATAAATAAGAAAATTTCAAAGAGAAAAACCTCTATATTGTCCTAGTGTTACACTAAATGCACTATTTGGGGAAGGTACTCGAGAAAGTAATGATTTTCTCTCCTTTATCTACATTTTTCCTGTACTCCTCTATCATTTAGGAGTTAAAATTTGGAAAAATGAGACTTTTATGATGCTTTTCATTTTTTATTTTAGCCTTCTTGGTAAAAACAATTTTGTATTTTATCAATACCAATTTGGATACATTGAATTTGCTGATGTTCCACCAAATTTGTTGCATCCAAATTTATCTTGGAAAACACCATTTAGGCACTAGGTGGATCATATTATTAAAGCAAAAAAAATTTAGTTTCTTTAGACAAAAATCAAAAATTACTTTTAGAAATTTAACCATACAAAGAATTTGAAGACATCATTTAAAAAAAATTGAGCAAAGCAACATAAAAAATAGAGGAATTACATATTATAATACATCTTGGTGAACTAACCCATTTTCATTTAGGATTAATGAACTCACTTTAAAGAATACAAAATTATAAACAAGATGATCATGTTGTGCATCATTTTCTACTAGAAGAAGCCCATGTTTTTTTTTATGTCACTAAAAAGGACTTGTGTCAAAGTTGACGAATTTTGCTAGACATCCTATGTAACAACCCGTCTTTTTATGTCATTGTTGACATAAAAAGACGAGTTGTTACATAGGATGTCTAGCAAAATCTATCAACTTTGACACAGTAAAATCCAAAAAAACATGGGCTTCTTCTAATGTTCATATTTAAATACTAGATGTTGGAGTTCAATTCCAATAATTTAGGTGTTGAACACCTTCTAGTGTATCTAACCTTTATATCCCAAAAGACTAGGGGTGTTTGAGTATAGCTCTTATTTTCTTAACTAGCTCTTATATAAAGAATAATTCCTCATTTGTGTGGAATGATTTTGATGATCACCACTGTTAAAATGAAAGAAGACTTATGTAGCTTTCCTATGAACAAAAGATTAACAAAATTGCACAATTTTTAAGAAAATGCCATTGTTGACAAATTTGATGAAAGATGGTCGGTTAGGCAGTACTTTGTACATGCATTGAAATCACAATGTTGAATCACAATGTTCAAAAGTGATCCAAAAATTGATTTTTTTTTACTAATACATATCATCATGATTTTGATGTATAATTTTTTTCAAATCATTTTGGGGTGTGGAAAAAAAGATATGAGGATGTGAAGTTATGGCCCAAAGCGCCTTCTCCATGTTGAAAAATTCACCAAAAATTGCACACTCAATCATTTCTTGATTGGATTGCACCAACAAATTTAGTGGGAAAAATCATCTAGGGTCTTTTCGTTGTTTACGGATTGTTAAGGTATACAACCTTTTTCCGACAATGTTAAGTATTTTAGCATATGTCCAATTGAGTGATGGAGGGGGGGGATAATTTTCTCCAATTAAGGAATAAAATTAATGAAGTTTGCACTATTTTTACTAATTTTTCATCAAGTTTGGAATTGTAGAAATTAAAGAAGTATAGATTATAGTCCGACTTTTTTTTTATGTATAAACTAACCTATTTCCAAGAAGAGCAAAACTAAAAATTGGTCTTAGCAACTTCATTAGGTGTCAATGTATTATTCGTCATACAATAACGAAGGCCCTAGTTGACATCATATTCCCCTCATTCATTAAGATAGATCACCTTATCTTGCGCAAATGGGGCCCTAGTTAGAAACAAGTTGTATACCTTAATAAGGTTCACATTTCAAATTTTCTACAAATATAATTGCAAAAGCCATGTCATTAGATGAGATTCACCTACTCAACAAGGCCCTAAGTTCCCTGAAGTTCTCGGACTGTGGGAACTCTGTTGCAGGAGCAGGCTGGCGTAGTACAGTGACTGACACGTCAGATAATAATATTTAATCATTTTTTTGAAAAAAAATTATTTTTTAAATATTTTTTATTCTATTTTAATATTTTAATATTTTTTTTATTTTTTTATTATTTAAATATTTTGATTGTGGTACTATTCATTACAGCAAGAGAACAGGGCTAAAACGGCCCTCTAATGCCCAAAAAAAACATCTAATGGGTGGCCTTATGGTCCTTGAGAGGTTAACTTAATTCTATTTTTCAACAATGAATTAATTGAATGACAAGTGTATTACATAACAAGTTATATCCAACAAGGTTACTAAATGTCTCCTACAAGATCATTGCTAAGGCGCTCCAGATTAGGCTACAAACCTCCTTAAAGATGTGATTAATCTTGAACAATCTGCCTTTCTCCCCCATAGACATATCTTATGCAATATCCTACTCCAATATGAGACTGTTGAGTGGGCCAAGGAATCAGAGCAGGATCTGATCTTCCTTAAGCTAGATTTTACAAAAGCTTATGATGTCGTATCATGGGACTTTCTCTTTCCAGTTATGAGGAAACTAGGTATTCCAGAGTCTTTTATCTACTTAGTCAACATGTTACTTCAAGACACCTCTGCCACCGTACTGCTAAATGGAAAGGCCACTAATCAGTTTTCCACTGAGCGAGGCGTTAGACGAGGTTGCCCGCTAGCACCTTACTTATTTCTTCTAATAGGTGAAGCACTTAACATGGCAGCCAACAAAGAACAAAGTTTGGGGAGAATTAAAGGGATTCAACTCCCAGAGAGTGACCTTGAACAGTTATTATCTCAGTACGTTGATGATGCTGGCTTTTCTATCCTAGGGGAAGAAGTCTTTTTGAGAAATGCAATATCCCTCCTCAATTGATTTAGATCAACTTCTGGATTACTACTCAACTGGACTAAGAGTATTGGTTATTGGTTTTCTTCCAGACCAAAACCGGCTTGGCTAGAGCGCTTTGACCTTATCTGGGCCCCCCCTAGCTCTCTCTCCAAACTTCTAGGGGCGCCATTTGGAATCACACTTGAAACTCACGATATAGACAGCTTCCTCAAGGAGAAGATTACAAAGAAGTTAACGTACTGGACTACTCAACGTCTATCTCTAGCTGGTTGTGCCACAGTAATAAATGCGATACTTCTATCTACTCTTTACTACTTCATCACGATATGGAGTGGCTCCCTACAGGCTATTCAAGTGATTTTCAGCAGTCTAAGGAACTTCTTATGGAGTGGGACGGAGTATACTGCCAGAGCAAGAATTTGTTGGAATGATTGCTGCCTTCTAAAGATGGATGGCGGACTAAAACTATTAGATCCTCAGGTTTCTCTCATAGCCCTACTTGCCAAATGGGTTCTATATGCGATTGAACCAGGTATCTCCAACCTCAAAGTTTTACTCCGCTATCGCATCCATAAGATGAAACCACACCCCAAAACAGGCTATTGGTTCCCCTCTCAGGCATGGCTCATGGTGCATAGACCATCAATCACAAGAGGCTCAAGGGTGTGGATTCACATCACCTCGACTAGACGACGCCTAGTGAAAAAGATTGAACTCACTCCGCCTTCTACATCAGACGAGGTCCTCACCACAAGTTTATGGTGGTCTACAACCTTTATTGGTGTTAATTCAACTTTTTTGCCGCTAAGGCTCGGGAACTTGCCCGACTAGGGCTCAGGACCATAGGGGACTTATGGGACTTTGACCTACACGACTTCAGGTCTTGGGAAGATTTGTCGACTACCTTCTCTCTTAATGATCTTGAACATCATCATTGGTCTTCCTTGCGTTCAAGAATCCCACCTTACTGGATTCAGCTTCTCACTTCCTTCTTTGATCGGGCCCAAGAAGGATAGTGGGTGGGAGTTTTCTCTCAATCAGACGACCCTATCCCATCTATGACTTGGCAAACCAGAGGACCCAACGTCGAGCTCCATCACTCTTGCACCCATACATTCTCTCTACCAAGAGGGACCACTAGAGCAACCATAGGTCACACTTCTAGGATACTCTCAATTTCTCTGCCTACCAATGGCGAGGAGGAATACAATGGCTACATTCACAGGGTTCAGGTGCTGTAAATCCACAAGAGCCAAAATCGAGACCCTTACTTTTTGTTCCAAGGTATTTTACAAAGGTCGGCTTTTGACCCAGGACGTTGGCAATGGAACAATGGTTTGCTACTTATAGAATACTCAACATCCGTAGGTCGTTCCCTCATCACCCAGAATGCTCAGTCAAAGACCACGACTATGTCTAAATGGGCCGGACATCTCCCCCCTTCTTTTACCCCCACCTAGAAGGATGTGTGGCATGGCACGATCTCAAAAGGAAGTAGCCTTCATGTGGTCCGTTTGGCACAAAGCAGTTGCCATTCATTCGTGGAGAGCGTGAATTGCCTCCGACATTGACACTGACTGCAATTGTTGCTCATAGAAACTTGAAGAAATCCCTATCCACCGTTTCTACAACTGTCTGAGAGCTCAAGAAGTTTGGGACTATGCTCAATCCATTCTTCATCACATGTCAAGGGAGCCACCTATCTTGGGGCCTCACACTAGATTCAATGCCATTCAATGTGTTTTTGGATCCACTATTCCCCGTCGGTTCACCAACTTCCATACTATTTGGACCCTACTTAGAGGTTCCTCTCTATGGCTCATATGGATCGCCCGCAACAACACCGCTTTTTCTAGGAGCACTTGGCCCTTGACTCTCATACAAGATAATTTGTCACTATAAGAAACCTCCATTATAGGTGACAAGCCCTAATTTTTTATGACGGATTTTAGGTGATGTCAATGTTGGCAATTCAAAATTTTTATGTCAACAAAAATGTACAACGGAACATCAATATTGACAATCCAATGTTTTATGTCAACATTGATGTTACATTGGACATTTTTGTTGACATAAAATTTTTGGATTGTCAACATTGACATCATCTAAAATCCGTCATAAAAAATTAGGGCTTGTCACCTAAAACAGGGATTTCTTATATTGTGTGGAATGCCCTCCTGGACTCAAGCAAGGCAGTGCAGCTTAAAGCTCAGATTACTGCCCGACATCACCCTCATCGTTGTGAAGCCATTTGATCCAAGTTTGATAGTATCTGGCTCCAATCTCCTGTGTTAGCTTTCCGGAGTGGATCCACCATTGTGTGGAGTAGTCAGGGTCCTAACATTTGTTCTTTCACTTAAGTCCTTGGTTTCCGTTACCTTTTTTTTGGTTTCCGTTTGTCTCTTTGCTCTTATCTCTTCATTCGCCAGCCTCGGCTTGGCTCTTGTTTTCTGGTTCTATTTTAATGCAATGGTACTTTCCATTTGTTCAAAAATAAAAAAATATCCAACAAGGAGAAGCTTCATTATTGAAACTTGTGTTTACATGTAAGTTTTTTTGAATCCCAGTATATACTATGATGGCTCCTTTCTTTCAACTATATATACTTTTGGATATATTCAAGACAAGATGTTGTATACCAATACCCTGGCACAGAAAGACATTTCCATTAAATTATGGGTGATTTTCAATTAAAATGATGAACTTCAAAACAACTGTAATAAATTTAAATCTATCCTATACTCAAGTGCAATTTATTTAAAATAGAGCAAACTTTCTTAGGTGCCTAGACTATCTACATTTGCTTTCAAGACAAAAGAAAGCACCTTATAACCTTTGGAACACTAATCACAGTTGCACAAAACAAATTTTGACATAAAATAGCATGTTGTAGGTTATTCTAATAAAAATAATTAACAATAAAGAAATAAACAATTCAAAGTCACTACAACTACTCACAAATGAATAAATCAATTAAAGGTTTGAAGTATATATCCCCCCAAAGCTTGTTTACAGTAATCTCTATAGGGTCTTTTTGTTATAGAAAATTCCTAAATATTTTTTAGAAATTTCATTAAGTAAGAGTATTTTGGATTTAGTGTATGAATAGAAATTGTTGATTTGGAATATTAGATTGTATCTCTACAATTGCATCTACCATAGCTATCACCAATATTTATATATAATATTTAATTACTAAATCTCTTAAATTCCTTCTAAATTAGTTTTTAAAAAAACACCAATATTTTTTTGAGTGAAATTAGATGAAATGAACTAAACATGTGATGATTTCATTGTAGCAATTTTTTCAATTTGTTAAAATCTATCAATGAAATAATATTTTCAATGCTACTTTTAAAACAAAAGTCAACTTAGTAAATGTTGCACTGAAAATTGTTTTTGCTAACTTACTTCTAATAAAGAATCCACTTATGAAAATGCGTTGGACCAATGTTCAAATTGCAACAAATTGTTCATTTTAATAATTGTCAAATTAGAGCTTAAACTAAACATTGCATTTTAAATTTATAAAAGACTTTCTTAGGATAAATCAAAGATCAAGTACAACAAGCAAAACAAGAAGCTAGAAGTAGACAAAATACACCTATGGATTAAATACCTTCTTTTGTAAAAACAATGAATATTACCACTATGAAGGATTTCCAACACTACTATATACAATCACACTCAAGCAAGTCCACCAAAAATAATTAGATGAAAAATTTAAAAATTTCCATCCTCTAAGGTTATAGAAAGTCGACTAAAGGCCTCCCAAGTGACAACTTTCAAAAATTGCCAAGAATATGGGTGATATGGGTGAGATATGCAACCATCAATGAACTAAATTTAGCTACTAGTTTTGTCAAGTGTGTCAAAGAGCAAGTGTGATGAACAAACTTCATGGTTTGGATTTTGAAAGGTGTACAAAAAATTATCACTAATCAAAGACACAATACTAAGAAGAGAGCCAACAACCTAGTGGTAATCGTGGCTTCACCTTTAGCGACTTGCAACTTACTAACCCCACATATTTCAGTTTTGGCAAATGGTCCAAATCTGGCAATGATGTTAATTCAAAACAATCTTCAACTTCTAAACAGCTTAGCTGTAGCAACTTCTCCACTCCGGGAAACTGTTGAAATTGCCCTCTAACAACGAACAATGTTTTTAACTCAACCAGTGCAGACATGTCTGGGATATATCGAAGGGAATGACAACAACTTATACAAAGCTTTTGAAGCTTTGTCAACTTCTCAAGGCCGAGGAGGCTAGTAATTGGAAGGGCCACCAATTTGAGGTTCTCAAGCCGAGAGCAATTGCCAAGCCCCGTAAGTGTGAGAAATCCCTTTAAGAAACCTGTAAACTTGAATGTAGAGATTGTAAACCATTTGAAAGCAGCCACCAAATTTCGATTGCGTATTTGCAACGAGGTCAATGATGTCAAGGTGTTGAGCTTGAATTCCTCCACCCGCCATTGCCAATTCCAATCCAAATTCAAATCTTCTAGCTGTGAACAACCCATGAACTGTGGAGGCTTCAAAAGGAACTCCTCACACTTCAACATATAAAAGGTCTTCAACAAAGTGCACAAGCTAAAGTTAGGTAATTGATTCAGGGACGTGAGACCTCTCAATTCAACATGTTGCAGGGACTCAAGCTTGCCACAAGGCCCTTCATTGCTATCTCCCTTTGATTCTGCAAAATGGAAGCTCTGCAACTCAGGAAGCCCTATGAGCACCAAATGGCGAAGACACCTTAATCCACAAAGATCCAAAGCCCTCAAGTTGGAGCACTCATAAATCTGCAACACCACAACATTGCACCACTCTTGAAGTTTCTTTGAAGGAAATGTGGTACATTTCAAGTTCTCTAGCCGAATTCGCCTCACTTCGTAAGATGATGGATTTGTTCTCTTCAAGACATAGGGGAGAGAATCAACTAACACCATGTGAGACCCCCCTCCAAGTTTTCCCCCATCTCGTACAGAGCTAGTGGGCACAATAGAATATACACACCAACGAGCTCCCTCTCCATGTATAACATACCATTTTGCAAATTCCTTGTACAGGTCATGGATGGTGATAAAAAGCTCTCGAGCTTCATTGACATAGATATTGATGATGCCCGACCTCTTCAAACTTTGAAGCTATAGCAATTGCATTTACACATGTGATTATCAATTAGACGATGAGTGGTGTTGATTTTTGAATTGGTAACCAATACACACCAAAACATTGTAAGCTCTAGACTCAAATCCACAAATCCACACATAAACTAATAGAAACGACTCAAGAAATTGAGAATGCCACACAATTCCTAAAATTTGAAGCAATGTTTCCTAGTAGTAGTTCAATCCATAAAACTGGGATGAAAATGGAATTAATCTCTACATGGAGAAAAAAATAGTGAAGTGAAAGACAAGAACTTTCATCCATGATGTGTCACCATGATATCAACAACACATGCATGGTAACAATCATTGACAAAGAGAACCTTCATTTTTTCACTTTTCTTAGAATGCTCTATCTAGAACTACCACTAGGTATACTAGCTCATAATCTACCTATATTCAATGCAAACATGAAGTGGACAAATTTTGAAGAATATTAACAAAGTGCATCAAAATTTGAGCTAGTGGACAAAGTTGCCAATAAAAGCACATATCTCAAATTCTAAAACACAATGATTTCTCATCAATTTCATTAAAATGCATTTCTTCATGCTAGCTACATGTTTGAGGTTATTTGTTCTGATGACAATCAATTGATCAAGTCATTAAAAGTACAACCCAATCATTTCTCTATGACAAATATCATTATGAGCTCATTGCAACTAATTCTTACGTAAAAAGTTTTGAAAATATACACGTACCTGTAAATTCACATTTGTTGGTGTATCCTCATGGATATCTTCAAGCCAACTCAAACCTTGTCTAGAATATGATGCGCGCAAGTGAAAAGTAGTATATAAGCACAAATCCAGGAAAATTAGCATCTCATTCAAATCCAAAGTCGTAAATTGCAACCCCAAAACACCGAAGACATTTGATAATGCATTAGAAAGCCTCAACTTGTCAAGATCTTCAAGATGTTCTTTCCATGTCAATTTATTCCAATCGTAGTGTTTCTGATAGTAGTCTGCCAATGCTTGTAAAGCCAAGGGGTGGTATTGTTTTTCCTCATTGTCAAGTAAAAAGTGGCATTGAGAAAGACATTCCTCCAAGATTTCTTGCTCTTCAATTGTGAGGGTTTCCAACTTCCTTTGATGAGTTGCTCTTTGGAAAAAAAACAATCTAGCTTCCTCCTCACTCAAACTAGCCACAGCTTTGCAATAAGAAGCACTTGGATGATCTGGAAACAATTCTTTAACAACATCCAAACTCCTTGATGTGATCATGATCTTGCTCCCAAGGTGAAATCCAGCCTCTAGATATGCCCGTGCTTCCATATGTGACTTGTGATCATTAGTGATGTTATCTATGACAAGAAACACAGGATGCTGATTCATGTAATTTTTCAACAAATTTCGTCCCTATAACAAAGGAAGAACATCATTAGTTTTGGATTTAGGGTTTCACACAAGTTTAGCATTTATCATGCATAGACTACCATACCTAGAAATGGACACCACCAATAACAAGGACTCAAAAGCATGTACCTGTTGCACCGTGTGAACTCTCTCTACTTTATCCTTGTTGATCCGTAATAGCTCGGTCAACACCAACTTCTGTAAGTCAAGAGGAGGCCTTGATCCTAGCTCCACATGAAGCACCCGTCCATTGAAATCCTTATGATAGAACACACAAAGTGCTCTTGACATCGTTGTCTTTCCAAGGCCACCCATCCCATACAAACCCAATTTGTGGGTGCCACATAGATTACTATCTTTTGATGTGTCTTCAACAAACATTCCATCAAGGACCTGCAAATGTACATACATTTGCCTCCTCATTCAATACTCATATAATAAGACACAAAATATATATTCAAATTCAATTTAGCTTAATACTAAAAGATGGATGCATACCTTGCATAGTCGCTGATTGCCAATCACATCAGAAGTATCATCAAGCAACTCGGGAGCCACAAGCAAAGAAATTGCCTTCACAATTGCTTCCCTACATCCCACTTCTGAAGGAAAGTCTTCAAACTTGAACCCGTTTGCACCACGAAGCTCAGAAAGGGCTTCCATGCACAATTTCAAGCTCAAGTGACTACGGGTATCATCTAGAGGCATCACTTGATCTGGTGCTAAAGTAATTATCTCTGCCCATGCAGCTTTCCATTGATTGTCAATAGATTCAACCTTGAGATCCTTTGGTGATAACTTATAGAACAAAGGAAGCAACTTTAAATGTGGATTATGAGACTTCTTTGCCTTCACAAACTCCACAAGCTCAAGCATGGGCCACTTGGAAGTCAAGAAATCTTTAGACAATACAACCACAGCTACAAGACATTGTCTTGCTGCTGCCAAAATCAAAGGTGCAAACTTCTCCCCCTTCATTAACGAAGAGGACCGCTCGTCAAAAAAAGGCTCATGGGTTTCTGCTTCCAAGTCCTTGCACAACTGCCTCACAAATTCCTTTTGCTCACCACTATGACTTAAGAATATCTTGTGCTTTGGATTCCATTCTGGCAACCTGGTAGGTGATATTTAGAAACCAACATCAAAATCAGACATGGCCTATATGTTAACAAGCTCTAACAAGAAAAGGACCATGAAGTAGTCCAAAATTCCAAAATATGAGAAGAGTATTATAAAATATAACCTAGAAAGATATTTGTCAGCCACTTGAAAAATATGACCAATAGATTGTACCCATCGGATTGGATCTCCCACTACTTTAAATGATACCATGAAATCATCAATAAAATTGCAAAAAAAGTTGCAAAAAAACTATATCATATTAAGTCATTGCGTACTTAGAACAATTAATGAAAGTAAAGCAAAGTTGCAAAAATCTATATCAAACACTTTTTGGTGAACTACGACAAGTGTTTACAAACATTTGGGTTGAAGAAGAAATGAAGATTCAGATTGCTTATGACATGTTTGCTTTCATTCATTGTAAACAGATGTTACTTAACAGATTCAATAAAGAGAATATCAACAGGATGCATCAATTACCCGGTCAGCTCTTGCCCACGATGTGATTTGGAAGAAGATCCTTGGTGCATAGATGTCGAAGGCTCCATGCTTCTGGCCAAGAGAGCGACGTACTCACAGTGTGATCAACAGCAATTACCGACTCACACTCCCGCCTTCTCGGACCTCGGACCGACAGTTTGGACACTGAAGCGTGTAGGAAACCGCAAATTACTGACTCCTCCAGACACAAAGCTCTGGAAAGCTGGAAATTTACAACTGAAGCCACTTCGGATACAGAGGGCGCTGCAGCACAACATGGAAAGTATGTCAAACGGGAACATCAGATCTGGACTCTCAATCCCACGCACTTCATCGCTGACATTGCTTAATAAGAGAGTGTCAGCAATAACAAGGTGATAGTAAGAGGATGTTACATGCATCAAATACTGCAGAGAAGCTTCACAGTTGCTCACTTGCTCATCATATAGCAGAATTGTAAGTGACCCCTTCTCGGATGGTCACGGCTCAGAAACTTGATCCCTCCATTCAAATAGCAATTCCGCTTCCTCAGATTTGGACTCTCAATCCCACGCACTTCATTGCTGGCATTGCAAAGTCGAAGAGTGTCAAAAAGGACAACGTGATAGTAACAGGACAGATGCATCAAATACTGCAGAAGAAGCTTGGGAGTTGCTCATCATATACCAGAATTGGAAGTATCACCTCCTAGGTGGTCACGACTCAGAAACTTGATCGCTCCATTCAATTCCGCTTCCTCCGATTCCACGTTCCCTAGGGATTGCGGACAGTAACTTCTGCTACAACGAAATCTTTTAAGGTACAGTGTTGTTGCTAACCCCGAAGTACCTACATGCCACAGGGAAGTGAGAAATTTTTGCGTAGTTCTGTACGTAATTAATGGCGAGTGGCTAATCAAGAACTGAGACCTCGTCCTTTACATCTAGAGTGCAACTAAAATACGATATACGCTAAAGAGCCCTCATAGCGACATGACAGCAATACAAAAGGAGTGAGCCTCTCGTAGTGGAACTGCTGGAGTGGTGTTACTGGCGGTGCATATCGATCCTCTGCAGATTGATTCACACTACCGTGGTGTTCATGACAAGACTAAACCCGTGAAACAGCCAGATAGTGCGCTGAGAGAGCGTACCGACACGCAAACAGGGATACGAGCTACACTAGGTTAAAGATGTGAAAGGAAACTTTTTTACCCCAGACTTTCAACTCAAATCTTGAACATAAATTTTTTTAAATCAAAATGTTTTGTGGAAAAATTTTAAGTCAAATAATCTAGTCAAGGAACATGCTCAAAACCCCATTTTTCTCACTTCAAACGTAAACGTAAATATTTTTGCAATCTACGAGGTGAAAGTTTCTGAAATTTCTTCCCCACATTCTTATACTGGTCCAGTGCAAGATCTTACAGTTAGCCCTTTCGGTTGGTCGGAAGACAAAGCGATGGGGATCCGAGAAGATGTCGCTCAGTCTCGCATGAAAAAAAGGTTGAAGAAGCCCTTCGCAGTAAAATGAAGACGTGCAAGCACTGAAAGAATGCGACCCTGTCGTCGTCAAATGGGCGGAATGTGCTCGAGGAAGGACATACTCTGTTAATCGAAAGAAACAAATGCTTGCCTTCGTAACTATACCACTAATGAAGTGTTTGCGAAGTACAGGAAGCAGTGTGAGGAAGAGAAATTTGGAGACGCTGTCTTCGTTAGAAAGTGCATTTGAAGCGGAATGGACCCCGTTTTTCTGTAGCTCAGGTCGTGGGACTTGGCACTTCAATGTGCCCGGCCACTTCCGGTGAAATGTATTGCATGCTCTTTTTTAATGTGTGAAGGAGGGGCTCTGCCCCCTCCCCCCAGCCTCACGGCTTTCACAGCAGTGTGAGGAAGAAACCTCACAAAAATTGTGAGGCTTGAATTTCTCACACTTGAAGATAATCGTTTAGTTCCCAAGTTGAGAGTGGCTAGAGTAAGGTCCGCTTCTTACATTATCCTAGGTGCAAGAGAGTGGCCTGTCTCTGCTCCTTCTAGATCAGACATCGCCAAATTATGTATCCCGCAGAGTGATTCTTAGTATTCGCTGGGAATTTCGGACACCCTTTTCTGGACAAGTGCTACTGTACCCATAGATTTGTGGACCTATAGTACCAGCAGGTTTGAGTGAGAAAAGTTTTGGGGGTTTCCAGCCGAAGTCTTTCTAATTTGATGACTTCTACGTGCAGCTAATCCCTGAGACGACTAATGTATGCACTGCTTCTGCCGTTTGTCGATAGTTATCTGTTATTAAGAGCTTTATTCAGTCAATAGATCACGTTCTCGTTTTCTAATAAAAAGAGATCTAACAGTTAAATAAGAAAAAAAAGCAATTTGTAAAGTACTTTGCTCTTTGCAATAGAAATGGCAGTTTTGAGTGTTTTTTTAATGCGAGACTCAAAGAGAGCAGCACTAGGTTGAGGATTCGACAAGAAACCCACCACAGAGGAGCAACGTCGCCACAGAGAGGCCCCTGAGTTCCAGCTCAATCCTACCGACACTACACCTCACCGCTTAGATGATACTCAGACGGCATGAGAAACTCACCGAAATAAGGCAACCGAAGGGTGTCGTTGGCCTCCGACTTTGATGGCGATGATCGCTTCGAATGTGTGAAAGGAGGCCCTGTGCACCCCTGGGAAACCGAAACCCTAGCCAGCAGAGCGTAAAGTAGGAGTACGAAAGAGGGAGCAGCAGCAGGATACGCCTCCTCCAAACCCCAAAGGACACAACCCACACAAGCGAAAGAGACCTGAGCACCTCGCTGACGCTGGACTTTGGAGAAGCCACTTGCTGGGGCTTTCAAGATGCCACAACACTGTTCACCGTGTTCCAGCACACCGACTGTCTGCAAATTGTCTGCAAATTGTCTACTGTACAAGAGAAAGAGAGCTGACGAGCACCTCGCAATTGGAGAAGCCACTTGCTGGGGATTCCAAGGGTCGACCTTATAGTTGTGCAACGAGCCTCCTGCGGAGGCCGTTTTGCCCCCCCCCCGTTTTACCCCTGGGGAAAACGCAGGAAATTTTTATTTGCAAGGCATGATAAAATTTGCAAATTCTGAATTCATGTTTGCAATCAGAGGCCCCAAATTAGCTAGGAGAGGTCATCAACATACCCTAAAGACGGCACCAAATAGGGGGTAGGTTTTTTTACATTGACCCCTTGCTTTACCTCCGCAATAGGCTCGTTGCACAACTATAAGTTCAACCGATTCCAAGATGCCACAACACTGTTCACACGTTCCAGCACACCACTTGTCTGCAAGCGTCTTTTGACTTTCCACTTGAACGAAGACCAATTCCACGAGAACTAAGGTAGGACCACCTATACCTGATCAAATAAGCTATTTCAGAGCAGATGAGGAGCAGCGTGAGGCAATGGAAACTTTTCTCATGTAGAGAGATAATAAATATTAGGATTGTGAAATTTTCGTAGTTTTGTTGTCAAAATTGAAATTAAGGTAGTATGGCCTAAAAGCGACCATTTAAGGGCTGATCTGCCTTTTTCACAGGTTTCTTTGAACAGAAATATTTTTGGATCATTTTTCAGAGAAAGAAAAATGGATGCGGAACGTTACACAAGTGGTTTCATATTTTTTGAATCGTTTTTGAATTACTAATGAATTTTCAAAAAAAAATGTTGTAGGCACCTATTTGTGACCCTAGGTCTTCCTAAATCTGACCACTTGCAACTTCTAAAGTGATTTGAGTTAATGAAGGCCAATGATTGGCTCTTACAATAGTTAATGTTTTTCTCTCGATCCTCTCAATGGCTTGAGAGGTCCATTTCAGGACCACCTAATATCCATTTCAGGACCACCTAATATCCATTTCATACTTAAATATAGGGTCGATTCGAAGAGGCCGCTCGCGTTTAGAACACACTACCTTACTATGAATTTTGGAAGGCAAAAAGTGCTCTGAACCCATTGCCACTCTCTAAAGTCTTCCAATTCCGATCATAGTCAAACTACTTTTCCACTCACTACTTCTTGCACACTTTGGGACATGTGGCATGATCTTAATTGTCCCAAGCTTGAAAAGGAGAAAAGGAGAAAAAAACACATTCCATGTTTGGGCATCCTTCTTGATCTGAAATAGCGCATCCTACATGTTTGCCATGGCTTCGTGATCTAGAATGGGTGGTTCTATCTTATGGAAGCGGAGAGCTTTTGTTCAACAACTTGAGGTAGGTGAGTTGCCAGCAGCAGTTTCACAAATCATGCTTCAGAATCCTCTAACACTTACCATCAGCTTCTAAATTGTCGGCACACACCACTCCTCCAACCTCCCAACAATCGCACCACCAATTCCCGGCGGAGAAGCTTCTACCCACCGTGCTGACGAAACAAGGCATCGCGATAAGGTACTATAGAAGCAGTAGTAGTCAACTACGCCTAATACCCAACCTATAGGGGTGCAATATTTCCAACCAAGGCCAGAATGTGTGTTTTTTGGTCCTTTTCAAGGTTGGGACTAATAAGGTTATGACACATGTCCCAAAGTAGTAAGCAAGAAAAGAGGAAGTAGTAAGTGGGCAAGTAGTTTCTAAATGATCAGAATTGGAAGACTCTAGACGTTGGCTATTGGTGAAATGCACTTTTGGGCTCCCAAAATTCACTATAAATTCAATTTTGGAAATAAAATTCTGAAAATTTTGCAATCCCCATATTTCTTATCTTTCGACATGGGAAAAATTTCCATCACCTCTTACTGCGCACGATCTGCTCTAAAATTCCTTAAATGATCGACTACTGGTGCTTCTACCTTATAGGTGGCTTCTTTCCTTGGCCCACAGGTAGCCCTGGAATGCCACACTGGAATGAGCTTTTGGAACTACAGTAGCCTAAACCATGACCATTGATTTTAGGCCTCACTATCCATCACTTGAATAGTTGAATTGCTACCATTTTACAACTAGATATGAATGAAAAAATTTATATTTATTGTTCCATGAAATCACATATCTACTATGTCATAAAATTTTCTATTTTAATGAGGAGGGAATTCAAATTATTGTGATTTTTTTAAGAAAAATGAATAAAATTCATATTAAATACAAAATATACTTGAAAAATCTGAAATTTCCAACACAAATATATATACTGTAGTGTATAAATTCATGGTATAATCTAAAGTTACCATGTTGCTCTTAAATTAAAAAATCAACAAACCATGGTTATAGATCCAAAGTTCATATTGCTATAAATATTGAAATTTACAAAATTTACAAAATTTTCACATTGGAGTAGAAACTTGACTTGATAGGCTTCATTTCATTAGTTGGACTCAAATTCAAAAAACATAATTTTTATGGCTGAAATTTACATTAAAAGTAAATAGCAATTTTCAGGCATGCGGCTAAAGTTTGATATTGGCCAGGTGCATTCACTAATGACAATTAAACTATGCACGCACAATATCAAACATGGCCGGACATTGGTCCAATTTTCATATTGAATTGCTCCTGTGGCTGGCTCCAGGAGAAGGTGAACCGTAAGCCTGGTGATTTTAACCCCTAAATAATCGAGGCACCAAATTTTGGTGTTGACAATACTTTGAAGTTAAATTAAACCTATCAAATTGCTATATTTAGTAATCTGTATTTTTGTAAAATTCTTTTTGAAGTCTTGTTTTAGCATCAAAAATCTGATTTGGAAAATGATTGATTATGATTTTTCTATTCAAGATTTTGTGCAAGGGTGTCCATTGCAATCTTGACTTTCCATGGTGTTGAGGGCTCTTGGAAATGAGCCTCAAATACACTAGATCTTAGAGAAAAAATTACATTAGAAAATTCATTCAAAAAAATTGTAGAGTAGGTTTTGAGAAGCCATAAATTGATTGGAATTATGCTTGTAAGGCCCTTTAACTTCATATTTTTTTGGTGACCAAATTTTTAGATTTGACATTTGAAAAGAAGATTTAAACAATTCAAATCACTTCTGCAATTTTTTACACCGTCGTCATCAAACATTGTAATCTTTCAATCCATAAGTGATATTATTATGTTTCCTTTTCCTATGTGATTTCTAACATGTCTAGTTTGAATTTGAAAAAAATTGATACAACTTATCAACATGTTGTCTTTTTGTTCAATTTAGATCTGCAGGTGGCATGACAATGGCAGTGGCATACAAAAAGAAGAAGTGCCCTAACTTAGTTGAAGCCAAAGCCACTCTCCTCTTTCTGGCCAAATAATCACTTTCTCAAGATTCTTCCTCACTTCTTTTTCTCGCTTCACAATTGGTTCACCAACAATTGTGAATTGTGAAGTAGAATTGCAAATTTTTGAACTTCCAATTCACAGGGGGCAATCATTCATACAATATACAGGAGGCTAATTTGTTCTTATTATTTTGCAAATTTTTAAAATTTGAGATCACAGGGACTAGCCAAACTTTGAATTGTTCTTCAAGGGGACTTTGGTCCTTCTGAGGTTAAATTAATGTTGAAGAGTGAAATATGCCTCATTTGAGTGTATATACTTTTGAGCTTGTGACTTTTATTCCTAAAAATATGTCACACTATTGGGTATTTTATTAAAGTGTTTAGATTGCAAATACAATCGAAGTTCAATCCACATCTAGGTGTAGTGTCAGGTGATTGTTCAAGGATGTCAAATCTTGGTTCCTACAAAAAATCCTTATTCCCATGTATTTAGGATTTTTGACCATGTAAATTGATGGAATGAAGCTTATAATTTGGAGAATGGTAAGAAATTAAAACGATTGACTTCCACAAAATTAATTTCAAAATAATCATTCATAAATTCATTGTTATTTTAAATATGCACCCCCCCCCCAATTAGACCCAGATCATTCGACTTTCTAAGATCATGCCATCGTGACCATGCAAAGTGCTTAAATATGAGAAAAAACATGAAACGTAATCAATCCATACATATGAAAGTATAAGCTTGAAGTTAGGGGCAATATATGTACAAAATGGCATTGGAATTAGGAATAAAATAAGGCCACTGTCCTTCCATTTGATTAATCTCTTCATATCACTTTGATGAATTTGTTGTAATGTTTTTTCGCATAATAAAGTGATATCATTGGGCTTAATAAACAAGCCACGACCATACCAAAAATTGTCTTGCAATTGTGACTCTTCCCTTTATCTTTCCTAATTTATACATACACTTCAACAACTTCATCTTGTCTGAGTCTCTTATATGGTACTCAACAATTAATATAAATTGGTTTTGGACTAGTCAAAGAAGTCAGAATGTTCAATATTGAGAGCTAACAACATTGAAATGGAATTATCCATAATGTTATTATAAAAGCATTAGATACTTTGAAATCCCATCTATTCATTCTTTAAATAAACGAGAGGATTACAAGTCTTTAATCACAAAGAATATGGAATATAGGAATATTTATAGCATTGAAAATGAAATCCCATCTATTCATTCTTTAAATAAATGAGAGGATTACGAGTCTTTAATCACAAAGAATATGAAATATAGGAATATTTATAGCATTAAAAATGTAATTTTTTGTCTTAATATATGATTGAATTTGAAAATGAATAACTCAGTCATTGATATTGCCTACATCATCCACATCTATAACTACATACAAGAACATAAATATATTTAACCTTAGAAAGTAACTTCTTTAATTTTTAAAAACAAATTTTATTTAGATTTCTAAAAAGAAGTATGAACAAATCTCTTAAAATTGCTATGATTAGAACTTGGTATTCTACACTTTAAAGTTGAAATCCTCATCAATTCACTAATCTACAATCAATTATAGACAGAATTTGAATTTTTGACTTTAAATTTTATTGATGAATTTTGATTAGTGCAATGGTAAATCTACAATGGTAAATCCATCAATTAGAATTTACAACTTGTGTTTGACAATTGTCATTTAAGTATTCTTCAAAATTGGGCTTCAAAATACATTGCATCTTTGAAATTTTGACTATCTCCAATATTGAAGGATTAAAAACAACTTTGCATCTTTAAAATTTTGTAATGGCATAATGTTTATTTCATAGCAAATAGGAGAAACATATTCTTAACAAATAGAGAAGGTATCCTATAGTAGAAGTAGCAAATTTCGGCTAAAAAAGGGAGAGATATTCACCATTGAAGTTCACTAAAAAGAGAGCTAATAATTAATAGTAGCTCACCCATAGTTCAAGTACAACATCTATAACACATTCTCAAAACAATACAATGAGCACCTAAAATGGTGGATTCACATAATGAAACCTAATACAAGCTTCTCCAAATGGTTTCTTGACTAGTGGTTTACCATACTTTTCTTCATTATTCATCATGCATTAGAGAAAATTTGAACCTTCAAAGTGGCTTTTCAAGAGTTGACATGCAAAGCTATTTATAATAACAACATCATCATAATTGATTGTTCTCCAACTTTCATCAAGAAGCTTGGCATTTTGGCATTTGAAGTTCTAGGCAACAGCAAAAAATTTACAAAATGCTTATCCATCCATCTAAAGTCCTGAAATCTCTTCATCTGTGTGGCTAATTGTTCTAATTTTTTTGGTTCCCCATCTCCAAGCCTTGAATTCAAGATCAAACGTCTCCATTTCTATTCAACTTTTTTTTTGTCAATCTTAGAGCATGTATTCAAAAAGGTCTAAAATGCCTTTGAACCAAAATGATGTATTGGGTTGAGTAGAGAGCCTCCAAAGAATGATATATGTGGAAGGAGATAGAGATTGTACAAGATTGTAGGATTTTGGAGGGAATCACAAGATCTCAAAACCTATTGTAACATTCCCATAATCTCCAACAGCTAGAACCCTCCAGCAGCTAGATTTAATAGAGATTCCACAATTGCTGACAAATTAAACTCCTCATAACTTTCACTCTCTTATTAGTCAAAATAGAAAGATCCACACCTTCCCATGTATAAATACAAGCTTAATTTTTATTCTATACGAAAGTATTTTTTTTAGGTTGCCCAAGCTGCTTGACTGTATTGATCAAGACTGTATTGATAAAGAATCTAGATATCAATAGTTTTTTAAATCATGCAGTAAAAAGTTATGAAAATTGTTGTAGCTTAAAGGTATACCTGGACCATATGTTGTGTGAAAAATTCAATGAAAAAATTGAAAATTCCATCTGTAACTTGATGACCAAAACCACTATGTTGCCAATAAATGCTACTTGATCCTTTGGGGGGCTAAGACCCTCTTTATGTGAATCTACCTTAAATAAAGTTAAATTAAAAAAATGAAATATCATTTAGAATCATTCAAACCAGGCAATGAAAATCAACCATATGCTGAAAAAAATGAAAAATGTTTTGCAAATTCAAATTGAAATGATCTTATACTCAGAGAATTATACTCAGAGAATAAGGTTGCTTTGGAACGATCACGAATGGTAAAGCTTGAGAATGGAACTGAACTCTAGATTGTTGCTTTTTATTTTATCTTGTGCAAACTATTCATTATTGGCATTCAGAATGATTTGGGGTTTTACGAAGTTCAATTCTTCCGAAGAATGCATTGAAAATCAAAGCAAAACAAAGTTAAAAATTAGTAAAAAAAATCTAATTAAAGAGACTTCTGGTTTGAAGAAAACCAATCGGTAAGAAATCGAATTTGAAGTGGAAATTGCTGGAAAATTGTGGTTTCAGGAGGATGAAACCAGCGACGTTGTCAGCGAAACCCACAACAGCCAGAGTCTACGGGACATTGGGAGGGAATCTGGGACAGAGGAAAGAGTCAAAGGAATACATTACAATGCAGCAAAGGAATGGCAAATCAAACATGAACCATTTCAAGACGTACAGTAAGTTAGTTGTCCATTTTAAGTAATGAGACCTTGTGACCCACTTTAATATTTGTAAGGGAATAACCAAGAGTTCCCAATTAACCACAAATCCACGACAACTTCATGAGTTCCTAGTTCCCAAAGGAACCCTCAGCTGATCAAGCTACAGCCCTTCAATGCCAATTCCAACCCTGATTCTGAAGCAATCCCATTACTGTAAACTTCCAACGCCATCATTTGCTGATTAGTTTCTGAAGCATTCGCCGATTCCACGATAGGCAATGACGACAGCTTTGCTACTCGACATCGCTTGCAACTCGCTTACATTTCACAAAATTCCAAAAAACGAGTATTGCTAAGACCATGCTCAAATCAACTCGATCTGGACACATTAAACAAGCCATACTGAACTTGGACGGATACAAGAATGCACCCAGAGGCTTTCAGATTGATTCAAAAACGCACTTCTGTTGAACATTCTCGCCAGGAACGCTGGAGCTCTTGTAACACAGGAAAGCTGATTTGTGGTCGTGCAGGACATGATTTGGAGAAGAAATGAGTGGCCACTGAGGCAAGATAATAAGATATGCCTATGCTTCAACGCCAGTAATAAGCGCGTGGACACCAAAAATTAAAAAGAGAACGCCCCCACATATTGCCACCTGCACGTAACGATAACTCAATGGAGTTAGTCTTCACTGATTACTGGAACATTAATACGGAAGCGCCCAAATTGAAGATCGAAACACCACTTTGGAAGATAACAGGCAATTATGGTAACTTTCAGAATATATTTCATACGTTCAAAGATGTAGCAGTATTGATTCATCGTCCTATTGGTACATTTTGCTACCTTCCTTGAAGCTTTGAAAATGATTCATTTCAACCCTTCCAGGTATGAAAGCAGACACGTTTTGGCCATTTGCCACTCAGGGATTGAACAGAAAATGTAAAACATGACCTCCATATAAGAGTTTCTTGGAGGTTGGACTTCAGTAGAATCATGTCACTCTTCAATTGTTACAAATTAAATCCAAAAGGCAGGACAGTTGCAAAAGACATACCGTTTTCTCTGAAATTGAGCTTGCTAAATGCTTTCCTCCGATAACCGCAGCTCCAGTGCATATACCATGCCCCCTGCAATTACAATGGTCACTCCTTAGCGCAGTGTTACATTGCCCACATGGTAACTGTCCAGTTAAAAAGACTGATCATAATTAGTTTTTCACAAGAAAGTGCTTCTTGATTTGCTGTCTAGCAGCAGCTCTTCGATATGTGTTGCAGATCTGATTGAAAGGAAACAGAGTATTCCCTCGTCTGGCCAGGTTTGAATGATTCTAATGTTTTCCCTCGTTTGTAGTTTGAAAAGAGTACTCTCCAAGGACCAAAGAATTCTAGGACATAAAGTGTAGAAGATGCCAAATAATAGAAGAGCGTGGGACTTACAAGATGCCACCTAGAGTTACTCCCAAAACGTCTTCTTGAGCGGCCAGACCTATCGTTGCGATCTGATTTACACACGAAAATGATCACGTGACATTGAATTTCATATGCATTGGCTGTGAGTTTGCAATAGTAATCGGCTAAAAAGAGACGTCGTTTTCGGTTTTGTAAGCTTCCCCACGGTGTAGCCCAAGAGATATACAAGTGATCAACTTAAGTAGAGACTGAAGTGAAGGAACGAGAAAACAATCAAGATTGCGCATAGAAATTAGGCTGCATTACAGTACCTGGCTTCGATCACCCCATTCTCCAAGAAATGTGAGAGTAAATGCCTACATGCAAGCAGACAAGGTGTTGGAAAAATGTTGATTTCATCTCAGATATATGCCGGTCAAAACTTCCCAAAGACGGTTATCAAAATTGGATGCAACTCCATACCTCCAAGAGAACAGGTGAAAATAACCTATAAAGACCACCTTTTGGCTGCTTCTTTTCAGCATTTCCCTGCAATTCAATCCAGTGGCATCGTAAATCATTTGAAGATGTTGACACAAGTTTCAAACACTTAAGAACCTACCCTGAAAAACTGATGGCCTTGAGCAATTAAAGATGAGAATCAGAACATCAATATCCTTGAACTGCATGTCAGGTCAGCTATGCGGAAGCACATGTCAGTCGCAAAACAAAAATTTCCAATCATGTTCAAAAAATGAGATCCGCCTAATGTCGGTACCTTATGGGATTTGGCTGTGGCATCATCGTCGCGCTTATCCTCAGCTCGTAAGTGAGCCTCAACTTCCGCAAGTTCCGCAGATTCACTACACCAGAGTAGGATCGTTAGTAAAACATTGACGTGAGCAATTGAGAAATTTAGTGGCAGAAATTCAAGGCACCCACCCTCAATTACCATTGCTGAACACAGAATAAAAGCAGTAACATATTGGCCAACACATTGACTAGAAACACACGATCAGAAATGGCTCATTCCTGATACAGCATTGAGCTCCAGAGGAAAATTATCACAATATACCACAATATATTCAAGCAATAAAATTTGCCAGCCACAACAATCTTTGCGGCAGTTAAGACTCTCACCCTCCTGCATGTGTGAATCCATCATAGAGCGACCTGAAACCAAATATGAAGAACAGAGCAGTGGCTGCATAATGTGTCCAATGCCGAGGAATCTGCCATGAAGACAGACGAAAATATTCTCAGGTTGCATATACTGTACTGTTCAGTGTCGGAAAATGGCCACGATATTTGTAAACCCACACACAACGCTAAGGAAACACGATGAGTCTAGAACTACGTCAGATTAAAAAGAACACAAGAAAGACTCACACCATAACTAACTTATATAGTTAATATAGTTATATGTAGTCGAGTATGTAGTCATAGTTAATCAAATTCAGCAATTATTGCAAGAAACCTGGAATTTACCAAATTTGGGGCTGCCCATCCGAAGAAGGCAGAAAACACAGTCATGATCTGCACAGCAGAAAAAGGAACGAGACTCAGTCCTCATCGTCGGCAACTCTTGAACCGTGTTTTCGTCAAGAAAGCAAATAAACGGGAGCTAAAATCATCATAACAGTGCGTCCAGAAAAGACAGGCCTAAAATAGAAAACCCTGTCAATGAAGGCCCATATTATTGATTTTATAATGAAGGCCCATATCTGCGGTGTTAAATAAACAAGTGAATGTTCATTTTCACTCATAAATATCTTCTCAAAAGATCTAACATGCATGATTCGGAAGCATTCTTTGAGAACTAAAGAGGGCAACAATGACCCATTGAAATTACAGTCACTCACCACAAGAGCACCATGACAGCCGAGGAAGACTGTTCGACGAGAATAGCGCATGGCCATAAGCTGCACAAGCCATTCATTTAGAATTGAATTAGGGAACACATCATAGGTGCTAAGGTAGCAATAGACGACAGCACTTCAGCAGAAGTGAGAAGAAGAAAAGAACAGAAACAGTGCGTCACAGACGCACATGTCGTCTGATTATCGTCAACTATAAACAAGGCTTTAAAATTAGACCGATTCGAGAATCCTTCCTATAATTTATAAGGTGATTTTACTTGGGTCACAATGATCACACGAAAGCCTCCCCGTGATACATAAGAGACCTACTGTAACCATAGGGAAATCTCCCCGTAAATTATAAGGAAAATTCTTTAAACCACGTTGTCTAAACGTTCCTGAAACAGTCTAATTTAATAAAATCCTTGTTTACTAACCCCTCAAGTAGGATTATATAGGGAGAAACAGTCAAAACAGAACTTCACCTAAAATTTCAGATTAAAGTTCTTACCGCTGCTACAAAAAATGTTTTATCTCCAATTTCGGAGACAAGAATCATAGAAGTCGACTTGATGAAACCCTGCACCCAAAAAACCAGCAGCATACTTTCAAAATCAATCGCGTGATATAGATGAACCACATATAATCGCCCACTGAACGCATGAGAACACCCGCTGCTAACCAACGCTCTCCCATCAAACCTTTCGCAAAACCCTAGGTTGGTTCCAAAATCCAACAGAAGTCATTTTTCACTGCAATGGCAATGTGTCAATTCCTTTGTTGGAATGGCCTCGTACAAAATCCTCTCGAATAGCAACTTTATTCTATTTCAAGCACTGAAACGAACCACACGACACAAAGAACATACCTCAAGGAGTCCCATTGCGCCTCTCCAACAGCACCTAACAAATAAAGGGAAACAGAGCAACAGGTATTGAGATCCAGAGCACAAGCGCAATAAAAAAATTCGTAAAAATATACTCAGTAGCATACTGCGTCGCTCAACCGCCACAACAAGCCAGTCAGGTTTCAATCCTGAGACACCTCTCCGACACGATTCAATGCTAAAAAAAATTTTAACTTCTAAATAAACTAGCAACACATGTAATTAAAAACCACTCCATTTCAATTACGCATCGATCATCAATAAAATGAAATTCACCACCAAAATACAAGTCAACAAGCCGCCAAATCTGACTTACCAACAACTCAGAAAACTCAGAAAAACTCCCCCTTCAAACTGCACCAAATCGTCACGGTCTGTGAAGCTCTCAGGCTCGTTACGAAGCTCGTCCACGCCGTGCTCGCGCGCAGCGGTTCGAGACGACGAGAGCTCTCCAGCGCGCGTGGCGATGGAAGTCGTGGAAGTCGCGAAGGCACAACAACAGAGAGCCCAAGGAAGTCGCAAAGGAGCAGGGCCGTCACCTCCAGTGTGTCGGAAGTTGGGCCATTTGGATGATCTACCATCTCATCCATCCATCGTTCATCCGTTTTTCAGTCATCCTTGTTTGGAGGGTGGCATCGAGGAAATTCGTGGAATGGACCACTCGTGGCTTCACTATTCAAGGTACCCGTAGTATCTGTACTGTAGATAAGTTTGAGAAATATAATCTATTTAAAGTACAGTACATGGCTGTAAAAAGAAGGAGAAAATTGTTTATATATTATAAACTTCGGAATCGTTGCAAACATGTGGTAGACAACTAAGTTAGACATGTTGCTGAGTGTTGGATATTGAAATTTTATTGAAGACTGCTGTGCGCATGTGAACCTCTTTAATATCACAAGCAAGCCACACAAATAGACATGGGTTATATTGATCTTTATTATTGTGATGATAATAACAACTGTTTATGATATCAATATACTAGTGTTCTTCATCTTCTAACTTATGATATGGAGTATTAGAGAAGGTGATTTTAAATAGATCTGACAACACTATGGTCGGTTTCATGCTACAGAAGGCACTGACAGCAATGCTTGCAATCAAGCGAGCAAATGGAAAGGAACTGGTCCATTGGTCCGGCTGCTGTTGGACTTTCAGTACATCCCCACGTAAAGATACTAACGTTTTAGTTTTTCAACAGACAGTGTGACTGTGGTTGGAAAAGGGACCATCACACAACTCCAGGAAAGGCAGAAAGTGTGTGAATATGGAGCGTTACAAAACAAGGATGGTTCACTTGCAAGACAATTGACATATAAGTTAACAGCTTTCAACCGATGGAACAATCGAATGACATTTAAAAGCTTTCAACTGATGGAACAACTGATGCACTCGGGTGAGTTGAAAGGCAAAATGTATTCAACAGCTGATCTCTGATACGATGGTGAGTGGTACGTTGATTTGCAGCATGTGCTGCACTAAGCCCCAGCCTTTGAAATTTGTAAGTGAGATCTTGAGAATTAAGGTAGAAGCACCAGTAGTCGATTTTTTAAGGAATTTCGGAGTAGATTGTGCGCAGTAAGAGGTGGTGGATATTGTTCCCATGTAGGAAGATAGGAAATATGGGGATTACAAAATTTTCAGAATTTTATTCCCAAAACTGAATTTACAGTGAATTTTGGGAACCATAAAGTGCATTTCACTAGTAGCCACTCTCTAGAGTCTTCCAATTTCGATAATTTAAGAACTACTTTCCTGCTCATTACTTCTTACTTTCTTGCTCACTATTTCGAGACATGTGTCATAACATTAGTAGTCCCAACCTTGAAAAGGACCAACAAAACACAATCCGAGCTTCCCTTGGAAATTTGTTCCAACCTTGGTTGGAAATATTGTATGCCTATAGGTTGGGTACTGGGCGTGGTTGACAACTGGTGCTTCTACCTTAGTGGCACAGTAAACCACTTCAACTGTCTCCATTTCTCGTCCCATAGGGACTCACATCTCAAGATCATGGGTTCTTTTGGAGGCATATGTAGCTGACAAAGTAGGTAATGCACGTCATCAAGGCTTTGGGTATCGCAACCAGTTAGATTAGATTGGAGTGAGCGTGTATCATTGTGTCAGGGTCTCAAAAAATCGTACCAACAGAATCACGTGAAATTTGCATCAAATAGTTAGGTAAGTACTATTTTGTTTGATACGTTGGAGACTTGGAGGAGTTCGTAACTTCGTATCTGACTCGAATCTGCACACATGAGAGTTTCTTGACATATGTGGCTATGTTCAGGTGTAACTTAGGAATTGGAAGCTCCCAGCAATTCAATTCAACTTCTGTCTGAGAAAGGAAAGGAGTTTCAATGGTTTCAGAACAGGTTTGCTCTTCATGAGGGCTAGTGTGCCATTGACAGAGCCAACATAAAGTGAAAACAAGACGTGTGGGCCCCAAAGAATCATCCACAAAAACATATATTGAAGAAATTTTGATCTACTGTAAAAGATTAATCTTCAAACTTTATTGTTTCAAATTTTTTTTGTTTTGTAACCATCATAAGGTAGGAGGTCCTAAAATGGAGCGGGTTCTAAAACCAATCAAGCTCTAGAGGTACATTTTGCACTTTTCAATGTACAAGTGGTGTGCATTTGAGTAGGTGGTCAGTTTTAGAGCTCACAAAAATGCACTTTTCTGCAACTTCAGAAATTCATAACTAATTCCACAAAGCTTGATGTATAAGAAAGACATGCTGACTGAGACTTCATACTTATCTTTATATGGGTGAGCACGCTACCGTACTATGATTCTGTAAATTCCCTGTTTTTGAGTTCGACCACGGAAATTACTAATTGCAAAAGTTTGAAAAGTGTCTATACGATGGATGTGCAGGTTGCAAGACAGGCAGTTGAATCCGAAGCAAATGTCAGTCCTTGCTGTGAGTTATTTTCCATTCTGCTAGTTCCTTTCGTATATATTTATTGGTGCATTTCCTCGATTTACTGAGATTTGTTTTGTTGGTGAATTATTCTATGGTGTTCTGGATTAAGGTGACCAGAACATTTCCCTCTAACTCCCGTGTCCTCATCTGTATCTAGGGTTTATATGGATGGCGTGATAAGCTTGCTCGGAAATTGGATGAAAGCACGGGTTTTGTGTTGCCTAATCAGCTCCTGTTCAAGCTTGGTACCTCTCCTCATTCCTTCTTGAAGTCCCTCAGTTTTGAATGAATGACAGCTTTAAGTCTGCGTGCTAGTTGAGAACTCAAGGTCACCTGATTTGACTTCCATTGCCATTCATACTTGGCTATGCTGTAGATCAAGATTTCAGCTGGAGGTCTTGTCACATCAACGCTAGTGTTCTTCTTCTGTCTTGAGCAGGTCAGGCTGTCATTACCTTGCAGCAGGTTCACTGCAGTCATTCTCGCAGCAGTCACTTGTACAAAAAGATGCTCTAAGGTAGGAGGTCCATTAACCGCTCATCTAAGAGCTGAAGCTGACTTTTGGGGAGGTAGAACTTCTTAAAATATTTTTCAGTAAATTTTCCTTGAAAGGCAAGAGAAATTGGCATCTAAACCAAGTTGTTTCATATTTTTTGAAGCTTTGTGGAATTAGTTATGAATTTCTGAAGTTGCAGAAAAGTGCATTTTTGTGAGCTCTAAAACCGACCACCTCCTCAAATGCACACCACTTGTACATTGGAAAGTGCAAAATGTACCTCTAGAGCTTGATTGGTTTTAGAACCCGCTCCATTTTAGGACCTCCTACCTTATGATGGTTACAAAACAAAAAAAATTTGAAACAATAAAGTTTGAAGATTAATCTTTTACAGTAGATCAAAATTTCTTCAATATATGTTTTTGTGGGTGATTCTTTGGGGCCCACACGTCTTGATTCCACCAGGGCGCGGGCTGCTGAAGTACTCGTTCACGTCAATCCAGGCATCTTGGTATGCACCTCCTATTAGCGCATTAAAATTCCTGTCTCTGCGAACCACACTACGGATTCAATTTTTTATGTAATGCTGTGGTTGAAAATGAACTGGAGCTTATTCTTGTGTTCCTTGCAGGGTTTTCAAGACGCACCAACTGTTATAAGTTTTGGACTAGAAAGGCGTGTGCCCCCCGGGAATCACCTTCAAAAACATATATTAAAAAAAATTGAATCTATTCTAAAGATTTTTATTTTTTATTCATAGTCTTTACCCCATTTGACCCAAAATGGGGTAGTTCATCTTAATTGCTTAAGATGGCACAAAGTGTTCCACCACTCCAAACTCCACATTATTACTTACACTGAAATTTTGTCAACTTTCAAATGAAACTCAGTCCCCACCCACTCATACAACATTACAACTATGCAACACGACAATAATCCCAAATTGGCACCTATTCATCCATGGACAGTTTTTCATTCCTACAGTAACAACTTATGGTCTAATAGTAGGAACAATTCTAGGAGCATAGGTAAAATATAGACAGGCTACCTTACCCAGTTCAGTTCTTCTTCATCAGTTCCACTCATCCATAGCCATCTTCCTCAGTTGCTAGCATTCCATTCCTTTCCTTTAATGTCCACCACATTGTTGACATACAATAAATGAAAAGCAAGTGTCAATAAAAAAAATAGTCTAAAAATAGAAATAAAATATAATCTGTTTTAAAAGTATTGCATTTAGAATCACTACTTGAAGATTTAAACATCATGTACTAATGCAAATATACTATTAATGATACTCTTACTAACTACTTCTTAATTTCATTGACCGTATTGATATGCACTTCAATTTATGAAGCTTGAAACCTCCAAGGTCAATTACCTACCGTGATACTTTGCAGGAGAGTTATTGCTACATCACTAGTTTCGATCACCATATCAAAAAATTGATACCAAGCAAGGCTTGGGTTGAGATACCATTACAGTACTGAGTACCAATTTTATTTTTTTACTATTTTTATTTTTTTATTTTTTATTTTTTTGAAATACTGAGAACCATTTTGATATCCGGGTCGCACCCATACCCACGCCCAACTCTGGATAGTTCCCTCGTGAACAACACGATACCCACGGGATACACCGTCGCGAAGGAGACTCGGGTGGATAACCGGGGAAGACACCCGGACGAGAACCTTGCGGGGCAATCGTAAGCGGGTGCGGTGCAGTTGTTGCTGTGAAGGCCACCTCCGGTTACGAAACCCTAGCTTCACAGTCCTTTGGCTTCCTTCCCTTTCCAAGGGTATGAGCATGTTCATGGCACTATCCTTGTTGCAGCTGTTTTGATTGAATCGACGTCGGCCGTCATCGTGTTTCTGCCATTTCCTATTCACGTTGCTTGCCCCGATTACCGGGTCAGTACTCTCACTACTTCTCTTACAAGTGCCCGGGTCTCCGGCGCCGTGTGCTCGACCGCATTTTTTTTTAAGGTCCTACTTGCGTTTGTTTACCAAGATGGTGTTTTAATTATTGGTAACGAGAACAATTCGCATTTTGGTTTTATTGGATGTTAAGGTTACATGAATAGGGTTTTAGGGTTGAAGGCTGTGAAATGTTGGAAGTTTTTCAGTTTCTGGAGCATTGGTAGGTCCAGATGATGAGCTTTCTATTTTGTGATCGGTACGAGCTTTTGTGGTTTGATGGATGTTTACAAAACAGCATGGAGGTCAGGATGGCAGGACTTCCACTTAGATAATTTGATTTGATTAGAATTCTTGTCTTTGGTTAGAGCAGTTTTCGCAATTTTATTTCTCAACTTTGCTGCTGCATGACTCGAGTTCGGAGAATTTGAGTGAACAGGGTGACTGTTGTTTGGTGTTGGAATAGAGTCTGTCATTGACGATTCGTTTTGTTCTAATGATCTTAGGGTTGTATTGGACATCAGCTGGTGGAGTTCGTAGGGTAGCCTCTCCCGTCTTTGATTGGTCACTTTCGAAAGGAGCGAGTTCTGTGATCAGGAGGGAGCCGCGAAGCATCGTGATTTTGTAAGTAGTGTGTTTCATGTGCCATAGACTGAATTTGAGCTGGATGTTCTCGTGTATATATTGTAGGGTGCATTTGCTTTCGTTTTATTGGCCATCAATGTATATTTTCTTCTGGATCAAATAGAATGAATTTACTTGTCACAAGGACAGAAGTAGAATCTTTGAATTTAACCTCGAGTATTCTGTGTGTGGAATTGAGTAGGCTAGAAATTGATTTTTATTCAAGTGGGTTTATCTTTTAGGGTTTGTTGGTATACTAAAATGGTTGTTTTAACCTTTGGTAGTATCTTCCGCTTCGAATTTTCCGTACGCCAGGATATGACGTGTACAACTCAGGCTAGGATCTTTGCTACTATACACTTGATTGATGGTTTGGATAGTTCTGGTTTGGACGAATCTGCTGTACCATGATTCTTCTAGATTCTTTGATCAGGTAAGCACTATTTGGTTAAGCTTTCACTTTTTGTTCATGCATGCTACGACTTTTGGCAGGGGCAAATGCTGTCTAAAAACCATTCTTGAGTGGCGACAGCTTTTATTGATACATGGGATGTACTCTATAGCTTGTGCAGGATATGGAGCTGCACTGAGTGACTGGATAGCTTTGGGTTGATTTGACTCCTTCGAGCTCCTGCACTATGGCTGCTCTTAATTCCAATTCCATGACAGAAGGGCTTCAATTAGCGCTCATTGATGGAAACAACGCTGTTGCGCTCTCCTCTAGGGGCGGAGAAGACTCCGAAGAATGCATGATGGAACAGTTAACTGCTTTGGAAAACCAGCAGGCATTCTGGAGGGTATACCATCGTAATTCCCCTACGTGGGCATTTTTTACAACCAATGATAGCTGTCCTGTGGACCTTGTCAAGCCTCAGCTTATGCGATGTATTGTTTGTCATCCGAGCTGAAGAGAAACAATGGGTCTCCGCAGTACGCGTTGCAGGAAAGGTGTGGTACTGTACAACAAAGAGCACGGCACGTCTGCCATGAAACGGCATGTGCATGCTGAGCACCCGCAAGCTTTCAACAGATACAAAGCATTACGAAGTTCTTCTGAACCTTCTTTGATCACGCCTCGTCAGCCTTCCAAGAAAAGATCTGGATCGTTTCCAGGCTCATTGGCTTATGTATATGGTGGCTCCAATCCACAGAAGGAGGATGAACAACATCAACAATTCCTTGAGGACCTGGCTTTGTACACTGAAAGCGCATCAGCCGCTCCCGAAGTTCCCCGCTCCCAAAGTTCCCCGTGGGGCGTCGGCGTTCCCCTCATTGGGAGCGTCGGCGTCTCCAACGGGGCCCATAATAATTTTCTAATTTTTTTAATTCATAAGAACTTCAAAGCTTGCAGTACAATCTAACTTAGAAAAATAATTTACAATAACCGCTAAAGGACATTTTGATCACTGAACACCAACTAAAAGTTTGGATAGATTTCTATGAGGTTAGATTTTAATGGATCTTTCCAAAAAAATTGTGCAAGGCGTAGGTACAAACCTGCTTCAAGGATGTATATTTTTTTTTATTGAGTGACTTGAATAATAGTAAAGCAACGCAAAGTTTTTCGGTCAAGGCGAGAAATATGTGCAAAATTGCTATTATACTAATAAAATTTGGAAGTATGTAATTAATATGACATAGAATATAGTTGTCAAAAGTAAAACATAAAAAGAACAAAAAATTTGCTCTATGAAGAGTTAAAATTTACTAACCATGTTGGGGAGGATCAAAAGACCATTTTTTTCTAACTTGATACAAAATTTGAGCCTTTTAAATGTGTACGGACAAATTCTCCAATTTTATTTCACACATTTCTATAGTATCATAGTCTAATACAATTTTTTATGGTTGATTTATATTTTTTCATCTTTTCTTAAATAGTAAAAAAAATGGGGCATATCATTAAAATCTGACCTCATAGAAACCTCTATGGTATCAATAGTATATATAATTTAAAATGAATGTGACTAACTAATTTGAAAGATTGAAACTTAAGAACAGGCTTAAAAAATATTCATATTACTGTACACAAATTTGGCATTTAAGGATTAACTACACAAATTATGTTGTGACAATTGGTCAATAATAAAAAATTTACATGTAGTAGGACCAAGTTGCATCAATGTATGTTAATAGTATAAATTGAGTCTCTAAAGAAAAGTCCACTAATTGAGTTGTTTCCTCATACAATGCTTCAAGACTTGGCTTTAGATTGTGGTGCTTTTTTCAATTTTTTGTGCCCTTGTTTTTAGTAAGTAATATATCTCCTTTCCTTTTGATTATTTCAATCAATATTAGAGCTCTCTTTTTCTCAACTACTTCTATATTGTCAATGTATCTAGCACTTGTCTACATACCAATATGGTTTGGTCTTTATTTTTTTATTTTTGAATTGATTGTTGTGGCAAATGAAGGAATTTACTTATGAGTCTTGTATTTGGAATAGATCCTTCTTCTTGAATTGATGGGATCTTTTCCAAGATCAGAATTTTCCAAGTCCACATAGGAGTGAACCATTTTTTCTTGGGTGGAAGGTACATCTTCTTCCAAGATCTCTTACACTAGCACTTCTATTGTTTTGTGTTTGAATCCTTCACTTGGGCCCATCTTTTTGTCAATCTTAGACAAAATCCGTGGCCAAATTCCAGTAATTGTAAGTTTATTAGAACTTCAAACCTCATTTAAATATAGTAATTTAACTTTTTTCAAATTTATTCAACTAGAAAATTGTGGGGACTTATATTGAATATTATCTCCCAAAATTAGTTTGTGATTATAGACAAAGTTGAGGGGCACTAACACGGGAACACTTTCATACTCTCTCTTTGAACTTTGTCTATAACTTTAAAATGGCCGATGATTTGGATCACAAATTGATTTTTGGAAATGTAGTTCAATGTAAATCCTTGTATTTCTTGAGTTGAACAAATTTTGAAAAAAGTTGAATTAATATATTAAAATGAGGTTTGAAGTTCTAATGAGCTTACAATTGTTGTGTTTTGACATATCCCATATGGAATGGCATGCCTCCTAAACCCCACTTTTATGAAGTACATGCCTTTTATTCATCCATCAAACACTAAATTCACCAAGATTTATATTTGAGCATGTTAACAATGATAGAACCATCTTATTAATTATATATAATACAATTTTGTTGATGCTAACAACAATTGAAAAGGAATTGCAACAACACCATATTTGAAGCGACAAACATGTCTTAAAAAATCCTAATTTCAGATAATACCATGTCAATACATACCAGTTGTGCACACGAAAATGCAAAATTCACAAATACACCACGTGGCAAGATAACCAACCTCCATCAAGAACTTCAGGGCATGTGAATATGGAGTACATTGAAACGCTATCAAGATAATATGGTGCCAACCTCCGTGCCAACTCAACATCAAAGTGATTGGAAAAATGATATTGAAATGACCTTTGTCGTCAGAATGACATCAAAATAATTTGGTTTAACTGTACCCAATGACAGCCCTTTCTAGGAAGGGGCGTCATTTCAAAACCTAAATGTAGACATAGCAAACATAGCTTATTATTTTTTGACTGAAACAAGAAGCCATGTATGGTCCACCTAGAAAGGGACGCCATTGGGTACAGGAACACCATTGGGTGCCTCTACCTTAACTTTTCTGAAGTCGTTATATGAAACACAGATTTTGAGAGCAATATTATGTTAGAGTACAAGAGTACAGCTTGGCTCTAGATTGCTGTGCTCTTTTCAGTTTCTTGTGGCTCTGTTCTCGGTGCATAGAAAGTTGGGATTCAACTTGGGTCCTCCAAATGGCAGAGTTTTCAATGTCTGAAAAACGATTGCGTCACAAATCAGTGTGGTAAGCTTGTGTTGAATGTCCTCCGTCTTCTACTGCAGTCCTCTGCATCTTGATGCATCATGGATGGATGTACGATTTCGTTTCTTGGGTCATCCAACCAGTCCATGGAGTAAGGTAAACCAACCTAAAACCTTCAGCTTCCTATTTTTGTCATGCTACTTTTGGCCCTGTTTTCACCACCAAACCCATCCAAATGTGTTCACTTTTCTGATAAAATTAGACCATTAATGCCACAAAGGATAATGTATCAATTTTTCATTGGTCAATACTCAAGTACTAATACATACATAGAAAAGTGGTTACAGGTTGTTAATACTCCGTAGGACGTTTATAACTCCTCTCTATGGGATTGTTTTGTAATTATGGGGCAATTCACTTCAAGAGCTCACAGAATGGAATTATAATTGAAAATTATAATTCCACTTGGATTTGATTCATGAACAAACGCACCTCTGAAAAATATCTGCCCCTCTTGGAATTGGCCCCAAGATATTCAGATTTGCAAATAGGGTGGTAACAGGCTTGTCTATCTTATATATTGTTCCAATTTCTAGGTGAACCTAGGTGTCAATTTCTTGGTGGTTCTCCAGCTGTCCTCCGCCAGATGTCGTGCACAGAGTTAGCCACGTTGCCATGCTAGATCTGGTTGTTGATGGCATTGATGCTTTCTATGACGGTCAATGCTAAGTGAAAAAGATTCCTTCAAATTATCATTCTCCAGATTGGCGCAGCTCGCATACAGTCTGATAAAATCTGTAACTTAATACGACTCTCGATTATACAGCAACCTCGATTATACAGGATTCATTTGCAACAATTATCGCTCTTGCCATCCCGCACAAGTGCAGCATTGTCGTCCACGAAGGTTTCGTTAGCGAGGATATATTCGTTGTCCCTCAGGCTACTTCCCTCATCATGATCATTGATGGAAATTGAACACCATTTCATTGTGTCATCTAATCTTGGAATGTTGTTACACGACTAGGGTGAAGTCAATTGGGCCGGTGGTTGCAGAAGTTTCAAGTCGATAGTTGACCTAGCCCTGATCGATCACCATTGCGTTGTGGGGACCCTCTGCAAGCAGGGTCTCCCGTCTCTGGAAGCTAGCTAGGCGGATTGACTGCTCTTTGCTTCGACTTGAGACTATAACATGATTGAACGAGTAGTTAGAGCTAGCTGCCTTCGTTTTCTCAGAAGTGCATTCATATATTTACTGTAGTGATTTGATTCTATGAGGGTGTTCAATCTCAGTTTCGATTTGGACTCTATTCAAATTTAACTAGATTTTCTAATTCAAAAATGCAAAAGCTAAGTTGAAATAGATTTCTAGATTGTTTCGTTATCAGTAACTATGCATATGCTGGCTGTTTGGACGAATGTCCAAAATCAATAAGCGCTATAATACCGTAGCTTGCAGCTCTCTTTTAATTTTGCTTATTCTTGCAATTCTGATGATTAGGCTTACAGTGACACCAACATTCTTTCATGAATCTACAGGTAAGAAAGCTCAGATAAGATAAACCCTAAAGCGCAGACACTTAAGTCGCTGCCATGCAGTGTTAAACATTTCCGTGGTCGATCATGTTTTTTTGGAATGGCGATTCCTAAAGTTTTTCTTTATCAGTGGTCAAATACCCACTTGCAAATGCTCCTTGAAGAGAAGGCAGGTTTGGTTTGCGGAAGTGAAAAAACAACCTAGACCAATCATAAATGTTCACTGATGATTAAAATGCTCCATCCAAAAATAACGCTTCTTGTCAGTCACATATATCTAACCTGCTTCGACATCACATCCTTTAAATAATTTCATGATTGATCTCGATGCAAGTTTCCTGAGGAGATCAATGACATTTCACCAAGCCAGAACTAAAAGAGTCCAGAAATTAGAAAAATGAAGATAATTATATTCTTCCTTTACAGTATTACAATTGTGTCCCTTCATACATATAGGAACTAAAACTCGCCATCAAAGATGAGACGACTTGAGCAATCGAAAAATGGTACTAATCAATGCCAATGAGCCTACTCAATACAGCTAACGAATTTCACATCTCTATCAGGATCGAATGCTTCACAGAAGACGGTCCATGTCCACCTCTTGCAATAAACGCACGAGAGTACAAAAAGCCCATGAACCAATCGATATATGCTACCTTCGTAATTCTCTCATATGGTACACAAAATTGGAACCCAAAGATGAGGACTCAGGGTTACTCAAGAATATGGATGACTCACGCGCCACTACGATAGATTGCCGGATCTCTGTACAAATGACTGCCTTCAAATACAATGCGGCAGTCATCTCTCCCCGTTTTCTCAAAAGCGTGCCTGTCCTCTAGATGACGTCCGTGGTGCGGCGGCGGCGGCCGACTCCGCTGAGGTTGTTTCGGATGCGTCGCAGGTAGAAAAGCGGGTTGAGCGAGTTCATGCGAGCCCTGGAGTGGGCTCTCTGGTGGGCCACGGAGTGCGCCACTCGGTTCTTCTGCCATCGAAGCCTCGCCATGGGGTTGTATCTGCAACACCAACGCAACAACACAGCACAAATCTCAAATCAGCACTTCAACAGTTCAATATTAACCATCTTGACTTCACAGACATTGCACCATATCTCAACACCAACAACGAGGGTGGATTCCATTCATGGTTGAGCGGTGGCAGCGTGAATTACCTCTGCATTCGCCACCGCATGTTTCCGCGGGGGTGAGTGGCAGTGGCGACATGGGCATCGGCAGATCGCACGGCGTCCATAGCTGGATAGCGCTACTATTGAATCTGGAGTTGCAGCTTCAGGCTAGAGAACGTCTACGAGAATAATGCAATGCAAAGCGTTTCTTCGAAACAATCTTCCAAAGTACTGTAAGTTCAGCGAGAATCTGAGGGAACTGAGAAGGAACGAGAAGACAGTGAACTTGTGGGTGCTCATGACGGAGAGCCCAGTTATTATGCAAATGGCCATGGAGGTTGGCAAGGACAGGTGTCCTGCGCTTGTGTAGCTGGCACTATGACACGTCAGAATGTTGGGGGGTGGGATGCATGCCACGTTTGACGGCTCTGACTGGTTGGTATCATGTACGTATATTTTATGTGCTGTGAAGAGTAATGTACAGATTTTTTGCTGCGCATAACCGGATCTCTCATCAGCACTGTCTGGAAAATCTGGAATGCACTTGACATTTTTAATTTCGCACAATCAACAATCATATCTTACGCAATCCCAATCAAGCATATCAAATTTTAGTTTTAAAAAACCCCAAACTCCATTTTTGGTGAATTTTTTCATTTAATTTTTATGGTTTTACATGATAATTCATAGAAAAAATATTGGTGACAAATTTTTAAAATTTGATTGTGAATATATGTAGGAAACATCCATATGCACATTTTTCCTTCAACAAGCATCTGTAAAAAAGTTTCAATATTCTTTCTATAGAGATTTCAATGTTGAGGTGGCAATGCCCTAATTTTGGAAAATAAATATTTCTTTATTGTAATTAGATTTTGGCAAAGTAATTGCACCATCACGTTCAAATGTATAAAATTAGTTGCTATGTGGAGGACAAATAGAAAAATCTAATTACAATTAAGAGATATCTATTTTTCAAATTTAGGGCATTGTCACACTAACATTGAAATCTCTGTGGAGGGAATTGTGAAACTTTTTCGGAGATGCTTGTTGAGGAAAAAATGTGCGTATGAATGTTTCCTACATATCTCCGCAATCGAATTAAAAAATTCATCACCAATATTTTTCAATGAATTATCATGTAAAACCATGAAAGTTAAATGAAAAAATTCACCAAAAATGGAGTTTTAGGTTCTTTGAAACAAAAATTTGATATGCTTGATTGAGATTGGGTAAGATATGAATGTTGACTGTACAATACAAAAAAATATTGAGTGCATTCAAGATTGTGCAAAGGAAAGCAAATGGTCTAAGTTACAATCACGGAAACTTTTGGTAGGAGACTGTACAATAGTTGTCTGGTTCGTAAAGTAAACCAGCCTATGACATGTACAATGACTGATTTGCCTTGTTGACATTAATGACAAATTATATTTTTTTCCATATGAAGACAAATGTGACAAATAGAGGGAGCAATTGAAATTTTATTTTTTGACAAGATATGAATTTATTATGAATTTTTGAAGTGTACTGTACAATTGACCCAAATCAGTCTTTAGACTACCCTAGAACCACCAAAAAGTATATCCAGCATGGTCATCTTAGCATCTAAAGTAGTCACAATATTTCCTGACATGGCTTTGACATGAAGGAATAAAATAATTACTTCTTATGATGAATTTGCACTAAAAAGGTGGAAGTTCCTATTGTAGTCACTAATAAGTCCTTCATCATCATCCAAGGCATTGAATGTAGGTGCCACTAACCCAACCTAATTAGCTCAAATTTTATTTTTTTGTGAAAATTCTGTCATGAGTTATGTAAGATTGTAATGGGTCATTTTTAGGTGTTTGCATTGAGCAATTTGCCTGTCAGAGGTTGGTTTACTTTAATTGGACCAAGAGCCGCTTTGGCAAACATGTTAGTGCAATAATTTGTGTAGTGGTCCCAAAGTGTGCGGGATGGAAAATTAGTAAAAGAAGAAACTAAGGTTCACCAAAACAAAGAGAATTTCATTGGGTAGAGGTGCTCATGAAGGTACAAATTAGTCATTAGCGGTAACTTATTGAATAATTTTGTTCTTCACTCTTTCTTTAAAATTTCTTCACAATTATTAGGGCCTCCTTCTATGTAAGTAGGTGGGGGGTAGGTTTGTAAAATTAGGACCAATTGTTGGTGGAGGATCACCTAGTTAGAGCTATTGTTTTTGGAGTTTTACACTTCTGTGGAAGGGAGGTGGAGCATGTTTAGAAGGTCATGGCATGCATCGTAGCACCAAGCCACCACCTCCCCAGCTTCCAACAAAAGGTTCTGAGCTTTACAAATTAAGTGAATGAGTCATACGTGTGTAAGTAGGGTGTGAATGGTGAACATTGAACAGCCTCACCGGTGATCGGTAGAATGGAAAAAAATAACAATGATATGGTTGATACTTCAACGGAAAGTTGCAAAGTCGACCTAATTCTAAAGCCGCTTCCATGAGCATTGATTGGGGGATTGTTTGTCTTGTAGCACTCTCATAGATCACAAATCCATTGTTACACTAGCCAGAAGATGGACTTCCATATTGTAACAAAATTGGAAAATAATTTCAAGTTTTCTAGAATTAAAATTGCTTCACTTAGTTTCATATTGTTTACATTTATATATGAGTAGGACTGTAGGAGTAGAAACTACATTTTGGGAGTAGCTTTGTCATGTTGTCACACTGAAAGCAACCAAAACGTTCAAATTCAATGTTAAAATTAGTTCTCCGGAAGTCATTTAAGGGGAGTCTGCTGGCATGAATAGACACCCTATGTTTTCAACTTTCAAAATTCATCTAATATTGTTGAGGGTCAGAAAATTACAAAAACAATTTGGGTTGGTTTTCTCTTGAGAATGCTAACATTCTTGAAAAAAATTATTATTATTTTCAACCAACGAGCTCTCCTGGGCAGAAAAAGAGAGGTTTTAGGTGCGACAAACTATAGGTTTGGTCTGAATTTTGCGTTCACAAGGCATCTACATTGCACACAGTCAATCGTGAAGGTAATCACAACTTCACAAGCTAAGCCAGTGATCACCTTGGTTGATTTGTCAAGCCAGTGCTGACGAACTTCTGTGCAACTTCCGGCAGAGGCAAAATTTTCGATGTTGAACTTGCCGTTCTTTGCTGGTTCTGTCCACCATTGCATCTCTAACAATGATTCACCACCAAATATTCACCAAATTGTGGTTGACTTCCTGCTCATTACTGCAGTTGACATCCTCACTTAGGTGAAAACATAATGATTTGACCCAACAACGAATTGACTTTCAACTCACACCGATTAGCGCCGCATCGACCCACTCACGTACTGCACTCACTACTCTTAAGCTTCACAGCAACTGCAATGAACCCAGTCGCTGACAATCAATGAAAATGGTGAAAATTCTGACTACAGTAGAGCAAAACCAGAGATTTCAATCCTCTAAAAAGGATCTAGAATGCTACAAAATGTGCGTGCTCCATCTTCTCTCAACTCACATCCCCATCAGTTAGCTAGCCAGGTACTTGTGATTGATCTGAGAATTCAGCCAGTTCTAGTCGACTGCTGAATTGGTGCAACGGACGAGCTCAGTGACACCAGGTAGCACAATGAAGCTCCATCAGGTCGCGGTTGTTGCGTGGTGCGTGGTGCTGCTGGTGGCCTCGGAGGCGATGGTGGGCAGGACTTCGGCGGCGGGCTGCAACATTGTGCAGCTGGCGCCGTGCATCGCCGCCAGCAAGGACGCCAAAGTGACACCGTCCAAGCAGTGCTGCGCCAACGTCGCCAGCATGGGCAAAGGGCTTCCTGGCGCCAAGTGCTTGTGTTCGCTGCTCTCGCACCCGCTGGCCAAGTCACAGCGCGTGGTGCCGCGTATCGCTCTTGCCATCCCTCTCAAGTGCCACATTGCCGTCCCCAAGGGCTTCGTTTGCCAGGGTAAGTTGTCGTCCATCTACTTCCTTCCATTTTGATATATCGTGCATGGAACTTCAACTCCATTTCTATTCATTGGGCCATCAAACCAGTCCATGGAGTAAAGCTACCTCGGGTACGCAACTCATGTATTACACATAAGGGTCATCGGCATTAAAACAGCTCAGAGGACGGCTTTTGTAAAAATTATATCAAATTAAAAGTTGGGTGAAGACCAAAAATTTGGGTGAAGACCAAATTAAAAGAGAATTAAATGTAGAAAATGTTGAATTGCATACATATGACAAAAAAAACTCACAATGTATATGAAGAATTGAAACACCTATGCATAGTTTTAAAAATTCTTTACAAAAAGTTCCCTCCAATTAAAATTAAATTTTTATTAAAAAGCCCAAAAATTTGGGTAGCTTGTCCCATGATACATGTATTAAAAAAATTCATATAATTAGTTTTTTTAAGCTATTATTGGCCCCAAAGAAATGTCATTTCATGTATATAATTATGTTTTTGGATTCCTTATTAAAAGGGCTACAAGAATTTTCTACATAAAAACAAATTGTATCCCTTGAAATTGAACTAAAATGCATTATAAGTGATTATAATCAGTGCCATATAATATGGGAGTTGCGTACCCGGGAAAGCTACAAGGGGTTGAAACCAATTGGGCTGGAGTTGCAGAAGTGTCATGTCGATTGTTGAGCTAGCCCTAATAAACCTTGCATTGTATGAAACTTGTGCAGGAATCCGCGTCCCTGGAAGCTAAGCCGACTGGTTTCCCATTGCTACAGCTTGAGACTACAATGTGATTGAACGTGTAGTTAGAGCTGCCTTCTCTGAGAATTGCATTCACACGTTTTACTGTAGTGGCTCGGGGTTGCTGGATTCTATGATCAGCGTGGTCAAACTCAGTTTGGATTTGGACCACATCCAAAGTCAACGGAATTTCATAATAAAAAACTCAAGGCTATGTTGAAATGGATTTTAGCTCGATTTGTGATCAGTATGCCTTCAGTTACTCCATGGATTTTCTCAATCTAGAATTTTTCACTTCGTATTGCACTAACTGGGATCTTCAACTGAACTTGCCCGTTCGCTAGCTACCCTGCAATTTTGTAATCCTCCATTAGAATCATTTGTATATTATCAAGTAGACTCAGAATGGCAATCCATGGATTCTAATCGCGCCATCAGAAAGAATTAGAGGAGCGAAGTACCGGTATTTATCAAGTAGCCAAGTCCTTGAATTCCCCCATCCCAGTTCTTTACTGGTCGCTGCTCTCTTCAGCATTTCACAATATGATCCATGGAGAGCTCTTTGAATCTGTAATTTTCCATGGAACGTTTAGTACTTTGTTGTTCACCTGTCATTTGCTCTTACCAAAGCCCTATTTCGCACACCGATTTGGCGTATTTCTTCTGAAGAGTATATCCGCCTTCGAACACCGAGTCGGCTTACACACGGACTTTCGCATTCGGAAACATTCACCTTTCCGCTCTCCACAAGAATGCTCAGTTTTAATTTCGTCGATCATTACAAGTCATCTGAACAACACATGCATGAAGAGCTAGTCATGTACGCTCAACAAATGTTCAAATAAATCAGTTGTTTCATATCTCATAGCGTGCATCGCTGTTAAATTCGCTTTTCCTGCAAGTCAGATGTCCTACAGACTTGTAACACAAATATTCTCTCATACACCAGGAAGAGAACCAATGTTGGCTGGACTCATGTGCATTCAATGTGCTGCGACCTTTGCATCGCCGAGTGTTCTAATAGCGTAGCGTACATCTCTCAATCACCAGGAAGAGAACCAATGTATGCCTTCAATACCGTAGCTTGCATCTCTCTTTTTCTCTCGCTTATTCTTGCAAGTTCGACGATTAGACTTGTGACACAAACATTCTCTTATCTATCTGCTAGCCGAGGTAAAATAAACCTTAGACTGTAGACACTTGAGTCGTCGCCATGTCTTAATTTTTGAACACGGGGTCAATGACATTTCTTTCGATTAGTGAGTGCTAAAGATTTGCTTGATCAGTGATCAAATAACCACATGCAAATGCTCCTTGAAGAGAAAGAAATTTTGGTTTGAAGGAAACGCAAAACCTTCCTAGACCAACGATAAATGTTCGCTGATGATTGAAATGCTCCATCGAAGTATATTTCTTCTTTTCGGTTACATATATATAGCCTGCTTCGACACCACCAAATCCAATTGCTTTTCATGATTGATCTCACTGCAAGTGTGCTGATTGAGGAGAACAATGGCATTCCACCAAGCCAGAACTCAAAATAAACAGACACAAAGAGAAGGAAGATACCTTTATAATGATCAAAATTATGTCCTGCCATACATACAAGAACTAAAAGCCATCAGACAAGACGACTCAAGGAATGGAATATCTCTGCAGCTGGTCAATGCCAATGGGCCTACTCTGTACAGCTAACCAGTTTCACACCTCTATCAGGATCGATTGCTTCATTGTAGGAAGTGGTCCATGTTCACCTCTTGCAAGGAATGAAGTGAACACAAGACAGTAAACCAAGCAATACATGCTACCTTCATATTTCTCTCATATACTATACAAAAAAAAGGGAACCCTAAAATGAGGATTCAGGGTTCCTCAACAACGTGAATGATTCAAAAGCCACTACAAATTGATGGCCGGAACTAGCTCTAGTACACTGTACAAATCCCTGCCTGCGAGAACATTGCGGCAGTAATCTGACTCGCCGTTTTCACAAAAGCCGGAACTGTCCTCTAGATGACGTGCGTGGTGTGTCGGCGCCCTCCGGCCCCGCTGAGGTTGTTTCGGATGCGTCGCAGGTAGAAAAGAGGGTTGAGCGAATTCATGCGAGCCCTGGTGTGGGCTCTCTGGTGGGCCACGGGGTGCGCCACTCGGTTCTTCTGCCATCGAAGCCTCGCCATTGGGTTGTATCTGCAATACCAACGCAACACAGCACAAATCTCAAATCAGCACTACAATACTTCAATACTTCAATACCAACTAATATCTTGACTAACTCGAGGCACAACCAGCATGAGCATTCACAGCAGTTACACCATTGTTCAACAGCAGCAACGAGGGTGGATTCAATTCGTGGTTGTATGGTGGTAGTGCAAGTTACCTCTGCAATCGCCACCGCGCGCTTCCGCGGGGGTGAGTGGCAGCGGCGACGTGAGCATCGGCAGATCGCAAGGCGTCCATAGCTGGCTAACTTCTATTGAACCTGGTACAGCAGCTTCAAACTAGAGAATAATACTCCTGAGTACAATGCAAGGCCTGATTCGAAACAATCTTCTGGAGTAAGTGAAAGTCTGAGTGAGTTGAGAAGGAAAGCGGAGAATGGACAGTGAATTTGTGTTCCTGGTGTGGGGAAGGGCAGTTATTATGCAAGTGGCCATCGAGGAGGCGAAGGACAGGTGTCCTGCGCTCGTGTAGCTGGCACTGTGACACGTCAGAATGTGGTGGGTTGGATGCATGCCACGTTGAGGACTCTGACTGGTTGAGGAAATGTACGGATACATATCATGTACTCCGTGCTGTGAAGAGAATTGTACGGATTTTTGTGCTGAGCATAATTACACCTGGCCTCTCAAGGTTCAACAGTACTGTAGTTGTCATTTGCTCTCACCGAGGCCCTATTTTACTCTCAGATCAGCTAAATTGCTTTGGACGAGTGTATTAGCTTCAGGGCATTGCGTCGACTTGATTTGAGCAGTTCCCTGGGCCCATTATTAGTGAACAGAATGGCTCGCAAGGACAGTGAAGTATAATACTTCGGGACTAACACATCATCAAATGATCGAGACAGACTTACGTATTTCGAATCATAGCCTTTTCCGCTGGTTACTTGCGGAATTGGGGTCCACAAGAGCGCTTAGTTTTTTTCTGGATACAATGTCAGCTGAATGACTTATGCATCGACAGATTGTGCTGGGTATTCAACAAATGGCACAAATGCACGAGACATCCCTTTTCATGGCTTGCATACAGACTTGCGACACAAACATTCTGTCATCAACGTGCATGTGAAGGCCCATGTGAAGCCCTAAACCGTGAAAGTCGTTGCCGTTTAGTTTTAAGAAATCCGTGAGTAATCATGTTGTTCTAATAATTACAACTCCCAAAGGTCTCTTTCATCATGGATCAAGGACCCATTACAGGCTCCTAACAACTACTGCATGAAGAGAAGGAGGTGAGTTCCAGGAATGAAGCATTGAAAAACCAACCTAGACCAATGATAAATTATTGCTCATGATTGAATTGATCCATCCAAGCATACTTCCATTCATATACTGGGTCACAGATAACGTGCTTCGATATCACCATATGCTTTACTTTCATGATTGATCTCGCTCCAAGTGCTGAGAAGATCAATGACATTCCACCAAGCCAGTGCTCAAAATGAACAGAAATGAAAAGATGAGAAAACTTAAAGTCTTCCTTTATAATGATCGCAATGTCCCTTAATACATACAGGAACCAAAACTCGAACAAGCTCATCATCACACCGATGAGACGAATTTAGGAATGGAAAATCTCTGTTGCTGATGCCAAATGGACCTACTCTATACAACTAACCAATATCACAATCCCGATTCGGCTGCTTCTCCGTAGAAATGGTTCATGCCCGGGTTCACGTTCACCTCTTCACCTCTTGCAAGAAATGCACGAGTGAACACAAGTCCGTATACCAAACAAGGTATGCTACCTACAAGATTCTCTCATATAGTTACAGAAAAATCGAGCCCTTATGCTAGGACTCAGGGTTCCACAAGAATGTGAATGATTCAACCGCCACTAAGATTGGTGGGTAAAACTCTGCATTGTACAAAAAAACTGCCTGCGACTACATTAAGGCAATCACGCATCTCTCGCGACATTCTCAAAAGCCTGAATATCGTCTAGATGACGGGCGTGGTGTGTCGGCGCCGTCCGGCCCCGCTGAGGTTGTTTCGGATGCGTCGCAGGTAGAAGAGAGGGTTGAGCGAGTTCATGCGAGCCCTGGTGTGAGCCCTCTGGTGGGCCACGGGGTGCGCCACTCGGTTCTTCTGCCATCGAAGCCTGGCCATCGGGTTGTATCTGCAACACCAACGCGACACAGCACAATTCAAATCAGCAATTGGACTACAGTATCAACCATCTTGACTTACTCCGCACGCAACCAGCACTAGCATTCACAACATTTACACCACAATTCAACAGCAGCAACGAGGGTGGATTCAATTCGTAGTTGTGTGGTGGTAGTGCAAATTACCTCTGCAATCGCCACCGCGCGTTTCCGCGGGGGTGAGTGGCAGCGGCCACATGAGCATCGGCAGATCGTAAGGCATCCATAGCTGGATAGCGCTACTATTGAATCTGGTACAGCAGTTTCAGACTAGAGAATAACTTAATGCAATGCAAGGCCTGATTCGAAACAATCTTCTAGAGTAAGCAAAAATCTGAGTGAGTTGAGAAGGAATGAACAACGAACTTGTGTTCCTGGAGTGGCGAAGGGCAGTTATTATGCAAATAGCCGTGGAGGATGCGAAGGACAGGTGTCGTGCGCTCGTGTAGCTGGCAATGTGACACGTCAGAATGTGGTCGGTTGGATGCATGCCACGTTGACGACTCTGACTGGTTGGAAAACTGTACGGATACGTATCATGTATTTTGAAGAGAACTGTACGGATCCAGTGCTGGGCATACACGTGAACCTCTCTACAGTTTAGTGTTTGTCTTGTAACAAAAGGTTAACCCTGAACCATGTTTTTTGTGCTTTGGAAAAAACGCTTTTTCATCCAATTTTTGAGGAGTTGCTTGACTGCATTTTAAGTGAATAGTATTGAATATTTCCTCACTATTGTAATCATAACGTTGCTAAACTATGTCAGGCGCCTCTCCCCAAGTAGAGGTATAATTCCTCCCAAGAAACCTAGGGGAGAATTGAATTATAATGCTAAAAATTTTATTGGCAGGGCTCAGCATATGAATAAGTGTGTTCTCAGACTTGGCAAAATCATTAGCTGGGGGGCTCCTAATTTGCAAAGAGTAAAAGGGACCCCCCCTAGCAAAAGGTGAACAATGTTATGATTATTGTCTTTTCACAAGAAGAAGATGCTTAATCCATAGATCACCCTTGCAATGTATTTTGGCCATTTCTTCCTCTTTGCGTTTTATGTGAATTTTAGCCCTAAAAACTATATTTTTTGAATTTGAACTCAACCTAATGAAATGAAGTTTATCAAGTTTGGTTTGTAGTCTAACTCAAAACTTTAGAATATTCTTAAAATTCAACATTTTACTGCAATTTGGCATTGGGCCTATGACCATGGTTTGTTGATTTTTTGAGCATATATTTGTATTTGATATGAATATTCTTCATTTTCTCCTTTAAAGATTCACATTAATTTCAAGTTTTTCAATAAAAAAATTGAACCTTTCATGCTTCAAAGAAGACGTATGATTTCATCTCTAAAAAATAAATATAAAAAATTCCTTCAAATATAATTGCAAAATGGCACCAAATAGATTGAAAGGATTGGAAGGGACATTTTTTGGAACATTTTTAAACACCCTCTCCGAAATTTGTTTATAGCTTTTATTGGAGGCTCTAAACCTCAAACAAATTTTGGGAAATAAAAGTTAGCTTAATTCCTTACCTTAATTTAATTCTAATTTTTAGAAAAAAAATTATTCTGCTATGCCTAAATGAGGGTTGAAATTCAACTTTGAATACAATTCTTGCATTTGATTTAACTATGAGCAGTTGAGATCCTATTAATCCTAATTTGTATATCCTACAAGGATTGTTTTATCTACCACTACTTCACTTGTATAAAGAACTTCTCTTCTCATCTTTAAACTCACAAAATTAAGTAAGTGGATGTTGAAGCTAGTGGCTGGATATTTGGCAATTAGCTTCAAAAGTCATTTAATTTGTCTTAATTGGACTTATTTAATTTCAATTGTCAATTAAACACCAATTGTACCGTGATTATTATGGCCTGACTATTTTCATGAAAGTTAGATCAGTTGGATACAATTGATAGGCTCCCTATCCACTGTTTATTGCTTTATTTGTCACTGCAAAGTGGCCCTTCAAAAGCTTCAGATTTCCTCTAATACGGTGGAGGATCACCCTATTAGAGCTACTATTTTTGGAATTTTACTCTTTCATGTAGAAGGGAAATGGAGCATGTTTAAAAGGTCACGACATCTAGTAGCACCAAACAATCACCACCAAGCTACCAACAAAAGCCGTTCCGGACTTCACATGTCAAGTGAATGAACCATATGCATGTAAAAAGGATGCAAAAAGTGAACATTGAACATCTTCACTGATGATCAATAGAATGAAAAAAAAAAGAACTCTTGAGTTGTGATATGGCCAATGCATCAACATAAAGTTGCAAAGCTCATCTCATCGTAATTTGTAAAGCCGCTTCCATGCGTATTGATTGTGGAATTGTTTGTCTTCTAGCACTCTTAAAGATCACAAATCCAATATGGAAGCTAGACTTCATTGTTACACTAGCCAAGAGGCAAACTTCTATGCTATATTAGAATTGGAATACAATTTTAAGTTTTTTAGGATTAGAATTGCTTCACTGAGTTTCATAATGTTTACACTTCTATGCGGTGAGTAGGGGGAGAAACCACATTTTGAAAGTAGCTTTGTCATTTTGCCACACTAAAAGCAACCGCCAAAATGTTCAAATTCAATGTTCAAATTAGTTCTCCAGAAGTCATTTAAAGAAAGTCTAGTGCCAGTTATAGACACCCTATGTTTTCTACTTTCAAAATTCATTGAATATTGTTGAGGGTCAAAAACTTACAAAACAACTTGGGTTGGTTTCCTCTTGAGGAGGCTAACATTCTTACAAAAAATATCATTATAATTTCAACCAACGAGCTCTCCTGGGCAGAAAAACTGAGGTTTTAGATTTTGTCTGTTTGCGTTCACATGGCATCTACAATGCACACAGTCGTGAAGGTAATCAAAGGGTGATTCTGAGTCAGATTTCAACTAAAGTAAGCGTTATGGAGAGTTTTTCTTCTTCTTCTAAAACAGCATTGTATCTTTCCTTGGTTGATTTCTCCAGTGCTGGCGAGTGATAATTTACTTACGTGCAACTTCCGGCAGACTGAGGCAAAATTTTCGATGTTGAACTTGCCGTTCTTTGCTGGTTCTGTCCAGCACTGCATCTCTAACAATGATTCACCACCAAGTATTCACCAAATTGTGGTTGGCTTCCTGCTCATCACTGCAGTTATCATCCTCACTTAGGTGAAAACATAATGATTGACCCAACAACGAACTGACTTTCAACTCACAGGGGTTAGCGCCGCATCGACCCACTCACTGCACCCACTTTTCTCCACAGCAACTGTAATGAATCGATGAAATAGCTGACATGCAATCAATGAAAATGATAAAATTTCTGACTCCAGCAAAACCAGTGAGACAATCTTCTAAAAATGATCCTGGTGAGGGTGCTATAAATCGTGCTTCATCTTCATTAAACTTACATCTCCACCAGCTTGATAGCCATGCTCTTGTGATTGATCTGAGCATCCAAACCAGTGTCCGTAGTTGGATCCAGTCCACGTACGTTTGAATTGGTGTAGTCGAACTTACACTCCAGCCAGCATAATAAGTTTTTACGATGAAGCTCCACCGGGTCGCGGTTGTTGCGTGGTGATCATACACCAGGAAGGGAACCAATGTTGGCTGGACTTACTGTATGTGCATTTCAATGTGCTGCGACCTTTGCATCACCGAGTTTTATTTCAACTTCTACAATCGCAGAAGTGCCTCTAAAATTTCGAATTTCTTGTTCCAGTACGTAAAGTAACCACACACCGCCTCCAACAACCATAGCCGCAACCATTCCCTTTTAACCCCTAAATGCCCAAGGCCTGTTTTGAGCCTCTTGGAATTTGCTCTAAATTGAGCAAAAAGCCAACATTTTGATAAGTTGAATCAATCTTTTTTGAATTGTAACCGTACAAATTCAAACTAAAAATGTTAGAGATCACATAGGAAAAGAAAACACAACACTATCATTTAAGGATTGAAAGATTATAATGTTTGATCATCAGGGTGTTAAAACCATGAAAATCTTTGAGCTCTCTTTTTGCATGTCAAATCTAAAAAGTTTAAGACCAAAAAAATATGAGGTTGAAGGGCCTAACAAATATAACCCCAATCAATTTATGACTTCTCAAAATCTACTCTAAAATTTTTTTAAATGAATTTTTAGTGTGATTTTTTCTCCAAGATCTAGTGTATTTGAGGCTCATTTCCAAGAGCCCTCAACACTACGAAAGTCAAGATTGCAATGGGTACCTTTGTACAAAATCTTGAATAGAAAAATCATAATCATTCATTTTCAAAATTAGACTTCAAAAAGAAGCTTTCAAAAATATAAACTACTAAAAATAGCAATTTGGTAAGGTTTTATTTAACTTCAAAGTTTCTTCAACACCACATTTGGGTGCCTTTGGCATTTAGGGGTTAAGGAATCTGTGATCAATTATACTATCTGTAACATGACCCTAAACCCTAAACGTAATACTTATACTGGGTCATGACTATGCTCTTTCATGAGCAATCTCACTGCGAGGGTCCTCAGGAGATAAATGACTTGTCCACAAAGCAAATCCTCAAAAAGAACAGATACTTAAAGGTGGAGATATTTAAAATTCTACATAATTATACTCCGTAATGACAAGTCTCTTCATACATATATGAACTAAAACTTATCACACAGATGAGACAAGTTAGGAATGGAAACCCTCTGCTGCTGATCAACGCCAGTGGGCCTACTCTGTACACCTAACCACAGAATACGCGTCCTTGGAAGAGCTCTAGGCTGCTCTTTGCTAGAGCTTGAGACTAGAACAATGGTTGAACGTTTAGTAAGAGCTGGCTTAGTTTACTCAGAATTGCACCCACATATTTTACAGTTATGGCTCTAGGTTGCAGAATTCTAGCAGGGTGTTTATACTCAGTTTCGATATGGACCAAATCCAAAGTCAACGGGATTTTTCAATAAGAAAAGCTCAATGCTAAGTTGAAATAGATTATGTCGGCTGTTTCAACGCAAGTCCAAAATAAGCGAGTGCTTTCATACCGTAGCTTGCATCTCTCTTTTTATCTCGGTTATTCTTGCAAGTTCGACGATTAGACTTGTGACAAAAACATTGTCTTATCTATCTGCGAATCCAGGTAAGACAAACCCTAAACTGTGGACATTTGAGTCGATGCCATGTATTCTCATTGAACACGTGGTCAATGACTTTTCTTTCGAATGGTGAATGCTAAAGATTTGCTTGATCAGTGATCGAATAACCACGTGCAAATGCTCCTTGAAGAGAAGGAAATTTTGGTTTGAAGGAAGTGCAAAACCTACCTAGACCAATGATAAATGTTCACTGGTGATTGAAATGCTCCATCCAAATATATTACTTCTTTTCGGTCACATATATAGCCTGCTTCGACACCGTTGTTTTCATGATGAATCTCACTGCAAGTTTGCTGAGGAGAACAATGGCATTCCACCAATCCAGAACTCAAAATAAACAGAAATAAAGAGATGGAAGATACCATTATAATGATCAAAATTATGTCCCGCAGTACATACAAGAACTGAAAGCCATCAGATAAGACGGCTCAAGGAATGGAATATCTCTGCAGCTGGTCATTGCCAATGGGCCTACTCTGTACAGCTAAATAATTTCACACCTTTATCAGGATCGATTGCTTCATCGTAGGAATTGAAGTGGTCCATGTTCACCTCTAGCAAGGAATGAAGTGAACACAAGACAGTAAACAAGCAATACATGCTACCTTCATATTTCTCTCATATATTACACCAAAAAAAGGGAACCCCAAGATGAGGATCCAGGGCTCCTCAACAACGTGAATGAGTCAAAAGCCACTACAATTGGTGGCCGCAACTAGCTCTAGTACACTGTACAAATCGCTGCCTGCGAATACATTGCGGCAATAATCTGACTCGCCATTTTTACAAAAGCCGGAACTGTCCTCTAGATGACGTGCGTGGTGTGTCGGCGGCGGCCAGCACCGCTGAGGTTGTTTCGGATGCGTCGCAGGTAAAAGAGCGGGTTGAGCGAGTTCATGCGAGCCCTGGTGTGGGCCCTCTGGTGGGCCACGGGGTGCGCCACTCGGTTCTTCTGCCATCGCAGCCTCGCCATGGGGTTGTATCTGCAACACCCAACGCAACACAGCACAATGCAAATCAGCAATTGGGCTACAGTATCAACTAATATCTTGGCTAACTCGGGGCACAACCAGCACGAGCATATACAACAATCACATCATATTTCAACAGCAGCAACGAGGGTGGATTCAAATCGTGGTTGTGTGGTGGTAGTGCAAATTACCTCTGCAATCGCCACCGTGCGTTTCCGCGGGGGTGAGTGGCAGCGGCGACATGAGCATCGGCAGATCGCAAGGCGTCCATAGCTGGATAGCTTCTATTGAATCTGGTACAGCAGCTCGGACTCTAGAGAACAATGCAATGCAAGGCCTGCGAAAATCTGAGTGAGTTGAGAAGAAAAGTTGAGGATGGGCAGTGAAATTGTGTTCCTGGTGTGGGGAAGGGCAGTTAATATGCAAGTGGCCATGGAGGATGCGAAGGACAGGTGTCGTGCGCTCGTGTAGCTGGCACTTTGACACGTCAGAATGTGGTCGGTTGGATGCATGCCACGTTGAAGACTCTGACTGGTTACGGAAATTGTACGGATATGTATGATGAAGTGTTCGGTGAAGAGTAATTATGTACGGATTTTGTGTTACACCTGGTCCTCTCAAGGTTCAACAGTACTGTAGTTGTCTGGTGACTAATAACAGTCCATTCTGTGTGTTCAGACTGATGAATTTCCGAGTTTCTAAGAGTCATGAAACATTTGTAGTTGTCATTTGCTCTTACCAAAGCCGTCTTTCACTCAAAGATTAGCTAAATTGCTATTGACGAGTATATTAGTTTTAGGGCATTTACGTCGAGTTGATTTGAATAGTTCCCGAAGTCAATTAGCAGTGAAACAGAATAAATCGCAAGGACGGTGAAGTATAATACTTAGGGACTAACACATCATCAAATGAGACATACTCACGTACTTCGAACCATGGCCTTTTCCGCTGGTTACTTGCGGAATTGGGGTCCACAAGAGTGCTTAGTTTCTTTAAATTGACCACAATGTCAGCTGAATAACTTATGCATAGACAGATTGTGTTGGGTATTCAACAAAATAATGCCCCAAATGCACGAGGCAGCCCTTTTCATGGCTTGCATCTCTCATTAACGTTTTTCTTGCAAAGCAGCTGACATACAAACTTGCGACGTGAACATCAACGTGCACACCCATGTAAAGCCTATACCCTGAACCGTGAAAGCCGATGCCGTTTAGTTTTAAGAACTCCGTGAGCAATTATGCTGTTTTAATAATTGCAACTCATAAAGGTCTCTTTCATCATGGATCAAGGACTCATTACACGCTCCTTACAATTTACAAATACTGCAGTACATGAAGAGAAGGAGGTCAGTTCCAGGAGGCACTGAAAAAACAACCTAGACTAATGATAGATTATTGCTCATGATTGAATTGATCCATGCAAGCATAGGTCCATTCATATACTGGGTCACATATAACCTGCTTCAATATGACCGTATCCTTTACTTTCATGGTTGATCTCGCTGCAAGTGCTGAGGAGATCAATGACATTCCACCAAGCCAGTACTCACAATGAACAGGAATAAAAAGATGAGAATATTTAAAACATCTTCCTTTTTAATGATCGCAATGTCCCTTAATACAGACAGGAACCAAAACTCAAACAAGCTCATCATCACACCGATGAGACGACTTTAGGAATGGAAAATCTCTGATGCGGATGCCAATTATGGACCTACTCTGTACTGTACAACTAACCAATATCACAATCGGCTGCTTCTCCGTAAGAAATGGTTCAAGTTCACCTCCTCACCTCTTGTAAGAAATGCAGGAGTGTACACGAGCCCGTATACCAAACAAGGTATGCTACCTACGTGATTCTTTCATGTATTTACAGAAAAATCGAATCCTAGTACTGGGACTCAGGGTTACACAAGAATGTGAATGATTCAAGCGCCACTACGAATGGTGGTTGGAACTCTGCACTGTACAAATATCTGCCTGCGAATACATTGCGGCAATAATCTGACTCGCCATTTTCACGAAAGCATACGAGTCCTCTAGATGACGCGCGTGGTGTGTCGGCGCCGTCCGGCCCCGCTGAGGTTGTTTCGGATGCGTCGCAGGTAGAAGAGAGGGTTGAGCGAGTTCATGCGAGCCCTGGTGTGAGCCCTCTGATGGGCCACGGGGTGCGCCACTCGGTTCTTCTGCCATCGAAGCCTCGCCATGGGGTTGTATCTGCAACACCCAACGCAACACAGCACACGTCAAATCAGCAATTGGAACTACAATATCAACTAATGTCTTGGCACAACAGCATTAGCATTCACAACAGTGACACCAGAATTCAATGAGGGTGGATTCAATTCGTGGTTGTGTGGTGGTAGTGCAATTTACCTCTGCAATCGCCACCGCGCGTTTCCGCGGGGATGAGTGGCAGCGGCGACATGAGCATCGGCAGATCGCAAGGCGTCCATAGCTCGATAGCGCTACTATTGAATCTGGTGCAGCAGCTTTAGACTAGAGAAAAATGTAGTGCAAAGCCTGATTCAAAACAATCTTCTGCTGGAGTTAGCGAAAGTCTGAGTGAGCTGAGAAGGAAAGCGGAGGATAGACGGTGAATTTGTGTTCCTGGTGAGGGGAAGGGCAGTTATTATGCAAATGGTGAAGGACAGGTGTCGTGCGCTCGTGTAGATGGCACAGTGACACGTCAGAATGTGGTCAGAATTCATTCATGGATGCATGCCACGTTTACGACTCTGACTGGTTGGCAAATTGTACGGATATGTATCATGTACTGTGGAAGAGAATTGTACGGATCCAGTGTTCGGCATACACCTGGGGACCAGACCAGGGAGGATTGACCTCCTTATTGCCCGTGTTTTGCCACTGGAGAACTGAAAACACTCCAGTTTTTTATTTGCCACGCACGAAAAAATTTGGAAATTCTGAATTCATGTAGGCCCCAAATTAGCTCTGCTGTGAGTAGAAATACAAAATTTATGTGGCATAAAATAGGGGGTAAGAAGGGAGTCAATCCTCCGTAGCCATATACAGTACACTTGCACCTGTCTAGAGTTTAGTTGTGACAAAAGGTTTACCCTTGAAATGTTCATAATGATGTTTTGTGTCCTTTGAATGACATCAAGTAGGAAAAAAACATTTTTTCATCCAATTTTTTTGGGAGTTGTTTGAGTGCATTTTAAGTGAATAGTATTGAATATTTCTTCACTATTGTATCATTGTCTTTTCAAAAGAAGAAGATACTTAATCCATGGATCACCTTTGCAATGTATTTTGGGTACTTCTTCCTTTTGGCACTTAATGTGAATTTTAGCCATGAAAATGATATTTCTTGAACTTGGATTCAACTAATGAAATGAAAGTTATCAAGTTTGGTTTCTACTCCAATTGGAAAATTCAAAATATCCGTGAAATCAATATTTTATTTCAATTTGAACATTGAACCTACGATTGTGGTTTGTTGATTTCTTGAGCATATTTTGTATTTGATATGAATTTTCTTCATTTTTTCCTTCATAGAATTTCAAATTTTCATGCCTCATAGAAACATATGGTTTCATTTTTGAAAAACAAATACAAAAATTTCATTCAAATATGATTGCAAAATAGCATTAAATAGATTGAAGGATTGTAAGGCATGTTATCCATGGTCATGGGCCCCTCCTTCTAAGATTAATTTATTTGGTGTTATGAATTTTGTTATGAATATTTAAAAATTTATTTTGATATACCTTTCATAAAATTCGTAAGTTCTATAGTAGAAGAACCTTTTGTTTCACTCTAAAAAATCTTGAAGGAATGGTTGTAATGTATTGTAAGTCACTGAGAAAGAATAATTTATACTTTAACATCAATAAATAACATTGCAGAGAAGAGACCCTAGCCTCATTAGTTAACCCCTGAGCGCCCCACCTCCCCAAATTTTGCCTCTCTAAATTCTTTTTTTGGCAAATGCTCTATAGATGATGGATGTACTGCAGAGAAAAGTTTACAAGGACAAGAGGGGGTACTAGAGTAATGCTAGGGAGTGGAGGATGTAGGTACAGTATGACGTACATCGGCTTGCAGGGCATTCATTTACTCGACATTAGAAGATTTTTTAGGCCTCCAAGAGACTGCGAGTTATCTGGCCCTGGGAACACTAGGAACACGTTGGGAACAGTAATCTGACGTGGTCACGCGAGTGCCACGTCAGAAAATAATAAAAAATTAATTTTTTAATAATCTTTTTCAAAAAAAAAATTTCAAATTTTTTTTCAAATTTTTTTAATAATATTTTTATTTTTATTTATTTTATTTATTTTTTATTTTAATATTTTGATTGTTCCTAGCTGCGGGAACAGTCCTGAAATGGCCCTCTGCAGGCTTCAAAATTCTTCTAATGAGTTTTTGCATTTATTGCATTTGTAGTGAAGGTCGTGCCCGGATCACCTACCAGAAGCACCGGCTACAAGTCGGACTTTAGAGCAAGACTTGACATACACAAATCTCAGCGAATTTCCAAAGTTATTGACCCACCCCAATTTCAAGGCCAAGTTCATTTTCAACTGAGGTTTGACCTCTATAATCTTTTGAACCGTACAGTGAAACCTTGCACAATTTTGGCAAAACCAGCCCATGCCAACCTTCTCCAAAATTCAACGGTCACCTCTCATGGATCTCATTTTTGAAGCTCCAGTGACAAATTGTTTGTCAACATGTCCCTGGTGCCTCCATTTCGGGATTCACACTCTGGGCGCTCAGGGATTAAGAATGTTATGTTGGATTTCATTATCCTTTCTAATATCATTCTACACACTAAGTGCAATCATATCCAAGGTAGAAGACCCATACAACCATGGCATAAATTTCACAACTTGTTCCAAAATTTGGAGGACTACTTTCCCTAATTTTTGGTTGTCAAAATGGCAACTTCCGAATATTTTGGTTTTTGAAATTGGCTACCTCTAGAATTTTTAGTTGTCATAATACTATTTCTACAAACACTTGATTTTATCTCAAAATTTAAACTACAAACCCAAAGGCCTATTAAATACATAAAATCTAATATTCAAGATTGACATCGATATGTCAATTTTTGCATTCTAGTAGTGGAAAAATATTCACCAACACAAATGAATAATGAAAGTGCCTATTTTTTTACACCATACCAATTTTATTCATAATTACATTTCATTTCCCATTTGTATTTTTAAAAATTTAAAATTCAAACTACCTTTTCTAGTGATGATTATTTAATACGATTTAGAGCATCAGTTTAGATTCAAAAACATCAATAGGGACACTATAATGTTATGTAGAGGCCTACAATGAAGTGGTTGGGTTTTTTTTGCACCTCAACCTCTATTCCACATGTAAAAACTGAAAGTAGATGTGTCACTACAATTTTCACACTACTATGTTGTTTGGTTGTGTGATCTTGTTGATTGTAGTAGGGAAGGTTTGCACTTCCTTCTTAGCATGTTTTGAGACAAATGCACTAGATGTGACATGTGAGAAGTTCTTGCAACAATGACCTTCTATAATAAAGAAGATGATAACAGTTGGGTTGGGGCCAAGTTCCATTGCTAACAACAGCCATCCTGGTAGAGTACTTGACAAGCAATCATCTTTGTCTAATTAAGGATGTTTTTAGTTTTGAAAATCTCTTTGACGAGAAACTCTCCCAAATTGAAAATTCTGGGGTAGATTTTGAGAAACCAGAGAGCTTTGAGGCTCCAAATGGATTGCTTTCCTAAAGAAGAAAAAAAATCCAAGTTTTTTTAAGAAACAACTTTGACGCCTTCGAGTAGGAAGCATCATGGTTCATTCAATTGAAAACATATATTTATCTAGGAAGTAAAGAAAGCCACTTAGTGGGCCCTTCAATTTCTACGTTTCATAAAAATCCTACCTACGGGGAGGATTTTGACAAAATGTAGATTACAATTGGAAGGCCTACTAAGTGACTTAGTGACTCCTTACTTCCACACAACTTCCACAACAAACTCAGATTTTCTTATGAAACAACTCCGATGCCCCTTTTTTGGCACATTGAACACGCCCAATGAATGGGGAGAACTAATGGCTATAATAATATGACACAACTAATTCATTTTCCCAAATTGCAAATCAAAACTTTAGGCATATTACTGGTCATTATTTCAAAAAATGTTCTATTTTAAGTAAAACTACAAGGAATAATTAAAGATTATCTATGAAGAACCATTTTCCAATTAAAAACTATGGTTACCAACCTGGTTTCTTCTTGAACACTGAACACATCTACTAAGGTAGATGCACTAATAACCAATCAGGCCCAGTATTCAACCTGTAGGGTGTGTTATTTCCAACCAAGGCTAGAACTCAAACTTGAAATGTGTGTTTTCTGTCCTTTTCAAGGTAGGGATTATTAAGGTCATGACACATGCCTCCCAAGTAGTGAACAAGAAAGAAGTTTGGCTATGATTGGAATTGAAAGACTTTAGACATTAGCTATTAGTCAAGAGTACATTTTGGCTCTCAAAATTCATAGTAATTTCAATTTTGGGAATAAAATTCTGAAAATTTTGCTATCCCCATATTTTCTATCTTCCTACATTAGAAAAATTTTCACCACGTCATACTTCGTACGATCTGCTTGAAAATTGCTTAATCCTTAAAGGTTTTTGACTATGTTTTCACCAAAACTACTCCAAAATTGCCATTTCTAATACAAGTACCAAATTTTAGAAAAAAAACATTTTTCAACACATGTAATCATAGGAAGTAGTACATTGGTTTAAAAAGATGTGGAAAAAATTTCAGAATTTTCCACCATGTAAATTGCAAGATATTAGCATTTGAATTGACAAAACCCCTTTTTTTGTCCCTGCGAAAAAACGGGTAGCTGCTCTTCACAAGGTCACATTTGTATGAAAAAATGTCCAAAATGGTGGTTACTCTTTGGATTCTTTTTTCAAGACAAGTTGGCTTCATGCTTAAAAATTTCAGATCATTTAAAATTGTACAACATATAGGAAAAATATAGTAAGTAGAAAGAGGTAGAGAATGACTCAAAGTACTAAATTGTCAAGAATTTTGTTATGGAATTGAAAAATGTCAATCCCAACGGTTGTAGTGTTGTAATAAATAACCTGTATCCAATTTTATTTTATTTTATTCAAATATATTGAAAATTGAGTGAAATAAAGGACTTCAAATTTTATTTTAGAGTAGAGATTCCATAACTACCCTCAAACTAAAACTCCTCATAACTTTTGACTCATTAATTCAAATGGAATGATTCAAATCTTTCCATGTATATATGAATCTATGGAACCAAATTCAAATTTTTATTTTTCAAATATGTGTTTCTTGAAGAAATTTTTTGAGCTGCCTAGGCTGCCCACCAATTGTGGAAAATTACGTATCATGCAATAAGTTTCTAACCATGTAGTCAAAAGTTATGAAAATTGTTGGGCCTTGAAGCTACACCTTGGGCACATCTTGTGTGAAAATTTTGAAGAAAAATAATAAAAATTCCATTTGTAGTGAGTTGCTCAAAATCGCTATGTTGCCAAAAAATGGTATTTGGTCCTTTAGGGGTTAAATGATCAGTTATCGTAATGGAGCATCTACCTTATTGTAACCACAAAGGGCAAAAAGTTTTGTCATGTGAGTCGAACTAACTTACAGATCAATGATGCAAAACTTTTAGAGTGTTGGTTCAGCGTGTTGCACTAAGGGTTGCTCTCAGAGCAAGCCCAATGTGAACACGGAGAAACGTATTATATTGAGTTTTTGAAGCGCAGGGAGGCGGATCTCATTCCGTTCCTCCAACTTTTAGAAAAAAATGGCCCCAATGCAAAGCCTGCAAGGCAAACTTCAAATGGACTTTCCACAATATAAAAAGAAGAAGAATAAAAGATTCTAAATTGAAAAAAAGACATTTCATGCAAAAAGGGGAGCTTCAATCAATCGGGGCATACATTACAAGGTTTGAAAAGGGGAGACATTTATAACTTTTGTTATTGTGTGCCACCTTGCGGGCTCTTCAAATTCTCTACAATTACCGAGCAGTGGATGGAATTTGGCGGGTCCGGTATTAAAGAGAGACCCATGCCGTGTGCATTGGGGCCGTGTTTATTTTTTTGGCACGGCATTATGGAGTTCCGTGCTTCTTCCAGTACAGCATTGGAGACTGTATGTTGAATACGCCACTGCGGATCATGGCTTTGGAGGAATCTAGCATTGGCCGCAATAACTTAGAAAGCATCAAAGCAAATGATCAACAATCTGGTCTGGCATAGCAACGTGGCATCATCTGGCAGTAGAAACCTGGAGTTCCATCTGATACTGACACGTGCCTCCGAGGTCCAACACTATATTAAACCCGTACCGCCCTGGGACGTAATCATCTCCAATCCGCAGCATTCGATCTCACAGACTTCCTTGCATTTCTCAATCCACTCTACCTTCAGTCTCAGCTCACTCAGATTTTCGCTTTACTCCAAAAAGATCGTGTAGAATATTCTCGCACCCAATTCGATAGTACTGTTAGCGATCACCAGCTATGGACGCCTTGCGATCTGCCGATGCTCACGTCGCTGCTGCCACTCATCCCCGCGGAAACATGCGGTGGCGATTGCAGAGGTAACGAACATTGACACCGCCCAACCGTGAATTGAATGTGTACCCCTCGTTGCTGCTGTGGAATTGTGGTGGAATTGTTGTGAATGCAAATGTGGGTTGTGCCCGGAGTAAGCAAAGATGGTTGATATTGAAGTGTTGTTGAAGTGCTGATTTGAGATTTGTGCTGTGGTGTTTTGGTGGTGCAAATACAACCCCATGGCGAGGCTTCGATGGCAGAAGAACCGAGTGGCGCACCCCGTGGCCCACCGGAGGGCTCATACCCGGGCTCGCATGAACTCGCTCAACCCTCTCTTCTACCTGCGACGCATCCGAAACAACCTCAGCGGTGCTGGCCGCCGCCGCCGCACCACGCACGTCATCTAGAGGACTTGCTTTTGTGAAAATGGCGGGAGATGATTGCCGCAATGTATTCGAAGGGATTTATTTGTACAGTGTACTAGTGTTCCGGCCACCTATCATTGTGGCGCTTGAATCATTGATTTTCTTGAGTGACCCTGAGTCCTCATCTCAGGGTTCCATTTTTGTGTACAATATGAGAGATACATGAACGTAGCAAATATTGTTTGCGCTCCTGCAGTTTTTGCAAGAGGTGGACACGGACCATGGCTTACGGAGAAGCAAGCAGCGTACTGTCACGGAGGTTTGCGATTGGTTAGGTGTACAGAGTAGGCTCGTTGGCATTGATCAGGAGCAAAGATTTTCCATTCTTAAAGTCGTCTCCCGTGTGATGGGATGGATGTTCCTGTTTGTAGTAAGGGACATTGTGATCTTTGGGATAAAAGGAAGGATTTAATTATCTTCCATTTTTTTATTTCTATTGTGACCCAATTTAACAGTACCTGCTAGGGTTCGGCATGATGGATCATGGATTCCATGAAACGAAATGGTTGCGGCTACGATATTTGGAGACTTTGCGCGGTTACGTTACAGCAATAAGAAGCACGAAAATCTTAAGGAAATTCGAAGATTGCACCACTTGAAATGTAACTGAGACACGCAAAGGATGTAGCACATTGTGTGCACATAGACCAGAGTACATGGGTTCTCTTCGAAGATAAATAAGAGGATGTTTGTTCCAGAAGTCTGTGGGCCACCTGACTTGCAAGAAAAAGGAATTTCAAAGAGCGATGCGAGCTGTACGGTAATAAACAATTGGTGTACTCGGGACAATTGTTAGGACGCACAATACCAGGAATCCCTGCTTGAGATGTTCAGGTGACTGGAAATGATCGAGCAGAAGAGGTACAACAAATCTATATGAATTTGGGCTTCGGTGCGAGCGAATGACAACTGCGAAGCACAAAACATTTCAAGAGCTGGAGAACTAATGAGTCTGTACGTAATTGCCAGGGATGGCAACAATACTGACCTCCTACTTAATAAATTCCATCATAAGGTTTCTTTCAGCATGGTAAGCAATTTGCTTCCTTTGGTATAGAGCTTCGGCGCAGGTGGCGATTTTAGTAGAGGCTGGGGCTCACGAATCCATTAACAATTGCCAGTATTCTCTGTAAGGTCACTGGGGCGCTATTCGTCAGGCGGATTTCTGCTGAGCGCATCTGCTAGATGATAATCGAGACCGCTTTAAAGGATTCAGGAGATCATTCTGTAAGATACTGAAGAGAGAAGTGAACTGTATAGAGCTTTGTTAGAGGCAGGACTTGATTGTGCAATACTGGTACGTACATCACGGCTCCAATTCTTTCTGATGCGATTCACCCAATGTATAGGACTTCATTTTGAGTTATTCTTATATTAATGAGCGAATCGAAGATTCCACAAAACTACATGATAGGCAGTGAACAAGCAAGTTGAAGACGCCAGTTAGTGCACTGTGAGGCGTAAAATATTAGATTGAAGAAAGTTATTAGAGAAACAGAAGGCGCTCTGATCACAAAGCAAGCTAGAAATCAATTTCAGCATAGCATTGAGATTGTTATTATGAAATTCAGTGGAATTTGGATATGGTCCAAATCCAAACTGAGTTTGAAACACCCTGATACAATCCTGAAACCTCGGGCCACTACAGCAAAATGTGTGCATGCAAGTCTGAGCAAAGACAACCCTAACTACACATTTAACGACATTGTAGTCTCAAGTACTTTAGTGGCGTTGAGAAGACAATCCGATTAACTTCCAGGGACGCGGATTCCTGCAAAGAGTTCATTCAAGGGCTCAGCAATAGACATGAAACTTCTGCAACCTCCAATTGGGTTCACCCTTTGTAGCAATAATCCATCCCAATTGATTTGGAATTGCAGTTCCATGATATATATCAAAATGGAAGGAAGTAGACGGACGACAACTTACCCTGGCAAACGAAGCCTTTGGGGACGGCAATGCGGCACTTCTGAGGGATGGCAAGAGCGATGCGCGGCACCACGCGCTGCGACTTGGCCAGCGGGTGCGAGAGCAGCGAACACAAGCACTTGGCGCCAGGCAGCCCTTTGCCCATGCTGGCGACGTTGGCGCAGCACTGCTTGGACGGCGTCACTTTGGCGTCCTTGCTGGCGGCGATGCACGGCGCCAACTGCACAATGTTGCAGCCCGCGGCCGAAGTCCTGCCCACCATCGCCTCCGAGGCCACCAGCAGCACCACGCACCACGCAACAACCGCGACCTGATGGAGCTTCATTGTGCTCGCTGGTGTCACTGAGCTCGTCCTTTGCACCGATTCAGCAGTCGACTAGAACTGGCTGAATTCTCAGATCAATCACAAGTGCCTGGCTCGCTGATGGGGATGTGAATTGAGAGAAGATGGAGCACAATTTATACATAGCATTTTAGCTTACCAGGATCCTTTTTTAGAGAATTGAAATCTCTGGTTTCGCTGGAGTCAGAAATTTTATCATTTTCATTGATTGTCAGCGACTTGGTTCATTACAGTTGCTGTGAAAAATAGTGAGTGCAGTACGTGATTTGGTCGATGCGGCGCTAATCACTGTGAGTTGAAAGTCAATTCGTTGTTGGGTCAAATCATTATGTTTTCACCTAAGTGAGAATGTCAACTGCAGTAATGAGCAGGAAGTCAACCACAATTTGGTGAATATTTGGTGGTGAATCATTGTTAGAGATGCAATGGTGGACAGAACCAGCAAAGAACGGCAAGTTCAACAACGCAAATTATCTGCCGGAAGTTGCACATACGTAAATTATCATTCGTCAGCACTTGACAAAGCAACCGAGGAGATCACGTTTAGGATAGAATGCTGTTTTAGAAAGAAAAACAACAGTCTCATGAAGAATTGAAGCTTATATTAGTTGAAATCTGATCAGAAATACCTTGTGATCACGATTATGTCCAATGTGGATGCCATGTGAACTCGAAACAGATAGATTGAACCTAAGGTTCGTGGACCTACTTAACCCCATTTTTTGTGCGCAGGAGAACTTGGTGGTCAAATGATAGTTAGTTTTTTAAGATTGTTAGCCTCCTTGAGAGAAAACCAACCCTAGTTGTTTTGTAGTTTTTCAGTGTTCAACAATATTTGATGAATTTTCAAAGTTGAAAACATAGCATGCCTATTCATGGCATGAAACTTCCTTAAACAGCTTTCGGAAAACTAATTTTCACATTGGATGTGAACTTCTTGGTTGCTTTTAGTTTGACAGGAAGACAAACCTACTCCTAAGACATAGTTTTTCCCTCTACTTATATAGTGACATAGAAGTGTAAACATTGTGAAACTTGGCAAAAGTTAATGAGGTTTTGTAAAACTTGAACATTGTTTTCCAATTCTAGGCATAGCATAGAAGTCTGCCCTTTCATTAGCTAGTGTAACAACTTACATTTGTAAAGAAATTCTAAAGAAAACAGTGAGGAACAAAATTATTCACTAAGGTAGGTGCACCCAAATGTGCCATCTTTACTCCAAAATCAATTGTGTACATATGTAGAAGAAACCATTTTAGAACCAAACTTTGTTCCTTTACTTTTACATATAGTATCCAAATGCCACATTCTCTAGTGCGTTGGAACAAGAACATATGAAAATTTGACAAGTATAATAATAGTAACTAGGCTCAATAGCAAAAAGTGGTGTTTTTGGAAGTAGCCACCTTAAGTTACCATTGATGAACTTTCATGAGCACCTCTACCAAATAGAATTCATTTATTTTCTGGTAAACCATAACTTAGTTTTTTCTCCCATAAATTTCCCATCTTGCACACTCTAACTACCACACAATTTATTTATTTTAATTTATTTATTGTATTAATGGCCAATTTTATTAAAATGGCATTATTCCATTAATTTGGCACTTTTAATAAGGCAGACCACACAGTCTGAACTGTTAAATCTATACCAGAATCTATACCAGTACTAGATTTTTGAAATCTATATCAATCATAGATTTTTCAGACTGCGCGGTTTGATATCTATGCCAATCCTAGATTTCTGAAATCTAAAACTAACCTAGATGTTAGTAATGTAAACTTATCCTAGATGCTATGGTCTGAAAATGGCAAATGGAATACCGCCATTTTATTGAAATTCACCACACTAAGGTAAATCTGCCTAAAACTAACATCTATTGGAAACCACCAAACTACTTTTGACTCCAATTCTACCACCAAATCCATCCAAATCCACTTACTTTACTGACAAAATCAAATCATTAATGCTGCAAAGAATAACGTGTCAATTTTTCATTGGTCAATACTTAAGTACTAATAGAGACAAGGAAGGATGGTTATAGGTTGTTAAGAAGATGCATTAGGGGAGATTTGAGGGCTGGGAGGGGCCGTTTCAGGCTGTTCCCGCAGTTGGGAACAGTCAGAATATAAAAATAATTAAAAATAAAATAAAAAAATAAAATAAATAAAATAAATATTAAAATATTATTAAAAAAATAAAAAATATTTAAAAAAAATATTTAAAAATTAATTTTCTGACGTGGCACTCTCTCGGCCACGTCAGATTACTGCTCCCAGGCTGTTCTCAGGGTTCCCAGGGCCAGATAACTCGCGGGCTCTTGGAGACCTCAAATCTCCCCTAATGTTTATGACTACTCTATGGGCAAGTTTTGTAATTTCAGGTCAGCTCTCTTAAAAAATTCACAGAAATTACAATTTTAATCGAAAAATTATAATTCCACTTAAGTTTGATTTGTGAAACAAGCACACACCTCTGAAAAATGTGCGTCCTTCTTGGAATTGACCCTAAGGTATTCGGATTGCAAATCAAGGTGGCAATAGGCTTGTCCACCTCGATCAGGGTGGATTGACCCCCTCGCTTGGCCATTCAAAATTTGCAAAAAAAAATTTGTGCAGAAAACAGAGTCGGCCCGCAGGGCCGAGCGAGGGGGTCAGTTCACCCGGGCCTCTACCTCAACCTCTTCGCCCAAGCTCTGGGTCCAATAATCCAATTACGAACCAGACAACTCCAGAGATCCAGGTGGCAGGTGTAGGCGCAACACTATCCGTACACTACTCTTCAGAGTACTGGTACACTTGATCCGTACAGGATCCCCACCAGTCAGAGCCGTCAACGTGGCATGCATCCCACCCCCCAACATTCTGACGTGTCACAGTGCCAGCTACACGAGCGTAGGACACCTGTCCTTGCCAACCTCCATGGCCATTTGTATAATAACTGGCCTCTCCGACAAGAGTACTCACAAGTTCACTGGCTTCTCGTTCCTTCTCATTTCCCTCAGATTTTCGCTTACTCTTGAATATTGTTTCGAAGCAGCGCTTGCATTGCATTATTCTCGTAGACTTACTCTAGCCTGAACCTGGAGCTCCAGATTCAATAGTAGCGCTAGCCAGCCAGCTATGGATGCCTTGCGATCTGCCGATGCCCATGTCGCCGCTGCCACTCACCCCCGCGGAAACGCGCGGTGGCGATTGCAGAGGTAACTTACACGACCACCACACAACCACGATTTGAATCCACCCTCGCTGCTGCTGTTGAAATATGGTGTGATTGTTGTATATGCTCATGCTGGTTGCGCCCCGAGTTATCCAAGATTTTAGTTGATATTGTAGTCCAATTGCTGATTTGCATTGTTCCTCGCATTGTTCTGTGTTGCGTTGGGTGTTGCAGATACAACCCTATGGCGAGGCTTCGATGGCAGAAGAACCGAGTGGCGCACCCCGTGGCCCACCAGAGGGCTCACACCAGGGCTCGCATGAACTCGCTCAACCCTCTCTTCTACCTGCGACGCATCCGAAACAACCTCAGCGGGGCCGGACGGCGCCGACACACCACGCACGTCATCTAGAGGACTCGTATGCTTTTGTGTAAATGGCGAGAGATTCATGAATGCCGCAATGTATTTGTAGGCATGATTTGTACAGTGTAGAGTTCCGACCTCTATCCTAGTGGCGCTCGAGTCATTCTCGTTTTTGAGAGACCTTGAGTCCTCATCTTAGGATTCCATTTTTGTGTACTACACGAGAGAATTATGAAGGTAGCATATATTGCTTGGTTTACGGTCTTGCGTACACTTCTGCATTTCTTGCGAGAGGTGGACATGGACCATATCTTACGAAGAAGCTGAGCAAGCGATCGTTACTGAGGTTTAATTGAAGTTGGTCAGGTGTACAGAGTAGGCCCATTGACATTGATCATCATCAGAGATTTTCCATTCTTTACGTTTTCTCATCTATTTGATGAGTTTTTAGTTCCTATATCTATGAAGGGACACAATTGTGATCTCAATAAAGGTTGAATATTGTTATCTGTCTCTTTTGCTTTTTTGTCCATTATGAATACTGGCTTGCGGTATATTGCCATAGATCTCCTCAGCATCCTTTGCGGTGAGAGCATCCATGAAAGTGAAAGGATATGTGCTAACATGAGAATTACAATTAGGGTTTAGATTCATTCTTGAAAAAACTGATTCGTCACAGATTCCATAAAACGAACTGGCTGCGTTCACGGTACTCGAGATATTGCGCGGTCACATTACTGCAATAAGAAGTGAGGAAGTCTTAATCCCAAAAATTTGGAAGGAGGAAAGTTCACGCAATCAACCGGAAGTACGTTAACGTGCTCGTCCAGTGAGACATGACTGAGCAGCCTTTTTTTTTTTGCACCATGGAGCCAGATTGCACCATTTCAAAATAAATGTTTACTTTTCGCCACATATAAGTAAGTTTTTTTTGCTAGAATTTTTCATTTCTAATAAAAATGTGGATGAAGTTGTCAAATGTGGATGAAAAAATACATGAATATGATTGAAAAGTGTTTTTTGTTTCAAAAGATGGAAAAATGCAAAAAAACAATGATTCACCAAATTTTAAGTGATTAGCATCCCGGCACTTTCTCCAAAAGTAAAAAAAAAAGGTCGGACATGAGTGGCAAGATCCTAACAATGTAGACTAGTGGGACTTCTCCTTGGAAAGATTTGACCCCTATGACCAAGGTAGTAACCACAATACTCCAATTGTTGAACCAATAGGCGTGTTCTTTGTTTTTAGTGAAGTCATCCATTGGACCTTCTAGGTCTTACTACAATGTCATTTAAGAAAATTTCAACCTTTTGGAGGGCTGCTCTAGAGTGATAATCCAAGCTATTTCAAAGCTTGGTCTGTCACTTTGGAAAAGTACTGCAGTGAGCAGTCAACGAAGTTGACTACTCGCCGAAACAGTCAGATTTTGCGATTTAATTTTTTTTTTTTTAAGATTAAAAAATTAAAATTAAAATTAAAAAAATAATTTTAACTCTTAAAAACTCGGTTCCTACGCCATTGCCACTGCAATTTCAAGTGGGCGGAAATAGGGGGAAAATGATTTTTTTAGCCCCAAAAAAACAAATTTCAAGGTACCTCGAAGGACTGTGGAGCAGCCCTTTGGAGGCCTAAAATTTTCTCTAATGCTATAAAGTATTAATTAGTTTTGGAAACACTAGAAAAATTTAAGTACTAGAAATTTAAATCTGATTATAGTAAACATAGGATTATTACTAAATATTAATATTGGTAGAGTCACTGGATTCATTCACAACAAAAGGTATTCATTCAATGTTTCAAAAGAAATTCTATAGAAAAACTAGAGCAAACAATTGTTATTGTTTGTAGTATCTTTCGGAGTGTCTTTGGTCTAGACGCCATCATTTTAACCCTAGTTTGTCCTACATTTTAACCCCTAAAGGACCAACATGCCTTTTTTGGCAATATAGAATTTTTGGGCAGGTACATGTGACTGGAGATTTGCATATTTTGGGCTGAAATTTTTATAGAAGGTGGGGACAAGGAATGTCTTTCATATGCACCAATTTTCATGACATTTGGAAATACGAGTCAAAAGTTATGGCCGAATATGTTGTTTGTTGGTCAACTCGGGCAGTTCGGGCAGATCAGAAAAAATCACTTTTTTCAAAAATAAAAATTTGAAATTGGTTTATTAGATTTATATATACATGAAAAGCTTTGAATCATTCCATTCTGATCAATGAATCAAACGTTATGAGGTTTTTTAGTTTGCGGGCAGTTATGGATTATCTACTCTAAAATAAACTTTGAAGTCGTTTATTTCACTCCATTTTCAATATTTTTCAAAAAAAACAAAATTGTAGGATGTAGATTGTTTATTACAACATTGCAACCAATGGGATTGGCATTTTTCAATTCCATAATTAACTTCTTAACAATTTAGTGTTTTGAACCATTCTCTACTTCTTTCTACTTACTATTTTTTTCCTATATGTTGTACAATTCCAAATAATCTGAAAATTTTCAAGTATGTAGCCAACTTGCCCTAAAGAATGAATCCAAAGAAGCACATCCATTGTGGAATTTTTTTTCATAATTATCTAACCTTGTGAAGTGCAGTTGCCCGGTTTTTCGCAGGGCCAAAAGAAGGACTTTTACCACTTCAAACGCTAATATCTTCCAATCTACACGATGGGAAATTTCTGAAATTTTTTCCACATATTTTCAAACTAGAATACTACAAGATCCTACGGTTACATGTATCCAAAAATGATATTTTTCAAAAATTTGGTACTTGTACTAGAAATGGCAGTTTTGGAGCATTTTTTGGGAGAACATAATCAAGGGACTTTAGAGGTTAACCCTACATTGGGAGGAAGGTGGCATGTAGATTTTGAGTTTTTTTTGCCAAACTTAGTTATATATAGCGTAAGTATAATCTAAACATGAGATCTTTATTTTTGCAAGTTTTTTTTCTACTTTCTATCCCTGTATGAACTCATCCAAAAACACCAATTAAACATGCTAATTGTATCATCGAAGAATAAACAAAAATTATTTTTTCAACATATAGATCTTCATCCATTTCTTGTAGCTCTAGTAATAAGCTCTTGAAATTTTTTATAATTCATCCAATGGATGCTTGTTCTCTTAGAGATTATAGTTCCTTTGTTAGAAATCACAAAAAAATATATCCTATTTATAGGAATAAAACAACATGATTTCTTATTATTTTGTGTAGGGGAGAAGAATTTATTATAAGATTTTTTAAAATCCTAATCATGAAAAAATTGTTAAATACAGGAATAATATTTTCAACTATGTATTGGGGGGGAGCATTGCTATAGGTTGAAGACTATGTTTCACCAAAAAACAATCCAAAACTGTAATTTCTAATGCAAAGAGGTAAGATGAAATTTTTTATTTTTCATATTTAAAAATAAATTCTTACATTACACTTGTATGAGAATGTGAGGAAAAAATTGAGTACAACTATAAACCCTTTATGTTAATTTTTCAAGAAGATGCCTTGATTGCCTACAAAACAAGATCTATCCTGACTTTTACATCACTAATTACAATGGAATGAATAAAAACTTTTTCATATCATTACAAATATGTTCTATCAGGGGGAAAAATAAAAAATTTATATCATGATTTTTTAATTTATTTTTGTTGCCCAAGCTCAAGCATTTTGAATTTAGGTGGACATAATTTTTTTTCTAGGGCATTCATTGAACCCAACATTATTCTCTTTGAAAGATAGTGTATTCCTTTACCTTCAAAAAAGGTTTCAAAAAATCATAGTACATTTTGACATCATAGGAACCTACCCAAAATCCTTCAGAACCATTTTGACTTTTGGCTTCTAACTTTTGAGCTTTTTGTGCACTTATCCTTAAGTTGAATTGGCCAGAGCAAGTGAGGGGGTCAGTTTTTCCTTCACTTTAGCATCAATTTTCTCCATTATGTGACAAATGAGGGTTTTGAATTACATGTTACTGTTTGCCACATTCTTATTCAATTTAGCATTATAAAGGGGGAAAATTGGTTGGGCAAAAAATTTGTTGATTAACCCCAAAAGGATGGGCTAGTCACCATGGAAATCAACCTTTTTGGTCCCTTGTGAATCATTTGCTTTAAAAAATACCAAGAGCACTCATTAGGGCTCGAACTATTGTACAAGGCCTTCCCTTTTCACACAAAATTCCAATGATTTTTTTGTCATCCATCAAACAATTGGTGTACGCGACGTCCTTCTAGGGTTAATGGAGGTTGTTGTATAATAGATGTTGTTGTATATTCAAGAGTCGAATTACAAATAGTAGAATGTATGTGGAAGCTCCAAATTTCCAATGCGGAAAATCAGGTCTTTTTTTTTCATTTTTTAAGAAGTGCCAAAGTGGCGATTTAAAATGTTATAGCGGTGCTCCAAATTTCAACATTCATCCACATATTGGATAGAAAATATCACATTAGCACATATCACATGTCTATAATATGGTTTTCATCAAAAATTTGATGATTTCATCTAAGATTTTTTTTAATTTGAAGTTTTTTTGGCGATTTCATCCAAGTTTTTTGGCATTTTTTAGCCAGATTATTTTTTTTTTGTTGCAATCTGGCACCAGAAAGCCAAAAAAAAAAGCCCTGGGAAAATGGTTTGAAGGAATCTTTTTCGCTTAGCATTGACAATCATAGAAAGCATCAGTGCAATCAACTGAACTGAACAACCAGCTCTGCCATGGCAATGTGGCAAGGAATCGCTATTGGGTGCACGACATCTGGCGGAAGGCAACTGGAGTACCACCTGAATTTGACACCTGGCTCCAACATCCAGCACTTCATAAACCCTTACTGTCCCAGGACATGAACATCTCCAAATTACTGTGAATTCAAAGCATTCAATCTCATAGACTGTCATACGCTGCTCAATTCACTCTTCCTTCTCAGCTCTTTCAGATTTTCGCTTACTCCAGAAGATCGTTTCGAAGTAGAGCTTGCTTTGCATTAATCTCGCACCCAATTTGATAGTTCTCTAGCTATGGACGCCTTGCGATCTGCCGATGCTCACGTCGCCGCTGCCACTCACCCCCGCGGAAACATGCGGTGGCAAATGCAGAGGTAACTGACGCTGCCACCACCCAACCGTGAATTGAATGCACCCTCGTCGTTGCTGTTGAGTTATGGTGCAAATTTCTGCGAATGCAAATGCAGGTTGTGCCCGGAGGAAACAGAGATGGTTGACATTCAAGTGTTGTTGAAGTGCTCATTTGAGATTTGTGCTGTGGTGTGTTGGTGGTGCAGATACAACCCCATGGCGAGGCTTCGATGGCAGAAGAACCGAGTGGCGCACCCCGTGGCCCACCAGAGGGCTCACACCAGGGCTCGCATGAACTCGCTCAACCCTCTCTTCTACCTGCGACGCATCCGAAACAACCTCAGCGGGGCCGGACGGCGCCGACATACCACGCACGTCATCTAGAGAGATTGGCGTCAGATGATTGCCGCAACATATTCGAAGGCAGTTATTTTGTACAGTGCAGAGTTCTGGCCACCTATTATTGTGGCGCTGGAGTAACCCTGAGTCCTCATGTAAGGGCTCGATTTTTCTGTATCAACGAAGGTAGCATACATTGTTTGGTAGACGGGCTTCGTTTACACTCCTGCATTTCTTGCAAGAGGTGAGAATGGATCAGTCGATTGTGACAGAGGTTTGAAATTGATTAGGTGTACAGAGTGGGCCCATTGCTGTTGACCAGCAGCAGAGATTTTCCAATTCTAAAGTCATCTCATCTGTGTGATGAGTTGTAGTTCCTATATGTATTGAGGCGAATTAACTCGTCAAAAGTTATTCCGCAAATCTATTCGTGAAATATATGGCTTTGGTACTAACAAATGACAACTAAGAAGCACACAACAATCCATGAACTGGAGAACTATGGAGTTTGTAATTTCTCAAGGATAGCAACAACACTGACCTCCTCCAAAATGAATGCCATCACAAGGTTTCTTTAAGCCATTAGCTTCCTTAGGTTGAGGGCTTCGGTGAAGGTGGCGATTGTAGTGGAGTAAAGGATTTATATAGGAATCCTGTTTTCAATTTTACCAATGTCCTTAATAAATTACTCGGGCGTTTCTCTACGCGGGGAATTTTCAAAGATCACATCAGCCAAGATTACGATCGAGACCACACGAAAGGATGCGGGAGATCATTCCGGAAGAGTCTGATGATAAGCGTAGCGACCACAATAGAATGGGACGGAGGAATTGAAGGACTTTGACTGCTCAATTGACACAGTTGGTGGGTCACTGCTGCATTCCATTCTGATGCGATTGCAAGCAATGGATTACCATTCTGAGTCACCTTTTATTAATGAGCAAATCGAGGATTACACAAAACCACATGGTAGCGAACACGCAAGTTGAAGACTCCAGTTAGTGCGACATGAAGGGGAAAATTCTAGATTGCAGAAACTTTAAAGGAGAAACAGAAGGCATTCAATTTTATAAAACAAGCTAGAAATCAATTTCAACATTGCACCGAGGTTTTTTTATTATGGAATGCAGTTGACTTTGGATAATTATGATCTAAATCCAAACCGAGTTTGAAACACCCTGATAGAAACTTGCAACCTCCAGCCACTACAGTAAAATGTGTGCTTGCAATTCCGAGCAAAGTCAGCTCTACCGAGAGTACACGTTCAACGACGTTGTAGTCTCAAGTGGTAGTAATGAGAAGCCAACCCGCGTAGCTACCAGGGACGGGGATTCCTGCATATGGTCCACAGAATGCAAGGTTAATAAGGACTAATTCAAATCTCGACATGAACCTTCTGCTACCCACGGCCCTGGCAGTTATACTGACACTTGTAACGTTATACATTGCATGGTTAGATGGCCGAATCAAGTCGAATTTGAAGTTCCATGATACATGAGGATGCAGAGGAGCAGACAGAGGACTGCGTAGCTAGTGCGTACCCTGGCAAACGAAGCCTTTGGGGACTGCAATGCGGCACTTGCGCTGGATGACTTGATCGAATTGGTCCAGTCACCGAGCTTGTCCGCTGCACCAATTCGATCAGCCGTGGACTGGAACCAACAATAGACACATACTGGATGCTCAAGTCAATACTCAAATCAATCACAAGTGACTGGTGGCTGATGGAGATGTAAGTAGAATGACGATGGAGCACGACTTGCCAGCATCCTTGGCAGGATCATATTTTGGAGGTCTGGGTGGCCTCTCTGATTTTGCCCAAGTCGGAAATCGTATCATTTTCATTGATTGTCAACTAACTTACTAGAATCATCGCAATTGCTGTAGAAAAAAGTGGGTGCAGTGAGTAGGCAGATGCGGCGCCAATCACTGTTAGTTGAAAGCCAATCCCTATACAGATTTTGCAAAATTGTTGGTGAGTGCTCTTATTAGATACTTGTACACCCCAATGCAAAATTTGCAGCATCAAAGTTGCAACAACGGACTCCTTCTTTGCACTCCAAACACTCACATGGATGAAAAGAATGGATGAAAACGTGACCATCCGTATGACAGATGAAATCATGACTTCGTGACACTGTGCGCATACGAGAATTAATATTGTATACTGTACCGTATCCGTAGGGTACTGATGAGTACCATATCCGCAACGAGCTACAGTATCGAGACAAGTACTCACCGAGACGGCACTTGCAGATGCCGGACCGTGTCCGCAAAACCTGCGAGAATTCCCAAGAATTCAGTTTTTTCCGAATCGCACTTCACTCCCCCCAAACCTTCCCATTCGCAACTCCTCACCCTCAATCACTCGCCCCAACAACAACCCAATTCCTCACTCGTCGCCCTTCAAGCGAATCCATGTGGATAAGGGTACTACTCTAGAGTTTGCACTTCGCCAGCCCAAAGTGGAGGCGATGGCCACACTGTGCAGCTCCCTCTCTGCGCTCTCGCTCTCGTGCACAAGAATCTCCCACGCTGCTCGTGCCTCTGCTCTTCCATGCCAACCCTGCGCTCCTTTGCGAATTCACAGCGCCTCCACCAGTCGACTGCTCGGTGAATTATGTCCCAGGGAGGGGCCGTCGAAGAGGCTCTTGTCATGGCCATGCGGAGCGAGGCGGAAGTCGAGTGGCGCCATTAAGACGGAGACGGAAGTGCTCCATGACGAAGATCTGCGTGCCGGTCTCAATGAGGTTAGGGTTTCGACCGATGGAGTTCGCAATGTGGGGTTAATTCAGTTGAATGTATCATGCTATTTGTTTAAGTCTTGGTAATCTTGAGTGATTTGATCTGGGTTTTTCTCTCTCACCTTTTGTCTAGAAGCTGCATTCGATTTCTTGAGTTGCAGGGTGAGGACGGTTGTTGTTGTTGTTGTTGGTTCAATAACTGTGGGATTAGGGTTTACCTTGAATTGCAATTTAGGTTTTCCTTACGAGATTCATGGCATTTCGTATTCCGGGTAGCAGATGCCGATTTTCTTTAGGATTATATTGTTTTGGACCTGTTCGGTTTCATGGAACTTCACTCACCCATTTTCGCGTAGATTTTATGCTGTGAGGAGTACAGGGTATACCTTGTTGCATGGGTCGCTTGGATATCTTACCGCCTTGGTGATTTTCTTTCTGAAATGTCAATGTGGAACTTGTTGCTTGTAGACAGTGACAGAGGCGTTGAAGGTTATGTTGGCTGAGGATGACAAAATGTTGGAAACCTTTAAAGATAAGGTGGATTTCTTGGGGGAGTTCCTAGTGCAAGATGGTCAGCTGGAAGCAGCGCGATTCATGCTGGTTCTCAGAGGCATGCTTGATCATGAGGTAAGAGCAATCTGCTTGTTGTGCCAAACGTACTCTAACGCTTCACCATTCGAGTCTGTCTGCTAACCCTACAACCCTGTAGCTGGGAAAGCAGTATAGAGGACCCGACATGCAGACCTGGCCATCTACAGGGTATAGAAGGCGATGAAGCCTTACCTGAAGTATAGAGGACCCTGCTGAAGTCCACTTGATCAATCCTATGGGAATATTTTTTTAACATGAACCCACGCGGGATATCCTGCATGGCCTAGCAACCATTATGGCCTTATCACAGACCCTACATGCACCGCTTCTTTGGATTTGTGATTTGTGAGAACACCTAAGGTTGGGATTGGGGATCTTCAAAGCATCAGGCCTTGAGGGCAGAAATTATTTAGTATTCAAGATTTCCTCCTCCAAATCCTCTTTACAGAAAAAAAAAAATGATCTCTTTGCCTTTGTGACACCTCAGTGGCGAGTTTCCTGATTTCCTTTAAACAAATCTTGTGATGCATCGACAGGTTTACCCACAGAACGAAGAGCTTCAAGGGCCCTACAAGAAAGCCTTCGGCACTCTCTGGTGTCTCCTTGAAGACTCTGGCTGGCTTCTCAAGCAACCTGGAGCCGAAATTCCTGAGGTACGGCTCCTACTTTCTGATGCCATTTTAATGCAGGACTGATTTAGGTCATCCCGGATAATATATTACAGTAGGAACAAAGATGACGCAACAAACCTAATTTTGATGTTGTGGGTCATCCGTGCAGGTGGACGACGAACCAGGCGAACCAGAACTGGAAATCAGGTTCAGTTGAAGGAGGAAGGTCAAATAGGCAGTGTAGGTTTACAGAACAGGGCCACTGGAATAGCCAACAGCCAGGTCTGGTTCCATGAAATTGCTGGGTATAATTGAGCTCATGTATCCTTGGAGTCATGGAATGTAGAGTGTGAATTCTGTTTTTTTCGCTGAGTGAGTGTTCAGCAGATGGACTTTGAGACAAACTTTACTGTGTACCTATATTTAGGAATTTGGGATCAAATAATATTCTAAAATTGGAAAGAAACAGTATGAAATGGCTCTTCCCCGCTGGTTCCTCGGTGTAGTGATTATCACGTTCGCTTTACACGCGAAAGGTCCCGGGTTCTCGAAACCCGCAGGGACTATGACGGCGAAGCTGGATTCTTAGGTCTCATGCCTGAAGAGAAATCCTGAGGCTCTTCCGGGGTGCTGTCACTGTGGTGGAGCAAGCAACGTGATGTTAATTGCATCTGGTATTGGATATCGCGGACCCTCTGTATTGGCTTTACATCATGTTAGGGCACACTGTTCAATGGAGTGTGAAGTGATGATTTTTGAATGTTTTGTTTGCGGTTCTTGGTGGAATGTGAGATTGTAGTTGAGCTAGCTTTGAAACCTTTGAGCGTCTTGTGTTTTTGCTTCTGCTGTGCTCTGGATGGATATAAGGTCGTTCGAAGTCATCGAGTTGCGTGCTTTCTCTTTGGTGCTTGTGGTTTGAGAGCTTCTCAACGATGTTATGTTGCAATTGTTTCTTGGAACTGTATTTGTATGCTATCATTGTGACTCCTAATTTGGAGATTCGATCTGAAGTATAGGTGGAGTCCGGGTTGTGGTTGAGCAGGATGATGGTAAGCGCATTTAGTGCAAGATTTCCATTGACCGAAGGATTAAATGTGTAGTGCAGAGGTAGAAACTCTGGTGACCGGTTTGTTGTTTTCGAGCAATTTTGGTTTCTGTTTTGTTAAATGCGGTATGTGAATTGTTCTAGCAATCAATCGCCTCATGTGTGCCGAGATGTGAACGCCTTTTTTCTTATATAGGTGTTTTGTATCTTCTCCTACATTGATATTATGTATTTCAATTCTCTTAGCGGAGAGTAAGTGACAGTGACGTTGAATCGGCACGTCGCGTCCTTGTGGCTCAAAATTTGAAGTTTCAAGTAGAAATATTTGTGCCTGGTATATTGGATAACGATAATCTGAGGACAGACGGTTACTGTAGCTCGAAGTGGAGAGGTTGAGACCCCCAAACTAAGTATGTCTCGTGGTAAAGATTGTTATTGATTTATTGCCCGTCTTACGCGACATGAACCTTGAGCATTGGTTGTATTTCTTTTTGGTTCTTGATTAATATTAGGTAGTTTGAATCTTGCTTTCTATAAGCGAAAAACTGATTTTGGACTGTTCTATAGCTACACAATGATGTTACGTTGTGTCTGTTCTTTGAACTGAATCTCTATGTTATCAGAGTCGCTCAAAATTTGAAAGGTCCTTTAAAAATGTGGTCGGTTGCATCCCTCTCATACTCGTTCCCTCATATCATATTCGTTTTCTTGGTCTGTTCCCTCATATTATACTGATTATTCTTTGGCGTGTAAGTTTTAGTGCTTTATATACATGTTTGTTTGTTTGTTTTTATCCACATTCAATTATTTTAATAACTCTCTGCCCTGCATGCAACATATACACACAAGGTATCTTTTAATGGTTTTGAAACTAGTTTGTGGGTTTGGGAGATTAATTGGGAGCTGAGTAATTGTGGTCTATGATTATGATCTCCTTAGTCAGAGCACTGTCGATTTGAATCTACTACGGCAGTCATGAACAAAGCAACAGGATTCCAGGCGTCCATCGTTCTTGGTTTTACAATATGGTAATTCTGTAGTACATCTTGTCGACTTGCAGATTATACTACTGTGGTTATTCCCAAGCTTTTTAGCTAATTATTCAGTACGTCTTTCGAGACAGGGATTAAGCCGCGCCTTCTATGTCGGCAACCATGCTTTGATCTAAATTGTGTTACCAGTGACCTGATTCATGCAAGAGACCGCAGTGTCTGGTCATTGCAAACACCAAATATCTTGCTTTCTATATTAATGACATGGGCTCTGAGTCAGTGGAATCAAATGGGGTCTTGCATGTTTCCGAAGTTTGCACGCGTTCTCATTTCATTTACTTGTAGTCCTGTGTATGTGCAATTACCAAAAAGCGGGGGAGGGATATGCAGGGGGTGGACGACAGAGCAAACTGGTGGATCGCGAGTGCAACCACTGCCGGGCTGGCAGCTAGAGAAAGCTTCAGTACCCACAGAGGCGGGCGTCTGATCATGGAGTGTGTCTAGAAACGGCTTTGACATCGTCTTTTATCACAATGGCTATGCATTACCAGGCTCCTTACCAGTTACCAGGGTCTTCCCCAACATTCCCTCAAGGTCATTGAGCGCCTGAAGCGACGGAGTTCTTTCACTGGCCCCGGAATTGCTCCCCCGACTCACAGGGTACGGGCAGATTGACTTCGCAACAATTCGGCGTTCCAGTGTTCCTCCCGTCACCCTATCACTTGGCATGGTGCCATTACCATAGAACGATCCTTTGACTGACTCGGATCAGCCTTCAAGTCACCGCAGCAACGTCCGTCGAGCGCACTCTGCATATTTGTTGGAGATGGAGAACGCACATAACGAAGTTGTAAGGCGTGGCACATCATCCAGACGAATGGTCAAGGCTGTTACGTTACACAGATTAGACTCAATAGTTACAGACACACCGTTCTGTCAGTCAAACGGTGTCTCTCCTTCTACAAGAAGGTTGTGTACTTAATCTCACATTATTATTTTATTAATACACAACTTATTATCTTCATCTTCTCTGTCTCCTTACATTTACAACATGGTATCAAAGCAATTGAATTGATTTAAGAATCATGTGCTTCCCTGAAACACCTAGAGTCAAACTTCGATCTAGTGAAGATGTATTCAACTTACTGGTCGTAGAGGAAGAGGAAGTGCAAACTGAAATTGAAAATCAGTTTTGCATTTCAGACAGATTCTTTCAATTCTCTCTTCAAGACGGATTCTTTCAAATTCCTGAAACCACATCATGTAAACTTGAAGTATTCAAAGACGAACAACCTTATGAGCCTAGGAAATATGAAATAATTCCATACGGAATTCTTAATGCACCTAGTCAATTTGATGAGATAAACACACAAATTCTTCAACGTCCATCAACTCATTAGGAGCTGTAGACTCTCTGACTTTTTCAGGCTTCGAACCTGCTTCAGTTCCTTGATGGCTTCGTCTTCCTCAAGTTTGGCTCCATGAGCCTACAACATTTCACCTCACTGCCTTGAACTATGCGTCGTGGAGCATAAAAATTGAGATGCTCCTCATCAGGTCGGAGTTTTGGTGCCATGTCAGCGCCACATCAGATTGAAAAAAATTCAATTTTTTTTTTTTTCAATTTTTTTCCTCCTGTAATTGCACCCCGGGGGGCCCAAAAATAAAAAACTAACGGCCTTCTTGAGGGCTGAAGTTTTTTCTAAGGTTGGCAATTGAAAGATTCCAAAGCATGTGCAGACATTCTTTTCCATTGTGGGGAGAACTAGTTGATTGCTTTGCGACCATTAGCAACTTCAAAGCTAGTTTGGGATCGTCTTAAGCAACTGTATTAGAAATCCAATAAAGCTTCCCAAGTCAATTTGCACAAACAACTGTGTCGCATGGCGATGTCTAAAATTGATGATGTCACAACATTCTTGGAAACCTGGTAGGCTATACTTGAAGAAGCTGCCATCTCAGGCTGTACATTCTTCGATACCCAATAGGTTAATCTCCTGCTTGGAGCTTTACCTGAATACTGGAGCACACTTGTAACAACCCAAGGAGGATTAATAGAACTTACATTTATTAATCTTCTCTCTAATATCCTACAACAAAATACAATTAATCTCTCTAAGAATGAGACAACTAAAACCAATGCCTTTTATCAAAGGCAAGTTTTTCAAACCAACTAATAATACAAAATTTACTTCAAATCGATTTCAAAAATCGACTAAGCCAAGATTTTGACCATCACACAACAACTCCACACGACAAAGTTTTTCCAGTTTTAACAAATCCCCTAATTCTTTTGTTATCATCTTCCATTACTGTAGGATTCTAGGACATAAAGATTCTGATTGGCGTAAGAAAAAGCAGGACCAATCCAAGAATGGGCACAAACTAAATAATGCCCTTTCTGTTGATTCTCTGTCATATCTTTTCTCTGCTACATTTGATACATCAACTATTGCTTTGTCTTGGTACCTCAACTCGAGTGCCAGTTAGCACATGTCCCCAAACAAAGACCTATTTCGAGATTATAAAATTTTGGATACTCCAAGAATCATCCTGCTAGGTGATAATAGCTTGCACAGTGCACTTGGCTATGGTTCCGTACTTCTCAAAATACCAATTGGACAAAGTTTACTTATTCCAGATATATTATATGTACCCAGTCTTGCCAAAAATTTAATCTCTGTAAGCCAACTTACGACTACAAGCACTAGAAGAAACCCGCGTTGGTCTAAACAAAAAGTGTGGGCTGAAATTTGTTGGAAACCATGTTTCCAACGCTAGAATTCCAAAATTTTGCGTTGGAACATGGTTCTCAACAATTTTCAACCCACACTTTTTGTTTAGACCAACGCGGGTTTCTTCTAGTGAAGACATACAGTGCTTACATTCACTCAAACAGAGTGAATTATTGATACAAAATTTCCAAGTTTAAAATAGCACATGCAATATTGCATCTCCAAAGAAGGAAACTTATTTTCTCTCGGTATTGGTCTACTACCCTCAGATTCTAATTTTCTGACTACTACTTTACACAAGTCAGACTTTGAGACTTTTAGATAACATTATCGCCTGGGGCATCTCAACATTCGCTCCTTGACTCTCATGAAGACCAATAATCTAATAACCGGAATACCTTCAGTTAAAACTATCTTACCTCCCTATAATGGTTGTATTTTTTGGTAAGCAATCTAAGACATCATATTACACTACTATTGCTACCTGAGCTACGGTCCCACTAGCCTTAATTCATCCAAACCTGTCCGGACCCATGAGCACGCCATCAATTAGCAGTGCTCTTTACTTTCTCATCTTTATAGATGACTGTTCTCAATTCACTTATATATACTTCTTATCAAAGAAATCAGCAATTCTATCACATTTTCAAGCTTATAAAGTACTTGTCAAAAATCACTTTGGTGATCACATAATTCTTATCGTTTGTTTTGATAAAGGGGGCAAATTCATATCCAATACCTTTAATCATTTTTGCCAGGATCAAGGCATTCAATGCCAACTAACTAATCCCTATAACCCAGCTCAAAACGGCATATCGGAACTTAAAAATTGCACTTTGGTTGAAGTTGTTTGTAGCATACTCAAAGTTGCTCAACTCAATAACTCATTTTGGGTTGAAGCTGTTGCTACTACTTGTTACTTACAGAATTGCTCTTTTACTTCAGCCTTAACAAATATTACACCTCATGAGTTATAGACTGGTCTCAAGCCTAACCTTTGTAATCTTCACATTTTTGGATATTTAACTTATGCCCATATACAGGACAAGCAGCGCAAGAAATTGGATTCAAAAACAGTTAAAAGCATTTTTATTGGCTAGGGTTTCCCTATTGGAATCAAAGGTTATCGCCTTTACAATCTTCACACCGGAACGATCTTCACTAGTCGTGATGTTGTCTTTCGTGAAGATTTATTGTTACCTGGTGGCCAGGTTGGTGGTGCTTCCTTTGACTACTCAAATCTCCAAAATCAACCTGAGTATCCTGATGAACTTAATTTTGTCCTTGAAATTTCAACCTTACAGTTAGCAACACCCATCCAATTGCCACCTGAATCCATCGTCACTTGCCAACCAGATAATACCCAATCTACTTCCAACTTGCAACTGGACCCACCTGTTGCCCCACCTCCTCCTAATTCTTATAAATCTCCACCCATTTCTTCGATTGCTTTGTCATTACATCAGCGTGTCCACATCTGCTAAGGTCAACTTGATCGATCCCCACCACGCTGCATCTCCTAACGTTCCACTAAAGGCCAACGACATACTCCCAGATTTCATGACACGAATCTTTATAGCTTTGGCTTATTAGCTCAACATTAGAAGAAAAAACCGCCCTCCGGAGGGCTACTCTGGAGTGACAAGCCAAGCTATTAAAATACTTGGCCTGTCACTCCAGAACAGTCCCGTAGTGAGCAGTCAATTTGGTTGACTACTCGCCGAAACAGTCAGAAATTGTGAATTTTAATTTTAATTTTTAATTTTTAAATAATTTTTAAAGATTTAATATATATACATATATATAAATATATATATATATATGAATATATATATATAAATATATAAAGATATAAAGATATATATATATAAATATATATATATAAATTTTTTTTTTTACTCGAAAATTTCGGTTCCTGCGCCATTGTTGCTGTAGTTTCAGTTGCACGGTGTCGAGTAGAGAGAGTTTGCCTCGAGAAATCACGGGGATCCTGGTTGCAACCAGAATTTGTCTAAGATATGAAGGATCTTTAAAACTAATGAAATGAAATTATCCCAACAAGTATAAAACACATGAGACGTGTATGACAAAATTTCAACAAACAACAAAATTATAAAATTATAAAATTATATTTTAAATTATATAAGATTATATCTCCAAATATGTATATATCATATTCTATTTAACACGCTTTCTAACTAGCTATCTATATCCTTCTTTTTTAAATGAAAGAAAATCCCCTTCTTATACTCCACCTTCTCTTCCAAAAACGGAAAAGTTCAACTTAAAATAAAACTAACACCCATTGGCCACTATTATAAATAGAAGTTCAACTTAAAACTAAAACTAACACCCATTGGCCACTATTATAAATAGAAGTTTAACTAAAAGGTAAAATTACCTTTTATTTTCTACAAAAATAAAAATAGAAAAATGCTTCTCAATACAAACTTAAATGAATTAAGATCTAACATGTATTTTTACACACTATAAGCATTTGCTATGCGACAACGGGAATAGGGGAAAAACGATTTTTTTTGCAAAAAAAAAGTAAATTTTAGGGTACCTCGGAGGCCTGCGGAGGCCTCAGATTTTTTCTAATGAATTGCTGAGCCAATGACTGTCTCTGAAGCCCTTTCCAGTGATGACGCTCGTGGCTGGAAAATCGCAATGGATAACGAGTATAATTCGTTGCTTGTTAATAAGACTTGGGAGCTTGTGGACCCCCCACTTCATTGATCCATAATCAGTACCAAATGGCTTTTCGGTGAAAGTACCCGGGTGATTGCATGAAACACTTGTACTATTTTCTGTCACATGTCTCGTGCTGATTAGTTTTTTGGCCATAATTCTTGGGTTCTAACTCCAAATGATTCAAAATTCATAGACAAGGTACTGATGACTACTATACACCTTGTCTATTTTTTTGGAATTTTTAAAAATGTTTTATTATTTAATAATAGCCCCCAATAATATGTCACAAATGCCAATTTGGAGGTTTTTAGTACTATGTAGTACCCATAAAAACGAGTTTGGAGCTGAAATTGGTAGAAATGGTCTTCTAATAGACTTGTAGCTACTGTGCAAAGGAATTCTAAAAATACTTAATTTTATATGGTGTACAAGTCCACAAATTGAGTCCCTTTCTACTAGCATTTTGAAGCATGTAAAAAATTATTTTGGTGTTTTTTTTGGTAAATGACCATCTCCATAGAGTTGCCACAAATACTAATTTTTATTTTTTTTATTTAAGTTTTTTCCTATTTTCTACTAATTAAAACATCAAAGTATGTATTTTCTTAAGATTTGGCACTTTTCTAGTTTTCCTATTTAAAGAATTTTTTAATGAATTTCCTTTGGTGGTTACTTGCATCTTAAAGGTGCATACATTGGCTATATTTTTTAATATTCTTAAAAATTGATTTTTAAATTTTAAAGTACCCCAAAAAAAATCATGAGTACTATTGCAAAACGCAACAAATAGTACAAGTGTTTCATGCAATCATCCACCCATTAGAAGGGATTTGGGGCCAAGAAAGGGCTGTTTCAGGCCTGTTCTCTAATCTGTCCCCATGCTATGAATAGTGGTATGGGCTGTCAGAAAAATATATTTTTCAAAAAAAAAAAAAAAAAAAATCAAATTTCATTTTAAGGTTGTTTTTTGTTTTGTTTTTTGAAAATCTGATGTAGCCAAAGTTCGGCCATGTCACCTTGTTGCAATGGCGCACATTAGAGAAAGTTTGGGCCCTCCGGAGGGCTGCTCCACAGCCAGGGTTGCACGGACGTCCGGACGTTCGGACGTCCAATGTCCGCGACCGGCGGATTTGGAGCGTCCGGAGATATAGACAAAAATAAAAAAAGCGGACGGCCCCGTTAAGCGAACGGGCGGACAGGTGGGCGGACGGGGCGGACGGGGCGGACGGGTGGACAGGTGCGCGGACGGGGCAGAATTGCACAACATATAAGGTAGTGTACTCTTAAAGTAACCCAGCTCTAAAAGCGACCTTTAACACAGAGGTACATTTTGCTTTCTTCAATGTACCCACAGTGTACATTTCAGGAGGGGGTCGCTTTTAGTGACCACTGGGTTTCAACTTCAAAAATTCATAACTAACTCCACGAAGGTTCAAAAAATACGAAACGACTTGGGTTAGATGCCAATTCCATTTTTCTTCCTACCAAAATTTACTGAAAACTGTTTCAAGAAGTTTAGCTTCCTCCCAAATGCAATCAGCTCTTAAAAGGTCGCTTTAAGAGCACATTACCTTAGGAAAGCAATAGTAAGTACAAAGAAGTAGAGAATGAATCAAAAATAATACTAAATTGTTATTAATTTAGTTATGGAATTGAAAATTGCCAATCCCAATGATTTTAATATTGTAATAAACATTCAATCAAAGTTAGTTTTATCTCAAACTTCAAAGCCTACAACTCAACTCAACGTGCCGTGGACAGCCCCAAAGAATTGCAAAATGTCAACATATATATATATATGTTTTTGCTCCTAAAATATTACAATTCTGTCTACATGTGTCATGTGAAGCTTTCATTATCAATGAAAAAATAGTCATCAATTGCAAAATGCACATTCAACTGAAATTACATAGACATGTAATGAAGATAAAAATAGTGCGCATGCCGCATAAGTCCGTATATAGTATATACCATCCGTGCACATAATACAATGTGCATTTGCGTCTATAAATATTGCATACTTCTATAATTATCCTACGTTATGTCGTAAAAACTCAATATAATCGGCGGAAATGTTCATCCGGTATAGGCCAATTGTGCGATGAAGTAAACCGTGTAATGACTTCCGCCAAACTACTATGACCTGCGGCACGTTGTGAACCCTCTGCGCCGTGCACACAAAGTCTCTTCAAATAAAGTTGGAATATGGATCCGAGTTCGTGATGCTGGTATCTCTCATGCATATTGCTTCCACGCCCTTGCAATTTGTGGTAAGCCTCTGACATGCATGATGCATTGATCCTCATAGCTATTTCACCGATAGCAAACTCCTCGGATAGCTTAGATAAGTTGGGTACATTCTGCACATCTGCACCTTCTCTATGCACATATGTAGTCGCTGGATCCACCCACCACCTCCTACTCAAATTTGTGCCTCGTTCAGCTGTGGATGTGGATGTATACAATGACTTTTTGGGGGCAGTAATAGTTGTAGTCATCCCCCAGTCGCAGACTCCAATGTAAACCAATGATTCATCTTCAGGAAAATGAAACAAGATATTGTCCGGAGAAATGTTGTTGTGGAGATGTCCTGCTCCATGCACTGCATTCATAATATGTAGCAATGCCCAAGCAAGCTCCGTCCGCTTCGCTCTCCAGCGTTTGAGATGGTGAGCAGCAATGACTTCTTCACTGGTAACCTTGGGGTCATATGCAATTCGAATGAATATGTTGTCCGGATAATTGTTATCCATTCTCAACATTTCTCGCAAATTACCGCCATTCCACCAATACGTGCAGCCTTCATTTTTTGTCGCGTGGACGGCCAAAAATCGTATCACTCCATTGTGTGGAATACGCACAGCCACTGACTCGGTATTATGTTCCAGCTTCGCAAGTTCTGATCTTCGACCTTCTTGAAGAGACGTCTTCGCTGCGAACTCCCAAAACGCTTGAATCTCGGCGCATCCTTCAATTCGCACCTTCCGAATGGTTGCATAGCCACCCCGCATAATTTTGTTATGTACAGCAATTACCCTCGCTATTTCCGGAAGCGCTATTAGATGGCGACGTGTGTTTTGCACTTGTGCGACTCCAGGCGCACTATTCCACCAACCCACTGACCCCTCTCTATTTCGCTTCTTAGCAAATGGTTTACACCTCATTATGAACATGTCTGCTCTTAAAACAACCTGTTCAAATGCCTCATCATTTGCACGATGCACCATCCCAAATTTCTTTATCATTACGTTAGAATTCCATAGTGCATTGTGAGCTCGTTTATCCAACCACTCCTGAAAGTCGCGCTTATCTTGTTCGTGATACCACTCCGGCTTGTTCAAAGCCTCCAACATCTTGTCTTTCATGTCCACTTTGAATTTTTCAACGCACTCCTCTCCATATCGAACGTACTTGGAATCCAAGGTCGTCGTAGTCTCCGTCTCATAGAACGCAACGATACATTGAACCATGTAATTCTTGCAACTCTCTGACGGATAGTCTTTAGCAGATCGAGAAGGGGGCACAACCCCTCTTCCCTTTGCAACCTTCCTTGTCCTCGGCATCTTGAGCAATGATTACTTTCCTGCAAAAAAATGACAAAAGTTCCCCCCAAATATTGCACTTTTATCTTCCCAAAGAGAGGAGCCAATGGAGGGGTGAACCACCAAGCTCTCCGCTCACTCTTGCAACCAATGAAGCAAGGGGGAAGACAAAAGTGACTTGCGGACGGCCCGTCCGCTCGGCGCCCGATCGGACGGTGCGGACGACGCAGACGGGAGGCCGTCCGCCTCTACGCCCGTCCGCTTGTTCGGCCGTCCGCCCACGCGTCCGCTGGTCCGTCCGCTAGTCCGTCCGCCCGTCTGCCCACACGTCCGCGCGTCCGCCCGTCCGACGGCCAGTCCGCCCATACTGTCTTACCCTTTTTTTAATTTTACCCTAAACGCTTAAAACTTTAAATTTTCATTTTTTCACATAGCTTGTTTCAGGCAAATTCTGAATTCTAATTTGCAATCCCAGACTCCAAATGAGGATTTCAATGGATCATGAAATATAAAATTCAAATGGCACAAGATGGTTTCATTACTTCATAGAGAGCATTTTTGACTTTCATTTTTGTGAGGGTGCAAGCGTGCAATAGAGGGGTAGGGCCTCCTTCACCAACCATTTGCGTATTCAGCTTCTTCCCTTTTCACCATGAATGATGATTTTAATTTCATCATTTTTTAGGTTGTAGTGTATTTTTCGGAATCTAATCTTATTCAACTAAATCCGAGTTCGAACACCAGGGAATGAACTATGTAAGGCTAGCGTAATGTATTCAAAGGTCACAATGTACAAGTTTGCAAAATCTAGAGTCCTATTCACTCTTAATCCCACTAAAACCCAAGGCAACACTCAAGCTGTCCATTAGTAGATGCTATTGACCGATGTATGCAGTCACAGTCCTGTCTAGTGTACTACTGGCTCGTGACAATAGTTCTGGGACAATAGTTCAATGTGGACTGACTTGTGTATGGATGCAATGCAGGACTTAGACTTAAGTACAGCCCACTATAGTACTTTGAAAATAGTACAAATATATGTATTTAATATTTCAAAACGAATTAGAGTTAAGGGTTTGGAAAGGCTTACAATAAATCACCCCAAGGCTCTAGGACAATATGGGCAATATCAAAGATTAGCAACTACCTACAATATCCAAAATTCGAATTTACAACATATACATGCAATTTCCAATACAAACTCTAGTCACATTGAGGCAGAATAAATAACAAGATTCTGAATCTAATTCCCAAATTAGAGGCAACGGCCCTTGGGCCGTTCGAAAAATTTGACCGTTTATTTTAATTTGTTTTTAATGAATGATTTTGAATTTCAATTAAAAGCCTTTAAGCCCCATTTTTGTACACCAGTTGATACCCTGGCAATACCCAGTCAGTAAACCACTTCCTGAATCCAGGTGACAATTTGAGGTTTCATCACCTCGATCGACACTTGTCCAAGTTCCAACCCTATCTCGGGTTTTCAATCGGCACCTCACCCTATCTCGGGATCCCGATCCAAATCCCTAATTTGCCAATTCGACGAAGAATGGCCGGTCTGCCACTACGACGCCGAATTCTTCCGCCGATCGTTAATTTAGTCCGGATCAATCTCCTCGCAACTTCCGATGCACTCCAATCAAGTCGTAGCAACACTCCAATTACCCCGAATGGACTCTTATCAATTTCTGATTCTTCCACCTCTCTCCAGCAGTTCTGACCCCTGTGACACCGGCCTGATCAGATTTGCAATCTCATTCACTTCGTGCACACACGACAATTCTCCCGCACCATCCCCGTCACTCTGTACTTCATAGCCTGATCACCGCGTCCTCAAATCGTCAACGAAATCTCTCAGGGTTTCCTAGGGCAATTTTTAGTTCGAGGATTCAAAACCAGATCGCCGGTTTTCATTGATTCTTGACTTCGCTCTGACTGTAGATCTCTTCTTCGCACAGCTACACTTCTGTCAATCTTCTCACACCATTCAGATTCTCAAAGAAACTGCAGCGCTTGCGTGAGCCCGTGATTGACTGGCGACTCCCAGATCTCAGTTCAAAACGAAAACCGCAAATTCCAGTCCTTGCTACGCCTCTATTCCTCACCGAAACATTCTAATTTCCACCGATTGCTCACCGTGTGCATAGATGCTTTCCGAAATTCAAAAACACACACACAAAACTCCTGATTGCTCCTCAACAAATTCAAAAGAATTCCACGCAATACAACACCATAAACATCACAATTGAAGAAATAGCACTTCTATTACAAACAGCACATTACGTGCAAGAATTATAGCACACTTTTGAATGAAGACCGCAGGAGAGAGAAAATGAGAGAAAAGAGAGGAATTAAAGGTGAAATTTGGGGGTGATCGGAGGTGGTGCGAGGCGCTTCTCGACCTATGGAATCTCCTCGCACGCCTCTGAATCCCTAATTTCCCATCTTTTCTTTATTTGTGCCAGTCTCTTTATCTTTTTCTTTCTGGAACTTTTACTTTAACTTTTATTTTGCCTTTTTGCCCTTTCCTACTAATTGGTGGCTACTTACTAAAGTATCTTTGTACTTTTTGGAACTTTTAGTGTACTTTGGACTACTTTAACACTAAATACTCAAAATATATATAAATAATATAGGAAATGCCATAGAAAATCGAAAAAGTTCTATAAAAAATTGAAAAATTAGACTACATAGGTGCAGTAATTCAATTCAAAAATCATAATGCACTCCGTGAACTTATGAAAAAATGCGCTTATTTGGCACTCATTTAGGAATTTGGAGGCACAACCTTCAACCTTCGAGGTGTTTTCCAAATTAATCTTTTTAGGATCGTGCTTGATGTTGGAGGCAAGCAAGACATTTTGTAATTTTATATTGAATAATGAATACTAAAGGAAAAAAAATTGAAACCGGAATGTAACTTAAGTATCCTTGAAGGATATTGAAATTAATTAAAAAAAGAATGTAAAACAAAATATAGGCATCCTTCAAGAGAATTGAAATGAAATTTTAAAAAAATCATAGAGACATCCACTACGTGAATCCTTACAATCTCACATGAGGCTATTAAATAATGCTTCTTAGATTCCTATATTATTAATTTATTATTCCCCTATACTCAGTGAACATCTTGTTACATAGCAGTCACTTGACTATTTGAGGGGATTTAAAATTTAATTTTCATTTTTTGTTTATAAATTTGAATATCCTTTGTGGATATTTCAACCCCTTAAGGAGTTAAGGACCGGCCTTTTTTTTGGAGAATTCTGAATTTTTGGGGTTTAGGATTTTGGTGAGTTTAGATTTGATTTTTTAGGGCCCAAATTATTTTACAAGGCATAGTGAGTCCAAAGTTATGAGGATCTTTAGTTTGCGGGCAATTTGGGACTTTCTACTATAAAATAATTTTTTTATAGTTTGAAGTCCTATATTTAATTCAATTTTCTATACTATTGGAAAAAAAAATTGATAGAATGTACATTGTGTATTTCAACATTTCAACCACTGGAAATTTGGGATTGCCGTTTTTCAATTGTATAAATAAACTATTAATACTTTATTAATTTGCATCATTGTCTACCTCATTCCACATTTGCACTTACTAATATTCTTCTATATGTTAAACAATTCCAAATGATTTGAAAGTATTCGAACATGTAGACAACTTGTCATTGATAAAGAAAGCTTGAAGCAAATATCATTTTGTCTTTGATTTCATGAAAGTCTGACCTACTGAATTGTAGCTGCCCAGATTTCAGCAGGGTCCCAAAAATGAAAAATGGCACTTCTACAAGTGCAAACACAAAGATATTGCAATCTACACGGTGGATTCTTTTCAAAAATTCTCCACGTCTTTTTAAACTAATATCCTACAAGATCCTACGGTTAAATAGGTTCAAGAATGTTTTTCTTCAGAAATTTGGTACTTGTATTACAAATGGCCGTTTTGGAGCATTTTAACATTTTTAATGAAAACATAGTGAAGGACCTTTAGGGACTAATTTTTCCTATATTCATTCTTCATAATGGATTTCAATTCACTTGATAAAACTAACTTTGTTTGAATGTGGATTAGGTAAGTTGAATGACTCAATAAACAATAGTGTTATGCTTGAGGCCTTGAGTGTCAGTCCATGAAGGTTCTCATAATCTCATTTGTACATTTGCACCAATATCTAGGTACAACAAATCACCATAAATCCATAAGTACATAGAATTTCACATTCCTAATTTCCTATTCACATACTAATTTTAAAAATTTAGAGTTGTACTCCGTATTGAATAAAAGTCCATGATTTATTGCAAAACTTCATTCAAAACATGAACACAATCAACACATTGATTGTGTAGGGCAATTCCTATGTAAAATATGTAGACAATAAGTACTACCGTCCTCACAAAAAAGCTACAATCACATATAATCCATAGGATTTCCCTTCCTAGCAAAATAGAACTCCATTGCAAACTACAAAAAGCGACTTCAAACCAATAGTACGAGCATCTTCAATATTTTCAATTGTACTATACTTCATTCCGAGTCAGAACTGCTATCATCTTTCTAACTTTCTCGTGCAGAACCGGAGCCACCATGTGGCCAATATCTGCTTGATTGTCCTCCGGGGGCATAATTGTCATAGTAAGGGCTGTAAGGCCCTCCAAAAGTTGGAGGTGGAATTGGAGCATTTTCTTCAGACCCTGTAGTTCTTCCATGACTTGATCCACTATAAAATGAGCTTCCATGAGGCCCATACAAATCATGTCCTCCCGTTCCGCGATAATATTGTGAGCCGCTGTATTCAGAATCACTGTAGTCTGGATAACTCGGGTTTCCATAGGGTCCTCCTGTTGTTGGATAATACTGCGATCCGCCATGTTGTGAACTCCTCAAGTCCACGTTCCTTGGGTCTAAGAAGCCTCCTCCGACATTTGGAAACTCTTCTGAGTCGTCTCGGAGGTCACGGTTGGACCGTGAACTTCCTCCTCCATGTTGTGGGGGACTTGCATCTCGATGACGATGGGAATCATGTGATGATTCGTGGTGCCTACGTGGTGGACCGTAATCCTCTGTACTTCTCCTGAGCGCTTCTTGCATTTGATTCTCATATTCTATGTTGTCACGCTCGTCTCGATGTTCATGTCTTTCCGGAGGTGGAGGTGGCAACGGTAATGAAGCCTCCTCATCATCTTCACTATCAGTGTCCTTTGCATCTCGCATTGGCCAAGTTGGTTTGCCGAATTGACCACGATTAGACCAAGCTAACAAACAATCGCTTTCCCCTTTCCAATTGCTAAACACCACGGCTGAATGACAAGTCATTTTGGACTCCTTGTTCATCCCTATCACTGTACGCCAGTCTACGTCTTTCTGCAATACAATCTCCGCCCAAACCATAGCCATGGTAGAGTAGTTCATGATTGTGGGCTTTGAGGCACCTAGATTTGAAGCTGCCCAAATCTCTTTATATCTCCGTACGAAATGTGCACTGCTGCACGTCTTCATGGGGCCTTCCCAACGCTTGACATTTCTCTCTAATTCCTCATTCATTGGCCATAGTTTGGCAATGTGTGACATTTTGACATATTTTTTGCACATCGTGCAGTTCCAAACCTTCTTTGTCTCGTACTCCCATCCTTCCTTTGCCACATTGAACTCATCAAAGTAGACATCCAAATCCAAATCTTGAGATTTTCTTTTCGTACTTTTCTTGAAAGGATTGGGAAGCCCTTTTGGAGGCATGGTGTCGAAATGACAAGTTTACAAATCGGAATCCAATGTTTCACAATTTCACAGTTGTTTGCACTTGAAGTCGAAGGAGGCGCACAGAGACAAATTGCCACTGGATCAGCCCACTCCGCAAGGCAAACAACTGTGCGGACGGAGCCGTCTGCGGCCAAATATATAGCATCCGCCCGGGCGGACGTTGCTGTCCTCATCGGACGGCCCAAGCTGCGACCGCTTCGCATCGGACGGTCGACGATGAAGGACGGACGGGCGGACAGTCCAGCGGGCGGGCGGACGGGCGGGCGGGTGGACGGGCCAGCCTTGGATTCCAATTTTAATTAAGGGTCGCCTAGGATTCCATAGTTCTTATCAAACTTGTGAGGTTCAGAATCTAAGCCCTAAACCCTAATGATTTCAGTCCTAAGTATTTTTTCAAAATTCATTAGTTCTCTTCTTTGATTGAAGTTTAGATTGAAAGGTAATGGAAGAAAAATTACAATTGAAACTCAAATGTAATTGAAATTTGTGAATTTCAATAAATTTTAAATATCAAATGCAAATACAACTTACAATCCTATTTGAATTGAATTGAAATGTAATGCAATGCACATACAATTCAAATTTAAATCACATTCACTTCTAATTCAATAGAAATAAGAAGTTCTAAAAACTTTTCATGAATTTGGATTTGTACTTTCCTATCATTTGAAAAAATGAAATGCACCGTGCAGTACAATTTCATTCAAAATATGTATTACATTCCATTTTTATTGAAATTGATTTCAAAAATTGATAATCTTAATTTAAATGAAAGTTACATTCAACTAAGAATGAAATTACATTCACATTCATATTCTATTTCATTTTCCGCCGCAAAATTGCACATGCAATTTAATTTGAATGCAAGGCAAATTGTATTGCAATTCAAGTGAATTTCCAATTCAATTTCGATTGAATTCCAATTTCTACGGAAATTCAATTCATGGACAATTCATTGAATTCAAGTTAAAAACTTAAAATTCATGAAAGCATCAGATTTATTTTGAATTTTAATTGGAATGACTTTGTAAAATCAACTATACTTTGAATGGGTCGATAATGCAATTCAAATTCAAGTGGAATTGGAAAATGAATGGTAAACCATTATTAGGTAACACTATTTTGACCATAATGAATGAAATATATATGAAATTATGAATCAATCATTTGTCTAAGGGAAGATTCAACAATAATATGAAATACAAACGTGGGATTTTATTTTTCTAAAGGAAAAAAAAAAAAACATACTAAAAGATATTGTATTTGGATTTTTTAAGAAAGAAAGATTTAAGTACTAGTAATTGATACCAAATTTTTTGTTTTTGTTAAAAATAATCTTCAATGGTAATGCATATTCTATTTCATGTATACAATTATATTTAATGATTAAGAACCAACAACTAATTATTGAATTGCCATTGTTCTTCATAATGAAGATGCATCTATGGTATTAACCTGTTAGTGACTGTGGTTGATTTGAGGGGCGGGCGTAGTTTTTCAAGAAAATGAATTTGTGGCCACTCTAAAGATGTAATGTTAGATCAAACTGTACAAAGTGTTTCCATAAGGAAGATTCTTCAACCTAACAAAAAATCAAACTCATCCAACGGTACAAATTGCTATAATTAAGGTAGGAGGTCCATAAATCAACCTTTTAAGGGCTAAAATTGAATTTTGTGGAGGTGAAACATCTTTAAATACTTTTTAGTAAATTTTCCACAAAAGACAAGTAGAATAGGCATCTAATCCAAGTTGTTTCATATTTTTTCAAGCTTTGTGAAATTAATTACAAATTTTTGAAGTTCACAAAAAATAGTCATATGTGGTCATCAAAATGAATACCCTTCTAAAATGTGCAGATTTGGTACATTGAAGAAAGTGAAATGTACCTCTAAATCATGTTTGCTTCTAGAGCCTTGTTGGAGTTTGAGTTGCTTTCCTTAATTTTCAAAAATCAATGACTTGAATGATCCTTTAGAATTTGCGCTACATAATACCAATGCATAAGTTTATTTTAGGCATTCATGAGATTATAAAGCAACACTTATACCTTGTCAAGACATCAAGTTATAAAAAAATCTCACAATTTGGTTGATATTTTTATGTATTTTTGTTGAACACTTCCCATTTAAAGGTCCAGGCCATTTGAGTTTGCAACCTCATAGCTAATTCATCAATGCTCCAATTCTCTTGAAATTGGTTTTGTTTGAAGCGCACAAAGACATTTTAATTGCGTTCCTCTTCGAGATTTTTGTGATCAAATGTATTTTGAACAATATTAGACTGAGAGTCCAAAAATCAACCAAAAAGTGGTTGACCGGTCACTAAAGGGTTAACGTCTGAACGACTTTTAGAAATGAGCCTCAAATAGAATGGACCTCGGAATCAAATACACATTAATGATTCATTTCAGCATATAGTAGAATACATTTGAAGAAGCTACAAATCGCTTAGCCCATGACACGATGACAAATCCGTTCTAGAGAAATAAGAGTTCACATCCATAACCAACTTGCACACTCACTGGATTGAACTTCAGGAGGATTGTGACTTCTAAGCTTTGGATGATTCCCCGTGGACTTTAGAAGAAAGCGTTGATTTCCATTACTTGAATATTTATTTAGAATAGTTACCCTAAACCCACTACAATAATGATGGTATTCAGTGTTATGGTACAAATAGTGTTACCTAATTTTTACCATATCCATTTAGAGTTTTAGTTCCTAGCTCTTATGAGCTCATTTCTAATATGAAATTATCTTTAGACAAAGAATTGATTCATAATTTCATATATATTTCATTCATTATGGTTCAAATAGTGTTACCTAATAATGGTTTATCATTCATTTTCCAATTCCACTTGAATTTGAATTGCATTGTCGACCCATTCAAAGTATAGTTGATTTTACAAAGTCATTCCAATTAAAATTCAAAATAAATCTGATGCTTTCATGAATTTTAAGTTTTTAACTTGAATTCAATGAATTGTCCATGAATTGAATTTCCGTAGAAATTGGAATTCAATCGAAATTGAATTGGAAATTCACTTGAATTGCAATACAATTTGCCTTGCATTCAAATTAAATTGCATGTGCAATTTTGCGGCGGAAAATGAAATAGAATATGAATGTGAATGTAATTTCATTCTTAGTTGAATGTAACTTTCATTTAAATTAAGATTATCAATTTTTGAAATCAATTTCAATAAAAATGGAATGTAATACATATTTTGAATGAAATTGTACTGCACGGTGCATTTCATTTTTTCAAATGATAGGAAAGTACAAATCCAAATTCATGAAAAGTTTTTAGAACTTCTTATTTCTATTGAATTAGAAGTGAATGTGATTTAAATTTGAATTGTATGTGCATTGCATTACATTTCAATTCAATTCAAATAGGATTATAAGTTGTATTTGCATTTGACATTTAAAATTTATTGAAGTTCACAAATTTCAATTACATTTGAGTTTCAATTGTAATTTTTCTTCCATTATCTTTCAATCTAAACTTCAATCAAAGAAGAGAACTAATGAATTTTGAAAAAATACTTAGGACTGAAATCGTTAGGGTTTAGGGCTTAGATTCTGAACCTCACAAGTTTGATAAGAACTATGGAATCCTAGGCGACCCTTAATTAAAATTGGAATCCAAGGCGGTCTGGCCCGTCCGCTTGCTGGTCCGCCCGCCCGTCCGCCCGTCCGCTGGTCTGTCCGCGGGTTCGCCCCGTCCGCCCCCCGACCGCCCCCCGTCCTCCCCGTCCGCCCGTCCGCCCATCCGCTGCGGAGGTCCGTCCGCCCGTCCGCCCATCCGCCGCGGAGGTCCGTCCGCCCGTCCGCCGGTTCGGGCAAGGTCCGCGTCGTCCGGATTAGCTTCGGGGGAGGGTACTTTTTAGGTCTGGGAGCGGACGGCTATATGAGCGGACGGCCACTATCTTTCTCCTCACTTCCACTCTCCCATTGAGGAAACAAGCCACGTTGGATGTGCTACTATTGCTTCACCGCGCTAGTTGCTCCTATGTGGTGGAGAGTTGGGATCAATTATATTTTTCCGATACATGGTTTGGCCTTTGGGACTTCATCACTTTGACACGCTCGAAGATATCGACCTGCGTTCTAGGGATTTGGTGAACATATCAAGACTTCAAGACTTTGACAATTACAATTTCAATTTCATAATCGACAGTCATCACTCGACAATCAAAACATTCAGTAGTTATGGCAACAGAAAATACTAGTGTAGTTGAAAGCAGCAAGAAATCCAAACCTAGAGGGGTTGGTCAGCAATTGCGGTATGATATTTTGGTGAACGACAATATCAAGGGGGAGGACGGTTGGGAGAAGGAGGACGCAGAGTATTGGTCTTTTGAATTGTGCAAGAAATATGTGAAGATGTATCACATTGGGAAGTTGTGGCCTAAAGACTGTCATGCTCTTCACACGAAGGAGTACTGTTTTAAACCAGGAAGTTGCTTGAATGATCATTTCGTGCATCGCTCGATGGAGGTATGGCGTGCTCTTTATGGAGACAAGGGTATGAGCAAGGGCAAAATAAACTACAGTTTGGCATGCATGGTTTATGCTGAAGTTGTGTTGGCTCGCAAGGTGGAGTGGAACACGTATTCTAAGACATCGGCAACACCATTGCAACTGCCCTTCTATCAAAAAGATATTCCGGATACGTTTGTATCAAATGTCGAACTTCCTGAAGCTCGTGGTACGTCAAAGAATGCAACAGAATAAGTACCTAGTGTCGTTCAAACGGAAAAGCAAAATGTAGAAGTTACAACGGAAAAAAAAGGAGCCACTACTTCCATCCAATGAAGCAAAGGCCAAGTCAAATGATCCAGCGGAAGAACAAAACATTCCACTTCAAACCGAAGTGGATGGTATGAAAGGCATCAAAGGAAAAAGTAACGCTGAAGGTGAAACCAGCCAAAATGTTACTACGCACAAGTGCCACAACGCGTTTAGGGTTGTATATGCGAAAGGAGTTGTGGCGGACGCTTCAGCATCATCTATGAATCCTGTACCAATCGTATCAAATCGAGTGCAGGAAACTTGTATATTTAAGGCGGACCGTCTTCGAAATGAAGAAGATTCAACGGCGCCTTTTGACATTTCCGAGGAAGAGGTTCCCGTCGAAGAACTAGAGAGGGCAACCGATGCAATCACTAATCTTCTAGAGAGCAATGCCCTGGGGGACATTACTACCAAAGAAGATTATGAGGACAAGAACCAAAGACAGAGCTCATCCCCGAGGCAAATGCATACAATGTTGCCTTCGGAAGAGCCACCCATTCATATCGTTGTCAATAATGAGGAAGGGATACCTTCTCCATTTTTTCATCCGATGTTGAATTTGTTGGATCGTGAAGATCTTGAGAGATTACGCCAGATTCCTCCAGTACGAGAAATGGAGAACTTCTTAGAGTGTACTCTTCGATGGCAAAAAATTAAAATCGGCCCAGCCGGTTTCGCCGTTTCAAATGAAGAGGGCCCTTCAAATGAAACTTGTACTGAAGAGGAAAGGGACAGTTCAATGGAAGGGGGAGAAGGGCGCTCCAAGTCACACTTTTTTGAAATGGACTTCAAAGATATGTTTAAAAGCGCTTTATCTCTATCATGTACAGCTAGACTTGTGGCTGAATGCACACCTGCCCTTAAAGCAATCGTGGATTCTTTCTCTCAAATCACGCCACAGATTATGCATGGTGCATTGGCTTTCAGGAAGTTTGTTGATTTTGCAAACGAACTACAGGATAATAGGGTGAAAGACCTAACCAACTTATGTGACCTTGAAAAAAAGGTTATAGAGCTTACAAAAGTGTCTTATGCAAAGGAAGACCATGACAAGTTGAAGGAAAAGTATACGACATTGCAGAAAGAACATGAGGAACGTAAGCAACAGTGTGCGAGGGAGCAACTCAGAAATGAGAAATTGAAGGTCCAAAATTTGCAGTTGACAAAGAACTGCAAGACATTGGAGAGGACGTTAGATGAGCACCGGGAAATGTTACAGAAATTACAAAACGAGAAGACATGTGAACATTGTGTTCACTCATGGGAGGAAAGTGAACGGACTGAATATAGTGATCAACTTTCTCTTCCGCTCGAGAAGGGCAAAGCCATGGACGAGAGCACAGAAGTGAAAGTGGCTGTTGCTCGGGGGGGGTCACTTAGAGTGTCCATTAGAAAACACGTGCGAATAAAACTTTGGACCCCCTATATTATATCCTAAAATTTAAATAAAATGAAATAAAAAAAATATGACTAGATTTTCCTACTTCAAAAGTTTATGTTTTGAATTATTGATATTTTTATTTGTTAATGATAATTAGTTACAAATTTTTGAAGTAATTAGATACACTGTACAACTGAAAAATAACTTTCACACCCCTATATTATATCCTAAAAAATTGTCTAAAAAATGAACAAAAAATTCCTAAAAATAGTTCTCTATTGAAAGTTCATTTTGAGTTGAGTATTGATGCAATGGTCATCTAAATGTGATCTCTATAAATATTTGAGTTGAAAAACATGTCGTTTTAGGCCATTTTCAACCTCTTGTACAAATCATTTCAACTATTATTTTAGTTTGAAATTTTGGCAATAGAAACCTATAGTCATTATTAAGCAACCCTCAAAATTTTAAGTTGAAATTATAGTTCATTAGAAACCACTTGTTCGCACGTGGTTTGTAGTAAAATACTAGGTGCCCTCCCCGAGGGCTGTTGAAAGCTTGCAATCTGAGCCTCTTCTCTTATTGGAAGGCTCTAAACCCACGCAACCGGTCGACCCTACTGTCGACGACTTAAAGCAACAATTGGACTTGGCAATTCAAGAGAAGAATGAGGTGGAGTCTTTAATGAGTCGAATGAAAAAAGTAGGAGTTCTAAGCAATATCCTTCCAAAGGGTTTAGAGGACTTGCGTTGGATGTTTTGGGCAAGGCAATTACAAGATCCTGCACGCATGTTGTGGGCGCTAGATTACCCACCCTTGGTAATAAAGCGAACACCAACCAGGTTCTATGCCTTTATCTACAATTTTTAATATATGGGGGTGATGTGAGCGCGGTCCACTGTGCCTTCCAAGCAATGGATCTTTTTTGCTAACCTTTCCTAAGTGTCGTGGATGGCATCGAATAATTAGTAATGCATGTAGTAACTCACAAGTTAACTGCGATGTTCAGAGTGATGGTGAAATCCTGACTCTCTAACTATCTATCCTATGTCGAGGGTAGACTGGGTAGTTGGCGTCATTTCTAACGTCCCTAACTACGTAAAAAGGGGAACCCCTATGTTCCTTCCATGAACCTCTAAGACTATCGTGGAGTTTTAAGACTCCACCTAGAAGTTCTACTTCTAAAGACTAATTCTAAGGTTCAACTCTTACTCTAATTTTCGACCTCTAAATGAAACTCTAGATTTTTACTCTTTTAACTTGGTTTTAAATATTAACTATCGACTTTTGACTCTAGGTTTTTACTCCTAATTTAACTCTGAAATTTATCCTCGGAATTTAATTCTAGGTTTAATTTTTAACTCTAAGTTTTTACTCTTCTATTCTATTCTAAATTTACCCTTCTAAATTTAACTCTACGGTTTTGACTTTTAACTCTAGGTTTTTACTTCTAAATCAACTTCAACTCCTAACTTCCAAGCTTTAACCTTCTAGGGTAATTCTAAGTTTCACTTTTAATTCTATGTTCTTATTTCTAAACTACTCTAAGATTTATCCTTTAAAGTTAACTCTAACTTTTCACTTTTTACTGTAGATTTTTACTCCTAATTTAACTCTAGGTTTTTGACTTTTAACTCTAAATTTTTACTTCTAAAATTAATTCCCAATCTTAACCTCCAGGTTTAACTCTACGTTTTCACTTTGACTCTAGATTTTTTCTACTTCCAACTAACTCTAAGATTTACCCTCTAAATCTAACTATAACTTTTCACTTTTCACTTTAGCTTTTTACTCTAACTTTTTACTTCCCCCCTTGACTCTAAAGTTTAACCTTTAAATTTAATCTTCACTTTTGACTTTTGACTTTTGACTTTCTACTTCCAACTTTAATCCTATCGTTTTAATCCTAGATGAACTCTAAATGTTACTCCAAGTTTTGACCTCTACTTTTTACTCTATTCCTAACTCAAAAATCTCCTTCCTAAGTTAATTTTCAATTCTACTGTTGACCTCTACTTTCTACTCTAATTTCTGACTCCCTAATCAACTCTAAACTCTTACATGAACCTACCCTAAGATTTGACTTGAGAGTTTAAACCCCTAAGTTAAAGTTCTAAATTAATTCTATTTTTTAACTCCCCAAAGTTAACTCTAGATTTTGACCTTAGAAGTTTAACTTTAAAAAGTAAAAGTGTAAATTGATTTTTAATTCTAACTGCTAATTAATCCCTAATTTTAATCCTAAATTCTCCTTCTAATTTAAACCTAATTTCCGTTCATGGTTCTTTTTGGATGAAATTTTATTCAAAATTCCTCCGTCCTACTCCCTATCGCTTAACTTAGCCTAATGCGGTCAGTTTACGGTCGAATCTTAATTATGAGATGTTTTCGGAAATCTCTATTCCTAATCTATAACTTTTTGACTCTAAACTTCTAATTTGCACTAATCTCGGATGCTAATCACGCTCTAAGGGCTGATTAGAAAAATAAATGCTAATTAGGGAGAAACATCAAAGATTAACTCAAAAACTCACCTCTTCATTATTGGTGTCGGAAATAACTTCGTCCACGTCCACGTGTACATCCTCACGCTCCATGGTAGTCTTTGGCTTTGTTTTGAATTTTTTCCAAGCTCACCGCTTATTGAGAAAATATTACAATTTTTGATGATCTAAACTCCTTCTTTCCCTTCCTCCTTTCTTTTCTTTCTTCCTCTTTCTTCTACACTAGCACTATTCCACCTAAGCTTTTATGAGTCTTACACTATGGTTTCAAACTACGAGAAGGGTTTAAATGTTCTTCCTACCCTCTTACGCAACCTTGCTTTGTGTCATCCTAATCCTCCTCCCAACGGTTGCAAGGAGTTCTTCTAGATTTCCTACCTAATCTCCTAACTAGGCACTATTCATCGTCTCTCTCCTTTCCACTTCTATAACACATCCTTCTCCCTAATTTCCTTCCATTGTGTGTAGGTGTGAGTGGTGATGCAGGTTGAATCGGATGTTTTTGTGCAGGTGGCGCGTGGAATGGCAACCTCTATTTCTCTTCCCCTTCTTCCCTTTTTAGACTCTTTTCCCTAGTTCCTACTCCCCTACTCTACCCCCTAGCCCATCTAATCCAACACCTCTTTTTTGTTTAGGAAAGGAAAAATTCAAAAAAAACAAGGAGAATGTGGAGCCCAGGGCCCTGGACCAAGCCTACTGAGCCAAGCCGACCTCCTGCTGGCCGGCCTCTTGCTGGCTGGAGGGGGGTCGGTTCAATAATTAATTTTTTAAATAATTATAATTTGTTTTTTTTTGTTACGTTTTTTTTTTCTGAATTGGACTTGTGACTGGCTGTGACTGGACTATGACTGGCTGTGAACTGGACTGTGACTGGCTGTGAACTGGACTGTGAACTGGCTGTGAACTGGCTGTGAACTGGACCGTGAACTGGACTGTGAACTGGACTGTGAACTGGACTGTGAACTTGCTGTGAACTGGACTGTGAACTTGGACTGGTTTTTTTCTTGCAAACTTTGGGTAGGCTAGGCTAAAAAAAAATAAACACAAAGGAAAAAAGAACTTAGGGGGAAAACTAAATCTTGGGGACACTTAGACTAAAAAAACTAGGGAGAAAACTAAACCTTGGAGACACTTAGACTCACTATCTTGGGGGAAACTAGAACTTGGGGAACCCTAGCCTAACTAGAACTTGGAACCATGGGACTTGAAGAAAACCTACATATCTTGGAAGCTAAACTCTGGACGTTTCCACAAAGGTCTTGGAAACTAGACTTTGGAACTAAACATGGGGGAGGTTCAAAGCTTCGCCGTCAAGTTGGGTTTAACACCAACTTTAGGACTTGATAGCACTCCGGGGGTTCAAAGCTCCGCCGCCTAAACTTTTAACACACACTTTAGGACTTTGACCTTGTCACAAGTTCAAAGCTTCGCCGTTTCCAAGGGGGGCCCACACAATGGGAGGGACTTTAGAAGAGGGTAAAGACAAAACTTTTAAAAGGAAACGTACATAGGGTCAAAGCTTCGCCGTCCCGGAGGGGGGTCCACTCGACAAGAGAGAAGTTAGAAGAAGGTAGACCAATACTTAAGAGAACCCCACACCACAAAGTCAAAGCTTCGCCGTCCCACAGGGGGGGGAGGGTCCACTCAACAAGGAAAACGTTAGATCAAGGGTAAGAGCGCACTTAGAGACCCCACAAGTTAGGAACACGTGACAACACAACAATCTCACACGCTAAAGGCCCCCAAAGCGGCATCACCAAGGTACGGTGGGGGGTTGCTTTAGGGTTAGTGTAAGACACCACAAGGCCTCTAAACCACACAAGCTAACTCTCAAGGACACAAACAAAGATACACACGGAAAGAGAAGGTCTCTCAACTCAAAACAAGAGCACTAAGAGTACACGAAGAGTAAACAAGGCAAGATAGAAGGACCCCTAAGGACCTTCAAAGCTTGAAAATAAGCAACAATGGAGCCAAAAGTGCTCCGAAAACACCGTAGAGGCTTTTGGCTTCAAACGCCAAAATATCCAAAATAACTTGGACCCACGGACCCAAAACAAGAATTGGGGGTCTTCTAGAGAGAGAAATGGGGCCCTTATATAGGTTTCCAAGGGCTCACCTCTCCCTCTAAAGCTCTAAGGTAACCTTATCAACGAGGATTTTCATCCTCATCTTCAAAGATTTTCATCCTACATCCTAAATTTCTACTTCTACCATCTATGCTGGACCAACATCCTAACTTTTGGAGATTAGCTCCAATCGCCGAACGGATTGCGCCGTTGAATTCAGATCGCCGTGTTTAGGCTCAGATCCCCTTTGCCCCTTGTACCGAGGCCAAAAACCCATCGTAGGCTAATTTAGTTTAAAAACCAAATCGTGGTAAAATCCTAGATCTTGGGGGTCTCCTATTTTGAGAAATGTGAATAGCCTAGGGTCTCTGGTAGGTGCGAGAGAGTCGGGAAGGACTTTTGGTTGACTTCGTTTTGCCATCGTATGGTCCCGGAATGCCGGTCAACGTGGCGGGGACCCCGCCACGTGGTTAATTCCCGAGGAATCTCGCCGGTTCGGGTACTTGCCGCTATCGGAATGTCGTGAAACTTCACGGAGCGCATTATTAACATAAACAAGCTAGTCTAATTTTTAGTGAGATTTTATTGTAACCTGGGTAATTTCCATGAAATTCCCGTTGGAGGTTAGGAGGGTTGACCATCCGGAAAAAGGTTCTTCTACAAGTCGGAAGATGCCGGGATTTTTCACTTGACCTCTCAGGGAGTCGCATGAAAGACGTGCGGGTGTGTTTCCGTACTTGGCACGATTGGTCAATGGAGATTTAAACTGGACATCTCCTTGAATTAGCGACGGTGCGGGAATCTTTTGCAGGTGGAAGAATCTTGGCGAACCAATTTCGCCGTTGGACTCCTGGCATGGGATTCACCCTAGAACACCATCCTTGGGCTATAGATTCCTCCACGGGCCCGGTTTTGCGTGAGTGGCTCCTACATGCTAACAATCGGGATTTTGGGAATTCGTCGATCTAATGGGGAATTCTAAATCTAACTCTAGAACCCGACCTAGTGGCCTTGCTGTAGATCCCTCGGACCGACCTAGCCATGAATCGCCACATTCATAGTGGGATTTAGCCCTTTTGGGGCTGTGTGACTCGAATCCTCCAATCTAACCTTTTCGTTATTTCTATACTATTTTTAGGCAAGGTTTGGGGGATTCTAAGTAAAAAACACAAATCTAGACCAAATACTATAATGGATATGACACAACCCTATTTCGGTTCTACACTCTTTTTATGGATTTTTCTATACTTTTATCAACTTTAAATTGCAAATTTCCAAAAAAATAATTCTACGAGTCCCAAGTGACAAATTGGGAGCTCACACGCGTCCTCTCAACTCATGAGTGGGCTCCTCACGTATGCAATGGAGTCGGACAAAACATACAATCACGTGGAGAGCTCTTATTTGCGTCTGAAGAGGAAGATGGAGGATGAAAGAGCGAATCCTGATGTGCAGGTTACGGTTTGGGGTGACATGGATCGAATGTTTGAGCGCCTAAACCACGGCAAATCCTATCATTCCGAGGACATTGTGGGAGTACGTATCATCCGGAAAGTCCCAATTAACAATTTAGTGGAGGTAAAAGTAGCAGAACTTTTTCAATTTTTGCATTTAAATACAAAGTTAGGACTTAGATATTAGAAATAGAAATTAGTTTCTAGGTAGAAAGGATAAAACTCTAAATAGGTTACGCAGTCTACCGGAAACTGTAGCCGGAAAGCCGGAAAGTTCCGGAAAGTTCCGGATCGTAGGGACCTACCGCCTAGGTTCCGGCTAGGGAACTTACGGGAACGTTTTTGGCGGCGGGAACTTAGGGTTCCGACAGGTACTTAAACCCCACCGCCAGCCTCATTCAGTCTCTTTTACCCGTGTTCTTCCACGGTGCGTTAGAAGAGAGAAAGAGTGGTGAGTTAGGGCGTGTTAGGGAGAGAAAGGGAGGAAGGTGCCGATTGCACCGGATTGTCCTAGCAGTCGGTGAGATGGCGGAAGCGAGTCGATCCCGGAGGTCAGTAGTGACAGCCCGGGGCGTACGTCCGGTTGTCCCATCGGATCCGGAGCGCCTGAAGGAGTTAGAAGAGGACCTAGAAATCATGGGGTGTTTAGGATTGGTAAAACGTCCATGGAACGTCCGGAGTGAAGAGATGATTGACGAGCTGGTTTCCGGAGTGGGTAATCAGTTCGATTTGACGATTAGGGGTCGATCTAGGGCCTGGACTCCGGAGTTGTGGGCGAAGGCATATTTTACGCCGAGCAGGGGTTCCGGAATGGCGTCCCGGACGGACACTTACGCCGTGGAGGTATTCCGGAGTCATGCGGATTCCAAGGAAGGGAACACCGCGAGTGATTGTAAGAGTCCCCGGGATGGGCAGTTGTTAGCATTCCTCATCCCTATCTTGTATCCGGAAAAGCCCACCCGGATTACAATGACCGTGGCAAACACTATTTTCGGAGCGCTGGGAGATAGAGAGAATCCGGCTCCCAGGCCGGTCAGCTGGGGAGTGATCATTCACTCCGTAGTGGAAAAGTTAGCGGCCAATATCGCGAACAAGAAGTCAAGTCCGATTAGCCCCTATCTTTTCCATCTGTATCACTCCGAGGATGCACTGGCCGGACCGGAAATGACCATATACTGGAAGGGCGAGAATTTGTTGAGGTATGGACTTCCCGCGGAAGATGAACCGGATGAGCTCGAGCCGGAAGAAGAGGAACCAGAACCGGAGCAGGCATCACCAAACGTTGGAGGGACGCGACGGAAATCAACTGATCGGGGTGCGCGGGGTAAGCAAGAAGCCGAGGAGGTAGAGAAGCCCCGAGAACCACTTCCGGAAACGGATCAGCTAGAGGCCACCATCAAATGGCTGTTAGCTACCCGGGCACAGAATGAGCGGATGTCGGCGCTGATCCGGTGGATGTGCGAGAAATTGGGTGTGAAGGAAGAAACCCAAATCCTGATGGCGTTGACGGAAAGGCCAGATCCGGAAGTAGTGAAGCAGCTGGAGGACCGGATTCTGACCTTGGAGCAAGAACGGGACCGGTTTCGAGAACAAGCTGCGTGGTCGGAGAAAGAGAGGATGGCCGCTGAAGCAAAGGAGGGAGAAGCCCTCGATCTGGTCCGGAATGTCAGAAGTCTGTTTGACACTCCGGCGGATATTCTTGCCAGAGCTACACTCTGGAATAATCACATGGTGAAGGATGGTCACGTGGCCAGATCGAAGGTGGTGAGCATCCTCGTGGATTTTGAAGTCCGGATTGAGGGAATGCTCAAGGAAGTCCGGCAACTGTTGGGAAACTTGGATCCGCTTGAGGGGTTAGACCAAGGCCTTTTTGACCTGGGTCAGGATCTCCAAGAAGGAGGGGCACAGAACCAGCCTTCTCCGGCAAAGAGCAAGACAATCGCCGGAACGTCGCAAGCCGGAACAGCATCGGCCCAGAAGAGGAGGTCGCTGGTGAAGCAGTTTGCGGCCTCGACTCCAGTAAAGGACGTTGTCTTAGGCGTCCCAGCCGGAAGAACTGCGTCCGTAGCAAATCTGTTCCCCGACAGACCGGTGGGTTCTACTTTCCAGGAACCACCTTTACCCGGAACAGTGTTGAATCCAGCTCGGACGGATCCGGTGAGTTTCACTCACATGCTCCAGCCCTTTCTCCAGACACCGCCACCGTCCCAGCTCATCGATCTTACTGTTCCGAAACCGAGGGGACGACGGCTACTGAGCGAGACGGACCCGGAATCGGAAGAGGAGGAGATGACTCAATCAGAGGAGGAAGAGTTGCAGCCTCCCCGGACCAGGTCGAAGACGAAGAACACCCCACCCTAAAAGACAGGTGGATCGCCAACTCAAGGTGGCACGTTTGTAAAGAAGGCTAAGAGAAATAAATGACTATCTAGGGTAGCAGTAATTATAGTTAGGATTCTTACCAGGATGGTAGTTCCGGAACCGGATTTTCCGGATGTGGGTCCAGTAGTTTCGGACTTTTAGGAGTTAAACGGTTTTGCAGTTTTACCGGAACGGTCTTCAGGGCCGTTGCCTTTTTGCTTTTTGTTTGGCCGTTGGCCGGTTTTTCTGGTGGCCGTTTGGGCTGCCTTTTTGTGGGTTTTTAAGGGCAGGCCGGCTTGTTGGCTTGTCATTCCTTTTCCCTGTTCATTTAATCTGAAGCATTCAGGAAAGCACTCGTTGAATTATTCTCTTGCGTATCGCGTCTATAGTCACTTGTGTGGATGTGTAAGTGAGAGTGTGCAAGGGGAGGAGTCCGGATTCGTGGACTGCCGGATTAGGCTGAGTGTGTTTTACGGATGAGTTTTTAGACTTGCGCAGTGAGAAAGTGGCGCCTTTAAATCGCTGGTACGATAATCCGGTGGAGACCAAGGAGTGATCCGGAAGCTAGTCCGGAATTCGCAGGGGCGGTTCCGTGCGGAGATAGGCAACCGCCAGAGGAATATTTCCACCCATCCGGAAGGCTAGTCAACCTCATGAGCGGTCGAGAGCTAGGAAGTCATTCCCTTAGTTCCGGAAGTCCGGTATCCGTCGTTGTAGTAAGGAGGACCTAACGCTACCCTGTGTGACCAGCTTTCCGGATAGGCCATCCGGGATGTTGTGAGGATGCCACCCTGTTTACTCAACTAGATCTATTCTTGGGTTGTGTTTTGTTTTATGTTACTAGAGTTTATGTCAGATACGGAGTGGTGCAATTCCCTACCCCTCGGAAAGAGCAAGTGAGGAACCCTCTGAGGGTAAACAGAGGTATCGAAAACCAACTTGTTAGAAAGACGGAACCGGAAGATTGGATAGAGCCGGATCCGGAAGAGAATCCGGAAAGGAAGTAGTTCCGGAAAAGAGTTTGTAAGTTGAAAGGGCCCTCTCGAGGTGGTCAAAGTCCGGAAACTTAGAGGTCTCGAGAAACTAATTTTGAAGCAACGTCTGGAATCTCCTAGGACGATAACTTGTGTCATCTTAGCACGTTTTTGTTGTTAAAGATACTTACGCCTAGATTACACGCACGACAGACATCATTTGGGCCAGAGAAGTGGAAGAAGGATGGGTAGTTCACAACACATTGTTTGCTCACATATTTAATGAGGAAAAGACACTTGTGCTCGGTAGTAATCCTAATGATTTCCTGTTGAAAGGGAAGTGTTGTCTTTGCCAGCTTGGTTTTGGGCCCGAAGGATGTTTAACTTTGGGCCAATGTGGCCATTCTTTCCATATTCTTTGTATCCAAAAGGCCGCAACGTATGCCGCCCGTTGTCCCATGTGCCGTATTCCTTTGGCTACAAGACTTTTTGAAATGCTAGGGATTTCGATTCTGATGCCACCGGGTCACAAGTACAATCGATGGAACCTTCCTCTTGACCAAGCACCCTACAAATTTCAAAACTATTTGCATTGGGGAAAAGCAATTGATTGGGATTCTACCCTAAGCATACATGGGTTGATTAACCCCGAGGTTACTTTTGTGGATAAGTATTTTTGGATGACGCGGGACGTGGAAGTGGAGTTGCGTGCCTTTGGAATTCCGATGCTTGAGTCTCGAGAATTATTCTGCCGTAGCGTGGGAGGACATTGGAGCATCGAACACAATAAATTCTTTCGATTTCCCGAGGCGGAATGGAAGAAAGATGAGACCGATTACCGTTTGGTAAAGGTAGAACGCGACCCTGAAGTCATTGTGCAATATCAGAGGTACAACCATGATTTGATAGGACGGGCCCTCGTTTTATCAAAGTTGGAAGAAGCAGCAAAGGTGCGTTCCAGAGTGGACTTGGATCAAATGTTAACGCAAGACCATAAAATGGAAGATGTTGCTCGAGCATTCGATAGGAGGATGGATGATGTTATCGCGAAGTGAAAGAATTATCTAGGGGAGGGAAATGCAAGTGGCGATCTCAATCAATTCTATGTGAGAAACGAGGACGAGGAAATTCAAAAACTTTTGCAAGAAGTAGATTCTGCTGTCCGGACTTTGAAGGCGCGTGAAGTGAAGTTGTCTCCGAAGCGCAAAAACAAACGGAAGATTACAGAAGAAGATGACCACTCTCCAAAAACAAAAAGACAATTTGAGAGGGTTGATATGGAAGTAGGAGCTTCCCGTGAACTTCAGAATTGCCTTCAACAAGGGAGTCCTCAATCAGTACCTCGTCGAACAAGTAGAAGACTCATGGAGAGGGAGGGGACATCTCGTGATACGGAAGACATTAATGGTGCCAGAATGTAATAGAAAAATGTTTCATTTTTGACTATAAACCTACATTAGTATTAATAGAAGATTACTAAGTAGTATAGGCTTTATTACCTTTGTTTGCACTCTAAATATGGCACTTTTTCAGTTTTTGTTGTTTTTGAATCGCGCATATCATAACTTCTTTATAATTTGTATCGATTTGCCCCCCCAAAAAATATTTTTATTGTCTTATTCATATATTAATATATATATTTTTATGTATTTTTGGGCCTTCTTTGTTGATGATGTTCTCTTCATTTGTGTTGTGTTTGGTACAACGATTTTTTGGTTTGTATAATAGTATAATACTGTGTTTTTCTTGTATTAACTGTCATGGTTTTATGAAAACAAGAAAAATGAATCCTATCTGTCCGCCTGCCCGTCCGCCAGTCCGTTGGGGCTTCTTCCAATGGTTAGTTTGATTTCAGCAACTGAAACGTATAAGAGCAAAGAAGAAGGTAGTTGAAATCACTCCTGTTAATCTGAATGCTAAGATTTCCGAGGGCTAGAGGTACATTTCTTGTGTCTCTTGCTTGGTAATGCATAGTTCAATGAATAGGGGGGCTTTGGTTTCCAAGGCTTCATGCAATACTTTTATTTGATACATGATACAATGATACATGATGATTTGAATGCACATGTATTTTAAAGTCTGAGCGAATACTGGTAATTTCAAAGTGGAAATAGGAAGAAGCTTTTCACAATGAGAAAGGATTTCTCAGAATGGTATACTGTTACATCAAGTGGTAAAGTGAAGTGCCAAGCATGCAGCTTGAATTTGCAAATCGAAAGTGTCGCATGTTGAGTCATTTGGGATATGAAGGGAAGAATGATACTCGTGACACAGGAATAAGCCTATGTCCGCGATTGACATCTAGAGTTCGAGCTCTTTTTTTTCAGTGTGATGGATCATTCCCACGGAGATTGGATCTTGAGAATGTAGATGGCCAACATCTTTCAATAGTTACAAATAGTACGCCAAATGGAAAGGATTCAGACCGTTCAACTCAAAAGGACTCCTGTACAGCTCCCATTGAAACAGGTCGTTTAGCTTCGGGAATGAACCAAAATACAGAATCCAGGAGCCAACAAGAAACTCCACCTTCTTCCATCAGTAGGCCTCGTAGACAATGCCAGCTAGTAGATGGTTTTGAAGAAGCTGGTAGACGCAATTTGGATACGTTGTGGGCTAATTTTTTCTATTCAGCAAACATATCGTTTGCTGTACCAAGAAGTGAAGTATTCAAAGAGGCAGTGAAGAGAACGGCTGAATTCAAAAGGCCATACAGCCCTCCTTCGTATAACGCTTTACGAACAAAATTGTTAAACCAAGTGAAGGGAGATATTGAGGTGAAATTGCACAAGCGGATAGAAAATAGTATCCGAAAATTTGGTGCAACATTGTCTACTGATGGATGGAGCTTAGTTACAAATCAGCCATTGATAAATGTGATGCTTGTGTCTTCCGCGGGAGAACAATTCTTGGGATTAGTGGACACAAGTGGGTTTGAAAAAAATGCAGAGTATTTGGCAACTATTTTGGACACATTTATACAGAAGGTAGGGCTTGAGAATGTGGTGCAAATAACCTTGGATAATGCTCTTGTGATTCCTAAAGCCGTACAAATTATAACGAAGAAGTATCCGCACATTTTTTTCCAAGGGTGCATGGTCCACGCCTTGAATTTGTTGCTCAAAGATTGGGGCAACGAAGGGTGGATAGGTAATTTGGTTAATGAAGCATAGATGGTGCTTAAGTTTTTTAGGAAGTGACACATGCCGCTTGCACTATTTTGTACTTACGAAAAGGAATTGAGCTTGTTGATGCCGGGGGAAACAAGATTTGCCTCCAATTTCATTGCATTGAAGCGCTTGCTGAAGGTGAAGAGTGCATTAAAACAAAGTGTGACTGACCCGCGTTGGGATACATACGTGAAGACCTTGTCGGACAAGAAAGGCAATAGTCATACAAAGTCTCGACTTGTGAAGAAGATACTGAACAACTCTGAATTCTGGATGAATTGCAAGAATTTGGTTGAATTGCTGGGCCCTGTTTATTATGGCCTCCGTGATCTAGATGCAAAGATACCATGCACGGGCAAGGTTCTACATATTATGCAGAAAATGCGGAAACATGTGTTCAATATAGATAAGCCACCTTTTCGCTTGACCAAGGAAGACGTGAAACCACTACAGCAGGCATTCCAGAATCGATGGGAATTAGTGAAGAATGATCTCATGTATGTTGGGGCTCTTTTAAACCCATACCTTCTCTACGACACAGAGTTAGCCGACGATGATCATGCAATTGACGCATGCAAGAACGTATTCAGGCGAATATGTAAACCTGGAGAGTACGCTGACGTTGTAAAGGAGTTCATGGCTTTTCGACATCGTGAGCCTCCTTTTCACAACATGTTAGATCCAAGTGAGTCCAAATTATCAGCGCACGCTTGGTGGGATTTTGAAGGAGTATGCGGGAAACTCATTGCTCCAATTGCGAGGAGAATACTGGGGCAACCTGTATCTTCATCTGCATGTGAACGCAATTGGAGTAGTTATTCTTTTGTTCACAACAAATCTCGTAATAAGCTAAAAACAAAGAGAGCCATGGATTTGGTGTATGTGTACACAAATTCAAGAGTCTTGTCCGCATCCAAGGAGAGAGATGAGAAGGAGTGGTACCATAAGAATGCGGAGTCGGAAGAATCCGAGGGGCCTATTGGTGACGACGACAGCAGTGATGATGATGATGATTTTCTGGAAGGAAATATTATCAATCACGTCTATGACGAAGAACGTGAAGACATGGAGCAATCGGAAGATGAACAAGGAAGAAGTGATGCGGACCTTCTAGATGACGTACGCCACGATATGAGTGGACATATGCACAATTCCGGTGGTGGCAGATGGAATATGCATAATGATAATGTGACCAATAATAATGGAAACGAGTATGATTTCCCTGTAGAGGATGGTCACTGTGAGAGTGATGAAGAGGTACCTTCCATAGCAAAATTTCTAGATGGAAGCCGCTTTCTAAATACCAAATCGCTTTTGACAAACAAGGAGGACACCAATGTTACACTAGCAACTGAAATTGGGATTACGGTTGTAGCTGGTACGTCTGAAAGAGGTGTGGTGCTTAGTACGGAAAAGTCACCATTGGCGGCAGTGGCCCATTTAGAAAAAAATGACGAACGAAAAGATGAAGACTAAGTGAATGTGGACAATACAATGTTGGAGTCTGGAGGAAGATTGAGGAGCAATCGTACTGAGGAACAAAGTATCGTGGATCCTACCACGCAACTACCGGTGAACAATGTAGTTTCACAGTTGATAGAAAGCGGAAGCCCGAACATGCTACACATTGGTGAAGGCATGAAAAATAGCATGCCAAGCACCCTAAAATTGCCACGTAGGAATCATCCAGCACCTCCACGAGTACTATTCAGTACGAAAAGTACCACTGTGTTAGGTTCAAGAAGTTCTGAATCTAAAATGCGGACTTCCAACATATCTTCAAGCTGTATTCATGAAGATAATATGACATTGGATGCCATGTTTAAGAAAAGAGGTTTCCCTCTTCAATCATCTATGAAGCCATCAAACGGGAAATTGAAATCTTTGAATGAAGTACATGGATGCAGCACCGAGGGGCAACAAACAGGAAAAATAATGTTGGAGGAATCTATTGAAGCCAAGAGAAGACGAGTGATGGAGCCGTTCGTTATATCCCGGAAGAAGAAAGCAAACGTAGGAAAACCTCCTCTTGATAGACGTGAGCGAAATACGGTACTTCCTCTCACAAAACCAGAAGCGGTTGATTGTCTTCGACAACGCATAGGAAAAATTTTATTGCAAGTGAAAAAAGAGAAGAAGATGGACAAGTCAAAGAGAGCTTCTACATCTAAGAAAGTGCTTAAAAATAGAGGTGGAAGTCAATTATCTGCTTCAGACGACGAAGATGACACGTTTGACAGTGAAGACGACGGACTTCAATCAAATGAATATAGTAGCGGGGCAGAGGTGAAAGGAGACATTGATTACTACCCTATGAAATCCAATCGTAAAAAAGGCTCAAACGAAGGGTAGTTCGTAAAGAAGGTGTTTAAAGGCAAAAAGTTGAAGAGACAAGACTTCAACTATTGTGTGCAAGCATTGATCCCTAGTAGAGTAGTAGAGTAAGTAGAGTAGTAGACTAGAACTCTAGAAGTTCAGAACTAGTTTGCATGTTTATGTTTGAAAATGTATTGAAATCTTTAAGTTTATTACATTCCATTGAAAGTGAAATTCAAAAAACGGTCCTTGTGTATTCTTTGATTTTTTATTTTCAAGTATTCAACAACATATTTTTGAAAACAACATACCTCAAAAACATCAAAAAGTAACCTACTACTTGCAACAAAATACAAATGTATTTATACGAATATAACTCAAAGTACTCAACCATAAAATACTAAAATCGCCCTTCCGCCCTTCCGCCTGTCCACCCGTCCGCCCGACCGCCCGTCCGCGCACGTCCACAGCGTCCATTGTAACCGGTCGTCCGGTTTTAGGATGCGATTTCCGAAAAATCAAACGTCCGAGACAACCCTGTCCACAGCCCTCCGGAGGACCCTGAAATTTACTTTTTTTTTGCAAAAAAATCAGTTTTTCCCCTATTTCCGCGCAGCAGTTTCTGCTGCGACAGTGGCGCAGGAAACGAAATATACGAGTGAAAATTTTTTTTTTTTTTTTTTTTAGTCTTAAAAAAAAATTTAAAAATTTAAAAAAAAAAAAAAAAATCCGATTTCTGACCGTTTCAGCGAGCAGTCCCAAGCTGACTGCTCACCAAGGGCCAGTTCTGCAATGACAGGCCAAGCATTTTGATAGCTTGGCATGTCACTGCGGAGCAGCCCTCCAGAGGGCTGGTTTTTTTTCTAATGAATTTCAGTAGTTGGGAATTATACAAAACTTGTGGAGAATTTATGGGAACTCATGGCCCTTTAGAGGGACCGAATTCTCTCTAATGATGTTGATGGATCAATTGCCTGCTTTAAAGCGCAATTTGTTGCCCGCGGATTTTCCCAACAATCGGGATTAGATTTTTATGAGACTTTTTCCCCTGTCATAAAAATGACTTCTTTAAGATTGTTACTTACTTTTGCAACATTATACAATTACTATATCCATCAAGTGGATGTGACCACTGCGTTCTTGCATGGTATTCTACGAGAAGAAATCTTTATCTCTCAACTAGAAGGATATGTCAAACTTGGTGTAGAACACAAAGTGTGTCGACTTTTGAAATCCCTTTACGGGCTCAAGCAAGCACCGCACGTGTGATATGACTTGCTTGATACTTTTCTATTAGCTTAAGGATTTCTCAAATGTATTTGCAGATCCTACTATCTGCTTTAAACGCCATCAATCTTTTATACTATTACTGGGCTTGTACATTAACGACCTTGTCTTAATTTCCAATGATTTGGACTATCTTTCAGTTTACAAAGCCTTGGTTTCTCAATGATTTTCTATGACAGATAATAAGGAAATTGCCTATATTCTTGGCATTCAAATTATTCGTGATCGACCTAATAAGGCTCTCCTATTATCTCAGTCCAAGTATATTATGGACATCTTAATTAAGTTTAATATGTTGCCTGCAATCTAGTCTCCACACCTCTCGAAGCTGGAATTCATTATTCACAGACTCAGAGTGCCAACCTCACCTAGGCCAAAATTATTGCTATGGCTTCTGTGCCATATAAGCAAGTTCTTGGCACTTTACAGTACTTGGTTTCGTGCACTCAGTGGGACGTTGCTTTCTTAGTTCATCATTTTGTCTCAATTTATGTTCAATCCCACCCCAATTCATTGGCTTGGGGTTAAACAGATTCTCCATTATTTAAAAGGCACCATGCACATTGGTCTCATATATAGTGGTGCTCATTTTAATACTTCGGTTTCTCATACCCTTACTGGCTGGAGTGATGCCGATTGGATTGGCAACCTAGATTCTAGGCATTCTACTTCAAGATATATTTTTCAACTCGATTTTGCTTGCATTATTTCTTGGCAGAGCAGAAAACAGTCTATTGTCGCTCTTTCCTCTACTAAGGCTGAATACATTGCTGCAACCACAACTGTAAAAGATTTTTTATGGCTTTAAATGATCATTTTCGAGCTACAATACATTCTTCAGCTTCTTAGTATCCTTTACTCGGACAATCAATCATGTATTGCTCTCAATGAGAATCCCAAGTATCACAATCGTTCTAAATACATAGATCTGCGCTATCATTTCCTACGGGAGAAGGTCCAATCTTAGCTACTACGACTTATGTTCATTTCTACAGCTACTATGTCGGCTGATATTTTAACTAAGTCACTCTCTAAATTAAAGCACAATGCTTGTCTTCATACCTTTGATCTACCAGCTTCCTCTGGCTCGTAGCAAGGGGACGTTACCTGTTGCACTTCTCCCTCTGAAGCTTAACAGCCTCATTTCAACTCTAGAATTATTTTCAAAGTGAAGGTGTTGTATGTTCACTTCACAACAAAGGTGTGATACTTGGTCTGTGAACAAAGTGGCATAGAACAGTGAAGGCGTTACCGTGACAAAAAGTCGACTTCACACTCCGAAACTACAACGATCCTTTGAAGGGGAGTATGGTTCTTGCAAACATATAGAGGTAGATGAACAACATATTTGTATTCTAGAGGTGGAGCCTAGGTATCTCAAGAAACACTTGAAGGAGAGATTGTCTAAAGACCGCCACAAGTGGCGAAAGCATTGTATGCAATACGGAGTGAAGCACCCAAAATGCCTTTTTCCATATTTCAATGCTTGTTATGTTTATTGGACTATTGAGGAGGGCAAACTGGAGTCTCAAAGAATGACGGACAAGAGAAAACTTGCATCAAGTAGCGACAAGGTTTTTTCTTCTCCAAACTTGCATCTAGTAGTGGAGGAGATAAAAGAATCAACAAGTCTACTCCCAATCGGTTTATAACATCTGTACCATTGTCAATTAGGATTACAGTTTGCCTTTTTTCTGATTTCACGTATCTTAGATATTGGTGCTCGGATTCAACTTTTACACAAAGCACGCATGACTTTCTCACAATTGCTTTCACATCAATTTGATGTCAAAAGCCTCAACAAGGCTCAGTACGGTCTCCATTTTTGTAACATAGCCGAGGCCTTCACTATAGAATAGCTTAACAATGCTATTGCTGTAATGGATATTGAAGTTGCGATTTACATTTTTTTTTTTATTGTGGAGATCTTAAAGATAGGGGGAAGTTGTTTGCAGTGGTTTATGTGCATGTTGCAATAGAAGAAGAAAAGGAGTTTTTTTTTATATACTTGAGAATCAAATGTTTCATTTCATTGCAAGTGTACCATGAATTCCATCGAGAAAAGGCCGGTGAAGTCCTCAAATCCAATACTGCAGTCTAATAGTGAGGACATTATTAAATCCATATTATCTAAACCAATCCTAGTCTGTCATTGAGGAGGTTTTGAGTACTATAGATTGAGTGTTGCTATTATGCACTTCTTAACCACGAGAAACATGCGTACGAGCGAGATGCTAAAGTCAGGGTATAGCTTTGAATATGTCGATGATGAACTGACTTGGAAGTTGAGCTTCAATAGAACTTATGGACTAGATAATTGCAAAGCAAGCCAAGTTATCAAAAATAATCACAGGTTAGTACCTACCAAGATGTGGGCAACGAGGTTGGTACTAACTTGTGAATATTTTTTAATGACTTGGCCTACTTTGCAATTACCGGATATAATGTCAATATAGGAGAGTTGAGCCGTTTGACTTCTTTGATTGTCTAACCAATCAAAACATGCTACAAAGGTGAAAGTTTCCTACATTTAGATTATGTTAGGAGAATCAGCACTCGCTAAGTTAATAGTGGTTGGTAGTAGCAAAGATTTTTCTCACTTCTAAACCAATGAAATTTCTACTCTGTACGTACCGACCATGTTGAAAATTTGCACAAGGTCCACAGTGAGCATTATCAATCTTAATTTGCCTCTTTTTAACCAATCAAAACAAGCCACGACGACAAAACTCTCCTGCATTGACATTATGATGTGGAACTTGGGAATATGGAACCAAGGAACTTGCAACCGCATGTTGATGGACAAAGTGTGTTGTTGTTGTGTGAGAGTTGGCAAATCCCTTCAATGGCGGACACAACAGAGGCATTGACTGCGAACATGGCACGTCCCGTCACAAATGCAAATATTGCAGGTCCGAGTTATTGGGTTACTCGCTCTCCATAGATGCCGGTCACAACATTTTGCACACAAAAATGAACAAAGAGAGAAAACAAGAGAGCTCCAAACCCTATCTCGTTTCCATGATTTTTTTAACACTTTTTGGTTCATTTTTCCCCATTTTCTTTCAAAGCTTACACACATCCACAAAATTGGAAGAGAGAGGGCTTCAAACCCTAATTTTCATATTCTAATGGACTAATTTCCATGACTAATTTCATCCTACCATAATTTATTGTTTGTTTGCTAATTTATAAAAAATGCACTAAAGTAATACAAACTAATTTAGTGTACTAATTTAGTATAAAATTGCAATAATTTAGTATAAATTGCACTAAATTAGTGTAAAGTCTTCTAAATTATTATAAAACCCCTATAATTAGTGTTACATCCCATTTTAGTATTTTAATCATTATTTTAGTGTTTTAGAAGTAGATTTAATTTTATTATTATTTTAGATTTTTTCCATTTATTACTAGTGTTATTTAGTAGTTTTCAGTTGACTTTTAGTTTTTTTTCTACTTTTCTTCTTTTGTTATTAATTTTTTTTTGTTTTTTTGTATTTTTTGTATTTCTTAATTTTTTTTTGTTGCAATTTAATTCTAATCCAGCTACCTACCTATAGTATTTTGTTTTCAGTTTGCTTTTATGTTTGAATTAATTGAATCCTATCTTTTAGTTTACTTTTATATAATATGTAGGGCTATTATAGGGTCCATGAAATGTCATATACTCTAGTATATATAAATTAGGCTATGTAAAAACATTATGTAATAAGAAATTTTATTAATAAATTAGCCTTGACAGATAAAGGCAGTGCAAATTTTTCATAAGTACAGTCAATAAAAATGTGGATAAATAATTTCATGTAGATGATAAAATGGATATAAGAAAAGGAATCTACAATGAAGGGTAGTTGTTTGAAATTTTGCCACAATACCAATAGTGTATATATCAAAAAAATTAAGTGTAACCGTAAGACATTGACCACAAGTGACAGAAATTGTCACATTGCACAAATAGGGAGGTTTACATTAGTGGATTCAACAAACTAAAAGCTATACAATACTAGGACAAAATTTATAATCCATTTAACTTCAATTTTTGAAGCCATATGTGTTAAACACACTCATATTGAATAGGATGTATATGGGATAGTTTCAATGGAGATTTTGAAGTGTTCAATGGTAAGCTTGTTATTAATCCCTAAAGAATAGGAGGGTGTTTTGAAGGAGAATAGTCAAAAACTGCTAATCTTTTATGCACTTTCCAAATAAAAAAAAATATATTTTTTTGAATTCCAACCATGTAAAAATACAATAAACAAATAAGGCAATGTCTAGTAAAAATTTCAGCCCATTTGACCACCTGGGTTGAAAGATTATAATGTTTGAAATGAAAAAAAAATTTCATTCCTTGAAAAACAAGAACAATAGACTTTGAACCCTCTTACAATAATTTTTTTTTAAAAACAAATATGGAATCTAGCTTACTCCAAATCAACTTGCAATAAAATGAGGTTAAATGCATTGGCAATATACTAGTCATTTTTTGATAATTTTCTTCAACAATGAGGAAATTTTTTATTTGAAATCCAAATGGAAGAAAATTAAAAAAAGCAACATTTGGAATATGTGGAAAATATTTTGAGAACTTCAACTTCACAAATTACAAGATAATATGGCTTGAAGTTAGAAGAAAATGTTTTTTCTTGAAGTCACCCCAACATAGCGAACAAAATTTGACTCTTCTTAGAGTTTAATTTGAGAATTTAATTTTTAAGCATAATTTTATGCCGTATTTTATAAGTTATATATATATATGCTAAATTTCAAAGTTGATGAACATTTTTGCAAAAGATGCCCCGGCCCAAAGATGACCAAATTGCCCACACTACCAAAAAAATTTAGAGAAGCAAAACTTTTGACTTGGGCACCTAATTTGATAAAAATTATATTTTTACTAGAAGGGGACATGTGTTCACACCTTGTGTCAAAATTTTGTGACCATTCAACCAAAATTGACTTTATAAGAACCTACCTAAATTTTCAATAGTTTATTCAATGGAAAATTGGCCTTTAGGGGGTAAAAACTGCCACTTGGTCAATGGCACTTGAATTGAATTGATTGTTGTAGGTTTCATTATGTATACTTTATACATGTATGTAATGTAGGGAATGAAAATTTCTGAAAAAGGATGGAGGCAGGAAAATATTGGACACTAAAATTTTTATATGTAGGATAGCCCCACTTAAAAATCCAAATGAATGAATTTACAAAAACATAAGGTATTGGAAATATGCCCCTCGTAGCTTTTTATGTAAAAATACGGTCATCTTAAATACAAAAATGAAGGTAAATAGCCCCACATCAAATACCCTCTTAACTCAGGTGTATACCTTAAATTACAAGGAATGACCTCCCCGAGTTAGATTTTCACCCTAATCTCCTAAAGTTCCTATTGCTATTGATTGGAAAACTTCCGAATTGGTGGTTGTGGTTTAATCCAAAATACTAATACTTCCAAACTTGCAAATTCACGTACATTATTTATTATTTTTGTTTTTTAACCCCGAAAGTTCTTTCATATTTAGAGGCCTAAAATTGCTTCAAAATACTGGTCTCTAAAGCAAGGCTAAAAACCTTCATCTATATTTGTTTTTAGCAAATTCAACCATAGGATCCTTTAGTAAACTTGTTAGAGTACACTCTCCTAAAATTTTAGATTAAAAAAACTTACCAACTGCAAGATCATAATGCTTGGATTTTAAAAAGAAGTACTCTCAATTCTTCCCAAATGGTTAGATTTATTTTTCAAACTTTTTACACAATAATAAGTAGATCTTACAACTTGTTACTTTCCATAATATATTGAAGAAATAAGTTGGAAATACATATAAAATATTTTCAATTTTTTTTTCCATATTCATGCTTGAAAAAAATAGTAAGTAGAAAGAAGTACAAAATGATTCAAAATACTAAAATTGTTACGAATTTAGTTATGGAATAGAAAAATGCCATCCAATGGTTGTAATGTTGTAATAACAATCTACATCCTATGATTTTATTTTTTTCCAAAAATATTGAAAGTTGATTTAAATAAAGAACCTCAAAGATTATTTTAGAGTAGAGAATCTATAATTGCCACAAACTAAAACTCCTCATAACTTTCATTTCATTAATCAAAATAGATGATTCAAAGCTTTCCGCATATAAATATAAATCTAAAAAAATAATTTTCAAATTTATATTCATGAAATTTTAAAAAAAAAAATTTGCACAGACTATTATGTCTAGAAAAAAAACTACATATCATACAATAACTTTTTAACCATGTAGTCAAAAGTTATGAAAATTATTGGGCTTTAAAGCTATTCCTTATCCACATATTTTGTGAAATTTAAAAAAAATAAAAATAAAAATTCCATTCGTAGTGAGCTGCCCCAAATCGCTATATTGCCAAAAAAACGTAGTTTGGTCCTTTAGGAATTAAAAGATGAACTAATATGGTAGTTCACACATTATTTTTATTTAAAACTGAACTTGATGAATAAAATTTTTATATAATGATTTTTTGACAATTGCAAAAATCAAAAGGGAAGTTTTATTTTTTTTTCTTAAATAATTCAAATTAGACATGGTTGAGAAATAACTTTAAAGTGCAACAATTTTCTTAAATTTTGGCTACATGGTTAAAAAGTTATTGTATGATATGTACTTTGTTTTTAAACCAGGCAATTTGGCCAGATAAAAAATCACTTTTTCATAAATATAAATTCAAAATTCATTATATATATATACAGTAGAACCTCTCTTAATGCATACTCTGTTAGTGCATAATATGCACTAAGAGAGGTGTGATATTTGTGAACAGTAGTTGGAGGCTCTATAGTGAGAGGCCACGTTAGCCAAAGTTCTGACAGAACCTCTCTTACTGCATAAACCTCTCTTAATGCATAATCCCGACTCAATGCATTAAGACAGGTTCTACTATATATATATATTTCAAAAGCTTTGAGTCAAAATGAAATTTATGAAGAATTTTAGTTTACAAGCACTTATGGATTCTTTACTCTAAAATAAACTTTGGAGTCCTTTATTTAACTCAATTTTCAATATTTTTAGTAAAAAATAAAACCATAAGATGTAGATTGTTTATTACAACATTGCAACCATTAGGATGGCATTTGTTCAATTCCATAATTTAATTCTTATCAATTTAGCATTTTTAAATCATACTCTTCTTTCTAGTTTATTTCCTCTACATTTTATAAAGAATTGCAAGTTGTAGAATTTTTACATTTTTTAATAAAAAATTGAATAATGAAATCTAACCATTTGGGAAGGATTGAAATTTTATTTTTTTTGAAATCCAAGAATCATGAACTTGCAATTGGTAAGTTTTGGTCATTTTTAAGAGGATGTGCTTTAACAAATTAAGCAAAGGATCCTACAATTAGATTTGTTAAAAAATAAATATAGAAGAAGAGTTTAGCCTTGCTTTGGAGACTAATATTTTGAAGCAATTTTGGGGCTCTAAACATGAAAGAACTTTAGGCAAAAGTTTAGGTAATGATGGTTTTTAACAAAAATTGTAAGAATTGTAAGCATCCATGAGGTGAAAATATTAAAAACCATCCATGAATCTATACCTAATAAGTTGACTACTTCCAAAAGCGTCTCCAAAAGTGCAACTAAACCATTCCCATACTTAATTGTAATTAGTTGATTGTTCATTTTTTGAATTTCAATTTTATGATTGATCTATGTAATAGTTTCATTGGTCTAGGAAGTTTTTACTTTGAAAATTCATAGTAATTATTTATCTTAATCCAAAAAAATTTATTTTTTTAATTCATTACAATTGCTAATACTACAAAAATGTTTTTCTTGAATAAGATACCTCCAACTAGACTAAATTGCTTATTTTGACAATTTTGGATGATTTCACTTTCAATCATATCCATATAGTTTGATCTATTGCCACATTTACGAATTACTTTCAATAAAATGAAAAATGAAAAATCTTTCAGAATTAATTATAGATTGATTATATACAATTTCTACAAGAGATTTTTTCCATTTAAGTTCAAAAATGTTAAGTTTTAATTATAGTATTTTTGATAGTTTTTTAAAATTATTTATTCAAGTCATAATTGTAGTAAAATTTTTAAACTAGAAGAATTATGTTTGGAGGTCAAACATATCTATAGCCCTTGAATTATAGGTTATTTGAAAAAAAGTTCTAAAATCTATACTTTATAAATATAAATAAACAATTACAAGAATCTACAAACATATAGAAGGATGAAAAAAACCAAGACTTTTTGAACTTAGAATGTATTGGTCTTCCACTAGAAGAAAAATGGGCCCTGAGAAGGGTTGTGAGTTTCCGGACGCTGGCCGAAAAAATGAAAATTGAAAAAAAAAATAAAAAATTGTTTTGGTCGGCGAACAGTAAGGCCTGCTCTGCGCGGGACGGTTCATTATTATAATTCAGAAAATATTATAAAATTATTATTATTAAAATATATACTGAATTTCAAAAATTTCAATGTTGATGTGGCTGAAATTATCCTTGTCAGTCTGAATTGTTATTTTATTATTATTTTAATACTTTTTCATATTTTTTCATATTTTTTATATTTTTTATATTTTTTTATTATAGTTATTATATTTATTTAATATTTATTTAATATTTTTTTATTGTGGTCACTATTCATCAATGATGATGAATAGTGGCCATTGTCCCTCAAAGGGGCTGTGAGTTCCGTTGTCGGGAACTCACAGCTCTTTTGCAAAGGGAAGGAGCCCTTCTAAGAGCTGATTTTTTTTTTGATGATTTGTTCAGAATTTGAACACCTAATCATTTAGAGTTTCTTCCACCCTTTTGACTCGAGCCAAAAAAACTTATCTTAACATTTTCTCCCCCTTTTCTTACACAAGCTTGAAAACAATCCTTCTTTTTTTAATATAATTTTGCAATATTATACATATACAAAATTTGAAAATAAAAAAGTACCACAAGTATGTAGACATTTCACTTACAGTGAACTAATTAAAAATATAATGAGACTTTCTAATTCTTTCATATTTTTCAATCAAAAAATTGAAGAAGGCACATTTTCTTCATCTGGGCTTGGAGGGATTGGAATTTAATAAAATATATTATATATGTTCCTCTTTTTGTTTTCTTAATATGCACTAAATATAAATTTTGAAGCTGGAATTATCTTGTACTTTTTTTTGGTCTTGAATTAGTTATGTCAAAAAAAGTGGATATTCTGGTTCAAATTTTGATGGAAATATTCAATATTTAGGTGCAAAAGCAGTATGCACAATTTAAAGATTTGGTACACCTTTATTGCATGATGGAATTAGTGTATCATAGTACGCAATTTTTGGATACTTCACTACGGTTAAGTTAGAAACAACGTCAAATCTGAAATAGGGTACATTTTGAATGTTGGAGCTAATAATTAAAAAAAATATTCAAGTTACTAAAGCACCACTTTTTTGAAGCGTATTGTATTACAAATACTACATAAGACATTGTAATCATCTGTAGTACATATTTGTAAATCTATACAAGGGGTAGTCTAAAAAAGAGGGGGGAAAACTACATGAGGAGCTTCCATTTTCTATCTGCAATAGACAAAATAATGAATTTTGGGATGCTATTTGTTTATTTGCTCCAACTCATATTTGTGGCAGGCGGTTTTCAAGGATGCGTTGCATAAGTCAGGCTTAGCCAATATATTACTTGTGGGTTTTTTAGTTTCCGTGGTCTTTTCTCCTATTGTACATGCATGGTTCATTTGTACAATTTGATTGTATGAATTGTTTGATATATGTTGTCTATATATATGCTGTTTGTGTGGATTGTGTTCAACAGTAGCTAGAGTGTATATGTTGTATTGGTCAGCCCTAAAACTGTGTAGATTTGTGAATTACAATAGCCATTTTTAAATGCCTCAAATTTCAATTTTAACTACCATAAGGTGTAGAAAAATGGGCAAAAAGTAGAAGTAGTAAAAAAAATAGGGACATATCTATTGTGAAATCCTAGCTAAATAGATTCGTAAGAAAAAGTTTCAATACACATCCATAGATTACAAGGTAAAGTGAAGGACTCGGTGTCGAGTAGAGAGAGTTTGCCTCGAGAAATCACAGGGATCCTAGCTGCAACCAGAATTTGTCCAGAATATGAAGGATCTTTAAAACAAATGAAATGAAATTATCCCAACAAGTTTAAAACATATGAGACGTGTATGATAAAATGTCAACAAACAACAATATAATAAAATTATATTTTATATTATATAAAATTATATCTCCAAATATGTATATATCATATTCTATTTAACACGCTTTCTAACTAGCTATCTATATCCTTCTTTTTTAAATGAAAGAAAATCCCCTTCTTATACTCCACCTTCTCTTCCAAAAACAGAAAAGTTCAACTTAAAATAAAACTAAAACTAACACCCATTGGCCACTATTATAAATAGAAGTTTAACTAAAAGGTAAAATTACCTTTTATTTTCTACAAAAATAAAAATAGAAAAATGCTTCTCAATACAAACTTAAATGAATTAAGATCTAACATGTATTTTTACATACTATAAGCATTTGCTATGCAACATTCACCCCCTCTAAACTTGCACATCCTCTGGTATGTGCCAAATTCATCCATCTCCACTTGTGCATTTTAAAAATTCTTGAAAATCATCACTAAATTTCAGAGGTGTATCTCTAAATTGAGTTTGGTGCCTTTCATGCTTTACACAAGTCTTTGAGTAATCCATCTTCCCTTCAATTTCTCCTTCTTTGCTATAAAAAATTGCACATTCATAGGTCACTACCGGAGATTTGTTCAAAATCAAGACAAAACTAACAGATGTCTGTTGGTATCAACAGGAAAAAGGTTTAAGGTGGTAAAATGCATTTGTTTGGAACATATGAACAGGTGCTCTGTTGGTTTTAGAGTGTCAGTGTATAGGGGGGTCCTTCCAAAGGTGCTGTAGCTGGATAATAGCAAGTAGGTGAATTGCATGTGCTTCGACGACTTCTTTTCCACCAATTAGTGCATTCTTCACATGTAAAAAAAAAGGAACACATTCATTCCATTGATGTAGTCCAGTTCAGAGGGTACATACACTTACAAGTAAAACAACTTCATTGAAAAAATAAATGCAAGGTCAATGCATTTTGGGCTCCAGTATGTTCACAATATTCTAAACATCTGCCTGAGAAAACTTCAGGACCTGCATACTAACCATTACTACTCATTCACTCCCACTACCAGGTAGTTCTTCTCATTCATTTCCACAGCATTTGCTGCAGTAGAAATCACCCCCTTGTTAACGTCCTAAAAACCCTTTCTCCAAAAGTCTTCCCTTCACAGAGCACATTTCCAACATGTTTCTGCTTTCCCGGCATTCGAACATGTAATATGCACAGTGGTGCTCGCACAGAGCATTCCATACTGTAAGCAAGGCCGATAATGCCAAATCCTGAGAAAAAAATGCCACATTATTGCTCGCAAATTCAATGTCTCAATGAAAGGAAGACCTCCATGTCCAACATTCTAAAAGGCAGCCTCCATTGTACGATATGGAGGGCCACTCGCATTCACTATTGCGACATCATCACTTGCAGTAACATTTATATGTACATTGTGAGGCAAAATAAAAAATGTGAAACCAATTTGTCTGCGGTGCTTCACTAACTAAGAAGCTTCTAGTGCACATTTGTACACTCTCACGTTCTGTGCCTAACCTTTCAAATGCGTGCTAAATCACATTCTTTGTTCACCACAACTTCTCTTGCAACTTCAACGACCTCCTCATGTCCTTTGATTTCGTAAGCACTGCTTGATACACACGACATTCAACTATCCATCAGAAAGACGATCCTTGTTTTTAAGATATGACAAGTGTAAGTGACAACTTCGGCCAAGACAAGTAATCACTACAATGCTGCCGTAAAGGGCATGCTCCTGAATGGCTTGCTCATATTACTTCCTCTGCCCCATAATTATTGCCTACAAATTTGTCGGTACTTCTTTGAGTCAATTGCACTCATTGAGCTGTGGAAAATATAGCAAAGAAAGGTTCCAAATTTAATATCACTGTAATCTAGGAACATCATTGCATGCGTTCATTGCAACCTAAACAAAATAAGCCACAAGGAAGTATATATTTCACATACTCAGAACAACCTCAAAGAACCACAAAATTTGAAGCAAAAAATTGTATATAGATAGAGGGAGTATGACATAATGGCAACAATATAGACATCTTCAAAAGAAAATTCCGAACCTCACCCTTTAGTGCCGGTATTGAACGCTCAAATGTACCTCCTCAGCTGCCTTTGCACTCTTCAATTTCAACATGTCCGAACACCTTCACCGAGCATTAAGCTTCTAGAAGAATGTCAAGCGCTATCACTTACTTCTTGGATTTAGAAATATTGCAGATGGTTTTTCCACTAAAAATTCCTCCTACAGCAAAGGCACAAGCCACCTGCTTCAGAATTACTGAACTGCACTTTTAGCGGTTTTTACTTCCCCAGTATCCTCCGACCACTGCCTTCACGTACGTGATTTCCGTCGTCTTCAAAGTCCCACTTCTGTCGTCAGTCGGTTGTAATGACATTCTTCTCTTCTATAATGCGAGAGGAAGAAGAAATTGTGCACTGCACGTCCACTATCGACACTGTTTGCCCGACCTCCAGCACCTTTGTCTCGATGCTGTTTGCTTTCATGAAAAGCATCCGCACTCGTTAACCCATATGTTCCACACCCCATGTTGGAGTTGCCATTGTTTCCAAGCTCTCATACATTAAGTAGGCATGCGGATAAGAGCATCACATTCCACTGTCACCCTCAAATTCTGACGATTATCTACGCAATCATGACTTCAACTTACAACTGCTATAATGTCCACCACTCATATGGAAATATGGAAACGAAAATCATTGTCTTGGGCATTTTGTTCACAGAGTTTTCAGTATTTGCGTTTCTACCTATGCCAACGAAAGCATGAAAAGAAACAATCACAGCTGCACAGTTATTTACCACAGATGCTGACCCTGACGAAGATTTTCGCCGCATTTGTAACTCTGTCAGTCGGATTCAGATGACTCTCCTAAGGCACGATCGAACAGGTCCTCATCCCCGTCAGCTTCTTGGAAAACATCTCTTCTCTGGAGCTCTCTAGCTGTTACTTGGCGGTCTGGCATGTCCTCTGATATGCTTGGGGGACGAAGACCTTCATAGTCGTCGTCAACTCCCGTGCCAAACAACACTGAACCTCCGCTGTCTTCGCTTCCATTTACCACTCGTCTACCTCGGACCTCCCTTTGCAGAACCACTCTCCAACCGGGCAGTTCTTGGACATTGCTAAAAAATACCTGTTGGCAATGCCTTGGGAAGGCGAATGATTCCTTCCTGAAACGCTCACACGCCTCAAAATTTGCTAGTGTCAAACCCCACTTATCCTTCTTTACAGTGGCATGTGGTCCCCTATAATTTCCTTTAACCCACCTACAGACAAAAACTACGACACATGTTTGGCGGTAGTCCAACTCTACTATCTCTTCCAATTCACCTATATACTCTACGTCCGCTTCGACTAAATTTTGATCCCTCACACTTGACCGCCATGGCCTTGTGAATGTGGCCGCAACGTCGGAGTCCTGAGTCTGCAAACTCTTCTCACAACTAGCCACTCGGAATCGTGCACCGAACACCCACATGCTCCTGAACTTCTTTCATTCAAATTTTGGGGGGATTGATATGTCCTTCACAACATCCGGAACTTCCAGTCCTTCCGCTACAACGATTTCCACCTCATCCTCGAACCACTTCGCAAATGCCGGAAGCTCTGATAAATAATTAGGATATGCGGTCCCTCTCCTACCCCTTTTGTGTGGATTTTGCCGACGCCAAGCTCTCCTGTCTTCATCCCTCTCTGCCTTCATATCTTTGTATCGTTTGCATCGTCACCTCTACTTCAGTCATCCACAAAAGAAATCACAGAACACAAAATCTGAGCTATATAAAAAGCATGCAGACGTGGCTCACGAATATTGCCATTTTAAGAAAATATCCCTTCCCGGCACTTACGTCATGCACAAGTCCCCCACTAATCATTCCCATAGAAATTCAGCCAAAAACGACAACTCCACGTTCCCTACATTACTCGATTTCGTAGCCCTACCTTTTACATTTCCTACTGAATCTTTGGGTCACAGTGTCAGGAGAAACAGTACATAGACTCCACGGAATTTACCACTTTTTCGCTCACTGTACAACTACCTCCCTTGTAAGCAATAATGACAATAACATGACGAACATGTGCACCGGAAATGACATCTTTGAATGCGGAGAAATTCACTGTCCACTTCATTTAATTAACCGAGCACCACAGTCAGTGGTCACAGAGGTCGATGACATTTTCGTCATTTCATTTTTGACCCTCTTCAATGAGTCAAACTCTTCCCTACGGCTTTCATATGAACTTTGAAAAAAATAAAATGACTAAGTACAAATACGTTGAGTGACATAGCACTTACTGTCGATATGCTTCACAGCAGCCCGAGGTGTCAATTACAAAGTTGTGGAATAACTCTCTTCGGTTGTCAGTCAAAGTCCTAGAAATCCCTTGTCCTTCTAGAATTTCATCCATCATTGTGGGGTCCTGTGAGCGCTTGTTTACCCACCCTTGGTAAAGAAGCGAGCATAACCAGGTGTGAGCTCCCAATTTGTCACTTGGGACTCGTAGAATTATTTTTTTGGAAATTTGCAATTTAAAGTTGATAAAAGTATAGAAAAACCCATAAAAAGAGTGTAGAACCAAAATAGGGTTGTGTCATACCCATTATAGTATTTGGTCTAGATTTGTGTTTTTTACTTAGAATCCCTCAAACATTGCCTAAAAATAGTATAGAAATAACGAAAAGGTTAGATTTGGAGGATTCGAGTCACACAGCCCCCAAAGGGCTAAATCCCACCATGAATGTGGCGATTCATGGCTAGGTCGGTCCGAGGGATCCACAGCGAGGCCACTAGGTCGGGTCCTAGAGTTAGATTTAGAATTCTCCATTAGATCGACGAATTCCCAAAATCCCGATTGTTAGCATGCAGGAGCCACTCACGCAAGACCGGGGCCGTGGAGGAATCTACAGCCCAAGGATGGTGTTCTAGGGTGAATCCCATGCCAGGAGTCCAACGGCGAAATTGGTTCGCCAAGATTCCTCCACCTGCAGAAGATTCCCGCACCGTCGCTAATTCGAGGAGATGGCCAGTTTAAATCTCCATTGACCAATCGTGCCAGGTACGGAAACACACCCGCACGTCTTTCATGCGACTCCCTGAGAGGTCACGTGAAAAATCCTGGCATCTTCCGACTTGCAGAAGAACCTTTTTCCAGGTGGTCAACCCTCCTAACCTCCAACGGGAATTTCATGGAAATTACCCAGGTTATAATAAAATCTCACTAAAAATTAGACTAGCTTGTTTTATGTTAATAATGCGCTCCGTGAAGTTTCACAACATTCCGATAGCGGCAAGTACCCGAACCGGCGAGATTCCTCGGGAATTAACCACGTGGCGGGGTCTCCGCCACGTTGACCGGCATCCCGGGCCCATACGATGGCGAAACGAAGTCAACCAAAAGTCCTTCCCGACTCTCTCGCACCTACCGGAGACCCTAGGCTATTCACATTTCTCAAAATAGGAGACCCCCAAGATCTAGGATTTTACCACGATTTGGTTTTTAAACTAAATTAGCCTACGATGGGTTTTTGGCCTCGCTATAGGGGGCAAGGGGATCTAGGACTAAACACGGCGATTTGGATCCAACGGCGCAATCCGTTCGGCGATTGGAGCTAATCTCCAAAAGTTAGGATGTTGGTCCAGCAATGATGGTAGAAGTAGAAAATTAGGATGTAGGATGAAAATCTTTGAGGATGAGGATGAAAATCCCCGTTGATAAGGTTACCTTAGAACTCTAGAGGGAGGGGTGAGCCCTTGGAAACCTATATAAGGGCCCCATTTCTCTCTCTAAAAGACCCCCAATTCTTGTTTTGGGTCCGTGGGTCCAAGTTATTTTGGATATTTTGGCGTTTGAAGCCAAAATTCTCTACGGTGTTTTCGGAGCACTTTTGGCTCCATTGTTGCTTATTTTCAAGCTTTGAAGGTCCTTGGGGGTCCTTCTATCTTGCCTTGTTTACTCTTTGTGTATACTTAGTGCTCTTGTTTTGAGTTGAGAGACCCTCTCTTCCATGTGTATCTTTGTTGTGTCCTTGAGAGCTAGCTTGTGTGGTTTAGAGGCCTTGTGGTGTCTTACACTAACCCTAAAGCAACCCCCCACCGTACCTTGGTGATGCCGCTTTGGGGGGCCTTTAACGTGTGAGATTGTTGTGTTGTCACGTGTTTCTAACTTGTGGGGTCTCTAAGTGCGCTCTTACCCTTGATCTAACGTTTCCCTTGTTGAGTGGACCCCCCCCTTGTGGGACGGCAAAGCTTTGACTTTGTGGTGTGGGTTTCTCTTAAGTATTGGTCTACCTTCTTCTAACTTCTCTCTTGTCGAGTGGACCCCCCTTCGGGACGGCGAAGCTTTGACCCTATGTACGTTTCCTTTTAAAAGTTTTGTCTTTACCCTCTTCTAAAGTCCCTCCCATTGTGTGGGCCCCCCTTGGAAACGGCGAAGCTTTGAACTTGTGACAAGGTCAAAGTCCTAAAGTGTGTGTTAAAAGTTTAGGCAGCGGAGCTTTGAACCCCCGGAGTGCTATCAAGTCCTAAAGTTGGTATTAAACCCAACTTGACGGCGAAGCTTTGAACCTCCCCCGTGTTTAGTTTCAAAGTCTAGTTTCCAAGACCCTTGTGGAAACGTCCAGAGTTTAGCTTCCAAGATATGTAGGTTTTCTTTGTATTTGGCAAGTCCCATGGTTCCAAGTTTTAGTTAGGCTAGGGTTCCCCAAGTTCTAGTTTCCCCCAAGATAGTGAGTCTAAGTGTCCCCAAGGTTTAGTTTTCCCCCTAGTTTTTTTAGTCTAAGTGTCCCCAAGGTTTAGTTTTCCCCCTAGTTTTTTTAGTCTAAGTGTCCCCAAGGTTTAGTTTTCCCCCTAGTTTTTTTAGTCTAAGTGTTCCCAAGGTTTAGTTTTTCCCCTAGTTCCTTTTTCCTTTGTGTTATTTTTTTTTTAGCCTAGCCTATCCAAAGTTTGCAAGAAGAAAAAAACCAATCCAAGTTTACAGTCTAGTTCACAGCAAGTTCACGGTCCAATTCACATCCAGTTCATAGCCAGTTTACAGTCCAATTCACAGCCAGTTTACAGTCCAGTTCACAGCTAGTTACAGTCCAGTTCACAGCCTGTCACGGTCCAGTTCACAGCCAGTTCACAGCCAGTTTACAGTCCAGTTCACAGCCAGTCACAGTCCAGTTCCCAGCCAGTCACAGTCCAGTCACAGCCAGTCACAAGTCCAGTTCAGAAAAAAACAGAACGTAACAAAAAAAAAACAAATTATAATTAATTAAAAAACTAATTATTGAACCGATCCCCTCCAGCCAGCAAGAGGTCGGCTTGGCTCGGCAGGCTTGGTCCAGGGCCCCGGGCTCCACATTCTCCTTGTTTTTTTTGAATTTTTCCTTTCCTAAACAAAAAAAGAGGTGTTGAATTAGATGGGCTAGGGGTAGAGTAGGGGAGTAGGAACTAGGGAAAAAAGTCTACAAAGGGAAGAGGGGGAAGAGAAGTAGCACCTCCACGCACACACCTGCAAACAAGCCCTCCCAACTCTCTCACCACCAACACAACACAAGCAAGAATGGAAGGAAATTAGTGAGAAGAAGTTGAAATAGGTGGAGAGGTGAGAGAGACGATGAATAGTGACCTAGGCTTAGAGTAGGTCGACCTAAGCAAAAATCTTGAGAATTTGTGGTGACCGTTGAGAGAAGGATTAGGATGACACAAAGGCAAAATTGTGTAAGAGGGTAGGAGGAACCTTTAAACTCTTCTTGAAGTTTGAAACTATAGTGTAAGACTCATAAAAGCTTAGGTGGAATAGTGCTAGTGTAGAAGAAAGAGGAAGAAAGAAAAGAAAGGAGGAAGGGAAAGAAGGAGTTTAGATCATCAAAAATTGTAATATTTTATCAATAAGCGGTGAGCTTGGAAAAAAATTCAAAACAAAGCCAAAGACTACCATGGAGCGTGAGGATGTACACGTGGACGTGGACGAAGTTATTTTCGACACCGGTAGTGAAGAGGTGAGTTTTTGATTTAATCTTTGATGTTTCTCCCTAATTAGCATTTATTTTCCTAATCAGCCCTTAGAGCGTGATTAGCATCCGAGATTAGTGCAAATTAGAAGTTTAGAGTCAAAAAGTTATAGATTAGGAATAGAGGTTTCCGAAAACATCCTATAATTAAGATTTGACCGTAAACTGACCGCATTAGGCTAAGTTAAGCGATAGGGGGTAGGACGGAGGAATTTTGAATAAAATTTCATCCAAAAAGAACCATGGACGGAAATTAGGTTTAAATTAGAAAGAGAATTTAGGATTAAAATTAGGGATTAATTAGCAGTTAGAATTAGAATCAATTTACACTTTTACTTTTGAAAGTTAAACTTCTAAGGTCAAAATCTAGAGTTAACTTTGGGAAGTTAAAAAATAGAATTAATTTATAACTTTAACTTAGGGGTTTAAACTCTCAAGTCAAATCTTAGGGTAGGTTCATGTAAGAGTTTAGAGTTGATTAGGGAGTCAGAAATTAGAGTAGAAAGTAGAGGTCAACAGTAGAATTGAAAATTAACTTAGGAAGTAGATTTTTGAGTTAGGAATAGAGTAAAAAGTGGAGGTCAAAACTTGGAGTAACATTTAGAGTTCATCTAGGATTAAAACGATAGGATTAAAGTTGGAAATAGAAAGTCAAAAGTCAAAAGTCAAAAGTTAAGATTAAATTTAAAGGTTAAACTTTAGAGTCAAGGGGGGAAGTAAAAAGTTAGAGTAAAAAGCTAAAGTGAAAAGTGAAAAGTCATAGTTAGATTTAGAGGGTAAATCTTAGAGTTAGTTGTTGGAAGTAGAAAAATTCTAGAGTCAAAGTGAAAACGTATAGTCAAACCTAGAGGCTAAAATTTAGAATTAATTCTAGAAGTAAAATTTAGAGTTAGAAGTCAAAAACCTAGGGTTAAAAGTTAAAACATAGAGGTGAAATTCAAGGGTAGAGTTTAGAGTTAAATTTAGGAATAAAAACTTAGAGTTAAAAGTTAAAACATAGAGCTAAAATTCAAGGGTAAATCTTAGAGTTAATTTAGGAATAGAAACCTAGAGTCAAAAGTCAAAACATCGAGCACAAGTCGGTAGTTAATATTTAAGAATCAAATTAAAGAATCAAAATCTAGAGTTACATTTTGAAGTTGGAACTTTAGGGGTAGTTTTTAAAAGTAGAACTTCTAGGTGGAGTCTTAGAAACCCAAGATAGTCTTAAGGGTTCATGGAAGGAACATAGGGGTTCCCCTTTTTATGTAGTTAGGGACGTTATAAATGACGCCAACTACTCAGCCGACCCTCGACATAGGATAGATAGTTAGGGAGTTCGGATTTCACCATCACTCTGAACATCGCAGTTAACTTGTGAGTTACTACATGCATTACTAATTATTCGCTGCCATCCACGACACTTAGGAAATATTAGCAAAAAAGATCCATTGCTTGGAAGGCACAGTGGACCGCGCTCACATCACCCCTATATATTAAAAAATGTGGATAAAGGCATAGAACCTGGTCGGGGTTCACTTTATTACCAAGGGTGGGTAATCAAGCGCCCACACCAGGCTCTCGATAATTAACCGTTCTGACTTGATCTATGGGTGTCTAGCGCCAATCCATTGTGCCTTCCAAGCAATGGATCTTTTCTATGCTCCTAAGACTCGCTAATTTGGATAATGAAGAAAACAAAACGAAACCCTAATTGGAATTGCTATGACTACTAAGTCTGGATCAAAGCCTACGAAGGCTTAGTGGTTTGGGAGAGGAGTGAATTCTAGTCTAAACTTATCTATTCTAAATGAAAGAGTACCTTATGCCATTTCTAAAAGTATAAAGTTTGTTTGATTTGGACTCTCCTAGAGGAAGTTATGGACGGATGAAGTTTGACCGCTACTTGGTTCCTCAAACTTCATCCATGCTTTTCTATGGATTACGGATTTTGACTTGACTTGGGATTTGGGCTATGAGCTTGATCCCCTAAGTTTAACCTAATCACCAAGTTTTGACTCAGATGGATGAAATCCTCTAGGGTTCATCCATTACTTGTTTCGGACTTCATCCCTTCTTAACTGCTTGGGGTTTAGGTATTTCCTTAAGCTGGGTTTAGTTTTGGGTTACCCTAAACTTGTTCTAAGATGTTCTAAATCTATACTTAACCTAACCTTAATCTTAAAAGCCTCTAATCCGCCTTCTAATCTTACTTAAGGATCTTAAGTGTGGTTACCAATGTACTAATCGTAGAACTTAAGACTTGTTCCGAGGAGATCTTGATTGTAGCTTCCTATTTTGACTAATCACATTAGATTTGGGTTTTCCTATCAAAAGTTATCCATGGATGAAGTTTGACCGCTAATCGGTCCTTCAAACTTCATCCGCTAATTACGGCTAGCCCTAATTCCAAAACTAACTTCTAATTTCACGGTTGGGTTCCTAATCACTTTATCTTTTCAAATACTATTCCTTGTTCCTCTTGGATGAATTTTGCTAAGTTTCATCCAACATGACTCCCTAACTTCATTCGCCCATAACTCCTTCGTTTTAGCTCGGATTTGGATGAATGATGACCTTTTGGAATCCCGGGAACTTCTAATACAATGTTCTAAGCTTAGTTTAACCCTGACTTTGGTTCTTCCCTACTCTAGCTCTCGGCCTCCTTCTAATTATCTTGATAAAACAAAGTTAAACACGGAAGAGTGGGGTTTTTAGGGGCCCACCTCATATTGGAGGTCTTGGATCAAACGGTCGAGGTTCCCCCCCTTGGCCATGTCCCTTCCTCTTGGATTCTTGGCTCCTTGAGTGATTTTTGAATCGGGGAAGATTTGAGAACGAAGTGGTAGATGCGGTGGGTTTTCTTTCTTCTCCTTCTTTCCACCCCTTCTTACACCAACCAACTTGTCTTCCAAAGTTCTTACGCGTTGACTTTGTTCTTACACCTCTTACACCTTGGCCTTCCCAAGTGCTTACGCGGTTGACCTTTCTCTTACGTCCAAGGGGACGCTCTTTTGTACTCTTACGCTTACTCTCCCAATGGCCCAAATTTGTTAGTTGAGATTTCCCCTAATCCATCCACTAGCATGCTTCTCTCCTATTTCATCTTCCTCCTTGTTCGTAATGCTCAAGGTTTTTGGTTATGGTGTGTGGAGAGCTTGGGTGAGTTGTGCGTGGAGTGATTGTATGAGTTTGCAGGTTACTTGGTGCTTTAACACGAGTTCTTCCCTAACCCTACAAGATCTTAGCTTACACGTCCGTTTGCCCAACCCTTACCTCTACTATTTTGCTTCCATCCTTCTACTTTGCTAATTTCTACTTCTATTAGGCTAATTTCTACTTCTACTATGCTAATTTCTACTTCTTCTATGCTAATTTCTACTTCTACTATTCAGATTTTGGCCTTGACTCCCCTCTTTCTTTGTCACTTGTTTTTTTTTTTCTTCCTTCCTTAGAGCCTAGATTGCCAAAAAACACGGACAAAAAAAAGAAAGAACGAGAAGACCAAAATTTTGGCTACGACCTGGCTGCTGCGGAGCCTGGCGCTGTGGTGGCTGGCTGCTGCGGTACCGGCGCTGTGGTGGCTGGCTGCTGCGGTACCTGGGCTGTGGTACCTGGCTGCTGCGGTGGCCCGGCTGCTGCGGTACCCAGGGCTGCGGTACCCGGCTGCTAGACACCCATCCCACCGTAAACTATCGCCAACTGGAGTCAATAAAAGAGGTAAAAATCTACTTTTTGGAGGTTACCTTTTCTGACAAAGGTGACTAGCCAGGGTGGTCTGGGAGGTCTTAGAAAGTAAGAAAAGGCCCTTCGTTGACTTCGTTCCGACTTCGTGTGCTCCCGGGACGCCGGTCAACTCCACGTAAATCCCGCCACGTGGATAATTCGAAGGAATGTTGGTGATTCAGCCGTCTCCCGCTATCGAAACACCACGAAATTCGTCGGGGCGTGTTATTAGCATAAAAGAAACTATCCTAATTTTTAGTGAGATTTTACCGCTACCTGGGTAATTATCGCGAATTTCCCATCGTGGTTTTAGGCGGTTGACCGTCCGGAAGGAGTATTTCTTCAATCCAGAAAATTCCAAAACTTCTTGGAGAACCTCTCATGGGGTTTCCCAAGAGATTTGCAAGGTCACATCTTGATCTTGCATGTCTTGGTACGGAGGGCAAAAAGATACCTCCGTTGGTTTATTGGCAGTCAGGGAATCTTCCGCATACGGGAGAATTTTGGCGAATAGATTTCGCTTTTGACTTCCCGGTATGGTTTAGACCCAAGATCACAATCCGGTGACCATAGATTCCTCCACTGGCCTGTCTTGCGAAAGTGACACCTGCAAGCCAACAATTGGGGTTTCTACTATTCGTCGATGGGATGGGGAAACTGAAACCTCTCTTCGGGAATCTACCTAAGAATCTCCCTAGACTTCCCTCAGACCAATTTAGCCCAACTTGGTCACTTGTATAGTGATTTTAGGCTACTTTGGGTAAGAACCCTCAAACCTTCTAGTTCCCATTACTTCTATGGCTCCAACCTATTTACAAGTGGGTTTTAGGACTATTCTAAGGAGAAAAGGCTATTTAGGACCAAAGGGCATATTGGTATGTAACATGTCCATTCTGGTTTTACACTCTTTTTAGGGCTTTTTGTGTATAATTACGACATAAATTGCACAATCTAAGAAAAAGAAGACTATGAGTCCCAAGTGATGAATTGGGAGCTCACATATGGCGGCCATCTGTGGTATGATTTGCAAAATCATAAGGACTCAGAGTCTTTTGCTACGACCTATTTGGGCACACGGTCAATTTCTAAGGTTTTTGGGAAGAACTGACCTATGTAAACAAGTAACTCTGGTGGGATCGAGATATGATCTTGTCATAGAGAACAGCTCACTGTATGCGTTGTCCACAACTGCCCCATTAAGTAACTGACTTTAACAGAAGTGGATGTCATCAAGACAAGTCTTGATGGCATCGTAAGGGGGAGGGATAAGATTTTTTGTTCATTTTGCTATATTTTCTAGTTTTTAATTTTCTTGTTTTTTCCCCTTCCGCCTCAATCGGAGTTGATTTGGAACTATAGATAATAAAATGTTTTAAAACCACCCTTCCGCCCTCAACGGAGTGAGTTTGGAACTAGAGAGGGAGATAGAATAGAGAAAAATTCCCTGTCCGTCTTTGATGCAGCAAATAGGGACCTATAGCCAAAAAATATTTCAAAACCGCCTTCCTCCCTCATCGGAGTGAGTTTGGACTAAAAAGATTTTGAAAGGAGAAAAAAATAAAAAGGAAAACATAAACTAAAAGGCAAGTGTGACAAAAGAGGGGAGCAAGGGTCTAAGACCTTAGTGCTTGGGAGCCGCTTGTAAAAGTGTCTCTTGTCGTGGAGGCCGCAGCATTTCTTGCCATTGGTCACTAGCTCAGGTAGGGGGCGCCCCAACGGCTGGTTTGAGGTTCGAGCTCGCATCGCTACAGGAAAATTCCCCAGCGGCTGGTTCGAGGTTCGAACTCGCATCGCTACGGGGAAATTGAGGTGCTTTGACTGCGATGGGGCTGCAGTCTACAGGCTGCCGGCTGATGCGGCGGAAGACGTCTGTAGGACCGCTTTAGTGGTATATAGGTCGGTGCCGGCTTGGCCGAGCCCTTGTTGCACAGTGACCAGGATTTTTTTTTTTTTTTTTTTTTTTTTTTGAATAACTATATACAATTTATACATGGAAGGGTTATGATTGGAGGAATGCACGTAGTTGGTCCGCCACACCTTGGATGTAGTGGGTTGTCGTTTTGTTGGCGAGGGGTCGTAAGGCCGAGCCCTGCACCGTGATTACGTAGCCTTCTCCCACGTCCCTCCTGGTGATGCTGCAGACGTCCTCCTCGTTGGAGAACCAACCTTCCAACACGGAATTGCCCCCAGGCTGGAAGGCTTGGTAATCCTCCACAATAAGAAGTAGAGACCGTGGTCCTGAGGGCCAGGGTCAGCTATCTTTTAGATTGGGAGGGGTGTTGCCCCAGAGGAGTCCGCTGTCGAGGCATCTCATCTGGTCGCATGGTGGGGAGCAGTCAAGAGGAGATTCAGTCGGAAGTTCTTCCTTCTTCAGCTCTGGATCGTCTAGAGGACCCGATGGGGTAATGGCCTCTGCTAGGGTAGGCGTTGTGATACTCCTGGTTGCTTCAGGCCTGCCTTGCATCCTCTGCGACAGCACGGTACAAGACGCCACAGAGTGCGATAATGACAAGCACGACAAAGATGGTAAAGGCATAGAAGAGGTCCCATCTGGCTCGCCAGGGGAGTGATTCGGCATCATTGCCGTAGAAGAGCATGTTGTGGTTGAATTGGGCGACTATCGGCGAAGATGAAGAATTCGGCGTACTCACAATGGAATGTGGATGGGGTGGCCCAGGCGATCACTATGCCCTAGCGGCAACATTACTCTGTCCTGTCCCCCTGGGTATTGGCGATTGCCTAACGATGAGGCTGGACGAAGAAAGTGGACACTGATCCGTCCTTGATGGAGCAAGGTGGACTGAAAGAAAATGAAAGGGAGGAAGATGAGAAAAGGAGGAGGAAAGATGGAAGCCCAGATCTCACAGCTCGCTCGAGAAGGCTCTAGACTAGGACGTAGATGACATTCTCCCAGGTACCTGCATAAGTGGTGACTGGAAGCAAAAGTGGCCAAGGATTGCGTAGCGTGCGGTCAAGACATGCCTGGCCGAAGTGGGAGCGAATGTAGTTGGTGAAGCGCAGCTTCTTGATGACTTGAACCCTGATGGTGAATGCTCCAAATGGGAGGGACGACGGTGGTTCATACCAACCGCGGTCCATCTGCTAACCTATGTACCTGCACATCACAGCAAACTAGCATACAAAGACAAGGGTCCCCCCCTTTCTCTTATACTAGGGCGCGAAGGACCCGGTACGAAAATCCCTATTAGTCGTCTTTTCAGCTCTACTTCTACAACGTATATTACGACGATCTAACGAGATTTTAGTGTCGCCTCAAACCAATCGCCTTTTCAACTCTGCGGTATATATTATGCTTGGTCTGGTGAGTAAGTGCCCACTCAAGCTAGCTGTTTTTTCAACCTCCTCAGCATCTATTACAACAGTCTAGCGAGTATACCAAGATCCCCCTTGCTAGACGTCTTTTCAGCACTACGACGAATATTCCGACCGTCTAGTGGCAATGGATCTGAAGTGGGGAGCTGTATCTAGCTCAACCCTTAACGCTACCTTCTGATAAGCGGGTGAGGCATGAGGACCCTGCCATCATCCATCTACCCTGACCTGACCTCCTAAGAAGGCACGAGACTAAAACAAGACAAACAGTGTTGGCTGACCCAGAGGCCTTTCTTTTTACGTTAGATGTAAATTCCGTTGTAAGTCTTAATACTTACAGGGAGATCTAAGAACTAACAACCAACTGACTGTATGGATCGTTTTGGTTGAAAGATTTTTTATAGATTTTTATATGTTTTATCTAGCTAGTCTTTTTAACAATCCCAATGGTAATGTTAACAAATGACAGCTATTGAATTTTTTTGGTCGGAGGCATATATAGTTTTTCTATCTTATCCAAACTACTTAGAAAAAAGAACGGGGGGGTTATCTTTAATACTTTGGACAGAAAATCGATTAAATGCCGGAGCGGGGGTACTCACATAGCGTGGTACCACTGGAAGAGTGTGTGGAGGAGGGTAGTTGAAGAAAAGGTAAGTACCTGGCTTAGTGTTGGCCGAGACTCGGTTGCAGCAGCCGCTTGGGGACTGCCTTCCGTCGGTTCCTCCTCCGCGTTCCTCGCTGGGATCTCCTGTTGTAGGGCGGCCGGAGCGTTGTGCCATCCGTAGGGCACATTTTTGTAGGAGGTTGGTGCCTCCTCCCCTAAGGTTGTTAGAGTATGGCCTACTTCCTCTTCGACAGATGGAAGCGGGATTGTACCCCAGTCGCCGTGAATGCCTGGAATCCAACCTGCAAGGGGTTGGCAACCAACAGGGAAATCTCGGATGGCTACATGGCCGTTCAAAATAGGGTTAGTATCTACCCACCGAGTAAAGTTGAGACCTCCTTGGGTCTCGTCTCCATAGATGGCCTGGTAACGATGGCCCCCATGTTGAGCTTCCATGGTTAACATGACGGAGATATCTTCGTTGGTGGGACCGCGACTGTCGGTGAGTGGCGAAAACGGTCTTGACTGGCAGGGTTGTGCCTCGTAAGGCGTGTGGCACAGCGGGCAAGGGGGTCTATCGGACGCGGGCCTACTTGGCTGGATCAGCCCCAATGGGAGGAGGGGAAGTAAAGTGATGTCCCCTATGACAACCACTTGGGGGTCATCGGATGACTCGAAATCGTACATCGATTGAGGACTGTTGGCTGGGGTTTGAGTCATAGGGTAGGAAGGATCGGTTTCCTCCTCAACCTCTTGACCTGCTGTACCGTTGTCACTGGTCGTCCAAGTGGGCACCGAGTCTTCGAAAGGATCTAATCCTTCGTCCGAGGGCTTGAGGGGGGAGGTTGGCGTCCCCCGGTTTGCTTCCTGTTCGGGAGGCGCCGTCATGATGACAAATGCGTCATTGCTGGAGCAAGGATGTTCGCGGAGCCATTGCTCTAAGGAGCCGTCGTCTTCAAATCCATAGAGGCCCGGACCTAAGCACTTGAGGCGTCCCAAATTGGTAGCTGACTTCACTTGGATAGTCTGGACTGACGGTAATCCTACCACCTGATCAGGAGGTGGGTTGTTGGAAACAATCGCGATCATGGTCCTGGCATCTTGTGGGCCGTAGGTGAACTTGGGCCGTCGATCCGCCCAGTTTACAATTCCACCGCACTTACGGAGGAAGCCTCGTCCAAGGAGAAGAGGGTAAGAGGTGGTTGCCTCTTCTTCGAGTTGCAGGACCTCAAAGGTGAGGATGTAGTCTACCCCACCGGTATGGACCCTAAGGTCCTTGATCCGGCCCAAGGTTGGCACCAATCGTTGGTCGGCGCACTTGAGATTCACTAAGGAGGGATGAGTAATCTCTAATCCCAACTTACGTATGGTGAAGGCCGGCATGATGTTAACCCCGCTCCCGTTGTCCACCAATGTTTTTGGAATGATCTCGGGGGGGTCACTTAGAGTGTCCATTAGAAAACATGTGCGAACAAAACTTTGGACCCCCTATATTATATCCTAAAATTTAAATAAAATGAAATAAAAAAAATATGACTAGATTTTCCTACTTCAAAAGTTTATGTTTTGAATTATTGATATTTTTATTTGTTAATGATAATTAGTTACAAATTTTTGAAGTAATTAGATACACTGTACAACTGAAAAATAACTTTCACACCCCTATATTATATCCTAAAAAATTGTCTAAAAAATGAACAAAAAATTCCTAAAAATAGCTCTCTATTGAAAGTTCATTTTGAGTTGAGTATTGATGCAATGGTCATCTAAATGTGATCTCTATAAATATTTGAGTTGAAAAACATGTCGTTTTAGGCCATTTTCAACCTCTTGTACAAATCATTTCAACTATTATTTTAGTTTGAAATTTTGGCAATAGAAACCTATAATCATTATTAAGCAACCCTCAAAATTTTAAATTGAAATTATAGTTCATTAGAAACCACTTGTTCGCACGTGGTTTGTAGTAAAATACTAGGTGCCCCCCCCGAGGGAATGATCTTGTCCACGATCTCGACGTCGATCTCGATCGGTTCAAAGATCTCCCTGGAGTCACGGAGATCTCTCTTGGGCTTTTTCACCAAGGTTTTGGATCCCTCTATGTTGGAGTCGGGGATGGATGGCGCGAGTGCTGTCTCCACCTTGTTAATGTGACCTATCGGCTTTGGAGTGCAAGGGATCGTAGCCCCTTCCTTCAACTGTTTCCGTAAAGCCGGGGCAGTTTTGATTAGTTGACCAAACGAAATGTTGGCCTGGGCTTTAGCCAAATCGTCCCATAGACTATATGGGTCCGCCGGATTGGTGTTCCTCTTGGGCCTTGTGGTAAACCTGGGGCTCTGAGGGTAAAAGGGTGTCCCCTTGGACACGAACTAGTACTCATCTTCGTTCATCTCGGTATGAGTGGGCAGGTTTTCCTCAAACCGGACCTCCTTAGCTGCCTCCTTCAGAGTGCTCTGCAAGTCAGAGAATTGTGGGGAGTCTTGGGACGATTGCAGGTGCATACTGCTGTGGGAGCTTGACTCTGGCGACTCGATCTCCTCCGGCTCGGCTACTAGTGGTAGACTGGTCTTTGCCCCTCCCCTTGTGACAACCAATGCGGGTAGGGACTTGTGGACGACCTCCGTATCTGAGGTCTCAACGGCTAGATACAAAGTGTTTTGAAACTCTGTCACTCTTGGATCCTCAGATGCTTCGGTAGCCACAAACCTAGCGTCTTGTGTGCCTTGGGCGGGTGCCAAGGGAACAACCCCTTGGGTTGTTTGTACCGCAGCTGGGGCAGCTTGGGTCTGCCTGTTGTTAGAGTGATCATAGTACATATTTGGTGGTCTAGTCGTATCTCGAGGTTCAGTGAACCGAACCCCCCTGAGGTTATCCTGGGCCTGCTTGGCATAGTCTGCCTTAGGAAATTCTAATGGAATCACCTTATCAGGGACAGTGCATTGGACGGTGGGATGAAAATCCCCGCACTGCTTGCAGATGATGTTGTTCTGGGTCCAACACTGGACCGGACCGTGCACTCTCTTGCACAAGGGGCAGCTGGCTTGTTGTCTGTCAAATGAGTTGTTGTTGCGTGTCTGCTGTTGCGCATTTGGATGTCGATATGGCTGAGCTGGGCCACGGGGTCGGTGTCGTGGTGGATTGTCCTTGAGTAGAGGACAAAATGAGGACGTGTGATTGGGCTGGCCGTAGTAGTTGCACCAATTGCCGGAGGTGTGTGACCCTGATTCATGGTACTTCGGAAGGTTTTGGGAACCTTGTTGTCCCTTCACGAGGCAAGCCATCTGCTCGATCAATTCTCGCACCGCACGGGCCATGTCGTTGGAGGCTTGTCGTACCTCGGTACGAATCTACTCCACTGGTCCAGTCAGCAGCATCATTGGCTCTTGTGCGGACAAGGGGTCTAGGTACATCCCATTGACCTTGGGGGCGAGCGATACAGTGCCGTGGCTGACTCGTGGTGGTGTACTGGAATGAAGGCCGGTATGGGGTCATGCCCCCGCCGTACCATCCTCTCGTTCTCCTTGTTGATAACCTCAACGTTTTGGGCGGCCCGTAGGGCATCCTCGAGGGACCGAGGCCTTCGGAAGAGAATGTCCCGGATAGTGGTCAGAGAGTCAACTCCTTGGATGAAGAAGTTCCGAACGGTCCCGTCGTCGAGGAAGTTCCCCACGTATCGGGTACACACAATTTGGAACCTGCGGATATAAGCCGAAAGGTCCTCGGTTGGTCCTTGGCGAATATCAGACAAGGCTGCCAAAGCTTGCTGCTGCCCCATCTCTGGTCGAAAATAGCCACGGAAGGCGTCCGACAGCTCCTCCCACGTGGTGAAGATTCCTTCCCTGTATGAACGGTACCAAGAGTAAGCCATCGCAGTTAGGGTGTTAGGAAACCAGATCAGGTAGTAACCTGGGTGAGTGACTAAGTGAGAAGTGAGAATCTCTTGACACCGTTCGATATGAGCGGTGGGATCATCATCCGGAGATCCCGAGAACTTAGGAACGTGATGGGGAACCGAGATCTCTCGCAGTCCTTGGGGTACCAAGATGGGTAACCCCCTTGGACGCATCATTGGATCCGCCCTTGGTATTGGTGGGATGTTAGCGGCTCCTACTGGCAGGAAGTCGCTGCCGCCCGGTGGTCCAAGTGGTACCGGAGGCCCTTGGGCCTCATGGTCACCCATCCCTTCAGAGGAATCGGGTGAGCTTACCCTCTCGAATGAATCCGGGGAGCTAATTTCGTGGTACGATCGGGACGGAGAGGGACTTGGCGGCCTAGATCGAGCTGAGCTTCCCGCTCCTCCTTTAGGTCGCAGTATCCTGTCAGAGATTGGGGTGACGGAAGGTCTAGATGGCATCTATCTGAGTCTTGATTCACACCAACAAATCCGCACATGTATAAAATATAGGAGCGATACAAGCAAAGGTAAATGAACTACAAGCGGGGACCAACGCTAGCCTAGGTTGGGGCTATGACTTGGTCGGCGCAAATCAACGTTGTGACTATCTCGCACGCAGTAGGGTGTATTTCAAAGAAGAACGGAGCCTGTTGATCTTCAATCGCAGTGATCGCTGGCAAGTGTCGGTTCCACGAGGCAGCGTTGGTGAAGAAGGTCGCGTGCTTGAGTCATTCAAGACGGCTCCTCTTCCCACGGCTCTTCTTCCCACAGGCCGTTTTCCTATTAAATTTTAGATGCTCGAGTGATGCTGTCGCAGCACAGAGTAAGTGAATTCCCTGTTATACTCCCCAAAACCACTCTAAAGCATAACAAAATGACTCTAAAGATCGAACCCACGAGATTCTGTAAAGTGTCTAGCTCTATTCCCAACTTAAGCTCAGCCAGTATCCAATTTCTACTTTCCGGTCCTAGATCTAAAACCGGAAACAACAACACACCGAAAACAACGACTAGACCTCTCTCTATTTCTTCCGGTCTGTCTAGCTATTCGGTCCTGTAAACCTTCCAAAACCCAGGATCCTTCAACTTCAGATCTTGTAACTCCTTTGGACCGACTCGTTCCGGTCCGCTCACACGTACTCTCACTCCACTCCGGTTTAGTTTTGCCTCTGTTTCACCATCAGAGGGTTCGCCGCTTGCTTTTGAGAGTGGCAAGCCCGCCACTCCTTCCGTGACTTATAGTGGCTGAAGACCCACTTCTCTAATCCACTACTTCCTACACTAGCACGGATCCGGTTTGATCTCTCACAGCCACCCGGACAACGATCCGGTTTGCAGGTCACACAAAGACCTCCCGTACGATCCTCTCATACTACAACGACCTTGATGCCAAGTTCCCTCCGTGCAAAGTTAGGTGGTTACAAGCGAACCCGTCCGTTCCAACATCAACTAAAGTCCTTCCGTTTACCAACTAGGGCAGCGAGACCTCACGGGAGATCGGACACTCAACCGGATTTCCTATCCAGGAGTTCTAGCGCAACTAAGGACTCCTTCCCTATCCGCCTAGCCTAACAACGGTTTTCTCACCCGAAATCATGAACTATAGAGGCGCTGAGGAACTGAAATCCGCTCCCAACACTTAGAATACCCACTTACATGCACACAAGAGCAAAACAAACACACCAAGGGGAGAAATCTCTCCAGAATCTGCACACATCTTCCTAACTTCTCACCAAAACAGCTCTGCCACGCGCGGGAGAGACGTACAACAAGAAATCAATAGAAAACGCATAAAAACTCAAGGGAAAAGACTCGCAGTCTCCTTCGCAGAGACTGACTATATATATTTTAAAACTCAAAAGTCAACAAAAAGCGGCCCGGCAAGTCCGCGCGGAACTTTCGGTCCCCGCCGAGCCGGCCAGACCGGAAAACATCCGATCCAGACCAGGCATACTGGACCAAATCCGGTCCGGTCCTAACTAACAAATATTTACAACTAAAATCCTAACTATCCTATCATGACCCGATCTACTCCTTGATCCGTTCCTTCGTCCATGACTTGGTCTTCGCCTTGGTCCACGCTCTGATCTTGATCCTCACCCTGAACTGGGGTCAGATCCATACTTTGATCTTTCCTCGGGTTCAGTGTGGGACTTCTGGGCGGCTCCGTTCCCAGCTGCTTGAAGACGTCCGTCAAGTTCCAGTTCCGCTCCCCAGTTTCACGTTCTGGGAGATCCGGTGACGAATCCAAGTTGATGGTGTGCGCGAGCTTCCTCCCACTCTTCTTTGACTAGGGAGTCCGATCCTTTCCTTCCGTCGGAATGCCCACGTTCGGAAAAGACCCGGGCATTGAAAGGTCGGTCAGATGGAACGACCGTGACAACGTCACTCCGTTCAGCTTCCTGCTGCTCTCCTCCATCCGGTTTGCAGCCTCTCGCGCTTCCATCATGACTAACTCCACCTTCTCGGAGAAGTCTGTCAAAATCCGGACCAACCTGGTTCCGGATATTTTCTTCTCCTTGAGGACTCCCTCGTCAAACAGCTTTGACTTGGTGATGGCCTCTCCGGTTGCCCCAAATGTGGCCTTCACGTCCTCGGCTACTTTCCGGGTAGCTTCCGCCATCTCCCGTGTGGTAGCCATGTCCTCCTTGAGGAGCAACATTTCCGTCTTCAACGACTCGTTCTCCTCTTGGAGTCGCCGTATCTCCGCTTCTTGCTTCCGGATCTCATTCGGGCTGGAGATGAAATCTGCAACCACTCCCGCAAGGTTGCTGTCTGCTGGTGCTCCCACCAGCTCGCTGATCTGGTTCAGAATCAGCTTCTTCACCGTCCAGTCTGCTCGTACATCGCTCAGGATGTTGATCAGACGGTTGAACGGATCCGTCGGATTCGATCCGGAAGGACCCGGTTCTCCAAAAACCGGTTTCTTCCCTGGGTTGGAGGTCTCACCCGGAGGGGTTGGGATTCCTCTCCGGTGAGGAGGCGTCGTCTTCTGCCGCTTGTGCTGCGGCCGGAGTTGCTCCTCCTCTTCTTCTTCTTCCTCCTCGGAACCGGATACTTCTTCTTGTTCTTCTTCTTCCGATTCCGATTCCCCATACTTCAGGAGCGATTCCTGAGTCTTCCACTCCTTCTCCTCCGTATCCGTGAGGAGTTGATTGTGCTTGTACAGATGGACGAGGTAGGGACTCAACGGAGTCGGTCTACTTCCTCCGATCTTCGGAATCAGACGGTTGACCAGATCGAATAAAATCCTGGCTTAGTCTACTTTCCGTTCCCCGCTCAGGGCTCCGAAAATCAGGTTCCCGATGGCGATGGTCACCCTCGTCAGCTTCTCCGGGTGGATGATCGGAACCAGGAACTAGAGAAGGTTCCGATGCCGGTCGTCCAAACAATCCGCGACCGCGTGCCCGTCCTTCGAGTCTACGTCGCTCCGGAACTTCCCCCGAGTGTAACCCTCCTTTGAGGAGGCCATCCCTCGACCTCCGGACCGGAATCCGTACACGGCCTTCCACATCTCTTCCGTCCAACTGCTCGGAATTCCGCGGATGGTCTTGTCGAACTGATTCGAGAGTTTTCCCAACAACTCTCGAATCATTCGTTCCTCCCTAAACCCCCAGGGTTTATCGATCAGCCCTCCGCAATCCATCTTGGCCAGATCCTCTATCAGGTTGTCCTTTTCCTTCTCTTCTACTGGAATGATCGGACACACCTTCCGGAGTTTTACTTCTACTGCGGAGGAACTAGACGGCCCTGCTCTACTCTTGCGGAGCTGAGGCATGGACACGAGCTGTGCTAAACCGGATTCTCACTGAGGCTACCTTTCCCTCTCCTAGCCGCACGTCCCGTTTCTCACCTTTGCTCTTCCGATCTCAACCGGAATACCTCTAAACTTGCAACACACGCTAAAGCGCTGCGCGCTCTAACACACTACCACGCACCCACAAACACAAACACAAAACAAGAAAGCAAAGCGCTGGGAAGGAAAGCTAAGTACAAGCTGGAGCAAGATTTCCGGAAACGAAGATTGAAAAAGAGTGGCCACTGGATTGGTCAACCTATATATAGTCTGATCTGTCATCATGACCAAATCCGTTCCAACTCAGATCCGCTCCAACTCTAATCCGGTTTAGATTCAGATCGAATCCGGATTGTCACCTATTCCGTTCCGTAGTAAATTTCCGGTTTCCTGTTACCTCTTGCTTGAATCCGGATCCCAGATCACGGTTTCCGTTCCAAGATTTAGATAACTTACAAAAAACCAAAAATTCACATTGCGACAGAAGCGGATCTTAAATCCGAGTTAGGTCGGATTGGAACGAGCTACAGAATAAGTATCCGACCTACGCCGCTAGGGAACCGCTACGGGAACGGACCTCTTTCCGTTCACCGAGGAGAACGGTCGGCAGCTCGACTAGTACTTAAACCATCGCTAGACCTAATCTTCCTCATTCTTCACTTTGCTGATTGTCTTGCATACTTAGCTGAGAGAAAGAGTGGTGAGTTAGAGATCGCGACAGGGAGAGACGGGTGAAGTCGATGCCTATTGCACCGGATTTAGTGGTCGGTGTCGGTAAACCATGGCGGAGTCCAGCAATCCGGTAGCGCGTCGGTCTTCTGTCACAGCTCGGATAGTTAGGCCGGCCATTCCCACCAACCCTACTTTTCGGAAAGAATTAGAGACAGATCTGACCCGGATGGGGTGCGTAGGTTTGATCCACCGGCCATGGAATGTGACGGACCCGGAGATGCTGGAGCAGCTGATCTCAGGGGTCCCAAATCAGTTTGAGTTGACTGTGAGAGGCCAACCCGGAGCATGGACGGCGGATGTATGGGCTAACGTATACGGGTTCGAGAAGAACGGGTCCGGATTAGGTTTTGGGGTAGAGAAGTACGGGATTGGAAAGTTCCGTAATCCGGTAACCACTAAGGACGGATACCCCGTGAGTGACTGTAAGGACGCTAGGCAGAAACGGGTGTTGGAATTTTTGATTCCGATCCTGTATCCAGAAAAGCCTACCTGAGTTACGGTTACGATGGCCAACACTATCTTTGGGGCTTTAGAAGATAAGGTAGTCCACTGGGGGAAAGTCCTAGCAGGTATAGTGAAGAAACTGGTGTCGCACGTAGGGAAGGGGAAGCCGAGTCTTCTCAGTCCGTATCTATTTCACCTATACCACCATCAAGAGGTGCTGACTGGTGAAGAGGTGATGATTTACAACACCGGATTAGAAATAGTTAAGTATGGTCTCATACACGAAATTCCACCGGATACTCCAATCGAGGGAGAGGAGGAGGAAGAAGAAGAAGACGACGAAGACGATGAAGAAGAACTACAACAGCAGAACCTGGTCGACAAACGGGAGAAGAGAAGGAAGTTGACCGATCCGAACTCAAGGGTGGAACAGTCGACCCTGGAAAAAGGAGAGCCGAGTCAGCCCCCGGGATCGGAACTGCAGCCGGACTTCTTCGACGTCGGAACACAGTGGATGGAGGAGGCTAAGCACATGCATTTTGGCATGTCGGATATGATCCTCGGGATTGCTGCGAAGCTGAAGGTGGAGCCGGAAGATATTATAAAGGAGATCCGGCGACTACCGAACTCGGATCTGCTTCGTGAGAAGGATGAGCGGATCAAGAGCATGGAGAAAGAAAGGGATGACCTGTTAGGTCGGGTGAATTGGGCGGAGTCGGATGCCACGGTTGCATGGCAGAAGGAGTCGGAAGCTCTCCAACTCGTCCATAATTTGACCGCGTTGGTGGAGCAGCCCTTGGAAGTTGTGATCAAATCCCGACTCTTCAGCAATCAGCTGAGTGGCACAGGCCACTTATCCGGGTCCAAGGTGGTAACTATCTTGGTAGACTTCCAGGCCCGGATGGAAGGAATTTTGAAGGAGATGTCGCAACTGTTGGGGCACCTCGACCCAAATAAGCCCTTGGACTTCACCCACTTTTCAGAGCTGCCCAACGTTGACTTGTTGAAGACGCCCCAAAAGTCGGGGCCAGGGATCGGTCTACAGCCATCCCCAAGACCTACTTCAAGTCAGACATGAATCCAGATGAAGGCTACTAAGTTGGGCCATACGATGAGTATCCAGTCGATTCCGGTAGTAGCAGGGAGTACCGTTCCGACATCCGGAACATCCGTCCAAAGCGATTTAATCCACCGGATGGGGGCCTTGTCAAACCCGGCTCGGACCAATCCGGTCGACTTTCCTCATATGCAGAAGGTATCGCCCAAGAAGAATACAACACCGATTCAGCTGGACGATTTACCAGAGAGAGAGACCAGAGTGGAGATGATCCAGGAGTCCGAGAAGGGGGAATTCACTTCCGGGGATGAGACGGCTTCGGATGACGACCCGCCGGCGATCAAACGGAAGATACCAACCCGAGCTGCAACAAAGACCATTCCACCGAAAATGAGCAGGAAACCACCTGCAGGGCCGAGTAGCAGCTTGAAGAAATCAAAGCAAGGAAAGTAGTTAGTTAGTATGTTTGCAGTAGTTAGGATTTTGAATCTGGAGCGGATTTTCCGTGCGTGGGGCCCGGTTCCGGATTTTTAGGAGTAGTTGACTTTGAACTTTCCGGATATTACGGTTGGTTATTGATTGGTCACCTGGATTTTCAGGTGTTCTTTTTTTGGCTCTTTTTGTTTTGGCTTTTTAAGTGGAGGGCATCCTGTTGCCTTCTCATTCCATCCTTGCCCATTTTGTGTGCATTAGTTTATGTTCATATTCCCTTTTCTCTAATCTGAGCCACTAAGTGGACATTTGGATTTCTGGCTATGTGTACGTTTTCTTGAGTTGTTTATGGAGTGTCAAAAGTGTGAGAGAGGGCGGGTGAGGGGGAATCCGGGTTGAGAATTAGTTGGACCTGATTTGAGCAAGTAAGTTTGTGAGGAAACTTTACTAGACTTGTGAGTAAGGACTTGCGCGTGGTACCTTTAAGTTGCCGTAACGGTGATCCGGTTCTAAGGAGTGGTGCGGATGCGAGTCCGGAATCCAGGGAGGGTTCCGAGCGGAGATAAGCGATTGCCAGCGGAAAATTCCCACTCACCGAAAGGTCTGCCAACCATAGGATCAGTTTGGTAGATAGATGCACGATTCTCTTTCAGTCCCGGCTGTCTTAATCTGTCGTTGTAGTAGAAGCGGAAGGATGCAATTCTGAGTGACCTGTTTTCCGGGCAAGCTACCCGGGGAATTGTGAGAATTATTACTTTCTCTATTCTACAATAAAAACTTGGTTAGGATTGTTTTGTGTGAAGTTTTGTGCAGAGAAATAGATGTCTATGAGTGGTGCGTTCCTACCCCTCTAAAGATCAAATGCGGACACCCTGAGGGTAAAATAGGGGAGTAGAAAACCAGTCAAAGTTAAGAAGTGAGACCCGGAATCCGGATCAAATCGGAAACCGGAAAAGGATAGATCCGGATTGGGATCCGGAAGACCATTGTATCAGAAATAGGAAAAGAAAGAGGTGTTGCTTGGGTTTTGTTGTTTTCATTACGACCCGGATACTCTTTAGCTTGCTGAAACATACTAGAATCTCCTGGGACGATATTTCGTGTTATCTTATCATCTTTTTGGTGTTAAGGATACTTACGCCTAGATTGCGCGTCCGACGGGGGTTCTCGAGGAAGTGGTCGAAATCCATGGCTGGCTGAGGGAACCAAAAGTATCGACCAACTTCGTCGCAGAGTGGGGTCGGGGACCGGTATTGTATGCCGACGTAGGGCACCTCCGTGAGGGGGCTGTACGTTTGATAGGAAGGGAGGTTGGCGTTGAAACACGCCTTGATGTAAGCGTTCGCGAACCTCCAAGTGGCAAGTACCACTTCCCAATAGAAGGAGAGGCACTTGGCAATCTCCTCCTCAGCTACCCCAAAGACTCCGGCTTCAAAGGCTCGAACAATGGAGGTAGTGTGCCGGTTTGGACTAAACAAGTATTAGTGCGCCAAGTGCTCCCAGTATTCGAAGGACACCCCCAACTGATCAGGGCCAAGCAGTAGGTCTTCCACTGGAAGCAACTTGTTGTCTTTGGAGTCACTATAGCCATCCTTGTCGTCCCAGTATGGCTTCTTCGGCTGAAGTCGACGATGGTCGGAGTAGTCAAGCCGTGTCGACTCAAGACACTGCTCTGGCTCTTCTCCCTTCGCATGTACTTAATTGTTAGTCTTCAAAATAATTGACAAGGACCTATGCTAGTCTCCCGGCAGACGCACCATTATGTGAGTGCTTGTTTACCCACCCTTCGTAAAGAAGCAAGCACAACTAGGCTCTCGGTAATTAACCGTTCTGACTCGATCTAGGGGTGTGTGAGCTCCCAATTTGTCACTTGGGACTCGTAGAATTATTTTTTTGGAAATTTGCAATTTAAAGTTGATAAAAGTATAGAAAAACCCATAAAAAGAGTATAGAACCAAAATAGGGTTGTGTCATACCCATTATAGTATTTGGTCTAGATTTGTGTTGTTTACTTAGAATCCCCCAAACCTTGCCTCAAAATAGTATAGAAATAACGAAAAGGTTAGATTTGGAAGATTCGAGTCACATAGCCCCAAAAGGGCTAAATCCCACCATGAATGTGACGATTCATGGCTAGGTCGGTCCAAGGGATCCACAGCGAGGCCACTAGGTCGGGTCCTAGAGTTAGATTTAGAATTCCCCATTAGATCAACAAATTCCCAAAATTCCGATTGTTAGCATGCAAGAGCCACTCACGCAAGACCGGGCCCGTGGAGGAATCTACAGCCCAGGGATGGTGTTCCAGGGTGAATCCCATGCCAGGAGTCCAACGGCGAAATCGGTTCGCCAAGATTCTTCCACCTGCAAAAGATTCCCGCACCATTGCTAATTCGAGGAGATGGCCAGTTTTAATCTCCATTAACCAATCGTGCCAGGTACGGAAACACACCCGCACGTCTTTCATGCGACTCCCTGAGAGGTCACGTGAAAAATCCCGGCATCTTCCGACTTGCAGAAGAACCTTTTCCGGGTGGTCAACCCTCCTAACCTCCAACGGGAATTTCATGGAAATTACCTTGGTTACAATAAAATCTCACTAAAAATTAGACTAGCTTGTTTTATGTTAATAATGCGCTTCGTGAAGTTTCACAACATTCCGATAGCGGCAAGTACCCGAACCGGCGAGATTCCTCGGGAATTAACCACGTGGCGGGGTCCCCGCCTCGTTGACCGGCATTCCGGGACCATACGATGGCGAAACAAAGTCAACCAAAAGTCCTTCCCGACTCTCTCGCACCTACTGGAGACCCTAGGCTATTCACATTTCTTAAAATAGGAGACCCCCAAGATCTAAGATTTTACCATGATTTGGTTTTTAAACTAAATTAGCCTACGATGGGTTTTTGGCCTCGATACGGGGGACAAGGGATCTAGGACTAAATATAGCAATCTGGATCCAACGGCGCAATCCGTTTGGCGATTGGAGCTAATCTCCAAAAGTTAGGATGTTGGTCCAGTATAGATGGTAGAAGTAGAAATTTAGGATGTAGGATGAAAATCTTTGAGGATGAGGATGAAAATCCCCGTTGATAAGGTTACTTTAGAGCTTTAGAGAGAGGGGTGAGCCCTTGGGAAACCTATATAAGGGCCCCATTTCTCTCTCTAAAACACCCCCAATTCTTGTTTCGGGTCCGTGGGTCCAAGTTATTTTGGATATTTTGGCGTTTCAAGCCAAAATTCTCTACGGTGTTTTCGGAGTACTTTTGGCTCCATTGTTGCTTATTTTCAAGCTTTGAAGGTTCTTGGGGGTCCTTCTACCTTGTTTCGTATACACTTTTGCAAAGTTTTGGTACCTTGTTGTGAGTGGAGAGCCTCTCTCTCCCTCTCGTGCATGTTGTGTTCTAACTTGTGGAGTTTTAAGGGTCTTAGTCTCTTGCACTAATCCTAAAGTCACCCTCCACCGTACCTTGGTGATGCCGCTTTGGAGGGCCTTTAGTGTGTGAGCTTTGTGTTGCCACGTGTTCTAACTTGTGTGATTATCTTTGTGTTTCGTTACACCCTCTTCTAATCTTTTTTTTGTTGAATGGACCCCCCTCCGGGACAGCGAAGCTTTGAACCTCCTTGTACATGTTTTTGCTAAGTTTATTCCAAACCCTCTTCTAATCTTCTCCTTGTTGAGTGGACCCCCCGGAGAACGGCGAAGCTTTGACTTTGTCCCTACGCCAATCCTATAGCGTGTGTTAAAACAAGTCCTAGACGGCAAAGCTTTGAGCCCATGAAGCATCACCAGTCCTAAAGTTGGTGTTAAAATCAACCTTACGGCGGAGCTTTAAACCCCCATCGCTCTTAGTTCCAAAGTCTAGTTTCCAAGATCTTCTTGGAAAGGTCCAAAGTTTAGCTTCCAAGACATTAGTATTAGCATGGGATAGGCATTGTGCGTTCAAAGTTTGAGCAAGACCAACACCTACACCCGGAAATTTATCCTAGAGTCTAGTAGTTTAAAAAATCCCACACCTCACCCCTCCGAATGGCGAAGCTCTGGCTCTCGCCCTAACCTTCAAGAAATCCCAGTTTTTATTTTTTGTGTGGGTTCCCCTAAGGGAACCCGGAGGTGGATTTAAGAATTTTGACCAAGCCAGTAAGTACCAGCCAATACATAACAGCTGTACCGGCGTGGCCCCAGCAGCAGTACCAGCCATACACAGCAGCTGTACCGGCCGTGGTCCCCAGCAGCAGTACCGGACTGCGACCCCAGCCAAGGCCAGCACCTTGCCTGGCCCTCCTCGCTAGTCCTTCGTGATTGAACTTTTTTCTCGGGACAGAACTTCTCTCACATACATACATGGCTGGAAATCAATCCACAACGGGATGATACCCTGCGGGGTCCCAACTTTCCTTTTTCTTTTGTGATTTTTGACAAATCAGGACCTAGTCCAGAAATCAAGTTACAAAGGTATTTTAGAAATTCAGACATAGAGCTAGTTTAGAAGCCCAGTTAAGAAGCTAGTTCATAAATCAAGCTATAAAGGTAGTTTAGAAAATTAGACGTAAGGCTAGTTTAGAAATCAAGTTTTGAAGCTAGATCAGAGTTCAGATTACAAGACAATATACACTCAGTTGGGAACCAAAGGGTCACAAATCCAACTTGTAATTGGGAAAAGGGAGGGGGAAGAAAAGAAGAGTCAACGCCTCCAAATCACACCTGCACACAACCTTGCATATTCCACTCTAACCAACCAAACACGTACACAACTATGGAGGGAGATTAGAGAAGAAGAGAGGAAGTAAGGAACCAAGGGAGGGAGACGATAAATAGTGACCTAGCCCTAGGAGTAGGTAGGTCCAAGGAGGAAATCTCAAAGAGCCCCTTGTGACCATTGGAAGAAGGATTAGGATGACACAAAGCCAATTTGTATAAGAAGATAGTTGGCATCTTAAAAACCTCCTTGGAGTTTGAGACCATAGTGTAAGACTCATAAAAGCTTAGGTGGAATAGTGCTAGTGTAGAAGACGGAGGAAGAAAGAAAAGAAAGGAAGAAAGGAAAGAGGGAGTTTAGATCATCAAAAATTGTAATATTTCCTAAATAAGCATTGAGCTTGGAAAAAATTCAAAACAAAGCCAAAGACTACCATGGAGCGTGAGGATGTACACGTGGACATGGACGAAATTATTTTCGACACCGGTAGTGAAGAGGTGAGTTTTTGATTTAATCTTTGATGTTTCTCCCTAATTAGCATTTATTTTCCTAATCAGCCCTTAGAGCGTGATTAGCATCCGAGATTAGTGCAAATTAGAAGTTTAGATTCAAAAAGTTATAGATTAGGCATAGAGGTTTCCGAAAACATCTTATAATTAAGATTCAACCGTAAACTGACCGCGTTAGGCTAAGTTAAGCGGTAGGGGGTAGGACGAAGGAATTTTCAATAAAATTTCATCCAAAAAGAACCATGGACGGAACTTAAGGGTTTAAATTAGAAAGAGAATTTAGGATTAAAATTAGGGATTAATTAGCGGTTAGAATTAGAATCAATTTACACTTTTATTTCTTAAACTTAAAATTCTAAAGTCAAAATCTAGAGTTAACTTTGGGAAGTTAAAAAGTAGAATTAATTTGGAAGTTTTAATTTAGGGGGTTTAAAACTTCCAGTGAAACCTTAGGGTAGTTTAGAAAAGGAAGTTAGGGTTAATTAGGAGTAAAAAAATCCAAGTAAGAAGTAGAAATTAAAAGTAAAAACTTTAGACTAAATTTAGGAGGTAGAAATTACGAGTAGAAATAGGAGTTAGATCTTGAAGTTAGGAATTCAAAATTAGAGTGAATGTTAGAGGTCAAAAGCTAGAGTAAAATTTAGAAGTAAAACTTGGAGTAACATTTAGAGTTAACCTAGGATTAAAACGATAGGATTAAGTTTAGAGGTAGAAAGTCAAAAGCCTAAAGTCAAAAGTTCAGATTAAAATTAAAAGTTAAATTTTAGAGTCAATCGGGAAAATAAAAAGTTAAAGTGAAAGGCTAAGAGTAGAAGTTAAAAGTTAAAGGTAGTGGTTAAATTTTAGAGTTAATTTAGGAGTAAAAACCTAGAGTTAAAAGTCAAACCATAGAGTTAAAATTCAAGGGTAAATTTTGGAGTTAATTTAGGAGTAAAAACCATAGAGTTAAAATTCAAGGATAAATATTAGAATTTGATTAGGAGTAAGAACTTGGAGTCAAAAGTCAAAACAAAGTCAAATGGTAGCATTAAAATTGTGAAGTTGAATTCTCTAATTAGTTGGGACGTTAAAAACCCTAGAGTACATTTAGAGGTTAAAACTTAGAGTAAGAGTTGAAACTATAGGGGTAGCTTTGTGAAAGTAGAACTTCTAGGTAGAGTTCAAAAACCCAAAATAGTCTTAGAGGTTCATGGACGGAACATAGGGGTTCCCCTTTTTACGTAGTTAGGGACGTTAGAAATGACGCCAACTACCCAATCTACCCTCGACATAGAATAGATAGTTAGGAAGTTAGAATTTTACCATTATCCCTGAGCATCGCAGTTACCTTGTGAGTTACTACATGCATTCTAATTATTCGCTGCCATCCACAACACTTAAGAAACGTTAGTAAAAAAGATCCATTGCTTGGAAGGCACAGTGGACCGCGCTCACATCACCCCCATATATTAAAAATGTGGATAAAGGCATAGAACCTGGTCGGTGTTCGCTCTATTACCAAGGGTGGATAATCTAGCACCCACAGTTTTGGTGCGTCTGCCGGAAGCTGAAAACATTAGATCACAATTGCATGTTTGACTAACAAGTATTACATGTGAAGGGTTACGGACCTGAAGAGTACGTCCAATCCACGGTGAATATTATCCTAGGGTCTCCGCTCCGTTGTCCACGACCCTGGAAGAAATACTGTGAACCAGAATGCTACGGCAAGGACCCCAAACTTCTTCCCTTGGAAGATCTCCTGCTTGGCCCGGCTATGCTTGGAATATCATTTGAGTTCTGGTACTACTTGGCTCGCAAGTACCTGGAAAATCCAAATCGTTATACCCTCGGCATCACTACGGCCGTGCGAGCCAAGGGAGGTGGGGTATCTGAGGACGAAATACATGAGTGTCTAAGGTTTTATTGGGCACTGGTGCTAGCCACGTGGCGATTCGAAAAGGCTTTTACGCAAGAGTGCTTCAACGCAGGTCTACCTTTGTTCGCGACATTTGACCCACTAGTGGAAAAACCTAACACCAAGCTGCAATACGCGTATCCATTCCCGATCTGCGGGAGGACGGGGCGAACCTATAGTTTCGGGCCTTTTGAAGAATACTTTGACCGCTCTGGGTCAAATCCCTACCAACAGCAGCAGGATTTCCGAACCTGGCATGCTAGGCTTGGTCTCCTCACGCCGTACGAGCAGGCGCATTACTTCCGAACCAAGGGTGCTGGGCGTGATCCCCTAACGCTGGAAGGTTGCCAAGGAATATCAAGTACCTTGGTGCCCCGCACGGCGAAGGCATACTACCACCTGCGACATATCTCTGAGTATGCAGCGGCTTGTGAACCCTGCCAGGACGTGGAAGATGCTCGGGTGGCCATTTTCACTGTTCAAGGGGATGAGTTGATTCATCACCCTCGCTACCACCCACTGCACTACGAGTATCCTAGCCGAGGAATGAGAAGCCGGCCTAAGCAAATCAGGCATTCGACGTACTTCACCTCCGCCGCTTCTTGAGATCATCATCTACCCACTATCGTGGCTAGTGAGGAATCCTCTCTCGTGTTTCTTTGAAGTATGACCTACGGCGGAAGAAATTTGGACCACGCTTATTAGAGCTGACCAAGTAGTGACCCCCGCTTAATTCTACTATAGATCCACAATTGTGATCGATCGGCCATAGATTGGACGGCCTGGATGTATGTATGTGCACCTATAACATGAGTTGTGCGTAATTCGCAGGTCCCAGACATTGTCTTGGTCAAAGTACACTTGACCACTCTCTTACAGATACCAACCTAGCTTCTCTACACTAAGTAAAAAAGGGCAACGCCCTAACAAGCATCCTCAAAGGCAAAAAGCCAACCACACTCAACAACATGTATAACTGCGGGGAAGGAAGATTGAGGGAATTCCACGAACCAGACCCAGAACAAGTTGCAGCAGAAGAACGAAGGGCAGCCCTTATCCATGCCGCCATACAAAATGTGGCAACGAACGCCTTGGTGTCTCTCCTGGTCCTGCTGGAGTCCACCACCCCTCTAACCCCTGCTATTACGAGGAACCAACCAGGGGTCTCCAAGAGACAGCGAGCCCAAGACCGCTACCAAGCGACGTCCATACGGCCCAATCATCCACCGGCCAGGTACTAGGTATCTCTGCCACCACTCTTCTCCAAACCCTGGCTTGTTGGTTCTTGGGTGCCTAAACCGTAACTGGTTACGATTATTAATAATATAAGGTTAGCCTTATATTATAGATGATTGTGTAAAAGGCCTATTTAACCCTCCAGACAAAAAAATTTAATAGCTAACATCTTATTACTCACGACGGATGGTAAGAAAGCTAGAAAAACCCCCAAAAAATACCAAAAAAATGAAAGCTTGAAAAATCTTTGAAAATCCTAAAAAAAAATTTGAAGGTTCTAAAAGTTCACTATTGCATGATCTCCCAAATCCCTATGGGATTTTAGAATTAGGAAAAACACAGAGAGGTGGTTGTTATTTCGGGGCCAGGTCAAGATTTTAACAGTCTCCACTTTCTGGCACAGAGTGGTGGTTGTTATTTCGGGACTAATCCATCTACCCCTTGGGAAGAATCAAGAATATTAAGATTCTTGAGGATGGTTCACATCTAACGTAAAAGTAAAAGCCGCGGGGCCAAAAGCCGCAAGGCCAACCAACTTTGTTGACCGTTCTAGCTTGCCTAACTCTCAGTAGGACAGGAAAACGTCGAGTGTGTTGGGAATTGCTCACACTTGGGCCCAACACATGAATGTGTTGGGAACTGCCCAGACCTGAGCCCAACACATCACCAACGTGTCGGAGTTAGCATCATGTGGAAGACAGATGACCTTTCACTTAGACTAGGTACTCTCTAGACCGTTGTAATAGAAGCCACATAGTGGATGAAAAAGCGGCTAGTTGAGTGGGCACTAACCTTGTCAGACCGTCATAATAGAAGCCTGTGAAGAGGATGAAAGGGCGGCTGAAAGGAAGACACTCGTCCCTTGCTAGACCGTCGAACCTGCTGATATGCTAACGAGGCGGCTAGTTTAAGAAGGGGCATTGGCGCTCGTCCCTTGCTAGACCGTCGAACTTGCTGATATACTAACGAGGCGGCTAGTTTAAGAAGGGGCACTAGATACTAGACCGTTGTAATAATGCAGAAGGCTTAAAAAACGCCTAGTTTAGGACTAACACCTTACATCATGTCCCCGACATTAGGGTATAAGAATGGGGGGGGCAACCCTCGTACTTTTAAGCTACTGGCAGCGTCATGTGCAGGTACCGCTCGAGTAACACATGGACCATGGATGGTTCAACCCGCCAACAGTCTTACCAGTCGCGCTTCAGATCAAAATTCTCTGTGTTGAGAAACGGAGCTTCTCCCACTTCCTCATCTCTCGCTTTGGTTTTAATTTCTTCCTTCGTGTGCTTCAGCATCCTTGGCCTGTGCAGATTCCCATTGTTAACTATGGAGAGATCTGGGAAAGCATCATCTACGTCCTAGTCTAGCATTCTCTCGAACAGCGGAGTGATTTCACAGTCTTCGGGCGCCTGTGCCCTTCTATCTCCCCCCCGCCTGTCTTTGTTATCTTCTCTTCACATTTGATCTCTACCTGTTTTCCTTGTTTACCATTGTTCCTTGTTGTTCAGTCTCTTCAAGACTTCTTCTTTTTCAAAATCTGCTCTGGCAGATAGATACGTGAAACCCTCACATTGCAGGTCCAAACCAACTCCATTTGGGGAGGACAAGGGGGATAGGGTAGTGTAGATGTCATGTCGGTCAGAGATAACGGGTCCCTGAGGACCTCACCCGTGGCTCCGCCATCCTCACCTTCTTCTTCATCTTCACCTGCCACCCCCATGGGCGCCAAATCGTCGTCACTGACCCCAACCGCGGTGGACGAGGTGGCAAGAGACGTCCTCATGTTACCAACCACGTTATCTACATCAACAGACGAACCATCCACACCGACTGAGGAGCTTCCGCTCCAACTTCCGGAAGAACTCGCACTCGATCCAACGGCTAACCCTGCTGGAGACGGACTTGCAATTCCGGGCAGGTTGCCTAACTCACGACGGCGACTATGTGACGAGGAGGAGCAACCGGGTCGCGAGATTCCACTGGCAAGAAACCCTCTAGCCAGGGACATCAGGCAATCTAGGCCAAACGGGATCCGCTCACTTATGATTCTCGTGGAGGATCACGACATCTTATTGGGCCACCACCTTATGGTGACGGGCCAATTTTCAAGTGAGCGCCCCGCCATTAGCATCACAAGAAACTCCCTGGCCGGCGGCCACTTGCTGGCAGTCCGCGGACCAGAGCTCCAACCTATCAGTCAAGGCCAGTATCCTCGCTACATCTTTGAGGTCCTGGACCAACTGCGCGTGTTCTTTGGAATATAAGCTGGTCCAGCCTCTTTGTACATAGCTTTAATTCTGGGCAAGATATAAACCCTACCGCCCCTGTATATACTTATCAAAAAAAAAAAAAAAAAAAAAAAAATCCTTGCCATTGTACAACAGGGGAGGGACCGGTCCGGCACCGGCACCGGCTTATATACCACCAAAGCAAACCGACGGACGTCTTCCGCCGCGGCAGCCGGCAGCCTATAGACCGCAGCCTCATTGCGGTCAAGATACCTCAATTTTTCCTTGGCGACGCAGGTTCGAACCTCGAGCCAGGCACCGGGGCGCCCCCTATCTGAGCTAGTGACAAGATGGCAAGAAATGCTGCGGCCTCCACGACGGAAGACACTTTTACAAGTGAAGCTCCCGAGCATTGAGGTCTCAGACCACTTGTCTTTTCCATTTATGCTTTTCCTTTCTGTTTTTCTTTTTTCTTTTACTTCATCTCATTAGTCCAAACTCACTCCGTTGAGGGAGGAAGGCGAGTTTGAAATAGTTTTTATCTATAGTGTCCCGATTTGCTGTATCAAAGGAGGACAGGGGTTTCTCTCTCTACGTCTATCTCCCCCTTAGATCCAAACTCACTCCGTTGAGGGCGGATGGCAGGTTTTTTATATTTTTTATCTATAGATCCAAGTCGACTTCATTCAAGGCGGATGGGGAAACAACAAGAAAATTAAAAACTAGAATAATTAGAAAATGAACAAAAATATGAGTGATAAGTCTACGGGGGTCAAACTTCCTTTGACCACCCCTAGCCCTTGCACTTCGAAGGTGGACTACTCCCTCTGCTCTCTTCCCCCCTGTCAGTTAATCCATCAAGAGTCTCTTGATAGGAATTACATCCTTTTAGATAGAATCACATCTTGGTTTTTAGTCTGTCATTAGGTTTAATCTCGAAATTGACTGTATACCCAAATAGTTGTAGCAAGAGATGCTGGGTCCTCATGATTTTGCAAATCATACCGCAGATGGCCGCCATATGTGAGCTCCCAATTTGTCACTTGGGACTCGTAGAATTATTTTTTTGGAAATTTGCAATTTAAAGTTGATAAAAGTATAGAAAAACCCATAAAAAGAGTGTAGAACCAAAATAGGGTTGTGTCATACCCATTATAGTATTTGGTCTAGATTTGTGTTGTTTACTTAGAATCCCCCAAACCTTGCCTCAAAATAGTATAGAAATAACGAAAAGATTAGATTTGGAGGATTCGAGTCACACAGCCCCAAAAGGGCTAAATCCCACCATGAATGTGACGATTCATGGCTAGGTCGGTCCAAGGGATCCACAGCAAGGCCACTAGGTCGAGTCCTAGAGTTAGATTTAGAATTCCCCATTAGATCGACGAATTCCCAAAATTCCGATTGTTAGCATGCAGGAGCCACTCACGCAAGACCGGGCCCGTGGAGGAATCTACAGCCCAGAGATGGTGTTCCAGGGTGAATCCCATGCCAGGAGTCCAACGGCGAAATCGGTTCGCCAAGATTCCTCCACCTGCAAAAGATTCCCGCACCATTGCTAATTCGAGGAGATGGCCAGTTTTAATCTCCATTGACCAATCGTGCCAGGTACGGAAACACACCCGCACGTCTTTCATGCGACTCCCTGAGAGGTCACGTGAAAAATCCCGGCATCTTCCGACTTGCAGAAGAACCTTTTCCGGGTGGTCAACCCTCCTAACCTCCAACGGGAATTTCATGGAAATTACCTTGGTTACAATAAAATCTCACTAAAAATTAGACTAGCTTGTTTTATGTTAATAATGCGCTTCGTGAAGTTTCACAACATTCCGATAGCGGCAAGTACCCGAACCGGCGAGATTCATCGGGAATTAACCACGTGGCGGGGTCCCCGCCGCGTTGACCGGCATTCCGGGACCATACGATGGCGAAACAAAGTCAACCAAAAGTCCTTCTCGACTCTCTCGCACCTACTGGAGATCCTAGGTGTCGGAGTGTGAATTTTTGGTTTTTTGTAAGTTATCTAAATCTTAGAACAGAAACCGTGATCTGGGATCCGGAATTGAGCAAGAGGTAACGGAAAACCAGAAATTAACTACGGAATGGAATAGGTGACAATCCGGATTCGATCTGAATCTGAACCGGATTAGAGTTGGAGCGGATCTGAGTTGGAACGGATTGGGTCAGAAACGGATTCGGTCATGATGACATATCAGACTATAAATAGGCTGACCAATCCAGTTGCCACTCTTTTTCAAACTTCGTTTGCGGAAATCGCTCTCCAACTTGTACTTAGCTTTCCTCCCAGTGCTTTGCTTTCTTATTGTGTGAGTTTGTATGTGCGTGTTAGTGTGTTAGAGCACGCAGCGCTTTAGTGTGTGTTGCAGGTTTTGAGGTATTCCGGTTGAGATCGGAAGAGCGAAGGTGAGAAACGAGACGTGCGGCTTGGAGAGGGAAAGGTAGCTTCAGTGAGAATCCGGTTAGCACAGCTCTTGTCCATGCCTCAGCTCCGCAAGAGTAGAGCAAGACCGTCCAGTTCCTCCACAGTAGAAGTTAAACTCTAGAAGGTCTGTGCGATTATTCCAGTAGAAGAGAAGGAAAAGGACAACCTCATAGAGGATCTTGCCAAGATGGGGTGCGGAGGACTGATAGATAAACCCTGGGGGTTTAGAGAGGAACGGATGATTCGAGAGCTGTTGAGAAAACTCTCGAATCAGTTCGATAAGACCATCCGTGGAATTCCGGGCAGTTGAACGGAAGAGATGTGGAGGTCTGTGTACGACTTCTGGTCAGGAGGTCAAGGGATGGCCACCTCGAAGGAGGGATACACTCGGGGGAAGTTCCGGTGCACGGTGGACTCGAAGGATGGGCATGCGGTCGCAGATTGTTTGGACGACCGGCATCGCAATCTTTTGCAGTTCCTGGTTCCGATCATCCACCCGGAGAAGCCGACGAGGGTGACGATAGCCATTGGGAACCTGATTTTCGGAGCCCTGAGCGGGGAACGGAAAGTGGACTGGGCCAGGATCTTTTCCGATCTGGTCAGCCGTCTGGTTCCAAAGATCGGAGGAAGTAGGCCGACTCCGTTGAGTCCCTACATTTTCCATCTTTACAGGCATAACCAACTCCTCACGGATACGGAGGAGAAGGAGTGGAAGACTCAGGAATCAAGCGGAGGAGGAGCAACACCGGCCGCAGTACAAGCGGCAGAAGACGACGCCTCCTCACCAAAGAGGAACCCCAACCCCTCCGGGTGAAACATCCAACCCTCGGAAGAAACCGGTTTTTGAAGAACCGGTGTCGTACGCGTAATCTAGGTGTAAGTATCTTTAACCACAAAAACGTGCTAAGATGACACAAGTTATCGTCCCAGGAGATTCCAGACGTTGCTTCAAAATTAGTTTCTCGAGACCTCTAAGTTTCCGGACTTTGACCACCTTGAGAGGGGTCCTTTCAACACACAAACACTTTTCCGGAACTACTTCCTTTCCGGATTCTCTTCCGGATCCGGCCCTATCCAATATTCCGGTTCCGTCTTTCTAACAAGTTGGTTTTCGATACCTCTGTTTTACCCTCAGAGGGTTCCTCACTTGCTCTTTCCGAGGGGTAGGGAACTGCACCACTCCGTATCTGACATAAACTCTAATAACATAAAACAAAACACAACCCAAGAATAAATCTAGTTGAGTAAACAGGGTGGCCTCCTCACAACATCCCGGATGGCCTATCCGGAAAGCTGGTCACACAGGGTAGCGTTAGGTCCTCCTTACTACAACGACGGATACCGGACTTCCGGAACTAAGGGAATGACTTCCTAGCTCTCGACTGCTCATGAGGTTGACTAGCCTTCCGGACGGGTGAAAATATTCCTCTGGCGGTTGCCTATCTCCGCACGGAACCGCCCCTGCGAATTCCGGACTAGCTTCCGGACCACTCCTTGGTCTCCACCGGATTACCGTACCAGCGTTTTAAAGGCGCCACTTTCTCACTGCGCAAGTCTAAAAACTCATCTGCAAGACACACTTAGCCTAATCCGGCAGTCCACGAATCCGGACTCCTCCCCCTTGCACACTCTCACTTACACATCCACACAAGTGACTATAGACGCGATACGCAAGAGAATAATCCAACGAGTGCTTTCCTGAATGCTTTAGATTAAATGAACAAGGAAAAAGGAATGACAGGCCAACAAACCGGCCTGTCCTTAAAAACCCACAAAAAGGCAGCCCAAACGGCCACCAGAAAACCGGCCAACGGCCAACTAAAAAGCAAAAAGGCAACGGCCCTGAAGACCGTTCCGGGAAAACTGCAAAACCGTTTAACTCCTAAAAGTCCGGAACTACTGGACCTACATCCGGAAAATCCGGTTCCGGAACTACCATCCTGGTCAAAATCCTAACTACAATTACTGCTACTGCTACCCTAGATAGTCATTTATTTCTCTTAGCCTTCTTTACAGACGTGCCACCCTGAGCTGGCGATCCACCTATCTTCTGGGGTGGGGTGTTCTTTGTATTCGACCTGGTCCGGGGAGGCTGCAACTCTTCCTCCTCCGATTGAGTCGTCTCCCCCTCTTCCGATTCCGGGTCCGTCTCGCTCAGTAGCCGTCGTCCCCTTGGTTTCGGAACAGTAAGATCGATGAGCTGGGACGGTGGCGGTGTCTGGAGAAAGGGCTGGAGCATGTGGGTGAAACTCACCGGATCCGTCCGGGCTGGATTCAACACCGTTCCGGGTAAAGGTGGTTCCCGGAAAGTAGAACCCATCGGTCTGTCGGGGAACAGATTTGCTACGGACGCAGTTCTTCCGACTGGGACGCCTAAGACAACATCTTTTACTGGAGTGGAGGCCGCAAACTGCTTCACCAGCGACCTCCTCTTCTGTGCCGATGCTGTTCCGGCTTGCGACGTTCCGGCGATTGTCTTGCTCTTTGCCGGAGAAGGCTGGTTCTGTGCCCCTCCTTCTTGGAGATCCTGACCTAGGTCAGAAAGGCCTTGGTCTAACCCCTCAAGTGGATCCAAGTTTTCCAACAGTTGCCGGACTTCCTTGAGCATTCCCTCAATCCGGACTTCAAAATCCACAAGGATGCTTACCACCTTCGATCCCGCCACGTGACCATCCTTCACCATGTGATTATTCCAGAGTGTAGCTCTGGCAAGAATATCTGCCGGAGTGTCAAACAGACTTCTGACATTCCGGACCAGATCGAGGGCTTCTCCCTCTTTTGTTTCAGCGGCCATCCTCTCTTTCTCCGACCATGCAGCTTGTTCTCGAAACCGGTCCCGTTCTTGCTCCAAGGTCAGAATCCGGTCCTCCAGCTGCTTCACCGCTTCCGGATCTGGCCTTTCCGCCAACGCCACCAGGATTTGGGTTTCTTCCTTCACACCCAATTTCTCGCACATCCACCGGATCAGCGCCGACATCCGCTCATTCTGTGCCCGGGTAGCTAACAGCCATTTGATGGTGGCCTCTAGCTGATCTGTTTCCGGAAGTGGTTCTCGGGGCTTCTCTTCCTCCTCGGCTTCTTGCTTACCCCGCGCACCCCGATCAGTTGATTTCCGTCGCGTCCCTCCAACGTTTGGTGATGCCTGCTCCGGTTCTGGTTCCTCTTCTTCCGGCTCGAGCTCATCCGGTTCATCTTCCGCGGGAAGTCCATACCTCAACAAATTCTCGCCCTTCCGGTATATGGTCATTTCCGGTCCGGCCAGTGCATCCTCGGAGTGATACAGATGAAAAAGATAGGGGCTAATCGGACTTGACTTCTTGTTCGCGATATTGACCGCTAACTTTTCCACTACGGAGTGAATGATCACTCCCCAGCTGACCGGCCTGGGAGCCGGATTCTCTCTATCTCCCAGCGCTCCGAAAATGGTGTTTGCCACGGTCATTGTAATCCGGGTGGGCTTTTCCGGATACAAGATAGGGATGAGGAATGCTAACAACTGCCCATCCCGTGGACTCTTACAATCACTCGCGGTGTTTCCTTCCTTGGAATCCGCATGACTCCGGAATACCTCCACGGCGTAAGTATCCGTCCGGGACGCCATTCCGGAACCCCTACTCGGCGTAAAGTATGCCTTCGCCCACAACTCCGGAGTCCAGGCCCTAGATCGACCCCTAATCGTCAAATCGAACTGATTACCTACTCCGGAAACCAGCTCGTCAATCATCTCTTCACTCCGGACGTTCCATGGACGTTTTACTAATCCTAAGCACCCCATGATTTCTAGGTCCTCTTCTAACTCCTTCAGGCGCTCCGGATCCGATGGGACAACTGGACGTACGCCCCGGGCTGTCACTATCGACCTCCGGGATCGACTCGCTTCCGCCATCTCACCGACTGCTAGGACAATCCGGTGCAATCAGCACCTTCCTCCCTTTCTCTCCCTAACACGCCCTAACTCACCACTCTTTCTCTCTTCTAACGCACCGTGGAAGAGCACGGTGTCCTGATGGAAATCCTTCCATCATGTAAATATATATATTTATATATATATTTGTTTGTTTTTAATAAAGGAGTGATTAGAACTAAAAGGATTGGTCGTGGTGAGAACCACGTTTTAATTCTTGTCACAGTGCAAAGCACAGCTCAGGGGGTAGGTAGCGGACAGTCGGCCTTTGTTTCCTACCTCTTCACCAGCGTGCCAAGCCGTGGCGCCCCGCCGCTCGACGGTCCCATCGGGGTTCGAACCCGCGATTCCGGACCAGCGGGACGCCTTTGACCACCGCTTTCCGGCCGACCAAGGTCACGACTTGGCGATCGAAGAGTGATTCCAGATAGTTTTAAACACTCTAGTGGCACGTGGCTATCTTACGATTGCTTGCCTTGCATTTTTTTCCTTTAATTTCTAGTTTGTATTGGCTTTGATAGATGTGTGTGAATAGTTTTGAACTAAATAAAATAGCTAAGGAATTAGAAGAGAAAAATGAGTGTGAATAGGGAAGTAGATGGGATCTTTGGTGGGGTCTTAGGTAGGGAGATAAGGGGTATGGGCTGATGTGCTCCCACCACCACCTTAGAGAGGGGAGAAAAAGAGGGAGAAAAATCTTTTGAGTTGGGTAGGAAGGGAGAGTTTTGTGTGTGTGGAGGAGAGGTTGAAAGGACCGAAACTTGTGATGTATGTAGCTCATGGAGCATGGATTTTTGAGAAATGAAATTTGAGTATGTTATTCTTGATGATGAGAGCTTTCCATAGAGTATTTGCAAGTTGCAATTGAAGTTGTGAGCAAAAAGTTATTAAGGTTTGAAGTTGTGAAGACCCAAGGCCTTCCATTGAGAGGGCAGAGGCTTCATCAAGCCATAACTTTTGCGTCGTTTGCTTGTTCATTTTGAAACTTAGAGGGTTTGTAGATCTTGTTTATAGCTTTCTAAGAAGCTATTAAACTTGTGATTTGGAGTTTGGAGTGAGAAGTTATCATCTGCTGAAGCTTGGAGCAAAGATTGAGCTTGGAGGAGGAAGGCCGAGACTTCGACGGCCACAACTTTGGGTCAGTTGTTTTGTTGAAGTTGAAACTTTGGGAGTAGTTAGAATATGAGCTCACCTTTCTAGAATGAGTTCATTTGTGTGATTTGAGCTTAATATGCAAAAGTTAAGTAGTAATAAAGTTTGAGGTGTTTCTTGCCTTCTTAATTGAGAAAGCCGAGACCCTACACCTCATAACTTTTGGACAGTAGTTTGTATTGTAGTGAAATTTTCACAAGTTGTAGATGGTAGGGAGGGCTTTCCAAATTGCTATCACACTTGTGATTTGGAGTTGTTAAACAAAAGTTATTGAGTTTTGAAGAAGCAGTAGTTGGTTGCTAAGGGAGAAGAGGACCTCTACTTTGCTCGCTAATAACTTTTGGACAGTAGCTTAGTTTGAGTTGAAATTTATAGGATAGTTGTATTATGTTATTAGCTTTTCAAAAAGCTAAGACACTTAGAATTTAAGCTTGTAGATCATATGTGGCACTAGTTTGAAGATGGCAGCTTGTGTGGGGAAATAGTTTCTTTTGAAACTAGTTCGGATTTCTTCAAATTCGAATGAAGGAAGGTTTGAAGACTCAAGACTCAAGATTTTGAAGACTTGAAGATCCTTAAAGGGATCTTCAATGTGTTGTGGCTTGTGGCTCGTTGTCTTTTATGTTATTCCCAGCCGGTTTTGAAGGCTAGTTGCATATTTCCTTTCTGCTTTGTAAAACCTGTTGCGGGCTTGTGGGTATCCAATAAAGCCCCGTTTTATGTTTGTGGCGACGAAGTGGGATTGATCACCCACATGGTCGATCTTTTATGTTGTTCCCACTGGTGAAAGGCGCTTCCTGGTCACCGTGGGTTTGAAATTTAGGAGCCAATCTTTCGGACGGTCAGCTCGTGGTTTGGCCGTCCCGTTTTACCCGTCCGAGGACTTGTTTCTTATCACACACCCTTACCCTTGGCCCTATAGAGCCACTACAGGATAGGCCAACGGAAGATCAAGTGAAGATTCAAGTTAAGATTCGAGTTTTCAAGAGACCAACCCATATCATTCAACAACTTGCAGCTAGACACCCCGTGTGTTCCCTAAGCGCGCTCCTCTCTACCCGACAACGGGTAAAAGAGACTGAATGAGGCTGGCGGTGGGGTTTAAGTACCTGTCGGAACCCTAAGTTCCCGCCGCCAAAAACGTTCCCGTAAGTTCCCTAGCCGGAACCTAGGCGGTAGGTCCCTACGATCCGGAACTTTCCGGAACTTTTCCGGCTTTCCGGCTACGGTTTCCGGCAGGCTGCGTAACCTATTTAGAGTTTTATCCTTTCTACCTAGAAACTAATTTCTATTTCTAATATCTAAGTCCTAACTTGGTATTTAAATGCAAAAATTGAAAAAGTTCTGCTATTTTTACCTCCACTAAATTGTTAATTGGGACTTTCCGGATGATACGTACTCCCACAACCGGGTCCTTCCGGATCGGATCCAACGGATCCGTTCAACCAGCTGATCAACATCTTGAGCGATGTGCGAGCAAACTGGGCGGTGAAGAAGCTGGTTCTAAACCAGATCAGTGAGCTGGTGGGAGCACCAGCGGATAGCAACCTTGCAAGAGTGGTTGTAGAGTACATCTCCAGCCCGGATGAGATCCGGAAGCAAGAAGCGGAGATACGACGACTCCAAGAGGAGAATGAGTCGTTGAAGACGGAACTGTTGCTCCTCAAGGAGGACATGGCCACCACTCGAGAGATGGCAGAGGCTACCCGGAAAGTAGCGGAGGACGTGAAGGCCACTTTTGGGGCAACCGGAGAGGCCGTCACCAAGTCAAAGCTGTTTGATGAGGGAGTACTCAAGGACAAGAAAATATCCGGAACCAGGTTGGTCCGGATCTTGACGGACTACTCCGAGAAGGTGGAATTGGTGATGATGGAAGCACGGGAGGCAGCAAACCGGATGGAGGAGAGCAGCCGAAAGCTGATCGGAGTGACGTTGTCACGGTCGTTCCATTTGTCCGACCTTTCAATGCCCGGGTCTTTTCCGAACGTGGGCATTCAGACGGAAGGAAAGGATCGGACTCCCCAGTCAAAGAAGAATGGGAAGAAGCTCGCCAACACCATCAACTTAGATTCGTCACCGGATCTCCCAGATCGTGAAACCGGGGAGCGGAACCGGAATCTGATGGACGTCTTCGAACAGCTTGGAGCGGAAACTCCGAAGAGTCCCACACTAAACTAGGGACAGGATCAAAGTATGGATCTGACCCCGGATCAGCACTACAAGAAAAGGGGGGATAAAGTGACTGCAGAAAATGACTAATTTGTGACTGCGCGAAGTCATTTTCCCTGCATGTGACTTTCAGGTGATTGAAAACTCATCAGTTGTGAAAAAGTCATATATATTGGCCTAAAATCTACGTTTTTTGCAGACTTAGGGAAAACTATTATCACCATCTTTTTCTTTCTGGGTGGGAGATGGATGATAAAGTCTGAGGTGGAAAGTGGGAAGGAAGACAATGTGATGTGGACAGCCGCGCGTCTAGTCACGGCGCTGTTGCAATAGAGTTGCGTCGGACCCATGATAAATCTGACGTGGACAGACACGTGGCCGGCCGCTACTGGCGCGTACCAGTTCCGTAGGACCCCTAAAAAATCTGACGTGGACAACGACGTTGGGGTGAGTGTCACAATCATTTTAAAGTCGCGATGGAGTCGTGCCGCAGTTGACAATGAGTCACAAGTGGGCACTATTTGAAGTCATCATAAAGTCGCAATGAAGTTGTAGGAAACAAGCAAAAGGAACACGTGAATCATTTCGGGGTCACCACCCAATTAGAATGAATTGGACAGTGGGGGCACATTCATAATTGCATGAGTCATTCAGTAGTCATGTCCCAGTGCAATTCTTGTTCTGGACTATGCACTTAAGACAACTAGTAGTTGCACTGCAGTTGTATGGTTGTAGCGACTCTGTTGTGCATGTAACAGTGTCTCACAAACACGCTATGGAACATCACTATGATACTCAATGAGGATTGCTTCAAGCATCATTCCTTGCCTTTGGACACCTTCATTCAATGGAGACTCTAACTACACTTCCACATTGCAAGATGGACAAATGATACACACTGATGCATGGGCAAACTTAACAAGGCAATGCATTTGACTGAAGACCATTGATGACAACATGAGAGTTTTGCATTTCCAAAAAAATAGCAATGCGCTACCTCTTAGCACTTACAAAGACGTCCTATTCAGTTATATGTACTTCATACCCCTGATCAACTCCCTTGTCCACACTCAAGTGCGGTTCAAGTGGTGAACTTCACATGCTTGCCATGCCATAGTATGGTGCTCCCCAGCGCGTGTTCTATTCACTACATGTCGAGGTTTGACGCTGGGAACATGAGCACAACTCCACGATGCAAAATTTTGGAGATGTAAACCTTCACCTAGGGCTTCGATACATCCTTGAAGTGGAACTTTTGTTAAAACAACAATTCACTGACCTTGCCTTTTGTCACTTTCGGTTGTACAGATTGAAGGTTGAAAAGGAAGACTTCATCGCCGATATTGAACTGCAGCAGGCGGCACATCAGATATTGAAATGCTAATACCACATCGAAACATAAAACAAAAAAGTGGTTTAGGGTTTGCAATGCATTACTTCCCTGCAACTTCTGTTGAGTGGTACATGACTTTGATAGCACGATCACTCAATTCCTCTACAACGTGCTCTTCCCCGTGATTGAAATCACTCTCGGATGCTAGCTAGCGTCCGGAAGACCCGCAATGAACAACGCACTCCTCCAAACGTGGCCCTCCAAACCGGTTCAGATTGAGTCGCGATTGAGAAACAACTCATACGCGACTTCCCTACAACTGAGACCTCTGAACATTACTGGAAGTGCACTTCCTTGCTACTCCCTCACAACTTCAATACGACTTTACCGCCACAATCAACAAACTTTGATGCCAGAAAAAGCCAAAGGTACTGTACCAAAATGGGGCTTAGGAAGAGCACCTTCTTAGACCTTGCGTCGTGCTTCTTCTCAATCCCCGCCAATGCCTTTGCCCTTGTCTCCCATTGCTGTTGTTTTGCCTGCTATAGTTTGCTAATGCTTCCCATAGCCAATTTTTGCTTCACAAATCAAGGATTCATGAGAAAGACATTGAACTGCAGCAGGCAACACATTAGCATTTGCAATCTTCTATGAAGTACTTACAAAATTGCAAAGTATTAAAACTCTCTACTAGTTTCCTACTTTTCTGTGACTAGTGCGTGACTTGTACTTGACTTCACGGCAACTTCTTACCTAGACCAAGTACAAGTTTACTACCCTATAATTTGAAAACAACATTCAAAGCTTCAATACATCACTGAGGATTAAAAAAATTCTCCAATTCAACAACATTTGGGCACCAAATGACACGATTGAAAACAATACCACATTATAGCAAGAAGAGCATTGGAAGACTTTGTTAAATCTTGATCCAAAGAAGAACAACATGAGTGAAGAAAAGGCTGATCCTTTGGCAATAAAAAATTTAAAAAATTGCAACTCCTAATGCTAAATAACTCCCTCTCTAAACTACAAGTCCCCTTAATATTCTAACATAGAGAAGGAGTGACTACAACATAGAGAAAGACTGTCTAAAAGAGCTAGGAATTTTTTGCAGAGTTTCAATCATTCCTTAAACAAAACCACAAAGACTATTAGCACCCTTGCAAGGCTACCCTACAATCAAGAATGACAACAACACAAGACATCAAACCCTAAGCAAAAACTAATTTAGGGTGTCCTCATTGATCTCACTACAAAACCCTAAGCCGCAAACACAACGTAAGAATTGACCGTACCTTCTTCGGAGGACTCACAAGTGTTCTTCATCTCCTTTAAGTCTGACCCCTCTTGCTACTACTGTTGACACGCATCATTTGACGACGAAGTTGTCTTGGAGAACCCTTGTCGGCACATTGTTGTACTGAAGAACTTAGCAGTAAACCCTAGCTTCTAGTCGTATGCTTCCGCAACAAGATATGGGGCCTGCCGTGGGAGTTCCTAGACAACTTGATCTTGCTACCAAAAATACTCTACTCCACAGCAAGAGACAAGAGGGGAAGAAACTGTTGGAGTTTGAAATCAAGAGAATACTACAAACTACAAGGGAGGGGGCAAGCAATACAAGGCACCTGCAACAACAAAGGTAGAGACAAAATGATAAACAGGAGCAGAAGGGCGAGCCCTTCAAATCGGGAGAGACAAAATCTAGACCATTGAAAACCTAAGCTTGGTGCTTATAGGTTCTGTGGCTGCCACGTTGCACTGCAGCCGTCGCATTTATTGCGCTATTAATGAACTAGTCGATGACGTGTCGAAGAGTGACTGCTACACAACTTGACCAATAACTACTCTGGTACTCAGAAGTGACTACTGACCAACTAATAAATGACTGACGTGCAACTTGGAGGAAGTCTCTGTGCCATTGAACATGACCAACATTGTAAGCAAAAATTGTGCAACCTAAATTTGCTGCCAAACTCCTTTCTTATAGTATTCACGAAGTGCTAAAAGATCTGTGAAGGAACAAGAGTAGCAGTTACAGGTCAATGCAAGCTTCTTGGATGGGCTTCAATCTTTCTGTCAACTCCGCAACCCGCCTATTTCATGCAAACTCATGTTCACATTTTTTCCCTTTTCAAAAGGCTTGCTTCCATTCTTCGACCTCTTATAGACCTATTTTGATCTATTGTGTGGCAAATTGCAAGTATTGAGGTATGTTTGTAGGATGTAGTGAATGACAAAATATAGACAAGTTTGAGGCAAGGAAAGGAGGTTCTTCAAGGCGCAAAGAAGCCATATGTTATGTCTGTTGCGCTACAAGACACAACACATTAGTATGTACTCATGAACGTGGCAGTTATGGAAGATTTCTATATGTGAGTGCCTCCTTCACCCTTTACAAGTGATTGAGTTTCTTCTCCTCACAATCAAGCATAAGTATTTGTACTTTATAGACTTGTAATCTTGTATGGTAGTCTTCTACTTCATAGCAGTGGTCTAAGGGACCTAGTCCCTTGTGAGCGCTTATTTACCCACCCTTGGTAAAGAAGCGAACACAACCAGGCTCTTGGTATTTAACCGTTCTGACTCGATCTATGGGTGTCTAGCGCCAATCTATTGTGCCTTCCAAGCAATGGATCTTTTCTAAACTCCTAAGACTTGCTAATTTTGGGTAATGAAGAAACAAAACAAAACCCTAATTGGAATTGCTATAACTGCTAAGGTTGAATCAAAGCCTAAGAGGGCTTGGTGGTTTAGGAGAAGCGTTGATCTTAGTCTAAGCTTATCTATCCTAAATGGAAGAGTACCTCATGCCATTTCTAAAAGTATAAAGCTTGTTTGATTTGGCCTCTCCTAGAGAGAGTTATGGACGGATGAAGTTTGACCGCTACTCGGTCCTTCAAACTTCATCCATGCTTTTCTATAGACTCCGGATTTCGATTTGACTTGGAATTTGGGCTATGGGCCTGACCCCCTAATGTTAACCTAATTACCAAGTCTTGACTCAAATGGATGAAATCTTCTAGGGTTCATCCATTGCTTGTCCCAAACTTCATCCCTTCTTAACTGCTTGGGATTTAGGTATTTCCTTAAGCTGGGTTTAGTTTTGGGTTACCCTAAACTTGTCCTAAAATGTTCTAAATCTATACTTATCCTAACCTTAATCTTAAAAGCCCCTAATCCGCCTTCTAATCTTACTTAAGGATCCTAAGTGTAGTTACTAATGTACTAATCTTAGAAACTTAAGACTTGGTCCGAGGAGATCCTGATTTTAGCTTTCTACTTTGACTAATCACATTAGGTTTGAGTGTTCCTATCAAAAGTTATCCATGGATGAAGTTTGACCGCTAATCAGTCCTTCAAACTTCATCCGCTAATTAGGGCTAACCCTAATTTCAAAACTAAATTCTAATTTGACTTTTGGTTCCTAGATTAATTCCTCTTTTTATGTTAGCTTTTTTGTTCCTCTTGGATGAAATTTGTTAGGTTTCATCCAACATGACTCCCTAACTTCATCCGCTCATAACTCCTTCGTTTTAGCTCGGATCCGGACGTGTTTTAGGTTTTTGGAAACCCCTAGCCCTCTACTATAAGATTTTAAAGTTAATTCTAACCTGACTTTGCTTCTCCCCTACCCTGGCTCTCGGCCTCCTTCTAATTATCTTGATAAAACAAAATTAAACATGGAAGAGTGGGGTGTTTAGGGGCCCACCTCATTTTGGAGGTCTTGGATTAACCGGTCGAGGTTCCCCCCCTCGGCCATGTCCCTTCCTCTTGGATTCGCGGCTCCTTAAGTGATTCTTGACTCGGGGAAGATTTGAGAATGAAGTGGTAGAGGTGGTGGAATTCCTTACTTCTCCTTCTTTCCACCAACCCACTTGTCTTCCAAAGTTCTTACGTGTTGACTTCGTTCTTACACCTCTTACATCTTTACCCTTCCCAAGTGCTTACACGGTTGACCTTTCTCTTACGCCCAAGGCACGCTCTTTTTTACTCTTACGCTTGCCCTTTTAGTGGTCCAGATTAATTAGTTGAGATTTCCCCCAATCCATCCACTAGCACACCCCGTCTCCTATTTCATCTTCCTCCTTGCTTGTTATGCTCAAGGTTTTGGTTATGGTGTGTGGAGAACTTGGGTGAGTTGTGCGTGGAGTGATTGTGTGAGCTTTTGCAGGTTTTTGTGTACTTTTAATGATAATTCCTACTACAAAGCGTACCCTCGAATCCTTTTTTCCTAATTTCCCTCCTTCTATTTTGAAGATATCTCGACTTCTACCATCCTAATTTCCCATTCATTCTACCCCTCCTTCCTCCATTTAATCTTCCTAAAAAGGAGCATCAATAGGAACCAAAAAAAAAGACCAACACGAACTGCAGGAGGCGCTGCCTGGAGGCGCAGCTGCCACACGGGACCGGGCGCGGGTATCGGAGCGGGTATCGGCTGCGGAGAACGGCTGCGGGGAACGGGCTGCGGGTACCGGAGCGGGTACGGCTGCGGGTATCGGAGCGGGTATCGGCTGCGGGTACCGGGCTGCTCCGCTTGGGCTGCTCTTGCTTGGACTGCTCCTGCTGGGGCTGGCTCCGCTTGGGCTGGCTCTGCTTGGGCTGACTCCCGCTTGGGCTGGCTCCCGCTTGGCTGGCTCTTGCTGGGGCTGGCTCGACCGGGATTTCTTCCCTACTTTCGGACGTTTTTTCTGAACCTTTGGTAAATGCCCAAATAATGACCGAGGCCACTTAAACCAAGGGAAAGCCAAACTAATCCTAGTTCTACATGGACTTTTGCCTATAACGTTTTCTTAAGTTCTTGTATGCTAAACTTCGAAGGTTTCCAAGAACCTCTTGGAAACTAAACTTTAAACCGAGTTCTCTGGGGAGATCAAGGCTTCGCCGTCGATTTGGGTTTAACACCAACTCTAGGATTTCTCCCTGTCCGTAGGTTCAAAGCTTCGCCGTATGGCGGGTTTTTTAACACGCACTCTAGGACTAGGGGGGTTAATAGTCAAAGCTTTGCCGTCCACAAGGGGGGCTCACGTGACCACAAGCAATTTCAAAAGAGGAAAAACCCGTTAGGACATAACCATCATGGGGGGCCCACAACTCCACCGTACGGGGGAAGGACCACACGCCAAGGGTTCTTAGAGAGAACAGAAGAGTTCCCTGACTGGGAGAGAAACACTCGGAGGTTAATCTAGACACGCGGGTTAGAAAACACACTCTTTAAGCACTAAAGGCCCCTCAGTGGGCGGCAAAGCCAAAGCGCTTCGGGGGGAACTTTAGGATCAGGACAAAACTCAAAGAGCTCCCAAGCGGGTTAGTGCTTCAAGCAAAAGTACCTCAACTAACAAGTTAGTGACCAAGGTGACTCAAAAATAAGCCAAAATAACATCCAAGACTACTCAAAAACTCATAGACACAAAAGAAGAAGGACCCCCAAGACCTTCAAAAGCTGAAAATAGAACAACAACAGAGCACCACGTGTTCAAAACACCGTGGAAGTGCCTTTGGCTAAAATAGCCAAAAAATCCAACATAAGTTGAACCCACGGACCTAAAACATGAATGGGGGTGGTTTTGAAGAGAAATGAGGGCCCTTTTATAGGTTTCCCAAGGCCCTCACCTCCCCTCTTTTAACCTAGGTAACCCTATCAACTTGGATTTTCATCCTTATCTTTTAGGATTTTCACGTAGTTTGGGTTTTACGCTGGTCCAACACTCTAACTATTGGAGATTAACTCCAAATCAAAAACCGATTGGACCATTGGCTTCAAAAGGCCATTTTTAGTCCTAGAGTCCCCCTACCCCCCTATCCCAACGCCAAAATCGCACCGTAAACTATCGCCAACTAGAGTCAGTAAAAGAGGTAAAAATCTACTTTTTGGAGGTTACCTTTTCTGACAAAGGTGACTAGCCAGGGTGATCTGGGAGGTCTTAGGGAGTAAGAAAAGACCCTTCGTTGACTTCGTTCCGACTTCGTGTGCTCCCGGGACGCCGGTCAACTCCACGTAAATCCCGCCACGTGGATAATTCGAAGGAATGTCGGTGATTCGGCCGTCTCCCGCTATCGAAACACCACGAAACTCGTCGGGGTGCGTTATTAGCATAAAAGAACCTATCCTAATTTTTAGTGAGATTTTACCGCTACCTGGGTAATTATCGTGAATTTCCCCTCGTGGTTTTAGGCGGTTGACCGTCCGGAAGGAGTATTTCTTCAATCCAGAAAATTCCAAAACTTCTTGGGGAACCTCTCATGGGGTTTCCCAAGAGATTTGCAAGTTCACATCTTGATCTTGCATGTCTTGATACGGAGGGCAAAAAGATACCTCCGTTGGTTTACCGGCAGTCAGGGAATCTTCCGCATACGGGGGAATCTTGGCGAATGGATTTCGCTTTTGATTTCCCGGTATGGTCTAGAACCAAGATCACAATCCGGTGACCGTAGATTCCTCCACTGGCTTGTCTTGCAAAAGTGACCCCTGCAAGCTAACAATTGGGGTTTCTACTATTCGTCGATGGGATGGGGAAACTGAAACCTCTCTTGGGGAATCTACCTAAGAATCTCCCTAGACTTCCCTCAGACCAATTTAGCCCAGTTTGGTCACTTGCGTAGTGATTTTAGGCTATTTTGGGTAAGAACCCTCAAACCTTCTAGTTCCCACTACTTCTATGGCTCCAACCTATTTACAAGTGGGTTTTAGGACTATTCTAAGGGGAAAAGGCTATTTAGGACCAAAGGGCATATTGGTATGTAACATGTCCATTCTGGTTTTACACTCTTTTTAGGGCTTTTTGTGTATAATTACGACATAAATTGCACAATCTAAGAAAAAAAGAAGACTATGAGTCCCAAGTGACGAATTGGGAGCTCACATCCCTCCGTCGGTAGTGAAAGAGTGATGGAAAGTTGTGACGAAGTTTTTTTGAAGTCATTTACATGTCAAGGAGTAGTGTACAGTAGCAAAATGCAACTTCACTTTGACTGTTTTTAGTCAAGTGCCAATGCTAGCACTATCACGGCCTCACTGTACATTCCTGGAAGACCGTAAATTGTCTATCCATTACAGTCTCAACTATCACATTCATCCTATAATTCTCTAATCATTAGCCGGGTGCACTCATAGGATATAGCAGGTTGAACATAGAGCAAATCTAGCCAAGCCAATTCTCCAAGAGGCGGAGAATTTTGTTGGGGCCATTGAATTGTCTAAGGAAGAGAACTTGTTGGTGCAAGAATGTTACTAGTAGTCACCTCAGTTGTGCAATCATATCGTAGTATTGTGGAAGTCTCTATTTAATTGGAGGAATCTCGATGGAGCCGTGTTGTGGGCACAAATTTCCAAAGCTCCTAAAATGCACAACATTAGAGAGTTCTATGATGTTCAATTTGGGCCACTGAAAAAAAATCCAGCTCAAGGTTCAATGTTTTTGCAATCTTTCAATCCTTAAATCATCCCCATGAACTGTATATAGCATAGTCGTAGTGAATTGTGTTGTATTTCTTCAGCTTGCCTACTTTAGTAGCTTTGCAATGTGAGAATGATTACTCCCCATCCATCGCACGGTACAAAAGTGCTCTCAAGTTGTTTTGTAGTTCTGAAGAACTCATGTCCTAGTCGTCCCGAAGCGACTTGTAGTGGCATATGGCAACTGACCGTGACTGTGAAATGACTCACTTTTAAACCACGGACACATTAGTGCAGTTTGATCCACATAGGCTCCATCAAATTGGCTGTAAAACCGCCTTGAGTGACCAAAAAATCACGCTACAATTGTATTTTAATGACGCCAAGTTCCAAAATATGACTTTCACCTTCTAGTAGGAAAAGAAATGAATTGGGAAAGAAAACACATGTAGGAAGCTTGCTTTTTTTTTTCTAGTCTTCATCCCCTAATTGCGTCTGCAACTGCAGGGTAGTCAGGGGCTGTGCAATTGTGTCATAGTATTGCGTAAATCTGCAATTAGTCGGCCCAATCACGAGGAGTTGCATCGTGGGCACTCCCTAACCAATGCTCCTTGTGACTGAACACCTTCAAGGAGTCCTTTGATGTTCATGTACTCACTGCAGAGTAAAGAGCTCATTTTCCAGTGTGTTTGCAATCTCTGTTTCCCTATATATTCCCCATTGAATGTCTTCACAGCGTTGCTGCAATCATCTGTATTGCATACCTACAGCTTCCCTGCTTTGGTAGCTGTGCAGCATGAAAACGAGTACTCCACACACACCATATGTCCAGAAATTGCTCTGAAGTTGCACAACAGTTCCCCTAAACTAAAGTCCTAGTCGTCGCCCAACGCCCTGAGGTGGCATATGGCGACTCACCATGACTCTATAACGACTGACGACTGAAGTGCGGACACGTCAGCTCACGCAATCCACGTAGGCATTGTGAAATAGGCTCCGACGTGGACAACAACAAATCTCCAGTCACATTGCAGTTGTATCTTAGTGACTCCCAGTCCCAAAAAATGACTTTAAGCTTCTAGCAGTAAAAGAAATGAACTGGGAAAGAAAACAAGCGCAGGAAGCCTTTTTTTCTTTCCAGTCTTCATCCCCAGTCGCGTCAGCGACTCCAGAGTGACTGTACTTGTAAACCACATTGCAGAGCGTGCAATTAGAGAGGGACAGTCGCGCCCGCGACTGCAGGGCTGCAGTCATGTGACCCCGCAGTCACTTTACCCCCCCTTTTCTTGTAGTGCAGGGTGCAGATCAAGGTCTAGATCAAAGCGTGGACCAAGGCGGAGACCAAGTTATGGACGAAGGAACGGATCAAGGAGTAGATCCGGTTGCGTTAGGATAGATAGGATTTAGTTTTGTAACTATTTGTTAGTTAGGACCGGACCGGATTTGATCCGGTGTGTCTGGTCTGGATCGGGTTTTCTCCGGTCTGGTTGGCTCAGCAGGGACCGAAAGTTCCGCGCGGACTTTCTGGGGCCCTTTTTGTTGACTTTTGAGTTTTAAAGTGTATATTAGTCAGTCTCTGCAAAGGAGACTGGGAGTCTTTTCTCTTGAGTTTTTGTGTATTTTCTATTGACTTCTTGTTGTACGTCTCTCCCGCGCGTGGCAGGGTTGTTTTGGTGAGGAGTTAGGAAGATGTATGCAGATTCTAGAGAGATTTCTCCCCTTAGTGTGTTTGTTTTGCTCTTATGTGCATGTGAGTGGGTATTCTAAGTGATTGGGAGTGGATTTCAGTTCCTCAGCACCTCTACAGTTCACGATTCCGGGCGAGAAAGCCGTTGTTAGGCTAGGCGGATAGGGAAGGAGTCCTTAGTCGCGCTGGAGCTCCTGGATAGGAAATCCGGTTGAGTGTCCGATCTCTCGTGAGGTCTCGCTGCCCTAGTTGATAAACGGAAGGACTTTGGTTGATGTTGGAACGGCCGGATTCACTTGTAACCACCTAACTTCGCACGGAGGGAACTTGGCATCAAGGTCGTTGTAGTATGAGAGGATTGTATGGGGGGTCTTTGTGTGACCTGCAATCCGGATCACTATCCGGGTAGCTGTGAGAGATCAAACCGGATCCTCACTAGTGTAGGAAGTAGTGGATTAGAGAAGTGGGTCTTCAGCCACTATAAGTCACGGAAGGAGTGGCACGCCTGCCACTCTCAAAAGCAAGCGGCGGACCCTCTGATGGTGAAACAGAGGTAAAACTAAACCAAAGTAGAGTGAGAGTACGTGTGAGAGGACCGGATCGGATTGGTCCAGAGGAGTTCCAGGATCGGAAGTGGTAGGATCCTGGGTTATGGTAGTTTTTACAGGACCGAATAGCTTGACAGACCGGAAGAGATAGAGAGAGGTCTGGTCGTTGTTTTCGGTGTGTTCTTGTTTCCGGTTTTAGATCTAGAACCGGAAAGTAGAAATTGGATACTGGCTGAGCTTAAGTTGGGAATAGAGCTAAACACTTCACAAAATCTCGTGGGTTCGATCTTTAGAGTCATTTTGTTATGCTTTAGAGTGGTTTTGGGGAGTATAACAGGGAATTCACTTACTCTGTGCTGCGACACTAGGCTATTCACATTTCTCAAAATAAAAGACCCCCAAGATCTAGGATTTTACCACGATTTGGTTTTTAAACTAAATTAGCCTACGATGGATTTTTGGCCTCGGTACGGGGGGTAGGGGGATTCAGGGCTAAACACAGTGATCTGGATCCAACGGCGCAATCCGTTTGGCGATTGGAGCTAATCTCCAAAAGTTAGGATGTTGGTCCAGTATAGATGGTAGAAGTAGAAATTTAGGATGTAGGATGAAAATCTTTGAGGATGAGGATGAAAATCCCCGTTGATAAGGTTACTTTAGAGCTTTAGAGAGAGGGGTGAGCCCTTGGGAAACCTATATAAGGGCCCCATTTCTCTCTCTAAAACACCCCCAATTCTTGTTTTGGATCCGTGGGTCCAAGTTATTTTGGATATTTTGGCGTTTCAAGCCAAAAACCTCTACGGTGTTTTCGGAGTATTTTTGGCTCCATTGTTGCTTATTTTCAAGCTTTGAAGGTTCTTGGGGGTCCTTCTACCTTGTTTTGTATACACTTTTGCAAAGTTTTGGTACCTTGTTGTGAGTAGAGAGCCTCTCTCTCCCTCTCGTGCATGTTGTGTTTTAACTTGTGGAGTTTTAAAGGTCTTAGTCTCTTGCACTAATCCTAAAGTCACCCCCCACCGTACCTTGGTGATGCCGCTTTGGGGGGCCTTTAGTGTGTGAGCTTTGTGTTGCCACGTGGTCTAACTTGTGTGATTATCTTTGTGTTTCGTTACACCCTCTTCTAATCTTTTTTTTGTTGAGTGGACCCCCCTTCGGGACGGCGAAGCTTTGAACCTCCTTGTACATGTTTTTGCTAAGTTTATTCCAAACCCTCTTCTAATCTTCTCCTTGTTGAGTGGACCCCCCGGGGAACGGCGAAGCTTTGACTTTGTCCCTACGCCAATCCTATAGCGTGTGTTAAAACAAGTCCTAGACGGCAAAGCTTTGAGCCCATGAAGCATCACCAGTCCTAAAGTTGGTGTTAAAACCAACCTTACGGCGGAGCTTTAAACCCCCATCGCTCTTAGTTCCAAAGTCTAGTTTCCAAGATCTTCTTGGAAAGGTCCAAAGTTTAGCTTCCAAGACATTAGTATTAGCATGGGATAGGCATTGTGCGTTCAAAGTTTGGGCAAGACCAACACCTACATCCGGAAATTTATCCTAGAGTCTAGTAGTTTAAAAAATCCCACACCTCACCCCTCCAAACGGCGAAGCTCTGGCTCTCGCCCTAACCTTCAAGAAATCCCAGTTTTTATTTTTTGTGTGGGTTCCCCTAAGGGAACCCGGAGGTGGATTTAAGAATTTTGACCAAGCCAGTAAGTACCAGCCAATACACAACAGCTGCATCGGCCGTGGTCCCCAGCAGCAGTACCGGACCGCGACCCTAGCCAAGGCCGGCACCCGCCCAGCCGGCACCTTGCCTGGCCCTCCTCGCTAGTCCTTCGTGATTGAATTTTTTTCTCGGAACAAAACTTCTCTCACATACATACATGGCTGGAAATCAATCCACAACGGGATGATACCCTGCGGGGTCTCAACTTTCCTTTTTCTTTTGTGATTTTTGACAAATCAGGACCTAGTCCAGAAATCAAGTTACAAAGGTATTTTAGAAATTCAGACATAGAGCTAGTTTAGAAGCCCAGTTAAGAAGCTAGTTCATAAATCAAGCTATAAAGGTAGTTTAGAAAATTAGACGTAAGGCTAGTTTAGAAATCAAGTTTTGAAGCTAGATCAGAGTTCAGATTACAAGACAATATACACTCAGTTGGGAACCAAAGGGTCACAAATCCAACTTGTAATTGGGAAAAGGGAGGGGGAAGAAAAGAAGAGTCAACGCCTCCAAATCACACCTGCACACAACCTTGCATATTCCACTCTAACCAACCAAACACGTACACAACTATGGAGGGAGATTAGAGAAGAAGAGAGGAAGTAAGGAACCAAGGGAGGGAGACGATAAATAGTGACCTAGCCCTAGGAGTAGGTAGGTCCAAGGAGGAAATCTCAAAGAGCCCCTTGTGACCATTGGAAGAAGGATTAGGATGACACAAAGCCAATTTGTGTAAGAAGATAGTTGGCATCTTAAAAACCTCCTTGGAGTTTGAGACCATAGTGTAAGACTCATAAAAGCTTAGGTGGAATAGTGCTAGTGTAGAAGACGGAGGAAGAAAGAAAAGAAAGGAAGAAAGGAAAGAGGGAGTTTAGATCATCAAAAATTGTAATATTTCCTAAATAAGCATTGAGCTTGGAAAAAATTCAAAACAAAGCCAAAGACTACCATGGAGCGTGAGGATGTACACGTGGACATGGACGAAATTATTTCCGACACCGGTAGTGAAGAGGTGAGTTTTTGATTTAATCTTTGATGTTTCTCCCTAATTAGCATTTATTTTCCTAATCAGCCCTTAGAGCGTGATTAGCATCCGAGATTAGTGCAAATTAGAAGTTTAGATTCAAAAAGTTATAGATTAGGCATAGAGGTTTCCGAAAACATCTTATAATTAAGATTCAACCGTAAACTGACCGCGTTAGGCTAAGTTAAGCGGTAGGGGGTAGGACGAAGGAATTTTGAATAAAATTTCATCCAAAAAGAACCATGGACGGAACTTAGGGGTTTAAATTAGAAAGAGAATTTAGGATTAAAATTAGAGATTAATTAGCTGTTAGAATTAGAATCAATCTACACTTTTATTTCTTAAACTTAAAATTCTAAAGTCAAAATCTAGAGTTAACCGTGGGAAGTTAAAAAGTAGAATTAATTTGGAAGTTTTAACTTAGGGGGGTTTAAAACTTCCAGTGAAACCTTAGGGTAGTTTAGAAAAGGAAGTTAGGGTTAATTAGGAGTAAAAAAATCCAAGTAAGAAGTAGAAATTAAAAGTAAAAACTTTAGACTAAATTTAGGAGGTAGAAATTACGAGTAGAAATAGGAGTTAGATCTTGAAGTTAGGAATTCAAAATTAGAGTGAATGTTAGAGGTCAAAAGCTAGAGTAAAATTTAGAAGTAAAACTTGGAGTAACATTTAGAGTTAACCTAGGATTAAAACGATAGGATTAAGTTTAGAGGTAGAAAGTCAAAAGCCTAAAGTCAAAAGTTCAGATTAAAATTAAAAGTTAAATTTTAGAGTCAATCGGGAAAATAAAAAGTTAAAGTGAAAGGCTAAGAGTAGAAGTTAAAAGTTAAAGGTAGTGGTTAAATTTTAGAGTTAATTTAGGAGTAAAAACCTAGAGTTAAAAGTCAAACCATAGAGTTAAAATTCAAGGGTAAATTTTGGAGTTAATTTAGGAGTAAAAACCATAGAGTTAAAATTCAAGGATAAATATTAGAATTTGATTAGGAGTAAGAACTTGGAGTCAAAAGTCAAAACAAAGTCAAATGGTAGCATTAAAATTGTGAAGTTGAATTCTCTAATTAGTTGGGACGTTAAAAACCCTAGAGTACATTTAGAGGTTAAAACTTAGAGTAAGAGTTGAAACTATAGGGGTAGCTTTGTGAAAGTAGAACTTCTAGGTGGAGTTCAAAAACCCAAAATAGTCTTAGAGGTTCATGGACGGAACATAGGGGTTCCCCTTTTTACGTAGTTAGGGACGTTAGAAATGACGCCAACTATCCAATCTACCCTCGACATAGGATAGATAGTTAGGAAGTTAGAATTTTACCATTACCCCTGAGCATCGCAGTTACCTTGTGAGTTACTACATGCATTCTAATTATTCACTGCCATCCACGACACTTAGGAAATGTTAGCAAAAAAGATCCATTGCTTGGAAGGCACAGTGGACCGCGCTCACATCACCCCCATATATTAAAAATGTGGATAAAGGCATAGAACCTGGTCGGTGTTCGCTCTATTACCAAGGGTGGGTAATCTAGCGCCCACACCTGTTGTACTATGTTTCAATCAATTACAACATCTTAAATAACAATGAGTTTCTGAAGTTCTAAGTGCCTCTCTACTCCTGCCCACTTCCTCTTTAGCCTTGAAACCGCTCTATCTATCTTTTCAATTAGTTCGATGGTTGCCTTGCATGATGGCGGCTCAATCACTATTTTCATCAGAGGAGAGGGGCAAACTATCCCGATTTCTTTCATTGTGGGAGAAGAGGGTTACTCGATAGTTAGTGGTAGCCGTTTAGCTTCACGGTTCAATATTCTTGAGGGAAGTTTGCATGTGGACATGGATGTTGTTGATCCAATCTCTAATGTGGTATCACATACTGTTGCTCAGTTGTCAACTACTCGTGTTGGTGGTTAGGTCTGGTTGTTGACGCTTGGAAATTATCGAGTATATAGACTGATGGACCTTCCACTAGTTATTGGTTCTAACACTTTAACTCCTGGTTGTTCTACCACAGCTACTAATGTCACCCCTCTGCTCCAGAAGGTCAAACTAGAGCCCCCGGAGATCCCTGTTCTAGTTCTTAGTGACGATTCGGATAGTGAGTGCATTCTACCAAAACCTGCTAGTTGTCGCCCCAATTTAGAATCTGCACATGTTGTTCATAACGCCCCGATTTTACATCGTGCAGAATCAGTGCATGTGAAACCCCCACTCTCCCCCGTTGATAGTATTGTGCAATGCCTCCGTAATCTGAGCTCCTGCCAAGGTGCGAAGTCAGTACTCAGTAAATTAGATTACACTTCCATTTTAAAAAAGAAGGTAGATTTTCTGCCTCCGGAGTTTGATGGGGATGTCATATTTGAACTTCCACCTATGGGAAAGTATACATCGTCAAACAAGGATGGGCGGTTGCATGGAATGGATAAAAAAGATGACGGACATGCATGGACCCGAATAGTGACGACGCACATCCAGTCTGACTCTCACCTTACTTTTTGAACTTCGGCTTGTTTGGGGAACCTCCGATGCACAAACAATTCATGCAAATATTTAGACCGATGGCACCGACTGTCACCGTTGAATGAGACTAAGTGGATTGGTACCGCCTCGTCCCCCTTTGTTCCACACTCTGATCCTCCATTGCATTCTACAGTTGCATGCTCAATCTGTCAAGTTTCTCCTCCAGCTTTGGGCTGCATTGTGACTTTTGAGTCTAGAAGCAAATCTAAGGTTTCTAAGTACTTGTTGACAATTGGCTAGTTCCCGAACTGTGACTGCCAATTTTTCAAGGATATGTCTGACAAGTCACTCGACAAGCGCGGTGCATGGACGTATTGTAAGTACATCTACTTCATCTTCAACATAGTCTGTAGCCTAGATCCGGAGGTTGATATCTTCATTCACGCTCCTAGTTTCAGCTGGAATGAGATTAAAAGAGTTCTTCAAATTTTGCTTTTAAAGCATTATGGAGCGTAATTATTGTTCGTACTATTATGACATTATTTTCCACTAATACAAAAACGATGGTGAGACTAAAAGGGCCACCATCGAAGCTTGTACATGGTCATGTTGGTGCCTAAATCATTTGCCCAATTTTTGTTTGCATAGCTCAATTTTTGTTCAACTGCCACTAATTCACCCCAATCCTTAGTCCCCGCCTTCTTCCTATTCTCTACCTTAAACCTAAACCCAAGTACGTCTCCCTCCAACAGATCTAAAAACCTCATACCAACCCCCCTTATTGTTTGCAGAATTTTTCCTAAACTAAACAACATCCTTTTCCTGGTTTCAATATCCATCTCTTTCTCCCACCCTAAACCCACTCCTTAATTGTTCCTCCAATTAACCCTTAACTTCTCCACTTCCAATCTTTGTCTCTAAAGAAAACGTCTACATAACCCTTGCTTATTTCCTTTGCTTTCCCTATCTAATGCCTTGACCCTCTTTAATCTAACCTTGGGCCTCCATCTCTCAAATTATGTAAATCCTCCATACCAATTGTCCCGCTCTTGAACTCTCTTACTCCCTCTTTCCCTCTCTAGAACTCTCTCAAACACCTCTCTTGCAAAGAAATCTCTTTCGTCCCTCACAATATCCACCATTTCTTGTTTCCATGGCGCTTACATTCATGACCACAAAAATTATATCTTTTAATCATTCGTATCCCTAGACTCCACGGTTATAGATCCTTCATCTTGAAACTTGCATCTTTCCTCGACCTTAAAATACATATTTGGCCACCCTACACTTTTTATGCAGAAAAATTATGCAAAATATTCTACGGTCATAGGTCCATCATTAATACTAATTTAAGAATTCTTCCTTCTAAAAAAAATCCTAAACTTTCACTTTATTGCCCGTTTCAAGAAATTATCAAACTTTTTGCGTTCTACGCTCGTGACCCTACGCTCACCGCTCACCGTTCACCGCTCTACGCACGCAAAATAGCATCGTCCCATGCTCGAACATTGTGTACAGTGCACGTTATGAGAGCGTTCGTGCAAGGGACACGGAATATGAGGAATATGAGTGCAGTTTTTATTAGCAGTGTGTCGAAATAGTATACAAGTCATGAACACTGGTTTCAGGCGTCGCTTAATTTTCCTGAGTTTCCTCTACTCGAAAAGTATATGACGCCATAGTACTGCAATTATTCATGTGTTGTAAGGGGAATCGGACGTCGCTCATGCCGCCCAACAGTACAGTCCGGTATGAATTAATGAGTTCAGTGAGAATGACTGAGGTTGTCTGAGAAGCTGGTAGACGTACAAGACAAAGTCATAACATCTAGACATGGTTAAAGGAAGGACTCTGGGAAGAAACATGGAAGGCATAGAATTTTTCTAGGAGTAGAGGATGACAATAACTCCTGTACAACAGAATGGTGATCCGATTAGCGGATCCAGTTGAAGATTTATTAGGAGCATCAGAACAGTGCGGGGAGGAAAGGAAGTTCCCTAGCGTTGAATTAATTACAGTTGGAATTGTAGGTTCCCGTTTTTAGGAAATGTGGCTTCGATGACTCTGCATTCAAGGAAGTAAATATCAATTGACGTTCGGTGGAATGAGGTCCTGCATGATATGCCTACTAAGTTTGATTCCACGCTCTATAGTTTATTGAGAAGTGATGTGCGAGGAAGTTATGGTTACTGTTATTAGTGGGCAGAAATATTTAGTGACAACGTTTTTAGGATTCTAGTGTGGTCAGTGGGAATGCTCAATGAAGATAGAGGGCTTTGTCAATTGCGGTAGCTTAGCATGAGTTTTTTGATCCTACTCATTTTCTCGGATGACGATGTATTTAATGCTCAGTGTCTCATGGTTATGTATGTGGGCTGCCATTGCAGGATCTTCCTTGCAGGCACACAATAGATGTTATGCATTCAGAAAAAAATATTTGTGAATGCTTGTTAAAGTATCTTTTGGGCGAGAATGATACCGCCGCAGTGAGGCTGGATCTAGAGAACCGGCGTCTGAGAAATCACCTCTGGCTGTGCCGTAGCACAAGGAAGCACAAATCCTACCTTTAGGCGTTTTAATTGACAAAACACCCAAGATGACCCGTGTATCGTTCCCAAAGGATTTTACCGTAGTTTCCTCAATATATTCGGATTAGGATTAGGAAACCCAAAACCCAAGACAACAGGAATCCGGAACTGAAACCCGGATACTGCCTCTTAAACACCCTTACTTCTAAATTACTCTCTCTTCCAACCCATACAATTTCACACTACTTCACCAGACACGGAGGAGTGTCATTATCCTGTGCCTCTCCCTATCCAGATTAACAACTTATCACCCAACAGTGCGGATGTGGAATCGGAAGGAGTGTCATAATCCTATTCCTCTTCCAAATCCGGATCCGTACCCTGTATCCTTAGTAACAGATAGTAGAAGTTTAACCTCGTATACGGAGGGGTTCGCTCTTAGATTAAGGAAGGACGCGTAAATCCTACCCTCCAGATGATTAAAGTGACTGAAGACTTCACTAAAAGAAAATAATAAAAAGACAAAAAAAGAATGGGATGCAAGTTCTTCCTCACAACTAACCCGGAAACTAATCCACGCTAGCAGGTCACTCAAGAAACCCCTACAATCCCCACGTTACTACAATGATAGACCAACCCGGACGCAATCCAAAGAGGAGTACGTGGGACCTTGCTAACTAGGAGATTCCTCCAACCTTCCAGTTCCTCTCTTCCGGTTACAACAAGACCTCTCAGACGTCAGCTAGCGTTTGCCCTTCCTCTCAAGGACTCACCTAACCTAGGAATGGCTATCTTGCTCAGAAGACTCCCAAGAAACATCAGCAGATAGAATTGCCTCCGAGTACACAAAGTTTATGGAACCAATCCTCAATACACTCGGACACGGATCCGGACAGAATCCGGGGACGACTCTTCTCCTCAAATCTTCACTACCAAACTACCTGAACTAGCAATGATCAAAACACCGCCTAACCCCTCAACACAAGACCAAGACTTTTCAGACCAGTACTCATGGAGTTGAAATCCAAGCTTTCTTTACAGAAATTGAATAGGAAAACAAGAATATGAAAACGCCCGGAGTTGAAACTAACTTCCAACCCCTAAATAACAACCCAAGGGAAACCCTAAAGGTCCCCAGCAATCCAAAATAAAGGACCAAAGAATGACACGCGTCATTCCTTATCCATCTAAGTTAACTTCCTACCAATCCAGCCGATCCAAAAAATCCAGATCTCAGATCCTAAAATCCCGGAAAGTGAAGTCTAGGTGCATCCAGCTAAAAAGCAGTTGGCTAATAGCTTCCTACCCATCCAAAACTTGGACTTTAGCCCTACTGGTCTAAGTCTATCCTAAGAAACTTCCTATTTACTTCTGGTTCCACCCATAAAAAGTGAATCTCAGATCCGACAAATCCGGATCCGGGTGTCCAGGTTCCTCCTAATTAAAAGCAACTTGAAAGTAACTTCCTAAATCAAATGACTTTTAGTTTTCTCCGCCTACCTATACTTCCTTTTCTAAAATAACTGCAGCTAAGTCTTCTTCAGCCGCTTTGCAAGTGCTTCCACTTAATGAGGTTTTGGTAACATGTGTCAGTTCCTCCTGATTCCGGTTTCCGATTTCCGATTTCCGGTTTAGGATGAAAATGAATTTTCCTCCTTAACCCTTTTATCCTACTAAGATATCCTACATTCTGCTAATAGATAACTCAGTAATTTCTCTATTTCTATCTCATAGAACCAAAGAAATTTACTAAGAATGGATTTTTTACTTCTAATTCTATCTTAAATAACTAGAATCTTGTTTTCTGGGTTCCCACAGGCTGGAGGAAACATTTCTAGGTAGTAACAAATTCATCATGCCCCATGCAGAGTATGTACTGTCTTGTGAAGATAGAGCAAAATTCTTGAAGACACTTAGAGCGATGAAGATGCCAACCGGTTACGTATCCACTCTTGCACGGAAAATTGAAAAGGGAAGTTTTTCAGGCTTGAAGTCTCATGACTTTCATGTCATAATGCAATAAATTCTCCCAGTATGTGTACGCGACATTGAGAACCAGGAACTAGCAGGTGCCATTATCAAATTGAGTAGAGTCTTCCAAAGAGTTTGTGAGAAGGTAATTAGCAAGGACTCGAAGATGCAACTCCTCCAAGATGTAGCGGAGACTATGGTTGTGCTTGAGAAACAGCTGCCCCCTTCAGCATTCACTATTATGATGCATTTGCCATATCATATAGTGCAAGAACTATTTATTTGTGGTCCTGTTAAAAATAGGTGGATGTACTATTACGAGCGCTACTACCATGGGCTCAAGAGTTTTGTGAGGAATCTCACAAAACCTGAAGGTAGTATGGCAGCGGGTTACGAGCTTGAAAAATCTGTCGGTTATGTGACCGAGTACATATTGAATTACAATTCCATGTCTACGAGGGTTTGGGACGCTCAAGAGGACTTGTGAACTCCCAATTCGTCACTTGGGACTCATAGTCTTCTTTTTCTTAGATTGTGCAATTTATGTCGTAATTATACACAAAAAGCCCTAAAAAGAATGTAAAACCAGAATGGACATGTTACATACCAATATGCCCTTTGGTCCTAAATAGCCTTTTCTCCTTAGAATAGTCCTAAAATCCACTTGTAAATAGGTTGGAGCCATAGAAGTAGTGGGAACTAGAAGGTTTGAGGGTTCTTATCCAAAATAGCCTAAAATCACTATGCAAGTGACCAAGCTGGGCTAAATTGGTCTGAGGGAAGTCTAGGGAGATTCTTAGGTAGATTCCCCAAGAGAGGTTGCAGTTTCCCCATCCCATCGACGAATAGTAGAAACCCCAATTGTTGGCTTGCAGGTGTCACTTTCGCAAGACAGGCCAGTGGAGGAATCTACGGTCACCGGATTGTGATCTTGGGTCTAAACCATACCGGGAAGTCAAAAGCGAAATCCATTCGCCAAGATTCCCCCGTATGCGGAAGATTCCCTGACTGCCGGTAAACCAACGGAGGTATCTTTTTGCCCTCCGTATCAAGACATACAAGATCAAGATGTGACCTTGAAAATCTCTTGGGAAACCCCATGAGAGGTTCCCCAAGAAGTTTCGGAATTTTCTGGATTGAAGAAATACTCCTTCTGGACGGTCAACCGCCTAAAACCACGATGGAAAATTCGCAACAATTATCCAGGTAGCGGTAAAATCTCACTAAAAATTAGGATAGGTTCTTTTATGCTAATAACGCGCCCGAACGAATTTTGTGGTGTTTCGATAGCGGGAGACGGCCGAATCACCGACATTCCTTCGAATTATCCACGTGGCGGGATTTACGTGGAGTTGACCGGCGTCCCGGGAGCACAAGAAGTCGGAACGAAGTCAACGAAGGGCCTTTTCTTACTCCCTAAGACCTCCCAGACCACCCTGGCTAGTCACCTTTGTCAGAAAAGGTAACCTCCAAAAAGTAGATTTTTACCTCTTTTACTGACTCTAGTTGGCGATAGTTTACAGTGGGATTTTGGGGTTGGAATAGGGGGTAGAGGGATTCCAAGACTAAAAATGACCTTCTGAAGCCAATGGCGCAATCGGTTTTCGATTTGGAGTTAATCTCCAATAGTTAGAGTGTTGGACCAGAGTAAAACCCAAACTACGTGAAAATCTTAAAAGATAAGGATGAAAATCCAAGTTGATAGGGTTACCTAGGTTAAAAGAGGGGAGGTGAGGGCCTTGGGAAACCTATAAAAGGGCCCTCATTTCTCTCCAAAACCACCCCCATTCATGTTTTGGGTCCGTGGATCCAACTTATGTTGGATTTTTTGGCGATTTTAGCCAAAGGCACTTCCACGGTGTTTTGAGCACGTGGTGCTCCGTTGTTGTTCTATTTTCAGCTTTTGAAGGTCTTGGGAGTCCTTCTTCCTTTGTGTCTATGAGTTTTGAGTAGTCTTGGGTATTATTTGGCTTATTTCTGGGTCACTTGGGTCGCTAACTTGTCAGTTAAAGTCCTTTGCTTGAAGTGCTAGCTTGCTTGGGAGTTCTTTGAGTTTTGTCCTAATCCTAAAGCTCTCCCTTCCGTGCCTTGGCTTTGCCGCCCACCGGGGGGTCTTTAGCGTTTAAAGATTGTGTTGTTCAACCCACGTGTCCGTATTAACCTCCGAGTGCTTCTCCCTTAGTGGGGGACCTCTTTTGCTCTTTCTAAGGACCCATGGTGTGTGGTCCTCCCCCCGTACGGTGGAGTTGTGGGCCCCCCTAGGGTCGTGACGTTCTAACGGGCTGGGTCCTTCTTTGAAGTTGGTTGTTGACGTGTAGCTTCCTCCTTAGATGGCGAAGCTTTGATTCCACTGGTACCTAAGTCTTAGAGGAAGTGTTAAGAACCCGGTTAGACGGCGAAGCTTCAAACTACCTCGTGTTCTCAAAGTCTTAGAGTTGGTGTTAAAACCAACTCAACGGCGAAGCTTTGATCCCCCCGGAAGTTACGTACAAGGTTTAGTTTCCAAAACCTCTTGGAACTAATTCAAGGTTTAGCCTCCAAAATCCCCCTATGGGCTTAGATCGAGTCACTTGTGGTCCAGTTTAACTTTGCCTTGTGGGGAGCCCGGCTAGCACGCCTGGGCCCTCCCTAAAATTCCAGCCAGCCAAGGCCCCAACCAGCCACGGCCCCAACCAGCCAAGCCCCAGCCGGCCAAGCCCCAGCCAGCCAGGCCACCGCAACAGTTGAGCCACTGCACCGCCGGATACCGCAGCAGCCGGGTACCGCAGCCCCGGGTACCGCAGCAGCCGGGCCATCGCAGCGCCGGGTATCGCAGCGTCGGACCACCGCAGCAGCGGGGTACTGCAGCCCAGGTACCGCAGCAGCCAGCCACCGCAGCGCCAGACTCCGCAGCAGCCAGGCCGTGGCCAAAATTTTGGTCTTCTCGTTCTTTCTTTTTTTTGTCCGTGTTTTTTGGCAATCTAGGCTCTAGGGAAGGAAGAAAAAACAAAAACAAGTGACAAAGAAAGAGGGGAGTCAAGGCCAAAATCTGAATAGTAGAAGTAGAAATTAGCATAGAAGAAGTAGAAATTAGCATAGAAGAAGTAAAAATTAGCATAGTAGAAGTAGAAATTAGCCTAGTAGAAGTAGAAATTAGCAAAGTAGAAGGATGGAAGCAAAATAGTAGAGGTAAGGGTTGGGCAAACGGACGTGTAAACTAAGATCTTGTAGGGTTAGGGAAGAACTCGTGTTAAAGCACCAAGTAACCTGCAAACTCATACAATCACTCCACGCACAACTCACCCAAGCTCTCCACACACTATAACCAAAAACCTTGAGCATTACGAACAAGGAGGAAGATGAAATAGGAGAGAAGCATGCTAGTGGATGGATTAGGGGAAATCTCAACTAACAAATTTGGGCCATTGGGAGAGTAAGCGTAAGAGTACAAAAGAGCGTGCCCTTGGGCGTAAGAGAAAGGTCAACCGCGTAAGCACTTGGAAGGCCAAGGTGTAAGAGGTGTAAGAACAAAGTCAACGCGTAAGAACTTTGGAAGACAAGTTGGTTGGTGTAAGAAGGGGTGGAAAGAAGGAGAAGAAAGAAAACCCACCGCATCTACCACTTCGTTCTCAAATCTTCCCCGATTCAAAAATCACTCAAGGAGCCAAGAATCCAAGAGGAAGGGACATGGCCAAGGGGGGGAACCTCGACCGTTTGATCCAAGACCTCCAATATGAGGTGGGCCCCTAAAAACCCCACTCTTCCGTGTTTAACTTTGTTTTATCAAGATAATTAGAAGGAGGCCGAGAGCTAGAGTAGGGAAGAACCAAAGTCAGGGTTAAACTAAGCTTAGAACATTGTATTAGAAGTTCCCGGGATTCCAAAAGGTCATCATTCATCCAAATCCGAGCTAAAACGAAGGAGTTATGGGCGGATGAAGTTAGGGAGTCATGTTGGATGAAACTTAGCAAAATTCATCCAAGAGGAACAAGGAATAGTATTTGAAAAGATAAAGTGATTAGGAACCCAACCGTGAAATTAGAAGTTAGTTTTGGAATTAGGGCTAGCCGTAATTAGCGGATGAAGTTTGAAGGACCGATTAGCGGTCAAACTTCATCCATGGATAACTTTTGATAGGAAAACCCAAATCTAATGTGATTAGTCAAAATAGGAAGCTACAATCAAGATCTCCTCGGAACAAGTCTTAAGTTCTACGATTAGTACATTGGTAACCACACTTAAGATCCTTAAGTAAGATTAGAAGGCGGATTAGGGGCTTTTAAGATTAAGGTTAGGTTAAGTATAGATTTAGAACATCTTAGAACAAGTTTAGGGTAACCCAAAACTAAACCCAGCTTAAGGAAATACCTAAACCCCAAGCAGTTAAGAAGGGATGAAGTCCGAAACAAGTAATGGATGAACCCTAGAGGATTTCATCCATCTGAGTCAAAACTTGATGATTAGGTTAAACTTAGGGGATCAAGCTCATAGCCCAAATCCCAAGTCAAATCAAAATCCTTCATCCATAGAAAAGCATGGATGAAGTTTGAGGAACCAAGTAGCGGTCAAACTTCATCCGTCCATAACTTCCTCTAGGAGAGTCCAAATCAAACAAACTTTATACTTTTAGAAATGGCATAAGGTACTCTTTCATTTAGAATAGATAAGTTTAGACTAGAATTCACTCCTCTCCCAAACCACTAAGCCTTCGTAGGCTTTGATCCAGACTTAGTAGTCATAGCAATTCCAATTAGGGTTTCGTTTTGTTTTCTTCATTATCCAAATTAGCGAGTCTTAGGAACATAGAAAAGATCCATTTCTTGGAGGCACAATAGATTGGCGCTAGACATCCTGTGGGCGCTAGATTACCCATCCTTAGTAATAGAGCGAACACCGACCAGGTTCTATGCCTTTATCCACATTTTTAATATATGGGGGTGATGTGAGCGCGGTCCACTGTGCCTTCCAAGCAATGGATCTTTTTTGCTAACATTTCCTAAGTGTCGTGGATGGCAGCGAATAATTAGAATGCATGTAGTAACTCACAAGGTAACTGCGATGCTCAGGGGTAATGGTAAAATTCTAACTTCCTAACTATCTATCCTATGTCGAGGGTAGATTGGGTAGTTGGCGTCATTTCTAACGTCCCTAACTACGTAAAAAGGGGAACCCCTATGTTCCGTCCATGAACCTCTAAGACTATTTTGGGTTTTTGAACTCCACCTAGAAGTTCTACTTTCACAAAGCTACCCCTATAGTTTCAACTCTTACTCTAAGTTTTAACCTCTAAATGTACTCTAGGGTTTTTAACGTCCCAACTAATTAGAGAATTCAACTTCACAATTTTAATGCTACCATTTGACTTTGTTTTGACTTTTGACTCCAAGTTCTTACTCCTAATCAAATTCTAATATTTATCCTTGAATTTTAACTCTATGGTTTTTACTCCTAAATTAACTCCAAAATTTACCCTTGAATTTTAACTCTATGGTTTGACTTTTAACTCTAGGTTTTTACTCCTAAATTAACTCTAAAATTTAACCACTACCTTTAACTTTTAACTTCTACTCTTAGCCTTTCACTTTAACTTTTTATTTTCCCGATTGACTCTAAAATTTAACTTTTAATTTTAATCTGAACTTTTGACTTTAGGCTTTTGACTTTCTACCTCTAAACTTAATCCTATCGTTTTAATCCTAGGTTAACTCTAAATGTTACTCCAAGTTTTACTTCTAAATTTTACTCTAGCTTTTGACCTCTAACATTCACTCTAATTTTGAATTCCTAACTTCAAGATCTAACTCCTATTTCTACTCGTAATTTCTACCTCCTAAATTTAGTCTAAAGTTTTTACTTTTAATTTCTACTTCTTACTTGGATTTTTTTACTCCTAATTAACCCTAACTTCCTTTTCTAAACTACCCTAAGGTTTCACTGGAAGTTTTAAACCCCCCTAAGTTAAAACTTCCAAATTAATTCTACTTTTTAACTTCCCACGGTTAACTCTAGATTTTGACTTTAGAATTTTAAGTTTAAGAAATAAAAGTGTAGATTGATTCTAATTCTAACAGCTAATTAATCTCTAATTTTAATCCTAAATTCTCTTTCTAATTTAAACCCCTAAGTTCCGTCCATGGTTCTTTTTGGATGAAATTTTATTCAAAATTCCTTCGTCCTACCCCCTACCGCTTAACTTAGCCTAACGCGGTCAGTTTACGGTTGAATCTTAATTATAAGATGTTTTCGGAAACCTCTATGCCTAATCTATAACTTTTTGAATCTAAACTTCTAATTTGCACTAATCTCGGATGCTAATCACGCTCTAAGGGCTGATTAGGAAAATAAATGCTAATTAGGGAGAAACATCAAAGATTAAATCAAAAACTCACCTCTTCACTACCGGTGTCGGAAATAATTTCGTCCATGTCCACGTGTACATCCTCACGCTCCATGGTAGTCTTTGGCTTTGTTTTGAATTTTTTCCAAGCTCAATGCTTATTTAGGAAATATTACAATTTTTGATGATCTAAACTCCCTCTTTCCTTTCTTCCTTTCTTTTCTTTCTTCCTCCGTCTTCTACACTAGCACTATTCCACCTAAGCTTTTATGAGTCTTACACTATGGTCTCAAACTCCAAGGAGGTTTTTAAGATGCCAACTATCTTCTTATACAAATTGGCTTTGTGTCATCCTAATCCTTCTTCCAATGGTCACAAGGGGCTCTTTGAGATTTCCTCCTTGGACCTACCTACTCCTAGGGCTAGGTCACTATTTATCGTCTCCCTCCCTTGGTTCCTTACTTCCTCTCTTCTTCTCTAATCTCCCTCCATAGTTGTGTACGTGTTTGGTTGGTTAGAGTGGAATATGCAAGGTTGTGTGCAGGTGTGATTTGGAGGCGTTGACTCTTCTTTTCTTCCCCCTCCCTTTTCCCAATTACAAGTTGGATTTGTGACCCTTTGGTTCCCAACTGAGTGTATATTGTCTTGTAATCTGAACTCTGATCTAGCTTCAAAACTTGATTTCTAAACTAGCCTTACGTCTAATTTTCTAAACTACCTTTATAGCTTGATTTATGAACTAGCTTCTTAACTGGGCTTCTAAACTAGCTCTATGTCTGAATTTCTAAAATACCTTTGTAACTTGATTTCTGGACTAGGTCCTGATTTGTCAAAAATCACAAAAGAAAAAGGAAAGTTGGGACCCCGCAGGGTATCATCCCGTTGTGGATTGATTTCCAGCCATGTATGTATGTGAGAGAAGTTCTGTCCCGAGAAAAAAGTTCAATCACGAAGGACTAGCGAGGAGGGCCAGGCAAGGTGCTGGCCTTGGCTGGGGTCGCAGTCCGGTACTGCTGCTGGGGACCACGGCCGGTACAGCTGCTGTGTATGGCTGGTACTGCTGCTGGGGCCACGCCGGTACAGCTGTTGTGTATTGGCTGGTACTTACTGGCTTGGTCAAAATTCTTAAATCCACCTCCGGGTTCCCTTAGGGGAACCCACACAAAAAATAAAAACTGGGATTTCTTGGAGGTTAGGGCCAGAGCCAGAGCTTCGCCATTCGGAGGGGTGAGGTGTGGGATTTTTTAAACTACTAGACTCTAGGATAAATTTCCGGGTGTAGGTGTTGGTCTTGCTCAAACTTTGAACGCACAATGCCTATCCCATGCTAATACTAATGTCTTGGAAGCTAAACTTTGGACCTTTCCAAGAAGATCTTGGAAACTAGACTTTGGAACTAAGAGCGATGGGGGTTTAAAGCTCCGCCGTAAGGTTGGTTTTAACACCAACTTTAGGACTGGTGATGCTTCATGGGCTCAAAGCTTTGCCGTCTAGGACTTGTTTTAACACACGCTATAGGATTGGCGTAGGGACAAAGTCAAAGCTTCGCCGTTCCCCGGGGGGTCCACTCAACAAGAAGAAGATTAGAAGAGGGTTTGGAATAAACTTAGCAAAAACATGTACAAGGAGGTTCAAAGCTTCGCCGTCCCGGAGGGGGGTCCACTCAACAAAAAAAAGATTAGAAGAGGGTGCAACGAAACACAAAGATAATCACACAAGTTAGACCACGTGGCAACACAAAGCTCACACGCTAAAGGCCCCCCAAAGCGGCATCGCCAAGGTACGGTGGGGGGTGACTTTAGGATTAGTGCAAGATACAAAGAAAAGACTCTTAAACTTCACAAGTTAGACCACAACACGTACAAGAGGGAGAGAGAGGCTCTCCACTTACAACAAGATGCCAACAACTTCACAAAAGAGTACACAAAGCAAGGTAGAAGGACCCCCAAGGACCTTCAAAGCTTGAAAATAAGCAACAATGGAGCCAAAAGTGCTCCGAAAACACCGTAGAGGTTTTTGGCTTCAAACGCCAAAATATCCAAAATAACTTGGACCCACGGACCCAAAACAAGAATTGGGGGTCTTCTAGAGAGAGAAATGGGGCCCTTATATAGGTTTCCCAAGGGCTCACCCCTCCCTCTAAAGCTCTAAGGTAACCTTATCAACGGGGATTTTCATCCTCATCCTCAAAGATTTTCATCCTCATCTTCAAAGATTTTCATCCTCATCTTCAAAGATTTTCATCCTACATCCTAAATTTCTACTTCTACCATCTATGCTGGACCAACATCCTAACTTTTGGAGATTAGCTCCAATCGCCAAACGGATTGCGCCGTTGGATCCAGATCGCTATGTTTAGTCCTAAATCCCCCTTTCCCCCGTATCGAGGCCAAAAACCCATCGTAGGCTAATTTAGTTTAAAAACCAAATCGTGGTAAAATCCTAGATCTTGGGGGTCTCCTATTTTGAGAAATGTGAATAGCCTAGGGTCTCTAGTAGGTGCGAGAGAGTCGAGAAGGACTTTTGGCTGACTTCATTTCGCCATCGTATGGTCCCGGAATGCCGGTCAACGCGGCGGGGACCCCGCCACGTGGTTAATTCCCGAGGAATCTTGCCGGTTCGGGTACTTGCTGCTATCGGAATGTCGTGAAACTTCACGGAGCGCATTATTAACATAAAACAAGCTAGTCTAATTTTTAGTGAGATTTTATTGTAACCTGGGTAATTTCCATGAAATTCCCGTTGGAGGTTAGGAGGGTTGACCACCCGGAAAAGATTCTTCTGCAAGTTGGAAGATGCCGGCATTTTTCACGTGACCTCTCAGGAAGTCGCATGAAAGACGTGCGGGTCTGTTTCCGTACCTGGCACGATTGGTCAATGGAGATTTAAATTGGCCATCTCCTCGAATTAGCAATGGTGCGGGAATCTTTTGCAGGTGGCAGAATCTTGGCGAACCGATTTCGCCGTTGGACTCCTGGCATGGGATTCACCCTGGAACACCATCCCTGGGCTGTAGATTCTTCCACGGGCCCGGTCTTGCGTGAGTGGCTCCTGCATGCTAACAATCGAGATTTTGGGAATTTGTCGATCTAATGGGGAATTCTAAATCTAACTATAAGATCCGACCTAGTGGCCTTGCTGTGGATCCCTCGGACCGACCTAGCCATGAATCGCCACATTCATGGTGGGATTTAGCCATTTTGGGGCTGTGTGACTCGAATCCTCCAAATCTAACCTTTTCGTTATTTCTATACTATTTTTAGGCAAGGTTTGGGGGATTCTAAGTAAACAACACAAATCTAGACCAAATACTATAATGGGTATGACACAACCCTATTTCGGTTCTACACTCTTTTTATGGATTTTTCTATACTTTTATCAACTTTAAATTGCAAATTTCCAAAAAAATAATTCTACGAGTCCCAAGTGAGAAATTGGGAGCTCACAATAGGTAGTAAGTTAATAGGGTGGATTGTGATCTGGTATAGGAGTAGAGTTTAAAGGAGCAGAGCAGCCGTAATTTGTAATAAATTAGTAACCACTTTGACAAATTATAATTAGGTGCTAGTCTCTAGAGTAGAGTGGAGGCTGATGAGTTAGCTGTCATTTGTTCAAAATTATTCTTTTCATATTAGAATACTAGCAGTTGGTGCTTGCTATGCTACGCATTGATTATTAGAATTTTATTAGAATTTTTATATATTAGATAAAATGCAGAACAAAAATTTCAATAAATCTTCAAATAAAAATTACTAAAATCTTTGTATAATTTTGTTTATAAGTAAGCATATATTGAAATGAACAATAGAAATTTATTGAATGATGAATGAAATATATGCAATGGTGAATATTGTAAAAGATACACATTTATTGTAATGCATTCAATAAATGACTCAATTATTACGAACAATGGCAACCCAAAAACTTGGTGAATTGAAAAGAAAAACTCGTAAATTTCAAAAACTTCATGAACAATTTAATTGTTGTGAAATCCAAAATTGCTTCAATTGAATAAATTTCTCAAATCATTTGGTAGTAGCAATAGAATTTTGAAATTATAAAATCTGTAAAAGTGATATTATAGAGGTGATTGCAAACTACTACTCTATTTCTGTAATATAACATTGTGTGAAAATATTATTTTTATGTATGCATGATTGAAAATATTTTTACAAAATATTAAAATTAATTATTTCAAAGACTTATTGAAATCATTATCATGCATTCTATTCAAATATATCAAAATTTTACTAATATGTGATACAATGAATGCGTAGCATAGCAAACATGAGCCCCTATTATTAATGGTAGCATTTGTGATATTACAGAGAGAGTTATGATTTTAGTAGTATGATGAACTGATGATCAACGTGTCTATCCAAGCGGCTAACGTACAAGATTCAAAGTGAATATTGGAAGACAGAGTATCCAGAAGTACAAAGCTAAAATTGGTTTCAATTAAAGCAATGGCGGCAATGCAAAATGAAATTGAGTTTGTTAGTCTAAATGAAGTCTTCAATTATTTGGTTTAGCATTAATATAATGAGATCTTGTCAGTACAGATGGAGGATTTGGATGGAATTAATACCTAGCACCAAGGCACTTACCTAATTGTGGAATGATGGAATTTAATATTCTAGAATAGAGCATATATGGATGAAGGTAATGGGGCACCCGTTTGTAGAGATTGGCCAGGAATCACACAGTAGAAGTATGCCAAAGGGAAAGAAAAGCTCTTTACTTTACAAATCCAAAGCAATTGAAGAGATCGAGGCAGATGAGGGAATTGAGATCCAACACAATGAGATTAGACGCAGGAGAGATGGCCAGAGTATTGCAGTTCCTAGATATTGATTGTGTGGGTAAACAAATGCAATGGGATAATTCTATAGCCTTACAAGGAATAGCTGAAACCGCCATGGTTCGAGGGCATCCAAATTCTTCAAGCCCAAGGGCGTGTGAGAGCGGGAGTAACAATGGTGGATGCATCAACGCTCATGATGGGGGGCCAAATGAAGACGTGACCCCTACAATAGATATTTGGATAGCTTGGGGAGGCATCATTAGAGTATCTTTTTTGAGGTACCGTTCATATTTGTGAGGCCGAGACTTGTGTCTTCACTGCAATTCAGAAAGTGCGTTTGGGTGGGTCTCCGCCAACCGTCGGCCCTATTCTGTTGAAGTGAAATTGTGGGCAGTCTTTTGTTTTTGATTTCCTTTGAGGCGTTGATGTGGGATTGTGGGTATCAAGAGTGCATATTGAGTGTGTTTGGGCGGTTTTAGGGTTTATCTTGTCATGTTCGCATTCAAAAAAATTTGCACCTGTATGAGCTGCGTGAGATAGCTTGGGGCGTTGGGGTTTTGTTGAAACGCCCGGTCGACCATTTGACTTAAAGAATTCGGCGAGCGCAGGAGGCGATCCTTCGGACTGGAGCTGATACGAGGAAGGATTTGCGGAAGCACCAGCAGCAATGGCAGGTACATTGTGACAGGCCTTTTAGAGTAGTCAATGACTGATTGTGTTTTGCGTAGCGAAAATTAGGTGTTTTGTTAAGATTAATTTCAGACAAGAATAGGATTTAGGATGGTTTCCGGTCTTCCAAAAGCAACGCCGACGTCGGCGTTGCTTTTGGAAGTCGGTAGTTGCTGGAAAGAGCGCCCCTGAAAAGATGAAGCCGATATCGGCCATGCTTTTGGAGGGCTGCTAGGGGAACACCAAGCGGGCCCAAAAAAACAACGCCGATGTCGGCTGGGCTTTCAGAGCGCCACTGGCTGTTCAGACCGCAACCCCACAAAGGCGTCGCCGACGTCTGACGAATCTGCATTGACTGGCTGCAATTCACGAACTCTTTTGCAATTTGGGCATCCATCTCCTTTACCAATTCATCCGCAGACATCTCTGCTGTACTATCATAATCCAAATCCATGGGCCGCCAACATTGCTATCATGCTCTCCTTCAACACCTTTGTCAAGTTCACCAACAACAAAAGAACTCCGGTCAATGTCAAGTTCACCAACATCAAAACAACTCCGGTCAATGCCAGCAAATGGAGGACAATATCAAAAACAGCACCAAAATGGGAAATTTAGAAACCTGATCCGGCAATTTCCGGCTGTGAAGACTCCTGCTCCTCCGCTTCTGCGTCACTTTGACGGACAGTATCTTCCATTGCATCACCTAAACCAGATGCTCAGAGTTAGGGCAAAAATAATTTGTTGTAAAATGCCGGCAGTTGCTGGAGAGAGCACCCCCGAAAAGATGAAGCCGATATCGGCCATGGTTTTGGACGAATCTGTATTGACTGGCTGCAAACTTTGGAGGCCAATAACTTTTGGAGAAATTATCCAAATTGGGCATGTGAGATGTTTTTCGGCATCTGCAGTTTTTGTAGATGCCGAAAAACATCTCACATGCCCGATTTGGACAATTTCTCCAAAAGTTATTGGCCTCCAAAGTTTGCAGCCAGTCAATGCAAATTCGTCCGATTCGTCCGTGAACAGTAAGATTCTGTCCAATATGAAAACCCTGATTCAGGTAATACTTTGCAAGCATGCAAGGCAATTGGCTGCCACATTTGATAATTTCACTTTTGTCGAAATGGGGCTTTTAACTTACTCAATTTCTTGTTGAATTCAGGTAATTCTGTGCAAGCATGCAAGGCAATTGGCCGCCACATTGTTGCCCTTGAGGAAGACACCAAAGTCTTTGATGTGAAGTTGAAGACGTATCTGACTCTGCCTCCTCGGCCGATTTTGGCTACATCTGCGTCTGTATTGCCTGCAATTGATATTGACCCTCCAATCCGCTTTGTAAAGAAGAAGAACCGATTGAATAAGTGAGTTAACTTTGGATTTCTTTCATTTTGCCAATTGAACTTTGCTTGTCAATACTTACATAATCATACTAATTGTATTTCTGATTTTTCAGACTGAGGGCAATGATTGTCTCACCGGTGAAAGACTACATGATGGTTTCATGGGACGCTAAAGTTGCAGATCTTCAAGCGGCCGCGTCCTCCCCAAGTTCGGCATCACCACGACGGCAAATTGATCCCCAAGTTCGTAGATTCATTGACGACGAGGCTGTAGTTGAGATGCATTATCTCTCATCATCATCTAACAGTTCTAGTGATTGGAGGATATGAATTTTGAGATTTCTTATATATTTGTGAATTTTGGATAATTACATCAGGGAATCTAATGATAATTTTCAGTGGTTTTCTTCTTCCTTCCACTCTTTCATTCTATTCTTTGTATTAACCCCTTCACCCCTCAATGCCCAAGGGGCCTAAAAATGGCCTCTCCGAGTTTCAAGTCCAATTCAAAGTGCTGTAACTTTTGCATCCAATGTCCAAATTCAATGAAAACTGTTGGAAAATTTGCACTCTCTTTTCTAGTTTGTGTGGTAAAATTTTCAGATCAATCCAAGATGTACTGATTTTTTGTGAGCCAATCGAAATTCAGATATTCAAGTTGAGTTCACCAAACTGCTAATGATGGTTGCAACTTTGGGGACTTGTATCTCATTCATCCAATTTTTGTTTTCAAAAAAATTTGTTGGGTTATGTTCCCCTTTAAATCTAGTTATTGTGGAAAAAATTTCATGTCAATCCAAGCTGTTTTGAAGGTTTGGGAGCAATTCGAAGTTCAAAATCCCGACATTTTTGGACTACAACAAACTTCCGCAGCTTGTTTCTTCTTCATATAGTGTCCGTTTGCAATAAAAGTTTTTGGAAAAGTTGCGCATACTAGTCTAGTTTGTGTAGCTAAAATTTCATTTCAATCCATAAAGTTATGAGTGACTGAGAAGCATTTTAGTAGAAGGAGGTTCAGCTTTAGATGTGTTTTCCTGCAACTTTTCTTGCTATTTTTTGACATTTGAAAGCCATTTTGCAGACACAATGAGTCAATTCAATGATGCTTTTTTTTCACCAATGTGTTTGAATGTTGATTTTGAATCACTTTGTAGTTTAAATTTTTTTCATTTGAGGAGGTCTAGAAATCAAATTTCACCTCCAAATGTGTTTCTAGGAAAATTTCAGCATCTTTTTTTTACACTAAAACATTATAATCTTGCAATTTACACAGTCAAATGACTTCAAATTTGATTTGCGCCATCTACAACATGTACACTACAAGATTGTACGGTTGAGATTTTTATACCTTACTAACATTTTGAACTGTATCACTTCAAAAGCAATGATGTTTTTAAACCCAAAAAGGCCCTGGGCCTTGAGGGGTTAAGCCCCGAGGCCTTTTCTCCATGAAAACACACTCAAAACTGCCACTTCTATTGCAAAGAGCAAAAAACTATAAAAATTGTTTTTTTTGCATATATAACCATAGGATCTTATACTAGACTAATATGAGAATGTACACAAGAAATTTCAGAAACTTTGATCAAATAGATTGCAAGTTATTTGCATTGAAAGTGAAGAAAACAAGTTTTCACACCTTGCTTGACTAGATTTTTGGGCTTTGAACCTATTTAACTTAAATTTTTTGTATTGTTGATTTTGATTTTCTAAGTTTATATGTTGAATACTTCAGTTGGAAATCTTGAAAAAAAAAATTCAAGAAAAAAACACTAAATTTTTACTCATTAAAAAATTATTAAGTAGAAGTAGGTTCAAGATGGAAGGAATAACTAAATCGATAATAGCTCTAAGACAAAATTGAAATACCATAATTCCAACAATGAGATTGTTCTAGAAAGCAAATTCAACCTTATCTAACTATTTTTTTCTGAAAATTTTAAAATTTGCATTCAAAAATGAATCCTAAAAGTTATTTTTTCAAGAAGATGCTTAGATTGCCCGAAAAACTGAGATTGTCCATAACTTTTTCATTATTAGTCCAAATAGAATGAATCAAAGCTTCAAATGTAGACAAAAAGACATAGATTTGAAAAAAAATATTTAAGAAATTTATTTTGACTTTTTGTGACTTTTTTATGATGCCTGCCGAACTCTATTTTTGGCATAACTTTTTCTCCCAGGCACCAATTGAAATAAAAATTACATATCCACAAAGCTCTCGTAGAACCGCACAACGTCAAAAAATCCCAAAAAACTTCTCTACAAATTGAGGTCACAGGAACCTACCCGGACCCAAATTGTCCCCTAACGGGACAAACAAGCCTTTAGGCTTTAACCTTAGCTTTGTTTATTCTGATCTCATTATTATACCTGGGTCCTTTAGTCCTTGGTCACTATCATCACATTTGTGCATATTCGCTCATGCACCCATATTCCCCACATGGACATGAAGATGGGGATTCCCAAAATGTTAATAATTCAAATTTCACAGAAGATAATCTTTACAAGTTGCAAGACTTAAACATATTTAAAAAATTAGAAGTTGAAATACCATATAGTTAGAAGCGACTCAACTAAGTCCGCATTCATGAACACATACACCCTACCCTGAAATTCTATTTTGCAACAGCACTTTATTACTCGGACAGTTGAGGGACATAATATTTTCACTTTTACAAGAATGATGATAAAATGACCTATACTTGTATTGTGATCTTATCCATATGTAAAAATTTCTGCTTTAATAAGCCTTTACGACCCACGGCCACAGGGTACATAATAATCTACCCAAATTGATGACTATTCTATTTATAATTTAAACACCTCCTACTACATTACTAGGTTACTATAGCTTCCATTATCACAGCAATTTCCATAGTTATAGGGCCCTAACACTACACTATTATTCTTATTTTCACATTTATTTTTACTTTTACTTTTATCTTTTGTCTCTATTTAACTTTAACTTTTAGCAGAAAAAAGTACAACTTTTTGCGCTCTACGCTCACGACCCTAGGCTCACCGCTCTGCGCACGCAAAATAGCATTCCCCTACGAGCATGTGCCTCCCTGGCTCACCGTTTGTGAACTCAGATTGTACACATGGAATGAGGAAGAAAGCTATGACGGCGTAGCAAATTCAAAACATTAGCTCTTATTGTCATGAATTTTCTTGAAAGAAAGTCTTGTCACTCTGATAGGCAATACAAAGTGACATGACTTCTCATCAGCTACCGTAATCCACTACACAGCATGTCACAGGAAAGACAAGCACGGTCCCGAACAGATATCCTACGTCAAACCTTAGTCCAAGTAATATACCTACTGAAAATCACCTACACGGATGAATTTGTAGTCTTACCCAGCGTTCACAATACCATTCTACAGTTCACTATCGATTAAATAACCAGGTGCACAACCCAGTCCACCTCCGACTGTTATACTTCTCCGACAGTGCTGCTCCACAAGCATTGGCGACATGGTTCATTGGCCGTCACACAATGCGGGAAATTTAAACAAGTGCTTTACCTATGCATAAGCGAGGGATGTTGGCGCTAGTTTAGGATTCATAGCGAACAATCCACGCAAAAAACTTGGGCTCCAAGGCCTCTAACTCAGTTCGTGCTTGCAATCAGACAATCTCCCCTACCAGAATTCCTCTTCCTCTTATACTACGCTGTTTTCGTTTGAGAAAACAGTAGCCGGAAGTCTAAATATTCTTGTGCATTACGTATCGCTCTTGGTACTCATATGATTTACATCTGAGCCACAGGTCGGGTCCTATAATGCACATGAATTCATAGAAGTGATCCACTGCGGATTCCTGCCGCTGTTACCGTTCATTGTTCCTTTCAGTACCTCAGTAACCACTTCGTTCAGTCTGCCATTCCATGTAATTCCTAAACAAAGAATTGAACAAGGTCATTTTCTGCTTCTCTTCAACATAGATTGTAGGAGAAAAAAGGGGCCACAGGTTTCTACAAACCAAAACCAAAACCAATATTGGTAATGAAGCACTTACCACCCAATATGGCAGTCGGAAAAATATGCTGACGCGTTTCACTCCATGCTTCCTCACTGGGTCGTCGTCAGAGTCCTCTACTCCACCGTCCTTTAAATATTGTTCCCGTTCTAGACCGTTGGCGTGTACTTCGTGTCCACTTTGACGTTCTGGAGCAGCACCTCTCTCTGCTTGGCCATTGAAAGCTCGCCTAGCATTTCGGAAAGGATGCTGCCAGTCCAAGAAACGACGGCCGCCAAGATAAATCATCTTCCATAAAATACCAGAATGCTCTGCACATGTGTCTTCTCCGCAGACAGGACACCCTTTGTACCCCTTTGTCTGTTGCCCTGAAAGAAGTTCGTAAGCGGGGAAGTCATGAACCAACCACATCAGCACTGCCCGCATAGTGAATCGCCTGTGGCCTGTAGGTTTCGACATATCGATTGCCGAAACACCGTCCCACAATTTCAAGAGATCCTCCACTAATGGCTCTAAATAAACATCAATGACATCTGCTGCTGGTGCTAGGGGACCGGGAACTAGCAACATTAGCTTCAAGAAAAAAATTTTGCTCGTCATCCAAGGGGGCAAATTGTAAATAGCTACGAGAAAGGGCCATACAGAGTGCTTCGTTGACTGATTGCTGTGTGGGTTCAACCCGTCACCTACAAGCCCAATGCGGAGGTTTGTGGCAACTGCAGCGAAGTCTAGATACGTTTCATTGATGTGCTTCCACTGCTCCCCATCCACGACTGATTTCATTAAAGGCTCCTCCGACTTGTTAGTCTCATGGAAAGTGAACATTTTTGCAATCTTGGGGCACTTGAACATTCGCTGTAGCTGATCAATAATAGGAAAATACCTTAGCACTTTGCAAGGAATAGTAGTCGACCCCTTGATGAACCTCGATTTTTCACAACCAGGATGGAGACAAGTAATCAAATCAGACTTCTCTCCTCGAAAAAGCACGTGCCCATCTAGGCAACAATGAATGGCTTTGTGTGACAGTCCCAACTTCCGCACCATTCGTCTTGCCTCGTAAGAAGTGCGAGGCAAATTATTTGACTTTGGAAGTAGATCTTGAGAAAGGAATTTGAGTAACTCGTCTAAAAAAGTATATGGAATTGAGAACAAACTGCACATGGTAATCAAGACAATGGCAACTTCCAAACGGTTCATGTGGCAGCCTTTATAAATTTACTCTGTGGACTTCCGCAGCAGCTCCTCATAATCTGGACCATACATTTCTAAATCATCCTCTGCTGTCTCTTCATTGTCTTCACCTTCCTCTGCGTCCTACATGTCACTGTGCAAGACGTCTACGCGCGCATAAGCGTCTTGAATAGCAGAAGCCATGTCAACATTGGTTCTGCGCGGCCAGAAAAAATCATCTGCTCCTCTTCGGTCGTCTTCAACTGCGTCGAAGTACTCTTCCTCTTCTTCCATACCTTCGTCCGTTGGACCTCCAATACTTTGCCCCTCCTCCGACTAGCAAAATAAACGAATGAGTACCATTTTCTCTCTTCTAATTTTAGAAGGACCTCATCCATCATGCAACACTCACTTCGCATACAGGAACAACAAGCAACAAACGGAAGTGATGCATATGAGGACATGAAATGTAATTGTCACGTAAGTCGAATCTTACCAGAATAGGGTACTGGAAATACGGGTCTCGACTATGCACCCTATGATGTCGAGCCACTGTGCTCACCTTCAGAACTCTAGCTCCTCTGTTTGCTTTGCATGCACAAAGATACTCCGCTAATCCTCGTCTGCATACAACTGACCGTTCAATGTGGTATGCCGCTAATAAGTTGCTTCTCCAAGTCATCTTTGATATGGACGTCTATAAAGTTTGTCGAAGAAGGTTTACTTCTGTAGATCTGGAGAAACTACCTACTTCCACAACAGCATAGTAACGTGAGGGTCCTTGTCAATGTTTTCAAAAACCAAATGAACATTTTCAGCCACCTAGTTCCTCAAACGAAAAAGAAGCGTAGCCTTCCCCCACTGCATTGTTGGAAGGCCAGCGCCTTTTTTTGTTTCATTATGACACTCTTCCTTACAGAGTAGTCCAAAACTTGAACACAATCATAAGAAATCTGCAAACATGGAGCACGAAGGCAAAAATTGTACCTACAAATTTGATGCTCGAGAAAGGTACATGATTCGGAACTCAAAAGCAGACTTTCCAATGAAATTCACACATATGACCCTCATAGCGTTCAATGGAATGCCACTTCATTCTTCATTTAAAAGTATATGGAACACATTAACTAGATTGCATCAGCATGTCTCTTACACATGACGATGACTTGAATTTCCTAGATTGTACTAGCATAGAATTTGTAGTAACAGAGACTTAAAAGACATTGACTTCCACACTCTTGCCTCTCAAACTTGTACAATGTGTAACAAGTAGACTCACCGACTTCTAGGTGGGACAGATTGTCCCTCACTCGTGTGAAGTGTGGCCTCCTTAGCAGAAAAGCATACAATGGATGAAGAGAGAGCGTCTTCAAACGGCATGTAGTTCCTGACATGAAATCTCTTCAGTGCAGTTCCAAGGCAACCTTCCCATGCTATAGTACATACAAAAGTGCAGAAGACAACATCAGCAATCCTAAGTGTGAAATGTTCACAGCTAGTCTTTTGCCAAGCATACTGTGTACTTACTCCCATGAAATGTACATGATGCATCAACTGAAACTACTAGTGTGCCCTCGTATTGAGAATGTTGCTTCTTATCATTTCTCACGCATGTTCATGAATGTCTGGAAGACGGTGCTTGAGGAACGCACCTTAGTTTCATTAGTGGGATCCTCGTCTATGCACAAGGCTTAGAAATTGTATTGCTTCGTACAACGGAGTCTTTTTACAACCCCGAATGGCAAGTTCACAATCAATGTCAGTCGCAACATTCGCCTATGAGTCCGCCATGTGGCCAACTCTGAGTTCACATATATTGCATGACGTGAATACGCTTTGCACAGTGAGTGTTCAAGTGAGAAGATTTCCCTCTCTCATGCCTGCAGACATTACAGTTGTGGAGAAAATTTAGGATCTTTATTAACTGAGAAATACCAAGTCCCTACAATGATGGGAAACTGGTACATCTGAAAGCATGTTTGAGCACTGTACACGTGCAGTAAGGTAGTCTTCTTTCAAAGTCTACAGTTGCCGACTCATCCTCTCACTCGTGGTAAAGTACTAGCGCCAAGGAAAATAAAGAGAGTATAGGATTTTACTCCTATAACCATGTGCAACAGAAGAGAATGAAAGTGAACTCAATTTTGAAACACACTGAACAACACGGTTTACTACAGAGCTACTGATTTCGTGGAATTCCTGAAGTTCTGATAGAAGTGGATGCACACAACGCCGGAGGCATTTGAGGGACAAGCCGCCCTATCGACACTAAAAGGAATTGTACAACAAGATGCCTAAGCTTTGGAGGTCTATTTCGCTCTCTTGGTGATGTCGGCAGAAAGAAATGCCAAAATCACTACACGCGCACGATCTATGAGTACCTACACTTCTTTCAGCACCCTACTCCACTGCATGGGTTCGATGTTTCTTGTACGTGACTACAAAACACAGGAGCGAGCTGCATGGGGAGTTGTCAACGCAACCCTCCCAATTGTCCACAATTGGTACGTGAACTTATGCCACTTCTGGTCGTTATAATTCATCAGCCACTGCAGGAGGACGTCCAGCACTTCATCTCCTCGACTATACTTTTTCCTGGACATACACTGTCTCTGGAAAGGCACCGCATCTTAGGCATAACAAATGTGGACTGAAAACTTCATGTCTTGCTTCTCTTTGCCATAGACTATAATAAAATGTATTTTCATGAGCATTTTGGAAAAATATGTGCAAGATTACCTTTTTTGGAATATTGCGTTGACTCTGCTTCATAACTGCTGGACCTCCGTGTGAATGACCTGATTTCTAGTACCAAGACGAAAGAAACCTGTAAGACCAGACACTGACATTGTAGCAAGAAATGAAGATGCCTTTGGCGGACGATATGTCCACGGCGTTGTGACAGTGCCTTACATATACGCTATTCCACTAAGAAAGTCCTACTTCAGACCCTACGTAATGATGTAGTCACAGAGGTTCCAACAAGAAATTGAATAGACAAGAGAGAGGGGATGTCGGCTGCTGGTTTTTAGTCCTGTGACCATTAGCGTGCGATGCAGAGGACGTTCAAAATTAAATTTTCATTCAATTTCAAAAAGAAGTCTACCTTGTCTTTAGTTGTTCAAAAAGAGGTTCCGCGGAATGAAGTGGTCCTCTGCTAAACATATCAGAAGCCAAGCATTCTGTACCGTCACCATTGCGAAGTAACGAAGGCAAAAGAATTTCCAAACCAAGCACATGTGAAATGAAAATAGCATGCAGGAGGACGCATGCAAACAAAGGCAGAGTAAGCTGCCGCATACCTGTGGGCGCAAGATTACCCACCCTTGGTAATAAAGCGAACACCGACCAGGTTCTATGCCTTTATCTACAATTTTTAATATATGGAGGTGATGTGAGCGCGGTCCACTGTGCCTTCCAAGCAATGGATCTTTTTTGCTAATGTTTCCTAAGTGTCGTGGATGGCAGCGAATAATTAGAATGCATGTAATAACTCACAAGGTAACTGCAAGCTCAGGGATAATGGTAAACTTCTAGCTCCCTAACTATCTATCCTATGTCGAGGGTCGACTGGGTAGTTGGCGTCATTTCTAACGTCCCTAACTACGTAAAAAGGGGAACCCCTATGTTCCTTCTATGAACCCCTAAGACTATCCTGGGTTTCTAAGACTCCACCTAGAAGTTCTACTTTTAAAAGCTACCCCTAAGTTCCAACTTCGGAATGTAACTCTAGATTTACTTCTTTAACTTGATTCTTAAATATTAACTACTGACTTGTGCTCGATGTTTTGACTTTTGACTCTAGGTTTCTATTCCTAACTTAACTCTAAGATTTACCCTTGAATTTTAACTCTATGTTTTTGACTTTTAACTCTAGGTTTCCATTCCTAACTTAACTCTAAGATTTACCCTTGAATTTTAACTCTATGTTTTTGACTTTTAACTCTAAATTTTTACTCCTAAATTAACTCTAAGATTTACCCTTGAATTCTAACTCTAGGTTTGACTCTACGTTTTCACTTTTACTCTAGAGGTTTCCTACTTCCAACAACTAACTCTAACTTTAACTTCTACCTCTAACTTTTAACTTCTACTTTCAGCTTTTCATTCTAACTTTTTACTCCCCAATTGATTCTAAAGTTTAACCTTTAAATTTAATCTTAACTTTTGACTTTTTACTTCCCACTTTAATCCTAGATGAACTCTAAATGTTACTCCAAGTTTTGACTTCTACTTTTTACTCTATTCCTAACCCAAAAATCTACTTCCTAAGTTGATTTTCAATTCTACTGTTGACCTCTACTTTCTACTCTAATTTTGACTCCCTAAGCAACTCTAAACTCTTACATGAACCTATCCTAAGATTTGACTTGAGAGTTTAAACCCCTAAGTTAAAATTCCAAATTAATTCTATTTTTTAACTCCCCAAAGTTAACTCTAGATTTTAACCTTTGAGGTTTAACTTTTAAAAATTAAAATGTAATTTGACTCTAATTCTAACTGCTAATTAATCCCTAATTTTAATCTAACTCCTCTTTCTACCCTACATTCCTAAGTTCCGTCCATGGTTCTTTTTGGATGAAATTTTATTCAAAATTCCTCCGTTCTACCCCCTACCGCTTAATTTAGCCTAACGCGGTCAGTTTACGGTCAAATCTTAAGTGTAATATGTTTTTGGAAACCTCTATCACTAATCTATAACTTTTTGAATCTAAACTTCTGATTTGCACTAATCTTGGGTGCTAATCACGCTCTAAGGGCTGATTAGGAAAAGAAATGCTAATTAGGGAAAAACATCAAAGATTAAATCAAAAACTCACCTCTTCACTACTGGTGTTGGAAATAACTTCGTCCACGTCCACGTGTACGTCCTCACGCTCCATGGTGGTCTTTGGTTTTGTTTTGAATTTTCTCCAAGTTCACCGCTTATTTAGAAGTTATTACAATTTTTGGATGATCTAAACTCCTTCTTTCCTCTTCCCCTTTCTTTTCTTTCTTCCTCTTTCTTCCTCTTTCTTCTACTCTAGCACTATTCCACCTAAGCCTTTATGAGTCTTACACTATGGTTTCAAACTCCAAAGAGGTGTTTAAGAGGCCAACTATCCTCTTACACAATTTGCCTTTGTGTCATCCTAATCCTCCTCCCAACGGTCACCACAAATTCTCAAGATTTCCCTCCCTAAGTCTACCTAGGCTTAGACCTAGGTCACTATTTATCGTCTCTCTCCTTTTTGTTCTCTACTTCATCTCCTTCTTTCTAATCTCCCTCCATTGCTCATGTGTGTATTTGGTTGGTTAGAATGGAGGTTTCAAGTGTGCGTGCAGGTGTGACGTGGAGGGTACAATTATGTGTGTAGGAGTGATGTGAGGTGTTGACTCTCTTCCTTCCCCTCCCTTTGTTTTTTAGTTACAACTTGGACGTTTTGGAATTTTGGCCTTGGATCCCCACTGGGTTTAACCGGTTTTCTAAACTAGCTCTATCACTGATTTCCTAAACTAGATTTATAACTAATTTCCTAAACTAGCTCTATCACTGATTTCCTAAACTAGATTTATAACTAATTTCCTAAACTAGCTCTATCACTGATTTCCTAAACTAGATTTATAACTAATTTTCTAAACTAGATCTATCACTGATTTCCTAACTAGATCTATAACTAATTTTCTAAACTAGGTCCTGATTAGTGGAGAGTTTTTTCAAACAAAAACCAAAGTTGGGGCCCCGCAGGGCATCATCCCGTTTGTGGTCTGAAATCAGCCATGATGTATGTGAGTCATGGTCCAGTCTACCAAATCGCAAAACTAGACCAAGGTGGGCGCTGGACAGGCAATGTGTCGGCCTCGGGTACCGGCCTTGTACCGTTGTGGCTGGGCTCCGTTACTGTCGCTGGGCTCTCCGGTACTGCCGGCTGGGCTCCCGTTACTGCCGCTGGGCTCCCGGTTCTGCTGGGCTGGCTGGTTGCTGGGCTGGCTGGTCCGCTGGCACCACAAAATTTTTAATCACCTCAACGGGTTCCCTCAGGGGAACCCACTTAGCAAATAAAAATTGGAATTTTGGAAAAAAATTAGTGCTAGAGTCAAGGCTTTGCCGTCCGGGGATTAGGCCCAAATTTGTGAAGCAAGCCACTCGTCTTAACAGATCACGTATACAAGGCTAGGCAGCTAAACTTGGCCCACCACTTCCTACTTCATGCTAGACTCTAATATCTTGGAAGCTAAACTCTGGAGGTTTCCACAAGGGTCTTGGAAACTAGACTTTGGAACTAACACGGGGGGAAGTGCAAAGCCTCGCCGTTAAGTTGGTTTTAACACCAACTTTAGGACTTCTTGACACCTCGGGGGTTCAAAGCTTCGTCGTCTACACTTTTAACACACATTTTAGGACTTCAACTTGTCACTAGTTCAAAGCTTCGCCGTTTCCAAGGGGGGTCCACACAATGAGAGAGACTTTAGAAGAGGGAAAACTAAATCTTTAAAGAAAAACACACACACAGGGTCAAAGCTTCGCCATCCCGGAGGGGGGTCCACTCAACAAGGAGAAGATTAAAAGAGGGTTTGGAAGAAACTTAGCAAAACATGTACAAGGAGGTTCAAAGCTTCACCGTCCCGGAGGGAAGTCCACTCAACAAGGAGAAGGTTAGAAGAGGGTGTAAGAAAAAGAACACAAAGGGAAAAAAAAACACAAGTTAGACCACGTGGCAACACAAAGCTCACACGCTAAAGGCCCCCCAAAGCGGCATCGCCAAGGTACGGTGGGGGGTGACTTTAGGATTAGTGCAAGATACAAAGAAAAGACTCTTAAACTTCACAAGTTAGACCACAACACGTACAAGAGGGAGAGAGAGGCTCTCCACTTACAACAAGATGCCAACAACTTCACAAAAGAGTACACAAAGCAAGGTAGAAGGACCCCCAAGGACCTTCAAAGCTTGAAAATAAGCAACAATGGAGCCAAAAGTGCTCCGAAAACACCGTAGAGAATTTTGGCTTCAAACGCCAAAATATCCAAAATAACTTGGACCCACGGACCCAAAACAAGAATTGAGGGTCTTCTAGAGAGAGAAATGGGGCCCTTATATAGGTTTCCAAGTGCTCACCCCTCCCTCTAGAGTTCTAAGGTAACCTTATCAACGGGGATTTTCATCCTCATCCTCAAAGATTTTCATCCTACATCCTAAATTTCTACTTCTACCATCTATGCTGGACCAACATCCTAACTTTTGGAGATTAGCTCCAATCGCCGAACGGATTGCGCCGTTGGATCCAGATCGACGTGTTTAGTCCTAGATTCCCCTATCCCTCGTACCGAGGCCAAAAACCCATCGTAGGCTAATTTAGTTTAAAAACCAAATCGTGGTAAAATCCTAGATCTTGGGGGTCTCCTATTTTGAGAAATGTGAATAGCCTAGGGTCTCCGGTAGGTGCGAGAGAGTCGGGAAGGACTTTTGGTTGACTTCGTTTCGGCATCGTATGGTCCCGGAATGCCGGTCAACGTGGCGGGGACCCCGCCGCGTGGTTAATTCCCGAGGAATCTCTCCGGTTCGGGTACTTGCCACTATCGGAATGTCGTGAAACTTCACGGAGCGCATTATTAACATAAAACAAGCTAGTCTAATTTTTAGTGAGATTTTATTGTAACCTGGGTAATTTCCATGAAATTCCCGTTGGAGGTTAGGAGGGTTGACCACCCGGAAAAGGTTCTTCTGCAAGTCGGAAGATGCCGGGATTTTTCACGTGACCTCTCAGGGAGTCGCATGAAAGACGTGCGGGTGTGTTTCCGTACCTGGCACGATTGGTCAATGGAGATTTAAACTGGCCATCTCCTCAAATTAGCGATGGTGTGGGAATCTTCTGCAGGTGGAGGAATCTTGGCGAACCGATTTCGTCGTTGGACTCCTGGCATGGGATTCACCCTGGAACACCATCCCTGGGCTGTAGATTCCTCCACGGGCCCGATCTTGCGTGAGTGATTCCTGCATGCTAATAATCGGGATTTTGGGAATTCGTCGATCTAATGGGGAATTCTAAATCTAACTCTAGGACCCGACCTAGTGGCCTCGCTGTGGATCCCTCGGACCGACCTAGCCATGAATCGCCACATTCATGGTGGGATTTAGCCATTTTGGGGCTGTGTGACTCGAATCCTCCAAATCTAACCTTTTCGTTATTTCTATACTATTTTTAGGCAAGGTTTGGGGGATTCTAAGTAAACAACACAAATCTAGACCAAATACTATAATGGGTATGACACAACCCTATTTCGGTTCTACACTCTTTTTATGGATTTTTCTATACTTTTATCAACTTTAAATTGCAAATTTCCAAAAAAATAATTCTACGAGTCCCAAGTGACAAATTGGGAGCTCACAATACCTTAAATTTAGAAGTGCTAGAGAGTGGCACAATTTGTATACTCTTCTGCTTCGCTATGCCGTCGTAGAATCTTTGCAGAATCAGGAAGTGGGTATCAACAAGTCGTGGTGAATAAGATACTGGGTAGACGAGAAGGTCGCACCTCTGCATCCCACGACAAGTAGGCATCAGTGGGCATACACAGGAAGTGCAAGGGCCACTGTGGACGAGGACACCCCTATGAAATGAACTGACTAAGGCACAAAAGAAAATTAAAAGCACAAACCACTTCGGAAAACTTAGTCTTCCAGACAAGAAGAAGGCACTTGTGTATTTCGTGGGACTCTTCAGAGTGAAAAACAAAGTACTTAAAAAACAAAGAGTTGGACAACGTTTCTCCCATGTAGGACGAAAATTATGACCACTTTGCATGCTTTAACGGCAGCGATGGAGTTGTTTAGCATTTCAAAATGAGGTGTCTCATTGACATGCTGGCAAAGGTACTGTCGTGCGCGTAATCTAGGTGTAAGTATCTTTAACCACAAAAACGTGCTAAGATGACACAAGTTATCGTCCCAGGAGATTCCAGACGTTGCTTCAAAATTAGTTTCTCGAGACCTCTAAGTTTCCGGACTTTGACCACCTTGAGAGGGGTCCTTTCAACACACAAACACTTTTCCGGAACTACTTCCTTTCCGGATTCTCTTCCGGATCCGGCCCTATCCAATATTCCGGTTCCGTCTTTCTAACAAGTTGGTTTTCGATACCTCTGTTTTACCCTCAGAGGGTTCCTCACTTGCTCTTTCCGAGGGGTAGGGAACTGCACCACTCCGTATCTGACATAAACTCTAATAACATAAAACAAAACACAACCCAAGAATAAATCTAGTTGAGTAAATAGGGTGGCCCCCTCACAACATTCCGGATGGCCTATCCGGTAAGCTGGTCACACAGGGTAGCGTTAGGTCCTCCTTACTACAACGACGGATACCGGACTTCCGGAACTAAGGGAATGACTTCCTAGCTCTCGACCGCTCATGAGGTTGACTAGCCTTCCGGACGGGTGGAAATATTCCTCTGGCGGTTGCCTATCTCCGCACGGAACCGCCCCTGCGAATTCCGGACTAGCTTCCGGACCACTCCTTGGTCTCCACCGGATTACCGTACCAGCGTTTTAAAGGCGCCACTTTCTCACTGCGCAAGTCTAAAAACTCATCTGCAAGACACACTTAGCCTAATCCGGCAGTCCACGAATCCGGACTCCTCCCCCTTGCACACTCTCACTTACACATCCACACAAGTGACTATAGACGCGATACGCAAGAGAATAATCCAACGAGTGCTTTCCTGAATGCTTTAGATTAAATGAACAAGGAAAAAGGAATGACAGGCCAACAAACCGGCCTGCCCTTAAAAACCCACAAAAAAGCAACCCAAACGGCCACCAGAAAACCGGCCAACGGCCAACTAAAAAGCAAAAAGGCAACGGCCCTGAAGACCGTTCCGGGAAAACTGCAAAACCGTTTAACTCCTAAAAGTCCGGAACTACTGGGCCTACATCCGGAAAATCCGGTTCCGGAACTACCATCCTGGTAAGAATCCTAACTACAATTACTGCTACTGCTACCCTAGATAGTCATTTATTTCTCTTAGCCTTCTTTACAGACGTGCCACCCTGAGCTGGCGATCCACCTGTCTTCTGGGGTGGGGTGTTCTTCGTCTTCGACCTGGTCCGGGGAGGCTGCAACTCTTCCTCCTCCGATTGAGTCGTATCCCCCTCTTCCGATTCCGGGTCCGTCTCGCTCAGTAGCCGTCGCCCCCTTGGTTTCGGAACAGTAAGATCGATGAGCTGGGACGGTGGCGGTGTCTGGAGAAAGGGCTGGAGCATGTGGGTGAAACTCACCGGATCCGTCCGGGCTGGATTCAACACCGTTCCGGGTAAAGCTGGTTCCCGGAAAGTAGAACCCACCGGTCTGTCGGGGAACAGATTTGCTACGGACGCAGTTCTTCCGACTGGGACGCCTAAGACAACATCTTTTACTGGAGTGGAGGCCGCAAACTGCTTCACCAGCGACCTCCTCTTCTGTGCCGATGCTGTTCCGGCTTGCGACGTTCCGGCGATTGTCTTGCTCTTTGCCGGAGAAGGCTGGTTCTGTGCCCCTCCTTCTTGGAGATCCTGACCTAGGTCAAAAAGGCCTTGGTCTAACCCCTCAAGCGGATCCAAGTTTCCCAACAGTTGCCGGACTTCCTTGAGCATTCCCTCAATCCGGACTTCAAAATCCACAAGGATGCTCACCACCTTCGATCCCGCCACGTGACCATCCTTCACCATGTGATTATTCCAGAGTGTAGCTCTGGCAAGAATATCCGCCGGAGTGTCAAACAGACTTCTGACATTCCGGACCAGATCGAGGGCTTCTCCCTCTTTTGTTTCAGCGGCCATCCTCTCCTTCTCCGACCACGCAGCTTGTTCTCGAATCCGGTCCCGTTCTTGCTCCAAGGTCAGAATCCGGTCCCCCAGCTGCTTCACCGCTTCCGGATCTGGCCTTTCCGCCAACGCCACCAGGATTTGGGTTTCTTCCTTCACACCCAATTTCTCGCACATTTGCCGGATCAGCGCCGACATCCGCTCATTCTGTGCCCGGGTAGCTAACAGCCATTTGATGGTGGCCTCTAGCTGATCTGTTTCCGGAAGTGGTTCTCGGGGCTTCTCTTCCTCCTCGGCTTCTTGCTTCCCCCGTGCACCCCGATCAGTCGATTTTCGGCGCGTCCCTCCAACGTTTGGTGATGCCTGCTCCGGTTCTGGTTCCTCTTCTTCCGGCTCGAGCTCATCCGGTTCATCTTCTGCGGGAAGTCCATACCTCAACAAATTCTCGCCCTTCCGGTATATGGTCATTTCCGGTCCGGCCAGTGCATCCTCGGAGTGATACAGATGGAAAAGATAGGGGCTAATCGGACTTGACTTCTTGTTCGCGATATTGACCGCTAACTTTTCCACTACGGAGTGAATGATCACTCCCCAGCTGACCGGCCTGGGAGCCGGATTCTCTCTATCTCCCAGCGCTCCGAAAATGGTGTTTGCCACGGTCATTGTAATCCGGGTGGGCTTTTCCGGATACAAGATAGGGATGAGGAATGCTAACAACTGCCCATCCCGTGGACTCTTACAATCACTCGCGGTGTTTCCCTCCTTGGAATCCGCATGACTCCGGAATACCTCCACGGCGTAAGTATCCGTCTGGGACGCCATTCCGGAACCCCTACTCGGCGTAAAGTATGCCTTCGCCCACAACTCCGGAGTCCAGGCCCTAGATCGACCCCTAATCGTCAAATCAAACTGATTACCTACTCCGGAAACCAGCTCATCAATCATCTCTTCACTCCGGACGTTCCATGGACGTTTTACCAATCCTAAACACCCCATGATTTCTAGGTCCTCTTCTAACTCCTTCAGGCGCTCCGGATCCGATGGGACAACCGGACGTACGCCCCGGGCTGTCACTACCGACCTCCGGGATCGACTCGCTTCCGCCATCTCACCGACTGCTAGGACAATCCGGTGCAATCGGCACCTTCCTCCCTTTCTCTCCCTAACACGCCCTAACTCACCACTCTTTCTCTCTTCTAACGCACCGTGGAAGAGCACGGGTAAAAGAGACTGAATGAGGCTGGCGGTGGGGTTTAAGTACCTGTCGGAACCCTAAGTTCCCGCCGCCAAAAACGTTCCCGTAAGTTCCCTAGCCGGAACCTAGGCGGTAGGTCCCTACGATCCGGAACTTTCCGGAACTTTCCGGCTTTCCGGCTACGGTTTCCGGCAGCCTGCGTAACCTATTTAGAGTTTTATCCTTTCTACCTAGAAACTAATTTCTATTTCTAATATCTAAGTCCTAACTTGGTATTTAAATGCAAAAACTGAAAAAGTTCTGCTACTTTTATCTCCACTAAATTGCTAATTGGGACTTTCCGGATGATACGTACTCCCACAGGTACTGCTTGAAAACAATTGATAGGAGAACGGTGCGAAACTCACTTACCTACAAAACTACAATAGGACGTCTTGTGATTGTCGTCAACAGCTCAAGACAAAGGACCGGAAGTCGAGAAGACAGGTTCTATTTTGTAGTGAATTTGCTTGGGTAGTGACAGACGAAGTGTGAGGCTTACTACATTCTGCAAAAACAAGGAAGAACTTCGTAAATTGAACCATACAGAGTGATGACAAGCGCATTTCAAAAAGAATCAAGTGCATTGATGTCTTTCCGGAAATACAGAAGACATGCGTTACATGTAGACGGGGGAGACAGCAAATCTGATTTCAACTCGAGCATTGAATTTGCAATTGCCTATGAATCATGGTAGTTAGTCAGACAAGATGAAATCAAATTTGCATATTTGCCATTCGTGTGTTCATGGAAGAGGCTTGCGAGCGCGGTGAGAAAGGAGGAAGCGACGTACCGCAATTGGTGCTCATATAGTACTTCATGAACTTCAGAAGCTCAAAGCTGAAGTAATAGTGACACAAGAAGGCTTGACACGATCAATGGCAGGAGAGAGAGTTTTGAAGCAGTGGGTGCTTCTTTAACTACGTGGTCGCCAAGGTGTAGTTTTGTGGACTGCTGCACTCTCTAATTCCATAAAAATCACATTGAGTCAGCGGAGGAAAGAGCTGGACAGTTGCGTTAGCCAAAATGCCAAACGCAAGTGCCCAAGAAATGAAACGCTCGCTGACAATTCCGTAGAAGATCCGTCTCCTTCAAGAACTCTGCGGCTGTGGGGACTCTCTGAAAAAGCCGCCACTTTCTGACGTCCTCGCAATTTGGAAATAGAAATGCTGTAGAATTAGAGTAGCACAGAATGACGCGCAGCTGATCTCGTGTCATTGTCGACGTCTCCTGCGTGATTCTTTGCTTCCTACGCTGCTTTCAATTAATTGTCCACCAACCGCTAGAGAGCCTGGATTTCTAAAACTGTGATATTTGCAACTTCCCTGCGACATCGCCGACCACATGGCTGTGGTTGCGCACAATGAAAGGTTGTCGTCGTGAAGATAATTTCACAATAGCCGACTTCCACAATAAGCCCGACGCCATGCCCAAAACCACTTGCGGCTTCATGCGCACTCTGTCCGCTCAACATGCACGTAATTAGGTTTTCCATCTTCCTTTCTTAAGGCACAATTCTCGGAACTCACGATTTCTGTGTACATGAGGGATGAAATTCATCCATCGGCAGCATCCGTTTTCTTTTCCCACCCTCGCAAGCTCCACCGGCTGCAGTCTAGGTACATTGCAAGTCACCGAGCATGCCTTGGGCAGTCTTACTCTTTTGGCGCACTTATTCCGTGGTCTGTCTACCTAATTATTCAGCCTTCAATGTGTGAAATGCATGTGAAACAGGGGACACTCTGACTGAAGCGGCAATAGAGGGAGCTTCAGCGTCGACGTTTGAGGAAAATCGACTGGTAGGTCGTCGCCTCCTAAACTCCGTAAGTCCGTAGTAGTGGAAGTGATGATTGCTGAAGGTAGGAAGCCTTGAAAAGCAATTACTTTTTCTTTGGAAAGGCATGGTTAGTTGCGTGGAACTGAGTAACGTAGTGAGAGTCACTTCGGCTGAAACCATGGTTTACCTTCCAACCTCTCTTGTTTTTTTTAAACAGAATTGAAAATGACGAGTAGCTTGCAGATGAGAATTTTTTTGTACTTGCGACATCTATGTTCTTGTGAAGTTTGCAAGTGTAGCGAGTTGCACTTCTGCCAATGGTATTCAGAAATTATAGGTCTTCGTATGTAGAGGGGGACGTGGATTCCTGTCTTGTTCATGACCGTGTGAATCCTCTTTGTAGCAACACCGGAAAGTGTAGGTTTTGGAGAAGCTTTTTGAGGTGATATCCTCTGGCGTGCATGAAGCAGATGAAGCGAAGTGGTTTGCACGTAGTATCTCCATCGGTAATTCCGCTCAAACTTGCTCTGTCCATTCTTGGAAGGACAGCACTGTTAATTTGTTAGGATGGCGTCCTCTGTAAATGGTATAAGTATGCATTTCTGAATTTGGAAAAAATGTTTTAGGGAGAAGTGTAAGACTCTTCCACTGTTTATTTTCTATGTTGCAAGCAGTCAGAGGGTGTTCATCGGGAGGAAATAGAGTGAATTTTGGAGTACTAGAAACCCACCCACAATTTCATGTCATGGTTATGTCAAACTTAACGAAGATGTGAGTCCCGCTGCATGTTGCAATTAAAAAGTTCTTGAAATTTCGTGTGCCTCATTAAATTGAAGAAGGAATGACTGTCAAAGTGATGTGGCGACGACAAATATTGAAATTTCCGTTACCTACCCTATTGTGGCTTACAAATCCGAGACTTCATTCCAGCATTATTTATAGAGCCTTGTGCAATTGTGGCATAGTACGTGGAGAAGCTATGAAGGTCGTGCACATGTTGCCGATTTTGTGAGCATTTTACAGGAGTTTCCCTAGTGTGTATGAGGACAACGTGGAAGTAAATTGAAGTGAGGAATGATCTATGTGCACTGTGGCAGGCGGCAGTGGCAATGACTACTGCAGCAGGCAAGAGCGTTGATGGAGATGGCTTCGAGCCCTGGGAGACAGCGAAAAAATCCTTAAGGAAAGGCAGTGCAACAAAGAAAGATTCTGTGGGAGAGCATGCAAGTAGGAGTTCAGATGTCACAACAAAGATGGGGATGCGATCGGGTTTTGCATCCGCAGGCAAAAGGAAGAAAACTGTGGCTACGGACAAAGAAGGTGGGTACACTGTATGTGACGATGAAGAACGTATTGCCCCGGACAAATCGGAAGGTATGGTTGTGATTAGTAAGGAAGAGTACCGGAGGCTACAGAGCTTGAAGAAGAAGTTCAGTGGAAAGGATATTGGCAACTACGTAGACAATGGCCGCGGAGGTATGAATTTAGCTGAATTTGGATTTGTGAAGGTATGGAATTTTGATTTGCATCTGTCGCAGTGTGAATTTTTGGTTTTTGTAAGTTATCTAAATCTTGGAACGGAAACCGTGATTTGGAATCCAGATTCGAGCAAGAGGTAACGGATAACCGGAAATTAACTACGGAACGGAATAGGAGATAATCCGGATTCAATCTGAATCTAAACCGGATTAGAGTTGGAGCGGATTTGAGTTGGAACGGATTGGGTCAGGAACGGATTTGGTCATGATGACGGATCAGACTATAAATAGGCTGACCAATCCAGTTGCCACTCTTTTTCAAACTTTGTTTGCGGAAATCGCTCTCCAGCTCGTACTTAGCTTCCCTTCCCAGCGCTTTGCTTCCTTGTTTTGTGAGTTTGGGTGTGTGTGTGTGTGTGTTAGAGCGCACAGCGCTTTAGTTTGTGTTGCAGGTTTAGAGGTATTCCGGTTGAGATCGGAAGAGCGAAGGTGAGAAACGGGACGTGCGGCTAGGAGAGAGAAAGGTAGCCTCAGTGAGAATCCGGTTTAGCACAGCTCGTGTCCATGCCTCAGCTCCGCAAGAGTAGAGCAGGACCGTCCAGTTCCTCCGCAGTAGAAGTTAAACTCCGGAAGGTGTGTCCGATTATTCCAGCAGAAGAGAAGGAAAAGGACAACCTCATAGAGGATCTTGCCAAGATGGGTTGCGGAGGGCTGATCGATAAACCCTGGGGGTTTAGGGAGGAACAGATGATTCGAGAGTTGTTGGGAAAACTCTCGAAACAGTTCGACAAGACCATCCGCGGAATTCCGGGCAGTTGGACGGAAGAGATGTGGAAGGCCGTGTACGACTTCCGGTCAGGAGGTCGAGGGATGGCCACCTCGAAGGAGGGTTACACTCGGGGGAAGTTCCAGTGCACGGTGGACTCGAAGGATGGGCATGCGGTCGCAGATTGTCTAGACGACCGGCATCGCAACCTGTTGCAATTCCTGGTTCCGATCATCCACCCGGAGAAGCCGACGAGGGTGACCATCGCCATCGAGAACCTCATTTTTGGAGCCCTGAGCAGGGAACGGAAAGTGGACTGGGCCAGGATCTTTTCCGATCTGGTCAACCGTCTGATTCCAAAGATCGGAGGAAGTAGGCCGACTCCGTTGAGTCCCTACATCTTCCATCTGTACAAGCACAATCAACTCCTCACGGATACGGAGGAGAAGGAGTGGAAGACTCAGGAGTCACTCCTGAAGTATGGGGAATCAGAATCGGAGGAGGAGCAGGAGGACGTATCCGGTTCCGAGGAAGAAAAAGAAGAAGAGGAGGAGCAACACCGGCCGCAGCACAAGCGGCAGAAGACGACGCCTCCTCACCGGAGAGGAACCCCAACCCCTCCGGGTGAGACATCGAACCTTGGGAAGAAACTGGCTTCTGAAGAACCGGGTCCTTCCGGATCGGATCCGACGGATCCGTTCAACCAGCTGATCAACATCCTGAGCGATGTACGAGTGTCGCAAGGTAAATTTTTGGTTTTTTGTAAGTTATCTAAATCTTGGAACGGAAACCGTGATCTGGGATCCGGATTCAAGGAGGAGGTAACCGATAACCGGAAATTAACTAATGGAACGGAATAGATGACAATCCGGATTTGATCTGAATCAAAACCGGATTAGAGTTAGAACGGATCTGAGTTGGATCGGAATGGGTCAGGAACGGATTTGGTCATGATGACAGATCAGACTATATATGGGCTGACCAATCCAGTGGCCACTCTTTTTCAATCTTCATTTGCGGAAATCTCGCTCCAGCGCGTACTTAGCCTCTCTTCCTAGCGTTTTGCTTTCTTATTTTGAGTTGGTTTGTGTGTGCGTGTTAGAGTGTTAGGGCGCGCAGCGCTTTTAGTGTACGTTGCAGGTTTAGAGGTATTCCGGTTGAGATCGGAAGAGCGAAGGTGAGAAACGGGACGTGCGGCTAGGAGAGGGAAAGGTAGCCACAGTCAGGATCCGGTTAGCACAGTTCGTGTCCATGCCTCAGCTCCGTAAGAGTAGAGCAGGGCCGTCCAGTTCCTCCGCAGCAGAAGTAAAACTCCGGAAGGTGTGTCCGGTTATTCCAACGGACGAGAAGGAAAAGGACAACCTGATGGAGGATTTGGCCAAGATGGGCTGCGGAGGACTGATCGATAAACCCTGGGGGTTTCGGGAGGAGCAGATGATTCGAGAGTTACTCGGAAAGCTCTCCAACCAGTTTGAGAGAACTCTCCGCGGAAGTCCGGGCAACTGGACGGAGGAGATGTGGAAGGCCGTGTATGAATTTCGGTCTGGAGGTCGAGGGATGGCCTCCTCGAAGGAGGGTTACACTCGGGGGAAATTCCGGTGCGACGTGGACTCCAAGGATGGGCACGCGGTGGCAGACTGTCTGGACAACCGGCATCGGAACCTTCTCCAGTTCCTGGTTCCGATCATCCACCCGGAGAAGCCGACGAGGGTGACCATCGCCATCGGGAACCTCATTTTCGGAGCCCTGAGCGGGGAACGGAAAGTGGACTGGGCCAGGGTTTTGTTCGACCTGGTCAACCGGCTCATTCCGAAGATCGGAGGAAGTAGACCGACTCCGTTGAGTCCCTACCTCGTCCATCTGTACAAACACCATCAACTCCTCACGGATACGGAGGAGAAGGAGTGGAAGATGCATGAGTCACTCCTGAAATATGGAGAATCGGAATCGGAAGAAGAAGAACAGGAAGAAGTATCCGGTTCCGAGGAGGAAGAAGAGGAAGAGGAGGAGCTACACCGGCCGCAGCACAAGCGGCAGAAGACGACGCCTCCTAACCGGAGAGGAACCCCAACCCCTCCGGCTGAGACCTCCAGCCCAGGGAAGAAACCGGTTTCTGAAGAACCGGGTCCTTCCGGATCGGATCCGACGGATCCGTTCAACCAGCTGGTCAACATCCTAAGTGATGTGCGAGCAGACTGGACGGTGAAGAAGCTGATTCTGAATCAGATCAGCGAGCTGGTGGGAGCACCAGTAAACAGCAACCTGGCAGGAGTGGTTGCAGATTTTATCTCCAGCCCGGATGAGATCCGGAAGCAAGAGGCGGAGATCCGACGACTCCAGGAGGAGAACGAGTCGTTGAAGACGGAAATGTTGCTCCTCAAGGAGGACATGGCTACCACCCGGGAGATGGCAGAGGCTACCCGGAAAGTAGCGGAGGATGTGAAGGCCACATTCGGAGCGACCGGAGAGGCTTTCACCAAGTCAAAGTTGTTTGACGAGGGAGTCCTCAAGGAGAATAAGATATCCGGGACCAGGTTGGTCCGGATTTTGACAGACTACTCCGAAAAGGTGGAGTTAGTCATGATGGACGCACGAGAGGCTGCAAACCGGATGGAGGAGAGCAGCAGGAAGCTGAACGGAGTGACGTTGTCACGGTCGTTCCATCTGTCCGACCTTTCAATGCCTGGATCTTTTCCGAACGTGGGCATTCCAACGGAAGGAAAGGATCGGACTCCCCAGTCAAAGAAGAGTGGGAAGAAACTCGCGCACACCATCAACCTGGATTCGTCACCGGATCTCCCAGAACGTGAAACAGGGGAGCGGAACCGGAACCTGACGGACGTTTTCGAGCAGCTTGGAACGGAACCGCCAAGAAGTCCCACACTGAACCCGGGGAAAGATCAAAGTATGGATCTGACCCCAGATCAGGGTGAGGATCAAGAACAGAGTGTGCACCAAGGCGAAGACGAAGTCATGGACGAAGGAACGGATCAAGGAGTAGATCCGGTTATGGTAGGGTAGTTAGGATTTTAGTTGTAAATATTTGTTAGTTAGGACCGGACCGGATTTGATCCGGATGTGCCTGGTCTGGATCGGATGTTTTCTGGTCTGGTCGGCTCGGCGGGGACCAAAAGTTCCGCGCGGACTTTCCGGGCCGCTTTTTGTTGACTTTTGAGTTTTAAAATGTATATAGTCAGTCTCTACAAAGGAGACTGGGAGTCTTTTCCCTTGAGTTTTTCATGCATTTTCTATTGATTTCTTGTTATACGTCTCTCCCGCGCGTGGCAGGGCTGTTTTGGTGAGGAGTTAGGAAAATGTGTGCAGATTCTAGAGAGATTTCTCCCCTTGGCGTGTTTGTTTTGCTCTTATGTGCATGTGAGTGGGTTTTATAAGTGTTGGGAGCGGATTTCAGTTCCTCAGCGTCTCTACAGTTCACGATTCCGGGCGAGAAAGCCGTTGTTAGGCTAGGCGGATAGGGAAGGAGTCCTTAAACGCGCTAGAACTCCTGGATAGGAAATCCGGTTGAGTGCCCGATCTCCCGTGAGGTCTCGCTGCCCTAGTTGGTAAACGGAAGAACTTTAGTTGATGTTGGAACGGACGAGTTCGCTTGTAACCACCTAACTCCGCACGGAGGGAACTTGGCATCAAGGTCGTTGTAGTATGAGAGGATCGTACGGGGGGTCTTTGTGTGACCTGCCAACCGGATCGCTGTCCGGGTGGCTGTGAGAGATCAAACCGGATCCGCGCTAGTGTAGGAAGTAGTGGATTAGAGAAGTGGGTCTTCAGCCACTATAAGTCACGGAAGGAGTGGCGGGCCTGCCACTCTCAAAAGCAAGCGGCGAACCCTCTGATGGTGAAACAGAGGCTAAACTAAACCGGAGTGGAGTGAGAGTACGTGTGTGAGGACCGGATCGGATCGGTCCAGAGGAGTTCCTGGATCAGAAGTGTTAGGATCCTGGGTCGTGGAAGTTTTACGGGACCGAATAGCTTGACAGACCGGAAGAAATAGAGAGAGGTCTGGTCGTTGTTTTCGGTGTGTTGTTGTTTCCGGTTTTAGATCTAGGACCGGAAAGGAGAAATTGGATACTGGCTGAGCTTAAGTTGGGAATAAGGCTAGACACTTCACAGAATCTTGTGGGTTCGATCTTTAGAGTCATTTTGTTATGCTTTAAAGTGGTTTTTGGGAGTATAACAGGGAATTCGCTTACTCTGTGCTGCGACAACGAGCAGACTGGACGGTAAAGAAGCTGATTCTGAACCTGATTAGTGAGCTGGTGGGAGCACCAGCAGATAGCAACCTCGCAAGAGTGGTTGCGGAATTCATCTCCAGCCTAGATGAGATCCGGAAACAAGAAGCGGAGATACGACGACTCCAAGAGGAGAATGAGTCGTTGAAGACGGAATTGTTGCTCCTCAAGGAGGACATGGCCACCACTCGAGAGATGGCAGAGGCTACCCGGAAAGTAGCCGAGGACGTGAAGGCCACATTTGGAGCAACCGGAGAGGCCGTCACCAAGTCAAAGCTGTTTGACAAGGGAGTCCTCAAGGACAAGAAGATATCCGGAACCAGGTTGGTCCGGATCTTGATGGACTACTCCGAGAAGGTGGAGTTGGTGATGATGGAAGCGCGAGAAGCAGCAAACCGGATGGAGGAGAGCAGCTGAAAGCTGAACGGAGTGACGCTGTCACGGTCGTTCCATCTGTCCGACCTTTCAATGCCCGGGTCTTTTCCGAACGTGGGCATTCCAACGGAAGGAAAGGAGGGGACTCCCCAGTCGAAGAAGAGTGGGAGGAAACTCGCGCACACCATCAACTTGGATTCGTCACCGGATCTCCCAGAACGTGAAACCGGGGAGCGGAATCGGAACCTGACGGACGTCTTCGAGCAGCTTGGAACGGAACCGCCTAGAAGTCCCACACTGAACCCAGGGCAGGATCAAGGTATGGATCTGACCCCAGATCAGGGTGCGGATCAAGATCAGAGCGTGGACCAAGGCGAAGACCAAGTAATGGACGAAGGAACGGATCAAGGAGTAGATCGGGTCATGATAGGATAGTTAGGATTTTAGTTGTAAATATTTGTTAGTTAGGACCGGACCGGATTTGATCCGGTGTGTCTGGTCTGGATCGGATGTTCTCCGGTCTGGCCGGCTCGGCAGGGACCGAAAGTTCCGCGCGGACTTTTCGGGCCCCTTTTTGTTGACTTTTGAGTTTTAAAATGTGTATTAGTCAGTCTCTGCGAAGGAGGCTGAGAGTCTTTTCTCTTGAGTTTTTGTGTGTTTTCTATTAACTTCTTGTTGTACGTCTCTCCCGCACATGGCAGGGTTGTTTTGGTGAGGAGTTAGGAAAATGTATGCAGATTCTGGAGAGATTTCTCCCCTTAGTGTGTTTGTTTTGCTCTTATGTGCATGTGAGTGGGTATTCTAAGTGTTGGGAGCGGATTTTAGTGCCTCAGCACCTCTACAGTTCACGATTCCGGGCGAGAAAGCCGTTGTTAGGCTAGGCGGATAGAGAAGGAGTCCTTAGTCGCACTAGAACTCCTGGATAGGAAATCCGGTTGAGTGTCCGATCTCCCGTGAGGTCTTGCTGCCCTAGTTGGTAAACGGAAGGACTTTAGTTGATGTTGGAACGGACGAGTTCGCTTGTAACCACCTAACTCCGCACGGAGGGAACTTGGCATCAAGGTCGTTGTAGTATGAGAGGATCGTACGGGGGGTCTTTGTGTGACCTGCCAACCGGATCGCTGTCCGGGTGGCTGTGAGAGATCAAACCGGATCCGCGCTAGTGTAGGAAGTAGTGGATTAGAGAAGTGGGTCTTCAGCCACTATAAGTCACGGAAGGAGTGGCGGGCTTGCCACTCTCAAAAGCAAGCGGCGAACCCTCTGATGGTGAAACAGAGGCAAAACTAAACCGGAGTGGAGTGAGAGTACGTGTGAGCGGACCGGAACGAGTCGGTCCAAAGGAGTTACAAGATCTGAAGTTGAAGGATCCTGGGTTTTGGAAGGTTTACAGGACCGAATAGCTAGACAGACCGGAAGAAATACAGAGAGGTCTAGTCGTTGTTTTTGGTGTGTTGTTGTTTCCGGTTTTAGATCTAGGACCGGAAAGTAGAAATTGGATACTGGCTGAGCTTAAGTTGGGAATAGAGCTAGACACTTTACAGAATCTCGTGGGTTCGATCTTTAGAGTCATTTTGTTATGCTTTAGAGTGGTTTTGGGGAGTATAACAGGGAATTCACTTACTCTGTGCTGCGACAGCATCACTCGAGCATCTAAAATTTAATAGGAAAACGGCCTTGTCCAAAGTTAACTGCTCCTAGATCCATGACGGGAGACATTTATAGGAAATTTTCTTATGCCACGTATTTGGGGATGCCATGCATGCCTCAGGAGATGTTTCCAATTGGAGGCCACATGTGCCACTTGAACGAGGGCAGAGGCGTTGACTGCCGAAGAATTTGACCTCTTGAATTCAATTTCTGTTGCACTGTTGATTCTGTGGAGGGCATACTATGAGCCTCAAGAACAGTGTGTCAAATTTCATTTCCACAGAGGCATGTGATAAGATTGCATAGAAGACCGCTCCCACGCTTCTGATGCATGTCTTGCTTACGAAGTCCTTCACTATGAAAGGTGCTGTTCGACTGACTTGTATGTGGAAATGTCAACTTCTGTGCAGGAAAGAAAATAGAGTGTGATGGAGACGGTGGTGTTTTCAAATCTAAGGAGCATCTGTCTGCTAGGGAGGAAGTTGGTCGCTAGACCCAGAGACGACGTGTATGGGTGATAGCGCCGGAGAGAGAGTTTGATGACGACATTCACAAGCACAAGCTTGAAAAGGGAAAGCTGGTTATGCAGACGACATCGTCACTTGATGAGAAGCTGACAAATGAAAAGGAGGATGGAGGAAAGGGAGATTCGAGGAGGACAACATCAATGGATTCACGGGAGGAGCGTGACTTTGACAGCGACTTTGAGCATACACCTAAGGTAATTTTCTTGACGCACTTGTAGTAGAGAAAGAAGAAAGTGGCAGTCTTAGTTGTTGTCATAAATAGTGAATGAAATGAGGAAAGGAAACCGCGTTCCAGTGTAACAACGTATGCATGGACGGAGGAGGTTTACCTCATATGTGGCCGAGGTGATAGGGTCACGCGAATCACCTGCATTTACAGTGTATTGGGAGTCAATGCTGCAGAGAGGACATGACAGCGGACAAAGCTCATGACTCGTGAGTGTGAAGGGGCGGCAGAAAATATTCTCCGAACGTGACCACGGGAAGTTGAAGACAGATCATGGTTCGCACAAGGATGCAGTTGTAGCTATTGAAGAGGCAATCGACAGCAACGTTGACGCAGTTTAGGGCAAAGGACAAGATTTCCTCGTAGCCAGGTCGAAACGTCAGGGAGTGACAATTCGAACCCGTTGCCCAACGATGTCAAGTGCACAAAGAGGGAACGTTGCCAAGAAGTTAACGCCACCTTTTCCATTCGAGGAGTCATTGGTGCAAGATGACCTTGATCTTACAGGAGTGAGACGTGGCAGAGAGTCCTCTGCATATTCCACAGAAGATGACGATTTTGAAGAGCCCTACGTGTTGAATTGTGGCAACAACAAATTGTCTGAGAAGCGACCACTAACGGAGTCTGAAGCAAGAGCTAATCGAAAGAGGAAGAAAGTGCAAAGAGATGCTCGAGTTCGAAAACGAGAGGCGAAAGGGGAGAAGCCGTACTACATAATGGTAAATAGATGAGGAGAAGCTTATGGTGATGGTTTGACGGTGTGGAGAGCGGAGGTCAACAAACTTTGCTGTGCCTTGGATCCATCAATTCGTGATGTGAGACAGCAGCCGCACAACCAAATCCAAATTCTGAAGAGGCGACTAACAGATAAGTTTGAGTATAGTGCCAAAATATCTGATAAGTACCTCTTACCTATTGTAGGTCACCAAGTGTCCTCGCGGAGGAACGCCTTGATCAACAAAATCAGGGCGGGTAAGCCCTCTCCTTCGGGATTGAACCCGGACATATGGAACAGATTGAAACGAATATTTGAGAGCTCAAATTTCATAAGAAAATCTGCCGCAATGCGCTATGCGAAAACGTGCAGGCAAAATCTTGGAAGGACAGGTCCAGGTGGAGAAATTGGGGTACGAGATGCATTGAAGACGGAATTGCATAGGTCTCCAGATCCTGATGAGGTTCAAGTGAAGATGTCACGAGATAAGGGATACGGGGGCAAGAAGAGGAAGAGCAGTGAATTGTTAACCCAAGAGGGAAAGACTGCACTGAGTTGGGGATCTGAGAAGGAAGACGATGACAAGGTATGTGAGTCGTCGAAGGACTTAGATATGCAAGATGTGGGCGGCGCTTCTGGCAGACGCACTGGGAAAACCCGAGAAGACAGCTAGAAAGAGATATCAGTGGAAGCAGTGGAGCTTTTAAAAAAATTGCAAGGTGAGCTACAGTATTTGAAGGCAAGGATCAACACTTGTATTCCTCAGCCGGATTTGTGCATTGGGAAAGCGGTAGTGCAATCTACGGCAGTGACAGCACCGGGTTCCTCATTTCAAGCAGTGGAGGAGCAAGTAAGTATTATTCTATAAGTCGGTGTCAAAGTTGCTCAAGATTAGACCCTCACTTCGTCAGTTACAGCGTAGCACGTCATGAAGGAGGTAGAGCGCGATTCGGTTCAGCCCTTCTAGCCACAGAAAACACGGATGTTAAGACTTCAGGGACTGCAAACTGCATCCTTGTGCCGTTGTGCAACGCAAGAAAAACTTTCTGTCGCTTTTTTTTTAAAATTGGCTGTAGTGTGCATTATGAGGGCATTGTGAAGTCCTGTACACAAAAAGGAAAGACACTTGCTGACGTAAGTTTTCTTATGCAAGTGCAACATTGCCACAGGGAAGACAATCAAATTTGTAGTGGTCAAATAAGTAAGTCCCTTGAATTTTGTGATGTTGTCATGAGGAGCGTAGGACAAGATTTTGATATTTTTTGGCCGATGTTTACCACAGTAACAAAAATCAAGACGCATGTCATGTGTTCCTGTAGGGAGAAGCATGTCGCTTTGCCTTGAATTCCCTTCCACAATGGTCGGGTACAAGTCTTTCCTTATTGGTAATGAGCACTCACAAAGAAGGTAAGGTGGGATTGTAATGAGCAAGCGATAGCTCAGGTAGTCACTTGTAGAAGTTGCATATGTGCAGGGTCATCGCAAATGTGAGACGCCTACATCCTTGTTCGAGGAGATTGGCAATGCTTAGAAAGTAAACCGGAAAATATGTCTACCTTCAAAACAAAGGGATTGAAAGAAAAGGAGGGGGCCTGGGAAGTGCGGTGGAAGGTGGATTGGAAATTCTGAAGAAATCGGAGGACATGGAAATGGTGAAGGCCATCTCCATGGAAGAAGGTTGTTCCAGACGTGAATTGACCCATGTAGATAACACATGTAAATCAATGAAGGAGGTAAACGAGTGCAACACTTGGGCACAGTCGGTCCTGTCGCTTGTGTGCAAATGTTGTATAGCTTGTCCATTTTATAAGGCAAGGATAGAATGTAGACAGCAAAAGGAGTGTTGGTAGTGGAGACCGTGGAGGTCATGGGGATGTGCCACTGGAAGCCTCTGCACTGTATGTCTCGCATTCTCTTGTACTGAAGAATGGCTATTCCGGAAAGCGTGGTTGACGTATCCTCTCGGGTGACTAGTATTTGGACAGAAGTTTCTGCGCCCTTCATGTGCATTGGAGGATTGTGAGGAATTGGCGACAGTGGTGTTAGAGGGAAGGGACGGTCCATATTGCAGTCATGGAGAAAATCTTCTTAGACACTGTGGAGTTAATCATTGTTTGTTTCTTTTTGAAGTGAAAGAGCACGTCTCAAACCGTGACGTTTGGAAATTATCACTGATAGCGTGTATGTTTTTGGCACCGAATCCATGTATGCACATGAGTTTTGAGAGGAAGCGAGGAAGTTCAAATGGAACATGACAATGGACACAGGGTTTCTCGTCAATGAGGGATGTAAAGAACTCAGGGAATATAATTCAGCACAAATTCTTTGAATCCACCGACCAGTTGCATGGTGCATGGCCATCACAGGGATAAACTACTTGTCAAAGAAGCATTCGGCAGGCCAATAATTGAATGCAATAATTGGCCAGTACGTTCACATTTCAGTGGTCAGCAATTTCCAAAAGCGGAGAACAATAAACAGATATGAAAAAATTATTAATAAATGGGAATTTGAAGTCACGGTGGAGGTCACAACTGTCCAGCACCAATTGAATAGGAGTGGGTGGAAGTGGACAAAGAGGCCCTTGCTTCACGAGCCACGAATCCAGATTCCATTGGCCCACATGCATGTGCCGCAGTGGCTTAAATTGCCCGGCAAATAGGCGTCCGTCAGACTTTAACCAACACGGAATCAACAAAGACATGTACAAAGGAAATCCGAACCAACTGTTCCGAACCAACATAAGCATCCAACACAATTTTTGTACATTTTTTGTACATACGGATTCCATTTCTCTTGTAGTGGGTATTTGCCTCTATCTCAGCCTTTTCTTCGTATGTCGCTTTAAAAGTCATCCCATCTACCATTCTCTTCTCTTTTTCTTGAGTTTTTTGAGAACAAACTTCTTCTTCCAAGCTCTTCACCTCCTTTAATTCATTCTCCACCATATCTTGACATTCTATGGGACACTCATTCTTGGCAACATCATTTTCTTTTCACAATTTATTATCTTGTCACCCTCTCCATCAATCATGTAAACAATTGCACATTTACAAGTATTTGCTTCCACTTCAATTTGTTCTCCACATGACGCCTTAGAGTTCATCCCTTCCACCATTTCTTTTCTCTTTTCTTGAGTTTGTGTGGAGTGGGCTTCTTTCTTCGAGCTCTTCACCTCCTCTAACTCATTTTCCACCATATCTTGACATTCCATGGGACTCTCAATCTTGGCAACATCATTTTTCTTGCCAATTGCACAAGCTTCAGCAAACATATGCAAAGTTCTTGCACCATCTAATGGTTGATCTCCTTGTGACCTCTTCAATTTGCTCATTTCTACTCTCAAATCTCGAATACCTTTGATAAGCTCATCAAGAGTACCTTCATCAATTGTCTTGACGTTCCTTGAAGTTGAAGGTGAAGATGTAGGGGCAATTGATACTTTAGGAGCTCTTGCAACTGGCACAGGTATTGCATCTATCCATACAGCCATACAATTGGATCTCATCCTCCGTTGCTTTGCCACTAAAGTAACCATCTCCTCCACCCTCCTCCAGTCATTAATAAAGCCTCTTTCTGTAGTTTGATCTCCAAGAAGCAACAAAAGCCTATCCTCTAATCACTATAACAAAACATGGTAAAAAAGAACCGCACTCAAAATCGAGTGCGGTTCTTTTTGCCACCGTTCTGCGCAGTCCCAAAATGACTGCAGAATCTTCATTTTGTATTTCTGACCTCAATATTTTGAATTTTGGGGCGTGTAATATACCATAAGAAAGTTATTTTCAAGACCTTTTCAATGGTATATTACACGCCCCAAAATTCGAAAAATTGAGGTCAAAAATCGAAAAATAAGATTCTGCAGTCGTTTTTGGACTGCGCAGAACGGTGGCAAAAAGAACCGCACTCGATTTTGAGTGCGGTTCTTTTTTACCATGTTTTGTTATAGTGAATGCATCGTCAATTGCTTGCAAAAACAGTTCCGCCTTTCTAGTTTCAAAAAGGCGTCTCTCTACCGATGGCAATAGATTATATTTCATTTTAAACTCCCGCAACAACTCATTTGGGCGCATATCATTTCTAGGTCGTTGCTCTATCCAATCAAGAAATGATCTCTTAGTTATTCTTTCTGTATCCTTGTGAGCTCCCAATTTGTCACTTGGGACTCATAGTCTTTTTTTTTTTAGATTGTGCAATTTATGTCGTAATTATACACAAAAAGCCCTAAAAAGAGTGTAAAACTAGAATGGACATGTTACATACCAATATGCCCTTTGGTCCTAAATAGCCTTTTCTCCTTAGAATAGTCCTAAAACCCACTTGTAAATAGGTTGGAGCCATAGAAGTAGTGGGAACTAGAAGATTTGAGGGTTCTTACCCAAAATAGCCTAAAATCACTATGCAAGTGACCAAGCTGGGCTAAATTGGTCTGAGGGAAGTCTAGGGAGATTCTTAGGTAGATTCCCCAAGAGAGGTTGCAGTTTCCCCATCCCATCGACGAATAGTAGAAACCCCAATTGTTGGCTTGCAGGTGTCACTTTCACAAGACAGGCCAGTGGAGGAATCTACGGTCACCGGATTGTGATCTTGGGTCTAAACCATACCGGGAAGTCAAAAGTGAAATCCATGTGCCAAGATTCCCCCATATGCGGAAGATTCCCTGACTGCCAGTAAACCAACGGAGGTATCCTTTTGTCCTCCGTATCAAGACATGCAAGATCAAGATGTGACCTTGAAAATCTCTTGGGAAACCCCATGAGAGGTTCCCCAAGAAGTTTTGGAATTTTCTGGATTGAAGAAATACTCCTCCCGGACGGTCAACCGCCTAAAACCACGATGGGAAATTCACAATAATTACCTAGGTAGCGGTAAAATCTCACTAAAAATTAGGATAGTTTCTTTTATGCTAATAACGCGCCCCGACGAGTTTCGTGGTGTTTTGATAGCGGGAGACGGCCGAATCACCGACATTCCTTCGAATTATCCACGTGGCGGGATTTACGTGGAGTTGACCGGCGTCCCAGGAGCACACGAAGTCGAAACGAAGTCAACGAAGGGCCTTTTCTTATTCCCTAAGACCTCCCAAACCACCCTGGCTAGTCACCTTTGGCAGAAAAGGTAACCTCCAAAAAGTAGATTTTTACCTCTTTTATTGACTCTAGTTGGCGATAGTTTACAGTGGGATTTTGGGGTTGGAATAGGGGGTAGAGGGATTCCAGGACTAAAAATGACCTTTTGAAGCCAATGGCGCAATCGGTTTTCGATTTGGAGTTAATCTCCAATAGTTAGAGTGTTGGACCAGAGTAAAACCCAAACTACGTGAAAATCTTAAAAGATAAGGATGAAAATCCAAGTTGATAGGGTTACCTAGGTTAAAAGAGGGGAGGTGAGGGCCTTGGGAAACCTATAAAAGGGCCCTCATTTCTCTCTAAAACCACCCCCCATTCATGTTTTGGGTCCGTGGATCCAACTTATGTTGGATTTTTTGGCGATTTTAGCCAAAGGCACTTCCACGGTGTTTTGAGCACGTGGTGCTCCGTTGTTGTTCTATTTTCAGCTTTTGAAGGTCTTGGGGGTCCTTCTTCCTTTGTGTCTATGAGTTTTGAGTAGTCTTGGGTATTATTTGGCTTATTTCTGGGTCACTTGGGTCGCTAACTTGTCAGTTAAAGTCCTTTGCTTGAAGTGCTAGCTTGCTTGGGAGTTCTTTGAGTTTTGTCCTAATCCTAAAGCTTCCCCCTCCGCGCCTTGGCTTTGCCGCCCACCGGGGGGTCTTTAGCGTTTAAAGATTGTGTTGTCCAACCCACGTGTTCGTATTAACCTCCGAGTGTTTCTCCCTTAGTGGGGGACCTCTTTTGCTCTCTCTAAGGACCCGTGGTGTGTGGTCCTCCCCCCGTACGGCGGAGTTGTGGGCCCCCCTAGGGTCGTGACGTTCTAACGGGTTGGGTCCTTCTTTGAAGTTGGTTGTTGACGTGTGGCTTCCCCCTTAGATGGCGAAGCTTTGATTCCACTGATACCTAAATCTCAGAAGAAGTGTTAAAAATCCGGTTAGACGGCGAAGCTTTGAACTACCTCGTGTTCTCAAAGTCTTAGAGTTGGTGTTAAAACCAACTCAACAGCGAAGCTTTGACCCCCCGGAAGTTACGTACAAGGTTTAGTTTCCAAAACCTCTTGGAACTAATTCAAGGTTTAGCCTCCAAAATCCCCCTACGGGCTTAGATCGAGTCACTTGTGATCCAGTTTAACTTTGCCTTGTGGGGAGCCCGGCTAGCACGCCTGGGCCCTCCCTAAAATCCCAGCCAGCCAAGCCCCAGCCAGCCAGGCCTCCGCAGCGCCAGATATCGCAGCAGCCGGGTACCGCAGCCCCGGGTACTGCAGCAGCCGGGCCACCGCAGCAGCCGGGTACCGCAGCGCTGGACTACCGCAGCAGCTAGCCACCGCAGCGGCCGAGTACCGCAGGTCGGGTACCGCAGCAACCAGCCACCGCAGCACCCGTACCGCAGCAGCCAGCCACCACAGCGCCAGGCTCCGCAGCAGCCAGGCCGTGGCCAAAATTTTGGTCTTCTCGTTCTTTCTTTTTTTTGTCCGTGTTTTTTGGCAATCTAGGCTCTAGGGAAGGAAGAAAAAACAAAAACAAGTGACAAAGAAAGAGGGGAGTCAAGGCCAAAATCTGAATAGTAGAAGTAGAAATTAGCATAGAAGAAGTAGAAATTAGCATAGAAGAAGTAGAAATTAGCATAGTAGAAGTAGAAATTAGCCTAGTAGAAGTAGAAATTAGCAAAGTAGAAGGATGGAAGCAAAATAGTAGAGGTAAGGGTTGGGCAAACGGACGTGTAAACTAAGATCTTGTAGGGTTAGGGAAGAACTCGTGTTAAAGCACCAAGTAACCTGCAAACTCATACAATCACTCCACGCACAACTCACCCAAGCTCTCCACACACTATAACCAAAAACCTTGAGCATTACGAACAAGGAGGAAGATGAAATAGGAGAGAAGCATGCTAGTGGATGGATTAGGGGAAATCTCAACTAACAAATTTGGGCCATTGGGAGAGTAAGCGTAAGAGTACAAAAGAGCGTGCCCTTGGGCGTAAGAGAAAGGTCAACCGCGTAAGCATTTGGGAAGGCCAAGGTGTAAGAGGTGTAAGAACAAAGTCAACGCGTAAGAACTTTGGAAGACAAGTTGGTTGGTGTAAGAAGAAGTGGAAAGAAGGAGAAGAAAGAAAACCCACCGCATCTACCACTTCGTTCTCAAATCTTCCCCGATTCAAAAATCACTCAAGGAGCCAAGAATCCAAGAGGAAGGGACATGGCCAAGGGGGGGAACCTCGACCGTTTGATCCAAGACCTCCAATATGAGGTGGGCCCCTAAAAACCCCACTCTTCCGTGTTTAACTTTGTTTTATCAAGATAATTAGAAAGAGGCCGAGAGCTAGAGTAGGGAAGAACCAAAGTCAGGGTTAAACTAAGCTTAGAACATTGTATTAGAAGTTCCCGGGATTCCAGAAAGTCATCATTCATCCAAATCCGAGCTAAAACGAAGGAGTTATGGGCGGATGAAGTTAGGGAGTCATGTTGGATGAAACTTAGCAAAATTCATCCAAGAGGAACAAGGAATAGTATTTGAAAAGATAAAGTGATTAGAAACCCAACCGTGAAATTAGAAGTTAGTTTTGGAATTAGAGCTAGCCGTAATTAGCGGATGAAGTTTGAAGGACCAATTAGCGGTCAAACTTCATCCATGGATAACTTTTGATAGGAAAACCCAAATCTAATGTGATTAGTCAAAATAGGAAGCTACAATCAAGATCTCCTCGGAACAAGTCTTAAGTTCTACGATTAGTACATTGGTAACCACACTTAAGATCCTTAAGTAAGATTAGAAGGCGGATTAGGGGCTTTTAAGATTAAGGTTAGATTAAGTATAGATTTAGAACATCTTAGAACAAGTTTAGGGTAACCCAAAACTAAACCCAGCTTAAGGAAATACCTAAACCCCAAGCAATTAAGAAGGGATGAAATCCGGAACAAGTAATGGATGAACCCTAGAGGATTTCATCCATCTGAGTCGAAACTTGGTGATTAGGTTAAACTTAGGGGATCAAGCTCATAGCCCAAATCCCAAGTCAAATCAAAATTCGTAATCCATAGAAAAGCATGGATGAAGTTTGAGGAACCGAGTAGCGGTCAAACTTCATCCTTCCATAACTTCCTCTAGGAGAGTCCAAATCAAACAAGCTTTATACTTTTAGAAATGGCATAAGGTACTCTTTCATCTAGAATAGATAAGTTTAGACTAGAATTCACTCCTCTCCCAAACCACTAAGCCTTCGTAGGCTTTGATCCAGACTTAGTAATCATAGCAATTCCAATTAGGGTTTCGTTTTGTTTTCTTCATTATCCAAATTAACGAGTCTTAGGAGCATAGAAAAGATCCATTGCTTGGAAGGCACAATGGATTGGCGCTAGACACCCATAGATCGAGTTAGAACGGTTAATTACCGAGAGCCTGGTTGTGCTCGCTTCTTTACCAAGGGTGGGTAAACAAGCGCTCACAATCCTCATCAAAGTATTCATCCCTCAACCTTTCCTCAAATCTCGCCCACAAGGTCATATCATCCCGAATTTCTCGCACCCTCTTACGAATTTCAGGTACCACTGCCAAGTCGAAAGTTTGCATCATTTGAGCTCTAGGTACTTGATGCACTTCCATTTCACAAACATAAGTCTTCAAGAAGTTTGTAATATTCTTCCCTTCAAATCTCCCTATCTTGTCAACAACACCTTTAAGAACTTTAGTAGCCCCTTGGCCACCTGGATGTGCTCTATGCCGCTCCATAAACATTGCCAAGGCCCCAAGTATGGCCTCCATGTTGGCTTGGGCTCCAGTAGAAGCCCCTTCAATGCCTTCCATTGTCCTTAACAAAAAACTAGCCGCCCCGAAGCTCTTTCAGTGGAAGCACCAAATGTCGAGTAGAGAGAGTTTGCCTCGAAAAATCACGGGGATCCTAGCTGCAATCAGAATTTGTCCAGAATATGAAGGATCTTTAAAACAAATGAAATGAAATTATCCCAACAAGTTTAAAACATATGAGACGTGTATGACAAAATGTTAACAAACAACAATATAATAAAATAATATTTTATATTATATAAAATTATATCTCCAAATATGAATATATCATATTCTATTTAACACGCTAACTAACTTTCTATATACTCCCTTTTTTAAAATGAAAGAAAATCCCCTTCTTATACTCCCCCTTCTCTTCCAAAAACAGAAAAGTTGAACTTAAAATAAAACTAAAACTAACACCCATTGGCCACTATTATAAATAGAAGTTTAACTAAAAGGTAAAATTACCTTTTATTTTCTACAAAAATAAAAATAGAAGAATGCTTCTCAATACAAACCTAAATGAATTAAGATCTAACATGTATTTTTACATACTATAAGCATTTGCTATGCGACACCAGGTTGCAATTGCCCTACTAAAAGCTTGTGTTTCTCCCAACCACCCTTCACCACTCAAAATTGGACCTAGATCTACTCTCTTTGTTACTAGTTTTAAGAATCCTAAAAATGGACCTTCTAATACATCTCATTTATTAGAGAACCAATTTGAAGGTGAATTCATTGCAAACAAAAAGAATATCTAGGAAAATTGAAGACCCACTAAATCCTCATTCAACTCAAAATTGGCATGCTAGAGTTCCTCCAACACTTGACATCTAATGAAAGTCGATGTAGTAAATGACATCTTTAAAACCAACTCCAGTGACACAATCTTCAACCTCTTTCAATCAACAGATTGCATCTTTATAAATAATATGAGGCTTTCCAATTGAAAAAAGATAAAACATTAAAATCCTTTAAAATCTCAAATGCTTGAAATCATCAAATCCTAACAACTACAAACATAACATGTTGCCAATAGCAATTAAAATCTCCTTCAATTCTTTGGATTTTTTTCAAATTCAACACAATAAGTACTGCAAATGATTAAAGCTACCAAAATACGTTCTTCAAATTCTAGAGGCTATTTAAGTAAAGCTCTATCAAATATAAAACAACTATCACTATGACCACAAAATAATCAATCCAGAGTAAATCCTCAAAATCAATAATCTTTAAATCTGTGAGATTTTCAACACTTGCAACCATCACCTTCACCTTGAGTTCATTCAACCTTCAAGCCTTGATGTTGCAAATATACCAAATTCAAAATCACAATTTGGCAAGCTATACCTCAACTAATGTACGATTTCCCTTGAAAGTCAATGTAGTAAGTGATGTCAAGGATTTAAGCTTTGAATCATCAATCTTCAACTACCAACTACTTAAAATCGTTCAACCACAACTTCTCTAGTGGTGCCAAATTTCCCAATCTATGGGGCATATTCTAAAAGGCCTCACATCTCTAAAGCTTAAAATCTTCATAATTTGCGATTTCCAAGTGATGCTTGTCCCACTGTCAACTTCTTGCAACTTTCAAAGCAAGGTCACTCCAAACAAGACATGTTGCCAAAGAATAGCGAAATGTCTTCAAAGTGTTCACATCCCTTGACATCCCATCTAGTAAGAGATGTCAATGATTCCATCTCCATAACAACAATCTTCAACTACTTGCAATCATTCAAATACAACTCTTCTAGCAATGTCAACTTTTCCAATCCATGGGGCATGTTTTCCAATGCTTCACAGCCTTCAAAGTTTAGAATCTTCAAAGCCTTGAGATTTTGAAACGATGCATGCCCCACTCTCATTCTTTTGCAACCTTCAAAGCCAAGCATTTGCAAAGATGTCATGTTGGCAATGGCTGGCGGAACTTCTTCCAATTGTTCACATCCCTTGAAATTTAATGCAGTAAGTGATGTCAAGGATTCAAGCTCCGAATCATCAATCTGCAAGTGCTTGCAATCATTCAACCAAAGCTCTTCTAGTGATGCTAACTTTCCCAATCGATGGGGCACGTTTTCCAATGCCTCACATCCTTCAAAGTCTAGAATCTTCAAAGCCTTGAGATTTTGAAACGATGCATGCCCCACTCTCATTCTTTTGCAACCTTCAAAGCTAAGCATTTGCAAACATGTCATGTTGGCAATGGCTGGTGGAATTTCTTCCAATTGTTCACATCCCTTGAAATTTAATGCAGTAAGGGATGTCAAGGATTCAAGCTCCAAATCATCAATCTTCAATTGCCTACAATCATTCAAACACAGCTCTTCTAGTGATGCCAACTTTCCCAATCCATGGGGCATGTTCTCCAACGCCAGGCATCCTATAGGGTGAAAGCACACTACGCCCCCCTAAAAAGTACGTCATATAAGTACTTTGGGGGGATGTATTTATATAAAAGTACTTTTTAAGAATAAACAAGAATTTTGTTTTGGCTTTTTATTTGATACTAGTTGTAAGTAATGTTGTAGAGAAGGTATTCTACCACATTCTAATCCAATCCAGTGTTTCAACCATCCTCTACTAAGTACTTTACCGACAAAAAAAGTACGTCATATTTGCAAAAAAAGTACAAAGTACTTTGTAGAGGCCAAATGAACAATTGAAAAGGCACAATAATTTGCGCAATGGTAGAGTATTTACTATGCAAGGGATTCTTGGTGATAGTAAAACCATAATTGCAATATCTATTGGAATTTGGAAGTCAGATGGGTACTATCTTCTGCGGAGGAAAAAAGACGAAAAAAACATTATTTTGGTTGATATTTTGATGAATAAAGCACCACATATGCATATTGTAGGATGGCTAGTGCTTAAATCTCCAAAATCCTGAATATTTTTATGACTTTTTTTTTGCCTCTATTTGTGAAAAAGTACTTATGGTACATTTAGTTTTAAACTTTCAACATTATCTCCATTTATTGTTTTCAAATTTCATTAATCCTAGTCTCCAAGTATGTTAATTTGTATAGGTAGGATTCTACAATCATCGACTTAAAGTTTCCTCATGTCATAATGTTTTTTCCACTAAAGTACTTCCAGTACTTTGAGCAATAAATGTATACTCAAAAGTACTCCTGATTTTTGCCTAAACTGTACCTAGTGTAGTGTACTTTCACCCTATAAAGATTAGATTCTTCAAAGCCTTGAGATTTTCAAACAATGCATGTCCACTCTCATTCTTTTGCAACCTTCAAAGCCAAGCTTTTCCAAACATGTCATGTAGGCAATGGCTGGCGGAATTTCTTCCAATTGTTCACATCCCTTGAAATCCAATGTAATAAGTGATGTCAAGGATTCAAGCTCCGAATCATCAATCTTCAAGTGCTTGCAATCCTTCAACCAAAGCATCTCTAGTGATGCCAACTTTTCCAATCCGCAGGGCACGTTTTCCAATGCCTCGCATCCTTCAAAGTTTAGATTCTTCAAATCCTTGAGATTTTCAAACAACGCATGCCCCACTTTCATTCTTTTGCAACCTTCAAAGCCAAGCTCTTGCAAACATGTCATGATTGTTGGCAATGGCTGGTGGAATTTCTTCCAATTGTTCACATCCCTTGAAATTTAATGTAGTAAGTAATGTCTAGGATTCAAGCTCCGAATCATCAATCTTCAAATGCTTGCAATCCTTCAAACAAAAGACCTCTAGTGATGCCAACTTCCCCAATCGCTGGGGCACGTTTTCCAATGCCTTGCATCCTGCAAAGTTTAGAATCTTCAAAGCCTTGAGATTTTCAAACGATGCATGCCCCACTCTCATTCTTTTGCAACCTTCAAAGCCAAGCTTTTGCAAACGGGTGGAAGTCCACTAATAGGAGCCAAGTTGGGCGTAACAAGTCCTTATTTTGGTTGAAATTTGTAATTTGAAGTGACACAATTTCTAATTTTTTTTTAAATTTTGCACAAGGACATTGAAACAATCTACATGTGCCTTGTCCGAAAAAATGGTGATGTTCGGAAATTTTTTCAAATGGATTACCAACAAATATTACATGTAACCAGCCCTTTTTGTCCTTACTTGCTACGAATAATTGGATGAATGTTCTGTGAAATGGATGGATAGTTTAGGATGACAGATGCTGTCCTCTCTTGAGGCTGACGGCAGGGTTTATTGTTTGCAGAGTAGTACGATCTCCGATGAAGGATTTGATCCTCTCATTGTGTCCTTGATTGTTATGTTTTGAATGTTGCCACTTGGATTAGGGCTTCGGAAATGTTCCCTTGTGCAGCTTGGTGAACGTTGCAGCGATCAGTTTGATTCAATGTCGGCGCTTTGAGCTTGGCGAACGTTACGACTTTCAGGAAGGTGTACGTTGCTTTAGGGTTTGAGTGCGGAGGGTTTCAGTTGTTTACCAATTTCACTTTCTCAGTCAAGAAATGAGCGCTGTGAATCCGTTGAGCATGAATAGTACTATCTCCGACGTTGTGTATGGTGGCCCTAGTTCAAGGCGTCTTGATGCTCTGTGGCAACGAGTTAGCAAGGCGGTGTGGAATACTTTGAAGCGCATTGGTGATGATGAGGGAGAGATTGAAAGTGAGGAAATATTTTTGACGCCGCCTGGTGTGAGCTCCCAATTTGTCACTTGGGACTCGTAGAATTATTTTTTTTGAAATTTGCAATTTAAAGTTGATAAAAGTATAGAAAAACCCATAAAAAGAGTGTAGAACCGAAATAAGGTTGTGTCATACCCATTATAGTATTTGGTCTAGATTGGTGTTTTTTACTTAGAATCCCCCAAACCTTGCCTAAAAATAGTATAGAAATAACGAAAAGGTTAGATTGGAAGATTCGAGTCACACAGCCCCAAAAGGGCTAAATCCCACCATGAATGTGGCGATTCATGGCTAGATCGGTCCGAGGGATCCACAGCGAGGCCACTAGATCGGGTCCTAGAGTTAGATTTAGAATTCCCCATTAGATCGACGAATTCCCAAAATCCCGATTGTTAGCATGCAGGAATCACTCACGCAAGATCGGGCCGTGGAGGAATCTACAGCCCAAAGATGGTGTTCTAGGGTGAATCCCATGCTAGGAGTCCAACGGCGAAATCGGTTCGCCAAGATTCCTCCACCTGCAGAAGATTCCCGCACCGTCACTCATTCTAGGAGATGTCCAGTTTAAATCTCCATTGACCAATCGTGCCAGGTACGGAAACACACCCGCACGTCTTTCATGCGACTCCCTGAGAGGTCACGTGAAAAATCCCGACATCTTCCGACTTGCAGAAGAACCTTTTCCGAGTGGTCAATCCTCCTAACCTCCAACAGGAATTTCATGGAAATTACCCAGGTTACAATAAAATCTCACTAAAAATTAGACTAGCTTGTTTTATGTTAATAATGCGCTCCGTGAAGTTTCACGACATTCCGATAGTGGCAAGTACCCGAACCGGAGAGATTCCTCGGGAATTAACCACGCGGCGGGGTCCCCGCCACGTTGACCGGCATTCCGGGACCATACGATGCCGAAACGAAGTCAACCAAAAGTCCTTCCCGACTCTCTCGCACCTACCGGAGACCCTAGGCTATTCACATTTCTCAAAATAGGAGACCCCCAAGATCTAGGATTTTACCACGATTTGGTTTTTAAACTAAATTAGCCTACGATGGGTTTTTGGCCTCGGTACGGGGGATGATGGGATGGAGGACTAAACACGGCGTTCTGGATCCAACGGCGCAATCCGTTCGGCGATTGGAGCTAATCTCCAAAAGTTAGGATGTTGGTCCAGCATAGATGGTAGAAGTAGAAATTTAGGATGTAGGATGAAAATCTTTGAGGATGAGGATGAAAATCCCCGTTGATAAGGTTACCTTAGAACTCTAGAGGGAGGGGTGAGCACTTGGAAACCTATATAAGGGCCCCATTTCTCTCTCTAGAAGACCCCCAATTCTTGTTTTGGGTCCGTGGATCCAAGTTATTTTGGATATTTTGGCGTTTGAAGCCAAAATTCTCTACGGTGTTTTCGGAGCACTTTTGGCTCCATTGTTGCTTATTTTCAAGCTTTGAAGGTCCTTGGGGGTCCTTCTACCTTGCTTTGTGTACTCTTTTGTGAAGTTGTTGGCATCTTATTGTAAATGGAGAGCCTCTCTCTCCCTCTTGTACGTGTTGCGGTCTAACTGGTGAAGTTTGAGGTTCTTTTTCTTGTATCTTGCACTAATCCTAAAGTTACCCCCCACCGTACCTTGGCAATGCCGCTTTGGGGGGCCTTTAGCGTGTGAGCTTTGTGTTGCCACGTGGTCTAACTTGTGTTTTTTTTTCCCTTTGTGTTTTTTCTTACACCCTCTTTTAACCTTCTCTTTGTTGAGTGGACCCCCCTCCGGGACGACAAAACTTTGAACCTCCTTTGTGCATGTTTTTTAAAGTTATCCCAAACCCTCTTCTAATCTTCTCCTTGTTGAGTGGACCCCCCTCCGGGACGGCGAAGCTTTGAACCTATGTGTGTTTTTTTCTTTAAAAGTTTGGTTGTTTTCCCTCTTCTAAAGTCTCTCTCATTGTGTGGACCGCCCTTGGAAACGGCGAAGCTTTGAACTAGTGACAAGTTGAAGTCCTAAAACATGTGTTAAAAGTGTAGACGGCGAAGCCTTGAACCCCCGAAGTGTCAAAGAAGTCCTAAAGTTGGTGTTAAAACCAACTTAACGGCGAAGCTTTGCACTTCCCCCGTGTTTAGTTCCAAAGTCTAGTTTCCAAGACCTTTGTGGAAACCTCCAGAGTTTAGCTTCCAAGATATTAGAGTCTAGCATGAAGTAGGAAGTGGTGGGCCAAGTTTAGCTACCTAGCCTTGGTATACGTGGTTTGCTAAGCCGAGTGTCTTGGTTCACAACTTCGGGCCTAACCCCCGGACGGCGAAGCCTTGACTCTAGCACTAATTTTTTCCAAAACTCCAATTTTTATTTGCTAAGTGGGTTCCCCTGAGGGAACCCGTTGAGGTGATTAAAAATTTTGTGGTGCCAGCGGACCAGCCAGCCCAGCAACCAGCCAGCCCAGCAGAACCGGGAGCCCAGCGGCAGTAACGGGAGCCCAGCCGGCAGTACCGGAGAGCCCAGCGGCAGTAACGGAGCCCAGCCACAGCGGTACAAGGCCGGTACCCGAGGCCGGTACACTGCCTGTCCAGCACCCAACCTAGGGCCGGTTTTGCGATTTGGTAGACTGACCATGACTCACATACCTCATGGTTGATTTCAGACCGCAAACGGAATGATGCCCTGCAGGGCCCCAACTTTGGTTTTTGTTTGAAAAAACTCTCCACTAATCAGGACCTAGTTTAGAAAATTAGTTATAGATCTAGTTAGGAAATCAGTGATAGATCTAGTTTAGGAAATTAGTGATAACTCTAGCTTAGGAAACCAGTGATAGTTCTAGTTTAGGAAATCAGAGATAGAGTTAGTTTAGAACCAGTTAAACCCAGTGGGGATCCAAGGCCAAAAATTCCAAAACTTCCAAGCTGCGACTAAAGAACAAAGGGAAGGGAAGGAAGAGAGTCAACACCTTACATCACTCCTACACACATAATTGTACCCTCCACGTCACACCTGCACGCACACTTGAAACCTCCATTCTAACCAACCAAATGTACACATGAACAATGGAGGGAGATTAGAAAGAAGGAGATGAAGTAGAGAACAAAAAGGAGAGAGACGATAAATAGTGACCTAGGTCTAAGCCTAGGTAGACTTAGGGAGGAAAATCTTGAGAATTTGTGGTGACCGTTGGGAAGAGGATTAGGATGACACAAAGGCAAATTGTGTAAGAGGGTAGGAAGAACATTTAAACCCTTCTCGTAGTTTGAAACCATAGTGTAAGACTCATAAAAGCTTAGGTAGAATAGTGCTAGTGTAGAAGAGAGGGGAAGAAAGAAAAGAAAGGAGGAAGGGAAAGAGGGAGTTTAGATCATCAAAAATTGTAACATTTTCTCAATAAGCGGTGAGCTTGAAAAAAGTTGAAAACAAAGCCAAAGACTACCATGGAGCGTGAAGATGTACACGTGGACGTGGACGAAGTCATTTCCGACACCGGTAGTGAAGAGGTGAGTTTTTGATTTAATCTTTGATGTTTTTCCCTAATTAGCATTTATTTTCCTAATCTGCCCTTAGAGCGTGATTAGCATCCGAGATTAGTGTAGATTAGAAGTTTAGATTCAAAAGTTGATAGATTAGGAATAGAGGTTTCCAAAAACAGCTTATAATTAAGATTTGACCGTAAACTGACCGCGTTAGGCTAAATTAAGCGATAGGGGGTAGGACGGAGGAATTTTAATTAAATTTGATCCACAAGGAACAATGGACGGAAATTAGGATTAGATTAGAAGGAGAATTTAGGATAAAAATTAAAGATCAATTAACAGTTAAAAACCTAGAATTAGATTAAGATTTTAATTAGGAAAGTTAAAATTCAAAAGTCGAAAGTTGGAGTCAACTTTGGGAAGTAAAAAGTAGAGTAGGAAATAGAAGTCAAAAGTAGAATCCACTTAGGAAGTAGGTTGTTGAGTTAGGAATAGAGTTAAAATTAGAAGTCAAAACCCTAGAGTTAAAAGTGGGAATTAAATTTAGGAGGGTAACATTTAGAGTTAATCCAGGATTGAAACGATAGGATTAAATTTGGAAGTAGAAGTCAAAAGTCAAAAGTCAAAAGTTTAGATTAAATTTAAAGGTTAAATTTTAGAGTCAATTGGGGAGTAAAAGGTTAGAGTCAAAAGCTAAAAGTAGAAGTTAAAACTTAGAGGTAGAAGTAAAAGTTTAGAGTTAGTTAGAAGTAAAAATTTAGAGTTAAAAGTCAAAAACCTAGAGTTAAATTAGGAATAAAAATCTACAGTAGAAAGTGAAAAGTTAGAGTTAACTTTAGGGGGTAAATCTTAGAGTAGTTTAGAAATAAGAACATAGAATTAAAAGTGAAACTTAGAATTACCCTAGAAGGTTAAAACTTGGAAGTTAGGAGTTGAAGTTGATTTAGAAGTAAAAACCTAGAGTTAAAAGTCAAAACCATAGAGTTAAATTTAGAAGGGGTAGATTTAGAATAGAATAGAGGAGTAAAAACTTAGAGTTAAAAGTTAAAACATAGAATAGAAGTCGGTAGTTAAGACTTTAAGCCAAGTTAAAAGAGTAAAAGTCTAGAGTTTCATTTAGAGGTTGAAAATTAGAGTAAGAGTTGGACTTTAGAATTACTCTTTAGAAGTAGAGCTTCTAGGTAGAGTCTTAAAAACCCACGATAGTCTTAGAGGTTCATGGAAGGAACATAGGGGTTCCCCTTTTTACGTAGTTAGGGACGTTAGAAATGACGCCAACTACCCAATCTACCCTCGACATAGGATAGATAGTTAGGGAGTTAGAATTTCACCACCACTCTGAACATCGCAGTTAGCTTGTGAGTTACTACATGCATTACTAATTATTCGCTGCCATCCACGACCCTTAGGAAACGTTAGCAAAAAAGATCCATTGCTTGGAAGGCACAGTGGACCGTGCTCACAACACCCCCATATATTAAAAAAGTGGATAAAGGCATAGAATCTGGTCGGTGTTCGCTTTATTACCAAGGGTGGATAATCTAGCGCCCACACCTGGGAGCCCACGACAATTTCATTTGGGTGGTTTGGACAGCAACTCTAGCACTAATTCAAAGTCTATTAGGAAAGCAGCACGTCTGCTTGACATGCACGATAGGATTATAGATCAGGTTTTCTGGGAACCGAATGTGCTTCCGTGTCCATCTCAGTTTAGGGTGCGCAAGTGTCGTTGGAGGCAAACTACGGTGTGCTTCCCTCCCGGTGGAAAACCTGAGCCCAGAAGCGGTGATTGTGAGTTAAATGAGAAGCCTTGAACTTTGAAGAGCGTGGTTTTGATCTTCTGATGCAGTCCGTGAGGGATTCTGGGAAAGGGTAGTCAAGTCAGTTTACAGGATCTGATACGTTTTGTCTGTTAGGAAGTATAGAAAGTCTTTTTTGCTGGTTTAGAAACTTAGATCCTAAACCCTTACTGAACTGTTAGTACATAAATCGTGTCGGGTTTAGGGTGGGTTAAGAATGGTAGGGTCGACCCCTAATTCTACTGATTTCGAAGGTAGTACAGAGTTTGCAGAGTTCCTTGTACTGGGCTCCGATTATCGTGCTTGGTATGCCGAGAAACGCAAAGCAGATGGTCGAGAGAGGACCCACAAATGTCGTGCTAGGAAAGCCGGAGTACAAGGTGCAGAGGAATTGCAAGCAGTTAGAATCGAGAATGTAAACCCTAAGTTCGTAGCTACAGGTAAGAGACAAGCCCATAGAACTAGTGCCGCTCTTACCCGAGACATTAGTTTGTATGCTCTTCAGAAGATGAAGAGTCATGACATGGAGGTTCATCACCTCACGATCATGAAGATGTTAGGGCAACCTCTATTGAAACAGATGGTACCACCATTCTTAAGGGATCCTGCTGCAGTCAAATTGCATCATGAGGTTATAGGTAGCTTGAGGGATGGTATGCAAACTCATCTAGTGGGTCTCCGTAAAGCTAAAACTTTACAAGCAAAGAACATTGTGACTACTTTTGCAGTTGCACCTGGAATTGGGAGTGGAAGGGGTGTGGCAGGGCTTCTTGGAGTGGACCGGAGAAGCATTAAGAAAGCACTCGCTAGGAGAGTTCTTATTGACACTAAGGAAGACGCTTTCTAGCTTCGAGATCTAAGAAAAAGCCGGTCGGATGCAGTCTCCGATCCATTGAAAAAAATGATTACGAATTGGTGGGCAGAGGAGACCACTGTTTCTCCCAATCAAAAGGATGTCGTGAGAAAGTGGATTGCTCCGAGGCTATACGTTGAGCATGCAACGCATTACCTTCAACTTTCACAAGTAGGTGAAACACTTTCAGTATCAGTCGATGTGGACAGGGGTATTGCGGTTGTATTTTGGACACGTTCAAATTTGAGGCTTCGGTGCTTTTGCGTGTGCCGAATTGCTTGGCAAATGGTGTGCGTTATTTACTTACCTCATCTGTTTAGTGTTTGGTATGGTTTGTTTTGTATCCATGTCAGTTCATTGAAGCCATTCTCCAATTTTGCTTAAAATGTGCGGTTTACTTGGTGCACGTACAGATGTGCTGCACAAATGTGTGGTTTAGGGATCTGATGTTGTGTGCGGCTGGCAACATGTTTAACTTCTGGTAGCTCAGTCATAGAAGTGGTGGAAGGCTCTGGTTTTAGTGGTTCACAGCTTTTAAATCACCAGAATTGCCTTGACACAAATGTTGACTACTAGACACAAAGCAGTTACGTACGCAGGGGCTTCTCAAGAGTTCTTTAGTTCTTACTGCACCTTCACTCTAAGAAGATAAAGGGGGGGTACTTCTAGAAGCTAATCAAGGTTGAGGTAGAATTCAGGAAATCCTCTTATTCTAAGAAGCTAAGACCGTTTCTTGGTTGTATTTGGTCCTTGGCTTAGTTTTGCCAGAGCTGGTAAGCACTATTTGTTGTTGGGCTCCTCTGAAGTCTTTGGCTTAGTTTTGCCAAAGCTGGTAAACACTATTTGTTTCTGGGCTCCTTTGAGGTCCTTTGCTGAGTTTTGCTTGGTGCCTACGGGTCCCGATTGGTTCGTTGATGGCCATTGCGCCCAATACTGGTGTGATCAGAGCTGGTAAGCACTGTTTGTTGCTGGGCTCCTTTGAGGTCCTTCGCTTAGTTTTGCCATAGCAGGTAAGCACTATTTGTTTTTAGGCTCCTTTGAGGTCCTTTACGTAGTTTTGCCATAGCAGGTCAGCACTGTTGGTTTTGGGGCTCCTTTTGAGGTCCTTTACTTAGTTTTGCCATAGTAGGTAAGCACTGTTTGTTTTGGGGCTCCTTTGAGGTCCTTTACTTGGTTCTATGTAAGCAGGTAAGCATCGTGTATTGCTTTGGTCCTCCTGGGTCCTTCACTTTACTTCTGGGCTCCTTTGAGTTGCTTTACTGCGTTCCATATAAGCAAGTACGCACGATTTGTTGCTTTGGTCCTTGTAGGTCCTTCACAGTACTTTGTGTAAGCAGCTAAGCAATGCTTTGTAGTCCTTTTTGCTTAAGGGAAAGTACGTTAGCACTAACGCAGACTTGGGTGGCAGTTGGAGTTCTTCACAGATTTCAAACAGAATTATCCCGAAGTTCCATGCAGTTTGAGAACGTTTGAGAGATTGAAGTGTTGGTGGGTGAGAAGATTGACAGCATGGAATACGTGCTATTGTAGGTACCACCAAGATTTTGTAGATCTCCGGGATGCCCTGAATGCTATGTGTCGTGATAGAGAAGGTGTACACAAAGACTGCTCATGTTCTTGCATTGTTTGTGCTGCTATTGAAGATTCTGAAACCAATTTGCCTAGATGTGATGCATGTAATGAAATTTATGACCGGCTAACTCATCTGTGGAGTTCAGTTCTTTGCCAGAAGGGTGAATTTCAGATGTGGTATAAGCGGGAATGTCTTCTAGGTGAGTGCTTGAATTGCGGAGTTGACAAGTTGCGGATTTGCCCCTGTGAAGTTTCTTCAAACTGTCTAGTGAAGTGGAACGGACAGGGTACGAGACTATCGGTGTTGGTGAGGATGGGAAGCCAAAGAAGGCCATCAAGGTCATATATTGTGAGACTAAACCTTCCGAACTGTTTGAGTACTTGAAACCTAAAGTGTCTCAATTCATCCTGCATAATTTTCTAGCTTCATGGCAAGACTTCCAGTTTAAAGAACTCTTCACCTCTGTTCTGGCTGGTACTCTCATATCTTGCATGGATTTCTCTGAAAACTATTCTATGAAGGTTCAGAACAAAATCCAGTCTATGCACTGGCGTAGTGAACAGGTCTCCATTCTGGTGCACATAACGTATTGAATGAACCCTGACTGGACCTTATCTAATGGTGAGCCGTATTTACTTAAAGAAGTTCACTATTATGTTTCTGATGATAGACAGCATGACTCATTGTATGTGCAGCATGCATTTATGTTGCATTGGAATTACTTAAAGTTAGAGGGCTATCAACCAACTAATGATGTGGTGTGGAGTGATGGCTGCAGCGGGCAATTTAAGTCAGCTCGGGCTTGGTACTTCATTAGTAGGTTTCCAAGTTTGACCATGAGTGACGACTTGCCAGAAGGATGCCAAATGTCCTGGAATTATTTTGCCTCAAGTCACGGTAAAGGAGAAGTAGATGGGGCGGTTGCACTTCTCAAACGGGAGTTATTCAAGGAGCAGCTAAAACCCAATGGAAGGCAGCTGCAAAATGCTTCTCAAGTGGTTCGTTTTTTGCAGGAGGAGAGTAACAAGTTCCATGCTGGGCGAGCTGGTGAGCGCCAGAGAATTACTAAATTCTTCTGGGAGATCAAGGAAGGAGCAATTAGCCGAGTTGACAAATTGGAGGCCGAAACCATCCCTGAGAGTAGAGGCATGCATCAATGTCGTTCCTTGTCGTGCAAGGATCCGACATTGATACAATTTCGTCAACTGATGTGTTTTTGTGTTGCCTGTCTTGATCTAGATTCAGAATTCAATTGCCACCAAAAGGCCCATGTTCCAGGCTGGACTCTACGAAGGATCTGGCCCAAGTCCAGAACCACTGCAAGGCTAGTATCAGACCAGGAGGTGGATGACATGGAGGCTGAACGAAGGGACGACCTTGTGGGAGACTAGGTGCGAGTGGGGTTCAACATCGCAGTGAGGGCGGACAGTGACAACGACGAGACATTCTGGCTGATGCTCATCACGAAGGGAGAACATGTCAACGCCGAACACTTTGCAGATGACTTCGGGAACTCCTTTCTGGCTGGTGAATTGTTGATTCAAGGGTATTGGTACGAACAGTACCAAACCAGCAGTAGAACTTACCTATTAAGGGATGATCGCTCATTCGCATATGTCCATCGCCATGCAGTTTTACTTTCAGATTTTTGCATGCCTCTGACAGCCCATTCGGTGAAGGGGGGGTTTTCTAGTTATGAGTTGAGATTGCCAATCTTGGAGTCTATAACGGAGTCTCTTCTAGATGCCGACGCAGGAGTTTTAGGGTGAGCCAGAAGAATTTTTGGTTAGCGTGGAGATCTCTACAGCACTAGGTATGTGAAGTCAAAACACTTCTACTGGTGTCGAATTCAGGCGCACTTTACTTCTATTTGTTGTTCATTGTACTCTGGCTGTTTGAATTTCCTATATATTCTTTGCGTCTGAACTTGCATGATTTAAACTTTGACAGGAGCTGCTTTGAGTGACGCTGTGGTGTTATGTAACAGTCACGGAAACCCAGTTGACAAATTTGGGAACCTGCTGGGTGATGTACAACCTGGTGTTGTATTCTATGCTTGTGGAGCAGGTGATCTCTTTTCTGAATGCATGGCATATTATGATTGGTAGACAGGGTTATAATTGGGCTAGTTAGGAATGGCTTAAGGTCCAACTCTTGTTGCTTAACAGAGTGTATTACTAATGTAAGAGTTCTAACCAGTAATGCTGAGAACGGGTGTGTTCTTGCCACTGCTTTTCTGATAGCTTGTCTTGTGGGAATCATATGGCAGTGACGTTGGAGAGTCCTTGGGCGGCGCTATCATGGGCACACACCAAGAGTAGTGTTTGGAGTTAGGAATGTACATAGGTGTATGAGGAACTATTGTCGAGGCATGACCAGACTTTGTAAATACTGTTGGACCACCTGTGAAATTGAATGCAAGTATTTTGATTTTCTACACCACAAAGTGACTTGAATTGTCACTTATGTTCATGCCCCTCTTGCTGTGCATTTTAGGCTAGTAAGTGCATGCATGGTGTAAGCTTCTGTGGACTGAGTTTCAATTTCCCCCATTTGCAATTCTTTGAATCAATCATGTGCTGTTGTCAAAAGAACACAAACTGTTTGTGGACTCAGTTTTAATTTCACCAGATATGCAAATCCTTTGAATCAATTGTGTGCTGTTGTAACAACAATTTGATGCTTTTGTGGACTGAATTCTAATTTTTCCTCCATTTGCGATAGTCTTTTGGATCAACCATGTGCTGTGGTAACACCAATTTTCAATTAAAGCAGACTCAGTTTGAAATTCCCCCCATTTGCGATCATAGTCTTCGGATCAACCATGTGCTGTGGTAACAACAGTTTTCAATTAAAGCAAACTCAGTTTGAAATTCCCCCCAGTTGCGATCATAGTCTTCGGATCAACCATGTGCTGTGGTAACAACAGTTTTCAATTAAAGCAAACTCAATTTCCATTTCCCCCCATTTGCAAATGCTTTGAATCTATGATGTGCTATCCTAAACCCAGAAATTTAAGATTCAAAGGGATGCTGAAATGTTGCAGAAACTGCTAGGAAAAGTAGCACAAGAGGTTGGAGAAGTAGGACAACTAAATTGACAACTTATTCTTCAATGAGTACTTAATGAGCGTAGGGTTTAGGGTTTAGGGTTTAGGGTTTAGGGTTTATTCCCCTTCGAGGACAACAATAAACATGCAAGTGCTAGAGCCACTAATTTCTCAACAAAGATAAAGAAAGTTTTAAGCTATGTCCTATTTCATTTTCATATCACAAAGTCTTGCACCTCTCCTAATATAAGAAAATATATTAATTAGAATGCCTACATGTATACAAAGAATTCACAAAACATCTTAGATATTTGTGAATTGTGGCTGAATTCAACTCTTGGTTTAGGCTACCTCAAATACATTGGGGAAAGTAGAGGGTGTATGGATTGAACTTTTGGTTTTACCAAACTTAAATGTATTGGGGAGATTGGATATATCTACATTGCATAATCCCCCGAGCCCCCTATGCCTTGTTCGTAGACAATCTTGTTTTAGGCTTCCTACAATTTTGTTTTTCATTGTTGCCTTAAACTCATTATTATGGGAGGTGGAAAGTAAAGCATCTTCACATGAAGGCCATAAAAAAACAATTGTTAGACCAAAGTTCAATTCGTAATAGCAAATTTTATTTAACAAGTTCCAATTAAAAAGGAAACTTGTCTTAAATAATTCATTGACCAAGTTACAGGTACTCTATGATAAGATATTGAAAGTAACAAGTGGTCATGAAAGGGTTCAAACTCATAAAAAAAAATTGACTAACCAACACGGGGAACAGTTTGTCATAACATTTTAAAACTTTAGGTGTTCCAATTAAATTGAGAACTTGCTTTGTGAAACTTAGTTTAAATAGGTGGACTCATTGTTTGATTTCAAGCATATTTCTTTGAAGTTGGGTTTCCACTAAAATACTTAGGGTGGTCATTGGCTTCCAATGTATGAAGAATTATATCATTTAGGCATTTTCAAAAGGAACAACACATTGTGTTCATAAAGTGCAAATTTCTTTGGGTATAGCAAAAGAAATAATAACTTTGTGAATTGCAATTGTATTAAAGTTAGTCAGAAATAAAAGTAGGTGAAAATTTCTCTTTTTCCATAGAAGAGATTCCATACACATAGGATTCAATTTTATTTATGCCTAATTCATTATTGCAAGGTTACAATATTAATTTGGGTAGGAAATAAACATTCCATATTCTTAAAAGTTTACATGATATAGACAAGCTGAAAACATGTAATTGGAGGCATTTTAAACAATGTAGGCTTGTAGCATCCCTTTATCCAAAATTATTTGGTTGAGGCACTATTAAACCAAAACACCTAGAAATGGTACTTTTAATTGCATTGGGCTGCACTTCAACACAAAGTAGGGATTTTCTGTAGAGCTCTCATGAAAAGAACAATTTTTTAGGGTAAAGTACGCTTAGAAGATAAATTGAACTATATTGGCATGTAAAATAATTAATTTAAAATCGCTAATTAATAGGATTCATTGGCTAAGTGTAGCCAATTAACAAAATAGAGATGAAACGAATGAATCTAATCCTTTATTTAAATAAAGAATTAACTAAAAAATGACAATTCCTCCCTAAATTCAAAAAACGCTTACATGGAGTGGTTCATAAACAAATTTAGAAATTAAACAAATAATGACCCAACTTAGGGGAAAAAGTTGGCAATTAAGATTGCCTTTGTAGTGGGCAATGAAGTTGTTTAAATAGGGAGCCACTTTTTTTTTATGGAAATCCCTTCTAATTCAATTTTGGTAATTTACCAACAAAAGAGGCAAAGTGCCTAATTGAGGTAATATTAGTATGTCAACTACTATTTAAACTTAGAGCCACAGTACACCTTTAAACAAAAAGATTTCTTTGGAAATAATTGTAAAATCTCTGTGACCTTGAACAAGTTCAAATTCTAGTGATCTTCTTCTGAGTGATCGTGAAGATCCTATGCCTTTTTTTCTTCTAAAGTTATCCACTAATTGAATGCTACATTAGCCACTTCAACATACGTGAAGACATTCAATTCCTAGGAACACCCGATTTAGCAAATATTTGCCCAAAAACACATTCTTAAATTTTGGACCATCTAGAAGTATTTGCAAATTGTTGGCCACATTCTATAGATAGCATTTCTAAAAAATAGATAATTTTGAGAAAACTTGTTTGTACCTACTCTATAATTTAACCCCTTAAGGACTAAGCATTCTGAAATTTTTTTCCAATTATTGAATGCAAAGATGTCTCGGAATGACATAGGAAGTCTAGTTTTCAATCATCAAAATCTTTGTACTCTTACATATTTATTCTCTTACAATAAACATTCTCAACACTTTTTTGTACAAGTATTCTACAATTTAAGGGCTTGGAAGGTTTGACCTCACAAAAATTCTTGTACTTCACAAAAGAACTTGGAGAATTGACTTGAATAAAGTTAAATGTCCAAAAAAACAATTAGAGACTGATGGTTTGAAAGTAAAGCCCTAAATACTTTAATGTTACATGTATTGAACAATATGTATTTTATTTTAAAAGGAATCTCAATTGCGGGGTTCAAATAGTATTGGAAATTACTATTTGATTGGTGAGGTAGTTAATATAACCGTATATAATTATGTATATACTATATGGATGAATGATAATCCTTATTTTGTAAGAACCATCTTTAAATTATAATTCTACTTTGGGGCTTATAATACATCTTCCTATAATTCTATAAATGGGACCCCCATGTTGGCCAAGTTAAGGAATTAAAAAGCACAAATTTATTTCATCGAGGACCTTCATTTCCCCACATTCAAAATGTGGAGCTCCCCGGAATGGAATAAATATGGAAGATAAATAGCTTTATAATCACCACAATCATCATTTTTTTTCATGTTCTTGGATTCTTTAGAGCAATTATGTGCATCATGAACTCAAGTATTTTGATTAAAAATAGACCCTAGGAACATATAATATGGGTTCTAAATAGAAATTTAGTACGTAATTATTCAGTGATCTCCAAAATGAAATGTAGGATACAAGTGCAATGTAACACTATATACATTTTGAAGCCTGCATGATTCAAATTCCTCTATTTCTAATTATTTTCTAAGTTTTCATCACCTTCACGAAATGGTGATGATGGTATAGGAAACACACATTTACTGTGGACATACTTTGCTTAGTCAACACCACCACGATCCTAAATATTATCGTTACTTGGACTGAACCTGTTATATGCAAGGGCGATCCAAACATTCTATGTTGCAATTGGTTGACTAATAACCCTCAAATAGATCGCCCCCAAAAACCAACAAATGCTAACCAATATGCAAAGGAAAATTACAACCAAGATGGAAAACCAAATTGGAAGTAAGTCAAGTCAATTGCATACTAACTTAGAACATTAAAATCTTGGGAGCCAACAAAAATATCCAAAGTTAAGTGAAGATAAGGAAAGCTTCAAACCAGCGATCTCAAATCTGTGTGAAATTTCACTCAGTTTCTACTTAATTTTTTTGGCCCTCAATGTAAATTCAAAAGAACTCTTCCAAAAATGAACATTAGGCTAAAAACACTGAACCAGTTTTGAGATCACTGCTTCAAACCCAAGTTCACCCATATTTTAGTGAAGTAAATGTAAGCTTCAAATTCAAGTTCACCTATATTGCAGTGAAGTAAAGTGTAGCTTTAAATTGAAGTTCACCTCCAGTGAAGGGATCCAATGACACCTTCAAAGCACCTGGACATTACCAAAGCAGACACGCAAAGTCCAGCTGTGAATTCAAGTTCCACTACATTCCCTTCAAGGGATCCAATTACAGCTTCAAACCACCTGGACATTACGAAAATAGACACGCAGTTGTTGCTCTGTAATTCATGTTAACTGAGAGTCATTTTGGGCTTGGTACAGTACAAGCAAGTCTCAGATTCATCCAACAAAGACAAGCGAACGGGGGAGAAATGGGAGACATTCAACATAGAACACAACGACTGCCAACTGCAGAGTACAAAGGCGGCAATGAATCCATAAAACATCTGTATTTCACTTCATGGTGTATCCAAAAACTGAGCATGCGGTTCAACAAGGTATGCTTATAAGCACAGCAATGTTTGCTCTTCCCAGGAGCTACTCCAAGTATTTTGTCCTTCCTTTCTATACCCTAAAGCCAATGCAAGCTAGCACCTATACAAAGTGTACATAAATCCTCAGCCGCCAAAAATGGTGCTTTTACTGTGAACCCCTATTCCCTGCTAGCAACAACCGATTCCCCATAAAACTACCACGAAGGTCGACGTGCAGGGTTCCAAAACGTTGTCACCATGCAAGCTCCAAAAACGGCGCGGTCCAACTCGAAGTTGAAACCTAAGCAGCCCTCAGTGGCGTCTCTTGCGAACAATATTGACATGAAACTTCGACTTGTCATATAGGCTGAAGATCAAGCGATCGCCTTCGATTAGGTAGTGGCCGGAGACAAAGTCCTTCCATCCTCTTCCAAATTTCAGCTGCGCCTCTCCCTTCCGATTGAAGGTCATAGTAACTGTGACGTCCCATTCGACGTGGTCTTGCTCGGAAGATTCAATTGTTACGTACTTGGTGAAGTCGTTTCCATAGTCGCGTACAAACCTCGCAGGCACCGTCTGAAACTCACATCGCCGAAAATGCAGGATACCGAGAGCGTTACCCAAACCAAGGAGCTGCGTAATTAAAGTGACCAGATGTTAACACAAAGCAGAGGATCCTACCAGACAAGCGAAGGTGGACTTCTTCACCGTCCTCTCAAAGGATGCTGAGCCACCGAGCGCCAGTCCATCGGCGTCACCCCTTCGGTTGCTTCCACTCCCAATTTTGGACATCTTGAATCTCCAATGACGGAAGTGGAATTCACGACAAACATGGCACAGTTGCTTTTACAAATCTGCCTCTACAGCATGCTGCGGCTCTACCAGTGGGCAACTGATCTAGAATTCTGCCAATTTATACAAACTGGAGCACTGAACGACAAGAACGTACCTGCACTTGCATTCCACAGCATGAGAGCGTTCACTGGACCACAGGGATGTACCTGCATCCAAAAACACATCATATAAAATAACACTTACAAGTTATTTCAGCATGTATAGGAATCAAGTTGGAATCATGGCCGAATTTGAACCACATTTTCCAGAACTATGAGCAGCACCATTGGGCCTAATCACAATGATAGGTTTCAATTAGGATGTAACATTAATATTTTAGTAAAATACCCCAACCATTGAAATTAAATTTCACAAAGATTATATTCAGATTTTCCTAATGAATACTAATTAATACACCCAAGTACAACTGAAAAGACGTTTCTGTAAATTACCACGTCAGAAATTGCCACATCAAAAATTGCCATGTAAGTATGGTGTTGTCTAATTCATATTTGCCACCTATACAAAAAAGTCACTTTGAATTCCCCCTCCAACTAAGAGCATTACCATGAAGAGCAGAGCAAAACAAGTATAAACCGTGATTTCAAAAAATGCATTGGGCTTCTAATACCTGATAGTGTACACTGCATTTTTTTGGTGGAAATGCCTGCACTGTCAGCTGCTGATACTCAAGACTGCGCCACTTTAAGTGGATTCATAGACATCAGCTTAATCCATTTTCTAACACCTATTTCATACCACGACAACTTCTGCTCTTGACATGGGAGGCTGAAACCAAAATAGACTCTTTTTTTACACTTCAGCAGACAAACGGCAAACAATCACTGGACTGCAAAAAAGAAGCCTCAAATTGCACAGAAAGGGAGCTTGAATCTTTCACAGCCAAAGGTAGAAGTCGTTATCTTCTTTTCATCTCGGCTCAAGTAGCAACTCTACTTGCAGACGTACATGGGGGCTGCTCCCGTGCCTTTCTCTTAGTAATCTTTGCCTTGGGCTTACCCTTCTCTACGGGTGAATTCAAAGGCCTATACTCTACCATTTCTTGACCAATTGATTCAACGTTACCCCCAATCTCGCTTGCCATTTCTGCAGCCTTCTCCCCTAAGCTATTTAGAGCTACTTTTTTCCTCCCATCTCCATCGTCAAATGGCAAATCTGCAGGTCTCTTCAGGAGTGTACCTCTAAGCCTCGGAATGTCAAGAAGCTGAGAGTCACTACCAAGTTCTAAATTCTCTGCACAAACACAGTGTTGAAAAAACACGTCAGCCAATTGCAGCCTGAAGCCTCAAACCTCACAAGGAAACTAAAAAAAGTCCTACCTCCCCTTTTCGTCCAAAATCAAGTACGCTGCAAGAGCCCTTACCACATTGGTGTCCTTCCGTCGCCACCACCACAATTTCTGTCAAAAGTACGCACAGTGAATGATTTCATCAATGTCATTGGCATTTCTCTTTGCATTCTACTCTAAACCCTGAACCATGAATCTAACTGAAAATAATGTACATACCTCCACTTAAAGTGACGCATTCAGCTTCACTTGCCCTCCGGTCTCCTTTGTGATTCTTCACAGGAGAATCCACTTCTTGTAGTCTCGAGTTTGAAACCGTGAGCCCTATGTCAGTAGTGTTTGGTTCCTCAGATGGAGTGATACTCGCAAGGGATGGTAGCCTCTGCAATCCTGCTGTGGCCGTGCTTCGTCCTCTACAGACAGGATCAAAACTTCGTTGAATGGAGCCACTTGAACCCCAATCAGAATGCTTCAGACTTGACTGAGACCCTGTATGCAAAACACGGTATAGGGTAAGTAAGAAGCAATACTAAACTAGTGCGGAATGAGCAAAGCAGCAGCCCCAAATTAGTGAACTGCTTCTTGAATAAGCAAGTCGCAACTCTGAAGCAGTGCCCACCTTAAAAGGACTATCAAATGAGTCAAGTGCTTGTTGAATGAGCAACAAGGAACAGTAAAGCAATGCCGAATGAATGAAGCAGTTTCGGAATAAGCAATAAGCAACTCTAAGGAATACAAAGCACCCACTAGCACCACTAAGCACCCTCTTCATTACGTCAGCACCACGCTTGTCAAATAAGCAATAAGCACCCTAAATCCAAAGCAAGAATGACCGCATCAGAACCAGTAAGCACCACGCTCGTCAAATAAGCAATAAGCACTTCAATTCTAAGCAGGAACGACCCCATCAGAACCACTAAGCACCATGCTCGTCAAATAAGCAATAAGCACTTCAATTCTAAGCAAGAACGACACCATCAGAACCAGTAAGCACCACGCTTGTCAAATAAGCAATAAGCACTTCAATTCTAAGCAGGAACGACACCATCAGAACCAGTAAGCACCACGCTCGTCAAATAAGCAATAAGCACTTCAATTCTAAGCAGAAACAATCCCATCAGAACCAGTAAGCAACATGTGGTCGTGGAAAAGTACTTGGGTACATTGTACCAACCATTCGCAAAAGGAGTTCATGTAAAAGCAGTATGCTACACTTGCCACCAAAACATAAGCACTAAATTGTTCTTATGTGAAGACTGAATGTCCTTCTCATAAGCAATCAAAGCAACATAAGCTAACTAAAGGAAGAGCAATACAGTAGTAAGTACATCATGAGATAAGCTTGAGGCTTACAATTCATCACATGACGGCTGCCATTCTGTTTCAGAGCTTGCCGCAGCTCTTCTTCCTTTGCCGATAAATCCAACCTCTCCCTCTCTTCTTCAAATCCTGAATATGCACCTCGGAAGCCAAAGTTCTGCCACCAATGAGGATGAAAAACCTCTGCACAGGGGGTGCACCGATTGTCCACTTTGGCAAGGGCAGCTGCACAGAAGATATGATAAATATGTTTGCACGAAGAAATCACAATGTCAAAGTATGGGTAACCTCAGCTGCAAAAAACACACGGATGTAATTGCAAGGTTGTCATGCTTTGATGTAGGTCATCTGTCATTGCCGGATGGAGAGCTGGCTTGGGCCACAATGACAGCCCTCCTCCTTTTTCCATCTCTAGACGTTGATCCTCCACAGCAGCAGCATGTCTTTTCATTTCGACAATCTCCCTCCTCAGAATTTCTAGATCAGACTCTGCTCTCATCTGCTCCTCTTCGATATCTTGATAGATGTCCGCCCCCTTCATCGCCCTGTCTCGGCTGGACTCTGCTACGGACTGAGAAACGTCCAGCCTTCTTTCAGCAGAATCTCTGTCACCCCTCAAGATCCCTAATTTTTGTGCAAAGTCCTCATGGTCAGTTGAGCCCATGGAGATGCCACTAGCCTACACACAGAGACATCAGTGCAAGAGTGAGCGCCAAAAAAAAAACTGAAGCTAAAACCCTAAACCCTAAGAAAGCCACACGAACAAAGGACAAGGAAATGGGAAGTTCACCACAAACCTAAATCCTAAAACCCACCTGCAACTCCATCTCCAAAAACCGCCTTTGCAGCTCTCTCTAAGTCTGATTGGACTTGCCCAACTTTTTCTTCGTCTTCCTTTGCGGTATCTCTCCGATCATCCATGGTGAACTTGATTCCAACAAGCTTATCTGAAATCTTCTTGTAATCAGCCTCAACGTATCTGACTTTACTCGTGGCAACCAAAAGAAGCTCACTCTCAATTTCACTAACACCCCGAACTACATCTAAATCATTAGATGATACCCCATAAGGACAAAGGTTTCTCAACCCTAAATCTGATGAATTGCTCCCTGGCCTCACCTCATCTCCTTCTCCTTTGACGATCGCTCCCATATTGCGGCCACTAATCCCGCCGCGCTGGGATGTGCAAGTACTGTGCTTGAAGCCACTGGCAGTTGCGTCGTCACTGCACTCTGAATTCAAGAGCCGAAGCAAGACTTGATGCGCTCAATTTGCTTTCTCCGTAGCAGTTGTTGAAGCTGCCAAAGCCCAATTAACCTACTTCTTCTTCAAAGTAGCAATGTACCCCTTCACCAACCAGCCAGCAAACTCGTTGTTCGTGACCGACCGAGATCCATAAATCTTCGAGTAAAGCTCCATCAAGTCTTTTCTTGCATCCACTGACAAGAAAGTGTTTGTGGTGCGCAGTTTAGAGCACTTTCCAAACAGATCCTCCACATCTGCGTCAGTGATGAAAGCAACTTCGGCAGCTACCTTAGGATTCAGTCCTACGCTACTTAACTCCAATTCCTCTTGGAAAAACCTCTCGGTTTGTGCGCTGTACAAGGCAATCTCCTCTTTGCACTTTTGAATACTAAACTCTGGCTTGATATTCAGCTTCTTCTCAAAATCTTTCCCTAAACTCTCTCGGCGCACTCGTTTCTCCTCCGTTCCTAAACTCTCCCTACGTATCCCTGTGTCGTCCATCGCATACAATTCCAAAACAACAACAATCCACTTGGCGACAACAACATTCCACGCCATGCGCACAGAGGCAACGCCAAGTTCCCAGACCACGTGAAAACAGACTCGGGTGCGGACTCCGGAGAGAGACTACGACAGGCGGGAAAAAATTCAAAAATTAACGTTCACCTCTTCCGGGCTGACATGGTGACAGGTGTCTTAAACATGTTCAATTAAACAAATTGTCCATCCAGCTGCCCATTCAACTGCCCATTAAATTGCCTAATAAGCACAAAACCATTTGTCCAAAGAAGTCAATTAACGTCTACTAGTGGCTCCTATTAGTGGACTTCCACCCAAACATGTCATGTAGGCAATGGCTGGCGGAATTCCTTCCAAGTGTTCACATCCCTTGAAATTTAATGCAAAAAGTGATGTCAAGGATTCAAGCTCCGAATCATCAATCTTCAAGTGCTTGCAATCATTCAACCAAAGCATCTCTAGTGATGCTAATTTCCCCAATCCGCGGGGCATGTTTTCCAATGCCTCGCATCCTTCAAAGTTTAGAATCTTCAAAGCCTTGAGATTTTCAAAGGATGCATCCCCCACTCTCATTCTTTTGCAACCTTCAAAGCCAAGCTCTTGCAAACATGTCATGTTGGCAATGGCTGGCGGGATTTCTTCCAATTGTTCACATCCCTTGAAATCCAATGTAATAAGTGATGTCAAGGATTCAAGCTCCGAATCATCAATCTTCAAGTGCTTGCAATCATTCAACCAAAGCATCTCTAGTGATGCTAACTTTCCGAATGCATGGGGCACATTTTCCAATGCCTCACATCCTTCAAAGTTTAGAATCTTCAAAGCCTTGAGATTTTCAAAGGATGCATCCCCCACTCTCATTCTTTTGCAACCTTCAAAGCCAAGCTCTTCCAAACATGTCATGTAGGCAATGGCTGGCGGAATTCCTTCCAATTGTTCACATCCGTTGAAATTTAATGCAAAAAGTGATGTCAAGGATTCAAGCTCCGAATCATCAATCTTCAAGTGCTTGCAATCCTTCAACCAAAGCATCTCTAGTGATGCTAACTTCCCCAATCCGAGGGGCATGTTTTCAATGCCTCGCATCCTTCAAAGTTTAGAATCTTCAAAGCCTTGAGATTTTCAAACGATGCATCCCCCACTCTCATTCTTTTGCAACCTTCAAAGCCAAGCTCTTGCAAACATGTCATGTTGGCAATGGCTGGCGGAGTTTCTTCCAAATGTTCACATCCCTTGAAAGTTAATGCAGTAAGTGATGTCAAGGATTCAAGCTCCGAATCATCAATCTTCAAGTGCTTGCAATCATTCAACCAAAGTTCTTCTAGTGATGCTAACTTTCCGAATGCATGGGGCACATTTTCCAATGCCTCACATCCTTCAAAGTTTAGAATCTTCAAAGCCTTCAGATTTTCAAACGATGCATCCCCCACTCTCATTCTTTTGCAACCTTCAAAGCCAAGCTTTTCCAAACATGTCATGTAGGCAATGGCTGGCGGAATTTCTTCCAATTGTTCACATCCCTTGAAATCCAATGTAATAAGTGATGTCAAGGATTCAAGCTCCGAATCATCAATCTTCAAGTGCTTGCAATCATTCAACCAAAGCATCTCTAGTGATGCCAACTTTCCCAATCCGCGGGGAATGTTTTCCAATGCCTCACATCCTTCAAAGTTTAGAATCTTCAAAGCCTTGAGATTTTGAAACGATGCATGCCCCACTCTCATTCTTTTGCAACCTTCAAAGCCAAGCTCTTGCAAACATGTCATGTTGGCAATGGCTAGCGGAATTTCTTCTAATTGTTCACATCCGTTGAAACTTAATGCAGTAAGTGATGTCAAGGATTCAAGCTCCGAATCATCAATCTTCAAGTGCTTGCAATCATTCAACCAAAGTTCTTCTAGTGATGCTAACTTTCCGAATGCATGGGGCACATTTTCCAATGCCTCACATCCTTCAAAGTTTAGAATCTTCAAAGCCTTGAGATTTTCAAACGATGCATCCCCCACTCTCATTCTTTTGCAACCTTCAAAGCCAAGCTCTTCCAAACATGTCATGTAGGCAATGGCTGGCGGAATTTCTTCCAATTGTTCACATCCCTTGAAATCCAATGTAATAAGTGATGTCAAGGATTCAAGCTCCGAATCATCAATCTTCAAGTGCTTGCAATCCTTCAACCAAAGGACCTCTAGTGATGCCAACTTCCCCAATCCACGGGGCATGTTTTCCAATGCCTCGCATCCTTCAAAGTTTAGAATCTTCAAAGCCTTGAGATTTTCAAACGATGCATCCCCCACTCTCATTCTTTTGCAACCTTCAAAGCCAAGCTCTTGCAAACATGTCATGTTGGCAATGGCTGGCGCAATTTCTTCTAATTGTTCACATCCGTTGAAACTTAATGCAGTAAGTGATGTCAAGGATTCAAGCTCCAAATCATCAATCTTCAAGTGCTTGCAATCATTCAACCAAAGCATCTCTAGTGATGCCAACTTTCCCAATCCCTTGGGCACGTTTTCCAATGCCTCACATCCTTCAAAGTTTAGAATCTTCAAAGCCTTCAGATTTTCAAACGATGCATCCCCCACTCTCATTCTTTTGCAACCTTCAAAGCCAAGCTCTTCCAAACATGTCATGTAGGCAATGGCTGGCGGGATTTCTTCCAATTGTTCACATCCCTTGAAATCCAATGTAATAAGTGATGTCAAGGATTCAAGCTCCGAATCATCAATCTTCAAGTGCTTGCAATCCTTCAACCAAAGCTTCTCTAGTGATGCCAACTTCCCCAATCCACGGGGCATGTTTTCCAATGCCTCGCATCCTTCAAAGTTTAGAATCTTCAAAGCCTTGAGATTTTCAAACGATGCATCCCCCACTCTCATTCTTTTGCAACCTTCAAAGCGAAGCTTTTCCAAACATGTCATGTTGGCAATGGCTGGCGGAATTTCTTCCAGATGTTCACATCCCTTGAAATTTAATGCAGTAAGTGATGTCAAGGATTCAAGCTCCGAATCATCAATCTTCAAGTGCTTGCAATCATTCAACCAAAGCATCTCTAGTGATGCTAACTTTCCGAATGCATGGGGCACATTTTCCAATGCCTCACATCCTTCAAAGTCTAGAATCTTCAAAGCCTTGAGATTTTCAAAGGATGCATCCCCCACTCTCATTCTTTTGCAACCTTCAAAGCCAAGCTCTTGCAAACATGTCATGTTGGCAATGGCTAGCGGAATTTCTTCCAAATGTTCACATCCCTTGAAAGTTAATGCAGTAAGTGATGTCAAGGATTCAAGCTCCGAATCATCAATCTTCAAGTGCTTGCAATCCTTCAACCAAAGCTTCTCTAGTGATGCCAACTTCCCCAATCCACGGGGCATGTTTTCCAATGCCTCGCATCCTTCAAAGTTTAGAATCTTCAAAGCCTTGAGATTTTCAAACGATGCATCCCCCACTCTCATTCTTTTGCAACCTTCAAAGCGAAGCTTTTCCAAACATGTCATGTTGGCAATGGCTGGCGGAATTTCTTCCAGATGTTCACATCCCTTGAAATTTAATGCAGTAAGTGATGTCAAGGATTCAAGCTCCGAATCATCAATCTTCAAGTGCTTGCAATCATTCAACCAAAGCATCTCTAGTGATGCCAACTTTCCCAATCCCTTGGGCACGTTTTCCAATGCCTCACATCCTTCAAAGTTTAGAATCTTCAAAGCCTTGAGATTTTCAAACGATGCATGCCCCACTCTCATTCTTTTGCAACCTTCAAAGCCAAGCTCTTGCAAACATGTCATGTTGGCAATGGCTAGCGGAATTTCTTCTAATTGTTCACATCTGTTGAAACTTAATGCAGTTAGTGATGTCAAGGATTCAAGCTCCAAATCATCAATCTTCAAGTGCTTGCAATCATTCAACCAAAGCTTCTCTAGTGATGCCAACTTTCCCAATCCCTTGGGCACGTTTTCCAATGCCTCACATCCTTCAAAGTTTAGAATCTTCAAAGCCTTGAGATTTTCAAAGGATGCATCCCCCACTCTCATTCTTTTGCAACCTTCAAAGCCAAGCTCTTGCAAACATATCATGTTGGCAATGGCTAGCGGAATTTCTTCTAATTGTTCACATCCGTTGAAACATAATGCAGTAAGTGATGTCAAGGATTCAAGCTCCAAATCATCAATCTTCAAGTGCTTGCAATCATTCAACCAAAGCTTCTCTAGTGATGCCAACTTTCCCAATCCCTTGGGCACGTTTTCCAATGCCTCACATCCTTCAAAGTTTAGAACCTTCAAAGCCTTCAGATTTTCAAACAATGCATGCCCGACTCTCATTCTTTTGCAACCTTCAAAGCAAAGCGTTTGCAAGCATATCATGTTGGCAGTGGCTAGCGGAATTTCTTCCAATTGTTCACATCCGTTGAAATTTAATGCAGTAAGTGATGTCAAGGATTCAAGCTCCAAATCATCAATCTTCAAGTGCTTGCAATCATTCAACCAAAGGACCTCTAGTGATGCCAACTTTCCCAATCCGCGGGGCATGTCTTCCAATGCCTCGCATCCTTCAAAGTTTAGAATCTTCAAAGCCTTCAGATTTTCAAACGATGCATCCCCCACTCTCATTCTTTTGCAACCTTCAAAGCCAAGCGTTTGCAAACATGTCATGTTGGCAATGGCTAGCGGAATTTCTTCTAATTGTTCACATCTGTTGAAACATAATGCAGTAAGTGATGTCAAGGATTCAAGCTCCAAATCATCAATCTTCAAGTGCTTGCAATCATTCAACCAAAGCCTCTCTAGTGATGCCAACTTTCCCAATCCCTTGGGCACGTTTTCCAATGCCTCACATCCTGCAAAGTTTAGAATCTTCAAAGCCTTGAGATTTTGAAACGATGCATCCCCCACTCTCATTCTTTTGCAACCTTCAAAGCCAAGCTCTTGCAAACATATCATGTAAGCAATGGCTGGCGGAACCTCTTCCAATTGTTCACATCCGTTGAAATTTAATGTAGTAAGTGATGTCAAGGATTCAAGCTCCGAATCATCAATCTTCAAGTGCTTGCAATCCTTCAACCAAAGGACCTCTAGTGATGCCAACTTTCCCAATCCGCGGGGCATGTCTTCCAATGCCTCGCATCCTTCAAAGTTTAGATTCTTCAAATCCTTGAGATTTTCAAAGGATGCATCCCCCACTCTCATTCTTTTGCAACCTTCAAAGCCAAGCGTTTGCAAACATATCATGTAGGCAATGGCTGGCGGAATTTCTTCCAATTGTTCACATCCCTTGAAATTTAATGTAGTAAGTGATGTCAAGGATTCAAGCTCCGAATCATCAATCTTCAATTGCTTGCAATCTGTGAAATTCATTTTCTTCAATAGTAACAGCTTTCCCAAACCAAAGGGCATGTGTTCAATGGATTTACATCCTTCAAAATCTAGAATCTCCAAAGACTTGAGATTTTCAAATGTTGGATGAATTGATGTCAATTTTGTGCATCTTTGGATGTATAATGATGTCAAAGATGTTATGTTTTGAAATCCATGTGATATCTCCAGAAGGTCATGACAACTTTGTAAGTATAATGTCTTCAAGGGCATGTGTTTAACTGTTGTGTTTGGAAAAGTCTTCATCATTTGAAAGTTATGTAATTCTAATACCGTGAGTTGTTGAAGTTCTTGTAGTTGCAATAGGGTTGTAAGCTGGTTGGTGTTGTTGGAAAAGATATCCCCATGATCAACATCATTTGTTTTGTATATAATCCGAAGGAATTTAAGTTGATGTGTTTTTTTAATCAGTTCTGTAACACTGCTCAAGTCATTGAGTGCTTCAATGTTTAGGAGCAGCAATTCAGGGAGTTCAACCTTCATAATTGGATTCAAATCTATTTCTTTATTCACCCCTCTAATGCAAAGGCCTCGAGCATTTTGAAACTCCTGAATCACATAGTTTCATTGTTAAATGGTTGCAAGTCGATGGGCATTAACAAAGTTGATTGTCATAAAAAAACAAATTTCTCTCAATGAACATGCACTTTGAGATTCAGAATTGAACCAATATTTCTACAACACTAGAAACAAAACATTTAAAATCATTTCTCAAATGATTGTAACATACCTCATTTTTTGATGTTTCTAATGACTTGAAAGTTTGCTTCCACTTTCTCCTACCTCCAAATCTTGTTCTTGAGATTCTACGCCCCATATCACGTATTGAATCATGCATGCTTATAAATCCATTATCATCTATTTTGATGAGTGATTTGTCCCTCAAGCTTGCAAATATTGTCTTGGCATTCTCATCCAAATAGTCAACTATTGTATCTTCTCGAATGTCTTCAAACCATACATCTTTACAAAAAAAGCATGACATGTCCAAAAACACTTCTTGCTCTTCATTGCTAAGCATATCAAAACTAATCTCCAATCTTCTCCCTACATCCTCAAGGGCATCATATTCTCCTCTTTTCAATTTTTGCAAAGCTCGCTCCCATACACGAAGGCGCTTTTGTCCATTTAAACAAGAGCCCATAACTTCTAAGCTTAATGGATGGCCACCACAAGCATTCACAATCTCCTTGCTGAGTTGATTCATATGTAATATCATTGAACATTCATTCTTGAAAGCATGTTTGGAGAATATTTCTATAGATTGGTCATAACTGAGCATTGGAACTTCAAATTTGCTATCTTCATTGACCATGCCTTTCAAGATCTTCCAATCACGGCTAGTAACAATCAATTTACTGCCCTCAATATTGAACATTTCCGCTTCTAAAAACATATCCAATTGATGTTCTTCAGTAACATCATCTAAGATGAACAAGACTTTTTTCACTTGCAACAAAGATATCAATATGAGTTTGCCCTCAATGAGATCTTTCGCTTCTTGTTTATGCTCTAATTCTTTCAAGATCCGATTCATTTCCGTCAAATAGTCACTTTTAAGATCACACATAATTGTAGTCCATTTAGATGAATTTGGCAATGCCTTGTTCAAGTGATTCTTCAAAGCCTCCACCAATGTAGATTTCCCGATACCACTCACTCCAACAACACCAACCATAGATTTATTCCGAAGAAACGCTTCTAAGGTATTCGTTTTTAGATCAAGACCATGGCATTTCAAAAGTATTGATGGATCATTAATACCCTGTGTACAATAAAACTACCACAATTAAAAATTGAAAAAATACCACCATATACAAAGTTCAATGATTTCATTCAAATAAATTCAAAGGTAAAAAATCAATCATCCTTCTAATATGAGCTCTAATTTATGATTTGACATATGGTATTAAGCTCAAAACACTTTTCAAATTGGATCTTACCTTGATACAATCATCATTCATTTTTGGAGTAGGTAATCTTCTTACATAATCAATGACAAATGTCCATAAACAACACACAATCAATCTCCATATGTATAACCACCATTGTCCAAGTGTTTTAATAGAAGATGAAAGCTGGGTGAATAGATTGAAATATGAAAACGTTTGATCTTCTCTCATCAACGTCTTGTAAATACACTGAGTCTTGATGCCTTTCTTCTTTATCTCCATCAAACTTGTGTATATCTTTGCAAATGAAGGTCTTCCATTTGGGTCCAAAGACAAACAACCTTCAATTAATGATCGTAATTCTTGACAAAATGGAATGCCCATTAAGGCCAATTTTTGCCTTTTAGCAATTTCAAAAGGACTAGATCCAAAATCTTCACATTCTTTTTGGAGTAATATATCACAACAAATTAACCCAAAACTAAACACATCAGATTTCAAAGGATCAAACTTCATATTGGCCTTCAATGCTTCGGGAGCAATATATATACGAGTCCCACGAACACCGCTTGCCATATCATGGCCCTTCACTTCATTCTTGGAAATACCAAAATCGATTAATTTGGCACATACATAACCATCTTCTTGTAACTCTGGACATGGCATTGAATTCACCACAACATTAGCTGGCTTCAAGTCACGATGTGCAATTTTCATGTCATGAAGGTACAACATTCCGCTCACAATTTGTTGCATTATATCCAACTTGGCATGGAATGTAATCCTCTGATTTGGATCTTCAAATAGCATTTCATGAAGACTCTTGTCACCTTTTTCCATTCCAAATAGAAGGTATTTTTTCCCATCAAAATCCTTAAAAGAACCACAATAGAATAATTTGACAATGTTTGGATGATTCAATTGAGCCATAATCCGCACTTCCTTCTCCAATATAACAATATCTAACTCATCATAACCATCCAAGTCTATTTTCTTTGTGACATTCTCAATGCCCAACCACTTTGTCAAAAATACATCCTTTGCAAGAGATTTAGGAGAATCTCCAAAATCTGGTAATGGAACATTTGGAAGGAATTGAATTACATCACTTTCTCCACCTTCTACCTTCAAGATGCAGTCCCTCCATTGTAGCACGTACTTAGCTAATTCATATTCATATGATCTAGGTTGCAAATTATGCAATTTTTTTTCCAATATTTTGCATAATTCAGCTTGATCTTCTTCAACTTCTACTAAATCACATGGAAGAAAAGTAGTGACACATGATTGAAAATCCACAATAGTCTCTATCCCCTTCAAACATGAATCTATATTTGATGCTATGTCAAATAACCCCTCCAAGCAAGATGTCATTTCTAAAAGCAATTCTCTAAATGCTTCTTTGTTCTGCATTTGAATTAGAGGTGCTAGAGACCAAGTTTGAGAACAACTGTGCACCACCATCTCAGCTTTTGAAGAGACTTTACAAACATCTTTCAATAAAGGTTGAAACGCTCTTGTATCCAACTCAAATATCTCTTGAAATCTTTGTACAAAATGGTTCAAATGATGTATCAAATTCTTGCATTGATTAGCATTGAATACTTGATTTGAATATAAAAATTCTTCACAATTTTTCACAATTTTGATAATCTCCATTCTTTTGAAAGTATCCATATTGATGTCTTAACATCACAAGTTTATCCAAAGCATAGTTCAAATATATCTGCAAATGACAAATTAGTCACCATTAGAATATCCACATCTCATAGTTACTATAAAACTACAATTATAATTGAACAATTTTACAAATAATTGTCATTGATCCATACACTTCAAGCAAATTGGTGGAAGAAGTTGAATACTAAACAATAAGATTGCTAATCAATCAATACCTTACATATATGTCTCTTTCTTACATAGTTTTTTTATTTAATTTATATTGACCTAATAGCTAGATATGATACCTCAAGAACATTGTCGTTGAAGTATCAAGATGACTTCTTTGATGGTAAAAAAAGTAAGAAGTAAGAAGTAGCATTTTCTACAACCAAAGATCACCTTTCACTTCTACATGACCACATTCCATTATATCCCCACCTTTTGCTTCCAACATCTACTTTAAACTATTGTAATTCTAACAACATCCATTTGTAATTGCGGTCAATAGACTAAAGAACTTGCACAAAATAATATAAATAATTGAATAAGTTCTAATAAAACAATGGTATCCAATTACAAAACACTAGAACTTAATGATCAAAGAAAGAAAAGCAAAATCTTTTGCCAACTATGATAAAAATGTGGAAATTACAAGGAAGCCCTCATTAAGTATATCCACAAGAAGGTCTCAACTAGCATTGGCCACTCAATAGGAAGAAAATAATACACAATACAACTTTGACTCAATCATTCAAGACATAGATATTCTAAAGTTAGCCAAAAAAAATTCAATTTCCACTAAAAAGTCTAATAAATTGTTTTCAATAGGTCAGATGTCACTAGGTCATTTTACATGTCAGTTACAATTTCAACAAGCCTACTAGTACATATATATATATATATATATATATATATATATATATATATATATATATATATATATATATATATATATATACACACACACACACACACACACATACGTAGGTCGGGGAGTCTATGTATGTATGTATGTATGTATGTATGTATGTATGTATACGCTTCCAATGCCCCAAAGTGGAAATACACATATTCCAAGCAAAATTCAACATCTTTAAAAGATCTTTAGCAACTAAATTACTTTAAAGAATTTCAATTTAATTTCTTAACCTCAAATTAAAGTGAAAACACATCAAGCTAAAATTTTTAAGTACCCTAAACTTACATTTGCAAAGTTCAAAGTCTAGCAAAATTGATTAAAAGCGTGTCTCATGAATGCATGTATGCTCAGTTATAATGAATTAGATGCCATCTTTCAAAAGCCATTGAACAACCTCTCTAGCAACACATGTATAATCACATGGATCAAGCTTGCTATTTTTCTTGCACTACTTCATCTCCCCTAAGGTTTTGTGGATAACCTATTACCTACACTACAAATTTAAAACATGATTAACAATGCCCTAGGCGACATATTCAATATAGTGAAAGCCACCGATTCGTAATTCATGCACATTTCTAAATGTACCTTAGTTTTCAATGGGGATGCCAATGGGACTAGAAAATGCTGCAAAAGCTTGCAATGTCACAACTCACAAGGAAAATTAGACTGCTTGAAAATCTATATCATGGATTGAAGTAAATCTTAGCAAATGGCTTCAAAAGTTTATCCAGAAAATTGTCTATTTACTCTAGCATGATCTTCTTCTAGATGATATTTTTGTCCAAAGAATTAAACAATTTTATAAATAATTACATTTTAATTTCCATGACTGTACACAAACTTCCAAACTTTGATGAAGATAAAGCAACAATCACTTGCAACCCCAAAAAACTTTCATTTCGTAAAAGTGACGTGATTTGAATGCCAAAAATTGTGACAAATATGAGTATAAAGGTCTAAAGTCTAGAATAGGTGTGGATGTATGTTTCCAAAGGTTCATTCTAAAAGTGACAAAGTATTGGAATTTATTGCCAATTTAACAAAATTGATGTTCCAAGCATCTAACTTTGGTGATACATCCAAAAGCAAAGAAACCAAATTCTTGTTGAATTCCAAAATGCAAGTATAAAGCTTGAAACACAATGAAACCAAAACACCACCAAAAATGGAAAAGTAAAACAAAACAATATGCAACAATAAAATCAAAGTGAACAATGTATGAAAAGAGTTTAAAATCATTCTTGTGGCCGCATGAGACAATGAATCAAAACATGGGTTCAAATGCATTCCAATACCTGCTATTTCTTGTAACGTTGCTCCGAATCAAAAAAAATGCAGGTTGAATTGAAGGCATGAACTAGCCAAAAAAGGATGCAATATTTGTTAGCCACATAATATTGCTAAAAGCTTGAGCATATGAAATATGAGTTGCTTCTTTATGTATAAACCTCCATAATTGCTTGGTCAGGTACACAATAGACAAGGTGGTGAGACAATGCGTCCAAGTAATTATTCGCATATTTTTGAAAACTTGATTGGCCTATTAATATATCCCCTGTGAAAATTGCAAAATAAAAATTAAACATGAGATTAGTGTGGACTAGATAATGCTTGGGAGCAGGAAGGCTTGAATTTGTCATTAGATATAATATTATTAGTTTTGCTAAATTGCCCCAAAATTTGTGACATACATGGAATCATGGATACAAAACTCTAAAATCTAGGACAAATAGGATTAAGTTTCCAACTAAACATCCTTGTCAAAGTAATATCTATTGCTAATTAAACAAAATTGAAGTTTAATGCCAACATGACTACTTGATTGCAAGCCTATATAGTACATCCTTTCTAATTGATCCAAGGGTTTTGATAGAGTAAGGATTTGGGGTTAAGAGAGAGGAAAACGGTTATTAGTTTCCTGGTAACCCCTGTCTAACTATCCAATGATTACCCAGATGCCTCAAACATTCGACTTGGCATTATGGAAGAACAACATTTGCAGAACGGCCTAGCTAGGCGGACTCACCATAGCATGGGGCACATGCATGGACAAAAGCCTTGACATCCATATTGCAAAATAGGACTAGAAGAACAACACACCACATGTTGTGACATATGGCCAGAAGCTTGATGTTTATCAATTTCAATAGCACAATACGACTAGAAGAAAGAGACACTAGAAGTCCACAACTAGAGATACGAGGACATTAGCTAGAAATCGACATGGAATGGGACCAGCCAAACCACTCACCATACCTAGCTTGAGACAGATGGACATAAGCTTGAGATCCATATGGCAAAACAGGACTAGCCAAACCACTCACCATAGCTTAACCCCTCACCGCCCAAGGCCGTTTTGGGTTCAAAAACATCACTGCTTTTGAAGTGATATAGATCTAAATGTCATTAAGCTATAGAGATCTTAACCGTACAATCTTGTAGTGTACATGTTGTAAATGATGTGTATCAAATTTGAAGTCATTTGACCGGATAGATTGTGAGATTATAATGTTTTAGTGTTGAAAAAGGATGCTGAAATTTTCCTAAAAACACATTTAGAGGCGAAATTTGATTTCTAAATCTAATCAAATGAAAAAACTTTAAACTATAAAGTGATTCAAAACCAGAATACAAACACATTGATGAAAAAAAATATCATTCAATTGACTCAATTTGCTTGCAAAATAGCTTGCAAATGTCAAAAAATAGGTAAGAAAAGTTGCAGAAAACACAGACGAGGCTGAACCTCCTTCTACTAAAATGCTTCTCAGTCATTCATAACTTCTTGGATTGATATGAAAATTTAGCCACACAAACTAGACTAGTATGTGCAACTTTCTCAAAAAAATTTATTGGAAACGGACACTGTATGAAGCAGATATAAGCCGCCGAAGTTCACTGTAGTCCAAGAATGCCGGGATTTTGAATTTTGAATTGCTCCCAAACATTCAAAACAACTTGGATTGTCGTGAAAATTTTACCACAATAATTAGACTTCAAGGGGAATATAACGCAACAAATTTTATTGAATTCAAACAATGGATGAAGGAGATACAAGCCCCCGAAGTTGCAGCCATGAATTGCACTTTGGTGAATCAAATTGAACCTATGAACTTCGATTGGCTTCCAAAAAATCATTACCTTTTGGATTGATCTGAAAATTTTACCACAAAAACTAGAAGAGAAGGCGCAAATTTCTCAACAAGTTTTATTGAATTTGGACATCAGATGCAAAAGTTACAATACTTTGAATTGGACTTGAAACTGTGTGAGGACACTTTTGGGCCCCTTGGGCAGTGAGGGGTTAAGAGACATAGACAGAAGCTGGAGACTGAAACGGCAAAACAGAACTAACAAAGCCACTCACCATAGCTTAAGATCGAGAGCAACGTCCGAGCATGTCAGAACAAGCGCAGCTCCACCCAAACACGAAACAAAGCACCAAAACCTGGCCTTCGCTTGGGCCTCTGGGGTTTCATTGCACACCGACTGTTCATCTTCGACACAGCTGCCAACCCATCTCTGACTTCGTCTAAGGTCCGATAATTAATAAGCACAGCTCATATAGACTTGTGAGCAATGAGACTATGCACCGTGGTCATGCGTTGATTTCAGATTGGGGGTTTTCGAATTCATTCCAGATTAACTGGAGATGCATGGACTGCTGGCTGCAACCAATCAAACTACCAGCTTAGAAAAAAGTGCAAACGTCTCAGTCTCATCAAATTTCACAACACACATAAAACCTAAATAGGCAATAATCTCTTGAGATCTTAAAACCTCAACCCCTGCACCTTGAAGGTAATTAGGTTTCGGTACAAATAACGGAGATTGCTCGCTTTGTAGCAATTCTGAAAGAAGCAAATCTACAAGTCACAATAATTTCAAATTTTAACTAACAAATCTAAAGATTTTACAACTAGATGGAAGGCATGTGATTTCATTTGTGACAAATACTCCGACAAATACCTTCAGCCCTAATTCTTAGTAATCCCGTCACACGGAGAGTCCAAGTTCACTCAAATCATCAAGAAGGCGCTAAGCAATGCAATCAAACTCGCATACTAAAATGTCAGTTGCAATTATTTCATAAAATCACAGTAGATCGTTCGCCACGAGAAATCGGAACATTCTCGATCTCCGGTTCTTAATTCAGCAACAATTTGAAAGTTTCTCAAGTTTACAGCTTAAGAACAGAGACTTCCAAAAACGTAATCGAAAGACAATCAGTCAGAAAGGCTTCTTTTCGTTCAGTCCGGCTTGTTTCGTTGCCCGTTGAAATATCACCCTCACATGGCTTCTCACTGGAACTCAATTTTCAGCCTCAAATCCAGGTCTAAACCTCGAGGTTGGATCTAAGCATGCTTATCTTCTAACAGCCAATGAGCTTGAAGATATCTAATTTTGTAATTGCACTGAATAGAAACTCAGTCAAGTAATCATGTTTATCGATTTTACTTTTGTATTTTTCTTCTTATTTATGAATAAAAACATTATTTAACACAACTGAACTCTTAATTGCATTGATAAATTGATAATGAAGTGGTTCGATTGAATTTAGTTATCACTTCATGCTCTTTCATGTTGGAAAAAGCTTGAGAAAACTCGATATCAAAAAAATACCAAAAAAGGGTAGCAAAAAGGAGCGCTTTGAAGTTCACTTTGGAAAGGTGAAAAGGAAAAATCAATATTAGTTCTTAATGGTACTAAATCCACAAATCATCAATAGAAAATAGTGTTTATTTGGTATACAAGCAACAGATCAAGTAAATGAATGTAAAGAAAAATAGAATTTATATTTGTTATGTCCAAAACCTCTTGCAACATAAACAATGCGGGTTATCCTCTCATGGTTCGACATGTGCAAAACTGCACAGCAAAAGCTACCAGTTTTTAATGTTTTCCTGAAGGCTTGGTCCACATGGCCCACGTCCCACGCAGAATTTAAGGCTTGGGAGTCACACGCTAGTCGGTGGATATGCATGCCGCAGGAGAGTTCATTAATTAGTTTCTTAACATCTCGCACGATTGATCGTCTCATTAGAACGTCAACTCTAACTGCTGCACAGGTCTGGCAGGTAAGAAAAGGCAAAAAGAGCGAGAGATAGAGTCCGCTCAATTTTAAACTACGAGATAAATATACACTCAGAACGGATATTTCGTTAAAATGGCGATATTCTTCTGCCATTTTTCCATTCATTTTCTAGGGTTGCTATAGATTTCAGACCACATGGTCTAAAAATCTAGGACCGGTTCACATTCCAGACCACATGGTCTAAACCTGAAAGTGCGAAGTTTGTGGAATATCGCCTTTTTAACGAAATATCCGTTTCAGGTATATGCGCAAAGCGATCCCCTAGAAATAGCTCGCAGCTTGACCAGCTACTGACGCGAATACGGAAGCTATCAGAAAAGATTGAAACTACATATAATTATTGCATTATTTTACACTACAGCGAGAATACTTAACATCAGTTTTGTTCGAATGGCGGTATTCCAATACTTTGGCACTACTCAGAACACGTTCTGAAATATATATCCATACTGGTCCTAGATAGCAGACCGTTATATACATTTATGTCACAATTTCTGGCGCCGGAATCATGCTACTTTAACGAAATTGATGTTAATGTTGAAACTGCCATCGCCCGACAGAAATATTCACTATACCAGTCCTAGTTTTCAAAGCTCATCTATGAACTCTTCAACGCCACAATTCCGAAATATGCCATTAACTTCAACGAATATGACCATGCTTGTATTGCTTACAAACCGACTCTTACGTCGCTCGGATCTGTACCATTCCTAGTTTTCAGAGCTCCGGACTCTTGAACGTCACAATTTTGGCACTCCGAAACAAGCCATTGAAAAGACTAGTGCAAAGACTACAAATTTTGAAATCGAAGATGATAATTCCTAGCTTACAAACACGCTTAATTCCGTGCACCTTTCGAAGCTGACAGCAAACAAATCAACCAGCCGGAGAGAAAACACTTACGACAGCCTTACGTTTGCTATCTGCACTCTACTTCAATCTACACCATAAACTTTTGCAATGGTTTTACAGTACTACCACAACAATTTTGCAATGATAAACTAATCACTTGAAAATTCTATGGACTTGTTTCCCTGGCACTGATTAATCAATGATTAATTAATCCAAGAACCTATATCCAGTAACATTCTGTACGCATCCCATATTCTCTCTCATTCCTCGATCGCTAAACTTAAGCAAAAGTACTGGCAAGCATTATATATATTAAATGTTTTCCTCAAGGCTTGGTCCGCAAGGTCTGCGAATAATTCAAGGCTTGGGAGTCACACGCAAGTCGGAAGGGACTCCACAATACTAGTGCTACGAGCCTCCATCTGAAGGTAACTAGCTTAAGGTACATGGACATAAGTTTGAGATCGATACGGCAACGCAGGACTAGCCAAACCGATCACCATGGCTACCTTCAAAAACATGGGCAGGAGCTTGGAATCAATACTGTAAAACAGGACTAGCAAAGGCAGTCACCATAGCTTGAGATACATGGACAGAAGCTTGAGACTGATACGGCAAAACAGGACCAGAAAATGCACTCACCATAGCTTGAGATACATGGACAGAAGCTTGAGACTGATACGGCAAAACAGGACCAGAAAATGCACTCACCATAGCTTGAGATACATGGACAGAAGCTTGAGACTGATACGGCAAAACAGGACCAGAAAATGCACTCACCATAGCTTGAGATCGATATCGCAGCACGGCCGAGCAGAAGACGGAGACGAGAGCAATGTCCGAGCACACCAGAATAAGCGCAGCTCCACACAAACACACGAGCAAGCACCAAACCCTGGCGCTTGCTTGGACCCCTGGGGTTTCACTGTACACCGACTGTTCATCTGCGACCTAGCCAGTCGGAGTACGCATCCTCCGCTGCCAGCCCATCTCTGACTAGGTCTAGCTCGTCCTACATGCACAGTTCACGTAGACTTGAAAAGTTCTCTGCAATGAGAAGTTGCGCGGGCACGCCTTGATTAGATTGGTTGCCTTGGAATAGATTCCAGATTGACTGGAGATGCGTACGTGGATATCCGGCCTCATCACGTTCAGTTGGTCGAAACTGCACGCAAAGTCACGTTCCTCGCTAGTTTTTAACATTTTCCTCAATGTATGGTCCTACAAATAATTCATGGCTTGGGGGTCACCATGCCAGTCGGAAGCCTAGCTATATAAACAGGACAATAGGCTTGTCTGCAATGAGAAGGTGTATGGGCCTCAGATTGGTCATCCATAAGTTAGTCGACACCTCGGAAGTAACGAATTACACGCAAAGGCACCTGCCACCCAGAATTTATTTATTTTTTCGATCTGTCGCGACAAGTGTAAGGTGACTAGTGTAAGATGGCGTCTTTATCTTACCACATGAACGACATGGCTGGAGGTCAAAAAATTTACACTGCTAAGGTAGAAGCACCAGTAACAGATCACACCCAGTCACCCAGTCCCCAACTTATAGAGTGCGCTATTTCCAGCCAAGGCATTGTAATGTGTTTTTTTTTCCTTTTCAAGGTAGGGGCTAATAAAGTCATGACACATGCCTCCAAAGTAGTGAGCAAGAAAGTAGTTTGACTATGATCGGAATTGAAAGACTCTAAACATTGGCTACTAGTCAAGAGTACTTTTTGGTTCCCAAAATTCACAGTAATTTCAATTTTGAGAATAAAATTCTGAAAATTTTGCTATCCCCATATTTCTTATCTTCCTACATGGGAAAAATTTCCATCACCTCATACTGCATACAATCTGCTCCAAAATTGCTTAACCCCTAAAGGCCCAAGGCCTTTTTTCTGCCAAAAACCCATCAAAACTGCCATTTCTATAGCAAGGAGTATAAAAAAATGAAAAATGTTTTTTTTTCACATCTAACCGTAGGATCTTACACCTAACTAGTATGAGAATGTGTGGAAAAAATTTCAGAATTTTTGACCGCTCAGATTGCAAGAAATCTGAGTTTAAAGTGGAAAAAACAAGGATTTCAGCACATTGCGGGACTAGATTTTTTGACTTTAAACATTTTTCACTTAAAATTTTTGCACTACAGAGTTTTGTGCTTCAAATATTTATAGTGGAGAATTGAGTTGAGAGTCTAGGAAAAAAAATAATATTCAAAAATACTTAATTATCATTCCTAAAAAAATTATTAAGTAGAAGTAGGTACGAGATAGAAGGAAAATCTAAAACATTAATATATTTTAGATGGAATTAAAATACACTAATCCCAATGGTGAGATTGTTCTAGTAAGTAAATTAAACCATGAGAATTTTTATTTTTTTTAAATTGCAAAAATAGCATTTAGAAATGAATTTTACAAGATATTTTTTTCAAGAAGATGCTCTAACTGCCCGAAAAACAAGAATGTCCATAACTTTCTCATAACAAATCCAAATGAAATGAATCAAAGCTTTCCAGATAGACAAAAATATAATCTACAAGAAAAAAAATATTTAAAAAAAAAAATCAAATTTTTGCCAAATTTTTCTTGCTGCCCGGACTGCCCAGTTACGAAAAAAAGTAACATATTTGGCCATAACTTTTGACTCCTATTTCCAAATGTCCTGAAATTTAGTGCATATGAAAGATATTCCTCGCGCCCACCTTCTATTAAAATTTCAGCTTAAAATATGGAAATCTATAGTCACACGGACCTGCCCAAAATTTCTATACGGCCAAAAAACGCAGTCCGGTCCTTTAGGGGTTAAATGATCGGTTACTGGTGCTTCTACCTTACCACTGTTACCTAAGGAGTATATTTCATCTTTTCTTCGTGATATCAATGTGGCCCCAGCTATTACTACCGTAATTGTAATAGAATTCAAAGTGCCTCCTTTACAAGTTTAGGGTCCATGCAAACCACTATCAATTAATTACTGCAATCTCCAGTTATAAACAGTCTGATTAACACTCGTCAACATGATACGAACATCGGCAAATCGGCAACTGCTGTATCACATTCCAACCCAACAACATTGGGCAACTTGGCCAACCAAATTATACAACTTAGCAAAGAGTACGCACTTGCATGCATGCATTCACTCTCTCAAATTTTCTTTGATTCAAATGTCCCCGTAACTCTGAACCGTGACATTAATTCAAAATCTACAATAAAAGTGGGATATACTTCAGTTGATTACACACTTCAATGAGTTCAATCATCCACTCCACAAACTGTGTATCAATCCAAGAAATTGCAGCAATCTTACAGAAGGTCTGCAGTTTAGTCTACGGCGCTTGTAAAGAAATTCCACTAGCTATGGCGAAGTGACGTATATGGCCAATCTCTGCTGTACAACATAACCCCTTGCTTAATACATCCCCACTCCCTAATTGAAACGAACACTACAGCAGCCTTCAGAAATGCTTGTAGAGTCGTTTATGAAGCCTTGCTAAGAATTCCGGGCTTCACCAGCTATACCCCACAGACTATGGAGTAGGCCAGTGGCGGCCAAGAACCTTTGTCATCTCTTATACATGAGGAGCAACATCGACTTCGTAAAACAAATCTTGTACGAAAATAAAGGGTCTTCAGTTTGGAGTTCCAAGCAACACTTCGAAGAAATAGACTTCAAAATGAGGTTTCTAGAATGAGGGCTAAGCTAACGGCAGAACACATACCTGAATAGCTCAGCAGTTACTACGTGATATATATCTGTGACGCAAATTAATATGCAAAATTGCAATATATGCATCCACAATAGTAAGTGTGCACCTCCAAGCTAGGATTTCCACCCCGGGCTCCTTAACCCTTCATCGCCGAAGGTCCAAACATGCTTAAAAGCATCCTGCCTTTGCAAGCGTTAAAAGTCTAAATTTCAGTAAGGTATGAAAATCTCAATCGTACAATCTTGTTCTGGGCATGTTGTAGATGATGTGGAACAAATTTGGGGTCATTTGACCGTATAGATTGAAAGATTATAATGTTTTAGTGTTGGAAAAAGGTGCTGAAATTTTCTTAAAAACACATTTGGAGGTGAATTTCGATTTCTAAACCTACTCAAATGAAAAAACATCAAACTGACAAGTGATTCATAAACAGAATTTAAACTCTTTGGTGAAAAAAAATATCATTCAAATGACTCATTGTGTTTGCAAAATGGATTTGAAATGTTAAAAAACAGTGAAAAAAGTAGCAAAAAATCACATCTATAGCTGAACCTCCTTCTACTAAAATGCTTCTCAGTCACTCATAAATTCTTGGATCATTATGAAATTTTAACCACAAAAACTAGATTAGTATGCGCAACTTTTACAACAAAAATGATTGAAAACGGACCATGTGTGAAGAAATTATGAGCCGCCGAAGTTCACTATAATACAAAAATGTCTGGATTTTGAACTTTGAATTGCTCTCAAACATTCAAAATAGCTTGTATTGACATGAAAATTTTACCTCAATAACTAGACCTTAAGGGAAACAAAACCCAACAAATTTTATTGAAAACGAACATTTGATGAAAAAGATACAAGCCCCCAAAGTTGCACTCATGACAATGCAGTGTGTTGAACCCAAATTGAACCTGTGAACTTCGAATGGCTTTCACAAACTCAATTCGTCTTGTATTGATCTGAAAATTTTACCACACAAACTAGACTAGTATGCTCAACTTTTACAACAAGTTTTATTAAATTTGGACATTAGATGCAAAACTTAGAGCACTTCAAATTGGACTGTTACAGTGTGTGAGGACACTTTTTGTCCCCTTCGGCGATGAAGGGTTAAATCATTTCCTTCAGGCTTTCTTGACGGTCCACTGCGCCAATTTCGTAGAATACTACCAATTTAACGGAATTGAAGTTTTGGTGTTCTGGTAGAAGATACTCGATTGATAGAATCGTCATTTTGTTCAGGAATAAATATATAAGGAAGGCGCCTTTGGTTTAATAAATTTGGAGGTCCCAAGCAATGGCTGCAGCTAGCCATAGGTGGTACGTGGTTGGCTCCAATGGCTTCCATATCTCGACTCACAACGAGGGAGTCCTTTCCTTCCGAAAATTATTTCAACAAATTTCCCGAAACGTTCCTCTCCACATGCATATATCAGGTCCAAAGAATTGCAAACAAGAAGCGTCTGCATCCAAATGCAAACTTTCAGTTCAGAGGTACACCACATATATCCAACATAATCAGTAATACGCATCAATCCGTTTCAATACTGGCATGATACCGGTATTGGTCGTAGTAACTACCATACAGGCTACAACAACTGGGTTGTTGTATACTTACCCAACAGGAACTGACAATAACACAGAAGTCGCTAAAGCTAATCTGGTAATGAAAATCATGTCATTTAGAATCTGCTGTGTTCGGATCAACAGCCATTGGACTAGCCCAATTATTTTCCACAGTGCTAGACGATCGTGGTGAACCTCATTGAGCGAAATACATGACATCTACGACTAAGCACTATACGCAGCATGTAAATTCACCGATCAAGGAATAAACGCCATTGAATCGAAAGTTACTTAACCTATGAAGCAGAGAGTGCGTACACATGTTGTATGTGTTTAATGTGGTCACTCTATTTCTTTTTTGAGTCAAAACAATACTTCAAAACAGTTGCCTCCGAGGCGATTCAGTGACGTCGTCCTACTAAAATTGACATGGAATGCTCGTCACAATCTGTATATTCCTTTGTATGTGGCAGCAAAGTAAGCCTTCCGAAACAGAACTTGACATGGAAACAGAAATATCTGCGCTTACTTTGAGCAAGAAATATGCTCATGCATTTCCGAATTGAGTTTGTCATTCTGATGAACATGTATGGCCTCAAGTACCGACCAACAAAAATCGCACACTCTTAATTACACTTGTAGACAATGGTGGATATTTTGGACCTACATGGCAGAGCCGTGTCAAGCGCAATTACAATGGGATTTTACGAACAGGGATACTACGCTCACTTTGAGCATGAAATATGTGAATGTAAACCTGTAAGCACTGCCAGCATTTATGGGAAATTTCATTAAAATTGCTGTATTTCATTAGCCATTTTTCCATTCGTTTCCTTTTTTCAACGTCAATTTCGTTAAACTGGCATATTTTCACAAACTTGGCACTTTACATTTAGACCGAGTGTTTTCAAATCTATACCAGTCCTAGTCTTTAGAGCTTTGTGTAGAGGGATCACAATTTTTGTCGCCCTGAATCGTGCCAATTTAACGAGATTGTCCATTTTCACCCTTCCCCTTCCGCGTCATTTTAAAGGAATACCGCCATTTTAACGAAATTCTGGTTCCATATAATTGGATGCATCTGTGGCTGGACCACCCATGCACTGGACCACCCATGCACTAGTAGTGCAGATCATCCAACAACAGCTTTATGAAGAAGTCGAAGTTCTCTCCACTAACGGATTTCGGTCCAGGAATGATCAACGACAATATCAGAAAATGTTTCTTCGTCGTCATCCAAGGCGGGCGGGATGTTGTAATTCAATAAAATTACAGGCCAAGTAGACCAAGTAGACCGTTTCACCAAGAATGGGTTTCCTCCGTCCGTAGTCCTTGTCGATCTCCTTCCACTATGGGGAATTTGATGCAAAACGCATCATGCCGTCAGTTTTGGAGTAATGATGAATGATGCCACGACATGAAACTAGCTTAAATCAAGAAGAGCGCCAAACGTATGCGCGGCAATAACGGAAAATGTCATAGGTCCTTTAAAGGCACCTAACTTCTTCCACGGCGTTGGTCACTGCGCTGTGCATTGCACTTGCTGCAATGAGTGAGAATCTCTTCTTTGCCACAGAACAGCATGCAAAAATTGGGGCAACAATGGATGCTTTTGTTCGATAATCTAAGCTGCCGCAGATTCTTAGACGCCATATTCTCGGACGTCGGCAATGAGTTCCATGTGGGGAGGATGCTAGTTCCCACTTAGAAGCTTGAAGAGCTCGTCAATGAACGCTGAGGAGCATCCGTGTATTCTACAGCAATTCAACAATATTAGGGTGTCTCTAAGGCTTGACAGTTGTGAACCCGGGAACAATTGCAAAACGAGCATAATCTTGCAGCATCTCTTCAGCAACGGAATCCTTTTGGTTGTCAGCGTCGTCTCCCTCATCAAGTACTTCCTCAAGGAATTGTTCTTCGCCCTCATCCAGGTCGATGGGGACTTCATCACCAACTTCGGAATGCTGCACATGTGTTTGGGTGTCATGAGATAGGGGCTAAGGGATGGATGGGCTTCCAATTTCAAGGGGGCCTTCATTTCCTCATGCAGCACTTGATCCAGTCACGGAACCTCGCCTTGTATTATTGTCTAGTGCATGATTTGGGAGTTCCCCATGTTCAGTTCCTCCATGTCGTAGAGATGAAATGCGTGGTGCCCCTTGTCCAATGCATTCGACTCTGACTAGAGAGTGTTTGCCAATGTGCACCGTAAGCACACAACGTCTATTAAGTCATATAGTAATGTTGTCTCCATCGAGTAGACTACTCCACAGGTTTCTATGCAGTTCGGAAATAGCGCAATTTCCGAACTGCATAGAAACCTTCATTTTCATTCTACTACATCGTCATTCTGCAATTGAACCATTTAGAATCAAGTTAATTATATATGACCAGGTGCCTCTAAGATTCGATCATACTGAAGTGCAAAAGAAATTGTCAAACTACTATCAACATCCTAAAGTTCATTTGTCGCAGAAGTTAATCATGCATGAGCGACCGTTCTGAATAAACAGAAAAAGACATCGAGTGAAAACATGGAAGGGCTTAAGATTCAGCTCTGGATTTACAAATCGTGGTTCTTTCATGAGTTTGTGCTTTGCTGTCGCACTAAACTTCTGGTAAGCTTGAACGACTTTACATTAATTGAGCCTGCAAGATATCTTTCTCCGTCAGAGATTTCATACGTGCACGAATTGTGTACACGCCGGCCTATTTGCACACGCTCCCAAATTTTGGCACCTGACAACATGGTACGTACTTGAATCAAACCGCTTATAACTTAAAAGTTCCATTTATTTGGAAGGTACCATCTGACAGACCAAACTTTTCAAAATTCCAGAAAATGAAATAGTTGGATATATACTAAGAGTAGAATCTAGTGTGCCAATCAACTTCTGCGAGAGTGATACAGTAGAACCTCTCTAAGTCGATAGAGTTGGGACCGGTCTGACACATTGAGTTAGAGAGGTTATTACATTAGGGAGGGTCATCATGTTCGTATGTGGTTCATACTGTTCAGTTGGGACCGGCAATAAATACTTTTTGACAGCACTTTATTGACTTAGAGGGGATCGACTTAGAGAGGTTCTACTATACATACCGAAGTTTAGAACAATAAAGGTAGAAACCGATTGTCTTCATAACATTGTTAACCAATGTTGGGGGGGTCCTTTTGCTCCCTCGGAAAGCCGGAGCCCCCCAGCATGGAAACTACAGTTTAAATAACACAATTCAAGTTTGTAGCCAATCGCAACCTCGAAGTACTGTAGTCGCTTTTCTGAAAACCAGCGATCACGCCAATGATGCATCGCCAGCTTACAGGGACCTTGTCAGAGAACTGACAAAACCCAACCAATTGTTACATTTGAATTTAAACTAAATTACCTCCCAGGAATCCTGGGAGGCATTATCCCTCCTCGCAAGGGGAAGGGATGGAGAGCGTTAACAATGTTATGTTGGGGCAGAGGTGGGCTCAAAGCTCAAATTGTCCATCCTGTTCTTGACTATCTGGATCTTCAATACGTGGGTGTTTTTTTTTTCTCGAAACACATGGACAATTTCCATTGATAAAGGATTCAATACATTAGAGAGAATTCGGGCCCTCTAAAGGGCCGCGAGTTCCTATGAGTTCTCCACAAGTTTTGAATAGTTCTTGACTGCTGAAACTGCACCACCGCAACAAGGTGACATGGCCAGACTTCGGCCACATCAGATTTTTTTAAAAAAAAAAAAACTCTTAAATTGAAATTTGGTAAAAAAAATTTTTTTTTTTTTTGAAAATATATTTTTCGGACAACCCATACCACTGTTCACAGCATGGGGACAGATTGGGGAACGGGCCTGAAACGGCCCTTTTTTGGTCCCAAATCCCTCCTAATGCGTGGTTTCTATTTTCGAGTTTAGGTAGTTTTGAATAAATTCATGATCAGCTAATGGAAATGCAACCGAACTGGTCGTAGACTGAAGGGTTGGGTACAAAGTCCCGGACTTGAACAAGTAACAAGATTCCAAATAGACTTAGTTGAATGCGCCTATTTACTATCTACATTAACAATTATGCCAAGTTTAATTCTTTGAAGCAATCACGAACACTATCTCTTGAAGGTGAAGGTTGTTGCATCTCGATTTCAGTGTAAGGATAATTCTTTCCTCAATATGTGTCAAGTGTTAGAGCATCTAAACATAAGTATCATAGCCTCACAACAAATAAAACCTTTAATGAAAGAAGAAATTTTACCCATTAGTTGCCATCAGCACTTTGATGTTGCCACAAGCATCAAACAAACGTTGAGCTCCTTTCTATATCTCCCCACTTTGCAAAGAAATTGGTGAGACCAAATCCCTAACTTATGAGGTCAACAATTCTAGAAGGACCTTTTAAGTTCTCCTTAGAGTCGATAATTCTACAAAAGAGCTCTTAGGCCTACTACATGTACACTAGCTTGGAGATCCAACAATTTCAAATAGCACAATGAAGAACGGGAGGTGGCCGGGCTTAAAGTAGTATGCTCTAAAAGCGACATTTAAGGGCTGATCCGCCTTTTTCATAGGTTTTCATGAATAAAAATATTTTTAGATCATTTTTCAGAGAAAGAAAAATGGATGTGGAACGTAATACAAGTGGTTTCATTTTTTTTGAAGCGTTTTTGAATTACTTATGAATTTTCAAAAAATTATGTTGTAGGCACCTATTTGTGACTCTAGGTCTCCCAAAATCCGTCCACTTGCAATTTTTGAAGCAATTTGAGGAAATCAAGACCAATGATTGGCTCTTGCAATAAAAAAATATTTTTCTCTTGATTCTCTCAATGACTAAAGGGGTCCATTTAAGGACCATGTCATGTTCATTTAACCCCTAAAGGACCGGCATACATTTTTTAGCTGTATAGAAATTTTGGGCAAGTATGTGTGACTAGAGATTTCCATATTTTAAGCTGAAATTTTAATAGAAGGTGGGCACAAGGAATATCTTTCATACACACTAAATTTCAGGACATTTCGAAATAGGAGTCAAAAGTTATGGCCAAATATGTTACTTTTTTTTGTAACTGGACAGTCCGGGCAGCAAAAACAAATTGGCAAAAATTTGATTTTTTTTTTTTATAATATTTTTTTCTTGTAGATTATATTTTTGTCTATCTGTAAAGCTTTTATTCATTTCATTTGAATTTGTTATGAGAAAGTTATGGACATTCTTGTTTTTCGGGCAATTTGAGCATCTTCTTGAAAAAAATAACTTGTAGGATTCATTTTTGAATGCTATTTTTGCAATTTTTCAAAAAAAAAAAATCTCATAGTTTAAATTACGTGCTAGAACAATCTCACCATTGGTTTAGTGTATTTTAATTCCATCTAAAATATATTAATATTTTAGATTTTCCTTCTATCTCGTACCTACTTCTATTTAATAAATTTTTTAGGAATGATAATTAAGATTTTTTGAATATTTTTTTTTCCCCTAGACTCTCAACTCAATTCTCCACTATAAAGATTTAAAGCTCAAAACTTTGTAGTGCAAAAATGTTTAAGTTAAAAATGTTTAAAGTCAAAAAAACTAGTCTCGCAATGTGCTGAAATACTTGTTTTTTCCACTTTATACACAGATATCTTGCAATCTGAGCGGCCAAAAATTCTGAAATTTTTTCCACATATTTTCATACTAGTTAGGTGTAAGATCCTATAGCTAGATGTGCAAAAAAAACATTTTTCAAATTTTTTTACTACTTGCTGTAGAAATGGCAGTTTTGAGTGTTTTTTGGCAGAAAAAAGGCCTTGGACCTTTAAGGGTTAAGGCCAAAATATAGGATCCATTTGAAGAGGCCGCTTGCTTTTATAGCACACTACCTTATTCAGAGGAGTAGTCACAACTGTTAGGCATTCGGCAACCCGCGTGATTAACAACTATAGAAACACAGGCTGAAGCCAGATCAATCTTTGATTGTGTTGGCTGTAAGAATTCAGAGCTTTTCAATTCCAAGGTATTTTGTACTGTACAGTCGGGTACAGGAACTTTATGATTTTTTGCATTTTGTTGAGATTAGGTCAACTTTGGGAGGCCTGTGTGCACTCAAAAATGAACGGAATTTCGAATTTTGAATTGCGTTGGAATTACATTGAAGTCTATTTTATCATCATTACAAACACACATATGTAATTGAAAATCATACAAAGAGTTTGATGTTTTCTATACACTATGCACTATCTAGTGTTGCCAACATTTGTGAAAGTTACAACTTGTATTTAATGGTACATATAAGAAATGAACCTTCACAATTGCTTGAGAGATACTTGATAACATACCAATTAAATTTCTTGTATGATTTCTTGCTTGTTCTTCACCCCATTGTAGAAAAACTTTGACTATCTTCCAAAGGTTCTCTATGAAATGGTAGATAGTGTATAAAAGAAATTCAAATTGTTGTATAATTTGAAATTATTCACTTTTCATTTGTTATGAAGTTGAAGTGCACTTCATTGCAATTCCAAAGCAATTTGAGATTCCAAAATTGGTTCATTTTTTAGCATGCTAAAGCTTCCTGAAGTTGATGAACTTTCTAGAGAAACTGATTGAAAAATTCGTAAGGTTCCTGTACCCGAACAACAAGGTAATAAGGTAAAACAGCCCATTACGGACAGAATGGGGAGTTTGCCTTCATGTCATTGCTGAAATTTTTTAATTTTTTTTCACATAAAGACAAGTGATAGAAATGGCGAGAACAATTTGAAATTATATTTTTTCAGCAAAGTGTGAATTTATTATGAATTTTTGAATTGTTCAACCCATGTGGCCTAAAAGAGTCTTTAGACTACCCCAGAACTAACAAAAACTATGTCCATAACGGTCATCTTACTCACCTAAAGTAGTTACAATATTTTCTAACAAGGAAGCCCTAAAACAATCACTTCCTACAATGAATTAGCACTAAAAAGCTGGAAGTTCCTATTGTGGTCACTAATCACTCCATTTTGGTTAGCTAAGATGTTGATTGTGGCCCAAATCTCATTCACTGAAAGAAAACCATAATGGGGTCATTTGCAGGTGTCCACAATGGGTCTTCTGTCTATAATGGGCTGTTCTACCTTATTTGCCCTGGAGAGGCCATGGAAGAAGCTGAGGTCTCGATTAGAATCTTCAATATCTAATTAGATGATCAAAACCAGTAAACAAATATTCTGAATGTCCAAATTGAGCACCAAAATCAAAGAGATTGTTCATATAGGATACCATGTATGATTCATGTTGCAAAAAAAAAATTAAAGAGAAAGGTAATTGCAAGAAACACCTATCATATTTTCTCTCACACATTCAATGTGGAAGTTGTTTTGTGCCACAAGTATTGCAAAAATGATTGAATGAACGTGAAATTCAAAAATAAGCTTTCTATAGCAATAGAAAATGTACTTGAATTATTTCAATTTTTTCAAAATTAATTCTACAGGTGAGATTAAATTTTGAATATATGTCACACATATAGATTTGGAGGTTTTTAGTACTATCGAGTACCTTTTTTGAAGAATTGTATTGTCAGATTTGGTAGACTTGCTATACTAATAGAAATACACCTTCTCAGAAGAGGGATTTCCAAAAACATGTTCCAAGTGTGTTTTGCACTGGCTTAAAGTGTGCTTTATTCAAGTCGAATTTATATTGAATTAAAAATGGTTTTTTAGTTTTGGCATTGATCTTCCTTCTTTGTTCTTAGTTGCCAACAATGGCCACTTTTAAAATAAAATTTTCAAGTGCATTTTCTAATTTTAAAAACTAGAAATGTGGAAGTCTCATTTTTGAGCATAAATTGCAACCTATGGCTCAAAATAGTATTTTAGGGTATAAAAAAAGACTCAATAGTATTGGTGGAGATCAACCTGTAGCACTTGCAATCTACCAACGTGGATTGTTTTTTTGGTAAATTATATATTGCCATCCGTCCTTGCCATCCAATGATAAGCATCACGTAATGTCAGAATAGTGGAATTGAAATCCAATTGACTATTCAGATTTCATGTTCCATGTCCCTAATAGACAATGGTAGTGAAGGTGACTTATAGTACAAAAAGTACTAAAAAGATGGGAAAAAAAACGCAACAAATAATACAAGTACTTCTTGCAATCACCCTACTTTCTCTTTTAGTTTTTGAAACTCCACCATAACCCTTATCCCTTAACATTTCTGCATAAACATCTATGTAGTCAAGAGATTTCCCATATTGCTCCTGAAACAATTCCTGGATCCAATCTTCATTCATCAGGCATATCCTCCCTAGATTCATGCGATTCTTATTTGCTCGCTTCATCCTCTTGGATTTTCTCTACATGAAATGAACAAGCTTGCATCTTTTCTAGCATTGCCCAAATCTCATTATTGAAGTGCAAAGGACAATCCTCACTTGCACCCATCATCTTCAGAAGTTTGCAGCATCATTGTGCAAGAGCGTTTCCAACAAGTTTTTGAATGAGCGTCAGATCCACTACTAACATGGTTGTCCTCAAAATTTTGTCTTCATTGTCATTGTCTCCTTAAGGTGGCAAATTTGGCTAGAGGTTGCTTCCTAACGTCTATAACATTGGGATTCAAAGATCTTGACAATTTGTTTATGTCGGATTTCCAAGCTGGAAACCCCATCCCTATAATGTCTACCGCTATAGTTCACATGGAGATAGTACGATTTCTTGCCATGCATCTTTCTTATGCCTCTTAAGCTTCTTATCTCTTTGTTTCTGTCTTCCTCGTCGTTTTTTGTGCTTTACCGTTTTCAACTCTAGCATCGCTTTCCAATCCAGGGTGATTGCAAGAAACACTTGTACTATTTGTTGCGTTTTGCATTTTTGGACTTTTAGGACTTTTTGTACTATGAGTCACCTTTAGTACTATTGAAGGCATGGAACATAAAATTTGAATGGTCAATTGGATTTCAAATTTACTATTCTGACAACATGTGATGTTCATCAGTGGATGACAAAAATGGATGGAAATATTTAATTTTCCATTAAAAAAACAATTTAAATTGGCAGATAGAAGGTATTACAAGCCCCAGTAGTACTATTGAGTCTTTCTGTGTACCATGAAGTACTATTTTGAGTCACATGTTACAATTTATCCTAAAAAATGAGACTTTCACGTTTCTATTTTTGAAAATTAGGAAATGAGTTTGAAAAATTTATTTTAAAAATGGCTATTGTTGCCAACTAAGAGCAAAGTAGGAAAATCAAAGTTAGAACTAAAAAAACATTTTTAATTCAATATAAATTCAACCTGGATATAGCACATTTTAAGCCAATATAAAACACACTTGGAAAACATTTTTGGAAATCCCTGTCTTGAGAAGGTGTATTTCTATTAGAAGAGCAAGCCTACCAAATTTGATGATGTAACTCTTCAAAAAAGGTACTCGATAGTACTAAAAACCACCAAACCCGCATGTGTGACATATATATATATATATTCAAAATTCAGTTTCATCTATTAAATTAATTTTGAAAGAATCGAAATAATTCAAGTGCATTTTCTATTGCTATAGGAAGCTTGCTTTTGAATTTCACGTTCATTCAATCATTTTTGCAATACTTATGGCACAAAACAACTTTCGCATTGAACGTGTGAAGAAAAATAGTACAAGTTTTTTCTTGCAATCACCCTCCACCAACTTCTATTTCTCAATCCGGGAAGCAGCTTTTGTCTCTACCATTCTTGTTGTCACTTTTGTTTTCCCCCACTCTAGTTTCATGCACATCAAAATTGTCCATGTCTCAAACTCCCTCTTATTTCCATTCAGTGGGGACACAACCTTCACTTCTCCTCAATGTCTTCACCTTCAGGCCGCTTTCGAACTTTGATCTTTATTGACATCAGTACCAATATGAGTTCCCTACCTCATTGGAAAGGCTCTTCGGAACTCTCATTTGCTATATTCTATAAATATTAACAACCAAATTGTATGGACAATTACTCTAAGAGAGGATTTACTCATAGCACAAAAGGTTCATGCTACATTGTCTCCAAAATTCAATTAGATACTGAGAAAGAGTATACAAAGACTCGTTCCCACTCCACATTACATTTTTTTTTATCATACCTTTTGGTCAAGTCATTGATATCGTTGACTTTCTTCCATATCAGTAGACAAAATAATTGATAGAATAAAAAATCATATAATCCTGTAAGGCTTTGAGAGTAAAAAGTGTTCAATGGAGAATTTCAAGGGGACATTATTTATCATTTAGAAATGAAGAATGCACCTATTGGTTCAAAAATTCATTAGGAACAGAATGAAGCCAATAGAAGGTCACAACTTTAGAGGAAACAGGTTTTGTTGAATTTAAAATTAAAAAAAAAATAATAAGTGGATTTGACCTAGCAGTCCACATGCCATTAACATAACATTGTTAACCTTCACTGGGGGGGTTCCCTTTTGCTCCTTCTAATTTCAGGACCCCCCTAATGACAAAGAAGTAGTGCCAGCCAATGAGACCCTCCAGTCTGACAACCTGGCCATACAGTCTCTGCAACCCATCCAATGAAGTGTTTGGGTATTTTAACTAAAGTCTCCCCCAGGTATATAGGGGGGAATTATCCCTCCACCTGCGGGGAGGCATCTCATCAGATTAGCAATGTTATGAAGATCGAGTACAAATAAGGTATTTAAAATAGATTAGATTGAAAATTTTATCACTTAAAGTAGACTTTAATATCAATCATTTCCAACAAGTTTCATGGAAAAATAAAAAACCCGAAGTGGCCAATGATTGGCCACCTCAGATTGTTGCTTACTTGGAAATTAACTTTTTATTTATTTATATATATATATATATAAAATAAATTATTCAGCAAGTAGGAAAATTTGGCCAATTTCAGCTACTAAAGGGAAGCGGCATTCTTTAGGCCCCATTCTTTCCCTAGTGAGACCAGATTTTTGAATGACTCGTGGTCATAGGTTGGCGTCCTTTTGGGGTTAATCTTTAACCCCTAAAAGCCCGTTGTCCCTTCGGGGGACAAATACGTTTTCAGGCAGGTACCTACAGGCTGAAATTTTCTCCTAATTTTTTGAAACTTTTTGTGAATGTGAAGAATTGAGAGAGGTACGTGGTGGAAAAAAAATTTGAAATCGGACCTTCGAGCAAGAAGTTATGCCACTTCTTGGAATGCATGGGGACGGGGGGCAGTAAAAAAAAATTCCAAAATTTTGAATTTTTTTTTAAAATATTTTTTTCTCATAGATTATATTTTTGTCTATCTGGAAAGCTTTGATTCATTTCATTTGACTTTGTTATGAGGAAGTTATGGACATTCTTGTTTTTCGGGCAGTTAGAGCATCTTCTTGAAAAAAATAACTTGTAGGATTCATTTCTGAATGCTATTTCTGCAATTAAAAAAAAAAAATTCTCATGGTTGAATTTACTTGCTAGAACAATCTCACCATTGGGATTAGTGTATTTTAATTCCATCTAAAATCTATTAATACTTTAGATTTTTCTTCTATCTCGTACCTACTTCTACTTAACAATTTTTTGAAGAATGATAATTAAGTTTTCTTGAATTTCTTTTTTTTCCCTAGACTCTCAACTCAATTCTCCACTATAAAGATTTAAAGCTCAGAACTCTGTAGTGCAAAAATTTTAAGTTAAAAATGTTCAAAGTCAAAAGGTCTAGTCAAGCAATGTGCTGAAAAACTTGTTTTTTCCACTTTAAACGCAAATATCTTGCAATCTGTGCGGTCAAAAATTCTGAATTTTTTTCCACACTTTTTAATACCAGTTAGGTGTAAGATCCTACGGTTAGATGTGGAAAAAAAACAATTAAATTTTTTTTTACTCTTTGCTATAGAAATGGCAGTTTTGAGTGTTTTTTTAAAGGACAAAGGCCTCGGTCCTTTAGGGGTTAAAGTCCCAAAGTCCCCTCAAGGACTTTTAGGATTTGGGAGAGGCTTGTATGACCTCAATTTTTGACATAATTTTCTTTAAAAAATAATAATATTGAAAATTGCATTAGCTTTGTGGGAACATAATTTTATTTCAATCCATGCCCAAGAACTAGCAAAATTATGCCAACCTAAGTTCCAAAAGCATTTTCTAGGCTACAGAAAAAAAACGCAAAAGATTAGTTTTTACTAATTTTTAGTTTTTTTCTCAAGATTAATTTTTTGTCTACATGTAAAGCTTTGATTAATTCCATTTGGATTAGTGATGTAAAAGTTGAAAAACCTTTTTTTTATAGGCAATTTTTGCATCATCTAAAAAAAAATCTTATTGGATCCAATTTTTAATTCAATTTTTACAGTTTATAAAAAAAATCACATATTTGATTGTACTTTCTAGAATAATCTCACTATTTGCGATTAGTGAATTTTAATTCCATCTTAAAACTATTGACAACTTAGTTTTTCCTTCTATCTCTTGTATATGCTTCAGTCTACTTAACAATTTTTTTAAAAATAAAAATCAAGTGTGCTTTAAAAAAAAGATTCTTCAACTGTCAATTCAATTTTCAACATAAAAAACTAGAAATTCAAAATCAATAGTAGGTGATTGCAAGAAACACCTATCCTATTTTAAGTCCCACTTTGCATGCTGATTTGTTTTTTGGCCATAACTTTCACGTTCTCGCTCCAAACAACTCAAGATTTTTAGGTAAAGTGCTCATGACTATAATACACCTTGCCTAAGTTCTTTGAATATTTAAAATATTTTTATTGTCCAAAGAAAGCCCCCATTTTCATATCACACATACTAATTTGGAATTTTTAATACTATTTAGTACCCAAATAAATGAATTTTGAGCTGAAATTTAAAGAAGATGGTCTTTTAATAGACTTGTAGTTACTATCCAAAGGAATTTTTAAAATAATTAATTGTATGGAGTGTGAAAATCCAGAAAATGAGTTTTTTTTTGGCTTGCATTTCCAAACATATAAAATGTTATTTTGATGGATTTTTTGGTGAATGACTATCTCTGTACAATTCTTACAAATGGAGAATTTTATTTTATTTGTTTATTTTTTTCCTATTTTTAACTAATTAAAACATCAAAATATCTATTTTCTTGAGATTTTGCACTTTTCTAGTTTTCCTACTGAGAAAATTTTCCTATGCTTTTCCTTTAGTGGTTACCTTCATTTTAAAGGTGTATATATTAACCATATTTTAAAAAAAAACTAAAATCATTTATCTAGTTTTAAACATTAAAGTACTCGAAAAAAAAATCATAAATACTATTCAAACTACAACCAAATTTGCAGGTGTTTCTTACAATCACCCTAGTATAAAAAATTTCAAGTGAAGATTCAGAGCCAAGAAATCTAGACAAGCAAAAAAAACCCTTGTTTTCTTCACTTTGAATGCAAATATCTCAGTTGCAATCTACTTGATCAAAGTCTTGAAATTTCTTCTTTAAGTTCTTTTAATAGTTTAATTAGTGCAAGATCCGACAATTACATATGGAAAAAAAACAATTTCATAACTTTTTTTCTCTTTGCAAAAGAAATGACACTTCTAAGTGTTCTTAGAAGAAAAAAGGCCTTCAGACTGAGTATGGGTTAACATAAATTGGAAGGTAAGGTACGGCACTCTTTACCATCCATTATCAATACAAACATATATATATATCATTCTAAAATCGCTTGGGATGTTCTTGGAAATCCCACATATGAATATTCCTTCATCTCCATTATTACGCACGAAGCCAGTGAAACATTTCAGAGATTATGGCAGACCACGCCTCGTCAAGAATATGATAAACTATAGGAACTTGCTTCTGCAATGAACAGACACAGGGATCACAAAACAATGGGCTGTTCAAGAATGTTGCAAGATAATATCTAGCTAGGAACTGCCGAATACTGCATGCGCATGAGATGAACAGTTCAAGCACAGGGATGACAAAACACGGTTCTGCAAGAATGTTACGGAGTGCATAATAATATCTACAATACAACCTGCTCTAGATGAACAGTTTAAGCACAGTGTCACGCCGCCCAGCTGCTGATCATGGTTGTTCAAGACTGTTAAGTTACAGTATGTGGTAGTATCACGGAACCTGCTCATGCGAGAAACTGGACTCAAGTGAGTGAGGGTATGGGGAGTGGGCGACTCAGCATGAAGAATGTTGCGGAATTAATATCTAGGAACTGTTCATGGCCCTGACAGCAAAAGCTCCGCTGTGTTGCGCTGCGCAGTCCCAAAATCCGAGTTAAGCTTAGTTGACTTCGGTTCACTTTACAGTTTACAAGCAATTGCCTCAGGTGCTCGAAAAGCTGTCACCAATCCCGACATGGACTGTGGTGCTGTGAGCCTGTGACTGCTGTGAGTGCTGTACTGCTGTCCCAAGTTCTTATTTCTTAATTAAGTTACCTGGGGCCAAGCACATCCAATCACATCCAGCTCGCTGTCCATGCAACAGCGTTCTACAGTTCTACTGTTCTCAATGTTGCTAAATTTAGCAAATCCTCTTGCCAAAACCCTAATTTGGCTCTAGCTACAGCAATCGGAAGAGCCACTGACAGCAGTGCCGTTGACGGCATCTGGGCCGCAACTTCGACAGTCACGGTGGTCGGAGGAATCTGGATTTGGATCTTTTCACGCAAAAGAAATTGTACAGTAGCATGGGAGGAATCTGTGCATACGACTGGTCTTCATTTCTGCACGTTTGATAACGTTTTTATTTTTTTTATTTTTACACTTCCCATCTCTATACAAAATAGTGAAATTAGGTTGCTTTGACAATTAGGTTGCCTTACCTCAAGAAAGTTACTTTACAAGCCATTAAAGTCAACAAATACTTCTACACTGAATATTTCCATTTGTACATATGGAGGTTTATGAGTCCCAATTACAACAATACTGAATTCAAAAGTAGTGCATTCTTGTTTAGTAATAGTAAATATTTATATAGTGTAAAATGTCGAGAAATCAGTATGGGGCTACCTAATTTCATTATTTTGTATACATGAATTCATTCATAGTTTTGGACAAAGCTAGCAATAGAAAAAATTTGGATTCTCCAAAGAAACGTTTTTTTGCTAGCCAAATGTGCAAATATAGCAAAAAGTAGAAGGATGTTTACAAGAAACACCTATATTATTTGTTGATTTTTTTATTTTTAGCCTTTTAATATTTTTATATTATGAGTCACCTCCAATACTATGGAACATGAAATCTAAACAATCAATTGGGTTTTAGATTTATCATTTTGACAACACGTCATATTCATCATTAGATAGCAAGGATAGATGGCAATACATAATTCGCCATAAAAGCAATCCACATTGGTAGATTGGAAGCAATACATGTCCCACAAGTACTATTGAGTCTTTTTGTATACCTTGAAATATTGTTTTGAGCCACAGGCTACAATTTATGCTAGATAATGTGATTTCCACATTTTTATTTTAAAATTTTAGAAAATGCATTTGAAAAAATTATTTTAAAAGTAGCCATTTTTGCCAACTTCAAATAAAGAAGGAAGATCAAAGCTAGAAACTAAAAAAATAAATTTAATTCAATATAAATTCAAACTAATTATAGCACACTTTAGGCCAATGCAAAACACACTTGGAACATGTTTTTGAAAATCTCTCTTCTAAGAAGGTGTATTTCTATTAGAAGAGCTAGCCTACCAAACCCGACACCGTAACTTTTCAAAACAGGTACTAGATAGTACTTAAAACCACTAAAATTGTATATATGACATATATTCAAAATTCAATTTTACCTATTGAATTAATTTTGAAAAATTAAAATAATTTGAGTACATTTTCTATTGCTATAGAAAGCTTTTTTCTAAATTTCATTCTCATTCAAACATTTTTGCAATATTTATGGCACAAAACAACTTCCGCATTGAACGTGTGATGGAAAATAGGACATGTGTTTTTTGCAATCACCCAAAAAATATTAAAAATTGTGGACCATGTGATTACCTTAGGTGCCTTGTCAAATTGCAATTTAAAATTTTTAAAAAAAAATCACATATATATTTTTATTTCCTATATTTGCCCATTTGAATGACGTGTCTCAACCCTCTAGATATCCAAATTTTTTCTAATGTCACATTGCTAAAGAATAGACAAAAACTGCTTTACAACACACTTAGATGTCTTCCATCTATATTACGGAGTTCTTGCAATAAGCTCTTGAAATTATTCATAGTCCACCTTGTGAATGTTAGTCTACTAGTGATTATGGAATGTGTGAAAATTGCCTTTGGGAGTAGGCCATAAATTTGACTCCTTCCTTAAATACTAAAATTCCATTGTTTTCTAATTGCTGGATGTCAGAATGCTACTATTTTTTTAAAATTGGGTTTAAAAGCTAATTATGTTCTAAAAAAAACCTTCTAAAAAAAATTATGTTCAAAAGCATCCACCTCATAAAATATTGTTGTCATAAGATGAATGTCCAAAAATACTTGGTTTCATTTCAAACCAATAGATTTAGAGGGGGTCAATTTTCCTCTCAATATGTTAGTAGCAAAAATCAATCAAACAAAAGCAATTCTAAATTCAATGTTCTTTCATCCATACTTCTTCAAATTACATGAACTCTATTAGAATTGATACCATTGTAGTTTCCATTTGTTCTTCCAAAGTTTCATAACTCAAACTACATTGTGAAAAAAACATAAACTATTAAATTAACAATCCTACCTATCCAAATGACCCAATTAATTATCTAAGTCCATGGTCTTGTCCCTACTCTAAATCCTTAGATCCCTCACACATGGATTATGTCCTTACAATGAGGGGATTGTAGGCAAGTATTAAGGTAGGAATATCCACTTTTTTGTCTTCTTCCTTCCCCCCCCCTACACTTGGTCCCTTCTATAATGTAGGAATCTCTTGAGGTGTCCTAAGTATAACCTTAAACCATCCATGTAGAAACGTGGGATGCTTTTAACTTTACACTCACGGCACAATATGGTTGCAAAGTTATAGAGCATGTAGTAAATGGTTTTGGATCTTTCTAAAAATGCTTCAAACATGCACCCAAAGATTACTTTAAAAAAAAATTTAAATTTTTTTAATTAAATAGTTCAAAATAAATAATTCAAAATTCAAAATAAATATATAGGTTTTAATTGTCCACAGTGAAAATAACCAAAATTGTAATTTAACTCTATCTATATACATCAGCTTAACTCCTAATTAAAGCTCTTCGCAAGCCAAAATGAATTTTTGTATTTCTTTTGTCACATTTTTTCTAAGATTAGGGACACAAATGAATTTTCTAGGAATCTAATTTTCATGTAGTTGAAAGAAAAAACTATGCATTGTTTTGTTTTGAGTCCCAACTTAGGCGATTTGAATAGAATATTACATAGCTATGAAAACTTGCATACTTCTTTATACTTGATGTTCAAGGGTTGTTACAAGAAATACCTACTGTTTTTGTTTCAAAACAACCTACTCCAGTGAGCATTATGACTTTTGAAAGAAAAAATTTAAAAATAAAATAAAGTAAGGATAATTTATAAAACATTCAAAATAGTATAGTTGTAAAAATTCAGAGTTAGAAGAATTTATCTTTAAAAGTTATGCACAAAAAGGAGCGATGGAAAATACCAAGAAAATGGATACTTTGATGTTTGGTTTTTAGAAAAGGGTGATTGCAAGAAAGACCTATCATTTCTTGTCACATTTTGGCAGAACAAGGTTGTCCTTTGCTATAACTTTTGAATTATGAATCCAATGCCAAAAATAATAAAATTATATCTAAACATCTTGATTGTAATTGTATCCCTTATTTTTTTTTAAATTAAAAAATCATTTAATATTTAAAATTCATTTTATCTAATTTATCACACTTTCAAATTTAGGGATTTTGAATAGTATTGAGCTGCTTAAATTGATGATTTTTAATTGAAATTTCTATGGTACATTCCTATAGTAGACAGACATGTTTCTACCAAAGGGCACCTAAAAATACATTATTTTATGTCCTCCATATCTTTACGAAGAGGCCTCCTTTGCACATGCACTTGTGAGTATTAATAGAAATGGTTTTGACCTCATTTTTTTGATTAAAACTCATAGGTAGGAAGTCCTCTCAAATAGTCAATTTTTAGTCTTTTCTTATAGTTGTTTTTCCTATTTATGACAAATTAAAACGTCAAAGTATGTATTTTTTTGTCATAATTCAATGTCCGAGAATATGTTTAAAAAAATACATACTTTCACGTTTTAATTTGTAAAAAATAGGAAAAAGAATTATAAAAAAATCTAAAAATTGGCCATTTGGAAGGACTTCCTACTGGTGAGTTTCAACCAAAAAAATGAAGTCAAAACCATTTCTATTGTTCACAAGTGCATGCGCAAGGGAGGCCTTTTTGCACAGACATGGTGGGCATAAAATAATGTATTTTTAGATGCCCTTTGGTAGGAACATGTCTGCCTACTATAAGAATATACCATAGAAATTTCAATTGAAATTCATTAATTTGAACTGCTCAATAGTATTCAAAACCTCTAAACTCGAAAGTGTAACAAATTGGAAAAATCAGATTTTAAATATTGAATGATTTTTTAATTTTTTTGAAAAATAAGGGATACAATTAAAATCAAGACATCTAGACTTACTATTTTTTGTTTTAGGCATTAGGTTCATAATTCAAAAGTTATAGCAAAAGACAACCCCAATTTTATCAAAGTATGACAAAATTGGCAGGTCTTTCTTGCAATCATCCAAAATAATAAAAAAAAATTTAAAACTTAAAATTTAAAAATAGACCATTTTTTGTAACTTGAAGGTGTCCCTTCTCAACCATTTGCATCCCTTAGGGAAAAAAATTGTGTTCTTTGCATTTACATTAACGTAATGCACTTTGAGCACATTTAGAAGGTGGATATTTTATTATTTTTAGAAAATGTCTTCTTGGGCTTGTGTAAATTTAGTAGAAGTCCTTGTATTCCAATTTTGACCTTCAAATTTGCATCATTGTTGGGTTGAATTAGTACTACTCTACCCAAATTTGAAAAATAGACTTTTAATTGGGGGATTTTTAATAACATTAAGCTAATTTAAAAATAATAATAATAAAAATCAATATTGTACCTTCATCTTAAATTTCATATAAACTTGACATACAACACAAAAGTTATAAGCAAAAATCCACATGTTTGGGATAAAGGGGCGAAAAGAAAGGGACAAGTGTTTCTTATAATCACCCTCTATTCAAATCCAAATCCCTAAATATTTTTTGTAAGAGAAATTTGAATTATGAGGCTTAAAAGTGTGACAAAGCCACATTGTCAAAAGCCTAGGCAAATGAATCTTGAAAAAAATTGTTTTGCTTCACTTTGGAGGCTTTGTTCTCATATACACATTGCCTTAAAATCCTCAATTTTTGTATATGTGACCATGATACTAGTCAAGAATAAGATTCTATGGTTACAAATTCTAAAAAATGAATCAAACTGAATTTATTTCCTTTTTTTTTAATACTAATTTTGATAGGTTTTCTGACTACCTACCAATTTCAACAAATGGATCTTTAGGGATTAAATGAACAGTTTTAAGTAATTCTACCTTAGTTTAAGTATTGGGAACACCATTAGAAGAAAAACCAGCCCTTTGGAGGGCTGCTCCGGAATGATAAGCCAAGCTATTATAATGCTTGGCTTGTCACTCCAGAACAGTCCCGCAGTGAGCAGTCAACTTGCCTGACTGCTCGCCGCAACGATCAAAAATTGCGATTTTTTTAAATTTTTTAAAATTTTAAAATTTTTAATAATTTTTTAAAAATTAAAAAAAAAAATAATCCTTTATTCGTAAATTTCGGTTCCTGCGCCACTATCGCTGCAGTTTCAGCTTCGCGGAAATAGGGGAAAAAATATTTTTTTTGCAAAAAAAAAGTAAATTTCAGGACATCTTGGAGGGCTGCGGAGGAGCCTTCCGGAGGCCCTAGATTTTCTCTAATGCTTTTCATCTTTTTTGGTGTTAAAAGACTTTTGAAACTCCTAATGATTCAATGAAGGTTGGGATGAATTGCCCCTCGCTCGTCGTTCCGAAGTCATTCCAAGGGTGCTTGTAAAAAAAAGCCCCCTACGTTGTGCTTGGTTATTATATCTTCTACTCCCCACCCCCACCCACCGTGGTTAATTTGAGACCTCTGCTTGCAAATATGAATTCAAAATTTCCAAATTTTATTAGAGGTAGTAAACAACCCTTTTTTTTTTGGGCCCCACATGACCAGATTGCACCATTTCAAAAATAAATGCTTGCTTTTCACCAGATAAAAATAATCTTTTTTTGCCAGAAATTTTCCATCTTTATTAAAAATGTGGATGATGTCGCCAAATTTGAATGAAAAAGTGCATGAATATGATTAAACAACGTTTTTTGGTCCAAAAGATGGATGAATGTAGAAATACAATGCTTCACCAAATTCTAAGTGATCGCCACCTTGGCACTTTCTCAAAAAGTAAAATAAAAGGGTTCCAGCGTTTTACCCCAGGGGTAAAATCGGGGACGAGTGAGCGAGGGGGTCGGTTCACCCGGCCCGGCCCGCAGCGACTGAATAATGCCTGAGTGTCCATTTTACGCCCCGTCAGACTCACAGGCAAGCCCCTTTTCACACACGTGATTGGAATTGCTGGCAAAGGACCCACGCACGCGCTCCCAGGCTCCGCGTCTACCACGTACCCCCCCCCGGCGATTCGGAACAACTGTCCGTTTCTTACTATACCTCCCTATCCAGCCCACTTTAATTTTCAATCCTGCCACTCCTCAGCAATCGATCGTACTAAGCTAGATACTCAGATCAAACTGCCGTACGTACATTGTTGAATTTGAGGTAGTATCAAGTCAGGATTGAGCTCAATTCGATTCTCGCTTGACTGACTTCTTCGAGCCAGTAATTACATCGTTCATTGCGCGCGAGAGAGAGAGCGTAGAAGAAGCAATCCATGCATTTGGGGAAAATTTTGGTTGCATAGAATCTCATTGGGTCAGCCCAACTTGCAGTTGGTCTGCTTTTATCGCAACCTTGAAAGAAACGGATCCAAATCACGTAGATTGTCGCGAAGGAATCAGTGCACGCGCGCTTGAGTTTCTTAGAGCCATTACATTATTCATTGCGAGAGAGAGAGTAGAAGAAGCAATCCATGCATTTGGGGAGAAATTTGGTTGCATAGAAAGTCACTGGGTCAGCCCAACTTGCAGGTGGTCTGCTTTTATCGCAACCTTGAAAGAAACGGATCCAAATTACTAGATTGTCGCGAAGGAATCAGTGCGCGCTTGAGTTTCTTAGAGCCATTACATTATTCATTGCGAGAGGGACTAGAAGGAGCAATCCATGCATTTGGGGAGAAATTTGGTTGCATAGAAAGTCATTCTGTCGGCACACAACTTGCAGGTGGTCTGCTTTTATCGCAACCTTGAAAGAAACGGATCCAAATCACTAGATTGCCGCTAAGGAATCAATGCACGCTTGAGTTGTTTGAGTGATCGATTGCATCGTTCTTTGCGAGAGAGAGCGATTATAGAAGCATGCATTTGGGAAGAAATTTGGTAGAAATATAGTCTGTCAACACAACTTGCAGGTGGTCTGCTATTTCATCGCAACTTACCTTGATAGTGTAAACGGATCAAATTCACGTAGATTACTATCGCAAAGGAATCACATTCATGCGAGGAAGAAGGAGCCCCTACTGTCGAGAATTTCTGGATTGCGTGCACGACAGATGCACATGTTGTGCAATGGGTTAGCTCTGGACTCGATCGATCGGAGCATTGCGGAAGATTCGAATTTCGACAGCAAACTCGGCGCAAAGATATTCGACTGCAAACTCCGTGCTTTGCAGCTAGGCGAATTCGCTCCAATTGCTGAGGAATTGCGAGACACTTGAAGTTCGCGATTTTGAGCTGGTTGGGAAGGCGACGAGGAGGATGGTGGAGAGCTCCAAGTCCCTGCACCCCCCAACCGCCAAGCGCGGCGCCAGTTTCCTCTCAACGCGAAAACCTAATTCAAGGAGGAAAAACTCACGGACAATCTCGTCGTCCTCGAATACGAACACAGTGTCCACTCTTGAGGATTCTCCAGGTTCTTCTTCTACGACGCCACCGTCGTACAAGGGCGTGCGCATGCGTTCCTGGGGCAAATGGGTGTCAGAGATTCGAGAGCCCAACAAACGGACGCGCATCTGGCTGGGCTCTTTCCCCACCGCCGAGATGGCAGCCAAGGCGTACGACGCGGCGGTAGTTTGCCTGCGTGGCTCCTCCGCTACGCTCAACTTCCCAAATTCGCCGCCATCAAACCTGCCGCAATGCTCCACGGCGCGAGACGTGCAAGCTGCGGCTGCTGCGGCCGCCGCGTCTTGCCGCACAATCCCCAAAGAGGCTTCGCGATCTCCATCGCGAACCAAATCCAACGACGACGACGACGACGACGACGACGACGACGAGAGTGCTTACAATGATGCAATGGATCCCGATACAAAGGATCCTGAGAACAATGCTTTGGAGAATTGGATTGATGCTGAGTTTGGATGTTTGGAACCCCTGGAGGAGGCTCATTGTTTTCCGGAGCCCGACGTTGACGTTGATGGGGATTACAACTTGGATTCTGTTGAGCATTCGCCGCCTGTGGATGGTAATCTCTGGTCGTTTAGTTGAATTTTGCACTCATTGAGCACATTGCTCTAAGTTATTCTTTGTAGAAGTAGACGTGGATTTGGAGAGATTCCATTCATTCATTCATTCATTCATATTCTGACAGACATTACTGTAGTGAGGAGAATTTGGAATTTGTGAGTGGAATTCCACCGCATTAAATATTGTACTATAGTTTTGCATGGGCATCAAATATTGTAGAATAGGATTCCCTGCTTGGTTTATAGCGAATATAGTAGTAAAGGAGATGAGCACATAGATTCATTATTTTAACCAGCAGGCATGTTTTTTTAGTGAATTCATTCATTCGCTTTCAGGTAATAAGCAGAAATTGAGATTCTGGGGCACAATCCCCCTCATCAAATAATGTACATTTGCGCTGCATGGTCGTTCCTCTGTGCTTCATTGCTAAAAGAAGAGGAGATGAGCACATTGCTCTTTACTTTTTAGAGGTAGAAGTGATTTCTTTTGTGAAGCCAGTCATTCATATTCTGGTGATTGACAGACAGTAACTTAGTGAGGAAAATGTTGAATTCGCAGGTGGAATTCCCCCCTATCGAGTGCTGTACTGTACAGTACAGTACAATAAAGTTGCACGGGCATCAAATATTGTACAACAGGATTGCTCCATTATTTTTACACGCAGGCATGGATTTGTGGTGAATCCATTAATTCATATCCTGATGAATGACCAGCAGTGGTGCGGAAATTTTGGAATTCCAGGGTGCAATTTTCCTTATCAACTACGGAGTACTACGTACTGTGCAATAGGACTGCAAAGACATTCCTATTTGCTTCACAGTTAAACTAAAGGACTGGAGCACATTCCTCCATTTTTCATAACATTTTTCAGCAATGGAGCTGACTAGCTGCGGTGTCATTAGATTCCATGCAGAAAAAGATAATATAAGTTGGCCCATATTCCAAGACAAAGTACTATCAATTCATTATCTCGTGATTGACAGAAAGCAGAAAGGAAATTTTGGAAACAATACAGTTCCCCTCATTAATTTGTGGCCATATTGTACCGTACAATAGCATGGCCTGAACAGATGAACTCATCTCTATTTGCTTCAGAGCTCAACCTAAAGGGGGCGCTTGTTTGGCATTCCTGCTCTCCGAGGATATTTCGCGGGTGTTGGCCTATCCTTTAAGCATACTACCGCAGTCCGCTGCCCGAGAGGGCCTTGTGAATTAACTGCATTCACAAACCACGACGGTACCAGGATCAGTGGATATCAAACTAACGTACAAAGCACTACGATGTTGTAGTCCCCCAATTGAGACTAGCTGCAATAAATAAAGGGACATTTATGGAGTCCAAGAGTCCTAGCGTTCAAGATGTGATGGGTTCACTTTCTGTGAACCCGTAACTGCCCAAATGGCTAAAAGTGTCTGCTTCCGTATCTATAGGAGTTGAAGTAAAGCATCTAGGAAGCTTCAAGGCAACAAAATGTATTTTAACGATAGAAATATGTTTCAGAAGTCACTAGACACAATCAGATTCCAAATTCGAGTTTGGGCACGTAGGGGTTAATAATTCGCTATATCTACAGCAGGGCAAGAAACATGTCACAGTCGTGCTTTTACAATCGTATGATTACCAAAACCTGCTCAGTAACTACTTCACCGAAGAAGTGGCACGATACCTTTGGACAATGTCACAATAGAGGCTCCAAGCAAGTTCACAGCGGTTTTCGCAGCGTCAACCTCTTCCTGGTCAGATTCACCATCAGCATGTCATGGGGCAAGTACTTGAATTCCACAATAAGCACTGTACTTTAAAAGTCGCACTAGCTTTGACAAAGCAAAAGCATCTGGGATAGACTACTGGAGCAAGCGCAAATTGTTTTTTTTTATCAAATCTACAGGATCAGGTCACAGCGTCTTCGGGCAATTACCTCAGGGTTGGGGCCTTTTGCAGCAACTAGAATACCACCAACTCGTACAAGAGGAAGGCAAAGCTCCGCTGTGAGGAACGAGGTTTTACAGTAAACTTTCAGAAAAAGATAAAATTGTAAATCGTCGTCAGTCATTAGAAAGCATTCGCTAGTTCCAGAAATCCAAGCCACGAAAGAGGACTTTTAGAATTTCGAGTGCAATGCCAAATTGTTCCCAACCTCCCACGGTCCGCAACTAAAACTCAAATTGTAAACAACAGTTTACATCAATAAACAAAACTGAAAAGTAGTTCAACTACGTAAAAACAAAACTACAAGGCTTCAACATTGAGCTCACCTACCCAACCATAAAGGAGTTAAACTCCAAAACTCACCCAACACTCTCATTTCTGCAACAGCTCTGGCTACCGCAATATCATAGGTTTCTCGGTGCGCAGTATCCTTGCCTGTGTCCTGCAACCACCAGAGAGATCACCTATTTAAACATATAAATCAATCGACCGCTGAACTAGTAGACTTCATTATTTTCGGCACGGACAAAGGGACCTGAAAATGAAGCTCCTACCTCTGCACGGTTCCTCACAACTTTGACATTTGTCAATCCGGCCACTTCAGCCACATGCTCCAGAAAATCGCATCTCTTCTGGAGTGACTCGAGAAGTGTCAACTGCCAGGCTGCATAGTATGTTTTCAGCCATCGTAAGATGTATGTATGCCATCCAAATGCAGTTCAGCAATGTGTCCATGCAGAGAAATTGCTGGACTTGGTATAACTGCAAAAACAATGACGATGAGCAAATGACCCCAGACCTAGCATACGAGGACAATCACAGAAAACTGATTTGAGAGACCATATTAGTTACCAGACTCAGCCTTGTTAAATCGCAAATCGCACCAAAACAAATACAGTCGTGGAAAACGAAGTCTAAAAAATCATAAAACTCTAAAGCGTGCAAAATCCAACATTGAAAATTGATTTCATATTGTAATCTTACTGGCACCATGAATATTGCATCGAATCTTAAGTGGCCAAATGGCCAAAAAGGGTCACTTCCATATCAAAGAAGGTTGAAATAATCATATATGAAGCATCAACGTAACAATTTATACCAATAGAAAGAAGAATTTATATCCCACATTATTAAACGACAGAAATATGAATAGAAAACTGACAATAATCAACTATTAGCCTCCACAATGGATTTGTTACTTTTAGCTTGGGCACATAGGGGTTAAACACATCACTGTTCTCTGGTACCCAGGGATGAGCAGATCACCTGGTCGAGCAATTGCCAATACGATGCCAGGAAGGCCAGCTCCACTGCCGATATCAATCACCTTCACAGACTCCCCTCCGGAATGGCCATGTGCAGCATACGCTCCCTCAATCGCTGGCAATAGTGACAGAGAATCAGCAATGTGCCGGTCCATCATCGCTCCTCGCTCCGTCACAGCTGTGAGGTTCATTTTCTGCAGTAGTCAGATTAGGTCAATTGCCTAGACAACGAAACCCTAAACCCTGGCCAACTGTCATGCCAGCCACAAAGCGAAATATGTTTGCACAACAAACTTCGCGTCCGCCGGCAACACAAGGAAGCGAAATCTCGATCACGGTATCTAAAATCTAGACTAAAACAGGGGTCCGAACACATGCACTATGGCTGACCTCCAGTAAGTAAATGTCCCTTCTAGAGACATTCTCCATTGTAATGCATTCTACTCCAATACTCCCAAATATCATGAAATTTAACAAAATTTCTACCAAAGAGGTGAATTGCCACAGTGTTAAACTCGAAAATTCAGCAAATTTAGCAGTGTCTTGAGGAAGTTGATAATCACATTTGCCACCACTGCTAACAAAAATCGTCAAGAAAAAAACTCAATCCTTCCTCCTGACGGCACCGACACATTCGAAAAAACATCCCAGCACTACAATGGCCGATACATTTTCCGAAATTACAGAGAAATCGAGGATCACACACACACAAACTCTCTCGACGGTCTACCTGATTCCATTCGAGGAGGATGTCCACGAACACGGACACCTGCCCAGACTGCATGCTACTAAGCTCCTCCCCCGCAGCAGCAACGCTGCTGCAATGGACACGAAAGCTTGTGCTTCCACAATTCAAGGCGTTCTTCTTCTGGGGCGAAATTCGAAGTGCCTGGAATCCACGACCGAAAGTGGCGAAGCACGGCGGGAGCGGTCTGTGGAGCGCAATCCGCATGAGCCCCGAGGACGCCATGATTCTTGCGCCTCGAGAGCGGCAACAAAAATGCTCTATCTGTGCTCCCGAATGGCAGCCTTAAACCCTAAACCCTGTCCAACTTGGCAATTGATTTCTGAATGCATCTGAATCCAACTCCTGCGGTATCCGTAGCGGATAGGAGGAAGGCATAAAATAATATTTTTATTTTTATTTTTATTTTTATTTTTATTCTTTCTTCTTTTTTAAACACATGGTCAATTTCCATTGATAAAAGGAAACAGTACACAGAACCAAAGAGAATACCCTCAGCGGAATTTTTTACATTTTCTAAAACATTTTTTGCACCATTTTTTTTAACCCAAGGAAAGAGCCAATGGCATAAAATAATTTTAAGATGATGAAATTTTTAGAATTTATTGTCTCTGAGGAGAAAGCTGAAGAGGTTTTGCATTGTTTGAAGGCTACATGTGAGGAAGTTCGAGTAGGACCTTACTTGAAAAGTGAGTTTGTACCACAAGGACAAAGCCTCTTGTCTTGTAGGAATGTTTGTTTTCTCAAAAACAAAATTTTTATTTGTATGATGAAAATTGAGTGAATTTTTATGAATTTGGCATATGACCAAACCAAACTTTCAATGTAATTAATTTTATGGCAAAGAAGTACAATAAAAGCTTCTAATATAAACATAACTTATTATTTTCAAACCCATATCAATATATTTCATTGTACACTCATTCATATTCATATAAGCAATTGAGTACAATTTCTAATTTCTTATGTTAATTGGTCCAACTTGCATCATTTCAAGCCCAACAAATTTTGGACCTGAAATATGTTTGAATACCCTCATTAAGGAGCCATTGTGATGGTCACAAATTGACCTACTGTTAGTAATTTTAACCCTTGAAGAATGTTAAGGACCAAAAGTGTCCGATGGAAGACTTCATTGTTCATTATAGAAACAAAGAATGCACCTATTGATTCTATAATTGGAGCATTTTGGTGTCAACTTTGGTCATGGGAGCCGCGTCTTTCAAGGGTTAATTGGTAGGATACTAAATCCTCCATTCGAAGTGGAACCAACAGGATAAATTTTGTGTTTGGAGGGGTATAAAAGTAAAAGAAAGCCCCGTAGTTTGAGCCGTGTTTAGGGTATGTTGTAGGCCTCTCCTAGCTAATTTGGGGTCTCCGATTGCAAATATGAATTCAAAATTTGCAAAAAAAAATTTATGTGAAAAATAAAAAATTCCTGCGTTTTCCCCAGGGGTAAATTTGGCCCGCAGGGCCCACTTCGAATGGAGGATTTAGTGTCCTCCGGTTAATCGAGGTGATTCCACGGTTATAGGGTCTGAACATCCACGGCTACAAGCCATCGCCGTGTCTCCAGCCAAAATCTTTCGTTGCTGAACTCTCCACCATCGCCGCGCTCTCAACCGCACAAACCAGAATCTGGATCATGGAAGCCTCTGCTTCCGGTGTTGTCCCAACGCTCCTCTCCCCGTCCCTCCCTCGAATTTCCGCACTGAATTTGCTCTGAATTCGCTCGGCTATGGCGGCAATGGCGACAGACACAGTGCTCACTACAGCACCCGCGAGCTTCCCTATCTTGCGACGCCCCCTATGGAGCCCCTCCTCAAGAATCATTCCCACACGCTTGCGGACTTTCAACCCCAGGGCGCTGCGAGTGTCTTGCTGCGCGAATCCAACTCCTACTGCAGTGACAGTGAAGCGAATTGAAGAGCCTCTCAGTGGTGAAGATGGCGGTTCCAGTAGCAACAGCGAGCGGGGCTTTGGGGAGGTTTATGTGGTCAGTGTGCCGCTGCGGGCTCCTCCGGGCGCTGCGCAGGTTTTTGATGCCATGAAAGATTTGGAGATTTGTGCCAATTTCCAGCATTATATGACCATTATCAAACCGAACGACGATGACCCTCTTGCGCCCGTACGTGGAAATTCTTCCGTTTTCTGCTTTCGAGTGAATTTGGGGTTGGGGGTTGGGGGGGTGAGTCGTGGAATTCGTGTCTGTGGCTTCTGTCTGTGGCCATAGGCAATTTCGAATTTGGATGTGTCTTGCGGCGGCAGTTGCGGGTGAATTTCAGTGCGAATATGTGTGGAATATCGTTTGAGGTGCTGTCAGTTTTGATAAGGAGAAGTAATGGCAATTGAGGACGTGGTTGTCTGAAATAGTCTTACAAACATGCAAATAAATGTGGATAATTGCCGCATTGCTTGTCAATAGTAACTTTCAACCAAAATCTCATCCTTGGGGGCATGCATTTTTGGAAATTTTCTGATTTTGAGTTGTTTGTTTGTAGTATGCTAAATAAGAATAGCAATCCAAGTTTTAAACTTCAAACTTCAGTTTTGTACTTTGACCTTGAGGTCAAGTTTGTAATGGTTGGAAGTGCAATATCGTCTAAATCAGATTTTGTAATGGTTGGAAGTGCAATCAAGAAGGGCTAGCATCCTAATCGTCCTCATTTCATGTATGAAGACTCTGCCATATCAGCTTCAAAATCCATATAGTATTCCGATGACTACAATGTGCACCTGGTAATTGGCAGTGCACAGTGCTGGACTTTCAACCCCAATCCCCAGAGGATCCCTTGACGGCAGTGGCTGTGTTGATGGGCGACAGTATCCCCGGTATGGATCGAAACCCTAGTTGGACTCAGACATGCGATTGGTAGTCGATTCTTTGCTACGTGATGCATTTTGTGATGCGTAATGGGATTACACGCAGACCTCTTCCATTTCCCAAAATGCAGAGAGTTTTGTAGGTGTTGTATGTGACAGTGGCATTAACCCTTATTAGCCCAAACAAAAAATAAAAATAAACTTCTTCTTTGGAAGCGAATGATTGATTATAGCAACTTCCAAACTTGTTTTGATCATTCTAAAATGTAGGGTATGATATCTTCTTTCTTTCCTTGAAGCTCCCTAGATGAGTTGATATGGAAGTGACCATTTTTGGCCATTTGGGTGTTTTGGGATTAATGAAGTACTTGAGGTCGCAGGAATGTGATCTACAACTTATTCCCCTCTTCTTAAGTTTCCTTATTATCACATTTATAGGCAACATTTTGACATACAGTATGACTTGAGAAGAGAACAGAGGTTGTGATATTAAAGAGTTCTGGGTGTACCATTAAAATTGCAGCTCTTAGGTTTCTCACATGCTAGCCAATTCATTGCAAGCAGGTGTAATCTTGGAGAGAACGTTGTCAAAACTGCCAAAGCAGCGGTGTTGGTGGGTAGGGGACATGAAACCAGGGTTGAGTTTGGAAGATGCGCTTGCGTTTAGCAGAGGCTACAATTCAGAGCTGAGTCTTGGAATCAACGACTGTCGGCATCACACTCTAGGTTCTCTACCTTCTCTGAATTTTTGCATTTTTTTTTCTTATATCTTAGTGCAAATATATTGTTTACCTCAATTTTATCAAAATGTTAGTCATAAAAGAAGCTTGTTTTTTTATAAAGATTCAAATATTATTTCAAGTTATTATCAGATGAATGAGAAGCTATTGGATTGGGACATCACTTTGAAGCACTATATTCATCATCCAAAATATGGACTTTGAAAGGTCTAGGGGTTAATTTGTATTAGTGAACTTTTTGCAAAAATTTTAGCCAGGTGCAATTTTGTGGCCAATTTTGTTAATGAGCTTTTAGGTGCAATTAGCCATTTTGCTTCAAAAAAATGTTAAAACTAGCTTAAATGGTTTCAAATATAGTGAGCTAGTACAAAAATATCAAAGAATCTAGATCATTCTATCCAAATGGCTATCTAAAGCCAGAGGTTATTCCATTTTACAATTTTGAAAGAGCATTAAGAAATCATAGGGTTTTGAACGGGTTTTTAAATTCATCAATTTGTTGTCTTATCTGCCTTGTGTCAATCTCTAACAATTTGTATTTTGGATGTATTTGGAATATTATCAGATCTAGTGGAGTATTTGACTGGAAAGAGCATGTCCCACATAGAGGAAGTTCGAAAAGGTAGGGAGTTGGTAGATGTACTTGAGGATGAGCTTGAGAATAGTTTGGAAGAGTCTCCAAATGTGGACCCAATTGAGAAATTTGTGAGGGCAATAAAGGAAAAAATTTTGTATATACTTGTGTTCCAAAGAACTTCCTAAGAGGTGTCTATTTGTTTCCAATTTCAATAATATTCTAGAGAGCTCTTGTTGAGTACGCTTAAGGAAGAATCCTTGTACCATGAATCTTTGACACCTTGTTTGCAAAGTTGAGTACAATTTTGAACAAGTGAAAGCTCTTGAATCTAGCGAGCATTGTCTTTACATGTGAGTATGACTTTGCTCTAAATAACTCTTGGTTGGCCTAAAAGTGCCGAGCCACTACTTAAAAATGTAAGTGAAAACATGACAAGCTTCTTCTGAAAAATCCCCACGACTACTCAAGCATGTGAACAAAACCATGACAAGCTTGTCTTGAAAAATCGAGTAAAAGATAATTGGCTTGTGCATGTCAAGCACTCGCCTAGTGAATACCTCTAAAACCGAAAGACTCGATACCGTGGGAATCAATGGCTTAAAAAAAATGGAAAAGCACTCATTGGAAGTCAAACTATTGTTGAAGGCCTTCCCTTTTCACAACAAAATTCCGAGGATAAATAGTTGCACTTTTATCCTATACAAAAGGATTCTCTGTGTCCACGGCAACGTCACAGGGTTAAAAGGACTCTTGAATTTATGTAAAGCAACAAATTGATAACGATCTTCCCAAACTTTCCTGTAGGTCTCCAGGTCATCCATTTCTGAGCTAGAGAATAGATCAAACCCAAGGTTAGGGTAATTGAATTACACAACAATGTTGAATCTTTGCCACATTGATCATGCAAAGTCATGGTCAAAGAACACATTGGAGGAAGTTCTTTGATATTTCGACAGAGAAGGAAACCTAACCACACTGAACGTCTCAATTGTTGTTCCATAACTAAAACCAAACCGCACTCTGAATAACGCAAATGCAGCAGCGGATTTCAGGCAGGCAAACATACCTCACGAAGACTTGAAGCACATGCCGTAAACAATATTGCAAACAAAACTAAAGAACACAGCTTTGCATGCTGTAATTATTATTATTATTATTATTTGTGAACATGTGGCAGAGAGCTGCAGTCGTTTGACATCAAGAAAGGTCGATCATTAGAGAGGGGTGAACACACCTCTTTGCCTTCAAAAAGTATTGCAAAGATGGGCCTTCCGAAGTCACGTAGGAAATGACTTCAACATCCTTTCTTCCCTTGATCTAGTAAAGAATTGGAGGTCCGGCTGTTTTCTAATCCTAAGCCTACCGAACAACAACACCCAAATAATCCAATCGCTAAGCCAATCGCCGGTACTCAAAGCTAATCATATTGCACAGCAATGACTGACTGAGCAAAAATGAAAACCTCACGAAACTCCACATGTACTCATGTAGGGTGGCAACCACGGGTGCACCTTGCAGAACACCGATTCACTCACACCTCTAGATGTGAATGAGAGGATCGCTCTCACAATGCCGCAGGTATTTGGATCCCGGCAGTCCCCGAGTGAAACGCTATGTCCTGGATATATTTCATCAAAATGGCCGCAATGAGGCACAGCAAGGCGGCGATGACGACCAAAGTTGCAGAAGAAGCAGGACTATACGAAGATCTTCGTTTCAGACCTTGACCTGAGCCTTTGAGCACAACAATTCGAGGTCGTTGTTGTTGCTGTCGTCGCTGTTGTTGTTGCTGCTGTTCTTGTTGCTCTTGTTGTTGTTGCTCTTGCTGCTGTTGTTGCTGCTGCTTCTCTTGTTGCTCTTGTTGTTGTTGCTCTTGCTGCTGTTGTTGCTGCTGCTTCTCTTGTTGCTCTTGCTGCTGTTGTTGCTGTTGTTGCTCTTGCTGCTGTTGCTGCTGCTTCTCTTGTTGCTCTTGTTGCTCTTGTTGCTCTTGTTGCTCTTGTTGCTCTTGCTGCTCTTGTTGCTGCTGCTTCTCTTGTTGCCGTTGTTGCTCTTGCTGCTGCTGTTGCTGCTCGAGTTGCTTGAGCTGCTCTTGTTGCTGTTGTTGCTCTAGTTGCTCTTGTTGCTGCTGCTGTTGCTGTCGTTGCTGGTGTTGCTGGTGGTGGTGTTGCGGTGATGTTGCTGGTGGTTGAGGGTGAGGATTTTCCACTACGAGCTTGACAATGCTGGCATCGTGCTTCTCGGTGTCTACATGGGCTGAGGATTTCTGAACAGAGGGTGCAACTTGGATTGTCAAGATCTTCTGCAGCAATGGAGCGTTGCAAGAATCCGGACCATTGACAAGGAGGCGGCCAATTTCGTGCTTCATGAGCTCCTGGAGCCGGGATGCCATCGTTTTGTACACGCTGTCCGAATCTAAAGTAGTGCATCCCGCGGTGCCTGAGGACAGTTTTTGCAGGAGCTCCTGGATACTGAGGAGCGGGACGCCCATCTTCGTTTGGTGAAGCAGAGCGTTCGTCCAGTCGCGCTTCGCGAGTTCAAAACTCTGGGCGACACCATGGCCAGTCGCATGGCAGTATCCAATGTCGATGTATGCAGAGTGGAAGTCCAGGTCACGGGCTTGCTCGTAGAGCGAAACGGCCTTCATCTCATTAACACCAACGCCCATGCCGATCTCGTAGCATAAGCCGAGACGCCAGAGTGCCTCTGGGTGGTTGTGACTCACCGATTTGAAGAGCTTGAACGATTTCTCCAGGTCGCAAGCTTGAGATGTCCAATTGCCGAAAACCCGACCCGCTTTCATCACCTCCTCGATCTCGTCCACGCCGGAGAATTTCCTCACCCCTGAATTGGATGTGCTACACAAGACATCGAAGGTCGCATAACTGTAAACTTCGACAGGTAAATTCCCCTTGGCCCCCTGTTGAATGCACCACTTGACTCCCAACTGCAAAGACAAAACCTCAGCGTCGTACTCGTTGATGCAACTCAGCGGTGATGGAAATGAATGCCGCAGAATCACGCCCTTGCAATACGACAGCATGCTGCAAATGTCGGTGAATACTGGGCGATCGTTGGGATTGGCAGCCCAGCACCGCTGCATATATGCAGTGAGGTACCCTGGACCACCAGGTAGTACCGCTGGTCTCCACCCGGCGCGTAAGTTCGGTAACACGTTCCTCGGGCTTAGCGCTTCAAAAGGCTTACAGCCCGTGAGCATCTCATACATGATCATTGCAAAGCTGTACACATCCATGGCTTTGGTGTACATCTCCACGCTCTCCGATTGGAAGTCGTATACTTCCGGAGCCATCCAAGGCATGGGATTGCTATAGGTCGCGGAAGACGGTCGCGTCCGCTGCTTCAATCTGAATAAGCCGTAATCTGCAAGCTTGGCTTGCACGCACCAGAAACTATTTTTTGTCCGCTCGGTCGCGTTGAGGATGATGTTGCTCGCCTTGAGGTCCCCGTGCATGACTTCGTGCTCATGAAGGTATTTCATGGCCTCGGCGATTTGCAGCAAAATGTTGAACGCCTTGAGGTGCGCCAGCGGCTTTGCTCCGGCATTCCGAGCGAGGTACGCTTGGAGATTCTCTTGGCCTCTCTCCATGATCAGCATGTGCTGATTCTCGCGAACTGTGTATCCAATGAATTGCACCAAGTTGACGTGTTGTAATTTGGCCAGTATTTCTACTCCCTCTTCCAAGGTTTTGATACTCTCCTCCCCGCCTAGAGCTTTCAAAGACAAACACTTCGCTACAGCTGGCATGCCGAAACATTTGCATTCAAATACGGTTCCTATTGAACCCTCTCCCAAACTGGTCTCTGTCATCTCTACATAGTGGAAATCTAGTAAGCAGTGACGGTATTTCGCTGAGCTCTCAGTGTCAAACTGCCCCAGTAAGTATTTGGACAGGCCGTAGCTAGACCCGAATTTCCTCGGCAAGAATTTCCGTTTCTTGCTTTTGCTTTCCTTGACAGCTTCGACGTCTTTCACTAAAGTCTCGTTGTCTCGCTTGTGAGCTTCGTCCACGATAGCTGCGAAAAACTGCGAGTGATCCATAATCGGCAGCTTAAATGTCTGGTCGCAAGTAGCCTCCGCTATGGCAATCCTGGCAATGTCCAGGCATCGGATGAAATCTTGAAGGAGGAGGTTCATATGCATTTGGAGAGAGCAAGAAACAGAGGAGCACATCACCGTCCGCCACCAGTCTTCGTTTCCCCACTCCGTTACCATCATCTCCGCGTAGGTCATGACCCGCCACAACTCCGACAACGCTTTGGCGCACATGCGCAAGCAGTCATCCTTGGTGTGGTCCTTCCGAAACGAACTCTCGAGGTTATCGAGGAAGTGCGAGAACGTCCTCCCCAGAAGCTCCCGTTGACATTGATTGAACTTGATCTTTTTGTTTTGGATGCTCTTGGTCACCCCCCGACACAATGCATATACATCTGCCATGGCCACTGGCGCTCTGAAAGCCCTTAGGCCTCAGCAGCAACTTCCTCGTTTTCCAACAACGCTGCTGTGACCTCCATTCTTCGCCATGAATAAGGCACTTCGTCTGCCTCTAGAGATCTGGACTGCCGTTATTCCCTCCGAATCTTCTAGAAGCTCAAGATAATCATTTCGGCATTTCATCTCCATCCATACCCTCGAATCTCTCCCTCAACATGTCAACATAAATGTAATGCAAACTCACCAGTCGCACGTCCCGCAAATATCGAATTCCATTCGAGCCACAAAATGACTGTGGACGGTCGAAAGTCTCGCTCTTGTACTTCTCATCCTTCGCCTGCCGTTAGTAAACTCCGCTTCCTCCTTTTTACTTTATCTCGGTCGTGCACTTACGAAGCTACCACAGCTGACGCCCTAATACTGCACCATCGCTCTCCTCCAACGCCAACAACTCAGTGACTCTAAAACGCCACATGACAACACGACTAATCTCACATATGCGAGCATGTGGAGCATGTGGACTGCCGATCCATGCGAAGCATCAACTCTGTCGATCTAGCTTCACCTCGCCATTGGAGCACCAACCACAACGCACCGCCACGACCACAACCACAACGCTTAGACATTTCAGAGTCCGAACCTGTCAAAACGATACCAAACGGAAGCCCTCCCTCTGAAATGCCATTACATAGCCGACACCCGTATTCGAAACGCAGCCGACAATAATGGCGAGAAGTCGTCACACACTCACACATGATCTTGACCTCGAACTCTGCATCTGAGATTAGCCTAAACATTCTTCTTCGAAAACGTGGTAGAGTCAATCCGTCCAAAATTCACTCCAAAGGCGTGCTCTAGCTCTCCCCTCCGTTCTAAAAATACAACGCCCCAGAACTCGCCACAACTCGCGGGCATCCAGAAGTGGCGAGTCAACATGATCGTCGTCACTCGGGATCATCCTGACCATGGGATTACGCAACGCCCTCTCCGAAGGAATCGCCACCAATTCACTCCCGCACTGATTAGGTCACTCCGTTGAGTCCGTGAACGATCTCATCAATTGGCTGGAATGAATGCCGTCCCATTCAAAGCCAGCTCGATCAAAGCAATCATGACCCCGAGCATGAGCCTCATCACTATGTCAAATTCTGCTACGTGCAAGTGGCCGTCGCCATGCCCGCCCTTATTTAGAAATCCCTCCGGACGACATGTGCACCAGTGCACCACAGCAACACCCTAGTGGGAGGATTAACTTACCGTAATTTGAGAGCTTGCATTTGCGCAGCAGACATCACGTGCAGATGCATTGGAGCGCCGTTCTTTTCTCCCGGCCTCACTGGCCCCATGAAAGCTAGCATCGCAAATCGGCTGCAGTGAGTGGCCTCCGGAGCGGCACAGCGGCACTGACCCCGCTTCAACGCATAAATGCCGAAGCCAACTGCGTGGCGCTAGCGTTTCCGGGATTCAAATATAGGCGGGGCCTCGGTTGGGACGGGGCACTTGCTTGAATCCTCAGAGCACGCATTCAAATTTAGCCGGGAAGGCGGGGCATGCATTTTGAAGGGTGCTAATAACATTGCCTTGAATAGAATGACCTGATCACCTGAGCCGTTGTGCAGTGACAGTCATACAGTACGTGAAGAGCTGAATTGGCACTCAGGGGTGTGGAAATTGGTTGAAGTTTAACCCCTAAATGTGCAAGGCTTGTTTGGAGCTTCTTGAAATTTGCTCTAAATTGAACAAAAAGTGAACACTTTCATAAGTTGTACCAATTTCTTTTGAATTGTAACCGTACAAATTCAAACTAGTAAGACATGTCAGAGATCACATAGGAAAAGAAAACATAACAATATCACTTATAGATTGAAAGATTATGATGTTTGATCACGAGGGTGTTAAAACTATGAAAAATTTTCAATTCTCTTTTTGCATGTCAACTCTAAAAAGTTGGTCACTAAAAAAATATGAGGTTATGGGGCCTACCATGCACAACCCCAATCAATTTACAGTTTTTCAAAATCTATTCTACAATTTTTTTAAATGAATTTCTAAGGTGAATTTTTCTCCAAGATCTAGTGTATTTGAGGCTCATTTCCAAGAGCCCTCAACACTATGGGAAGTCAAGATTGTAACGGGTATCCTTGCACAAAATCTTAAATGGAAAAATCATAATCCTTCATTTTTAAGATTGGCTTTTTGATCCTAAAACTAGACTTCAAAAAGAGTTCTCCAAAAATATAAACTACTAAAAATAGCAATTTGGTTAGGTTTTATTTAACTTCAAAGTTTTCAAAACACCAAAATCTGGTGCCTCGGGCAGTTAGGGGTTAACCCTTAAAGGACAAACCCACGACCACTGATTTCAAGCCTCACTGCCTATCACTCAGTTTTCTACCATTTTGCAACTAGATATGAATGAAAAATTTTATATTTATTTTTCAGAGATGGAACTACATGTCTTTTAAACTTCATAAGAAATTTAGATTTTCTTGTGAAAATTTGATTTTTTGAGAATTTCTGAAGAAAAAGTGAAGAAAAATCATATCGAATAGAAAAGCATTTCAAAAAATTAGAAATTTTCACCATGTGTGTATATTACGGTGACAAACATCATGGTGTAAACTCAATTTTCGTATCATTCTATAATTAGAAAATAATAGACATTGAAATTGCATCCAAAGTTGAAATTGCAATAAAATATTCAATATTAGGAATTTTTCAAAATTCAAATTGGACTAGAAACTAGAGTAGATGACCTTCATTTTGTTAGTTGGGCTCAAATTCAAAAATTATCATTTTTATGGAGAAATTCTAGATTTAGAGCAAGGAGCAACAACTTCCCAAAATACACATATTTTGTGATCCGTTTTTTTTACTAACTTCTCATTTTTTTGAAGACAATCACTAGCAAGACTACAAACTCAATTGAAGACTCTTCATAACCCACCATGAAAGTTCAACAAAAAAAATGAATGAAAAAATGCTTCCAATCTCTATGTAGACCATAGTATTGTCATCCAAAAGCCACGAAATGGCTCAAGCGGCGTTACTGGGTTAAGGGCTTATTTGCACCCAAAAACTTTGGGTTGGAACTTAAAGAAATGGAGTATTTTGATTGGAAGATAGCTATGGTACTTAGCTTTTGGATTTACACCAAAAAAAAACTTAGGTTGTAGCGCATCAATTTTTTAGTGGATGAAAATTCTTGTTGGAATCCTACATGGCTAAAGTGGATAGTGACTTCCTGGAACTAACGGGAGTATTTCTTGGGAAGCTCTTGGAGATACCCAATCCCAAAGTCTAGGAGGAAATTTGGAGAGACTTGTTTTTGCCAATTGTTTAGAATTGTTTTCAATGTGTTTCTGGGCTACATTTGCCATTTCTGGGCTGTTTTGGATCATTTCAGGACCGTTTTGGCCTTTCCTGGCCTAATTTCTGGCATGTTTGTTTAAAGTCTCTTTTGGGCCTGTTTTTAGCCTACTTCTATGGATAAATCTACCTTAAAAATTCAGCCCAAGTGCTCATTGGGCCATGACTCAACTCTTTTGGTTTACACCAAATATTTGGGCCACAACCTACTTATAAGTCCTTTGTTTCAAGCATGGTATCCTACTTACAATGGTCTCATCCTTTGAACAAGGTACCGTATGTGTTCATGGGTTTGAGCCCAAGATTTTGGATGTAAACAGACCCTAAGGTAGACAAGCGTATTACTAACCTGATTTGCAATTTGAATATCTTGGGGCCAACTCCAAAAGAGGCACATATTATTCAGAGGCGTTCGCTTGTTTCACAAATCAAATCCAAGTGGAATTAAATTTTTTTGATTAAAATTGTAATTTCTGTGAATTTTTGAAGTGGTCTGACTTGAAATTACAAGTTTGCCCATAGACTGGCATCATAAACATCCTATTAATTAACAACCATAACCGCCTTTTCATATATCTATTAGCACTTAAGAATTCACAAATGAAGCATGGACATGTTATCCCTTGTGACATTAATGCACTCCTTTTGTCATAAAAGTGAACAAATTTAGATGATTTTGGTGGCGGAATTGGGACTAAAAGTAGGATGATGGAAATAGGCAATTGACGGAGATGGGCTTATCTACCCTACGTGGAACTTTAACCTCTACAGTTCCAAAACATTTTTTTTCATCAAAATTCATTCCAAATTGCCATTTCTACTACAAATATTAAAAAAAAAACTTTACAAGTTTTTTTTGCATGTTTTACCATAAGATTTTGCACTAGACTAGTATAAAAATGTGTGGAAGAAATTTCAAAAACTTTCACTGAGTAGATTGCAAGATAATTGTGCTTAGGGTGAAGAAAATGGATTTTTGAGCATGTTCCATGACTAGATTATTTGACTTTGATTCTTCTTAACTTGAATTTTTGAATTAAACATTTTGATTTCAAAAAAAATTATATTGAAGATTTGAATTCAAAGTCTAGGAAGTTTTTTTAAATACTTGACTTTCATTCTTTAAAAAAATATTAAGTAGAAGTTGATACAAGATTGAAGGAAAAACTAAATTGTCAATAGCTCTAAGATGGAACTGAAACACACTAAATCCAACAGTAAGATTGTTCTAACAAGCAAACTTAACCCCTAAAGTTCCTTGACTATGTTCTCACCAAAAATGCTCCAAAACTGCCATTTCGAGTACAAGTACCAAATTTTTGAAAAATATCATTTTTAAACACATGTAACCATAGGATCTTGTAGTATTCTGGTTTGAGAATATGTGGAAAAAATTTCAAAAATTTCCATTGTGTAGATTGGAAGATATTAGCATTTGAAGTGGCAAAAGTCCTTTTTTTGGCCCTGCAAAAAATCAGGCAGCTGCACTTCACAAGGTCAGATTATTATGAAAAAAATTCCAAAATGGTTGTGCTTCTTTGGATTCATTCTTCAGGGCAAGTTGGCTACATGCTTGAAAATTTTCAAATTATTTGGAATTGTACAACATATAGGAAAAAATAGTAAGTAGAAAGAAGTAGAGAATGGTTCAAAACACAAAATTGTTAAGAAGTTAATTATGGAATTGAAAAATGCCAATCCCAATGGTTTCAATGTTGTAATAAGCAATCTACATCCTACAATTTTATTTTTTTTGAAAAATATTGAAAATTGAGTGAAATAAACGACTTCAAAGTTTATTTTAGAGTAGACAATCCATAACTGCCCGCAAACTAAAAATCCTCATAACGTTTGACTCATTGATCAGAATGGAATGATTCAAAGCTTTCCAAGTATATATAAAACTAATAAACTAATTTCAAATTTTTATTTTTGAAAAAAGTGATTTTTTTCTAATCTGCCCGAACTGCCCGAGTTGACCAACAAACAACATATTAGGCCATAACTTTTGACTCGTATTTCGAAATGTCATGAAATTTGGTGCATGTGAAAGATATTCCTCGTCCCCACCTTCTATAAAAATTTCAGCCCAAAATTGCAAATCTCCAGTCACACGTACCTGCCCAAAAATTCTATGTTGCCAAAAAAGGCATGTTGGTCCTTTAGGGGTTAAACTTTTGAATTTTTTTTCAAAAATTGTTAAACTTGAGCTATAAAACAAATCCAATACAGGTTTTTTCTCTAGAAGTTTCTATGACTGTCCACAAAACAAGAAGATCCGTAACTTTCACATCACTAATCCAAATGGAATAAATCAAAGATTTCTATATATGCAGAAATATAATCTATGGAAAAATTAATTAATTAATTTCAATTTTTTTTTTTTTTTTTAATTTATCAAAACTACTTTTGGGACTTAGGGTGGCATAACTTTTGCTCCTAGGCACCAATTGAACTAAAAATTATATTTTCATGAAGATAATGTGTTTTTCTACCTTCAATAAAAACTTCAGAAAATCTTGTCAAAAATTGAGGTGGCATGAGTTTGCTTGAAATCTCAAGTGTCTCCTAAGGGACTTTAGAGGTTAATCTAGGGGTGAAAGTTTAAAAATAAAAATTCTGTATATTGTGAATGTGAATGTCGAGAAAATGGCATGTGGCAAGCTAATGAGCCTATTACATATATTGGATGTTTTTTGTTTTGAAACTTCGTTAGTATACTTCATAGGTATCTAGTTTTCTTTTATAAAAACTAATAAATGTTTGATTTGGCAATAAGGTGTAGTTCCGTACAATTATAGAATGTCAAAGAAGGTTGTGTGGACGGCGCGATAGGGCGTCGCCCTGGGGACAACCATGAGAGGCTTCACGGCCTCTCCCTATGCTTCGGCCCTAGACTCTGAGCTCATGTCCGTCGTCGGCCTGGTCTATCTTTGTGGGTCTCTGTTGTTTGTTCCACGCCAGTCCACTTGTGGCTGGCTAGCGGTTATGCATTTTATTATTTTGCAATGAAATTCTGTTTCATTTGTTTAAAAAAAAGATGAGTGAAAAGCACATGTTCTTAGTATGCATGTGGTCATGATATGCTTTGAAGTGATAAGAGTTTGGACTACCTTTGAATTGAAGTGCATAAATTTTATGAACATATACAAATTGAATGAAGGTGTTTGCATACCACAATGACTATGGTGTATCACTTTTTTCTATCACATTGTACTACTATACACTGCTATAAGAACTTTGAAATTTTCATACCAATAAATGCATGTTGAATTTGGAGTAAAAACAAATCTTTTACAAACCAAGTCTATCCTAGGTACATAAACACATTTGGAAAAATCAATGAAAAAATCTCTACATGGACTAAATGAGCAAATTTTCACAAACAAGTGCATTTTTATGGTGCATTGTACACACAAAATTTAAAGATCTCATTGATAACAATTGTAAAAGGATTGAATTTTTCAATATAGACAACTATCTTCTTAAGGCTTCAATTGTTCATTTAAAAACTATTTCAAGATTTTTCACATTATTATAGTTAAATTTGATGTTCAAAATCTTGAATTGGTATTTAAAGATTCTTAAATGTATATTTTTTACTTCTTTTTTTGAATATGCATTTTATACAAATTATGAGGTGGAAAGATTCTTCAAATTTTTATTAAAGATCATGAAATAGTGGTGGAAAATAGAATAGATTTTCTAGTGCAAATTTTGGTGCAAAGATGTGTCATTTGGTGCAAAACTAATGCAAATCAAGTGCTTGATGCACGTTGTGGTGAATGCTAGGAATTAGGACACCTAGTGTGCAATTACCCACCATCAATGTTTCATTGTTTTGGACCTAAGATTTTGAAGATAGTTAGAAGGTAATAATAGCTTTGCATTGAGTTATAATGCAACAAGTTTGGAGCTTGTATACAACCACAAAATCTATTTGTGTATTACCTATGTGAATCTGGGTTGATTCAAAGGTATGATATATAATATGATATATTTGAAATTTATATGTATTGAAATGTGATCAAACTGAAGATTTTTTAGTAGTATATCAATCTATTGACAAAATTATGTGTATATTCATATGGATCAATAAAGCATTTTTTTGAAAATTATATATGTATCAAGATGATATTTACAATGCATATAATCTAAGTATATGGTATCTGATTTGAATAATTATTTTCAAGCCAATATTTTTGTGAATTAAATATGATTCGAATGAAAATAGATTTGGTATGTAGTTTTGATAGGAAGAGTATCACAATATCAGTTTTGAAGTCTTATATTCGTGAGATGGAAATGCATCAAGTGTTAAAAAACAAAACAATAAAAATATTCAATCTTCCAAAAGGTGTGTCAAGTTTGTGTAACTTTGAAAGCATAAGTTGAACGTTTTGAGCTTGTTTGATTTTTTAAGTGTCCTTCATCCATAATAACTTAGCTTACTAATCATTTAAACTTTGTCACTTTCATATATGATGCGTTGCATTGCCAAGTGACAATCATTTCCTAAAAATGCTTCTTAGAATATTTTCATATGTCAAAATCAATAAAAAAAAAAAAAACATTTGAAATTTCATCATTTCCAAATTAAAGAATTGTTGACTATTAGAAAACAAGACCCAAAATCAATACTACTCACTTGATTTGGACATTTTGAACATAATTGAGTTGTTTTATTCATTTTGTGTTGGTTCAAGAGTCTTAATCACAACCTTGATTTCTACTAGTGTTTGGATGTCAATTGGACGTCACTAGTAGCATTGAGAGAAGTGGAACCTCAGCTGTATACATATAATTTTGAATTTATATAAAATTTATATTTTTAAAATTCAAAAAGTATAAGTGGTATTTTGTACAATGAAAATATCTATTAATTAATGCAAACACATACACTATGAAGAAGGCATAGGATTCAAAACTCCGCACCATATTCTTGACCAACAAAGGTACAATTCTATGGTGAAAAACACATTCAAACATGTTTAATGTTTTTTAAATGCAATTCTGATAGTTTTAGCCCAAATTTAACACAAAATCATTTTCTAAATGTTTTTTCAAGGTGGATTTGTATTGGTACAAATTGCGGTGTTTGGAAGAAAACTCCACATGAAAAACAAATGAATTTTATTGAGTATGTTTGTCATAAGGGAGGATCAAGTGAAGCTTTGGAAGACTAAACTTTTTTTTTTAAGTAACCCTAAGTTTTTTATTTTAGAAAATTTTACAAAATGTTGTTTGAAAATGAAGTAAAGAATTCTCTCCAAGTTGCTATGGCAAGTTACACATTCAATTGGTTGCAGTGAAACTTGCTTTATCAACATGCATAAGGTTGCATTTGTTTAAAAAAACAAAAGCAAATAAAATTGATTGCTTAACAATTTATCTCTAAAATAAAATCCAAATATTGCAGGAAAACCCCTAGAATCCGCCCAAACCAGAGCCTAAACCAAGTCTTCAAATCCCTTTGGATCTTAACCACATCTTGATTGAGGTCTTCAACCCAACAAAGAAGGGCAAGAGGACGTATATATTCTGCCTTCTTCAGTTCCCCGAGGGATTTTGTTTTGTTGACGTTTTCAGTTTTGGAGTTTTTTGGGCATTGTACGTAGATAGTGAGGAAGTTGGAGAAATAACTTAGTGTAGAGAGCAGAGAGAAAGCGGGAGAAAGAGAGAGAGGAAGGGGCAATGGCCGAGATGGACGTTGTGGCAGTTGAGGAATGTGAATTGAAGAAGGTGAAGAAAAATCTGGCGAGAGGAAGTGACACTTCGTCTTCCTCCACCTTGTCAGACTTCTTCTTCACTTTCTTCAATTCATGAAGTTCCTGAATCGGGCATGTATCGGTATTGACAAGAGGCACAAGATTGTGCATTGTACAAGTTTGGGCAAGAGGAAAGATATGGCCGCCATAGAACTGGTTGATTGATTGGTCTTCATTTGATTCCAAGGTTTAAGGTTTGGTAGAATTATTGATGAGGTGATGATCCGATTTGGAAGATGAAGAGACGAAGAGCATAACATTGTTGCGATGTGAGCCATCTTTTGGTTGAAATTAGACATCGACTTGTGTTGTGTAAGTGCGTACTGTTAGTGAATTCTTGTTAGTTGTTGGTTGTGAATCGAGTTAGTTAACAGTGGAGATTAGGGTTAGGAGGCTGGTATTAGGGCTAGCCGCCAAGGGTTAGGGTTGTGAGTTGGATTTTTAGAATTGAAGGCTGACCTTTTGCCTCTCTCTTGATTGGTAGGTATGCATTGAGAGTTTAAAAGGTGTAGGTTGCACTTGGTGCAAATTGTTTTGTATTGTTATTAATTTATGAAGAAGCCAGATTTGAAGTCAAGGAGTTGATGGTTATACGGTAATCTCATCAAGTGTTGGTTCAAGACAAAATTTTGGATTTGTGTTTTCAATAAGGTGATGTATTGTGACACTAAGTTTTAGGTCTATAATAATTATATAAAATAGAGATATGAAGCATCAAAGTGGAAGGGTTGAGAACCAAGGTAGGCTAAAAGGGGTTCTTTGTGAGCTTAGATCTTATTGAATTGTTCTTTTGTTCAAATGGATTTTAGAATCAAACAAAACATTAGGAGTTTATTTATTGTGAATGTAACATAGACACCAAGTTTACATCCAAATTTTTTACCAACACTACACTTCTTTGTTCTCTCCATTCACAATATAACACACTTACTATCTTTTCAATTGCCTCTTCACTTTGAAGAATCTCCTTCATGGTCCAAGTTTGTCCTTTTGTTCCTATGGATTTTAGAACCTAAATTTGGTGACATACTCAATGTTGTGTTTTGGCAAGCTTGTTCCTTTTGTCTTAATTCCTCAAGAACAAAAATGCTCTTAGTGATCAATCAACAAAGTTTGGTTGTTGTTGCTCTAGCCAACAATCAAGAAAATAGAGAATATAGACTCTTGTCGCAAGGTGGAAGAGGTTAGATCCAAATTCAATTATAACTTATATTGTAACCAAACGCCTATGGTCAAATTATGGCCAAGACAAGAATTTGTTTTACAAGATATGGTGGCAATGTAGATTGAAGAGAATTTTCCGTGATAGAGTATTGTCTTCTTGGGTGGAGTGCTGCTCATGAGACATCCACTGTATGTTCTACACAAGGAATGTACTAGATTTTTACATTTGAGTGGATAGAGCCCCATGAGCAGGACTTGTCCAATTTTGGTTGGATCCAAGGTTTCTATTGCATGCATTCTACTGTGTAAAGGAACAATCTTGAGTTAGCTTTTGTTATTTGCTATTTCATGCAAACACTGCAAATACAAAGATGGGCTTGTCTAATTGAGATTGATCTTTAACCATTAGAATCATTTAACCATTAAAAAAAATTCCATAAAAAACCACTCTAAATTGCCATTTATGTTGCAAAGAGCAAAACACTTCACAAATTTCTTTTTTGCGTATTTTACTATAAAATCTGGCACTGGACTAGTATGAAAATGTGTGGAAGAAATTTCAAAAAATTTCACTGAGTAGATTGCAAGATAATTGTGCTTAGAGTTAAGAAAATGGATTTTTGAGCATGTTCCATAACTAGATTATTTGACTTTGAACCTTCTAAACCCCTAAAGGACCGAGGCATTTTTTCTGCCAAAAAACACTAAAAACTGCCATTTCTATAACAAAGAGTAAAAAAAATATTTTATTGTTTTTTTCACATTCAACCATAGAATCTTACACCTAACTAGTATAGAAACATATGGAAAAAAATTCAGAATTTTTGACCGCACAGATTGCAAGATATTTGCATTTAAAGTGGAAAAAAACAAATTTTTCAGCACATTGTGGAAGTGGATTTTTTGACTTTGAACATTGAGCTTTAAATCTTTATAGTGGAGAATTGAGTTGAGAGTCTAGGGAAAAAATAAAATTGAAAAAAACTTAATTTTAATTCTTAAAAAAATTGTTAAGTAGAAGTAGGTACGAGATAGAAAGAAAATCTAAAATATTAATATTTTTTAGATGGAATTAAAATGCACTAATTCCAATGGTGAGATTGTTCTAGCATGTAAACTAAACCATTCCAAAAAAAATTACAAAAATTGCAAAAATTGCATTCAGAAATGAATCTAACAAGTTATTTTTTTCAAGAAAATGCTCTAACTGCTCGAAAAACAAGAATGTCCATAACTTCCTCATAACAAATCCAGATGAACTGAATCAAAGCTTTCCAGATAGACAAAAATATAATCTATGAGTAAAAAAATTCAAAAAAAAATTCAAATTTTTACAAATTTTTTTTGCTACCCCCCCGTCCCTTGTTTTGAGCTTATTTGGTCATAATTCTTGTTCCCGGGCACCAATTGTGAAAAAAATTATATTTACACAAAGTTTATCATTTTTTCTATCTTCAAAATTTTTTCAAAAAATCACAACAAAAATTCAGCCCATAGGTACTTGCCCAAAATCCCATTTGTCCCCCGAAGGAAAACGGTCCATTAGGGGTTTTAATCTAAATTTTTTGAACTAAACAAGTTGATTTAAAAAAAATTATATTGAAGATTTGAGTTGAAATTTTGGGAATCTTTTTTAAATACTTGACCTTCATTTTTTTTAAATTATTAAGTAGAAGTTGGTACAAGATTGAAGGAAAAACTAAATTGTCAATAGCTCTAGGATGGAACTAAAACATACTAATTCCAATAGTGAGATTGTTCTAACAAACATACTTAAATTTTTGATTTTTTTCCCAAAAATTGTTAAAATTGAGCTCAAAAACAAATCCTATACATTATTTTCTCAAAAAGTTTCTATAATTGTCCACAAAACAATAAGCTTTGTAACTTTCACATCACTAATTCAAATAGAATGAATCAAAGATTTCAATACATGTAGACAAAAATATAGTCTATGGAAAAATTAATTAATTAAGTTTGATTTTTTGTACTCCGATTATTTTTTTTCGTGTTCACCCAAATTGCTTTTTGGACTTAGATGGCATAACTTTTGCTCGTAGGCACCAATTGAAATAAAAATTATATTTTCATAAAACTAATGCATTTTTCTATCTTCCATAAAAATTTCAGAAAATTTTGTCAAAAATTGATTTCGCACAAGCTTGCCTAAAATTTGAAGTGTCTCCCCAAGAGAACTTTGGAACTTTAGGGGTTAACCTAGGGGTGAATTTAAAAATAGAAATTCTATATAGTATGATTGTCAAGCAAATAGCATGTGGCAAGCTAATAAGCCTATTTGGCCTAGTAGATGTTTTTAGTTGTGAAACTTGGTTAATGTACTTAATACGTATCTAATTTTTTTAATAAAAAATAATAAATGTTTGATTTGCCAATTAGGTGTAGCTCTGTACAATTGCAGAATGTCAAAGAAGATATGTGATCATAATACTATTTGAAGTGATAAGAGGTTGGATTGCCTTTGAATTCAAGTGTGTCAATTTCAGGGCTTTTTTTTGGCTTCCTGGTGCCAAATTGCACCAAAAAAAATAATCTGGCTAAAAAATGCTAAAAAAGTGCCAAAAAACTTGGATGAAATCGTCGAAAAAACTTCAAATTAAAAAAAATCTTGGATGAAATCGTCAATTTTTTTTATGAAAATCATATTATAGACATGTGATATGTGCTAATGTGATATTTTCTATCCAATATGTGGATGAATGTTGAAATTTGGAGCACCACTATAACATTTTAAATTGCCACTTTGGCACTTCTTAAAAAATGAAAAAAAAGCCCTGGTCAATTTCATGATCGTGTACAAATTAAATGAGGATGTTTGCACACTAATGTAGACAAGCCTATTACCACCCTCATTTGGATTCTAAATATCTGGAGGCCAATTTCAAAAGGGGCACATATTTTTGCAATTTGTGTGCTTGTTTCACGGATCAAATCTAAGTGGAATTATATTTTTCCAATTAAAATTGTAAATTATGTGAATTTTTGCAAAGGTCTACCTTGAAATTACAAAACCGTCTATAAAGTGGAGTCATAAACATCCCATTAATAATCCATAACCGCTTTTCCATATAGCTAATGGCACTAAAGTACTCACCAATCAAGCATGGACATGTTACCCCATTTTGGCATTAATGCATTGATTTGTCAACTTCTTGAACGGATAAGGTCAAAAGGATGTTTTTTGAACAAATTTGGATGTTTGAACGGACAAAATTGGGGCCAAAAGTATAAGATAAAATTGAGTAGTGAAGGATGATGGCCTGGTTTACCTTACAGTCAACATGGTATATCGCTATTTCTGTTACATTGTACTACTACGCATTGTTTTAAGAACTTGGAAAATTTCATACCAATAAATGCATGTTGAATTTGGAGTAAAAGCAAATCTTTTACAAACGAAGCCTATCCAAGGTACATAACCACATTTGAAAAAATCAATGAAAAAATCTCTACATAGACTAGATGAGGAAATTTTCACAAAGTGAGTGCTTTGTTATCAATGGTACATTGCACACACAAAATTTAGAGGTCTTATTGATAACAGTTGTAAAAAATTGAGTTTTTTAAATATAGATAATTACCTTTATAAAGATTCAATTGTTCATTTTACAACTACTTTAGGATTTTTTATTTATTTTTATATTTAAATTTGATGCTCAAAATCTCAAATTGGCGTTTAAAGATTGTAAAATGAATACATTTTATTTATTTTTTTGAATATGCATTTTATTCAAATTATGAGGTGGAAATATTCTTTAACTTTTTAATAAAGATCATAAAGTAGTTGTGGAAAAATAGATTAGATTTTCTAGTGTAGATTTTGGTGCAAAGATGTGTCATTTGGTGCAAAACTAGTGCAAATCAAGTGCTTGATGCACATTGTGTGCATGCCGGGAAATAATACATTGTAGTGTATTTCACTATTTTGGAGCTGAAATTTTGAAGAAAGTTAGAAGGTATTTATAGCTTTCATTGACTTATAATACAACAACTTGTTTGGAGCTTCTATAGAGCCACAAAATCTATTAGTGTATTGCCTATGTTAATTTGGGTTGATTCAAAGATATGATATATTATATGATGTATTTGATATTTATATTCATGTATTGAAATGTGATAAAAAATGTTTTGAGAATATATCAATCTTTTAATATGAATCAAGATGATATGTACAGTACATAAAATCCAAGTATATGATACTTAAATTAAGGCCCACAATTTTGTGAATTTTAGTATTATTTGAATGGAAATACATTTTGTATATGGTTTTGCGAGACAAATTCTCACAATGTTTTTGAAGGCAAAATCAATAAAAAAAGATACATTTGAAATTTTAGCATCTCCCAATTCAAGAATTGTTGACTATTAGAAAACAAGACCCAAATCAATATTGTTCACTTGATTTTGATGTCTTGATTTTGACATTTTGTATTGGTTTGAGCATCTTAGTTAGGGCCTTAGTTTCTACGTTTGAATGTCCATCGGATGTCACTACTCACTTGTAGCACTAAGAAAAGTGGAACCCTATTTGTTTATATATATCTAGCTATATCTATATTTATATACACTTCAAGGAGGGTGTGAAATTCAAAATTCTACACTATACTCTTAACCAACAAAGGTACAAATCTACACTGAAAAAACACACTCAAACTATTGTTCATGTTAAATCTATGTTTTTTAAATTTAGTTTAATTAATTTCAGTCCAAATTTTAAAATGTCTAAATGTTTTTTCAAGGTGGATTGTGGTCAAAGCCTATATTTGGAAGAAAACTCCATGTAAAAAATGCATAAATTTCATTGACTATTTTTGTTATAAGGAAGGACCAGAAGATCAAGAGGAGCTTTGGAAGACTAAAGTTTGTCCTTTTAACCCCTAAAGGACTATTGTTCTCTTAGGGGACAAATTAGATTGTGGGCAAATATCTACAGTCTCAATTTTTGTCATGATTTTTGAAACTTTATTTGAAGATAAAAAAAAATGATCAACTTTGTGGGAATATAACTCTTTTTCAATTGATTCTTGGGAACAAAAGTTATGTCCAAATAAGCTCAAAACTGAGGAGACTAGGCAACAAAAAAAATTCAAAAATTTGAATTAAATTTTTTTTTCCTCATAGATTATATTTTTGTCTCTATAGAAAGCTTCAATTCATTTTATTTGGATAAGTGATGTGAAGTTATGGACAATCTTGTTTTCCAAGCAATTAGAGCATCTTTTTGAAAAAATAATTGCAGGATTCAATTCTGAATGCAACTTTTACAATTTTTTATTAAAAAAAAAGTTCTATATATATGGTTTAGTTTGATTTCTAGAACAATCTCACCATTGTAATTAGTGTGTTTTAATTCCATCTTGGAAAAATTAATAATATAGATTTTCCTTCTATCTCATACCTACTTCTACTTCTACTTAACAATTTTTTAGAGAATGAAAATTAAGTTTTTTTGGATTTGTTTTTTTCTAGACTTCCAACTCAATTCCCTACTAAAAAAATTTAAACCTCAAAACTTTGTAGAGCAAAAAATTTAAGTTAATAAGGTTCAAAGTGAAAAAGTCTAATCATGCAAGGTGCTAAAAAACTTGTTTTTATCACTTTAAACGCAAATATCTTGCAATCTGTGTGATCAAAAATTCTGAAATTTTTCCACACATTTTTATACTAGTTATGTACAAGATCGTGCTACTAGATGTGCAAAAAAAAAAAACAATTTTCAAGATTGTTTACTCTTTACAATAGAAATGGCCTGTAAGTGAGTGTCTTTTGACGGAAAAAAGGCCTTGGTCCTTTAGAGATTAAGTAACACTAAGTTTTGTATTTTTGAAATTAGAGAATATTGTTTAAAAATAAAGTAGAGAATTCTCTCCACGTTGCTATGGCAGGTTACTATCAATTGGTTGCAGTGAAACTTGTATTGTCAACATTGAGAATGAAGAGGTTGCAATTGTTTAAAAAAAAAATAAGCAAAACATTGAGTGCTTATAGTAACAATAGATCTCTAATATAAAATCCAAATATTGCAAGGCAAACACAAAAATCCGCCCAAACCAGAGCCTAAACCAAGTCTTCAAATCCCTTTCTGATCTTAACCACATCTTAATTGAGATCTTCAACCCAACAAAAGAAGAGCGAGAGGACGTACTCTGCCTTCTTCAGTTCCCCGCAAGGGCTTTTGGACTGAGTGTTTTGTTGACGCTTTCAGTTTTGGAGAGTTTTGGCATTGTAGACAGTGAGGAAGTTGGAGAAATAACTCAGCATGGAGAATAGAGAGAAAGCGGGAGAGAGAGACAGGAAGGGGCAATGGCCGAGATGGACGTTGTGGCAGTTGAGGAATGTGCACTCAAGAAGGTGAAGAAGAAATGGAGGAGATGGAAGTGAAGAGGAGGTGACACTTCGCCTTCTTCCATCTCATGGGCTTTTTTCTTAACCTTCTTGAGAGCACATTCCTGAATTGGATGTGTGTTGTGAATACCGGTAACAACAAAAAGCACAAGATTGTGCATTGTACAAGTTTGAGCAAGAGGAAAGACATGTTCACAATTGAATTGATTGGTTGGTCTTCATTTGATTCCAAGGTTTAAGGTTTGGTAGAAGTAACGATGAGGTGATGATCATATTTGGAAGACAAAGAGATGTGGAGCATAACATTGTTGCAATGTAAGCCATGTATTGGTTGAAATTAGACATCTACTTGTGTTGTGTGAGTGCGTAGTGTTAGTAAGTTCTTGTTAGTTGTTGGTTGTGAACCAGGTTGGTTAATAGTGTAGATTAGGGTTAGGAGGCCGGTGTTAGGGCCAGCCGCCAAGGGTTAGGGTTGTGGGTTGAGTTCTTAGAGTGGAGGGCTGACTATTTGCCTCTCTCTTGATTAATGGATATGCATTGAGAATTGAAAGGTGTAGGTGCACTTGATACAAATTATTTTGTATTTTTATTGATTTATGAAGAAGCCCAATTTGAAGTCGAAGAATGCATGATTATAAACCAATCAAGTGTTGGTTCAAGACAAGATTTTGGATTTGTGTTTTCAATAAGGTGATGTTATGACACGAAGTTTTAGGTCTATACTAATTATATAAATAGAGATATGAGGCATCAAAGTGGAAGGGTTGAGAATCAAGGTAGCTAAGAAGGGTTTTTTATGAGTTTAGATCCAATAGAGTTGTCCTTACGATCATATGGATTATGGAATCCAACATAACACCAGGAGTTTATTTATTGTAAATGTAACATAGGCACCAAGTTCACATCCAATTTTTTTTACAAAGACTACACTTCTTTGTTCTTTCCATTCACAATATAAGCCACACTTATCATTTTCTTAATTGCCTTTGCACTTTGAAGAATTTATTTCATGGTCAATTGCAACCAACCAAACAAGTCCAAGTTTGTCCTTTGTTCCTAAGGATTTTTGAACCTAAATTTAAGGACATTCTCAATGTTGTGTTTTGGCAAGCTTGCTCCTTTTTGTCTTAATTCCTCAAGAACAAAAATGCGCATAGTGATCAATTAGCAAAGTTTGGTTGTTGTTGCTCTAGCTCGCCAACAATCAAGAGAATATAGACTCTTATCACAAGTGAGAGAGGTTAGGTCCAAACCCAATTATAACTTGTATTGTAACCAAACGCTCGTGGAAAAGTAGATGGCCAAGACAAAAATTTGTTTTACAAGATATGGTGGCAAAATTAATTGAAGGAAATTTTCCGTGATAGAATGTTGTCTTCTTGGGCGGAATGCTGCTCATGAGGCACTCAATGTATGTTCTACATAGGCATTGTACCACATTTGTACATTTGAGTGGGTGGTACCCCATAAGGAAGACTTGTCCAATTTAGGTTGGATCCAAGATTTCTATTGCATGTATTCTAGTGTATAAAGGAGCCATCTTGAGTTAGTTTTTGTTGTTTTCTATTTTATGCAAGCACTGCAAGAATTTGGGATAGATTTTGAGTTGATGAAGAATTTATTTCCTAGAAAAACAAGAAGACCAATGAAAGTACAATTTAAGAGTGAAGAGAAAATCTAATTTGCCTTGTTGAAGCTCTTAGCCACAAAATACGAAGATTTGTATTTAAGTTGTTGCATATCTCTAGAGATGACATTTAATCCTTGCTAGTTTGATGTGTATTAGTATGTGTCATTACTTCCGTTGATGATATTCATATCAAAGAGGATTTACCTAGATTGAAATATGAAACTTTGGTTGTTGTCATTGTCATTGTCATCAAGAGAAAAATTTAATAAAATTTAATAAAATTGATAAGTAAGTGTGTGTTTGCAATGTCTCTTCATTCATCAATTTGATGAATTTTTTTGTTTTAAAGTAAATAAATAAAAGTTGATATCTCTTCTTTGTAACACAATCACCGACTGTTATGCACAACAACCCAAAGCCCTAATTTGCTAGAATATATTGAAAATAGTGATTCAAATATACCAAGACTACTTCTTCAAGCTAAAGCTTTACCTTGTTGGAAAAGTATTGTGATAGGTGACCTTCTACAAAGGTCCGGTGCTGCATCCGGCCTTAGATTTTCAATTGTTTCACACTGACCTCACACCAAAAGTAGGAGTTCCTCTTATCTTGCCACACATATTTCTTAACTTTTTGAACTACGTTGCAATCTCACCCCTATTCATCCGCATAATTGAAATGCTAAATACATAAAAGCCCAGTGGCGAAAATAGAGATGGCATTCTGTTAGAAAGTCTTCTGCAACTTGCTGTGACAAATGAATCAGTCACCACCCCAACATGTGGGTTGTGTACTGGTCCAAGGTGGGAAGCATTCTTCCAAAGACCTCTTTATGACAATTACAAGTTGTGAATCGTTTGTATCGTTGTAGACTCTTGGAACTCAAGCGAACTTGTTAACTAATATAGTGGATGAGTTGTTCAATCTGTAAGCTCCTACCACAGTTGCAGTTCTGGAGAATGTAAAACCAGATTTGAAAACGGCATTGACATCTAAATCCATAGTTTCCATCCCACATGAGTTTGGAGGTCACAACAAAACATCAAAAGCACCGACCTCCTACATCAGAAGCTACTGGAAAACCCACTCTCTTTGTACCACGGCAATTCTAACTCGTCTACTAATTCTTTGAGTAGCTACGGGAAGCAAACCAATTTGTTAGGTAACTATGGGAAGGAATCCGGCTGTCTGGGACCTCTTTGGGAAGCTACGCAAAGAATCCCTTGGGCGTGCATCAATAGCTAGCTCTGGTTTTGATTTAAATTTCATGAACACATGGATCCCTGTTTCTCTGAGGACAAAGCAGCGTCTTGTGCAGCATATATTTGAGTCCACCAAATGCTCAGTTTGGTGTTATGAGTGTGAGTCCACCAAACGGAATGCTCGTGCTCGCAAGTTTGACAAATGCGCAAGCAACTGTAATGCCCAGGTTTCATCATTGTGTTTCGAGATGAATCCTTATTGCCTTTGTAAATTCAGTCATTGACAATTGATCAGTCCAACATTTTTGGATGGACCTCCAAACTTCTTTGATCAAATCACCATTGTTGGCTGACTCTTGTTGGTTCCAATTTCCGTGGATACTGAATGGCCAATTTCTCATCTTCCTTTTACATTTTGTTCACACAACCCAGAACTGCTACTGCTAGTGCTGCTTGTCCTTCATTTTGCAATCTAGAATTGTCCTGCAAAAGTTAGAGTAGTTGGCTATGATCTAGTCACTAGGCACATTGATAATTTTGGGGTTTGCAACAAAACTGGTAGGGCCTGTATTGAAGTAAGCTACTTCTGTATACTATGCCTTCAAGCATAGAAGTATATATTGTTGTTTGGCAACAGCATTACCTTTTGGTGTGATGTTAGTATCAACTTTTCTGTAGTAGCAAAACTCTAAAGCTAGAAAGCTAGACCATGCTTTCATTGATGAGAGTCATGGACTAGGTAATTGGCATCCAGCCCCTGGTTATGGGAAATAACCTTGGGTTGGTACCTGCCGAGCCGCTGGAGGGGCGAGGGAGGTACTAGCCCAAGGTTACTTCCCATAACGAGGGGCTGGACGCCAATTACCGGACATAATCATGATGCAAATCATTATTTTATAATGAAAATTAAGTTTTTGCCAAATAATTAATGAAAGTCCAAAATGAACTTAGGCATTAAAATCAAGAATATTGATATATTTGACAACCACTTTATATTGATTTGAAAGTCACTTGGTTTGTGAGTTAATGATGTATGGACATTCTCTTTATAGAAGTGGGGTGGTAGGAGGTAAAGCAACCCGTATGGGATATGGAAATTAGGATTAGTAGAAGCTCAACCACTCTTAACTAGTTGACTTAAAAGTAGGAATTGTGTTAAATGTAGAATTTCAATCCTCATATTTTGGCATATTAGAATATTTTTTTTCAAAAAAAATTGAACTAAGAAAAGTTGGGAAATCAATCTAAATTTCATCTACAAAAATCTGTTTGAGATTTCAAGCCTCTAATCAAAAGTTATGGACAAAATTGAGAGAGGGGTTGGGAGGGACATTTCTTTGACATTTTCAAACATCCTCTTTGAATTTATCCATAACTTTTTTTTGGAGACTCAAAATTACAAAAGGTTTTTTTGGAGGAAGAAGTTAGATTGATTTACCTACTTTTCTTTAGTTCAATTTGTTTTGAAAAAAGTTATTTTACTATGCCAAAATGAGGTATGAAGTTCTACATTTATTACAATTCCTGCGTTTTAACTATGAGCAGTCAAGCTCTCATCTTCAAATTGTCCCATATTCCTTGAGGATTCATAATGGACAGTGGATTTCATCATAAGAAGACCTCTCCACCCATTACTAAGTGTGTTTGTGATGGCATCAAAATGTATTGGTTTCTTTTCCAACATTTAGACTTGCATGACAAATAATTTTCTTTGGATTTGGCAAGGTGACTTGCTAATTTCCAAAATCATTTGGCTTTGAAATTTTTAATTATTTTTCGCCAGAGGTAACCTTTGGCTACGGTCTAAGTGTAAACGTTTTGGTCTAAGTTTAGTTCAAAATTATAAATGATTTAAGAATCACTTCAGAGTAAAATTCATTGGCCAACACAAATTCCAAGGTTTACTACCTAGTGGGTATCTATAATGCTAAAGCAGCCCCCGGTTATGGCTCATAACCTGCCCCTCCGTTTCCAATGACGGACTGCCATATGTACAAGAATGGGCTTCATCATGATTATGATTTGCTAAATCTGCGTTTCTATAAATACAATTGTACTAGTTTCAGCCTAGATTTAACACAAAACCATCATCTAGAATGATTTTTTCAATGTGGATTTCTACTAGTGATTGGTATATCACAACATTCACTTTTTCCTAAGTGTAATAAAAGTGTAATACAAGGGAAAGGAATGTGATGTGGGCATTGTTATGGCAAGAGAAGGACCACCATATTCTAGTAGTCGTTCAATACGTTGACATGTATGTTCGTGCCTTGAGTTTATTTGTAATTGCCAAATGAGGAAAGTGCTTGGTCAAGTAGTTGACATGGATAATTTGACTATCTCTGAGTGGTCATGGATGATTCATTTGTAGCACAAAAGAGATAAAGACAACAGCTCATTGTCCACTATGTGACATTTCCTAGTAAAGGCATCCCATTTACAGTTGCTTGTATTATTTTTATTTTGGAAAATGCATCTTTTAGGAAGACCACTCACATTCTTGGATTTTGGAAACAAGGCTATTTCCACCAAACTATCCACAAATAGGAGTGGTCTTCCTTGTTGGCGTATTGCATACATGCTCAATATAAAAACAAGGGTTATTTGATCATAAAGGTTAAAGAGGGTCTAGTAAAGTAAAGTAGGATTCTTGAGTGATACATTCTACTTGAAGATCACTCATCGTATGGAACTCCCTCCAATGTCCACAAACTAGTGAAATTAGTTTGCCCCACAATAAATTCTCGATATTTGACATTATATAAGTATTTACTGTACAAGATTGCACTACTTTTGAATTAGGTATTGTAGTAATTGGGACTCATGAACTACCATGTGTACAAATGAAACTATTTGTAGCAATATTTGTTGACTTTGATGACTTGTAGAGTAACCTGGGGATAAGGCAACCTAATTGTCAAGGCAACCTAATTTCACTATTTTGTGTAGAAGAATATTTATTGCATATTAAGATTCTTTACTTTTTCCACAAAGATATATTTTTCTTCAACAAGTTCTCTTCCATTCTCTTCCAATCATTTAACAATTCTACTACACTTCTCCATAATCCTTTTCCAACTACTTCCACCATTATTTTCCAACTATTCTTCAAATAGTTGCATACATCTCTAAATGGATAGGCATGTCATTGGTTCAATAATCTTCATAATATTATTCAACAATGAAGTTTGGTTGTGAAAAATGCCAAGTCATCCTACTTTAATTATATATTAACATGATATTGTTGACTGATGTTTAGAAGATTGCCAAATCAATAGAACTAATTAACTTGTGATCTAAGTATGGAATGTTGCACTATCATTCTTCACTTGGTTGTTAAGCTACACCGTGACCCATCAAACATCTATTTATATTATATAAATGTTACAAATAAGAACCAATCAATAATAATAATTAAACTTTTAAAAATTCAAAGTATACAACATTTCTATCCAATAAGAAAACAAGGATTATAATGATCATGTTTGACCATGGCAAGAAGATCAACAATATTGTGTTAGTTACTTGGAGTGAAATATTTATTTTCTTTTCAAAATTTCCATATGTTAATCTCAACAAGTGTCTTGTTGATTTGATCTTGATTTGTAGAGGGTCTCTAGTGGTATATTAGTCTACAAAGTTTTCTATTAATACCTTGTTTGATTCATCTCTAACTATCTCACCTCCACATTTTGACACTCTCAGCTAATACCCAAGCCAATACCTTGCTTTGTTTCATCTCTAGCTACATGCCCACACTCTAATAGTCCCTACAAATACTTAGCTTTACTATTGTCTAATTTGTTTGTCCTTAATAAAGACTACGCACAATATTTGATGCACAAATGTTCGTCTCTCATATCTTTGAATACCTTTTGGCAACAATTCAGGATACTTTAGCATCATTGTGTAGAAATATGTTTGCATCCACCCAATCATTACTAGGATATCCATGATTTTTATTCTTTTATATTCTACGTTTAGCATTATTAGGCTTTTTATTTCTATAAGGTAGAAATGTTTCATAATATACATCTATCATTCTTAATGTAGAATGATAAATGTTTGATTCATATACAAGTGGAAGCTTAAGATAAAGTGCAATGAAGTGAGATGACTGCAATTGTGAGGTTCCTTGTAAAAAGTTTCCACCATTGAAAATAACAAAACTTGTCGAGGTAGTTTTAATAATCTTGATCTTGCTAATTCAACTTAGTTTTCTTGAACTTTAACCCCTAAAGTCCCGTTGTCCCCTCGGGAGACAAAATGGATTTCGGGCAAGCTCCTACAGTCTCAATATTTGTTGTAATTTTTTGAATCTTTTTGCGAAGATAGAAAATCACATTAGCTTTCCGAAAATGTAATTTTTATTTCAATCGGTGCCCGGGAGCAAAAATTATGGCACAAAACCCCCAAATTTTAGTTCGGCGGCCAGAAAAAAACCCTCATAAAAAATTAAAATTAAAATTAAATTTTTTTTTTTCATATAGATTTTATCTTTTATGTACATGGGAAGCTTTGATTCATTCCATTTGGATTTGCTATGCAAAAGTTATGGACAGTCTTATTTTTCGGGCAATTAGAGCATCTTCTTGAAAAAATAACTTGTAGGATTCATTTCTGAACTCAATTTCGACAATTTTTCAAAAAAAAAAGTTTCACAAGGTTAAGATTTTTTGCTAGAACAATCTCACCGTCGAGATTAGTATATTTCAATTCTATCTTAGAGCTATTAATGATTTAATTTTTCCTTCAATCTTGAACCTACTTCTACTTAACAATTTTTTAATGAGTGAAAACTAAGTATTTCTTTTTTGAATTTTTTTCCCTAGATTCTCAACTCAATTTTTCATCATATAAAATTAGAAATTCAAAATCATTAGAGCAAAAACTTTAAGTTAAGAAGGTTCAAAGCCAAAAAATGTAGTTGAGCAAGGTACAAAAAAACTTGATTCCTTCACTTTAAATGCAAATATCTTGCAATCTACACGCTCAAAGTTTCTGAAATTTCTTCCACACATTCTTACACTAGTCTAATACAAGATCCTACGGTTAAATATGCAAAAAAAAACATCTAAAAGTTTTTTTTGCTCTTTGCTATAGAAATGGCAGTTTTGAGTGTTTTTTGATGGAAAAATGGCCTTGGGACTTTAGGGGTTAATTACATCATACTAATATGGTTTATGTAAATTTGTGAAGTATCTAATATTTGAAAAAGCAATAGAAAGCTTTATATTATATTGTAAGCCTTGAATAAATGTTCTATATAAAGCACAAAATGGAACAATTTCAGATTTGTATTACAAAACCATTTGTGGCAAGGTGTAAACCATTGTTTTTAATGAAATCCTTACACCCTTCAACAATTTCATGATATTGTGATATAAGAGTAAGTGAAAATTCCTACAAATTTGCACATTCATCATTACTGGACTATGAATATTGTAGTTAATAATATTTGAATACAGAAACATTTTTCCAATTTTCTTTGAACTTCTTCAAACAACCTACACATATTTTGTCATAAACATGCATATATAAGACTTAATGAAGTATTAAATATTTTTTGCACTAAAAGTGATGGATAAAAATTCGAAGGTCCATTGTAAACCAACATGGAGTCACATACATTTTTTTACTTCTATATTTCCTATATTTACACCCACTTCCTCCACTTCCTTGAAATATTAGTTCAATCAATTGTGCTATGTTAAAATTTCTCTTCTAAACCATGTAAGATGGTTTCAATCTTGAATTGTTTTTCCATCGCACCATTCAATTTAAAACTCTATTTAAACCCCCAAAATATCCCCTCAATAAAAACAATAGTCATACATTTAAATAAAATCTAAAACCATGCCATCTAAAATAAATAGTTATTGTAAAACTTGACTATTGTAAACAATGAGGCAAAATGAGCAAACACATTTTCTTGTTTCAATTTCTCTCAACCTCCCATTTTGGAAGGAGTTTAAAGCCATTGATTCAATTCAAAAAAATTCCCACCCCTCTCCAATGCCGTTGATCTCCAATTAAAATTGTACACCTTTGCCGTTGATCGCCGTCGTAGAAAACAATCTTGGTTGTTGGTGCTATAGGATACGGAATACAAATATGGAATTTAGATATAGAATACACCTATAGGACTACAGATATGGGAATACAGACACAATAATATGGATATGGCAAACAGGTTTCAAATATCCCATATTGTTTGTCAGCCAAATTGATGTTATGCAATACAAATATGGGGTCGGTGTGTGTGAGTCACGAATACCGGCCTTCTTTTCTCAACCAATGACAAAGTGACAAGTGTACCCCTTTCAATTCTTTTGGAAAAGCTTAACAACAAATGGGGTAATGCCATGTGTATCCCTTTTGAAAAGGATTTTTTTTTCTCTAAAATTGACTCTTTTGTAGAGTTAGGTTTTGTCACTATGCCCCCTAAAGATGCAAACATCTTTTTTATATTATATATTTTTTATTGTCAAGGTATACCGCCTTTTTTGATGCAAACATCTTTTGGGTATTATATATATTTCATTGTGGAGGTAGGTACTGCCTCTTTTGTACCCAAAAGATGCAAACATCTTTTGGGTATTATTGTCAAGGTATACCACCTTTTTTGATGCAAACATCTTTTGGGTATTATATATTTTTCATTGTTACTGCCTCATGTGAACACATTGTAAGAGAGAATGTAAAACTTTTGAAACCCTACTTATATATTTATAATCTTGAATTTATGTAAGGTTTTATATTTTTGAAATCCCAAAAGTAAGAAAGTAGCATGTTGTTCAATAAAAATATCCAAAAAGTAGTGCAAACACATTATAAAGAGGGTACAAGATTCAAAACTCTACACCATATGCTTGACCAATAAAGGTACAAATCCAGGGTAAACAAAAAATTCAAACATGGTTCATATTGAATCTATGTTTTCTAAATACAATTTTGTTAGTTTTAGCCCAAATTTAACCCCTAAAGGACCGTTGTCCCTTCGGGGGACAAATGCGTTTTCGGGCAGGTACCTACGGGCTGAAATTTTCTTGTGATTTTTTGAAACTTTTTTTGGAGATAGAAAAACTGATAATCTTTGTGGGAATATAATTTTTTTCACAATCGGTGCTCGGGAAAAAAAGTTATGACCAAATAAGCTCAAAACAGGGGACGGCGGGCAGCCCGGGCAGCAAAAAAAAAATGGACAAAAATTTGAATTTTTTTTTTAATATTTTTTTTCTCATAGATTATATTTTTGTCTATGTGGAAAGCTTTGATTCATTTCATTTGGATATGTTATGAGAAAGTTATGGACATTCTTGTTTTTCGGGCAGTTAGAGCATCTTCTTGAAAAAAATAACTTGTAGGATTCATTTCCGAATGCAATCTTTCAAATTTTTCAATTCTTTTTTTTTTGCATGGTTTAGTTTAGTTGCTAGAACAATCTCACCATTGGGATTAGTGAATTTTAATTCCATCTAAGAGATATTAATATTTTAGATTTTCCTTCTATCTTGTACTTACTTCTACTTAACAATTTTTTTAAGAATGATAATTAAGTTTTTTTGAGTTTCTTTTTTTTTCCTAGACTCTCAACTCAATTCTCCTCTATAAAGATTTAAAGCTCAAAACTCTGTAGTGCAAAAATTTTAAATTAAAAATGTTTAAAGTCAAAAAATCTAGTCCCGCAATGTGCTGAAAAACTTGTTTTTTTCACTTTAAACGCAGATATCTTGCAATCTGTGCGGTCAAAACTTCTGAAATTTTTTCCACACACTCTCATACTAGTTAGGTGTAAGATCCTATGGTTAGATTTGCAAAAAAAAACATTTTTCAATTTTTTTTACTGTTTGCTAAAGAAATGGCAGTTTTCACTGTTTTTTGGCAGAAAAAAGGCCTCGGTCCTTTAAGGGTTAAGACAAAGCCATAGTCTAAATGTTTTTTGAAGGTGGATTTGTACTTGTGAAAATTGTGGTTTGAAGCTTGTTTTTGGAAGAAAACTCTATATGAAAAATACATGAATCTCTTTGAGTATGTTTGTGACCATAAGGGAGGACTATGAGATCAAGTGGAGCTTTGGAAGATTCAAGCTTGGTCCTTTTAACCCCTACAAGCCCAAACAAAGTTTTTTAGTGACATAGCAATTTTAGGCAACTCACTACAATGGATTTTTTTTTTTTTTTAAATTTTCACACGACATGTGCCTAAAGAGTAGCTTTAAGGCCCAACAATTTTCATAGCTTTTATCTACATGATTAAAAAGTTATTGTACAATATGTAATTTTCATTGCTTAGCGAGTAGCTCAAATCATTTCTTAAAAATCACTTTTTTCATGAACAAAAATTTGAAATTGGTTTTCTAGATTTATATGTTTGTAGAAAGCTTTGAATCATTCCATTTTGATTAATGAAACGAAAGTTATGACTTATAAGCAGTGTTAGTTTGCGGGCAATTATGGATCCTCTACTTTAAATAAATTTTGAAGACCTTTTTTAAACTCAATTTTCAATATTTTTTTGAAATAAATAAAATCATAGGGTGTAAATTGTATATTAAAACACTACAACCATTGGGATTGGCATTTTTCAATTCCATAACTAAATTCTTAACAATTTTGTATTTTGAATCATTCTCTACTTCTTTCTACTTACTATTTTTTTCCTGTATGTTGTACAATTTCAATTCCAAATAATCTGAAATTTTTCAAGCATGTAGCCAACTTGCTTTAATGAATGAATCCAAAGAAGCACCACCAGTTTAGACATTTTTTCATACAAATGTGACCTTGTGAAGTGCAGCTGCCCTGTTTTTTGCAGGGACAAAAAAGGATTTTTGCCAATTCAAACGCTAATATCTTCCAATCCACACGCTGGAAATTTCTGAAATTTCTACCACGTGTTCTCAAGTGAGCATAATATAAGTCAGATCCTATGGTTACATGTGCCAAAAAATGTTTTTTTTTCAAAAATTTGGTACTTGTACAAGAAATGGCAGTTTTCGAGCGTTTTCAAAAAAATAGTCAAAAACATTTAAGGATTATTTAACTAACCCTTACTTTTTTATTTTGAAATTTTAGAATGTTGTTTGAAAATGAAGTACAAAGTTCTCTCCGACTTTCTATGGCAGGTTACTTTGGTTGCACTGAACTTGTCTTTTCAACATGTTCGATGAGAAGGTTGCAATTGTTTAAAAAAAAACAATAAGCAAAACATTGAGTGCTTACAGTAACAATATATCTCGAATATAAAACCCAAATATTGCAAGGCAAACACCAAAATCCACCCAAACCAAAGCCTAAACCAAGTTTTCAAATTCCTTTGGGGACCTTAGCCACATCTTGATTGAGATCTTCAACCCAACAAAAGAAGAGCGAGACAAAGTATTCTGCCTTCACCAGTTCTCCAAGGGCATTTCGATTCCTTGTTTTGTCGACGCTTTCAGTTTTGGAGTTTTTTGGCATTGTAGGAAGTTGGAGAAATAACTCAATGTAGAGAGCATAGAGAAAGCGGAAGGGAGCGGGGGAGCGAGGGAGCAAGGGAGCGAGAGGAAGGGACAATGGCCGAGATGGACGGTGTGACAGTTGAGGAATGTGATCTGAAGAAGGTGAAGAAGAAATGGAGGAGATGGAAGTGAAGAGGAAGTGACACTTCGTCTTCTTTCATCTCCTTGGCTTTTTTCTTCACCTTCTTTAGAGCACATTCCTGAATTGGGGGTATATTGTGAATACCGATAAGGACAAGAAGCACAAGATTGTGCATGGTACAAGTTTTGGCAAGAGGAAAGATATATTCGCACTAGAATTGATTGATTGGTCTTCATTTGATTCTACGGTTCCACGGTTTGAGGTTTGGTGGAATTAACGATGAGGTGATGATCTCATTTGGAAGATGAAGAGACCAAGAATATAACATTGTTGTGATGTAAGCCATGTATTGGTTGAAATTAGACATCTACTTGTGTTGTCTATGTGCGTAGTGTTAGTGAGTTTTTGTTAGTTGTCGGTTGTGAACTGGGTTGGTTAATAGTGTAGATTAGGGTTAGGGGGTGTTAGGGTTAGCCGCCAAGGGTTAGGGTTGTGGGTTGGGTTCTTAGAATTGAAGGCTGACCCTTTGCCTCTCTCTCTTGGTTGGTAGGTTTGCTTTGAGAGTTTAAAGGGTGTAGGTTGTACTTGGTGCAAATTGTTTTTTATTGTTCTTGATTTATGTAGAAGCCAGGTTTGTAGAAGAGTTGGTGATTATAAACCGATTAAGTGTTGGTTTATCATGAGATTTTTTATTTGTGTTTTTGACAAGATGATCTATTGTAACACTAAGTTTTAGATCTATAATAATTATGTAAATAGAGATATGAGGCATAAAGAGGAGGAATTTAGAATCAAGGTAGCTAAAAGCGTTCTTTTGTGAGCTTAGAACTTATTGAGTTTTCCTTTTCTTAGATCCTCTAAATGGATTTTAGAGTCTAACATAGCATTAGGAGTTGATTTATTGTAAACGTAACATAGATACCAACTTCACATCCAAATATTTTTACCAACACTACACCTCTTTGTCCTCTTCATTCACAATATAAGACACTTACCATCTTTTCAATCGCCTTCACACTCTAAATGATCTCCTTCATGGTCAACCACAACCAATCAAAGAAGTCCAAGTTTGTCCTTTCGTTCCGATGGATTTTAGAACCTCAATTTGGTAACAAACTCGATGTTATTTTTCGGCAAGCTTGCTTTTTTTTGTCTTAACTCCTCAAGAACAAAAATTTGCATAGTGATCAATCAACAAGTTTTAATTGTTGCTCTTGCCAGCAATCAAGTGAATATAGACTTTTATCGCAACGTAGAAGAGGTAAGGTCCAAACTCAATGATAACTTGTATTGTAACTAAACGCCTGTGCGGAAGTATACAACCAATATAAAAATTTGTTTTACAAGACATGGTAGCAATATAAATTGAAGGGAATTTTTCGTGATATAATGTTGTCTTCTTGGGTGGAGTGTTGCTCATGAGGCACCCAATGTATGTTCTATGTAGGGATTGTACCATATTTGTACATTTGAGTGAATGGTGCTCCATGAGCAAAACTTGTCCAGTTTAGGTTGGATCCAAGATTTCTATTGCGTGCAATCTAGTTTGTAAAGGAGCAATCTTGATTTCGTTTTTCGTTTTTTTTATCTTATGCAAGCATTGCAAGAATTTGGAATAGATTTTGAGTTGATGCAGAATTTATTCCCTAGAAGAACAAGAAAACAAGTGAAAGCACAATTTAAGAATGATGAGAAAATATAATTTGCGTTGCTCATGCTCTTGGCCATAGAACACAAAGGTGTTGCATATATCTCTACAAGTGACATTGAATCCTTGCTAGTTTGATATGTATTAGTATGTGACATTTACTTATGTTGATGATATTTATATCAAAGAAGGTTTATCTAGATTGAAATATGAAACTTTGGTTGTTGTTGTTGTCATTGTCATCAAGTGAAAAAAATTAATAAAATTAATAAAATTGATGTGTGAGTGTGTGTGTGTTTGCAATGTCTCTTCCTTCATCAATGCCAATGGATTTTTTTGTTTTTAAAATAAATAAATAAAAAATGGTATCTCTTCTTTGCAACACAATCACCGATAGTTATGCGTAGGAACGCAAAGCCCTAGTTTGTTAGAGTATATCAAAAATAGTGATTCCATCAAACCAAGGCTACTTCTTCAAGATGAAGCTTTACCTTGTTGGAAAAGTATTGTGATAGGTGACCTTCTACAAAGGTTGGTGCTACATCCGGCCTTAGATATTCAATTGTTTCACACTGGCCTATCACCAAAAGTAGGAGTTCCTCTTATCTTGCCACACACATTTCTTAACTTTTTGAACTACGTTGCAATACATCAATCTCACCCGTGTTGATCCATCATCGAAATGCTAAATACGTAGTACATAAAAGCCCAGTGGTGAAAATAGAGATGGCATTCTGATAGAAAGTCTTCATCAACTTGCTGTGACAAATGAGTCAGTCACCACCCCAACATGTGGGTTGTGTTCTGGTCCAAGGTGGGAAGCATTCTTCCAATGAAGACCTCTTTGTGACAATTACAAGCTGTGAATCCTGTAAATGTTTGTATTGTTGTAGACTCTTGGAACTCAAGCGAACTTGTTACCTCATACAGTGGATGAGTTGTTCAATCTATAAGCTCCTACCACAGTTGCAGTTCTGGAGAATGTAAAACCAGATTTAAAAACGGAATTGACACCTAAATCCATAGTTTCCATCGCAGGAGGTCACAACAATTATCAGAAGCACCGACCTCCTACATCAGAAGCTACTGGAAACTCACTCTCTTCGTACCACGGCCATTCTAACTCGTCTACTAATTCTCTGAGTAGCTACAGGAAGCAAACCAATCCATTGGTAGTAAGAATGGGAAGGAATCCGGCTGTCTGGGACCTCTTTGGGAAGCTACGCAAAGAATCCCTTGGGTGTGTATCAATAGCTCTAGTTTTGATTTAAATTTCATGAACACAGCGATCCCTGTTTCTCTGAAGACGAAGCCCAGAGTCTTGTGCAGCATACATTTGAGTCCACCAATTGCTCAGTTTGGTGTTATGAGTGTGAGCACCAAACGGAATGCTTGTGCTCGCAAGTCTGACATATGCGCAAGCAACTGTAATGCCCAGGTTTTGTCACTGTGTTTCGAGATGAATCCTTATTGCCTTTGTAAATTCAGTCATTGACAATTGATCAGTCCAACATTTTTGAATGGACCTCCAAACTTCTTTGATCATATTACCATTGTTGACTGACTCTTGTTGGTTTCAATTTCCATGGATACTGAATGGCCAATTTCTCATCTTCCTTTTACGTTTTGTTCACATAACTCATGCCAGAACTGCTAGTGCTAGTGCTGTTTGTCCTTCATTTTGCAATCTAGAATTGTCCTGCAAATTACAGAGTTGTTGGCTATGATCTGGTCACTAGGCACATTGATAATTTTGGGGTTTGGAACAAAACTGGTACGGCCTGTATTGAAGTATGTTTACTAAGGTAGGTATCCTTAATGCGCCACTGACCTTAAAGCGCCATCTTCAGTGTGTGTACATTTCCAAAATCAGTTATGTACCTCCGTGAAAGAAACGCTTTTAGAATCAAACTTTGTTCCTTCATAACTTTTGCATACAGTATCCAAATGTTGCATTCTTTGGTGCGTTGGGACCTCCTTTCCCTTGCCAATAAGAATATAGAAGAATTTGAACAGTCTAATAGTACTAGTAATTAGGCACAGTAGCAATTAGTGGCGGTTTAAGGATACCTACCTTATACCTCAACAGGTATTGTTGTTTGGCAACAGTGTTACATTTTGGTGTGATGTAATTAAGTATCAACTTTTCTGTAGTAGCAAAACTCTAAAGCTAAGCTAGACCATGCTTTCATTGATGAGAGTCATGATTTGACTACTCACTGCTAGAAATTCACACTAAAAAAACATTTCAAATAATGATTTTGTGTTATTTTAAACATAGTTGTGCTAGTTTCAGACTTAATTTTACACAAAACCATCATCTAGAATGGTTTTTTCAGTGTGGATTTTTATTAGAGACTGGTATTTCACAATGATCATCTTTTCTAAGCGTACTACAGTAGTGGGCATTGTTGTGGCTAGAGAAGGTTCATCATTTTCCAGTATTGGATCAGAATGTTGACATGTATGTTTGTGCCTTGAGAGTTTATTTGTACCTGCCACATTATGACATGCACAGTATTGTACATTGCCATAAAGCTGCCAAGTGAAGGAAGTGCTGGAGTCACGACATGGATAATTTGACCATCTCTGAGTAGCCGTGGATGATTCTTTTTGTAGTACAAAGGACCGTAAAGACTTAACACTTCAATGTCCATTGCATGACATTTTCTTAGTGAAAGCATCCCATTTATAGTTACTTGCACTAATTTTATTTTGGAAAATACATCTTTCATAACATTTACTAGCATAGTGGTGGGCTACCTTCTCCCAAACGGAATGGTGTGGTATATTCCACACCATTTCATCAGTAGCTAATTTACATGCGTCAATTTTGTCAGAGAGTAAGTCAACTAGACGCAACTGTACAAGGTACATTAGAAATTAAACAAAACCAGAGTTCACACACCCATTGAACCAAACACAATAACCAGTGTACTACACCCTCACATTGTGTGTTTTGAAAACTCAAAATATTATTGGTTTTGTATGAATGCAAGATAAATGTTTGATTCATTGTTTTTTATTTTATTTTGTGTGTTTTGTAATGTTTCAAAATACACAAAAATAAAAAAAAACAATGAACTAAACATTTAGCTTGCATTCATACAAAATCAAATGTATTTTGAATTTTCAAGGGAAAAAAGAGCTATATATATACACATGGGGTGGTAGGAGGTAGAACATAGATTTTTACTATGCCTAAATAAGGTCTGAAATTTTACTTTAAACACAATATCTACTTTTGACTTAATTATGAGTGCTTGAGAAACTACAAATTCTAATTTATTTATCCCACATGGGTTGTTCTACCTCCTACCATCCCATGTGTATATATAGAGTTGTCTTTTCATTTGAAATCCAAAATAAGTTATAAATGGCAAATGGTTATATTGCATTAGCCATTGGATTCTTTGCCAGCATATTCTACAAATATTTGTTGATTTGTATGTCTGGTCCTAAAATTAACAAAAGAAAATGGAGCATACCATAATGTATTGTCACTATCCCGGTACCAAAGCTTACATTAACTATCTGAGGATGAATTTTGTGGATGAGGACTCAAGAGAAGAAAAGGCAGCCTCTATGAAGGCTAAGGTAGGAGGTTTAGAAATGGATCTTTTAAGCCTACCTAACTCATCAATGACTGTAATAGATATTTCAAGGAGTATGTCACTCATTCGTGAATAGGGGACACATTTAGAACCCGTTCCATTTAAGGACCTCCTACCTTACTGAATATTATGTTTAGGAAGACCAATCACATTCTTGGATTTTGAAAACATGACTATTTACTCCAAAATCCAAGAATATGAATGGTCTTCTTTATTGGAGTATTACATGCTCAATATAAAAAACAAAGGTTGCTTGGCTATGGAGGTTAAAGATGGTGTACCAAAGTAGGATTTTGAATGATACAATCTACACATGGGTTACTCATTGTCATTGTATGGAACTCCCTCCAATGTAGTATTATATTTTTATAGGATTCTTGAGTGATACATTCTACATGAGGGTCACTCATTGTATGGAACTCCCTCCAATGTAGTATTATAATTTTTAGGCAATTTAATGCCATGCACACTGTTGCCATAATGTTTTTAAAACCTCGAGCATAAAAAAATTTCATGAAAAATTTGAATATTCAAAATTTCATACTCAAAATTGGCCTCCTTCAATTCAAGCCACAAAATGAAGGAGTCTCGAAACTCATTACCTTCCTGAAAGAAGGCCACATAACAATTGGTCCAAAAACCAAAAAAAACATTGCTCCAATGTAAAGGAATGTGAGTGTTTTTCTTGAAGATTGTATCTCTTAAAAAATTCCCATATAAATTGTTGACTTTTGGGGGACGTCAAGAAACATAATTACAAGTTTAGTGTGTTTTTGCTTAATAAATCTCTCAACTATGTCATAGGTCGGCAGTAGTTTTTGAACATACTCTTTTTCTTTTCAAGAAGTGACACACGTCATTTATCTCTTGCTGTAGTCATAAACTTTGAAAGAATTCACATGGCTCAAAATAATTAAAAAAATAAAAAATTTGACATTTCCAATCCCAAAAATCAACTGCCCATCTCTAGTATTCGAAGTTTGTTGAAACACTCAATGAACCCTCTTTATAGATATAACCTTTTTTCTTTCTTTCTTTCTAAAATGACATTTTGAAATATCTTCCAATACTTGTCAAACTATCATTGATTGTCGCACATTTGCCACGCGTTTCAACTACGTCAGGAGTCATTGTTTGAGGGCCCTATGCAATCAGATTAAAGAAGTCCGTATACTCCGAATACGCATACAAACAAACGTATCATTCATGTGCAGGTCAGCACTGCAAAGCTGGCAGACTCGCTTTTTCTCCGCCGCGGACGTTTCTTTGTTGCCTCTCTTGAAACCTCCTCGAAAAAGAAAAGAAAAGAAAAGCTGTCAAGCAATTCTTCTTCTTCTTCTTAAGATTGAAGGTACAGTCGTACGTACACATACCTGAGCAAGGAACCCGCTCCCTCTGGTCGCAAAAAAGGGGGTTTACCCAATTTTCGTTTACTTGATTAGCTTTCCATGTCGACATCCCCCAAACCATTGAAAATGCGGGTTTTGTGACGACCAATGTTGCCGTCAGTAGTACCGATCCACCTTCACTCACTTGGTCAGTCAGTCGATAAGGTTGTCGGGATTTGGAAGGTGAGAAAGAACTCAACATGAAATTGCTTGGGGAGTCACCAAACAGCTTGTGTTAAGGTGGGTACCCCCAAAACCGCCACTTTTTGCTACTGAGCCTAGTTTCTATTATTAAACTGGTCAAAATACTCATATGCTCTTGTTGGGAACTGAAAGGAGGTTCCAACACATTAGAGTACGTGACATTTGGATACTATATATGAAAGTTATTAAAGAACAAAGTTTGGTTCTGAAATGGTTTCTTCTACGTAGGTACAGAATTGATTTTGGAGATGTACATGAGAGTGAAGATGGCGATTTAAGGTCAGTGACACATTTGGGGGTACGGCTTACCTTGAAACCTAACAAATGAATTGGAAATTTTCATGTGTACTAAACATTGACTTTCCAAGGCAAAGTCAATGCAAATCAACTGAATGGCGAATATACTAACACGGACGCACTCAAATGGAAGTCTGTGAGCGAGTCAGCAAATGGAAAACGATGACAGAAGCTCTTTGGAAGTTAGGGTACGAATGAGTGCGCCTCGCGAAGAGGACGGACACTTTAATTGTACTACTGTGCGGTCATCCTTTCAACACGATCCAACGGCACCCGCAACGTTGCACTCATCATGGATTCATGGCACAGCAGTTGGGTCTTCTGCTTCATCACAACTCCTTGGGCTCGTCTACTTTTTAAGTTGTTTGAAGTAAATGAAAACAGCCCAACGACCAACTAAGACATTTGATGGATGTGCCGGCAGAAAATGATGCAGTCGTGATGCGGCTTGAATCTCGGTTTTCTCCAACTCCCTAACAAATTCAAAATAACTTTTTGTGCACACTTCTTTTTTTTGTGATCAATTGAAATTATATTTTTTTGACAAAGTATGAATTTGTTGTGAAGTATGTTCTCTAACCCAACTTACTCACCTAAAGCAATCACAATAGTTTTTAATATCATAGCCACAGCATGAAGGCCTAAAAAGAATCATTTCCTGCAATAAAATTTACATTCAAAAGATGGAAGTTCTTATTGTAGTCACTAGTCACTCCATTACCGTCACCTAAGACATTGATTGATTGTGGCCTAAATAGCATTTATTGATAAAAAAAACCCTGTAATGGGTCATTCTCTAGGTGACTAGCATAGATCTTTTGACTTTAATGGTTTGTTCTACCTTGTTGCCTAGAATGACTAGTAAGGGACAATGAAGTGTAGTAAATTTAGAGACACTGACACTTATTGATCCTAATTGTAGACTTGTCTTGCCAAAAAAGAAACAATGGTTATGACCCTAAATGTATAGCCAACCATATTGTTGACAAACGATAGGAAAATCCATTGACTAAGAAGCAATTTCAATTTTTTTTGCATTGGATTTGAGTGACACAAACTAGTAGTCAAAAGAACCGTACTAGCAAATCTAGTGCGATTCTTTTCTACCAACTTTTGTTATGGTGCATGCACTAAAGATTGGACCTTGTGGGCCCAAAAGGCTTTCGAGTGTTTAAAAAACAACAAGTGGTGGTTTTAAATAGTTTTGTTTAAAAATAATTTTACTGAATTTTACAATCAAGTTTTCTATTTCATTCAAAAAAACAATTCTTAAACTCTACAAAATGGCATCTTCAAACTCCATTCCTTCTATGGAGGAAAAGTCATGTTTCTAAGTCAAATACTATGTGCAATCTCAAGCATTGATTTTAATTCCTCAATCCTACAAAAATACATTAGTTTATTTCTTTTTTTCTAAATTGGCTACAAGCAATAGAAACTTTCTTAATAAATCTTCACCTTCAAGTATTGTAGAGTGAATTTTCTTCTTTCCTTTGATATTCTAGATGCCCCAATCTAGAGGCTTCCAAATCATCCATCTGAAGTTTTCTAGAAATGAAAGGGACACTTTGATTTAAAATAGGCACTTAGGACTTAATCTATCCAAAAGTAGATTTCAGCTTTTCATATTTCCATCCTCAATATAGAGATGGTCTATAACATTATTCAGCAATGGCACGGAGGTATCACTTGAGTCCACTCAAAACAAAATTATGCACAATCAACACATATCAATATGGTCCAACTAGTTGCTTACCTAGTCTTCTCTTTGATTCCTTCTCAGTTGTATGGATAAGTTTGAGAGTCACATGAAATCTCAGATCAATATGCATCCTACTGTAGATTCTTGTGCATTGAGGTTTCCTAAAAGACTCTTAACTTGAAACTAGAGCAGTTTGGCATTCATAGAAAATCTTACATTGATTTTAGAGCTCTGATATTACACTTTGAGCAACTGAAAAAGCCATCTGAGCACTTGAAAGTCCTAATTTGGCATGCTAAATTTTGTCAAAATAACAAATATGAGGTTAGAGATCAAACAAAGCACTGAAATCATCTAACCTTATCGATTCTCGTCAACAGATTGTAGGTTACTGACACCTAAGAAATCCAGAAAGTCCATAGATCCTACTCCTGTGGCAGGCCTAGTTTTATTTGCTGAATAAAAAAGTCCATAGACCCAAATTCTTGTGCAACTATGAACCGGAATTTCACAACTTGAAAATACAGCGAATTGAATACCATAGAGGCCAAAATTCCATGTGTTTTGCAAGCAATGACTCAGTTAATGGAGCTTCGATTCACCACTTCCTGCCAACTTACAACCTTAGTTACTTCACTGAGGCTCAAATTTGTTAAATTGACAGAGTTAAGTGAGTGCAAGAATTTGTGACACATCCTTGTGCACAAAGATCTAAAACTGTAAACTAGGACTGGTACAGATTTAGGGTTCCAAAATCAACTTGAAATTTTTCTCATCAAACTGAAAGGTTAGTGTTAAGTTAATCTCTACGTTTCCCACAAACTGAAAGTGCCAATCTCTTTTAAGATTTAGCCATTTTGACAGACCAGCGTTACTGACAGAGCTTCATGACATAAGTTACATGTGGCAATTTCCGCAGGGCCATGGATCTCTCGTTTCAATCAGCATGCTTTCAACATGCAGAATTACAAAGCTAGAGTCAAGAGCAAGGACACCGTGTAAAGAAAGAGAACTGCAAACCTACCAGCGTTTTCCTTTTCTGAACTTTTAAAGTGACCTGCTGAAATATCAGCACCTCAAAAATGCGCACAATGGTGAAGAAAAAACATGCCTGTATTCCACCAGTTGAGAGAAAGTCGTTGAACATGTGTCATTCATTCTATGATTCAACCGTTTTCAACCGTTCTATTTTTCAACCATTTCAAACATGTGTTGTGCTTGGTTTATTGGTGACTTTACCATCAATTACTGTACGAATGTTTTACTCGGAAATGGACATCTTCCAAATTCCAATCAATTTTAGCTCAATTGTGAACCTTTGCAGGGTAAAAAAAAGGTTCAAAATTATACGTTTTTTCAAAACTAAGCACACACACCGGCTGCAAGGTGAAGAATGTAAGTTACACTAAATCAGCGGATGGATAACTAGGTCCGAATGTTTGCCATTTCTTTAGTCTCACTTATCAAAGGCACTCTTACTTAGTCCTGCACCAGTTTGCTATCTGGAAGGTTCAAGTCAAAAAATGAGATAAAACAAAAACATGCATTAGTCAACAATCACATCAATAGCTAGACCTTGTAAGCAAAACTCAAAGATTGCAACTAAGGTAGGTTGTGGTAAACCAACCATGACTTAATTTTGTGACTCAGAATTTACGAGAGTGCATATCATTTTAGAATGTCAATCGAAGACTCTTCAACATCTCGTATTCTAGAACACTCCATCAACAAGATATCTTGGATTGTACTGGTTTGACGTTCTAGATTGAATATAGTCTATACATGCAATTTGACAGAATTGGGTCATGGGGGGTGGTCTTACAACAAACCTAGATTAGCTTATCAGTTAACAATTTTTTGTAGAATTCAAAATTTTGTCAGACTCAATAATCCACATGGCGAGATCAAACCTCTTTGGTTTCTCCACATCACACATTCAAGACTCACCTGCATATAAAATAAGCTCCACCCAAATCGCATCATGCCTTGAAGCACCACTTGATGAGATGCTCATATTGTGTACATCTCCAAAATCAAGATGTGCCTTTTCTTGTAGAAACAAGTTTTACAACATCTACCAAAAAAAAATTTGACCCTTCATAACTTTTGCATACCATAACCGAATGATACATTCTTTGGTGCATTAAAATCTCTTATCACTTGCAGTGAGAAAATTTAGACACAAGTTGAATAGGAAGGACAGAATTAATGATGTCACAAATCCACCTTTCAATGAGACTTTGGTGTGCTTTAATTTTTTCATCCAGCAGGGTAGGTCCTGGAATCCACGCCATACAGCTTCTTTCTTTTTTTTGAAACACATGGACACATTCCATTGATCGCCATACAGCTTGATAAACTGACTTGATAAGCCATTCTCAAACTTGGTAGTTTGACTGAGTTCTTCAATTTTTTGGTACCCTTTGTACGTACCTGTTTCTCCCAATTCAGAGAGCAATGAAATAATATGATTATCTCGGACAATGCATAAAGAAACATTGCACCACACACATTACTATTACATGGAAGAATATGTCATCAATTCCGGCACCCAAAATAGTGTCAAATCCAGTACGCATTTACCTATTTAAATTCCTAAACCGTACCATACCTGCAATAGTGCCAAAGTAGTGGAATGGAATACTGCCAATTAATTTAATGAAATTGAAGTCATTTGAATTTTTTCATAGGGAGAGAGAGAATCTTAGTGTTGCTTACGGGAGTATTATATAAGAAGTTCCACAGATGACTTTGCAACAGGAACAGGGAGAATCACTCAGGGCTGAACAGCAAACCACGCAAATCAGTGGCACAAAATTCTCAGTCCCTGTTGACAACCCTAAAAACTGGGAATGGAAATTTGGCAGCCAGTGATAAGTTGCTAATCCTTGTGTGCATGGAACTTGAAGGTACGTCTCTTGTACGTCGCTGACGTAGAATAATATATGTCAAAACTATACAATTCCAAATGAGTTTTAAATTGAGATAAGAACAATATGCTATCTGATCTCTCTCCTTGAAAAAACATTAAAAACGATGACTTTGGATCTCCTGCAAGTTAGAGGACTGCAGTGGTACGGACACATGGAGATGGATGTCCCAAGTCAGTGGGAAACAACACTGCTTGGGGAAGCCGGCCAGGAAACATTGAAGCAGGTGCAAAAACAAACCAATTGCTGCACGATGAGCAACTTTGAGTTAGCCACGCGTCAATTGCATGCAATGAAATTTTAAAATTTTAACAAACAAACTAAGTCTGCATGATCAAGTGCGGTGTATCTCATGATTATTTGGCAGCCTTAAGTATAAGATAAGCGAAGCTCAGGTAGACCCTGCCTTTAAGAAGACCTTGAGAAGGAGATAACGAGATGAATCTCTGCGTAATTAACGTACAGGTAGTACTGTACGTACGTCCACAGCTGCGTTGCGTGCAAGCCAGCCACAGTCTGCAGATGTTGCCATGGATTTCCATGCAGCATTGAATTCTATAATGTGAAGATTCTTCTGCTTTCCTTTCATTGAATTTCATTGCCGCCTCGACTTGGAACAGTTTGGAAAGGAGTCGAGAAGCAGTTTGTGCGTGGACTCTCTCGCACCTGGCGGAACATCCTGAAGTTGCTTCGAAGTTGGATTGTGATCAGTGTTCAACATAGATTTTCCATGCAGACAATTGTGTCCGTGATAGTACACTTCACATGATCTTTTCTAAATTGACAATTTCTGGAAGAACATTTCAAGCTGTCATTGATCGATTATATCACAGCATTCAAGGTACAGTATGTTCCAAACATGCCTGCTTCCATGTGAACAATGCAAGGACGTTGCAAGAATAAAAAGAGCTCATGAAATGACCTGCAGAATAATTGATGTTGTCAAGACTTGTTCACAAAATTCTACATTTTTTTATTTTCTTGTTGTGCAACACCTGTTGGTTGTTCGACAATGTTACATTATATAAGCGTGTAGTACATTGTATATAAAATTTGTATTTACATGATCATAGTACTGTACTGTACTGTATAAGCAATCCTGACTAGTTGCATTGCCTTATAGGCAAATGGGCTCCTCCACAGCTCATATTGAATTTCCTGTGTAACTTCATGGTTAATCATCTCTCAATTGGTGTGGGATCAAACAATACTGTGTGTACAATTTTCACGCAGGGATTTAAGATGAGCTCTTTGTGCTTCTATCAATGCATTTTGACATGTTTTCACAAATGCAAGTTTGAAATTTGTACACAACATTATCCATTAGAGATAATTCTCACACTGTACAAGGAATGTCAAATTACATAGAGTGCAATTAGAGAAGGCTGAGTAAGGTAAAAGCACCAGTAGTCGACCATTTAAGCAATTTTGGAGCAGATTGTGTGCAGTAAGAGGTGGTGGAAATTTTTTCCATGTAGGAAGATAGGAAATATGGGGATTACAAAATTTTCAAAATTTTCTTCCCAAAATTGAATTTACAGTGAATTTTGGGAACCAAATAGTGCATTTTACTAGAGCCACTCTTTAAAGTCTTCCAATTCTGATCATTCAAGAACTACTTTCCCACTCATTACTTCTTACTTTCTTGCTCACTACTTTGAGACATGTATCATAACCTTGTTAATCCCAACCTTGAAAAGGACTCAAAAAGCACATTCCCAGCTTCCCTTTAAATTTGTTCCAACCTTGGGTCGGAAATATTGCACCCCTGCAAGTTGTACACTGGGCGTGGTTGACTGTTGGTGCTTCTACCTTAAGTATACATTTGTCTAAGTCTCATAAAGAATGATGCAGCAAAAGTACTGGTACAAGTTACCCCTATTGAAAAACATTTAAATAATGAACCATTAACCCCTAAACACCTCAATCCTTTTTTGAGCTTTTGTACATTTTTGCTTATATCTTTGTACGGAAACATCATTTACTGGAATTTCATGAATGTGGTTGTTAAGGAAGGTTGTCTTTTTTAGATTCAAGTATTACATTGGATGGATGAGAAGTTGGTTGGACTTCTATTCATCGTCCAGAATATGGACAACAGAGTGATTCAAGGTTAAGAATGTTCAATTGTCACAACTAATTTATTGGGCAGTTTTGAGCCCAAAGTTGTTTCAGCAGCTACCCGGGAAGCCACTGATTCTGAGTTTTTTTAACCCCTAAAGGACCAAGGTGCATTTTTTGGCAACATAGCAATTTTGGGCAGCTCACTACGAATGGAGTTTTTATTTTTTTTCTTTGAAAATTTCACACAATATGTGCCCAAGGAGTAGCTTTAAGGCCCAACAATTTTCATAACTTTTTAACCATGAAGTCAAAAGTTATGAAAATTGTTGGGCCTTAAAGCTACTCCTCGGGCACATATTGTGTGAAATTTTCAAAGAAAAAAAATAAAAACTCCATTCATAGTGAGCTGCCCAAAATTGCTATGTTGCCAAAAAAACGCACCTTGGTCCTTTAGGGGTTAATGATATTTGGTAATTACACCTAGTAAGCATTTGACCGTGGATCCTCTTATTAATCCCTAATGACTAATATCCCCCTAAAGAAAATGTACAAATGTACTTTCAAAATGGGCCAAACTTGTTAGAATTTGAGCAATTTGTTTGCTCATTTTTTTCTTGAGATTGGATAGAATGTAACCATACTAGGATGTTGTGCACTAAATAGTAAAATTGGATTGCCTTAACAATTAGGTTGCCTTCACCAGAGAAGTTACCTCATGACTCATTGTTTATTAAGATGAAGGTACATGCCATTCTCTAAATCCAAGCCATAAACTAGTGCACCAACCCATGCAACATACACGGTTCCTACATTACTGCATCCTTCTGCAATAACTGCACATATTTATATAGTGTAGAATGTTGAGAAATTAGTTTGGGGCAACCTAATTTTACTATTTAGTGTAGCTTACATTGAGATTGAGTACCTTAGAAAAAATTCAGATTATTTAACCAAACAGTTTAGAAGATATTTAAGTTTAAAGTTGTATTTGGGTCAATAGAAAAACAAGGCAACGCACTTTGGAGGAACATATCTTAGTGAGAATATTTTGAAATGATGACATTTTTATACTCAGTTAAAGACAAGAGACTTGAGAATGCTCATCTAAAATTTCGCACTATTTTGGTCATTTGGCAATTTTTAGTGGAGCTTGCAATGTATACTAGTCACTAAAATGAGAGTAGTTGTTGTAAGAAAAACAAGAATGGGAACACTTAACTTTCCCTTGAGCTCCTTAGATCTACCATTTTTAACCCCTAAAGCACCATTGTCCCTTCGGGGGACAAATGCATTTTCAGGCAGGTACCTAAGGGCTGAAATTTTGTTGTGATTTTTTGAAACTTTTTTTGGAGATAGAAAAACTGATAAGCTTTGTGGGAATATAATTTTTTTTCACAATCGGTGCTCGGGAAAAAAAGTTATGACCAAATAAGCTCAAGCAAGGGGACGGGGGTCAACCCAAGCAGCAAAAAAAAATGAACAAAATTTGAATTTTTTTTTAATATATTTTTTCTCATAGATTATATTTTTGTCTATCTGGAAAGCTTTGATTCATTTCATTTGGATATGTTATGAGAAAGTTATGGACATTCTTGTTTTTCGGGTAGTTAGAGCATCTTCTTGAAAAAAATAACTTGTAGGATTCATTTCTAAATGCAATTTTTCAAAAAAATAAATTTCATGGTTTATTTTACTTGCTAAAACAATCTCACCATTGGGATTAGTTCATTTTAATTCCATCTAAAATATATGAATATTTTAGATTTTCCTTCTATCTTGTACCTACTTCTATTTAACAATTTTTTTAAGAATGATAATTAAGTTTTTTTTGAATTTTTTTTTCTCTAAACTCTCAACTCAATTCTCCACTATAAAGATTTAAAGCTCAAAACTTTGTAGTGCAAAAATTTTAAGTTAAAAATGTTAAAAGTCAAAAAAACTGGTCCCGCAATGTGCTGAAAAATTTGTTTTTTTCACTTTGAACACAAATATCATGCAATCTGTGCGGTCAAAAATTCTGAAATTTTTTCCACACATTCTCATACTAGTTAGGTATAAGATCTTATGATTAGATGTGAAAAAAATAATTTTCAAGTTTTTTAACTTTTTGCTATAGAAATGGCAGTTTTCAGTGTTTTTTGGCAGAAAAAGGCCTTGGTCCTTTAGGGGTTAAGGTGGGCAACAATCGCAAGGGTGGACTGACTTTTCAATCCATGCCCAAACTAAACCAAAAAACATGAGTCATGAACCATACTAAACCATTCAACTTAAAAAATTCCATAAAACAATATTTAACTTGGAATTTGATGAAACTATTGCCATTGGATTTATAACATGATCTTTTTCTTAGAAAAAAAATTTATTCTAGAAAACTCAAAATTTGAGAACATGTAGCTCAAAAAAAAGAGGCAACGACCTAAAAATGGTCAATTGGATCATTCGGGATTAAATTGTCTAACTTTCAATTGGATCTTGTTGAGAATTTTTTAAAAAGGGTTCCAAATCCAACGGTGCTAGTATGTGAGCCCAAGAACGCGAGCTTGTGAGCATTGAGCCTGTAATATAGGTACCTATAATATAGATACCACACACTATAGAAGGTGTATGTAACATAAACACCTATAATATGGGTATTTATAACATATATATCCTATAATAATAGACGGTTTCTATAGTGTATACACCTATAACATAAGTGTGTAGTATTCTAGGCTCATGGGCTCACTCTCCTACGCTCACATAATAGCAACCCTCGTTCCAAATCCTCTTATAATGCATGTTTTCGACATCAAATGAATCAACTATGAATTTCCAAAGTGTTGGAAAGAGGTGTTTCTAGCATTGATCGTCAGCTCTTGTCTCTCTTGAATACTTATAGAAGCTGTATGTTTTAGGGGCAAAAATTTATGGGAGAGTATTTTTTTTAAAACTATCATAATTAGGTGCAATCACTTTAATTGGCTTTGGTTCTTTGGATTAGGAAAAGTTAAAGTATCACTTATTAAACCCCTTTCTCTCTAAAGTCCATCATTTTAGGGTATAGTATTTTTTAAACCAATAATATCTCATTCATTCAAAGTAGTGTTGTAATCATCCAATAACAACCTTATTTTTTGCCCAATTTGATGTGATATATTTGTACAAAGTAATAAGCAAATATATGAAGAAATTTTTTTTAAAGGGATTTGGACATCATAAGGGGCAATGCTTCAACAATAAAGCCTTTTCTAGTCTAAATTCAATTATATTATGAAATGACAGGGATCAATTCACTATCACTAGTAGAAACATCATCCACATAGAGTAGAGAAAAGACCCATGAAAAGACCCCACATGACCAATTTGACTAGTTGTAGGTCTTCAGGGGCATGTTTTTTAAGTCTACAAGGCCCATATTTCTACTAGTGTGTATCTTTGTAAATTAAAATGTATGAATTTGAATCAATATAAAAAATATAGTTTGCCTTTTCTACTTTAAAAAAATATTATTTCATTGTATGCCAAAATAATAATAATAATAATAATAATAATAATAATAATAATAATAATAATAATAATAATAATAATAATAATAATAGGATGTAATTAACTCCTAAAGTCCATAGTGTCACCTTGGGGTCACTTTGAAAGGTTTGAGTACGCTCCTACGATCTTGATTTGACTTGACTTTTTTGAATGTTTTTTTGAAGATAGGTATATACATTAGTTTTTTGGGGATATAATTTTATTCAATTGTTGCTTGATGGCAAGAGGTACACCACCCTAAGCTCAAAAAACAATTTTCCGAGTAGCCCCCCAAAATCACAAAAATTCAACATAATTTTTTTAAATTCTCATAGAAAATACTTTTGCCTGCATGGAAAGCTTTGATTTATTCCATTTGGACTAATGGTGAGAAAGTTACAGAGTCTTGTTTTTCAAGCACTCATAATATCTTCAGAAAATAACTCAGAAAATTCATTTCTAAACTTTTTCTTTGTGCATGCTTGTAGTTTGTACAAGTTGCATTCAATTTTTTTGGTGAGTTCTTGCTTGAAGTTCCACGTAGTTGACTTTGCTTGCTACAACAATCTCATTGTTGGGATTGGCGTATTTCAATACCATCTTACAACTATTAACAATTTAGTTTTTCTTTCTATCTTGTACCTACTTCAACATAACAATTTTTTTAAGAATGAAAATTACCCTAATTTTCAACTCAATTCTTCTACATAAAAAAAAGGAGAAATTCAAAATCAATAGTGCAAAAAAATTAGAAATTACAAAGATTCAAAGCCAAAAAAACTAGTCAAGCAAGGTGCATTTTTTTTTAATTTTCTTCATTTTTAAATGCAAATACCTTGCAATCTACGCTACCAAAGGTTCTAAAATTTCTTCCACACATTCTTATACTAGGGTAATCCAAAATCCTCCAATTAGATGTGATGAAAAAAACAATTTTAAAACTCTTATGCTCTTTGCAACAGCGGAAATGGTAGTTTTGCGTGTGTGTTTTTTATGAAAAAAAAGGCCTTGGGATTTCAGTGTTTCCAAAAGACGTCATTCTAGTCACTGATGGTGTCTTTGAATTCAATGCAAAGTTTCAAACACGTCTTGGTTCTCTCTTTTCAACATAACTTTAGTTATCACTTGATTCATAATGCCAAGTCCGGTTTTCAAGGCAAATTTGGCACCATTGCATTGGAGAGTCAGAAGTGGGTTCTGAATCATAACCAAGCCCCTCTTTCTACGCCCTTAGATTTGAAAAAAGTACAAGAATGGACGCTTGTGATGAAGTATCACCCTTGGCATTATTATGTCCCATAATGCTCTCAAGCCTCTCGACTTTGGCTTTTGAGCACTATGTAAGATAATCCATTTCCTACTGTAGAAGTGGGGATCATCCAATTCTGGATCAACCCCATCTTGAACCCAGACTGCACATTTTTTTTTTTTGGAACAAATGGGAGACCCACTGCATTAAAAGAAACCAAAGAACAACAACCAAGCCACTACCGGACTGCACATTTGGATAGCAACAAAGACAGGGATTCCAGTAAATTTATGCCTGCAATTGAAGATTCAAAGCTGCCTGGCTGGGTGCGACGGAAGTTAAGTCACGATTCCTTCCAGAAGCAGCTTGTACGATCCCCTCGTTTCTCATGAGCATCCTGATGGCAGTTGTACGATCAGTAAACGACATTCATAAAGCTCGCAACAGTGGAAAGTGGTAGCAAAAATGTAATCGCAACAAGGAAAAATCACGAGGCCTGGGACTGAAACAGAGCATGAGAATGGTTCGGTTGAAGAAAGAGGATCTAATCAATGGAAATTGTCCATTTGTTAAAAAAAAAAGAAAAGAGAAAAAAGAAGAAGAGGATCGAATAAGAAGTTGAAAAATATTAATAAGTTGGAAGAAGCCAGCATTTCATTTCTGGAGGATTTGTGTCCAAATCTTAGGAGGATTTGGTATTGACTATGGACTTCCAATGCACTACTGTAGAGAAGAATAGAGAAAAATTGTAGATGGAACTGCCAACAAAATCAATAAGGTTCAACAAATTGTGAATGAAGAGTTTGTTGGGAATGCATGGCTCATCTATCTAAGCCTCATGGACTTAGATGGTGAATTCCATCCTCAATGCCTCTGGTAGGAGGTAGACCCTACAAAGAACCGACATGTTCCTTCTCCCCAAAAATTCTTTGGTTCTAATAAGATAATAATGTCATTTGATCTCTTTACCATGGTTGGGTGGACTACAGTGGTAAACAGTTAGTAAACACTAAGCACTTACCAGTACCTAGGTTTGAATTCATAATTATTTCATTGGTGTGCCATGGCAAAGGCCTTCAAATCCCCATTGGGGTTAAAAATCAAATGAAAGTACAAAAAGTCAAAGCCTTGAGGTAATAGGATCCACTTAAGACGTAACCACTTCTTTCTTTCATGGAATCTTCATCACAACAATTTTAAAAAATTAGATATTATGAAAAAAATTAATGTAGTAGTGTTTTATGGATAAAAATAAACTAGTGCTTGAAATATGAGTGCATTCAAATTTAACCCCTAAAAGCCCGTTGTCCGTTCGGGGGACAAATGCGTTTTCGGGCAGGTACCTACGGGCTGAAATTGTGTTCTGATTTTTTGAAATTTTTTTTGGAGATAGAAAAACTGATAAGCTTTGTGGGAATATAATTTTTTTCTCAATCGGTGCTCGGGGAAAAAAGTTATGACCAAATAAGCTCAAAACATGGGACGGCGGGCAGCTCGGGCAGCAGAAAAAAAATGGACAAAAATTTGAATTTTTTTTTTTAATATTTTTTTTCTGATAGATTATATTTTTGCCTATCTAGAAAGCTTTGATTCATTTCATTTGGATATGTTATGAGAAAGTTATGGACATTCTTGTTTTTCAGGCAGTTTGAGCATCTTCTTGAAAAAAATAACTTGTAGGATGCATTTCGGAATGCAATTTTTCAAATTTTTCAAATTTTTTTCTTTGGCATGGTTTAGTTTACTTGCTAGAACAATCTCACCATTGGGATTAGTGCATTTTAATTCCATCTAAGAGATATTAATATTTTAGATTTTCCTTCTATCTCATACCTACTTCTACTTAACAATTTTCTTAAGGATGAAAATTAAGTTTTTTTGAGTTTCTTTTTTTTTTCTAGACTCTCAACTCAATTCTCCACTATAAAGATTTAAAGCTCAAAACGCTGTAGTGCAAAAATTTTAAGTTAAAAATGTTTAAAGACAAAAAATCTGGTCCCGCAATGTGCTGAAAAACTTGTTTTTTCCACTTTAAACGCAGATATCTTGCAATCTGTGCGGTCAAAAATTCTGAAATTTTTTCCACACATTTACATACCAATTAGGTGTAAGATCCTACGGTTAGATGTGAAAAAAAAACAATTTTAATTTTTTTTTACTTTTTGCTATAGAAATGGCAGTTTTCAGTGTTTTTTGGCAGAAAAAAGACCTTGGGCCTTTAGGGGTTAAAATCCAACATCATAAGGACTATAATTAGATTCATAACTAGTCCTTCGTACTCTTTTGTTGAATGCTAAATTAGATTATTTGGAAACTTTTCCATTGAAATTGATGGTATTTTGAATAGAATTTGTCATTATTGACAACATTGAATAATTCTAGAACTGATTTGATGAAATTCATAAAATTTTAGAATAAAATATTCCATTAAGATTCCAAAAAGAAATCTAAAAGGAACCCTTATAATGTCTTGGGTGGCTCCTATAGCTCATTTGTACCCCCTAAACATTCAACTTCTTAACCCCTAAAGGCCTAAAGTCCCCTCGGGGGACACTTGGGATTTCGGGCAGGCTTGTGCGACCTGAAATTTCGACTTGATTTTTTGGAACTTTTTTTGAAGATAGGAAATCACATTAGCTTTCCAAAAATATAATTTTTTTTTCAATCGGTGCCCGGGAAAAAAATTTATGCCGCCCAAAGTCAAAAAAGCAGTTCGCCGGGCAGAAAAAAAAAACTTTGAAAAATTGAATTTTTTTTTTTGATTTTTTTTCTCAAAGATCATGTTTTTATCTACATTTGAAGCTTTGATTCATTCTATTTGGACTCAGAATGAGAAAGTTATGGACAATCTTGTTTTTCAGGCAATCTAAGCGTCTTCTTCAAAAAACAACTTATAAAATTCATTTTTGAATGCAAATTTCAAAAAATTTCAAATTTTTTTTTTTGAAAAGGTTAAGTTTGTTTTCAAGAACAATCCCACCGTTGGGATTATGGTTTTTTAATTCCATCTAAGAGCTATTAAAGATTTAGTGTTTTGTTAAATTTTGGACCTATTTCTACTTAACAATTTTTTTATATGTGAAAATCAAGTTTTGACATTCTGAATTTTTTTCCCCCGACTCTCAACTCAAATGTTCAACATAAAAAATTTTAACTTTATGGTGTGTAGTGCAAAAAAAATCCACAAATGGCCGTCAAAGTCATCTGAAATTGCAATCCAGAGTTCAAAAAAATTTCTTTTTCCAACTTCAAACGCTTATATCTTCCAATCCGTATGGTCAAACTTCATGAAATTTTTACCACATGATTTCAGACAAGTGAAGTACAAGATCCTACGGTTAGATTCTAAAAAAAAAGTTTTTTTTTGGTTTAGGGAGTGATTGCAGCAGAAATGGCAGTTTTCAGTGGTTTCGGAGCCAGAAAATGCCTTGGGCCTTTAGGGGTTAATTCCTAGGCTAGAACCTCTAATGTGTTCGAAAACCATTAGATTTAAATTGTTTGCATCTTCTTATGGTATTTCAACCTGTCCTCCTTTGATATCACTATCCAAAGTGGTTGAATTGGATTCCCAATATGGGATGGTTCTAAAACTTTTGCCTCCTAATTTGGTGAATTACCATCATTTAAGCTTTGTTGAGCTTGCATAGTTCCTCGATAGTATTCCAACAAAAAACAATCAAGCTCTAGAGATATACTAAAATTAATTTAAAAACATCTTCATACTCCGTGGTGAAGTAATAAATATCATATTTTCAATTGTAGATGCTTCACAATGAGCAATGCTCCCTTAGCCACCTTCTCCTATATTTGTTGCGTAAACAACTGAAAGATGTCCTTATCAACATCATCCCCTACATAAGAGTCTAAACCTTTCCTAAGGACTATTTGAATTCATTTCTTTCTCCCCCTACAGGCTCTTCTTCAAGTTGATGATCCACACTTTCCTTCATTATTCAATGGATTTTTTCTTTTGTTGCCTCCTATTCCATGTTCGTTTTAAGTATAAAGTTGGGGTTGATATGTAGTTGAAGCACCGGTGTCTTTTCTTCCTTGTTGATTTTTCCATTTGTAATGTGATTACTATAGTTGATTGTTGTCCCTCCTAGTGTTTTGTTGGCACTCATCCCAGCGGTGCTATTCTGTGAGCGTGCGAGCATGAGCCTATGAGCATTGAGCGGGGATTATGTGAGCATAGAGCTCAGAAATTTGAAAAAGCATTAGAAAAATCAATAATATTTCTAAAAAAAGATCCTATCTAAAAATTTGAATCAAAATTTATAATTTTTAGTAAATTCCAGTACCTATTACCATGGATCTGTCACCATGGACAACAACACTAGAGTGCACAAGCGGGGAGCGATGAACATTTAGACTTGAGTGCTAACGAAGACTTTTTTACTAAAAATAGAGATATAAGAGTAACAAATAGTAATGTCACAGCCCAAATGGTAATGTTGAAATTATTGAAATAAAAATGATTAAAAATAGAATTTCAAAAAAGGTGGTGTAGGATATTTTTTAAATTATTTTGGGGATTCAATCTAGCATTTGAATGTTGCAAGTAGGTCCAACAACAATGGCATAGCTTCTCCCGCAACAAAAAATTTCTATCATAAATATGGTATTAATGAATTTCATCCATATCATCCATCCATCCATCCATGAAAAGACTTATTTGCGTAGCTAGTGCAATACATGTTCTATGGTTCTCTACATCTATTGTTTTATAAATGTCTTGCGAGTGGAATGCACAAACCTTGCTAATAAGAGTACGCCTACTAAAAATTAGACACTTCATTCATTAGGAGCCTTAAGAACCTCAGGACACCTTTCAAGTAATTATAAGGAAATAATCCGTAACGCCTTCCCGTAAACTTTGGCTGAATTAGGCCCAAATTTTTTTAATTTTTAAAATGGAGAATACAAATATTTGACTGATAAAAAAGTATCTAGTTGAAGACAAGTTTTATTGTAATAAAAAAAATGAAAAACATTAGCATAATTTTCATGCACGTCTTGTACAAAATTGAAGGAATTTTTTTATCAGAATATGAAAATTTACAAATATTAGGAAAACTTTGCATTTTTCCCAAAAGACTTTGTTTACTCTTCCAAGGTTGGTGTAGTGCTCCTGGGAACCAAGGAGTATTTTTAAGGTTACTTTTTAGAAATTAGTCATTCAATTTTACAATGTTGTTTGGCTGAATTTGGCCCTTTTTTATGGGTTTTTTTTATGTTTATAGTTTTACAAATGATTTCAGTTGTCATTGGGGTGCCAAATATTGCTTCCACTCTGAACTAACTAGTTTGGTAAGGCATCTCTTACCTACTCCAATAGACCATTATTTAACCAACTCTAAATACAAGTGTTTTTACTATCAATAGCTAAATGAATATACATCGTCTTAGAGATTGCTACCTCTAGGAAGTAGCTTCAATTCATTAAAGCTGAGACTTGTTGCATGGATATACTTGTCATCCTTGGAGTTTGCCTTGCAAATAAATTTGAAGACATAATATAGATGTTTGCAGTTCACTTATAATTTCTTCCTGCCTAATGCAGCTACACTCATAGTGACAAAGTCTTCGCAGGTACAAGAAGGTAAGTCTGAAATTGTGATCTAATAGGTCTTTGGGTAGAAAAAGATACCGGACATTAGAGTTATTACTCTACCATAGCTAGGATATGGAATAACTGTGACAGATTCAACAACGGCTTTCATTTTCCTTGTAGTCTTTCATTTGTTGCAGTGGTCAACTTTGGCACATTAGGGTTACACTTAGTGGTCCTCCTCAATCGTTTTGTGGGAGCACGTCACCGTCAGATGGTTGAATATCACTATCAAATGACTTCAAGTTAAATGTGGACACACCTCACTGTATTTTCTTCATTGAAGATATGGAAGGTTGGTGCTCCTACCTTTTCAGTTTGCAATTCAAGAAAAGACGCTTCTTCCAAATAATTTGATTTTATAAGATGTGTTCCATGTGTCACAGGCCACACCTTAAAAGAGAGGTTCAATCGTGGACCCTCTTCTTCTTAGAGCCTCCTGTGCAACACATAAGATCATGTGTGCAAAACTAAAAGTCAAAGTTAATGACAACTTTGGTGGCATATTTTGTCATGCACCTATTGTAGATGGATGCTGCAATTCTACTCTTCTTGGACTTCTTTATATTAGCGCTACATTTTTTCTTCTTTCCTTTCTAAACTCTGTAATAAAATTTTCCTTCCTTCTTACACCTTACAATGTACCACAAAGAAGGATTGCAATTTGTTTCATGCACTTTTGTAACGTGAGGACATACTGTGCTTGATTTGCCTATCTCTGTTGATATTGGCATTGATGCATCTATTTTTGTATGGGCTCTTCTCGACCAACTTTGCATACTAGATTGAAATAAACTTACTGTATCATGGTGGTGAGAGTTGTCGTCTAACCTAAGTGGAAGATCCACTTTGCACTTGTAGAGCCAAATACCTCCTTGCCTTCCAAGTGAGGAACTCATTTGGTAAATATGTGAGCGTTTAGAAGTTTGGTGGCGACCTTGGCAAACGTTGTTGGGTTTCTTGATTGTCGTGTCGAAGACAAATTTCGTCCAAGTGGAGACCCATACCGGATGCATAGCCTTTAATTGGAGAAATGCCCAGTAACTTATTGATTGCATCATGGCCCGTATCATGTCATCTGTGGTGGCGATTTGTGGTACATGCAGGTTCCCTTCTTCCGTGATATTTGGAGTCACTTGTTGTGAATTGTCTCTACCAAATTGCAAGAAGCATCTTGTCTAGTTCCTTTAAATTCAGGTTTTGCACCAATAACAATTTTGAGAGACATTAAATAGAACATATAATCATCAAGGCGCCACAAATAGGGGCCTTGGTTTGGAGAGGGCGTACCAAGATCTTAAAGACAATTGTGGATGTCTGTTGGATAAGATTTCGTGTTTCCAAGTTGCCTCTTTTAATATATAGAGTTTTGCATATTCACTTCAAATTTGTGCAAATTATACATTTGTATATTAGAAAAAATTGGTGAGCAATTACAATTTGTTTCATCATTAAAAAATTAGGTGAACAAAATAGTTTAGTAGTAAAAAAGGGTGTCTTGGTTTGAAGGATCGATTTGACATACTAATTTAGCCCCACGATTGATACCAAAAGTGCTAGAAATCAAACTAGTCATCGAGTTCCTGGAGAACCTCCTATAAGGCAACCCTTGAAGAAAGCCACCAACCCTTGACTCCAAGGTATCTCTCTTTTGCTTCTGCCATAGATTTTGAATCTTTGTATTGCTTACAAAGCCTCTTGTTAGTCTTCTAGAACTTTGGCTGATTGAGCTTCTCCGTGTGTCTATTCAATGATGTGGTCCAATGAAATAGACAAAAATACTTTCAATCCTACTTAACCTTTAGGCCTTCTGCTTGTAGCCACTTCTATAGACCACACAAACATCGTGCCAATTGGCCATGACATTATCAACCATGAAACCCTTCAAAGAATATGGATTTGGAATCCTATGCCATACCATGACAAAGTTTAGTGATCTCCACATTTGTTCTTACAACTCAATATCCTTGCCCAATCATTATGTCGCAAATACAAATTGTTTGGATTCGACAAAACTTGGGATCATAGACGTGGGCAGACATCGATGTCCACCCCTTAACCTTCTTGACATGATTGAATATGCAACAAGAGTTTTGTAGGTCTCTACGAAATTGCATTTGCCTCATCAAATCTACCTTGCTTTCCAGACCTTCCTTTGACATTTTGAAAATTTGGATTGCTTGCTTGGGCATAAGATCATCGCCTCATTAATGAGGCATCAATTTCAAGATCTTTTGTGTCTCCTTTGGAAGGTGCAAGTTTTCCTTGCATTTTTTCTATTTTTTTTTTCTATTTTTCGATTGTTCGCTTTAGCTGTAGAATATTGCCTCGTTAACAAGGCATCAATTTTGAATTGTTTAGTGTGTCATTTGGATGGTGCAAGTTTAGGATGTACGTTTTTTATTTTTAAGAAAAAAATTTAGATTGCTTGCTTGGGTTGTAGAACATCACTTTGTTGACGAGATGTCAATTTTGGGTTGTTCTATGTCTCATTTGGATAGTGCAAGTTTAAAGCACATGTTTTCAATTTAATTTTTTTTAGTTTAGGGATTGCTTGCTTGGGCTATAGATCATTGCCTCGTTGACAAGGCGTCAATTTCAAGAGCTCCAATGTTACATTTAGAAGGTACTAAATGTAACAAGTGCATGTTTTCAATTTTTTGTTTTAATTTTAGGCATTGCTAGCTTGGATTGTAGATCATCGCCTCGTTGACGAGGCGTCAATTTCAAGGGCTCCAATGTCTCGTTCGGAAGGTAAATGTAACAAGTGCATGGTTTCAATTTTTTATTTTAATTTTAGGCATTGCTAGCTTAGGTTGTAGATCATCACCTCGTTGACGAGGCGTCAATTTCAAGGGCTTTAATGTCTTATTTGGAAGGTAAATGTAACAAATGCATGGTTTCAATTTTTTGTTTTAATTTTAGGCATTGCTAGCTTAGGTTGTAAATCATCGCCTCGTTGACGAGGCGTCAATTTCAAGGGCTCCAATGTCTTGTTCGGAAGGTAAATGTAACAAATGCATGTTTTCAATTTTTTGTTTTAATTTTAGGCATTGCTAGCTTGGATTGTAGATCATCGCCTCGTTGACGAGGCGTCAATTTCAAGGGCTCCAATGTCTCATTCGGAAGGTAAATGTAACAAGTGCATGTTTTCAATTTTTTGTTTTAATTTTAGGCATTGCTAGCTTGGATTGTAGATCATCGCCTCGTTGACGAGGCGTCAATTTCAAGGGCTCCAATGTCTGATTTGGAAGGTAAATGTAACAAGTGCATGGTTTCAATTTTTTGTTTTAATTTTAGGAATTTCTAGCTTGGGTTGTAGATCATCGCCTCGTTGACGAGGCGTCAATTTCAAGGGCTCCAATGTCTCATTCAGAAGGTAAATGTAACAAGTGCATGGTTTCAATTTTTTGTTTTAATTTTAGGCATTGTTGACTAGGCAACAATTCTAGGGTCCTCAAATGAGTAATTTCAAATGTTCAAGGTGTCAATGAGTGTCTTCATTTTTTTCCAAGTCCAATTACCATCTACCATTAAGAATAATTTTGATGGCGAATTGAAGGAATTACTTCATTAACATTTAGTGAGAGTGATGGGTGGAGAGGTTGTTTTTATAATGAAATCCATTGTCTGTCATAAATCCTCAAAGAGTATGGGATAATTTGAAGAAGAGAGCTTGACCACTCATTGTAAAAATATAAAAATTGTGCTCAAAGTATAATTTTGGACCTCATGTTGGTATAGTAGAATAAGTTTTTTCAAAAAACTTTGAACTAGGAATAGTTGGTACATTAAGCTGAATTTCATCTCCGAAAATCCGTTTGAGATTTTGAGCCTCCAATCAAAAGTTATGGACGAAATTCAAAGAGTATGTTTGAAAATATCAAAGAAAATGTCCCTTCCAACCCCTCTCTGAAATTTGTCCATAACTTTTGATTGGAGCCTCAAAATTTCAAACGGATTTTTGGAGATGAAACTTAACTTAATTTTACAACTTTTTTTAGTTCAAAGTTTTTTGAAAAAAGTTATTATACTATGCTTAAACAAGGTCTAAAATTCTACTTCAAACACAATTCCTGTTTTTGACTTAACTATGAGCGGTTGAGCTTCCTATATATCCCACATGGGTTGTTTTACCTCCTACCACCTCACTTGTATAAAGAGCTTGTCTTCTCATCTCTAGGCACACCACACAAAATGACTTTGGAAGGTGGACGATGGGTATTTCAAATTTTGTTTAATATAGTGTTGAATTTTTTAAAATTAAAAATGTTAAGTGATTAATCTACTTTGGGAAGTTTCAATAATTATTTGGTATCAATGTGCCAACCCTATCCAGTAGGTATGGTTTTGTTGGTAATTTTGAGTTCTAATCATCATCTCGTTGACGAGGTGTCAATTTTAGGGTTCTAGATTTCATTTACAGCATCATAGTTGGCAAAAATTGTATTTTACCTCAATGCTTTTTATTTTAAATCAATGTGATAATTATATTGGAGTTGGCACAATAGAGCTGTAATTAATTATTTGATATCAATGTGCCAACTCCAATGGGAGTCCCCTAGCTGCAAACAAAAAAATTAATAAATAAATTTGTAGAAGGTTGGGGTCTGTTGTGGGGCAAACTATGCCAAGTCCCCCCTTATTGGTGATGAGATAAATTTTCCACACGATTAGTAAGTTCAATTTTATATGGCCAAGTGCAAAAATGGTGAATTATGTGTTTCAAACTCTTTCATTCAACTCTTAAGGACATGTTTCTGTATACAAGGTTTTAAAAAAATTGGCATAAAGCTCGATTTTAATCTGACTATGCTTATACAAGGTGGTTTTTTTTTATCACATGCTAGGTTTCCAAGGAAACTCTCAGTGCCAATGGGATTTTCCAACTACATACCAATGATCAAGAAAACAACAAAATTTAAATTTAAAAACAAAATTTAAATTTAAAAACAAAATTTAAATTTAAATACAAAATTTAAATTTAAATACAAAATTTAAATTTAAATACAAAATTTAAATTTAAATACAAAATTTAAATTTAAATACAAAATTTAAATTTAAATACAAAATTTAAATTTAAATACAAAATTTAAATTTAAATACAAATTTGTATTCTACTTCTTTCATTCAGCTCTTGATTGTAGTATAATTTGTTTATTTTTTTGATCACCTAGCTTGAGATCTAGGTACCTTGTAGCACCAATGGGAGCTAGGGGCCAGGGCTTGACTGCTTGAGTGATCTCAAAGTCAAAAACAATTTTTATTATGATGCCATTTTAGTCTTAACTCATGGTCACTTGTTAGTAGAGTTAGGTTTTCTTTTGACGAGTCTTTTGATCAACTAGCTTTAGATTTGGGGAAGTTGTTGGCGCCAATGGAAGTCAAGAGCTCCAAGCTAGTGATCTCAAAATCAAAATATGGGTTATCAAATCAAAAAGAATAATTTTGATGCTAAACAATTCATCTTCAAACTATTTGTTCTCATTTGTAGGTTTAGCTTGTACCTTGAAATTGCAAGGTTGTTGGTTTGGAGCCCCAAGCCCCAAGTCAATGATCTCGGAGACTCAATATATTGAATAAAAGTTTTTATATAACATTTGGATGCCGTGGTGTAAACAAATGTTGTTTGATGCATTGAACCCTTGCTATTTTTAATGGTTATTTTTCTTTTCACAAATTCAATTAGAGTCAATTCTTGTTCAAGAGGTTTGTCAACAATTTGAGACCCCTAAGTTCTATGGCTCTGAACAACCCCTCATTGATAGAAATCAAGATGTTGAGGAGGATGGTACAAAGGATGAAGACGAGCTTGTGGACTACTGTACTTTTGAGGACATTCTCAGAAGATTGTAGAAGATTAACTCTGTGGCTTCTATCTCTAGTCTTTGAATGCATGAGGCCCCATTTTATATCTCATCTTTGTATTCTATTGTATTATTTTGTTGTGATATCTATAGTGAAATCAACTTTCAATTGCAAAGTGACTTTGACTAAGCTTGAGTAGGAATTTGTGTACATAGATATAGAGATGGTTCTTGCGTGATTTATGTCTCTATTACAAATGAGTAGGGAGAAGATGAACATATCTCCGACATAGAAAAAAATAAATAGGGTCCTTTATGAAATTAGGAAAATGACATTTTCAATGCCATTCTAAATTCTACTTCTAAGTTGTAACATCTCCAAAATTCAAAGTTCTTTGTTTGTGATGGAAATCACCATCTACTTTCTTGGACATTTTGTATATCTCGTCACCATAATTGTGACCAAGATTGGCATATATTTGTAGATTCCACTAGATCTTGGAGACAAAGAAGCGTATTGACATTGTCATGCATATTATGCACAACATCAACAAGTACATGTAGCTTGCATTGTTTATTATCTTTGGTTTGTTGTTCAAAATTCTATGAATTTGTCTAAAATGATTTGCTCTTGTCACCACTCATACTAAAAATTCATTAAGACTAGCTTGGTGCACACCTTGTACCAAACACTACAAGAGAAAGGGGTGTTTTAAGTAGTGTCCTAGACATCACGTCTTTTAAGTAACGTCTTTTAAGAAAGTTTTTAAGTAAAATTTTACTAAAAAGACAATCTTTTTAGTAAAATTTTACTTTAAAACTTACTTAAAAGACGTGATGTTTAGGACACTACTTAAAACACCCCTTTCTCTTGTAGTGTAAATCTGCAATACAGAGTTTTGTTTTTGAATAAATTCTCAGAACATCTCAGTCCCTCTAAGATGTGATAGTGTCAGCAAAACTTGAAGGAAAGTTGGTACATTATATAAACAAAGGTCTTCACAACTTTCATTTATTGTGTAAGATTCACTCTAATCTTGAATAACATTTCATTTTTGTGATTTATAAATTTGCTCTAGTGCCTTATCCCTCTTTTTTGTTTCCATTTGATATTGCAATACAAGATTGTTGCCGCATGTGATGCAACAGAGCAAATGTACAAGGTGGATACACCAGAGGGGGACCATTTGGAAGAACATATTATTTCTACCATGAGATCTTTGATGTCTTGCTTGCCCCTATAATTTGTGCACTTGATGTTGTTTCTATATCATTTGCACTTATGACATTGACCTCAAACGACCTAGATGCGAAGGATGTCGTGGTTCTATACATTTTGAAGAAATCTCAATTCAGTAAAGAAGTCTATCTTGAATTTTCATATTCATTTGACTTTAGTTTCAAGCCTCAACCTATCTTAAAACATCTCTAATACTACATTTTTTTTTTCTGCAGCATGATATCCATTGAAGTAGTACACCGTCCGTTTTAGTCCTTGCCAAGATTTTTCTTAAGCCTAGAGAATTAAGCTATACATATTGCCCTAATATGTTGAGGCATTAGATGTTAAATTTGCATATGAGTGAATTATCCCTATACGAGAAAAGACTGTTACTTTAAATCCTAAGGTCTTGCAGTTTTTAGATGTGAAAGCTATAGAAATAGATGATGAGCCATCACCAATTGATAGTAGTAGCCATTCTCAGTTTATGCCTTCATCTTCTATATGATTCTATTTTCAATCACATCACTCTTGTTGAATTTAATTTTCCATATGTTGCACCCTATTTTATGTACTTGCATAATGAAGGCAATGTAGCTAATACATATTTTTCCTAAACTTCTAATTTGTATTGTGATTTATTTATTATGGCTTAAAATTTCTTCTCTATATTATAGTGCGCACCACCTAATCTCCTATACTTTCCATTTATTGAGAAAATGAAAATATTAGTTCAATAGTTCAATTCTAATTCTTTTATATTCTAATGTCCATGGTTATAGGTCCTACTAGCCACGGTCATAGGTCTTCACTCTAAAAAATTGTACGCTCACAGGCTCACAAGCTCACAAGCTCATGCTCGCATGCTCACATAATAGCAACCCTGGCACTCATCCCTCTAGCATTGTGAACTATTTTCACCACACTCTTTAGCTTTGGTGGTTGTATTGGTGGTTGTGGATATTTTGTCATGTTCCTTAAGTTATATCTCATTATACTCTTTCCTTTGCCACTTCCTTGCATCAACTCACCAATGTATCTCAATGGTCTCGCCTTTGGAGCAGTTGCATAGCCGCTTCCTGACTCTATTGCTCTAACACCATTAGCTACTAACTTTTGCTCCATTTCAAAAACTAGAGAACAACACTCTCCAAGAGAACATGATCTATCTCCAATAGCTGCAACCAATGATTATATTCTACTAATTTTTTTTTCCAAATTTTGCAACTTCTAAAGGAAAAAATTAGAAACTACTATTGTAGTTCCTCTTGGTTTGTTTTGTTGCATAAAAAACTTTATCATACTTAAAGCTTCAACAAGTTCAACAATTTTGATGTTTACACAAAAATGTCCTCAACTTTAGTAGTACGTAACGATCCAATCTTTCTTCATTTCACCAAACTCTCGACTTATGACTAACCGGCATTTCTTGATAGCCTACTCCTTCTCAACACACACTCTAACATGCCCATAGTTATTCTATTCTATGACTACCATTGACAATCGCCACCTATAAAATCCCTTTCATGCAAGCCCCTCCAAAATGGGAACTTCAGCGATTTGTAAATTTTGTCTCCTATTGCAATTTTGTTGTTTCCTACAAAAAACAAAACAAATCAACTTACAAAATCAACATACTTTAGTTTGAACTTTGAACTAAGGTAAGACTAGTTTGAAAACTATTGTTTGGTTTGAACTAAGGTAAGTTGTTATTTTGGAACAACATTTCAAATTGCAACCTACAAATCATCTATGATAGGAAATGAGGTCTCAAGTCATTGATTCATTCAATCTATAAGGGTAGTTAGCTTTGAAATTCAATATCCAAACCATAATTGTTTTTTGCTTCAAATTTTTAAGGATTGTAGTTTATACATGCACTAAAACATTAATGTTCATTCATTTGGATTTTGTTCACTCATTTTCTAAGTATTGCGCATGGAGTGAAATTAAACAATACCTAGACTCAATTTTTGAAGTTATTGTATATGTTTGATGGATGTCCAAAAAGGAATTATTATTTTGACATATTTACATTTAAGGGGGTGTTGCTTAACCCTATTGCGTCGTTTGTTCAAGCCAGGAAGTGGCTTTAATTATGAGTGATCATCCAGACGCTGAACTGTAAAATAATTAAGCCTAGAACCTCAATGTTTTTGAAAATATACTAAATAATCAGCTCCTTGTATTTAATTTTACCATCTATCTGGTGGAGCAAAATTTCAATGTGTGTCCCAAAATGTGTCGCAAAAGACCAAAAAACCTCCATGATCATTGAATAATTTTACCCTTAAGTGTCGAAGCCTTTCCAAGTGTGTTTTTCCTATGAAAAAAGAGTATGGACTTATAATTATCCCCAATGAAGCAAATTGTTATTTTTTCAAAATCTACTCGTATAGATGTTTGAAGAGCTTCCTTATTGGTATGCATACCAATTTTGAGTGTGAAATTGCATAGGAGTAAGTTGTAAGATTATAACAAAAGAAATGTGCATATTTTATTTTTAGTATGTTGCCTCTCCCTACGATGTTTGAAAAATTTGTATATAAGAGTTTTTTGGGATTGGAAGTGACATGAACAACTAAAAATTGTGTTAGCACACTAAAATGCACTTCCAAAAACCTTAAGTTCCAATGAAGAGCTATCAAACTCATTACACAATCCACTTTGCAATTGTTGAAATGTAATTTTTTTAGGTAAGTAGAAATTGCAAATAACTCCAAATCAACACTTGAATGTTTAAATTTTCAACAATGAAAATCATGAGCACACTTTACTCTTTCCATCGGGACCATTTTCAAAGCAAATGCATAAGTACAATTTTTTATATCTCAAATCAAGTGAAACTAGCAAGCTTTGCTCTTCTACGAATGGTACATATATATATATATATGTATGCCTTTGAGGACCTCTGAAAAAGCAAATAATTATTTTTTTCAATGAAAAATAAAAGTTTCCAATAGTTAACCTTCAATACTGCCCGCAATTTTTTTTTTAAATGGTTAGAGGAATTTAACTGCCCACACCAAAACAAGCCTGAAATTTTGGAACAACCATATATGGTCGCTCAAGCAGTTAAGGGTAAATGGTCATTGCAAAAGGGATTCATGGTTTATTCAAACCAACAACCTCACTTCATTGTCATGCTTTTGTATGTGATATGCTCAGCAATTACCAACTTTGTTCAAATCAATCTGATGTTGGTTTTGATTAAAGTACTTGCACCTAAAATTGCACAAATAAACAATTCAGCATGGTTTCCATTATTATATCAAAAAAAATTGTTTGTAGGGCATGTCTTGTTGTTGGTAGTCAAAAGGGGATTCTAGATTCTCTTAAAATGCATTTTTTGGACACCGTATGAATAAACTACTGTACAAAGTTTGCTGAAAATAGGTGTTTCTAAAACCGACCACAGATAGTTGGAGAACATTTTAGGCAAGAATCTGTAGTGGTCGGTTTTAGAAAGGGGTCAAAATTGGGTGCAGTTACTTCAGATAGAGATAGTGCAAGTAATGACTTGAAAATGAAAGATTGGCCGGACGGAGGGAGCTTCCATGGAGGGCCGGGCCCCCATCCACTGATCCCTCATAGGAGACAGGACTGGACAGGAATGTTCACATCTGCATCTTCAGCACTTGTGTACTAGAAAACATGAATGTCTGCTTCATAAGGATTCTAAACCATATGCCGAAATCGGCTTGTAAATAAGGCTCCTATCACGGTTCCTATTATCTTCCTTTTTAAAGCTTTAAAATTTCTTTAAAATTTTCACCAATCAAGGTAACAACAGTCAGATTTTTATTTTTATGGCAATCGAATATTTGATTCATCACTCTTGACAAAAAAAAATGGGCATATATTGTTGACAAGGCCAAAATACAAGCAAAATAGATCTTTTTGGTTGCAATGTAACTATATATTTGAGTGCATGATTCTTGCTAAGATGTAGTCAACTTATTACACTTGTAATGTCTAGAGCTTTTTTAATCTTTTGCACGTTTTTGGTTATATCTTTTTACACACATATTATTTATCCTACTTTCAGCAAATTTGTTATACGAAAAGTTTTTTTCTTCAAAGATTCATATATATTATTTTGGATGAATGACAAGTTATTTGGACAAAGCATTGCCATATAGCACTTTGTCCATCATCTAGAATATGAAATTTGGAGCGCATACTAGTAGACACTCAAATACTTTTCATCCTTATTACTGTTGAGGAATGCATGCGCGCTCTTTAAAACAACCTTCCCACTACTTCAATTTTCTCCTAATTAAGGTAGGGAGCTCTAAAAGCGACCTTGCTCTAAAAGCAACTACTAACACAGAGGAATAGTTTTTCTTCCTTCAATGTACCAACAATGTACCGTACGTTTCAAGAGGTGGGCGCTTTTAGTGACCATTGCGTTTCAGCTTCAAAAATTTGTAACTAATTCCACAAAGGTCCAAAAAATATGAAACAACTTGGATCAGATGCCAATTCCATTCTTCTTCCTACAAAAATTTATTGAAAAATCGTTTCAAAGAGTTTAGGTGTAAAATAGTCTGCCATCAAAGCTTACTTTGCACAAAATCAATCAAATCACCCTAAAACAACAAAAAGAATCAAGGAATCACACGCCGCACAAGTAAAGAAATTTGTGCTCTTCTAAGGCCAAACCTCATGGAAGTGTTTAAAGTAGTGCAATGAGCCTCTTGCAGAGGTAAAGCCAAGGGTGAATGTAAAAAAAAGGACCCCCTATTTTGTGCCATCTCTAGGGTATGTTCTAGACCCCTACTAGCTAATTTGGGGGCCTCTGATAGCAAATACAAACTCAGAATTTGCAAATTTTATCATGCCTCGCAAATAAAAAGTTCCTACGTTTTCCCCAGGGATAAAAACAAGGGGGGGAGGGGAGCAAAACGGCCTTCGCAAGAGGCTCGTTGCACTACTTTAGACACAACCAAACCTCACGGCTTGAAGATCGATAGATGTGCTTCCGGAGCCGGCTTCCATGATCCCCTGATTTCGCAAGCGAGCTCCATCAGTCAATATGAAACCGATGATTGTGTACTGTACATTCAAAATCTTTTGGAACCAGATGCCCTTGGAGTGTTCTGCCTGTACGGAACCGAGCCGAGAAAAAAAGGTGCCGAAGGTGTCCTTGGTGCCCCTCGGTGCCCTCGTACGCAAGGAAATGACAAATTGTGTGGGCAAGTATATTATTGATTGATGAAGCCGTCATGGCAGGCATTCCCAGCGCTTTGGCTGGAGGTGGGAGCAGTAGTAGAGCGAAGGCCACTTTCGAATGGATGGATGCGGCTTAAGTACTCACTTGGGTTGGGTTCGCCTTGGAAGCTGCTCCTGGATCCATAGCTGCGGCCACTTCGGAAGGCTCTTGCACTCGGCTTGCGCCCCCCACATTTGCAAAACCGCAACATTACAACGCTCGACTGTCCTGTCCTCCTTGAGCACTGCCCTTTATTGATCCATGTGGATTTTTTTTTAAGGTACGCTTGTCTTGCGGCGTCTTGGAGAAGGGGAAGGAACCGGATTGGACGCGAGGTAGCCGGGATTTGAAGAGTGGGGGCGGTGGGTGGCAGGTAGGGGTGATGACAACGGAACTGTACGGTGCTAGTAGCGGCGTGGATTTGCAACGTGCTGGACTTCAACTTATGAGCTACGGGAAAAAAAAAAAAGTCACTTATCATAACATTAATTTAACCTATGAGTCCTAATATTCATGAAAAATCTCACATACCAGCCTTTACTACCATAGTTGTAGGGCAAGGTTGGCGGAAAATACTTATTTTAGAAGGGGCAAAAGAAAAATGAACAAGAAAAATTGTCAAAGTCAATAAGAATTAAATGACCAAGTTGTTGAAAAAGAAAAAATGTCTAGTGTCATCCGGAAGGTCGAAAATACAACCAAAATAAATACCAATCTATTGTTTGACCATTTACCATCGAGAAAAAATTTAATGCCAAATTGAAGGAATTACTTTATTGACATTCTGAAAGAACAAAAGGTAGAGAGGTCGTTTTTATAATGAAGTCCATTGTTTGTCATGAGTTCTCAACGGATATGGGGCTAATTTGAAGAAGAGAGCTTGATAGCTCACTGTCAAAACTTACGAATTGTGTTCAAAGTAGAATTTCAAACCTCATTTTGGTATAGTAGAATAACTTTTTTCAAAAAACTTTGACTTAAGAAAAGTTGATAAATCAAGCTAACTTTCATCTCTAAAAACCCGTTTGTGATTTTGAGCCTCCAAAAAAAAGTTATGGATAAAATTCAGAGAGGATTTTATGCATCTTAAAAAAAAAAACCTTACAGAATTCATTTTTGAATGCAATTTTCCAGTTTTTCCAAATTTTTTTTTGATAGGGTGAAGTTTGTTTGCAAAAAGAGTCTCACCATTGGGAATATGATGTTTCAATTTCATCTTAGAGCTATAAACAATTTAGTATTTTATTCAATCTTGGACCTACATATGTGAAAATCAAATTTTGATATTCCGAAATTTTTATCCTTGACTCTCAAATCAAATTTTCAACAAATTTTTTTTAAACCTATGGTTTATAGTGCAAATTTTTTCTACAAATGGCGGTCAAAGTCATGTGAGATTGTAGTCTAGCATTCAAAAAACATATTTTTCCAACTTCAAATGCTAATATCTTCCAATCTGTATGGTCAAACGTTATAAATTTTTTACCACATGATCTGAGAAGTACAAGATTCTATGGTTAGATTTTTTTTTAAATGTTTTTTTTGGTTTCTTGAGTGATCGCAGTAAAAATGGCAGTTTTCAATGGTTTCACAGCCAGAAAATGCCTTGGTATTATAGGGGTTAAAGAACTCACACAAGAATCTCAAAAAAAAAATTGAAGGCTAAAAGATGAGATCTGTATGTACTTGGGATGTATTTACATTCATCTATCGTTCAAAATTTGAGCATTTGGTCTTCAAAGGGTTAATTTCTACACAAATAAATAAAATTTGGAGTGACTCTAATTTTATTCCCTCACTAAAAGGAAAAGGATATGTATATGGTGTAGTATTTTCTCCATAATAGTGAATAAAACATAATTTTTTTTCATATACCCAAAAGGCACTCCATTATGCTAAATCATGTTGTTTTTATGTTTGTAATATACTATTTTAAGAGCGTCACAAATAATAGCACATTCACTCACCTACCGTTCCACCAAAGGCTAACTACCGTACTCTATCTGGTAACTTATGAGTGTGATGTACTTGCATATTGTAAATAAATTGTATAGATCACACCTCCTCTTAAGAGAAGCCCATAGACTTTTCAATTTTGAAAAAATCCAAGTTTTGATACATTTTATCAATTCAAAAAAAATTGTAACTGTACAAATTTAAACCCCTAAAGAACCAAGACTGCTCTTAGGGGACTCTTAAAGGTTTGAGCAAGTTCCTATGATCTCAATTTTTGATATGATTTTTTGAAACTTTTTTTGAAGATAGAAAAAATCATTAGCTTTTTTTTAAATATAATTTTTTTAAATTTCCATCAATGTTTAGGAGCAAAAGTTATTGTACCCAAAGCTCAAAATGGAGGTTGCTAGGTGACCAAATTCTTTTGCAGAAACTTAAAATTAGAATTTTTCAATTTTGTTTGCCATAGAAGATATTTTTATCTACATGGAAAGCTTTGATTCATTTTATTTGCATTAATAATGAGAAAGTTGTATAGAATCTTGTTTTTTAAGCAAGCAAAATAGCTTCTTCAAAAAAAACTTATAGGATCCATTTCTAAAACTCAATTTTCATAATTTTTCAAAAAAAATAGTTCCACATGTTTTAGTTTTTTATTGAAACAATTTCACCGTTGAAATTAGCGTGTTTCAATTCCATCTTAGAGCTATTAACAATTTAGTTTTTCTTTCTATCTCATACCTATTTTTACTTAACAATTGTCTTAAGAATGAAAATCAATTTTTTTCTTGTGATTCTTTTACAAGACTCTCAACCTTGCTCTCAACTCAATTCTTCAACATATCAAAATTTCTAATTCAAAATTTATTTTGCAAAATTTTTAAGTTAAGAAGATTCAAAGTCTTAAAAATCTTATTAGACAAGGTTCAAGAAAAATAAATTTCATCACTATATGCAAATAACTTGCAATCTACGTGGTGAAACTTTTTGAAATTTTTTCCACACAATTTCATACTAGTTAAGTGCAAGATTCCTATGGTTAGATGTGCAAAAAACTTCAAAGTCCTAGAAGTTTTGCACTTTGCAATAGAGATGGTTGTTTTTAGTGTGTTTTTGCCAAATAATAGGCCTTGGTCCTCTAAAGGATAAACTAAATATGTGGATGACAATCACATAAAAAAAGAAAACACAACAATATTGTTTATGGATTGAAAGATTTTAATGTTTGATTAAGAGGGTGTTAAAATTATAAAATTGGTTTGATGTCTTCAATCCTCTTTTTACATGTCAAAATTTAAAATTGAGGTCATAAAAAAAATACAAGGTTAAAAGAAATAACATGCATAACCATAATAGACTAGTACGGCTTTTCAAAATCTATTCTACAATTTTTTTAAATGAATTTTCAATGTGATTTCTCTCATATCTTTGATGCTCATCTTTGTAAGTCTCTAACATTAAAAAATCAAGATTTCCAATGGATACCCTTGTACAAAATCTTGAATTGAAAATTCAAGTTTTTGATGCTTAAAATAGACTTTAAAGAATATTCAACTAAAAATAATTATCAAAAATTGTAATTTGGTAAGATTTTATTTAACTTCAAAATTTAGTCAACATCCAAATATGATACCTTGGACATTCAATCCAGTCAATCATGAAGAAAATGAAAAATCATAAAGAAATTTTGCTTATGTTGAGGGGTTTGAAATGTCTCACAATTTCAATCCAAATTCCCAAGACAATGATTGAGAGGACATCGTGTCCTTTAAATGATTTCAAGGAGGCCTTTAGGATGAAAAAAATGTTTTTCATCCAATTGTGTTTGAAGCAGGTGCTAGAAATCATTTTCAATGAACAATGTTGGATTTATCTTCTTTGTGATAGTTTTTGGCTTTCCTATATAATAAATGACAATTTTACTAGTCACTGTGTAGTGTATTTTGGAATTTTTAAAATTTTATCTTGATTTGAATTTTATTTATAAAATGATATTTTTTTAATATGTGTCCAACTAATGGAATGAGGTTTATTAAGTCTAATTCTTACTCCAATTAAAAATTTTGAATACTTTTTTCTTGAAATTCAATATTTTAATGCAATTTGCAATTTGAACTTTAATCCATTGAGTGTTGATTTTCTAATTTTCTAATGATATGGCAAATTGACTTGCACCATGAAGTTTTACACCGTAATACACATATGGTGAAATATTTAGATTTTTTTTAACATATTTAGTACTTAATATGAATTTTTTCACTTTTCAAGAATTCAAAAAACTCAACATAACTTCAAGTATTTAATTTCTTTTGAATATTTTACAACTTATAAAAGACATGTGATAACATCTTTGGAAAACCTTTAAAAGTTCATTCATATATAGTTGCAAAATAGAAGTATATGGGAGGACTTTGAAGTTTGAAAAAGTGGTCATGCAAGCCCCTCTTTTTAGGGTTAGTAATAAAGTGGTTCTAAAGCTCTTAGTAATAAATGGCTAAACCTTGAGCTATACCATCAATATGGCATAATATGGATACTGAATTAGCAACTCAAGTGATGTAAAAAAACTTTTGAACCTCTCTTGTTGCAAGAGTTAGAGCTAAACTTCTATTTAGGAAGAAGAGAATTCAATGGGATTAAATATCATGCAATCATGCCTAGTTGTCATTTCAAAGAAATACAAGTTTATTAAAAATTCAAATTCAATTTAGGATTAAAAGCAAAAGAAAGACAAAAGAAAGATTGACTTTCAAGATTTTTAGGATTAACTTTGATGTCATCCAATTTTTTCAATTTTTATTTTCTTCATATATTATAAATTGATTCAATACCTTGTATAAAAATCACAACAAATGAATGTACAAGCTAGTAAAATTGTTAAAGAAAAGGCAAAATTTGTTTATTCATCAAGTTTGCAAGTACTTTGTCTATTTTATATAACTCTTGAAATAAGGATGGAGTTCTATACAAAATTAATATTGGAAACTAATTTTCAGGATTTTCATGATCAAAATTGTTTTTGCCAATTTCTATGATGTTTATGCTTCTATGTGAGTAGAGAGAAATCACATTTTATGAGTAGCTTTGTCTAGTTATCAAACTAAAAGCAACCAAAAGTTTTAAGTTCAATATTAAAATTAGATTTTCAAAAGTCCAAAAAATAGTCTCCTCCACTTTTCATATAACTCTCCATATAATTTTGTCGGCCGATAATTTTGATTTTCCACTATATAGAATTTTGATAAATATTTTGTCTTTTTTGCAAAGTTTGTCTGACTTAACTGTACATGGAAGTTTGCCTTAGTTTGTAAGGACATTGAGGCTAAAAAATAACTATCAAAATAAATAATACACCTATGGGTTCAAACATTGGATCATTTTTGGCAAATTACCATGGTGATAGGTCTCTTCCTTTCATAGTTGACCCTTAAATGCTGGGCCAATGACTATGAAAATCATCCCTTTTGATAATGTGTGACATCATCTACTTTTAAAAAAAAAATATTCACTGGAGGTCAAACTACAACGCAAGATCTCTCCTTCTTGTACAAAATTCCAAAGATGAACACGAGGATGAACAACTGCATTTCCAAGGATTAACAATTGCAATAATTTTACTCATAGTTGTACAAATCATCTTAATTATTTTCCACTTAATTTTGGTTCCAAAATAATGACTTATTGTGTTGTGTATTTTAACATTTTTAGTTTAACATTCCAAAACATTGATTTTGATCACCATACTTTTATCTTGGAATGAGACCAGCATATTAAAGTTTTTTTAAAATTAATTATAGTTTCTACTTTGCCTATAACCTCTAAATTGTTTCCTTGAAATGAGTATTTTATTGCAATTTGAGGTTGAGATTCAATAACTACATTTATAAATGTAGAATAGTTCTAAAATGTGGTTTGCATAATGATATTCAACATTCTAGTATATTTAAATTGTAAAAATTTCATAATTTTTTAAGCGCCTTTTATCCTTGATATGAATTCTATTAGCATTTTTTCAAAAACTTACAAGAATTCCAAATCTTTACAAATAATTTAATAATTTATGACTTACAATAGACTTATGATTTGGTATTTGAAAATTAATAAAATAAAAAATAAAAAAATCAACCATACATGGTGGCAACATGGAGCATATAGAATGAAGTAATATTGATATTTGACTAAGTAATCAAAGTTCCTACCTCAAATGATTAAAGTATTGAATTCTTTAATGTTCATAAATTGATGACTCTAATTTTGGATGGATATAACATTCAAGTTGGACGACAATTGTATATCCTCTATTTAGACTTCTTTTTCACATCATCAAAAGGTATATCCTTTCCAAAGATTCTCTCTAAATTCTTAACTAGTCATACCGTATGAGGTCCTTGTTAACCAAAAGTGAGATAGGAAATCAAGGAGAAAATAACTTGAGGTGGGGTCTGTTATATGACTCATAGGAGGATCAATTTTTTATTATCTGTCTTGATTCTTGTGGCCTCTACAATGTTTTGGGGACCCACTATATATGTTTCAGATGTTGAGTATCAAAAACAACAACAACTTGAGGTGGCCTGTCTTGATTCTTGTGACATTGATAATGTTTTAGGGACCTACAATACATGTTTAGATGTTAAATATCAAAGTGAAGATAACTTGAGGTGGGCTCTATTATATGATTTATAGGAGGATCAAATCTTCATTGTCTGTCTTGATTCTTGTGACGTCTACGATGTTTTTGGGACCTATAATATATGTTTTAGATGCTAAGTTCGGAAGATTTTACTTAAATCTTAGAACTCGTAGAGCAATATCACTGTATAACTGTCTTTATTTTAGTGACTTTTGACCTAAAAGTTATCTAATTGTTGAAAATTGGATAGCCCTTTTTATTCTATTTACTAATGTTGTAAACGAAAAAAAGGTGTACAAATTTTTTTGAGATTATTGTGAATTGAAAATTCATTCTTTCATTAATATAACATCAAAGCACAACGCTCTATAATATAATGTCGTATTTTTTGATGGAGTGGAGTCCCTTGCAATTGCACACAAGCCTGTAGGACCAAGGTTCTTTTTATTTGACAAAAATCATTCAAAACTACCATTTCAATTGCAAGGCACAAACCTTTTAAAACTTTGTTTTTTTTAGCACATCTAACCACTAGATCTTTCACTAAACTAGTATAAGAATGTGCGGTAGAAGTTTCAAAAACTTTTGTCCACGTAGATTGCAATTTGTTTGTCTTTGAAGTGAACAAAACATTGACCAAATGGATGCCACCAACAATCCCTAAATTAGCTAAAATTAGCTAGAGTTCCTACCCAAAAAGTCCTTGTGCTACTTGTACATTGTAAAAAAGGGCCTTTAATGGAGATATTTTAGCCAAAACTACAACAAACAATAGAATTTGATAGCCAATTTGCAACTTCCTCCACATTGAAATTAGCATCTATTTAGTTAGTTTTGTGCAATAATACTACCCAATACTACTTCACAACTTGCAAAACCCTTTCTTTTCTATTTTTTTCTTTGATACTCCCTTTGTCTCAAAATAATATCAATATTTCCTTTGTAAAAATACTTATTATTTTGGTAGCCAAAGTTGAGGGTTGGTTTGTCTTGAAAGTAGCATATTGCACTCTAAATTCCATAAACTAGTTCTGGGATGATCACTGGATGCCACGTTGGGGGTTAATACAATAGAACCTCTCTAAACTAATAGAGTTGGGACTGGTCTGACACATTGAATTAGAGAGGTTATTACATTAAAGAGGGTCATCATGTTTGTATGTGGTTCATATTGTTAAGTTGGGACTGGCAATCAATACTTCCTGCCAACGGTTTATTGACTTAGAGAGTATTGGGTTAGAGAGGTTCTACTGTATAAAGGAGAAAGTTACCTCTTTGCAATGAAATTCCGTTTCATTTGAGTCAAAAAAGAAAGAAAGAGAAAGGAAAAATAGCGGAAAAAGAAAAGCCTGTCCACACTCCACACTGATCCAGTCGTGATGGCCTGGTAAGCTACGCCATGGCCACAGGCCTCGGACGCCACAGCCGGCCATAGCCAATTCAAGCCCTGCCTCCCGCAAGTCAAGTGCAGCTTCCTTCCTTTGGGGTCTTGTCTTCTTCTTCTTCTTCTTCTTCCTCCTCCTCGTCAGTTCCGCAAGAGCCTGAGCCTTCTCGTTCTCGTTCTCGTCCTCGCCCTCGACGTCGGGACCACGGCGAGTTTTCTTTCGTCGTCCCTACCACGCGTCTCGTCTCGTCTCGTCCCTCGAGGGCTCTGGTGGAGCAATCCTCGAAGCTCTTCTGGTCCAAGGGCGTTTCCGATTTGGCTGGCGCCGGCGCTTCTTGCTATTTATTCCACTCGCCCTGCTTCCTCAGGTAGCATTCGACGGTTGGCGACGGCTGCGGCACTTCGGCCCCGTTTCTCCCGGACTTCGCATTTTCTTCTTTAATTATTCATTTCGACGATTGGAGCGGAGTCCGCTCAATTGGTCATCTACTGTATCAGCAACCTCTTCCGTCCTGTTGTTTGTGTGTGATGATCTCCAATTTTGCCCTACTCTGCGGGCGGATATGGCATGGCGGCTGGGAGAGTAGGGTTGGGTGATTGGAGGAAGAGCGGAGGAGATTCTCTCGGAATCGGAAACATGTGGTGTGTGCCGGGTCAGGGATGTTGGAGGGTGCTGCTGAAGGGATGATCGATCCTCGGTTTCGGCTCCTCCATTTGCTTGGAGAGGACATAGTTGTCGGCCTGTTGGCTCTGAAGGCTGTGCGCTGGAGCGGGTGTATTTGTCAACTTTCTCTGGTGAGTTTCTTTTCTTGATTTGCTGTTGGTCTGGTAGAGTTGCATACGAAGTGGACTGGTGCACGGGGCAAGGGAAATCTTCTCGTAGAACTTCGTACCTTGCTTGCGCTGAATTAGGAACAGTTGACCTTTTCTTAAATTTTAGGAAGCTTCTTGGTGTGCAATTTGTGCAGCTAATCTTCCGGCAGATTAGCGTTAAGCGCACTTTTTCAACTTCAGCGCATCGTTCTGCTGTGGCAGCCCGCGATGGTAGTTATTATGTCCGTTTTTGAGGTTCGAGAATTGTAGTTTTGAGGGTTAGAACCGAGAGTATGAAGGGAAGGGATCTTTTCTGGGGAGAGTGGAGAGCTTAAGTTTTTTTTAGGTTTTTTAGGCGGGTGATTCCTACCGGCAATTGGAAGTGTAGCATGGACGAAAGGAATGACCTCCATCTTGATGTAATTCTCTTAAGCTGCTGCACAAGGGAATCTCACGTTACGTTGAATTGTACACTTTAGTACGTGTCCTTCTCGTGAAGGACAAGTGTCCTACTGGCTCACCGCGAAGTGGCAGTTTCAGCCCCGCTTTGTGTACGCCATGTAAATTATTGGTCCTTTTTAAATATCAAGCGGGTTCGGTCTGTCGTGAGAGCCTGCGCAGCTTTGATGTCATGTATTGCGTTTCACAGACTGGGTACACGCTCAAATCATTGGCAGGCTTATTGATTCCTACGACGGATTTTTGCGGAAGCAATGTCTTCCCGAGAGTGAGGTGGTAGGCACCTTCGTGTCTTTTTGTAATGACCGAAAGGTCGAGGAATTGATGCTTTTGCTTGAGTGCGAGCAACTTTTGGGAGGCGGAGCCGCAAATTGTGAAGTATTGTTCCAGTATGAATAGCCAGCGTATTGATTACGATCATTTGGGATTCGGTCTACATGATTCAGATTTAGATTCTGATAAGGATCAGTGTCTTACTGCCCAGCAGCCCAAGCGGCATTGAGTAAAGTTTTGAATCTCTGGGCAGCCACATCACTCCTGTTTAGGCCCATCACTGTTGGTTTAGGCCTATCCCAAGACGTGGCGCATTTGTTGCCGTTCTGAATGCTGTACATGGATTGGCACGGGAATCGTCAGCTTGACTTCTGGTCTTCCTCCTTCCCTAGGTTATCTGGTTGGATACGAGTTGCTCGGAATCGACAGAAGAGTGTAAGAGTGATGATACTTGCAGTTTGCGCTGATTTCTCAATCGTGTAGCCTAGTTTCCTTCAATGAAGCAGTGGGATCGAAAAACACTGCTACTTGGTTTGATTTTTACGATATACTTGTTTCACGATCGATAACTCTTGACAGGTTTTGGCAATTCAGCTTTAATAGGAGCAATTCAGCTTTAATAGGAGAAACATTAGTATAGCGATTGCGATCCTTTTGTTCTTCCGCACGTCGTATAAACTGCCGCTTTTGGAAGCTGTAGTCGAGTTTCTGTGGTGATAGCTTTTAATCGATGTTGTTCAGGTTATAGATTGCCTTTCTGAGAGCCTGAGAGAGCTAAAATACTTTGAAAGGAGTATTTACTTATTTAGTGGGAGTGGGAGACCACCTTTCAGATTTCTGTATCTGGATTTCCGTCTTCTGCTTATTCATCCGTCTTAATTACCACTATTCGTTGACACGGTGTTCTACACTCTTTTCACTGGCAATGATGCTCTTTCGGATGTTTGCAAATAGTGGATCTGAACATCTTGTGTTCGCGGAGTGCAGATCCGGGTCGACAAATTGGCCATAATTGGCTGCCAATTCTAGGTCCTTGACTAAGTTGAATCCCTGGGTTGCTGGACAAGAAACATAGATGAAGTGTTTCTACACAGTTTAGGAAACCCAGAAATGTGTTATGTGGGAATTTGTGAATGGCGCTTTTGGAGGAAGTTATTGATGGGAGAGGCCATGGGTGTTTTCAGCGATGGAGGCTAAAGGAGAGCCATTTGATTCTGGAGGTATAGAAAATGTTCACTTGAAAGAAGCAAGCTGAGATGCTTATGAAGTTATGAACAGAATGAACTGCTAGAACTCTGCGACGACCAAGTGAAAGATGCTCGGGTGGTTCATGAAGATGGTGATGTCATGTTGGCGTCCAGCGAAGAAACATTCGCAAGGGCAAGATGGGACAGATCGTCAAGACCCATTGCTTTGGGGCAAGGATCTTTGCCCCCATACCGTCGGGGAGTACTCTTACTCCGTTGTTCAGGCGAATGCCATTCTGGAAGATATGAGTCAAGTGGAGACTGGCTCTTTCGGCACCTTTGTGGGCGTGTATGATGGTCACGGTGGCCCCGAAGCTGCTCGTAGCGTGAATGAGTGCTTGTACAATTTCGTTCAGAAGAATGTTAGCGAACAAGTGGGTATGTCCACCGACGTTCTCTGCAAATCTTTTAAGGAAGCGGAAGATCGATTTTTCGAGGTCGTCCAGAAGGCCTGGCCGACGAAACCTCAACTTGCTGCTGTCGGCTCCTGTTGTTTGGTCGGTGTCGTCTGCAGTTCCAAACTGTATATCGCCAATGCGGGCGATTCCCGCGCCGTGTTGGGTAGTTTCAGCCGTGACAGTGGCAGTGTGGTTGCTCGACAAATCTCCGAAGAGCACAATGCGAGTTTCGAGTCCGTTCGGAATGAGTTATACGCGAAGCATGAAGACGATCCGCAGATCGTGGTTTTGAAGCATGGTGTGTGGCGCGTGAAAGGTCTGATTCAAGTTTCCCGTTCCATTGGTGATTTCTATCTGAAGAATGCGGAGTTCAACCGTCCCCCTCTCATAGCCCGCTTTCGTCTTCCCGAGCCTCTGAAGAGACCTGTGATGAGTGCGGAGCCTGCGTGCAATGTTATCAGCCTTAGTCCGCAAGATGAATTCGTGATCTTCGCGTCGGATGGTCTTTGGGAGCATTTGAGCAACAAAGAGGCCGTGGACATTGTGTACAGTCATCCTCGGGCTGGGATCGCACGTCGTCTCGTGAAAGCCGCTCTTCAAGAAGCTGCGAAGAAGCGTGAGATGCGTTACTCTGATCTGAAGGGAATTGAGCGTGGGATCCGCCGTCATTTTCACGATGACATCACTGTTGTGGTTGTGTATTTGGACCCGAAGTTGACGAACCGAGGCAGCACTCCTTCTAGTCACACTTCTGCGAAATGTCCCGTGGACATGCCTCGAGGTGACCGTCCCCGTGGCTAGCTAAGCTGAGCATGGACAGGTGTCGGTGCCTTTTCACTGGAATCACCTGCCTTGATCGAGCTTGGTACTTGGTGATGGTCAACAGCCTGCGGACAGTTCAATTGTTCCCTGCCATCTGAAAGAATGCGTTTTAGTATCATTACGATATCCCTGGGAGTCCCCTGTGTTGGGCTGGTTTGTTCCCTGGAAGAGCGCTCAATTGCGCGAGGTGCAGCCAGCAGCCCGGTCAGGCGTTCCTGCCGCTTCGAGTATGCATGCGGTTCCTCCCCAGCTGAAGCGAATAAGATCAGGAGTTACGAGGGAGGCCTCCGTTCCCGTCTCCTTCTGTTCTAAGTGTCTGCCTGCATCTTTGGATGTGCCTTGAAGGTAATTTTGCAGATATAGGCCCGCGTTTGCCTGATCATTGGTCGAATCGATTAAGTTCCAGCTGCATCGTCGGTGTAGTTATCAAGGCCACGAGTTTTTTTCTGTCTTTTTTTTCTTCTATGTTCTCCACACGGTTCCCCTGTGTGTGTATTCCAGTTAGGCCAGTGGCTCTTAGTTATTTTGCTGCATCGGGAGCAGCACCTTGTATGGTTGGTTAGTTGGACCTGCGATCATCGAACTTGGACATGTGGACAGCCTTCTCTTTTACGGATTCCGTGTCTGCAATTGTCCTTCGGGTCAATGCCAGCCGCGGAGCAGTTCCCAAGTACTGTGTGTTGATGTTGGATGACATGGGTTAAAGTATGTTTTGACGTGGTAAGTTATGGGATTGCCGTCTTCGTTCGCGTCTGGGCTGTTTCTGCGAATTGACTATTTTGTGCTGTGTCCTGGAGTGGGTGGATCTCTTTCCCTTAGTATTCCAGTTCAGCTTGTATGCTAGTCCACTTTCTGCCGTCCAACCGGGTCTTTGACTCGTCTATTTATGTCTGCCTCTGAAGTTTTTCCTTGTTATTCCTGCAGATACATGTGGTTGAACTTTGGATTTAGCTGAGAGTCCTCCCATCATTTTCGTGATGTTTTGCTTTGGCTATGTCCGTGGAAGTTTCCAGAACGCTGTTGGATTTGCGGACTTATATTTGATTCCATTATATATTTTATCCTAAAAGTGTACCTTCCCTATGCTTGTTTGTTTTTCCGACATTATGACAACTGTAACTGATTTGTTTGCATATGTCTGCACGGTGATGTCGATAACTGTGTCCTGTCCGATAATTGGAACCTTTGTATCCATGAGTGGACCTGTTCTATCATTGCTGAATGTCGCGTTATTTTGGAAATATTGCTCTATATTTGAATCCAGATTGTGGGAAGACTGAGGAATTACAGCCAAAGCGTTACCCGTCCAGTGCTCGCCTGCTCGGGTGACCGTTTTTTTGGTCTCCAGTGGTTTGGAAATGGGTGGTCAAATCTCTACAGTCCCATTGTCCCCTGGGGGACAAAATGGATTTTGGGTAGCCTGTGTAACCAATTTTAGCTGATTTTCTGAAACTTTTTCTTTGAGGTAGAAAAGCACATTAGCTTTTAGGGAATATATTTTTTGTTTTTATTGGAGCGAAAGTTGTGTCACAATAAGCTCGAAACGGGGAGACTCGGCAGTCACAAGAACTTGAAATTATTATTATTTTTTTCTCATAAGATTATATTTTTTCTGCACAAAAGCTTTGATTCCTTTTGGATTAGAGATCTGAAAGTTATGGAGCTCCTTGTTTTTCTAGCAATCATAGAAACTTCTTGAGAAAATAATGTATTAAGATTTGTTTTTTAACTCAATTTTTACAATTTTAAAAGAAAAAAGGTTAAATAAGGTTAAGTAACAATCTCACCTTTGTGTTTCAATTCTATTTTAAAGCTATTAGATGATTTAGTTTTTCCTTCAATCTTGTACCTATTTTTACTTCACAGTTTTTTAAAGATTGAAAATCAAAGTTTTTTTTGGAACATATCTTCAATATAAATAACTTTTAATGCCAAGTTTGTAGTGCAAAAATTAAGTTAAATAATCTAGTCATGAAGTAATCTACTAATAGAAGGTGCTCAAAAACCTACTCACTTTAAACACAAATATCTTGCAATCTTTATGGTGAAAGTTCCTAGAATTTCTTCTATACTTTTGTATACTAGTCTTTATGGTTAAATATGCAAAAAAAAAACAATTTGAAATAGAAATGCTCTTTGCAATAGAAATGACAATCTTTAAGGTGAAAGTTTCTAGAATTTCTTCTACACATTTGTATACTAGTCTTTATGGTTAAATATGTAAAAAAATTAATTTGAAATAGAAATGTTCTTTGCAATCGAAATGGTAGTTTTGAATTGTTTATGGTGAAAAAAGGCCTTGGGACTTTTGGATTAAGCATGAAGTTTATGATTTATGATGAAAAAAGGCCTTCAGACTTTTGGATTAAGCATGAAGTTTGTGATTTATGATGGAAAAACAGACTTTGGGACTCTAAGTTTTGAATGGTTTATGATGAAAAAAGGCCTTGGAACTTTCGGATTAAGCATGAAGTTTATGATTTATGATGAAAAAAAAGACTTTGTGTCTCTAAATTTTGAACGGTTTATGATGAAGAAAGGCCTTAGGACTTTAGGGTTAAGTATGAAGTTTACTTTAAGTGTGAAGTTTAGGTTAAGAATGAAGTTTACGTTAACCCCTTTAGTTTTTTGACTATGTTTTTCCCCAAAACGCTCAAAAACTGCCATTTCTATTACAAGTATCAAATTTTTGAGCAAAATACTTTTTTTGACATAAATAACAGTAAAATCTTGTAGTTTGCTAACTTGAGAACACTTGGTCATAATTTCAAAATTTTCCACCGTGTGGATTGCAAGATATAAGCATTCAAATTCAGTGAAATAATTTTTTTGGCCCTGCAAAAAAGAAGGCAGCTGAACTTCACAAGCTCATTTTTCTATAAAAAATGTCCCAAATGGTGGTGCTTCTTTGGATTCTTTTTACTAGACAAGTTGGCTACATGCTTAGAAAATTTCAAATCATTTGGAAATGTACAACATATAGGAAAAAAATAGTAAGTAGAAAGAAGTAGAAAATGATTCAAAATACTAAATTGTTAAGAATTTAATTATGGAATTGAAAAATCTAATCCCACTGGTTGTAATGTTGTAATAAACAATCTACATCTATGATTTTTTCTTTTTTCAAAAAATATTGAAAATTGAGTGAAATAAACAACTTCAAAGTTTATTTTGGAGTAGAGAATCCATAATTACTTGCAAACTAAAACTCCTCATAACTTTTGACTCATTGATCAAAATCAAATGATTCAAAGCTTTCCACCTATATATAAATCTAGAAAACCAATTTCAAATTTTGGTTTGTGAAAAAAGTGATTTTTCTAATTTGCAAACTGCTTGAGTTAAGAATCAAACAACATATTATGCAATAACTTTTGACTCTTATTTCCAAATGTCATGAAATTTGCATATTTTAGGCTGAAATTTTAATAGAAGGTGTGGACAAGGAATATCTTTCATGTGCACTAAATTTCTAGTCACAAGTACCTGCCCAAAATCGCTATGTTGCTAAAAATGATAGGTTGCTTCTTTAGGGGTTAAGCGTGAAGTTTAGGTTAAGCATGAAGTTTATGATTTATGATGAAAAAAAAGACTTCAATTAAGCATGAACTTAAGCATGAAGTTTATATTTTATGATGAAAAATAGGACCGTTTTAGCATGAAGTTTATGGTTTACAATGAAACAAAAGACTTTGGACCGGGAAGGGATAAGCATGAAGTTTAGATTTGGATGGTTTGGATATAGGTGGTAAAGTGTGAAGTGAAAATAGGGCAAGTGGGAAGTTTGAAATAGAATATGCTATAATAAGATGATTTGGATATATGATTAATTGAGTATAAAAATGGTTTGAAATAGGGTGTATTCTAGTAAAATAATTTGGATGTATGGTTAGCTGAGTATAAAAATGGTTCACCGTTATGCATGCATATATAACACCTTGCCTACAATATATACAAATGACCATTAATATATCAATACTCATATAAACAAAAGTATTGATCTATACCTGTACTCTCACTGTCTCTTTCTATATGCCAAAGTATATGTATATTTGTACAATACATATAAATCAAAGTATATTTACATTTGTATATGACACATATAAGAATTGTATAAATTGTACACAATATTATATAATTGCATAAGAATTGTAGAAATATAATCAAGACTCCAATGAATGGCACAACCACATTAAACTTTAATTTAATTGTATGTTAGCTTTTTGAAAATTAAAAAAACCTCATTAAAACTTCAATTCAAGTATATGATGGCTTTTCAAAAAGTTAAAAAAATCTTCAATAATCATTCCAAATTTCAAAGTCACTAAAGCTTTTACTAATTGATTTTATAATTCTTTGATATTTATCTTCCTAAATTCATTGGCAGCTTCATACTCTTCTACGTCCAACCCTATAGTAATGACTACTTAATTCGAAACGAAGAGTTCTTATAAATTTTTGGAAAAGTTAATAACTTAAAACACATTCATATCAAATCTCAAAATTAGATATTTTCTAAGAAAACTTTCATGCACAATCAAAATATTTCTCTTTGAATTTGAAGAACCTTTTTACGAGCAATTGAAATCTTTGGTTTTGAATTTGGCTGCAACTAATTCCTCGATCTTCATGCCATCAATCATATAGTATACATACGGAATGTAAATAATGTTAGTTATATTTTTTTGAAATCCCAACAAAAAAATGAACACCCTCCCAAAATTCATTAAAATATCAACTTTACAAAACATACTATGAATTCTCAAAATCTTAACTCACATATACACTATGAGGGAGAAAAGACTACTTCTTGTCCTCTTCCTTTGTCCACCTAGGCTAGGAGATTTTAATGCATATGTTACTACATGGATCATTTTTCATCCATTGGCTATCCCTTTCTCCTCCATAACTCTCTCTATATCCCTTACGTAAAGCTACAAACCTTCAAAAATAACTTTAATAACTTCAATAACTTCACCAAATCCAAATAAAATATAAAATTTTCTTGAAGGAAGAAACATAAAAGAATAAAACTCCTCGGTCATTGGATAAAGGCTAAAAAACCTTGTGGAAATTGAAATAGTAACCAAATTGCAAACTTGGTGGATTAATTGAGTTCCTACCGCCCTGGATAGGGCTAGGTTTGAGCTCTATTTGACTCACTGAGTGGCGTGGACGACTTGTGACTTGACACTACTAGCAAGATTATGCAAAAAATTGTATATATAGTCAATCAGATACCTATCTTCCTTGAGTTATGACGAGATGTATGTTGCCATATGTATGTTACCCGAGGTAGGTTCATAAGCTTTGGCATCAAATTGAATTGTAATTCTCACCCGACCCTTTCCTTTTTTCCACATCTTTTTTTGGAGTGAGTTCAATTAAAACTATTAGAAAAGAACTAAGCCTTCTCGAGGGTTGCTCAAAGGGCGTTCCCCTTTGGTGATGGGTGTTCCCTATATGTTCCCATTAGTTTGAAATTCTATCATATTGACACTGGATTTTCATCCCGCTAAAGATTTCTTCCCTTCTCGCCAATTATGACTCACTCGGACTCTCACTTAGACCATTGCTGTCACATCGAGCAAGTTAGGATCACGAAACATCCCGGACGGGCGGACATATTGGTTGGTTTGGATGGAGTGGACAAACAATGTGACTACCTTAAAGTAGTCACATTAGGCGGGTTAGAGTCACTGGGCATCCCGGACAAGTAGGCAAATCGGACAATTAGGACGAACGGTTCGCGAGACGGTTTGTCTAATGTGATAACTATGACTTAGACCTTCTTGCTTAGTGATTGCCCAATGAAGACCGTAACAAGATTATAACATGCCTAAGTCGCTACATCATGAAACAATTCATAATTTAGTTCACAACCTTTGATTCTTAAACAATTTGAATAGATCAATCAATGACTACGTCCAAGGTTGCATCTTAGAACTTGATTGTTTGATTCTCTTGATCCAAATTCGTTTTTGATGAGGTAAGCTTGTAACTTTTTAATTTGCTTGTTTGTGTACACTGCTTGTATCAAACACTGTATTGATCTCAAGGAAAATTATATTGATCAATTGGATTTTGAGCTTAGAGCAATATGTAAGTTTTTCAAAATTTTGATCAACGCTTAACTTTAGTGGAGTGCTTAACTTGATTTCAACAATGGCAAAAAAAAATGAAAATTCAAGATGAAAGTGAAAATGAAAATTCCAATTCAATATAAAATGGCATTGCAAGTCTGCTGAAGTGTCTACAGTAGTGAAAACTCTCAATATGGCAAAATGAGAGCACTAGAACATCACTACACCCAAAATCAGCACTAAGATATCATATGTAAGCCATGAAGAGGGGAGTCTCAGAACCTCCACAAGGCAACTATGTCAAAACACCCGAGAATCTGCAACACTGTGTAAAACACTAAGCAATGCAAAGGAGTTCATTTGCCTTCTATTAAACCTTGCAAGAAGACTAAGCTCTAATAATTTGGTGGGTCATAATCTTCATCGTCATCAAAATTTGCACTCAACTAGAAGAAAGATGCTATGGCCTCCCTTGCATCATATCGCAAATCTGTGACTGGGAAATCCAAGTTGGCGTCGTCTTCGTCAAACCAATAATCATCCATTGGGCAACCATCATCCTCTAAAAACATGATCTCAAGCACACATGTTTTCATGTATCCAAAACCAATGCTCATTTCCATCTGTTTGAATTGGTCATTCGCCTTGTAATTCCATCGCAATTGCTCAGCATCTCCTCGATTCAACATCTCCCTCACTGCATTGGTGGGAAAGAAAGGGAGCTTTTCCTTCCTACAATCTATTTCCTCATTGACAAGGGCAAGACACTCATGTAGGCTCGACTCGAACGGTAGGAGGGAATTTATATCCATAGAAGCCTCTAAACTAGTGAGCAAATAAGAACAAACTACACTCAAAGAAGGGAGAACGCCCACTGTGAGTGAGGAACTTGGAAGATAATAATTTATACTTATGTTGGCAGCCTGAGAAACCACCCACATCATCAACAACATTGAATGAGATCAGACACCTAAGAAGAAAAATGAATAATCACGACCCCTTAAACATCAAACATCAAACATTCAAAATGCAACTTGATCACACACTAAAACCTCCTAATTATGGACTATATCATAGGTTAAATTGGAGAATAAGTACTCACAAGTGCAGTCATGATTAAATTTTGAAGTGAAATGAAGATCCCTACGTAGAAGAGAAGCTAAAAAACTAACAATACCTATGCCTGTTTACAAGCTTCAAGCTTGAATAGCAGAAAAACATAAGCGACTTATTGTCTGAGGGCGCCTTCTTTATGAATAACCTTTAAGACTGAGTTTTGAAGAGAAAAGAATTGTTGGAGAGAATCATCTTGTTTATAGCTAAATGGATCCATTTATCCTGTAGATCTTAGGACAAAATAACATGTACAGTTTCAATCAATTTCAAAGTTGTTGGAATTTGTAGGTGAAGGAAAGAGAGGTTTATTTAATTACATCAAGAATGTGGAAAGCAATTCAAAGTGAACTTCACAGATTGTCAGACGAGGGGAGATCAAAATATTGATTTTAAGGGAGTGTGTAGATGAATTGATTGTATGCTTTGGCAAAGAGCAAAGCCTTTTTTACAATTGCAGAGCTTAACCCCTAAAGGCCCATTGTCCCCCCGGGGGATAAATGGGATTTCGGGCAGGTACCTACGGGCTGAAATTTTGTCCTGATTTTTTGAAACTTTTTTTGAAGATAGAAAAACTGATAAGCTTTCTAGGAATATAATTTTTTCACAATCGGTGCCCGGGAACAATAGTTATGACCAAATAAGCTCAAAACAAGGGACGGCGGGCAGCCCAGGCAGTAGAAAAAAAATGGACAAAAATTTGAATTTAAATTTTTTTTTTTTTTTCTGATAGATTATATTTTTGCCTATCTTGAAAGCTTTGATTCATTTCATTTGGATATGTTATGAGGAAGTTATGGATATTCTTGTTTTTCGGGTAGTTAGAGCGTCTTCTTGAAAAAAATAACTTGTAGGATTCATTTCTGAATGCAAATTTTCAAATTTTTCAATTTTTTTTTTTGCATGGTCTGATTTACTTGCTAGAACAATCTCACCATTGGGATTAGTGCATTTTAATTCCATCTAAAATATATGAATATTTTAGATTTTCCTTCTATCTTGGACTTACTTCTACTTAACAAATTTTTTAAGAATGATAATTAAGTTTTTTTGAATTTTTTTTTTTCCTAGACTCTCAACTCAATTCTCTACAATAGAGATTTAAAGATCAAAACGCTGTAGTGCAAAAAATTTAAGTTAAAAATGTTTAAAGACAAAAAATCTAGCCCCGCAATGTGCTGAAAAACTTGTTTTTTTTACTTTAAACGCAGATATCTTGCAATCTGTGCGGTCAAAAATTCTGAAACTTTTTCCATACATTCTCATACTATTTAGGTGTAAGATCCTACGGTTAGATGTTCAAAAAAAATATTTTTTAAATTTTTTATACTTTACTATAGAAATGGCAGTTTTCAATGTTTTTTGGCAGAAAAAAGGCCTTGGGCCTTTAGGGGTTAAGAAGCCCTTAGGAAGATGAACCATCCCAATATCGGGATGAGGGGGACAACCCGCGCTGAAGTTGTTTCCTAGCAATGTTGGATACATGGAGAACTTTTGTTCACAAGTGCGCACTACTTGGAGAATTTTTGTTCACATACAAGCATATTATTGGGAACAGGTGGCCCAGAGAAGGGCTTGGTTCTTCTCTAATGCAATCAAAATGAATAATAACAAACATCCTACGTAATGAGAACATCGTGACAACATGGTTGGATGTTTGTAGATTACTGTAAACTATGCAGACATTAGAAGAGATTCAGGGGCAAAAAAAGACTACAAGTTCCTAGCTCATTCCTAGACTGGGAACTCTACCACATTTGCAGTCTGATGTGGCACAAAAAGTGCCACATTAGAAATTAATATTTAATTAATATTTCAATTTTTTTTCAATTAAAAAAAATTAATGTTTTGTTTATTTTAATTTTACTATTAAAATATTCTGATTGCATACAACAATTCCTAGCAAGGGGAAAAGGGCTGAAATGGCCATCCATTGTCTTCAAATCTCCCCTAATGACTGAAAAAAAATAATGAGAACATCAGAAGGAGCATTACACATGTCAACTAACCCCTGAAGGACCAAGGCCTTTTTTCTGCCCAAAAACACTTAAACTGCCATATCTATAGCAAAGACTAAAAAAAAATGATTTTTTTTTCACATCTAACCGTAGGATCTTATACCTGACTAGTATGAGAATGTATGGAAAAAATTTCAGAATTTTTGACCGCACAGATTGCAAGATATCTTGAAAAAAACAAGTTTTTCAACACATTGTGGGACTAGATTTTTTGACTTTCAACATTTTTAACTTAAAATTTTTGCACTATAGAGTTTTGAGCTTTAAATCTCTATAGTGGAGAATTGAGTTGAGAGCCTAGGAAAAAAAAATTCAAAAAACCTTAATTGTCATTCTTAAAAAAATTGTTAAATAGAAATAGGTACAAGATAGAAAGAAAATCTAAAATATTCATATATTTTAGATGGAATTATAACGCACTGATCCCAATGGTGAGATTGTTCTAGCAAGTAAATCAGACCATGAAAAAAGAAATTGAAAAATTTGAAAAATTGCATTCAGAAATGAATCCTACAAGTTATTTTTTTCAAGAAGATGCTTTAACTGCCCAAAAAACAAGAATATCCATAACTTTTTCATAACAAATCCAAATGAAATGAATCAAACCTTTCCAGATAGACAAAAATATAATCTATGATAAAAAAATATTAAGAAAAAAATTCAAATTTTTGTCCACTTTTTTTTGGCTGCCCGAGCTGCCCCCCTTCCCTATTTTGAGCTTATTTGGTCATAATTTTTGTTCCCGGGCACCGATTGTGGAAAAAAAATATTTCTATCAAAGCTTATCAATTTTTCTATCTCTAAAATTTTTTTCAAAAAATCACAACAAAATTTCAGCCCGTAGGTACCTGCCCGAAAACACATTTGTCCTCCGAAGGGATAACGGTCCTTTAGGGGTTAAACACTACAAGAGAAAGGCGTGTTTTAAGTAGTGTCCTAGACATCACATCTTTTAAGTAACATCTTTTAAGTAAGTTTTTAAGTAAAATTTTACTAAAAAGATTGTCTTTGTAGTAAAACTTTACTTAAAAACTTACTTAAAAGACGTGATGTCTAGGACACTACTTAAAACACCCCTTTCTCTTGTAGTGAAAGTAGTTCAGAAGATGGTGATTTTGTGGATGTTAGCCATTTTTGGAAAAGAAGATGATCATGGTCTTATTAAAAAAATGCTTCAAACACTTTTCTCAATTTTAGTGATAGTCAAAAATCTTTTTGGAAACCTTGCAATAGCAATTATAGTACACAATTGCACATTTATACTCTATGTTTCAATGTATATGAAGCAAACACATATCATTCTAAATTAACTACTAAAGGAACGTTGTTCCTTCGGGGGACAAATGCGTTTTTGGGCAGGTACCTACGGCTGAAATTTTTTCGTGATTTTTTGAATTTTTTTTTGAAGATAGAAAAACTGATAAGCTTTGAGGGAATATAATTTTTTTCACAATTGGTGCCTGGGAACAACAATTATGACCAAATAAGCTCAAAACAGGGGGTGGGGGCAGCCTGGGCAGCAAAAAAAAAATTGCAAAAATTTGAATTTTTTTTTTAGTATTTTTTATCTCATAGATTATATTTTTGTCTATCTGGAAAGCTTTTATTCATTTCATTTGGATTTGTTATGAGAAAGTTATGGACATTCTTGTTTTTTGAGCATCTCCTTGAAAAAAACCCATTATAGGATTCATTTCTGAATGCAATTTTTCAAAAATTTTAATTTTAAATTTTTTGCTTGGTTTAATTTACTTTCTAGAACAATCTCACCATTGGGATTAATGCATTTTAATTCTATTTAAAATATATGAATATTTTAGATTTTCCTTCTATCTTGTACCTACTTCTACTTAACAATTTTTTTAAGAATGAAAATTAAGTTTTTTTGAATTTTTTTTCCCCTAGACGCTCAACTCAATTCTCCACTATAAAGATTTAAAGCTCAAAACTCTCTAGTGCAAAAATTTTAAGTTAAAAATGTTTAAAGTCAAAAAATCTAGTCCCGCAATGTACTGAAAAATTTGTTTATTTCACTTTAAATGCAGATATCTTGCAATCTATGCGGTCAAAAATTCTAAAAAAAATTCCACAAATTTTTATACTAGTTAGATGTAAGATCCTATGGTTAGATGTACAAAAAAAAACATTTTTCAAATATTTTTACTCTTTGCTATAGAAATGGCAGTTTTGAATGTTTTTTGGTAGAAAAAAGGCCTTGGTCCTTTAGGGGTTGAAAATGATAATTTAATACTACACAACAATGATATCTTGTGGTAATAAAAACATAAACAAAAATTAGAGAATTAGTAAAATACTAGAAACCAAGGATATTTAGAATAATCTAAGAGTAGATAAGAGATGGATAAATAGTGCCTTAATATTACAATTTGATAATATCGTTTGCTGTTGCAAAGGAATTTAAAAATCAAAATAAAGAACATGTATGAAATCTTTGGAAAATTTTATGCTCAGGTTTGGAAAATAAACAGATTATAATTCATATCAACAAGTTTAAGCAACTTGTTGAACTTGTGTTGGCCTTGATGAAAGTCCAATCCAATGTTGTACAATTACACATTAGTAAGATTTCATGCCTTATAGTTTCACATTGGTTCCCTTCATTTGACACTACAAGAGAAAGGGGTGTTTTAAGTAGTGTCCTAGACATCACGTCTTTTAAGTAACGTCTTTTAAGTAAGTTTTTAAGTAAAGTTTTACTAAAAAGACAATCTTTTTAGTAAAATTTTACTTAAAATTTTACTTAACCCCTAAATGCCCAAGGCCTGTTTTGAGCTTCCTAGAATTTGCTCTAAATTGAACAAAATGTCAACATTTTGATAAGTTGTATCAATTTTTTTTGAATTGTAACCGTACAAATTCAAACTAGACGTGTTAGAGATCTCGTAGGAAAAGAAAACACAACAATATCACTTATGGAGTGAAAGATTATAACATTTGACCATGAGGGTGCTAAAATTGCAAAAATCTTTCAATCTTCTTTACACAAGTCAAATCTAAAAAGTTGGTGACCAAAAAAATATGAGGTTAAAGGGCCTAACATGTACAACCCCAATCAATTTATGGCTTCTTAAAATCCACTCTATAATTTTTTTAAATGAATTTTTAATGTGATTTTTTCTCTAAGACCTAGTGTATTTGAGGCTCATTTCCAAGAGCTCTCAACACTACGGGAAGTCAAGATTGCAATGGGTACCCTTGCACAAAATCTTGAATAGAAAAATCACTATCATTTATTTTCAAGATCGGATTTTTGATTCTAAAACCAGACTTTAAGAAGAACTTTCAAAAAATATAAACTATTGAAAATAGCAACTTGGTTAGGTTTTATTTAACTTCAAAGTTTCACAAACACCAGATTTGGGTGCCTCGGGCATTTAGGGGTTAAAAGACGTGATGTCTAGGACACTACTTAAAACACGCCTTTCTCTTGTAGTGTTAATTATCACATGGTTCATTTTTGGACAACTAAAAGGAGGAGAATGCTTTATATCAAATGCCGTACAAATTTCAAACAAACAAAGGTCTTATGATTGTTCATAAGAAGTAAAAAAATTGTATACCTTGTTTTGCATGGTCTTCTCCATTTTGATAAAAAGTAAACAACATAGAAATCTATGCATTAGAAGTTGCAATTACCAACAAAAATGGTGAAGCAAAATTTCAATAAATCAATTTTTTATCATGCAAGAAAAACCTACAAGCAAATCCACATGAATTCCTTCAAGAAAACAGTAGCATAGATTGGGTCTTCATAAACCACTATAATTGATTTTTTTCAACATACACTAAAAGAGAATGGTAAGTTATTTTTGCAATAATTGCTAAACAGCACAATAAAAGTGTTGCTCAAAACAAACAATTTTTATTAAGATGCTTGAGCATCATTGTTGGATATATGCAAGTGTACGACTTTGATATTCTTCAAGAAGAAAGATTGGTCCCACATTTATATTTTTGCTTTATTGTCTATTAATCTTTATTGTTTACATTGGTCATGTCTTTCAATAACTATTTTTTTCAAAGACATAATTTTACATTTTATTTAAATGTATGACTAATGTTTTTATTGAGGGGATTTTTTTTAGGTTTTAATTGAAGCAATTTCAAAAATTGGACTTGGTTGCATATTCTTAAATTAATAAAAACTATAGCAATTAAATAGAGTTTAAAATTGAATGGTGCAATGGTAGAAAAGTTCAAGATTGAAACCACATCTCACATGTTTTAGAAGAAAAATTTTAACATAGGAAAATTGATTGAACTAATATTTCAAGGAAGTGGAGGAAGCATGTGTAAATATGACACTCACTATTAGCGTTTTTGTTTTGGACTGTAGCAGTCACCATGCAAAGAATACAGGATGGTCCCTCCAGAATTAGACCTCTGTGAATGAGCCAGGACACTAGAGTCTAGCACTTAAACGCCCCCCCAAAATCCCTTACTCACTATAGGAATGTAGAAGTAAACAAATGCATCTGACTCCATGTTGATTTACAATGGACCCCCAAATTTTTATCCACCACTTTTAGAGCAACAAATATTTAATACTTTATAAAGTCTGGTATAGGCATGTTTATGATAAAATATGTGTAAGTTGTTTGAACAAGTTCAATGATGATAAGAAAAAATGCAAAATATGTCTGTATCCAAGTACTATTGATTACAATATTCATAGTAAAGTAATGATGAATGTGCAAATTTGTAGGAATTTACAATTACTCTTATATCACAATTTCGTGAAATTGTTGAAGAGTGTAAGGATTTCATTAAAATCAATGGCACTTTAGACCTTGCCACAGGTGGTTTAGTAATAAAAATCTATATTTTGTCCTTTATATTGAATAATTATTCAAGAGTTAATATACGGTATAAAGCTTTATATTTCTTTTTCAAAAAAATTCAATCAAGATATTTCACAAATTTATATAAAACCATATTAGGATGATGGAAGTAAAGTTCAAGAAAAATAAGTTGAAATAGTAAAATAAAAGGTTTATTAAAACTACCTTGACAAGTTTTATTATTTTCAATGGTAGAAATCCTATAAGGAACCTCACATTTGCAACTATTTTACTTCGTTGCACTTTATCTTCTACATGTATAGTTAAACTTCCCTTATTGCATGGAAATGGTGGAGAGTAGTTTTCAGCTATATGCACATAAAGAAGCTCTAGAGCCAAAGGCCAATTAATTGTGCTTGAATGATTCAATTTGGTTGCTCATCTATAAAATCAATTAGTGATGTATGACATAATCCATTCATAGATTGTGTAGTAGATTTTATGCACATAAGGAGTATGCAATTAAAGAACTACAGTTAGTTATGCAAGTAGGGAATTTGCATTATGAGAGTTTTTACTGTACATGAATCAAACATTTATCATTCTACTGATTAACCCTTGAAAGACCAAACAATGGTTTTTGGCAACATGGCAATTTTGGCCAGCTTACTACAAATATAATTTTTATTTATTTTTTTCTTTAAAATTTTCACACAACATGTAGTCAAGCAGTAGCTTTAAGGCCCAACAATTTTCATAACTTTTAACTACATGGTTAAAAAATTATTGTATGATATATAGTTTCTATTGCTTGGTGGGTAGCTTGGGCAATTCAGAACAAATCACTTTTTTAAGAAATAAAAATTTGAAATCGTTTCTTAAAATTATATATACGTGGAAAGCTTTGAATCATTCCATTTCAATGAATAAGATGAAAGCTATGAGGAGTTTTAGTTTGTAGATAGTTATGGAATCTCTATTCTGAAATAAACTTTGAAGTCCTTTATTTAACTCAATTTTCAATATTTTTGAAAAAACAAACAAACATTGGATGTAGATTGTTTATTACAACATTACAATCATTGGAATTGGCATTTTTGAATTCCATAACTAAATTCTTAACAATTTAGTATTTTAAATCATATTCTATTTTTTTCTACTTACTATTTTTTTCAAGCATGAATATGAAATATTTTTTGTTGAAATTTTTTATATATATTTCCAACTTATTCTTCAACATTTTATGAGAGTAACTAGTTGTAAGATCTATACATTTTTGTGTAAAAAGTTTGAAAGATGAAATCTCAAAGGTATGTGCACACTTGGACTTAGGAAGTGTTCTTTGCAGTGATGTTAGGTGATTATTTTGGTGGGTGTTTAGGCCAACATTCTTTTGTAAGTTAGGTAGGGGGCTGTAAAAGCAACTCTTTAAGAGCTGATTGCATATTTGGGAGAAGCTAAACTCCTTAAAACAATTTTCAGTAAATTTTCGTGGTAAAAAAAATGGAATTGGCATTTAACCCAAGTCGTTTCATATTTCTTAGACCTTCATGGAATTAGTTATGAATTTTTGAAGTTGAAAACATAGTGGTTTCTAAAAGCGACCCCCTTCTGAAATGTACACTTCTGGTACATGTTAGAGGTAAAATGTACCAAATTGCTTTTGGAGACAGGTCGCTTTTATAGCCCCCTACCTTACCGAACCTACATGGCTACAGATCTGGCAAGGGTTATTAGAGCGGTGTTTACAACACTTACTGATAACTCTCTAACATTGCAAGTTGATGTTATGTAAGTTAGAATCATCCGATTTTGTAGATTCTTGAGCACTAACTGCGGTGTTTCATAATGCAAGGAAATTTGGACATACACATAACACTACCAAAACAAAGTCAATGAACTACCTCACTTGCATCAAAAGGAATTCATTAATTGCTTTCATACTTGAGAAGACAAGCTCTTTATATGCATATGGGGTGGTAGGAGGTAGAACAAAGAATGTGGGATATGTAATTTGGAATTAGTAGGAGCTCAACCACTCATAATTAAGTCAAAAATAGAAATTGCATTAAAAGTACAATTTTAGACCTCATTTAGGCATATTAGAATAGCTTTTTTCAGAAAACTTTGAACTAACAAAAGGTGGGAAATCAAGTGAAATTTCATCTCCAAAAATCCGTTTGGCATTTTTAAGCCTCCAATTAAAAGTTATAAACAAATTTCAGAATGGGGTTTGAATGGACATTTTTTTTTACATTTTCAAACATCCTTTCTGAATTTTGTCCATAACTTTTGATTGGAGTCTTGAAATATCAAACGGATTTTTGGAGATGACATTTCACTTGATTTACCAACTTTTTGTAGTTCAAAGGTTTTGAAAAAAATTATTATAATATGCTTAAATGAGGTTTGAAATTCTACTTTTATTGCAATTCCTATGTTTTGACAATGAGTGGTCAAGCTCTCATCTTCACATTTATTCCATACCCTTTGAAGATTCATGATGGAAAATGAAATTCCTTATAAAAAAAGGCGTCCCACCCTACATTCCCACAATTGTCAATGAAGCTTCCTCTTCACTTTGCTATTAAATTTATTTAAAATGGAAAATGACTTTGGTATTGAAGCTTACTTTATTCTCTATGATGTGGATGAGGACATTGATGAGGAACATGTAAACTTTGTGACGGCTACTAAACGTTATGCCATAGGTCTAAATGACTCATAACTTAAGATGAACCTGATTATGTCGAACCAATCCCAAACCAACTTAAAAAAAATATTTCCTTAAAATCTGTACCTCTCCATCTTTGTCAGAGGTATTACGATTTTATGACCGCTATTATCAAACACCAAGTGTGTACATACCTTAACTATTTAGACAGAAATGAAAATACCTCTTTTTGAAATCTAAGCGACTCGATCTTGCAATTGGTAAGGTTTCTTATTCTGAAATTTTAGGAGGTGTACTTTAATAAGTTAACAAAAGGATCCTACAATTGGATTTGTTAATGAATAAATATAGATGAAGATTTAGCCTTACTTTGGATTTGAGTACTTTGAAGCAGTTTTGGGCCTAAAAAATCAAATGCATTTAGGGGTTAACAATGATAAATTTATATTATGAAACAACTCTACCTTATAGAAATAAAAAGCCTAAAAATACTAAATGTGGAATATAAAAAAAATTAAAATCATGGATATCCTAGCAATGATCGGGGGGATTCAAATGGAGACATATTTCTATACAATGATGCTTAAATATCTTGAATTGTTGCCAAGAAGGTGTTGAAAGATATGAGAGACAAACATTTGTGCATCAAATATTGTGCATAGTCTTTATTAAGGTCAAACAAATCAAACAATAACAAATCTAAATGTTTGTAGAGACTATTGGAGTGTGCGGATATAGCTAGAGATGAAATAAAGCAAGCAGTATTAGCACAGGTATAAGTAGAGAGTGTCAAAATGTGGAGGTGAGATAGTTAGAGATGAATCAAACAAGGTATTGATAGAAAACTTTGTAGACTAATACTCCGTATACCACTAGAGACCCTCTACAAACCAAGACCAAATCAACACACTTGTTGAGATCAACATAATTATGGGAATTTTGAATGGAAAAGAAATATTTCACTCTCAATAACTAACACAATATTGTTGGTCTTCTTGCCACAATCAAACATGATAATTGTAATCATTGTTTTCTAATTGGACAAAATTACCATATTCTTTGAAAAGTTTAATTATTATTATTGATTGATTTGTATTTGTAACATTTATATCATATAAATAGATGTTTGATGGGTCACGGTGTAGCTTGCTGCAATCATGTGAAGAATGATAATGCAACATTACATACTCAAATCACAAGGTTATTAGCTCTGTTGATTTGGCAATCTTCTAAACATCAATCAACAAAATCATATTGATATATAATTAAAGTAAGATGACTTGGCATTTTTCACACCCAAACTCCATTGTTGAATAACATTATGAACATTCTTAAACCAATAGCGTACCTATTTATTTGGACAATATCATATGTAGAGATATATGCAACTATTTGAAGAATAGTTGGAAAATAATGGTTGAAGTACGTTGGTAAAGAATGATGGAGAAGTATAGTGGAAATATCAAATGATTGGAAGAAAATGGAAGAGAACTTGTTGAGCAAAATTTGTCTTTGTGGAAAAATTAAAGGATCATAATATGCAATAATTATTCTTCTAGTCAAAATAGTTTTTTATTATCTAAACTTACAACAGCAAACCTATATCCCTTAAGAAATAAGAATCCCTTAGCCCCTTGGAAAAGAAGAACCTCTAAATCCCTTACAACTCTACAAAGATAGTTTTTCATAAAAAAATCACCAAAATACTCTTTCCCATGTGCAAAAATGCACAATGAAACTAACTTCATTTTCAAACTTCTATAGAGATAGAATCAATTTTTTACAAAATTCCTATTCCAATTAGTTGCAAGTCTAATAGAAGAGCATCTCCTCCTAAATTTCAGCTTCAAATAACGAACTAGAAAAAGCAATTCCTTTGTGATTTCATGAACGCAAAAAATGAGAAGAGGTACAGGTCAATCACTTTTGGAAGTCCCTATTTCAGTGCCTCGAAAGGCAGCAAGCTCCCGAAGGAAGGCTCTCTCGCACTTGTACACGGCAAGGAGTAGAATGCCCAGGCAGACAACACCAACACCAATGTGCGGGACCATTGATAGATAAAAATTGTCATGATCCAGCACATATGTCTTGGATAAGTAGGTAGTCACGGCAGAGATCAGTAACACTCCCAGCACTCTCCAGTTTGGGATCGCCTGCCATAATGAAAATGTTGGGGAATGCTGCCACAAGAATACCAAATTACTAGATTAGGAGGGGTTAAGCCCAAACTCAGTGCAACAAACTGCATATGACGATACATATAATCATATTGCCACAGAAGTGGTTGCTATAGTATCTTGGTCGGTTTAGTACCGTCCGTTTAGTGCTATATTTAATTTAGTTTTAAGACTTTCAACACATGACATATTCTATTAGATTCCAACTACTCATACTATAAACTCATCAACAAGTACGTAGTATTTCTTTAGGGAAATCAACTTTCTGGTTCAAAAAATTCTGAAGTTTTCTACAGCCTTGAAAATAATAGAATTAACGTCAAAACCGACCAGGTACTACGGTATTACACAACTGATGAATTTGAAAGCGTGCAAACAGATCAGTACAGATGCCAGTACAGCTAAGCCTGATCAACACTTCTGAAAGAACACATGCATTCTGGTAGCAGTCACTCTGTGAAGCTGATATGCACAGCGTGAACTCACCCTGAAGTAGCGCCGTATGAACGTGAGTGAGTAGATGATTCGCATCCCCATGTCTAAGGTTGTCAAGGTGTAACACAAGCAGATCAAGGAGCTGAAGCTTCTGTTAGAGATGATATTTAAATATCAGCTATAAAAATGTAACTTAAGTCAAAAACTTAGTTTCTGAAATGAGAAGGATACTGATGGAATTGGCCAAGATGAGACCAGTTGATGGGGCAGCTCGTATAAGTACCACAGTGAGGCACATGTATACTACCGAAAAAACAAACAGCCAGACGTTGGACTGCATTAGCTCCCCTTTTGTCACCACTGCATGCAGAAATGCTTCACTAACGCCTGAAAATCAGAGCCAGAGATATCATCAGACTGTTGTTCAAAGAAAACCAGTTTAGGCAATTAGTCATAACCAACTACGGAGTACATAGTAATTCGCTTAGCCCTCAAATTCATGAAAAGGATACAATTAAGAACATTTAAATCGGATATTTAAATTTGGCATTCTTGGCATCTTTGTGTTCCTTCACAAGATTAACCCGCTGAAAACCCCCAATATACAAGCTAGAAGATATAGATTTGCCCCGGATAAGCTCGAAGTATAAGCAGCTTATAGCTCCGGTCTCAATTCAGAGGTTTGAAATTTACGTACCGTTCAGTGCAAGAGCGAGAATGTAAATGCAGTAGTATCCCAAAGCCATTGTTGCATCCCCATCACTCCAATCTCTTGTGTACAGAAGACGGAGCAGCACGTAAGCGTAATTTGGGCCAAACACAACAAACACCGACCCTGGGAACGTCACAGATTAACAGTAAGAAACAGTACAATACATGCATAATCAATTAAGAACTTTCTGAAAATGGCCGTGAGTCAAAAACAATCACTATCCAGTCCCTTTTTATGAAATGTTGAGAACAAGGAGAGTTGTCTTGAAGTAATGACCATCCAAACCTCAAGAAACAAAAAGAACCTACAGAACTTCGAGATAACGATCGGTAAATTCAAAATCATAAACAAAACCGGTACGTAGTTTCTGAGTCTAACTACATAAAAGAAGTACTCACCAAAGAGATTGGCAAGTTTCAGTGCTAGAATCAGTATGCGCTCCACGGCACGTTTCTGGTTCCTCGTCCTGTCTGCCGGCAGTCCACGAATCAGAGTAACAGTTTAAGTACTTGTCATATCATCAGATCAATCGAATAATCCAAGAATAGAATCTCAGGGAAGTACTAACCATCAGAACCAACAGCTGATCCAGCCTTGGAAAACATAGTGAATGCGCTTTCCTCAAAGGGCTGAAAAATAGATCGCACCACCAAGCTTCCTGCACGTCCGAGAGATAATCACCACAGGTTCCAAGACTGCTAAATCAGCACGTTATCCAAATTCTATATGGATCAAGATAGAAACACTGAAGACGATCAAGGCTTGATTACATACAGATTTTGATGTTAATGTACTGAGGCAAGTACAGCTAAAAATCTCTTTATAGTTTGGAACTGTTTGACCTAGATGAAGGCTTAGCAAGAATCCAAGCAAATACAAATGTTATAGAAACAAACTACCTAGTTTCTCAACCAGGCCATAAATCCCTTGATTGTAGGCAGTGTCAAAGAGCACAAGCACCAACTTCTCGCCTTCTTGTAGCACCAGTTTCTGTGCTGACTGGAAAGTGAATGTGGCACATAAATAAAAGAGGGCACCATCGAGTATTCGCCTCCCTCTATTCCTGTATCACAATACATGCTTGAGATACAAAAATTTGCAAAGTGAATTAAGAGACGTCAAGAATAACATAAAACGACAAGCACGCGTAGCTCAAAATTAGTCACGCCCAACTGATGAAACTAACATCAAGAGGTACCCATCCTTCACACCCAGAGTAATAATACCTGAAGGGAAATAGAGTCCCCTTGTAGTAGAACAGAAAATAGAGCCAGTAACCTAACAACAAGCAACCACCATATGCGAATTGTGCATATGCAAATAGTAGTCCGCCACCCTGCAAATTTATGCCACCTGAGTTAATAAGACACGTCCAAGATTATAGAAGGATAAAAAACTGAAAATTTCTTCAACCAAATGTGATTTTCACCAGAAGCGGATATAGTTCCATGACGACAACAACAGCGTCAGGATTCTAGAATATCGAGGGATCAGAAAAATTACCAATCCGATGCCTTTAGTGAGAAGGACATAAGTGACAACACATCGAGCCAATGTAGCCACCCCTTCGGTGATCAAGCGCAAGCGTAAGAAAAGCAAATGCTGTGCCAAAATATAAAGAGGTTCGGAACCTAACTCCAATATTGCTGCTGCTCCTGTTCTATCCTCAAAAACAAAGAAATGGTCAGTAATTTCATTTCATGAGAAGTCACTTCATGAACCTACACTTGAGTTCAGAAAGAAGTGAAAACAGAAGTATCTAAGCCGTCAAGAAATGTGTTGACTCGTACCCAGCACGACCATCGAGGAAGCATAATCTTCAGAAATACTGAGGCCTTGCCACCACATTACAAGTTTATATACAATAAGTGATGCAACAGCGCCCCATGGCAACGTGAGCCATGCCATAGCCAAAACTCTGTCATTGCTCTCCGACTCTGAATCATTCCGACTGAAACCATCACCCACAACCAGCCCTATGTAAATTTCACTGTTCCAATGATCTCCATCAGAGAAAGAGATGCTGCCAATAATAGATTACAAACAAGACTAGAAAAGAGATGCATTAGATATAAAATATTGCACTACTCACCCAACATTTCCACGTAAACAACCACGACGAAACCCTTCCCGACTGATAAATAGGACAGTCGTTGTGAAGAGATGGAATTGCACGGCTTGCAACTGCAACGGAGACCATAGAATGATGTGAGATTCCACGTTTGCTCAAAAAGACAAATAGACTGACTACAATGAGGTCATCACTCTAGACTACGAGAAGAACTGACTAGCTGCTGAGTAAAGCATGCCACACACACCTCGAGCCACAAAAGGATTCATAGTTTTGAAATAACCAATTTGATTGATCATACTGTGAAAAAATAATTCACATGGGGTGAAGATAGTTAATTTTGTATGTGTTGCCAAAAATTCAAATAAATTTGAACAAAATAAAATCCCAACATGACCTATCACTGCTTAATCTAAACATGAGGCCCAATTTGGGCCACCAGGTCCTTTGGGGGTTGGGGTTTAGGGTTTTAGGCTCATATGCAGAAAAAGGAGAAAAGAAGAGGATTTAAGCACATACTCCAAACTGCTCATGAGTGAGGCGCCGTGCCACCAACAAATTGAGAGCGAAAGATAGCACACGAGAAGAAAGCTGCGACGCTGAGACCACACAATCCTAATTGTTAGGAAACGAAAAACAAAGAGCATAATCCATTTTTGAACGACAAAAAAAAAAAAAAATCGATACTACAACAGTTTAGGGATTCAGTCGTGCTGTCAATTCAAAAAAGTAGAGATGTCAATTCTGACCCATAAGATATTTGAAGGTGTTGTAGAGGATCAACCCCTCCTTAGCCCCGGGCTTGATTTCCCCTTCCCCTTCATCGTCCTCGTTTTTGACGCCTGCCATCTCCTCCGATACGATTGATCGTCTTCTTAATCCGAATTCAGCAACTCCCAAACCCGATCTAGATGCTACTCTTCTGCAAAAAGTAAAGAAATTGCACAGGAACGTTGATTAGAGTATAGAGATCGAAATTGCAAAACCTTCCCCACGAAAACATCCGGCACAATCGGGCAACGAAAAAAACAAAATCGCGCTCATGCACTTGCAAATTTGATTACAATCCGTAGCTCACGGAAGATAAATAAACCTTCGGAGTTTGCAAGTATCTTGCACAGCTAAAGAATCACCAATGAAGACATCAGGTTCAACGCTTTCAGCGCACATCAACAAAGACTTACCTACAACAAAAGCATCACCGCGCAATTCAAACCTAGCAACTCCGCTACAGATGCGTGCGCTACGAAGTTTTGAGTCAACTGACCAATAGAGACACTAAACCCTAATTGAACTTCAGTTCCATGACAAACATCAGTTCCACCCTACAAATAGGGTTTTGCAATGTGGTCTATGCTATGACATGAATCACCATAATTCTCACCACTGCGACGTCCCCTTTACGTCGATTGGTAGCAGCATTATCTGGTCCTTGGCAATGATGGAATTGTTGCTCTCCATTCGACCTTCAAATTTTAATTGCTAGAGAATCATTTCATGATCTTCGTAGAAACTGCACAATCGCCGACAACTTTTGTGCGCTTAAAACTTTTTAAAGCGCACAACAAAGCAACAGACGGTCAAACGATAGAATCAGACCCTAAACCCCCAAACCCTAAAAAACTTAAAAACTAAAACCCTAATAAGCCCTGATCCCTAAACGAAGCATGGTTTGACGAGCATGCTGCCCACACGTCATTCACCAACTCCATAGCCAAGCGCAAGAGTGTGAGTGTACTGAACCTCACTCAGTCTCCTAAAAATTCAAACCACCATTCACATGGATGGTTTCCTATTGTACCTTCTCAACTGAAGATCGCGATCCCTACCGAATAAAGCTCCATGTCGTTGAAAACATTTGTGCAAGAAACCTTGTTTTAACAAAAACTGAACAAACCCGAATCCGTTTTTAAACATGTGCTTGTGAGATAGGGCCTCCCCATCCCAAGCATTTGAAGATAAGAGTGCCTTCCCATCTAGCACAGCTAAAGTAGCTCAAGACTTGGAGAAAACGGGGACGTTCTTAAGCAAAATTCTTCTCATTCTGAGTTCGGATTTAGGGTTTAGGATTTTAGTTCCATTTTCGTTGAATCATTGTTCACTAATGTTCACAGAAGCAATCAACCTCATCTGAAATAGCTAAAACGAACTTTGAGATAGGGAGGAATGGGGATCCCTTTCCATCTCCAGATCTTTGTCTACTCAGCTCAGAATTAGCAATCTTAGTTGAAACATCGTTTGACCAATGCACGGTCCTTGCAAAACTCTGGTGACAGCAAGAGAGTGCTTACATGTACCTGCAAAGCTGAATTCGTGAGGTAACCTACCGAGTCGTGGTTTGCTTTCTTCAAGCTCCACTGGAATAAAAAGAGACCAGTATTAGTGATCTCACAGCATTCACCGCTTTCAATTGGCTACTTCTAGCCTCAGACTCTATTTACCGTGGTACCCCAACCATCACTCTGACTGCTGACTGTTGTTTCACGACTTGATTTCTCAGCTACAGCAGTACTTTCTTTCTTAATACATTACCATAGATCTCTCTCTGTTGTTGCGTAGACCCTTTCTTCACAGTTGTGGCAGTGATGCACAAGGCGAGTACAATCCTACGTACTGAAGTCCTTTGGGCTCACAAATTCACTTCATAGCCACTAGATTTTCATCTGTAATGCGTAGGATGTGCAAATTCCCTGTGGAAATAAACTCCATTCGGATGTTTGCAACAGCGTTGTACTGGTATTATCTAAATCAATATTTTGCTACATTTTCAAAATGTGGTTGAACACTACAAGGTGGCAAAATACCTTGATTTATTCTAGTTACCGTACCAACAACATTGATTTGCACGGCAGTAACTGTAACTTTGGCACCTCAACTGCGACGAATTACTTGTGCAAGCCTAGTCTGAATGATGACATTGATAGGATGAGATCCCTGAGCTTTCAAGCTATGCGAATAGCTTAGAGAGAAAGGGTGCTTGGATCCATCCTAGTCAAGATGTGTCTAACTTTACGTGCATACGGATTGAATAATACTACACTGTTTTGTCCTAATAGTGCGTGTGGCACAAATTTATCCCCAAATCACACTGTTTTGAATTTGTGCAGGTTGAAATAATCCCGTATTGTACCAATTTCCAGGAATAGTGAATTTTGTGGTGCCACTAACTTTTTAGGTGACGCTAATTTCCCCTAATTTAGACCTGTTAGGACAAATCAGTATAGACTACTCACTTGCTAATTCAATGATTCGTTTACCCATGGTTTCACCTCATGTCCAACTCTTGGTGTCAGCTTTGGCAGCCAGTTGCTGGAGTATTTATTTATAAAGAGCATCGATCTCCATGCATGTTCGTATTCACGGTGAAGTCCGTTCAAATAGTGCTTGACATTCTAGATTTCTGCCACTTTCATTGTTGCACTGGACCAATAATTCATTGATTTCGGGTCAGTTTTTCATACTGATGTCTTCAAGTGCACTTCAATATTGGATCCATTGCAGGGAGATGGCGTGGGCATGTGTTTTGAAGCTTGTGATTCTTTCACTCACAGTGCTGGGACTGCTTCCATTTTCTCAGTGTGTGAGCATCCCCTTCGGAGCCAACTACGGTGCCTCCACAGATGCATTGCACACGAGAGTTGAGGGCGGAGGCTCCCGGGTGGATCTCGTGCTGGATCATTCCTCAGGTACTTAGGCCTCATGCTTCTTTTTTTGGCGATTTTGAGTTGATCATTTGAAATTTTCTCAGATTGTCCAATTATATATATATATAATGTTTGGACCAACAGATGCAATGTTCTTCACTGATTCTGGTGATATGAAATTTGAACCCATTTCAATCTTCTTTTTCACAATACGATCAATCAGTTTTTTATCATTTTAAATCGTGAGTCTATGGTCGATGAGGAGTTGAGGAATGTCCGGCCATGCTAGACCTTTTGATAATCTTTTGATTACCAGTGCACTATTTCTCTTTTTATGCTGTCAAAGTATTTTCGTTTTTGCTTTTTGATAAGCAAGGAATAATCATTGCGTTCATGGTGCCACTGTTAGCTACTGTAAAGAAATGAGCTTAATGAAACAGTGGAATTTATTAATTATATTATGAATGTGTCGTCTACTGCAGCTGCTGCATTCGAGTCCAAGGGCAAGTACTTGTTCGGGAGCATTGGAATGGGGATCAAGCTGGCACCTGGAAACTCAGCTGGCACTGTCACTGCATTTTACGTAAGAATTCAATCAATTTGAATGAATAGAATGATTCTCTAGATGAATACAGTAGAACCTCTCTTAGTGCCAATGAATGGGGAGTGCCGGCAGTTAGTTACAAGTTAGCCGGTTGAAATTAGGAATTGCCTAATTGATTTCAAAATCTTCGGAAAAAAACCGATCATTTAAGAGGAAAATCAAAGAATATTCTTTTTTTTAAAAGGCCTAGCCGAGAAAATACTTCAAACAACCGGTTGGTCCGAGAAATTGTAGGATTTTAGCTGGTTGAGCTAAAATACTCCCCGGACTGTGCTTAGTGCATATTCTATTAGTGCATAATATGCACTAAGAGAGATTGTACTTTGAAGCTTTTATTGTTGAACAGTGGTTGGAGGCCTTGTAGTTAGAAGCCATGTACATTACTGCACCTCTCCAATTGCATAAACCTCTCTTAGTGCATAGTCCCAACACTATGCACTACAAGAGGTTCTACTGTAGATAAATTTACCAATAAAACCAAAGTAACTTACTTCTGAACAACGTACGTTACATCACCCGTTCACTTTAACCGTCGGTCATTTGAATTCTTAGTAAAGAAAGAGTGCTTGCTCTTGGAATGCACGGCTAAGTTCCAATTGCACTTGGCAGCGTTATGAATGGTGGTAGCAAAGTGAATCTCATTCAAAAGAGTTAGTACTTGAATTCATTCCTGACTCTCTTGCAACAAAGATTCATAACAGCAAGCGCTGTGTGAAGAGTGTGAAACATTAACAATTGCGGGGGATTCTAGTAGTTTTACCTCATTGACTATTCCACAAGGATTTAGCTATAATAACTAATCTCTAGATGGAATAAAAAATGAGACCCTATTTGTGCCACTCTAATTGGGTAAATTTCAAACTTTTGAATGTACTCTACTAATAAATAGACAATGACTTCATAATTTTACCAAAAACACAACATAAAAAGGGTCTCTTACCTAGTATGAGCAATGAAAGCAATCACAATTGCCAAAGGTTGTAAATATGTTTGAAGTCAAATAGGAGGAGGGACGCTTAATATATATTAGGATTCGACTGTTGGCTCAATTTCAAAACCATCGAAATCAACCAATAGGAGTGCCTCTAGAGATCCTTAAATTGGGCCATCAATCAAGCATAAAGGCTTTATATTGAAAGATGGCCCAATTTTCTTTTATATCACATTGTCACTTATGTGAAGATGTTATTGCACCCAAAAATCGGGTGGTTATGTATCCTTGACCCAATTTTTTCCACTTGGACCTAATTTGAGTTGACCCAGCCTATATTTGTAAATTAGGCCAACTTCGAATTAGCGGCCCAAGCCCTAATATGAAATCGCACTCATCATGTTTTTGTGTGATGCTTCTTACTTTTGGTCTCTTTGTTTTCTTGCCCAGGCCGCTTGCGGCTAGATTCTGTATTTAATTTCTTACAGTAAAGGGTTCCCTTTATTTGTGTCAAAAAACAAAAAACAAAAAACAAAAAACAAAGCACTCATCAATTACGGATTTCCAAATTGCCAATTGCCAAAAATCTTATACACAAGCAAATTTTCCCTATATAACTATCTAGGACTGGTATAGATAGTAGGATTGTAAGAACCCATTCATATTGTTATAGTAATTAGTGTGCCATTCAATACAAGGGAATGAATTAGTGTGCCTGTGTCACTAAGGTGGAAACACCCATTCCCGCACTTGTCCCCATTGTTTGTCCCTAGACTCACCCAAATAAGTCCCTAGACTTGGGTGAGTGTGTCCTCCACATGCTTCATGTTGATTCGTTGATACATTTGAATGACACTTACATAATTCTGATTTGTTGATTGTTGATTTTGGCAGTGTTCAGATTTTGACAGTTTCACTGGTTTAGGCAGCCAAAACTTTGAAAAATCATAAAAATTACATACAACATCCAAAAAATATATATATATTTTTTTAATATTCATGATTTTCACTCACTAATACTAGAAAAACATTAGTTTTTGGAAAAGGTACCTCCAACTATACTGAATTACTTATATTGACGGATTTGGGTGCTCCCACCTTGTGCGCAGACGAAGTCCGACGGCGAGGCCCACGACGAGCTGGACTTTGAGTTCCTGGGGAACAGCTCTGGGCAGCCTTACGTTCTCCAAACGAACGTGTTCGCCAAGGGCCAAGGGAACCGGGAACAGCGCATCCAGCTCTGGTTCGACCCCACCACCGAAGTCCACTCCTACTCCCTGCTCTGGAACCAAAACCTCATTGTGTAAGCTCATTTTACCCCTAAATGCAATGCCCAAGCCCTTTTGTGAGCTTCTAGGAATTTGCTCTAATGGAACAAAAAAGTCACAACATTTTGATATCAAGTTGCGTCAATTCTTTTTGAATTGTAACCGTATAAAATCAAACTAGACATGTTAGAGGTCACATTAGAAAAGAAAACACAACAATATCTCTTATGGATTGAAATTGATTATAATGTTTGATCAGGAGGGTGTGAAAACTGTGAAAGTGATTTCATTCCTCTTTTCACATGTCAAATCTAAAAAGTTGGTCACCAAAAAAAATTGAGGTTAAAGGGCCTAGCGGCATGCATAACCCCAATCAATTTATGACTTCTCAAAATGTACTCTACAATTTTTTTTAAATGAATTTCTAATGTGATTTTTTCTCAAAGATCTAGTGTATTTGAGGCTCATTGCCAAGAGCCCCCAACACTATAAAACATCAAGATTGCAATGGACACCCTGGCTTGCACAAAATCTTGAATAGAAAAATCATAATCAATCATTTTCAAAATCGGATTTTCGATGCTAAAACTAGACTTCAAAAATATAAACTATTAAAAATAACAATTTGGTAAGGTTTTATTTAACTTCAAAAATTGGTCGAGGACACATTCTGTCCTTGGGGTCATTTTGGGGTTAACTTATCTCTCAAAACCCACTCTATCCAAACTCACAAGTTAAGTTCAAGTTTATTTCTAGGTTTTTTTTTACACAAACAGAAAAAAATTCATTGCAAATAAAATTACCAATGCGAACCTCATCAATCTACAAAAAAAACTAGCTAGATTTGGGTATGCAAAAAATTAAGGGCTTGTTTATACCGGGTCCCACTTATAATTATAAGTAGGTGCAGGAGTTACACACCCACTTAAGGTAGGCATCCCAAATGCGCCACTGACCTTAAAGCGCCATCTTCAGTGTGTGTACATCTCCAAAATCAGTTATGTACCTCTGTGAAAGAAACGCTTTTAGAACCAAACTTTGTTCCTTCATAACATTTGCATACTGTATCCAAATGTTGCGTTCTTTGGTGCGGTGGAACCTCCTTTCCCTTGCCAATAAGAATATATAAGAATTTGAACAGTCTAATAGTAGTAATTAGGCACAATAGCAATTAGTGGCGGTTTTGGGATACCTACCTTACAATATTCTATTCACATGGCAGGCTTTAGTTGTGAAGTATGGGATATTTAATTGTCTTCTACAAATTGATTTGAGCAATCATGTAGGATGTACAAGGTGGTTTTGAATTTCTAGTGAGAGTTTTAATAAGTAAATGAACTTTTTGACTTTTGTTATAACTTTTTAAACTGAAAATAAACTAAATGCAAAAAACAAAAAAGAAAGAATAGGCCCACTTTAAGATATGTGCATCTTTTTGCTTCCACAATGTTAGAATTATTTCATCCAAGGTAACTACACCTAATAGCATTAGAATAAACAATTGGGCATGGATCTAAATATGATTAAATTGCCTAAATTTTTGTTGGATTTTGTTGGAAATGAAAAAAGTATCCTAGATTATCTTCATATGCATTTTTTAGACATTGTATGAGCAAACTATGAATTTTTCAAAGTATTAAAAATAGGTGAATGTAAAATTGATCTTAGCCGCTCAAGACTTATATTATAGGATCCAAAAGACAAACATGCTCCATTCATTCACGTCAACCTTCTAACAAACGCTTAGAGTTATAATCTCTCACTTTCAGGTTTTACGTGGATGCCGAGCCCGTGCGCGTGTTCCGAAACAACGAAGCATTTGGGGTTCCCTTTCCAAACCAGCAAGGGATGGGCATCCATGCTAGCCTATGGGATGGCAGCACATGGGCCACCCAAGGAGGCAACGTACCCATTGATTGGAACTCGGCTCCGTTTGTAGCCGTGTTTGAGGGTTTTGGGGTGGACGCATGCCAAGCCCTAAATGAGGCCTTTATTGCCCTTTGCAAAGTGGGCGTGGGTTTTTGGTGGGACACCACTCCTTACCAAACTCTCACTTCCAACCAAATTGCCCAACTCCACCATGTTCGTAACAACTACGTAGTTTATGACTATTGCACGGACACCGTGCGGTTTCCAGTCCGTCCGATTGAATGTGCGATGAACTGGTATGACGAATAAGGTAGAGGTGGTCATAAATTGTCACCTTTTATATACATAGATTGTAATCACCTTCAAAACAACATTTTTTAGTCCATTATTTTGTTTTTTAGAGTCTTACAGAATTAGTTATGTTTTTTTGAACTTGGAATCAAGACCAATGTTCAACAAGAATCTTCATTTGGAAGTGTTCTATGGTGTTATATTAAAAAATAATAATATGTATCCTTGTGTTAAAAGAAGCTTTTTAGACCAGAGACAATTTTAATACACCCTACTTTAGCAATATCATAATTATTGTCAAGTTGTAGTATTTGAGGAAATAGTCTTACTATCTCATGGAATAGTCAAAAGAGGATTAGAAGTCATAACCTTTTTGTGCATTTTGAGCCACATCCACTAAGCATTTCAGCTTGGTTCCTATTCTTGAATTGTCTTTATTTTTCTAGGGCATGAAAAACAATTGATAGAAGAATTTTGATTCTCTTGACATGTATTTTTTGGCCATCTATGAATAATAAAGTATGAATTTTTAAAGTACAAATATATATGTATCCAAAACAAATCCTACATTCTCATCTCCAAAAAGTTTACATTTTAGGCAATAATTTATGGGTGTTGACCTTGCAATAGGATAACGACTAAATGTGTCTACCTTAACATTATCATAATGTACAATATCTTATGTTAAAGTAATTTGGGTTATATTTTCATAGCTAGCTAGTTGAAAGAGGATTTAGATTTATAGTTTTTCTATTCATTTTGAATTACCAAAACCACCTAGAAATTGGAATAAGTAATATGAAAGTAGAGTCTCATTATGAGAAATAACATGTTGAGCTACATAAATGGCAATAGATGTTCTTTTCATAATGAAATTCTACTCACATTACCAAACATAGAGGCGCATGCAACTCTTTGAACTGGGCTTTGAACTGGTGCACTAAACTATGCCATGTACATGGCTCTAGATTGAATGCATCATTATACAATAGCAATTAATATTTATATAATGTGAACTACTGAGAAATTAGTGTGGGGCAAACCAATTTGACTATTTTGTTTAGAATCTCCAAAGTCAATTATTCTCCTTCTATGTTTTTTCCCTTAGTCTTTAATCAAAGTCTAACCTTGATTAATGGAGTCAACTTATTCCTAATGAAGGGTTCATACTCTTCTAGAAATTCTAAATGAACTAATTGGTTTCAACTAACATAAATTGGGGTCCTTTTCTAAGGAAACTACACACAAAATCACAAGATATAAATACTTAGAAATTGTTCACAAGGTGATAGCTTTGCCGTATGATAGTTAAACACAATTCTAAGATTCCAAAACAAACACATAGGATCACTAATTCCAATGTCTAAGCTTCAGGGGGATTTTCAACAACTAATGCTGTGAGATCCCACTCAAAAAAGCTCAGTTAGGAATTTGTTAGCAAAACAAGACGCCCAAAACACAAGATAACTTGGTTTTTAGAACTTCAAACTCCAAACACATTAACAAATGTGAGGCTTCTCAAAGAGACCCCAACGTCCTTTGAATGAGCTTCAAAAACATGAAGAAAAGGGAAGCAAATTGCTTCAAATGCTATTCCAAAAGCAATTTTTTTGGTCTAAAGACCAAAAATTACAACGCCAATGAATTTTGCAAATAACAAAAATAAGAAAACGGGTGCAAAGTGAGAAGAGGGGAGCTCTTTTATACTTTTCCAAGCCCCTCCTCTCAAATTACCTAAAACTACCTAAAGAAAAATCAAAATAGACTACTAATTACCCAAAATTCTAACACTACAAGAGAAAGGGGTGTTCTAAGTAGTGTCCTAGACATCACGTCTTTTAAGTAACGTCTTTTAAGTAAGTTTTTAAGTAAAATTTTACTAAAAAGATTGTTTTTTTAGTAAAATTTTACTCAAAAACTTACTTAAAAGACGTGATGTCTAGGATACTACTTAAAACACCCCTTTCTCTTGTAGTGTAACCTACTATTGGGGTCGTTTACAACTTTTGGAAAAATGCTCCAAATGCCAAACGAACTGCGCCATTGGCTTTAGAAGGTCCAAATTGAACCATATGGCCTTCTACCTCCAATTTTCATGTCATTTGGATTACAAAAGCCAGCAATTTGAAAACCAGAGAAAAAGGTAAAAATCCAAATGATAAAGTTTACATTCTCTATTGATTTTAGCTAGCTTAAAATGTTTGAAAGGTTCAAGAAAGTAAAAAAAAAGCCCAAGTTGACTTAATTTGGACAATGCAAGTTCTTCATACACTACTCAACCCATCAAATGTTTTGGAATTTTGTTAAAAACTGTTATTGCTGCCAGTTCTAATACTTTTCAATGTTGGAAAGCCTTGAAATTTGTCTGGGCACTTATTTATGCTAAAAAAACCATCCTAATTTTAAGTGGTATTTTACCACTATTTGGATAATTTATATGAATTTTCCAATGCCGGTAAACACAATTGACTTCCTATAGAGTCATCTTCAATCATTCAAAAAATTATGAAACTTTTTGGGTAACTTCTAGAAAGCCCCCAAATACTAAGTGCAAATTTTTATATCAACTTTACACTAGTTGTAGGAAGATCTTAATTACGACCTCTTTGGGCGCTAGATTACCCACCCTTGGTAATAAAGCGAACACCGACCATGTTCTATGCCTTTATCCACTTTTTTAATATATGGGGGTGTTGTAAGCGCGGTCCACTGTGCCTTCCAAGCAATGGATCTTTTTTGCTAACGTTTCCTAAGTGTCGTGGATGGCAGCGAATAACTAGAACTGCATGTGATGATTCACAAGCTAACTACAATGATCAGGGTGATGGTGAAATTCTAACTCCCTAACTATCTATCCTATGTTGAGGGTAGACTGGGTAGTTGGCGTCATTTCTAACGTCCCTAATTATGCAAAAGGGGAACCCCTATGTTCCTTCCATGAACCCCTAAGACTATCTTCGTGTTTCTACACTCCACCTGGAAGTTCTACTTCTAAAGACTAATCCTAAAGTTCAACTCTTACTTGAATTTCCAACCTCTAAATGTAACTCTAGATTTTACTCCTTTAACTTGGTTCTAAATATTAACTACCGACTTTGACTCTAGGTTTTGACTTTTGACTCTAGGTTTTTACTCCTAAATTAACTCTAAAATTTACCCTTGAATTTAAACTCTATGTTTTAACTTTTGACTCTAGGTTTTTACTCCTAAACTAACTCTAAAATATACCCTTGAATTTTAACTCTATGTTTTAACTTTTGACTCTAGGTTTTTACTCCTAAATTAACTCTAAAATTTACCTTCGGAATTTAACTCTATACTTTGATTTTTAACTCGAAGCTTTTTCTTTCTAACCTAACTCTAGAATTTATACTCGAAGTTTAACTCTATCTTTTGACCTTTTACCCTAGGTTTTTACTTCTAATACTAACTTTAGAATTTAACTTCCACCTCTCAATTTTAGCTTCTACTTCTAACTTTTTACTTCTAATTTAATCCCAAATTTTAACTTCTAGATTTAATTCTAACTTTTGACTTTAGATTTTTGACTTCCTACTTCTAAATTTAATCCTATTTCTAACTCTAAAAATCTACCTCCTCAATTGATTTCTAACTTCCACTTTTGACTTCTATTTTTTACTCCCTAATTAACTCTAAACTCTTACATGAACCTATTCTAAGATTTGACTTGAGAATTTAAACCCAGGTCAAACTTCCAAATTAATTCTACCTTTTTAACCTCCCAAAGTAAACTCTAGATTTTGGCCTTAGAAGTTTAACTTTTAAAATTAAAATGTAATTTGACTCTAATTCTAACCGCTAATTAATCCCTAATTTAATTTTTAGATTCTTTTTCTACCTTAAATTCCTAAGTTCCGTCCATGGTTCCCTTTGGATGAAATTTCACTCAAGTTCCTCCGTCCAACCTCCTACTACTTAACTTAGCCTAACGCGGTCAATTTAAAGCCAAATCCTAAGTGTAATATGTTTTCGGAAACCTCTATCCCTAATCTATAAACTTTTGAATCTAAACTTTTACTTTGCACTAATCACGTCTCGCTAATCGCGCTTTAAGGGTTGACTAAGGAAATCAACGCTAATTAGGGAAAACACCAAGGATTAACTCAAAAACTCACCTCTTCACTGCCGGTTTTGGAAATCACTTTGTCCACGTCCACGTCCACATCCTCATGCTCCATGGTAGTCCTTTGTTTTGTTTGATTTTTTCCAAGCTCACCGCTTAAATTGAGAAAATATTACACCCTTGCAATCTAACTTCCTTCTTTCCCTTCCTCCTTCCTTATCTTTCTTCCTCTCTCCTTCTACACTAGTACTATTCCACCTAAGCTTTTATGAGTCTTACAATATGGTCTCAAACTCCAAAGAGGTTTTTAAGATGCCAACTATCCTCTTACACAACTTTGCCTTTGTGTCATCCTAATCCTCCTCCCAACGGTCACCACAAATTCCCAAGATTTCTTCCTAAAGCCTACCTAGCCTAAGCCTAGGTCACTATTTATCGTCTCTCACCTTCTCTTGCCTACTTCTTCTCCTCCTTTTTCTAATCTCCTTCCATTGCTTGGGTGTGTATTTGGTTGGTTAGAGTGAAGTTTACAAGTTGTTGTATTTGGGCTGTAGATTCCTCCACGGGCCCGGTCTTGCGTTAATGGCTCCTACATGCTAACAATCGGGATTTTGGGAATCCATCGATCTAATGGGGAATTCTAAATCCAACTTTGGAACCCGACTTAGTGGCCTCACTGTGGATCCCTCGGACCGACTTAGCCATGAATTGCCACATTCATGGTGAGATTTAGCCCTTTTGGGGCTGTGTGACTCAAATCCTCTAAATTTGGCCAATTCGTTATTTCTGTACTATTTTTAGGCCAGGTTTGGAGGGATTCTAAGTATAAACATAAATCTAGACCAAATACTATAATGGGTATGACACAACCCTATTCTAGTTCTACACTCTTTTTATGGCTTTTTGTATACTTTTATCAACTTTAAATTGCAAATTTCCAAAAAAATAATTCTACGAGTCTCAAGTGACTAATTGGGAGCTCACAACCTCATGCTTTAATTCCTCCAGGGAAGAATCATTTTTGTACAAGGAAATTTGGGCAAACTGATTTTGCCATTGAGCTCCTCACATGTTTTTGTAATGAAAACACCTCTCTCCATTCTTCGGTCGCACATGTTTTTGAAAAGGTGGATTTTAACCGGCATGGTTCACTTTTTTCAATTCTTACAAATTGTATGGTGACTTATATGTGGATCACCCAAAAGACTCCTATAAACTAGTAGGACATTTGCCAACTTGTACTACTAAGTCATTTAGCCTATAATTTGTCACATACGCTCAGAGGTAAATCCAATAGTAGTCTAATATAGGTGTTATTCTACTATTTTGCCAACATGGCTTAACTCTATTTCAAACTCCTAATCGACATTCTAACACCCAATTAGATTGTGGAAATAGGAAATGGAAGTGCTTAAGGTACTTCCGGACTTTTAGGGAATAACACACCACATTTGTAGAGACTTTTATTATACACGATGCTAATACTTGTTTTAGGTCTTTTCAACTATAAATTCACCAAAAATGAGCAAAAACAAAAAAAAATCCAAAGACCTAGGTGAAAACTACGGGGCTCACAATACTTGGATTGCAAATTTGTACTAATAGAAAGGCAACAATAAATACATTGTATAAGATAATATTGCAAATCTGTATTGATAAAAATGTTGCATAAGATAAGATTGCAAATGTTTATTGATAGAAAGGCAACAATCAACACATTGTATAAGGTAAGATTGCAAATCTGTATTGATAAAAATATTGTATAAGATAAAATTTCAAATGTTTACTGATAAAAGGCTGCATAAAATAAGATTGCAATTTTGTTTTAGATAAAAAGGCAACAATTAGCACATTGCACAAGATTTTCAGATACAATAGGCAACAAATTTGAACTGAAAGAAAAACAACAATCACGGTACATTGCATAATATAAGATTTTGTGCAACATTCAATACATTGCACAAGATACTCAGATTCGATAGGCAACAAATTTATACTAAAAGAAAAGCAACAATCACGGTATGTTGCATAAGATAAGATTTTGTGCAACAATCAGCACATTGCACAAAACCCCTAGATACAATAGGCAACAAATTTGTACTGATAGAAAAGCAACAATCACAATACATTGCATAAGATAAGATTTTGTGCATAAAATATCTTAATAAACTACGCAACAAATTTGTACTACTAGAAAGGCAACAATCAATATATTGCATAAAATAAGATATGCAACAAATTTGTACTGATGGAAAGGCAACAATTAGTACATTGCATAAAATAAGATTGCAAATCTATACTAATAAAAAGGCAACAATCAATAGCACATTGCATAAGATACCCAAGTAAGATAGGCAGCAAATAGGCAACAATCAATAGCACATTGCATAAGATACCCAAGTAAGATAGGCAGCAAATAGGCAATAATCAATAGTACATTGCATAAGATACCCAGATAAGATAGGCAACAAATTTGTATTGATTGAAAGGCAACAAATTTGATAAAAGATAAGGCAACAAATTTGACATATTTATACTAATAAAAAAGCAACAATCAACAGCACATTGCATAAAACAACTTGATAAGAAAGGCAATAAATTTATAATGATAGAAAGGTAGTAAATTTGTAATGATAGAAAGGCAATAAATTTGTAATGATAGAAAGGCAGTAAATTTGTAATGATAGAAAGGCAATAAATTTGTAATGATAGAAAAGCATCAAATTTGACAAAAGATGTCTAGATAAGATAGACATAGGCAACAAATTTGTATTGATAGAAAGGCAATAAATTTGACAAAAGATACTTAGATAAGATAGGCATAGGCAACAAATTTGTACTGATAGAAAGGCAATAAATTTGACAAAAGATACTTAGATAAGATAGGCATAGGCAACAAATTTGTACTGATAGAAAGGCAATAAATTTGACAAAAGATACTTAGATAAGATAGGCATAGGCAACAAATTTGTACTGATAGAAAGGCATTGGCAAAAAGGCAACAAATTTGTATTGATAGAAAGGCAACAAAAAAATACCTAGATAAGATAGGCATAGGCAACAAATTTGTACTGATAGAAAGGCACTGGCAAAAAGGCAACAAATTTGTACTGATAGAAAGGCACTGGCAAAAAGGCAACAAATTTGTACTGATAGAAAGGCACTGGCAAAAAGGCAACAAATTTGTATTGATAGAAAAGCAACAAAAAAATACCCAGATAAGATAGACATAAGCAGATACCCGAAGGCATAGACAACAAATTTGTACTAATAGAAAGGCACTGGCAAAAAGGCAACAAATTTGTATTGATAGAAAGGCAAAAAAAAAACACCTAGATAAGATAGGCATAGGCAACAAATTTGTATTGATAGAAAGGCAACAAAAAATACCTAGAAAAGACAGGCATAGGCAACAAATTTGTATAGATAGAAAGGCACTAGCAGGAAGGCAACAAATTTGTATTGATAGAAAGGCAATAAAAAATACCTAGATAAGATAAGCATAGGCAACAAATTTGTACTAATAGAAAGGCAACAAAAGATACCCAGATAAAATAGACATAGGCAAATACTCGAAGGCATAGGCAACAAATTTGTACTGATAGAAAGGCAACAAAAGATACCTAGATAAGATATGCCACATTTAACTACTTTTGGACTATTCAATGAATTCTGAACTAAACATCTAAAGATCTTGGGATAATAACATCGTGAGATCGCACGATGTTTGTATTGATCTCCCAATGTTTTAGATTATCTCTTGATGACCATCGTGAGATCTTCTGATGTTTTAGATTATCTCCTAATGACCATTATGAGATCTCCCAATGACCATTATTAATTTTGGACTTTCAAAAGTCCAAAAGTAGTTAAATATGGCATAGATAGATATAGGCAACAAGTTTGTATTGATAGAAAGGCAACAAAAGATACCTAGATAAGATAGGCATAGGCAACAAATTTGTACTGGTAGAAGGCAACAAAAGAGACCTAGATAAAATAGGTATAGGCAACAAATTTGTACCAATAGGAAGGCAACAAAGATACCCAGATAAGGGAGGCATAGGCAACAAATTTGTACTAGTAGAAAGGCAACAATTAGCAAATTTGTACTAATAGAAAGGCAACAAAAGATATCTTGATAAGATAGGCGTAGGCAACAACTTTGTACTAGTAGAAAGGCAACAAAAGATATCTAGATTAGATAGGCATAGGCAACAAATTTGTACTAGTAGAAATGCAACAATCAACAAATTTGTATTGATAGAAAAGCAATAATGAACACATTGCATAAGATACAACAATCAGCACATTACATAAGTTATCCATCCCAGACAACAAGGGTGAATGCAAGAAAGACCGACCGAAAAACGTAGCATTTTCCATAGTACTCATTTTTTTCCGGGAGTACTTTATAATTAGAAAAACAATTTTTAAAAAAAGTAAAAAATATTTTTAATATATACACCTTTAAGAAGAAGGTACCCTATGAAGTAAAAGTGAAGAAAAATTCTCTAAGTAGGTAAACTAGAAAAGTGTAAAATTTCATGAAAATAGGTACTTTCACATTTTAATTTGTAAAAAGTAGGAAAAGCAATTTTTAAAAAAACTAAAAATTTCCAATATAGGAGAACTTTATGATGAAGAGATTTCATCAAAAAAATGATCTTAAAACCATCTTCAATGTTCAGAAATACGTGCTCAAGGGAGCCCTATTTGCACACATGTGGAGGATATAAAATAAAATATTTTTAAATTCCCTTTGGTAGAAACATGACTTCCTACTATGGAAATATACCATAGAAATTTCAGCTCTAGATCATTAATTTTGGGCACTCCCCAATACTAAAAACCCCTAAACCACAAAGTGTGACAAATTAGCTAAATTTAAATTTAAATATAAAATGATTTTTAATTTTTTTTGAAAAATAAGGGATCTAAGTAGTATCAAGTTAGCCATCTCCAATAAAAATTTCAAGTTAATCGGGTTAACACTTCAAAATTTATAGCCAATAACAACTCCGTCACTTCAATTGTGACGCAAAATAGTACTGGTCTTTCTTGCAATCACCCACAATCAACAATCATCACATTGCATAAGACAATCAACATCAAGCACATTACATAAGATATCCATCCTAGACAACAATAGGTCAACATGACATGTAGTTCAAGTGATAGGTCACAAACCTATATTAGATAAGTTATAGCACAAAGATATGACCTGTCCACCTAGATTCACAATCTGGATATCTTATGCAATGTGATGATTGTTGATTGTTGTCTAGGTATCTTATGCAATGTGTTGATTGTTGATATTGATTTAGGTATCTTATGCAACGTGATGATTGTTGATTGTTGTCTAGGTATCTTATGTAATGTATTGATTGCTGATGTTGATTTGGGTATCTTATGCAATGTGATGATTGTTGATTGTTATCTAGATATACAGAGTTATCTAATGTGTTGATTGTTGATGTTGATCACCTTATGAATGTGATGATAGTGTATATGAATTATTTTAACCTAATGAATTACATCTAATTGTATTGATTCATAATAAACTATTCATGTTTGAAAATGTGACAACTCTTTGAGTTCAAAAAAGACACATTCTAAACATGCACCAAAAATGTCAAAGTTTTAAGGAATTTTCAGTGATTTTTTTAAGTTCATGATTGCTTACAATATACAGTGCAATTACATCTAACTGTATTGATTCATAATAAACTATTTATGTTTGAAAATGTGACAATTCTTTGAGCTCAAAAAAGATACATTCTAAACATGCACCAAAAATGTCACAGTTTTAAGGAATTTTCAGTGATTTTTTTAAGTTCATGATTGCTTACGATATACAGTGCAATTACATCTAATTATATTGATTCATAATGAACTATTCATGTTTGAAAATTTGACAATTCTTTGAGTTCAAAAAAGATACATTCTAAACATGCACCAAAAATGTCAAAGTTTTAAAGAATTTTCAATGATTTTTTTTAAGTTCATGATTGTTTACAATATACAGTGCTTTGGAGTCAAAATCAAGAATATGAAAAACCAAAAACATGGTGATTTGTTAAAACATTGTAGACAAATTCTTTGATCACCACATCGTACTAGAAGTTGTATTATTACAGATAAATTCAGTGTCAGTGGTAATCATTTTTGTCACATATCTTTCATAAATAACACATCATTGTCATGGAAACAATACACAAGATATACGCCTTTGCACAATCAAAGTCCTGTAATCCAAATCATCATGTGATTAGCACATACCATGTTTACAACCCCTCACCACATGCTAACTATTACCACCCATTCCCCAAAAGACTATGAAGTTTGTTAAGATTATATTATTTTATATAATACGCTCTCCATTTCTAGTTGACAGTCAACTAGTGACTAGATGAAAATCCTTCCCACCAATGGGAGAAGAGTACTATTCATCTTCTCCCACCTTGTTTATGTTTGTATACCTTCTTCCTAAGAACACTACTTTATTCTGGCATATGTTAGTGTTTTGCTACCTTTTGTGTTTTGCTTAGTTTTATATCTTTAACACGTTATCAGCATGTTCTTAAATTCTTGTTAGCACGCTTTTGTTTACAATTTTCCACTTCCACTTTAGGATTTTGTTTTTAGAGGAGATTTTGTAGTCCCCCCCACCACAATTTTCTTCACTGTTGTTCCTCTCTTTTCTCTGGCTGGGTGATTGCAAGAAACACTTGTACTATTTTGTGTCACACGGTGCATTTTGATTTGTTTTTTGGGCATAACTTTTGCCTTCTAGATCCAAATGACTTAAGATTTATAGGGAAGGTGCTCATGACTATTATACATCTTGCATAATTTTTGTGCAATTTTCAAAAATGTTTTACTATATAAAAACAGCCCCCGATTTCATGTCACATTTGCCAATTTGGGGTTTTTAGTACTATTTTGGACCCAAAAAAACGAATTTGGAGCTGAAATTTGGAGTAGATGGTCTTCTAGTAGACTTCCAGGTCTCCAGGAGAGGGATTTAAAAAAAAGTTAATTTTGTGTAGTGTGGAAGTCTACAAAGTGAGCTTCTTTTTGCTTGCATTTCGAAACACATAAAACATTATTTTGGTGGTTTTTTTGGTGAATGACCATCTCCATAGAGCTATTGCAAATGGCCAGTTTTGATTTTGTGTATTTACTTATTTTTACTATTTTTCCCTAATTAAAACATGAAGGTATGTATTTTCTTGTGACTTAGCACTTTTCAAGTTCTCTTACTTAGAGAATTTTCCTATAAAATTCCTTCCCTGGGAACCTTTGTCTTAAAGATATATACATTAGTCATATTTTTTGAAATTTTTAAAAATTAGTTTTCTAATTTTAAAGTACTCCCGAAAAAATCAGCCAAATGCAACAAAATCGACAGGTGTTTCTTGCAATCACCCGGCTGCAGTTCTTTGCATCTCTCTTTGTACTCTTCCACATGTACAACCTTCGCCCTATTACCCCCCAGCCATCCTCCTTCCACGCCCTGTACCTCAGACATTACCGGCCACTCCCCGACCTGCTCTTACCTAATATGTGCACCTTTCAGGCCCTGCTCTAGAACTCCCACTGCTCACTACTCAAGCCCGTCTCTTTCCGTTAAAAGCTTAGAAGTCCGATTCTGCAGGTATTTGAGCCTTTACTTTGGCAGAATCGGCAGCCAGCCATAATCGGCCAAGTTTGCCGATTCTGCACCCATATTTTGTATACCATATCTTGTATAATATTTTTGTAATCTGTATTTGATAGAGCATATGTAAATTGAGAAAATTCACCAATATTGTACCTCTGTGACACCACTAAATGTCTGTCACTGCAAAACACACAACATTGCGCATAATCGTGGGCTCAATCAAACCTAAATTAGAACCTCCAACAAAACATTCAACATAAAACATCATATGTAATCACAAAAATTCACATGGCTTTCCAATCTACAATTACCGCAAAGGTTGTATGCAAAAACCTTAGTTGCTTCAAGTCATTTACACAGTTTGGAATCGTTTTTACTAAATCTATCATCACTTTGAATCGTCTCACTAAATCTATTACGGCTTCAAATTGATCTAACAAAATGTTTCACTCCTATGAATGGATCTCACAAAATCTGTCACTACTTTGAATCATTCTTACTGGTTCTTCAAAGAGTTCACGGCTTTGAATTAAACTAACAAAATGTTTCACTTCTATGAAAAGATCTCACAAAATCTATCACTACTTTAAATCATTCCTACTATTTTTTCAAAGAGTTCAAAAGTACTGTTGCTGAAGCTGCATCTGGAATATTCAATTGAATGGTACAATTGCTAATATTCCCATGGAAGACGTTGCTAACATTACCAATACTATTAATACAGGAAATTTCAATTGCCTGCTTCTCGGAAGTAATCAGAGCTTCAATTTCTTGTTGGACCTCGGAATTGGACCACCAATCGTCCTCATCAATCATCCGCTTGCAATTCACATTAGATGCTACAACAAGTTGAGCAATCGTTGCATGATTCTGGGTGACAATGATTTCAAATAAATCTCTAACATCACATATTGAGGACAAAATCAATGGTGAAGGCAAACTCAACTGAGGTTGCTTATTTTGAGACTTATAAAATCTTTTCCGCTCGTAACTGAGAGCATCTTGCCAAGAGATATCATCAGCGGTGCCAGAGACTACACTGGCTACATTTTGGAGAGCACGCATTTCAATTCCATCTTCATCTGTATTGTAACACATATATCCTTCTCGAGAATTGTGTCCAGTAAGCTTCATTCCTATTTTGGCTGGCACTCCCATAGCATTCAAGCGGCTAACAGTGGTCATTCTCGCAGTCTTGTTGGAGAAGCATCCAACATCACAACCTAGAATGTTTTGCACCATTTGTTGGAGCCACTTTGCAATGGTCTTTATTCCAACTCAAGATTTGGAGTACCACTTCAAACACAGTCAAGAAATAAAATTCATGTATGAAAAGAAACCACCAATCAATATACCAAATCACCTACATGTAAGGAAGAGCAAAGGTTCTAATGAACAAGGATATATTAAACTACTAAACTACTAAATTGTCCAAATCTAATTCAAAAAGCTAGAAATATGGAATTGAACTACTTACAACTCCAGGATCTTGTAGGATGCCATCTATTGGTCGTAGGAACAACGGATGAGGCCCTAATTCATTAGAAAGCCACTTTGGGAGGTGTGCAAAGTAGGTATCAAAAGTTGAAACCACATCAAGAAGATAGCACATAACTGGACGCCGAAGTTTCTCAAGCTGACAATGCTTTAGATTAATCTTGTGGTTCTTAGATGATCTCTCATCAAACCAAATGAATATCCCAAAGCGATCTTCGGCAAACTCAAAGTCAATATCATACAAATTATACAATTCTCTCTGAGCTCTCACACAAAAATTTACACTAGCATAGAAGGCTAATCGAAGTTGACAACCACGCCTATTTGATCTGGACATAAGAGGTTAGGTCAAGATAGCAGCATCTTGCTCGGGAGTGAGTGCTGAAGTAACTTTTTTTTTCCTTCCTACACCGGCCTTTCTAGCATGTTGTGCACGCAACGCATGTTTTCATGAACCGAGGATCCTCCAAAATGTAAAATTCTTCCTGAGGTTTGGAAGTCTCTACACTTCTCTGGCAACATCTGGCTCGGATGATTTGGCCAATCGCCCGTAAAAGTCCTACAAGCATTTCACCATGATAAAGCTTTCCATCTCTACATTGGACTTGAAGAAAAAATATTGACAATTGCTTGTTTAGCAAGGCACACGAATTCAATTGTTTCTTGGCTATTAATACCAAAAATGTTCCTCCAATTGTTAAACCGGTTACGCGTCCAATTGTCAAGATACAAAGACTTACTGTGACCTCCCTTGGCAACTATATCAACCTCTTCCTTCTGAAAGCTTTTTCGGAGATACTCCAAAGCGGTAGCAAAAGTTGGCTTAGAAAAATGGATTTGATTTGCATCAAATATAAGCTCTTGAATCTCAAAAACGTCTACCTCACTTCCTAAGATATCCGCGACTTCCAGATATTTTTCCCCGTTGGCAAGCCAAGCAGAATCTTCACCCGTATCAATCTCTCAAACACCATTAGGTTTACCAGAAATGCGCCAGAAACCACAAGGATCATGTGAAGCAGGCTCCGAAACAATAGTTTCTGTTGCAGGTAGCTCCACCGTTTGTTTGCAAACTGAATTGACGTTCACTAAATTTGACATTGAAATCACAAGCGTAATTAAGCAATTCAACAAATCATTCAACGGAATACGATCACTGGCCATCATTGTCATCAATCGACCTAAAACAAGAAAAAATGGAAAGAAAACGAAGAAAAATCCTAAAGCTACGGAAGAAATATACAGTCTCCGTATGTATAGCAGAATCGTACTTTCAGGCTTTTAATGCCAGAAAAGCTTCCACATATGGCGGATTCTGCAGTGTAGTTTGGCTAGTTGGCTTGTCTTTCGGGCTTGCTAGCGGCCTCACCACACTACAGAATTCACCATATGCAGAAGCTTCTCTAGTACAAAAAGAGCTTCTCAACTCCTCCTTTGGCCCTCCTCGATTTTTTTTCCTCTCTATTCACTCTTTCTCTTTGCCACTTTCCTTTCCTTTTCTCTTCCTCCCCTATGCCATTTTCCCTTCCCTCTTGCGGCTCCCCCTCCCTCTTCGCCCCCAAGCCACCTCTTTGCTCTTCGAGCTTATTTTAGTTGTCTCTCCAAACCCTAACAATTTTTATTTATTTATTTATTTCAATTTTTTATTTTTATTCTTCCTTGTCTTCAATTTTTTCTTTATCATCATATTTTCTTTATCTTTACAATTACCTTATCTTTATCTTTATCTTTTAATCTTTATCTTTTTTTTTACTTTTTTTTTACTTTATCTTTGCTTTTACTTCTACCTTTATTTTATCTTTATCTTTACATCATTTTTGTCTTTATCTTCAACTTTATTTTTATATCCTTTTATCTTCTATTTAATTACAAAACCATAATTTTTAGATTTCTTCTATCTTTAAGCCAACTTTTCTTCTTTGTTATGGCTACATCGACCTCTTTTGTTGCCACACCCACTACTATTCCGGTGGCTACTATTCATGTAGAGCCACCAAGGCTTCAGCCTCGTCTATTTCCACAACTCACAATTGATGGGAAAAATTATTTATTATGGGTGAAAACGGCAAAGGCGCATATTTTTGCAGAATAGTAATTTGAATGCATTACTTTTGACACGCTTTCTGCTGTAAGTGCCTCCATTTCTACTGCTACTACTTAGAAAACCTTACTTTTACTGCGTTGTCATCTTATTCCAACTTTACAGCATCAGTTTTTGAAACTTAAAAGTCCAAATGAGCTTTGGCATTAATTTAAATTTTGTTTTGACCATCAAAAAACGATGTTTCTTCCAAGAGCCCTCCATGATTGGACTCACTTACGAGTGTTGGACTTTCTAACACTCGTTGCTTTCAATAATGAACTGTATCGTATCGTATCTCAACTGAAGTTGTGTGATCAGATCATTATCGAAAATGAAATGTTTGAGAAAGTTCTCTCAACATTTTCAACTGCATCTGCTGTACTTGCACAGCAATACAGAAACATGAAATTTGAGAATCTCTCAGATCTCATGGCTCTGTTGCTTCTTGCTGAAAAGCTAAACGAAATCCTCTTGCGCAATACAAAGGCCCATCTAGCTGGAACATTGGTTCCTGAGTCTCATATTGTGCTATAGCCATAACCATGATAACAAACAGTCTTAACGAAAAAATAACACTTCCGTCACTAACAGTTATGGTAAGCGTCCGTCAGAGACAAATTTTTGTTACAAATGTGGCAAAGTGGGCCATTTGGCAAATGTTTGTCAAACATTAGACTATTTTGTCAAGATGTTCCAGGAGAACAAGAAACTTCGAGCTAAAAATTGAAAAACTCACACTATAGATGCTACTTTAGATCCATTTGCGAATGATGACTGCAAAACATATGTTGCTGAGGATACCTCCACTGGTAAGTCTTGTGATGCGCTTCTTGACTCTGCAATTACACATACAATATTGCGGGATAAGAATTTTTTTGATGAAAATAATCTTTTAACTTGGCAAACCAGAAATTTGATGACTATGACTGGATCAAATGTATTTTGTTTCCAAGAAGGACCAGCAAAGGTGATCTTGCTTGAGGGCACGACCATGACATGCATGTGTGTTATGTTTTCTCCATTTGCGCCCCAGAGTCTGATCAGTTATTGGGATGTGTATACCAATGGTCTTTACCTCTCGACCAAAATTCTAGATAGGCAAGAGGCTTTGTTTTTTGTACAAAATAATAAAGTGGTGAAAACAGCCTTTGCTGCGGCAAGTGGCTTGTATTAGAGTTCGATCCGACCACATGTTGTATCTAGTTTTGTTTTATCTTCTAAAAATAATAAAATTTCTTTTTAGCATGGAAGATTGAGTCATCATGGCTCTACTTTATTTAGAAAATTTATTTTATATATTGTTGGTCATAATTTACAATCAACAGATGTCGATTCAATGACATTATATCAAGCATGTGTCCAGAGCAAGTTAATTGCCATACCATCCTTATGGCAGTTTCCCCATGAATTACTACCAATGCTTTCAAGGCTACATGGTGATATTTGTGGTCCAATAAATTCTATGTCTAGACCATTTTGATATTTCTTGATTTTGGTTGATGCATCAGGCAAACAATCTCATATCTCATTGTTATACAACGAGAAATTTAGCTTTTGCCAATTTATTGTCAGTGCTCATCCGTTTCAAGATTCATTTTTTTGATTATCCAATCAAAATGCTATGCATGGATAATGTCCAAGAATTTCAGTCAAAATCTTTCGAAGATTATTGCACTACAACAGGAATTGACTTGACCTACTCAATTTTATATGAGCATGTTCAAAATGGACTAACAGAGTCTTTTATTGAACAGATCCAACTCATTACAAGACCACTACTTCTTCACGCCAATTTGCCTCCATTAATGTGGGGGCATGCAGTTCTACATGTTGCAACTCTAATTCAACTTTGTCCTTCATCTTTGGAGGTTACTTCATCACAAGAGCTTCTTTTGGGACGTGTTCCCAATGTATCTCACCTACGAATATTTGGTTGTCGTATATGGATTCCAATTCCGGAACCTCAACGCTATACTATTGGAGCTCAAAGACAAGAAGGCATATATGTTGGATTTGATTCTCCAAGTACTATTCGTTATATCAACCCATCAACTAGTATGCTACATCGAGCATGTTTTGTCAATTGTCGATTTGAAGAAGACATATTTCCATCTTTGAAAGGAGGAGCACCTACTCAAAAGCATTCTAAAAGCCTTTTGTTTAAGGCATCTGAGACATTCACAATGAATTCTGACCCTAGAACATCTTTGGCTGAAACTGAGGTTGCCAAAATTTTGCACTTACAAAAAATCGCGGATCAGACACCTGATGGCTTCAATGATGTACCAAAGATTACCAAAACTCCATTGAATGAAGCTCAGAACGCCTCTGCTCGAATTTTATTGCCAAAAACTATTACAACTCCAACTTTGCAACCATTGGCCAAACGGACACGTGGACCAGATAAACAACCATAGAAGTCCAAGACAATGGGTGATAATACTATTTCACCTATGTCTACAACACCCACTACCAATTTTGTGGGATCACTGATATCAAATTTTTCATCTACGTCCAATATCACTATGATTCTTGAAAAAAAAACTATTGTTTGCGAATAAAACAAGTCCAAGTTGAACACAAAATTATCTGTGATGTATTGCAGCACAGATGATATTTGGGATAGAGCAAAAATTGAAATAGATGACTCATTCATTTGTATGATTGTAGAAAATCTTTCTTGCGAGAAAGATGACTCTGAACCAAATATTATTGAGGAAGCAATGCGTCACTCTGATTAGCTGAAGTGGAAAGTTGCTATCGAAGAAGAGTATGCTTCTTTGCATAATAGACAAATTTTTGGACCTATTCTCAATAATCTCACTTCTCGACCTCTTGGATACGAGTTGATATTTGTGCACAAACGAATTGATAAAGGTCATATTATCTGTTATAAAGTTCGTCTGGTTGTTCAAGGTTTCGCACAAAAATTTGGCCTTGATTATGACTCTACATATTCACCAGTTATGAACTTTATTACCTTTCGATATCTTTTTGAAATGGCAGTGCACACTATCCTTGAGATGTGTCTTATGGATGTAGTTACTGCTTATCTATATGAATCTTTTAATTCTCATATTTATATGAAAGTTTCACCTGGTCTCAAAACCACTAGTCCAGCTGCACCTATTTCTGGTAAACATCGTGGCGTTAAACAACAACAAGCATTATATGGTCTTAAACAGTCTGGACTCATGTTGTATCAACAACTTCGGAATTATTTCATTGAACATGATTTTATAAATGATTTGTTGCTTCCATGTCTTTTTATCAAACAAGACAAAGATGGATTTGTGATCATTGTGGTTTATGTTGATAATTTGAACCTTGTAGGCACCAAATCTGTATGTATTGTAGCCATTCAACTTCTTGTTCGTGAGTTTGAGATAAAATTGCTTAGCAAAACTACATTTTGCATCGGCCTACAAGTTCTTCATATAAAAGATGACAACATTTTTCTTTCACAAATAACTTATATCAACCGAATCTTAAAAAGATTCAACATAATAGATGTCTATCCACTTTCTACACCTATGATTGGTTGTAGTAACAAAAGTGATGATCCTTATTGCTTTTGCAAGGAAGAGGAGGAATCATTGAGTGAACAATATCCATAACTTACTGCAGTCAGAGCATTTTTATATTTGGCTACATCTACAAGAGATGATACTGCATTTGCAATAAGTGTTCTTGCAAGGCGTAGTGTCCGTCCCGCGCTACGACATTGGGATGGTTTTAAACACTTTCTTTGTTATTTGAAAGGAACTGAAGATTCGGAAATACATTATATTAGATCAGTAGATCCCAAATTGGTTGGATATGCTGATGCTGATTATAGATCTGACCCTGCAACATTCAAATCTCAAACCGGCTATATTTTCTTACGACATGGAGCTGCAATATCTTGGAAATCGGTAAAGCAAACAATAATTGCAACATCATCCAATCATACAAAAATTATTGTTTTGCATGAGGCATCTCGTGAATGCATCTGGTTGAGATCTATTGATAAATTTATTCGAACGAACTGTAGATTCTCACATGATGATTCTCCAACTGTCTTATATGAAGACAATAGTGCTTGTGTTTCACAAATGCAAGTAGGTTTTGTTAAGGGTGATCGGACTAAACATATTGATCCAAAATATTTTAATTTTACCCATGACTTGATTACAAATCAAGCACTTGAAGTCAAGAAGATTATATCAACATATAATCTTGTCAATTTCTTCACCAAGGCTCTTTGGACATGTACCCATCGCCGACTTGCAACAACTCAAATGTCTTAGAGCAAGAGATCCAATAGATTTTTATTATGAAAATTGTAGAAACCTTTGTTATTCCTTCTATGAATTTTTTTCCCCTGGGTTTTACCATGAGAATGGATTGATAAAGGTGTTATACTCTTTTTCCTTCATTTGTGGTTTTCTCCTTGACTTTAATCAAGGTTTTCCTAAATAAGGTTTTAATGAAGCAGCACCCATATATTTGACAAAATTATGGAAATTATCCATTTCCATGACGCTCTCCATTTCTAGTTGATAGTCAACTAGTGACTAGATGGGAATCCTTCCCACCAATGGGAGGAAAGTACTATTCATCTTTGTCCACCTTGTTTATGTTTGTATACCATCTTCCTAAGAAGACTTCTTTATTCTGAAGTATTGCTACCTTTTGTGTTTTGCTTAGTTTTATATCTTTAACCCTGTAAGGACGCGGGGGGTGACCCTGGAAATCATGCATTGTATAACCGTGAGAGTCATTGGAATAAAAAAATCCAAAAGTACTCATTGGAAGTCAAGCTACTGTAGATGTTCTCCACTTTCCACAAAAAACTCCAAGGATGAATAGTTGTAGTTCTATCCTACATTGGAGAATCCCTTGTCATTCATCAAACACTTATGGTCCGCGGCGTCCTTACTGGGTTAACAAAGTCCACCACTATTGATTTCCAACCACTCAAAGACCAAAGAAGCCACCTCAACGATAAAAGGTTACCAATTTGGCAGCAAATCCTCGCCCTATCTTACAATTTAGATTCAAATACAGAGCAATATTTCCAAAAAAACATGACACTGAGCACGGCCAGAATAGGTCCACTCTTGGATACAAAGGTCCAATTATCGGACAGGGCACAGTTATCGACAACATCAGATACAGCATAATGTCGAAAAAAACATAGGGAAGGAACACTTCTAAGGGAAAATATATAATGAAATCAAATATAAGTCCGCAAATCCAACAGCGTTCTGGAAATTTCCACGGACATAACCAAAGCAAAACATCACGAAAATGATGGGAGGACTCTCAGCTAAATCCAAAGTTCAACCACATGTATCTGCAGGAATAACAAGGAAAAACTTCAGAGGCAGACATACATTGAAGAGTCAAGGCCCTGTTGAACGGCAGAAAGTGGACTAGCATACAAGCTGAACTGGAATATTAAGAGAAAGAGATCCACCCACTCCGGGACACAGCACAAAATAGTCAATTCACAGAAACAGCCCAGACGCGAACGAAGACGGCAATCCCACAACGTACCACGTCAAAACATACTTTAACCCATGTCATCCAACATCAACACACAGTACTTGGGAACTGCTCCGCGGCTGGCATTGACCCGAAGGACAATTGCAGACACGGAATCCGTAAAGAGAAGAAGTCTGTCCACATGTCCAAGTTCGATGATCGCAGGTCCAACTAACCAACCATACAAGGTGCTGCTCCCGATGCAGCAAAAAAACTAACAGCCACTGGCCTAACTGGAATACACACACAGGGGAACCGTGTGGAGAACATAGGGAAAAATAAGACAAAGAAAAAAACTCGTGGCCTTGATGACTACACCGATGATGCAGCTGGAACTTAATCGATTCGACCAATGATCAGGCAAACGCGGGCCTATATCTGCAAAACTACCTTCAAGGCACATCCAAAGATGCAGGCAGACACTTAGAATAGAAGGAGACGGGAACGGAGGCCTCCCTCGTAACTCCTGATCTTATTCGCTTCAGCTGGGGAGAACCCAAATCCATAATCGAAGCAGCAGGAATGCCTGACCGGGCTGCTGGCTGCACCTCGCGCAATTGAGCGCTCTTCCAGGGAACAAACCAGCCCAACACAGGGGACTCCCAGGGATATCGTAATGATACTAAAACGCGTTCTTTCAGTTGGCAGGGAACAATCGAACTGGCCGCAGGCTGTTGACCATCACCAAGTACCAAGCTCGATCAAGGCAGGTCATCCCAGTGAAAAGGCACCAACACCTGTCCATGCTCAGCCTAGCTAGCCACGGGGACGGTCACCTCGAGGCATGTCCACGGGACATTTCGCAGAAGTGTGACTAGAAGGAGTGCTGCCTCGGTTCGTCAACTTCGGGTCCAAATATACAACTACAACAGTGATGTCATCGTGAAAATGACGGCGGATCCCACGCTCAATTCCCTTCAGATCAGATAAACGCATCTCACGCTTCTTCGCAGCTTCTTGCAGAGCGGCTTTCAAGAGACGACGTGCGATCCCAGCCCGAGGATGACTGTACACAATGTCCACGGCCTCTTTGTTGCTCAAATGCTCCCAAAGACCATCCGACGCGAAGATCACGAATTCATCTTGCGGACTAAGGCTGATAACATTGCACGCAGGCTCCGCACTCATCACAGGTCTCTTCAGAGGCTCGGGAAGACGAAAGCGGGCTATAAGCGGGGGACGGTTGAACTCCGCATTCTTCAGATAGAAATCACCAATGGAACGGGAAACTTGAATCAGACCTTTCACGCGCCACACACCATGCTTCAGAACCACGATCTGCGGATCGTCTTCATGCTTCGCGTATAACTCATTCCGAACGGACTCGAAACTCGCATTGTGCTCTTCGGAGATTTGTCGAGCAACCACACTGCCACTGTCACGGCTGAAACTACCCAACACGGCGCGGGAATCGCCCGCATTGGCGATATACAGTTTGGAACTGCAGACGACACCGACCAAACAACAGGAGCCGACAGCAGCAAGTTGAGGTTTCGTCGGCCAGGCCTTCTGGACGACCTCGAAAAATCGATCTTCCGCTTCTTTGAACGATTTGCAGAGAACGTCGGTGGACATACCCCCTTGTTCGCTAACATTCTTCTGAACGAAATTGTACAAGCACTCATTCACGCTACGAGCAGCTTCGGGGCCACCGTGACCATCATACACGCCCACAAAGGTGCCGAAAGAGCCAGTCTCCACTTGACTCATATCTTCCAGAATGGCATTCGCCTGAACAACGGAGTAAGAGTACTCCCCGACGGTATGGGGGCAAAGATCCTTGCCCCAAAGCAATGGGTCTTGACGATCTGTCCCATCTTGCCCTTGCGAATGTTTCTTCGCTGGACGCCAACATGACATCACCATCTTCATGAACCACCCGAGCATCTTTCACTTGGTCGTCGCAGAGTTCTAGCAGTTCATTCTGTTCATAACTTCATAAGCATCTCAGCTTGCTTCTTTCAAGTGAACACCTTCTATACCTCCAGAATCAAATGGCTCTCCTTTAGCCTCCATCGCTGAAAACACCCATGGCCTCTCCCATCAATAACTTCCTCCAAAAGCGCTATTCGAAAATTTCCTCATGGCACATTTCTGGTTTCCTAAACTGTGTAGAAACACTCATCTATATTACTTGTCCAGCTACCCCGTGATTCAATTCAGTCCAGGAGCAACAACTGGAAGCCAATTGAGGTCAATTTGTTGACCTGGACCTGCAATCCACCAACACAAGACGTTCAGATCCACTATTTGCAAGCATCCGAAAGAGTCTATTCATCATGGTCAATGAAAAGAGTCTAGAAAACCGTGTAAATGAATAGTGATATTTACGACGGCTGAAAAAGCACAAGACGGAAATTCAGATGCAGAACATTGAGCTGCTATTTCACACTGCCACTAATCAAGTAGTACTGCTTTCAAACTAATGCAGCTCTCGGAGGCTTTCAGAAAGGCAATCTACCATCTCAACAATGTCGAAAACTCGATTACAGCTTCCAAAAGGAGCAGCTTATACGACGTGAGAAAGTAACGTGCATCGCAAACGCTATACTAACGCTTCTCAGCTCCTATTAAAGCTACATTGCCAGAACTTGTTTAGAGTTATCGATCGTGAAACAAGTATATCGTAAAAATCAAACCAAATAGCAATGTTTTTCGATCCCACTGCTTCAATCAAGGAACTCGGCGACACGATTGAGATAACAGCGCAAACTGCACGCGTCATCACTCTTAAAGTCTATCAACTATATCTGTCGATTCCGAGTTACTCGTATCCAACCAATTAACCAAGGGAAGGAGGAAGCCCAGAAGTCAAGCTGACGATTCCCATACCAATCAATGGCACAATATCGAGAACGTCAACAAATGCGCCACGTAATAACATCGCTCATCGACACTGATGTCCCTGCCCAGAGATTCGAAACTTTACTCATTGTCGCTTGGGCTGCTGGGCAGGGTAATTGATAAGACACTGGTCCTTACCAGAATCTAAATCTGAATCATGCAGGCCTAATCCCAAACGATCGTAATCAATACGTTGACTATTCATACTGGAACAATACTTCACAATTTGCGGCTCCGTCTCCCAAATCTTGCTCGCACTCAAGCAAAAGCATCAATTCCTCGACCTTTCGGTCATTATTGCAAGACACGAAGGTGCCTGCCGCGTCACTCATTGGAAACCTTTGCTCCCGCAAAAGTCCGTCGTAGGAATCAATGAGCCTGCCAATGACTTGCGCGTGTACACAGTGTGTGAAACGCAATACATGAAAATCAAAGCTGCGCAGGCTCTCACGACAGACCGAACCCGCTTGATATTTAAGAAGGACCAATAATTTACATGGCGTACACAAAGTGGGGCTGAAACTGCCACTTCGCGGCGAACCAGTAGGACACTTGTCCTTCACGAGGAGGACACGTACCAAAGTGTACAACAATTCAACGTAACGTGAGATTCCCTTGTGCAGCAGCTTAAGAGAATTACATCAAGATAGAAAGGTCGATACTCTCGTCTATGCTACCTTTCCAATTGCCGCTAGGAATCTCCCGCCTAAAAAAACCTAAAAAAAACTTAAGCTCTCCACTCTCCCCAGAAAAGATTCCTTTCCTTCATACTCTCGGTTCTAACCCTGAAAACTACAATTCTCGAACCTCAAAAACGGACACAATAACTACCATCGCGGGCTGCCACAGCAGAACGATGCGCTGAAATTGAAAAAGTGCGCTTAACGCTGATCTACCGGAAGATTAGCTGCACAAATTGCACTACCAAGAAGCTTCCTACAATTAAAGAAAACGTCAACTGTTCCTAATTGAGCGCAAGTAAGGTACGAAGTTCTACGAGAAGATTTCCCTTGCCCCGTGCACCTGTCCACTTCGTAAGCAACTCTACCCGACCAAAAGCAAATCAAGAAAAGAAACTCACCAGAGAAAGCTTGACAATTAGACACGCTCCAACGCACAGCCTTCGGAGACAGCAAGACGGACACTATGTCCTCTCCAAAGCAAATGGAGGAGCGGAAACCGAGGATCGATCACCCCTTCGGCAGCACCCTCCAACATCCCTGACCCGGCACAGTCCACATGTTTCCGATTCCGAGAGATTCTCCTCCGCTCTTCCTCCAATCACCCAACCCTACTCTCCCAGCCGCCATGCCATACCCGCCCGCACAGTAGGGCAAAATTGGAGATCATCACACACAAACAAGAGAACGGAAGAGGTTGCTGATAGGCGACCAATTGAGCGAACTCCACTCCAATCGTCGAAATGAATAATTAAAGAAGAAAATGCGAAGTCCGGGAGAAACGAGGCCGAAGTGCCGCAGCCGTCGCCGACCGTCGACTCTGCTGCCTGAGGAGTGGAATAAATAGCAAGAAGCGCCGGCGCCAGCCAAATCGGAAGCGCCCTTGGACCAGAAGAGCTTCGAGGATTGCTCCACCAGAGCCCTCGAGGGACGGGACGAGACGAGACGCGTGGTAGGGACGACGAAAGAAAACTCGCCGTGGTCCCGACGTCGAGGGCGAGGACGAGGACGAGAACGAGAAGGCTCAGGCTCAGGCTCTTGCGGAACTGACGAGGAGGAGGAAGAGGAAGAAGAAGAAGAAGCGAAGACCCCAAAGGAAGGAAGCTGCACTTGACTTGCGAGGGGCGGGGCTTAAATTGGCTATGGCCGGCTATGGCGTCCGAGGCCTGTGGCCATGGCGTAGCTTACCAGTCAAGCACGACTGGATCACTTCAGTTGTGCGGGAGGCGGGCTTTTCTTTCTCCGGGAAGCACTCTCCGGGAAGCACTCGGGCTCGGTATGCGGAACGCAAGTGCACCCATAATCGACAGTAAGCTTAACTGAGCAAAGGGTACACCTGTGGGGTGCCCGCGATCAGCGATTTTGTATAACTTAGGAGGAGGAGCATAACATTGTTAACTGGCTCTTCCTTCACCCCCGAGGTGGAGGTATTATTCCTCCCTATATACCTGGGGAGAAGTTTAATTAAAATACGACCCCTTCCATTGGCTAAACTTTTCGAGTTGTCAAACACAGCTTGCTACGTTGATTGGCTTGGCTCTACTAGCCCATTCCTGGCCCCCTCGCTTCCCTCCATGTCGTGTTTGACCAGTGATTTTCAGAAACTTGAAGAGCTAGGGGGCTCCCCCTTTTTGCGCAAGCAAAAGGGACCCCCCACACACACATCTGGTTAACAATGTTATTAGGGGATTGTGTTAAAAAATGGGCCGATGAGGAGGGCGGAGCCCAACAAGAAGGTGCATTTTTTCACGCAATCCCTGACGACGAGGAGCCATTGTCCGACGTAAATCACAACCAGATGGATGAAAATTGGGGATGAGAAATCGCAGTCGGATGAGAAATCTGTAATGCCCGATTACGCAAGAAAACCCGCGCAATCGAGTATTACGCCCCAGAAGCCTCCCGCAAAATGAACAGCGCAAATCCCGGGAGTGGTTTACGAGGGTGGGAAAGAAGGGACCTAAACCCAAAATTCTCATAAATCAATAGCCTAGAACTTAGATTGTCGTATTTACACACTTCAAATGCTGGCGGTAAATAATATTCTATAAATATGTCCTACTATTAAATAAAAATGGCTACTATTGGAATTTATTGGCAAGTGAAAGAGGATTGTGATGCACTTTAGCATGCCCTTGTATGAGTAAGTTATGAATTTCTTGTTGTTGGTCTACTTAGGATCATGATTAGGTTGTCCTAGGCTCTTAATGCATAAAGGACAAGAGGTTCAAATTTTGAGTAGTGGATGAACACAAACATGTCTTAATAGCACACAAAAAAAATTCATTTTCTCATCCATCTAAATATTTGTAGATTTTTGGGTTAGTTCTTTTACATTTCTATTGGATAGATTTTCAGCGTAAACTTTCCTTATCTTCCTTTATTTCAAAGGCACTACTACCTTGGCTCTTCACTATCCAAGAGGGGGAGAAATATCACCATTTGAGTACTCAAATAGTGATTATCTCAAAGATTTAGATGAGTGAAAATCCACTTCAAGGTATCTCATGAGCATTGGATCTTCCCTTATTTGAAAGGCACTGCTACCCTGGCTCTTCACTATCAAAGAAGGGGAGAAATATCACCATTCCGATACTTGGATAGCGATTATCTTGGAGATTTGGATAAGAGAAAATCCACTTCAGGGTATCTCATGAGCATTGGTACTTCACCAGTCTCTTCAACTATTTGGGATGTGTACTGAAGCCTGATATCAAAAAACAACTTTTTGGGTTGGAAAAATGAAATTTGAAATATAACTTGATTAAATAAGTTAAATATTCACTATAGTTAGAATCTAACATTCTAAATCCAAATGGAAAGAAGAACTTGAAAAAATTACAAACATTCAATCCAAAATAATTTTTAAGAATAATTTTTAAATTTGTTTTTAAATTTGTTTTTAAATTTTATTGAAAAATATTGATTAGTATAACAGTTGATCTAATTCTTTATAGATATTATTTATGAATCATATTTGGCAACTTTTATATGATGGTCATCATTAAAATTATTGTTTTAGCCCCTAAAGGACCAGTTGTCCCCTCGGGGGACAATTTGGGTTTGGGCAGGTTCCTATTGTCTCAATTTTTAGTGATATTTTTTGGGATTTTTTGAGGTTGTATATTTTTGCAAGAGATTTGTGAATATATAATTTTTCTTTTAATTGATGCCCTGGAGAAAAAGTTATGGCACAATAAGCAAAAATGGAGTTCAGAGCGCAGCACAAAAAAATCACAGAAAATCAAAATAATTTTTTTTCAAATTTTTTTCTCAAAGATTATATTTTTGTCTACATGTGAAGCTTTGTTTTATTCAATTTGGACTAATAATGAGAAAGTTATGGACAATCTTAGTTTTTTGGGCAATCTAAGCATCTTCTTGGAAAAATAACTTGTAGAATTCATTTTTGAATGCAATTTATAGAATTTTTCAAAAAAATTATATGACAGGGTTAGCTTTTCTTGCTAGAACAATCTCACCATTTGGGATTATTGTGATTCAATTCCATCTAAAAGCTATTAACAATTTAGTTTTTTCTTCAATCTTGAACCCACCTCTACTTAACAATTTTTTAATGAGTGAAAATTAAGTGCTTTTTTTCCTAAGTTTTTTTTGTAGATTCTAAACTCAACTACTTAACATAAATAAGTAGAAAATCAAAATTATTAGTGCAAAAAATTTGAACTAAAAAAATTCAAAGCCAAAAAATCTAGTCAAGCAAGGTACAAAAAAACTTGTTTTCTTCACTTTAAATGCATATATCTTGCAATCTATATTGTCAAAGTTTCTAAAATTTCTTTCATGTATTCATATACTAGTCAAGTATAAGATCTTATGGTTGGATATGCAAAAAAAAACTATTTTAAAAGTTTTTTTCTCTTTGCAATAGAAATGACAATTTTGAGTGGTTTTTGGTAGGAAAATCACCTTGGTCCTTTAGGGGTTAAATAATTTTGAAAATTTAGACTACCCTTGGTCTTTAGAGAATCAATTTCTCATTGTATGCATCTCGTGTCATCAAAATCTAGGTTTAAAGATTACCTTTTGCTGCAATTGTAGGTGTTGCATTTAGTGCAATGGTGATTATGGGTGCATATTCTTTATAGAAGTGAATGTTCATTATTTCAAAGAATATTCTTTACTTGTGGGGTCTTATCATGTGTTAAGTGTAACCTTTCATTGTCCAAGTGCCATCTGTCACTAGAATTATTGTTCTACAATTTAACCCCTAAACTTCCAAGGCATTTTTTTCATCAAACTCCAATCAAAACTATCATTTCTATAGCAAAGCACAAAAGCTTTAGAAATTGTTTATTTTCTATATGTAATTGTAGGATTTTGTACTAGACTAGTATAAGAATGAGTGAAAGAAACTTCACAAATTTTGATGAGGTGGATTGCATGATATTTGCGCTTAAAGTAAAGAAATCTAGTTTTTTTGTACCTTGCCTAAATAGATTTTTAAGCCTTTGAATCTTTATAGCTTAAAGTTTTTGCACTACACATTTTGAATTTCTAACTTTTTATGTTGAAGAATTGAATTGAAGATCTAGAAAAAAAAGTTTTAAAAAAGCACTTAATTTTCACTCATTAAAAAATTATCAATAAGAAGTATGTTCAAGATTTAAAGAAAAACTAAACTCTTAACAGCTCTAAGATGGAATTGAAAATCACTAATTCCAGTGGTGAGATTGTTCGAGCAAGAGAACTAAATTTGGTGAATATTGATTTTTTAAATTGTAAAAATTGCATTAAAAAAAGAATCCTACAAGTAATTTTTTCAAGAAGATGCTTAAATTGCTCCAAAATAAGATTGTCCATAACTTTCTCATCACTAATCCAAATAGAATGAATCAAATCTTTTCCTATAGACAAAAACACTTTTTATGAGAAATAAAATTTTAAAATTTTAATTTTGACTTTCTGTGATTTTTTGGGGCTACCCGATGAACTCTATTTTGGGCTTCAGGTGGCATAACTTTTGCATCCAAGCACCAATTGAAATAAAAATTATATTCCCCAAAAGCTAATGTGATTTTCTATCTTTGTAAAAAATTCAAAAAACCCTCACACAAATTGAGACCATAGGAGCCTACCCAAAATCCATCTTATCCCCCCAAAGAACTATGAGAGTCAATTAGGGGTTCTAAAAAAAGAGAGTAAGTAGTTTGAGGGAGCACTTGACTAAAAACAAAATACATTTATAAAGTATAATAGTTTATAACACAATTTTATTCACCAAGGCCAAAAAAATCCTTTATAGATGAAAAACAATAGAATGTTTAGTGTTTGTCATGAAATTATATTATGAAAAGTTCAAACAATTTTTTTATTTTCAAAAAATCCATTATCACTGCAACATTGATGTAATATTGTTGCAATTTGGCAATTGCATGCATAATGTTAATAAATATTTTATTACTTCTACATTGCAATAATTTTACTTATAGTTGTACAAATAGCATGTAGAACATTGCAACACTACTATTAGCCGTTAATCCTCTTTTAAAGGTACCATATACACATGTGTCATATGAAATGCCATAAAATCCTCATTGTATGTTCAAATATGGCATTGTACACTAGTAAATGAAGTTTGATTCAAAAACAATAATCTAATTAAATATGATAGTATCAAAATATATAAGACAAATTTAGAGTATAGATGTATATGCAAAAATACGTTGCCAAAAAGAACCTTTGGAACCTGAAATGAATTAAAAATTTGCAATATTTTAATATTGATACAATATAGCATACAATCTAGTCTAAAAAAATCGGAGGAATATAATTTCAATACAATATTGTCTCCCAATTGTAGTTGTTCCAATATATTGCAATATCACTAACTGTAACATGAATTTTTAAGCATGGTAAAAATTAGATGAGAGATAAAAATAAATAAATTTCACCTATATAATTTTGTAGCACTTTGGAAAAGATATGTCTTTTTTGTTGACTTCCATCCAAATCATCTTAATTATTTTTCTACTTTGGTTTCAAAATAATGACTTATTGTGTTGTGTATTTTAACATTCTTAGTTTAACATTCCAAAACTTTGATTTTGATCTCCAAATTTTTGTCTTAAAATGAGTCCAACATATTAAAGTTTCTAGCTTGATTAATTGATTCTAGTTTCTACTTTGCCAAAGATCCTCTATTACATTCTTAACTAGTTATATGGAGTTCTTGTTAACCGAGAGTGAGACAAGGTAAATAACCTGAGGTATACTTTATTATATGACTCACAGGTGGATCAATTCTTTATTGTCTGTCTTGATTCTTATGATGTCGACAATTTTGGAGGAATCCACAATATATGTCTTAGATTCTAAGTATCAAGCAGAAAATAACTTGAGATGTGCTTTGTTATATGGCTCACAAGAGGATCAATTTTCTATTGATTGTCTTGATTCATGTGACGTCTACAATTTTTTGGAAACCCACGATATATGTTTTAGATGCTAAGTATCAAGGAGAAAATAACTTGAGGTGGGCTCTGTTATATGATCCACAGGACAATCAATTCTTTATTACAGTCTATCTTGATTCTGACAATTGTAACGTCTACAATTTTTTGGGAATCCACAATACATATTTTAGATGCTAAGTATTAAGGAAAAAATAACTTGAGGTGGGCTCTGTTATATGACCCACATGACAATCAATGTTTTATTATAGTCTATCTTGATTCTGACAATTGTAACGTCTACAACTTTTTGGGAATCCACAATACATATTTTAGATGCTAAGTATCAAAGAGAAAATAATTTGAGGTGGGCTCTATTATATGACCCACAAGACAATCGATTTTTTATTACAGTCTATCTTGATTTTGACAATTGTAACGTCTACAACTTTTTGGAAACCCACAATACATGTTTTAGATGCTAAGTATCAAGGAGAAAATAACTTGAGGTGGGCTCTGTTATATGACCCATAGGACAATCAATTCTTTATTACAGTCTATCTTAATTCTGACAATTGTAACGTCTACAATTTTTTGGGAACCTACAATACATGTTTTAGATGCTAAGTACAAAAAAAAATAACCTGAGGCAGACTCTATAGTATGAGTCACAGGATGATCAATTCTTTATTACAATCTGTTTTGATTCTTGCAATTGTGACGTCTACAATTTTTGGGGGACCCGCAATATACATTTTAGATGCTAAGTACCAAAGAAAAAATAACTTGAGGTGGGCTCTATTATATGACTCACATGACGATCAATTAAGTATTCACAGTTTTGATTCATGACTTCATGTAACGCCTACAATTTTTTGAAACCCACAATATATGTTTTAAATGCTAAGTTTTAAAATTTTCAGTTAAATCTTAGAACTTAAAAAGCAGTATCATTATATAATTGTCTTTACTTCAGTGACTTTTGACCTAAAAATATTTCTAATTGTTGAAAGATAGGATAGCCTTTTTGTTCTATTTACTAATGTTATAAATTAAAAATAAGTGTACAATTTTTTTTTAGATTATTGTGAATTGAAAATTCATTCATTTATTAATTTAACATCAATGCATAAATCTTGTAATATAATATTGGATTATTTGATTGATGGAGTCTCTATGAATTGCACATCTTAACTCCTATAGGACTAAGGTTCTTTTTTTGACAGAAATCACTCAAATCTACCATTTCAATTGCAAGGCACAAACATTTTAAAACTTGTTTTTTTTCATATCTAACTATTGGATCTTGCACTAGATTAGTACAAGTTAAATTTTTGGGTAGAAATTTTAGAAATTTTGACCCCATAATTGCAAGATATTTGTGTTTTAAGTGTCTGAAGAAAAGGTTTTGTTTTGTTGTTTGCTTGATAAAATATTTTGACTTTGAATCTTCTTAACTTCAAATTTTTATTGTATATCTAGATTTTGAATTTAAAAAAATTACGTTGAAGAATTAAGTTGAAAGCCCAAGAAAAAAAATTCTTTCTAAAAAAATATGTTAAGTAGAAGTAAAGAAGAGATAGAAGGAAAAAAACAACTGATTGTTAATAGTTTTGAGAATTGGAATTAAAATACACTACTCCCAGTAGTGAGATTGCTTTAAAAAGCAAAGCCAACTATGAAGAATTTTGTTGAAGATGCACTTGTTGCCCAAAAAACAAGATTCTCCATACTTTGTCATCACAAGTCCAAACAGAACAAATGATAGCTTTCCATTTATACAAGTATTTTCCATAAAAAATAATATTATTTTAAAAATATTTTGAATTTTTATAAATAAAAAAATTGTGCTGACCTACAAATTCTATTTTGAGCTTCAATTGGCATAACTTTTGTTGCAAGGCACCAATTGAATAAAAATTATACTTCTAGAAAGCTAATATGTTTTTCTATCTTCAAAAAAGTTTCAAAAATTGCGCAATAAATTGAGATCTTTGGTTCATGTCTAAGCCTTCAAGTGTCCTTTGAAGGAATACCTGGTCCTTTAGGGATTAATTCAATTTCCAAAAAATGGTTTCAAAACTTCAAGTATTTATGTTGGATTGTCTAGAGTAACTAAGACTTAATTGATTTCATTCAAACTCCTATTTTTCCATTTTAATATCAAGCATGATGTCAAAAATTCATTTAAAAAATGAATGGATATTAAAAAAGCTTTAGTAAATTTAGATTATACACTCTACAATGTAATCAATAAACAAGATCATTTTAAAATCATGCTTCATTCATTCTTGAAAGGGCTTATACCAATGTGCTACAAATTTTTGATCTACCATTGCGAATACTTGCAAACAAAATTTTGAACATAACAAACCTATGAGAGCATAATAGAAATTAGACAATCCATTGGATTATAAAAATGTTTGTAATGTGCTTGCAATGAAATTTGTAAATAAATGGTAGGATGAAATTGTGACCATTCAATTATATGAAAGTGTGATATTGCACAAAGAAGATGTCAAGAAGATAATGCATTAGATTGTAACAAGATTCATTGAATATAATAAAGTTCTTTTGGTCTAGGTAAGTGAGGTTCAAACAAGATCAAACTTTTACAACTATTCCTATTTGTTGGATGTAAAAAATGGAAGTGGGCCGCAAGACAAAATGTAATGATGCTTTGTTCGATGTTGGTATTGTTGTAAATTTAAGAGAAAATGTTAGTACTTTGGGGATGCAATTTTTTTATTGTTTAATTATTCAATCCAACAATGTGGATTCCAAATCAACTAAAAGGATAAACTCTATGGTTGTCAGAAAGGCCAGCTGTGAAACTATTTTATTTTGTAGGATGTGACAAGAAAAAGTAGGGGCCTACAAAAAATGTAATGATGCTTTGTTTGATATTGGTATAAATCCAAAAGAAAAAGTAGTATGGGACCCTATTTATTAATTATTGAATCCAACAATTAAAAGACGATAGTTGCAAGAGATTGTGGCAAAATCTATAGAATATAATAGGTTTTCTTGAATCTAGACTGTTACTCAAGGTTGAATTATATAGATGTCAACTAAATTCATACAAGTATTTAGTTTGGTTGCATATAACCATGGGAAATAGGGCCCTAGATAAAATTTGATGATACTTTGCACTTCAATATTTATTAATTGTTTGATTCAACAATGTGGATCCCCAGACCATCTAAATAGACAACCTCTACAATTGTTAGAAAGTCGAAATTATAAAACTATCAATTTATTTTCTAAGATGTGACAATGCAAAGTAGGAGCCCAAGACAAAAATGTAATGTTGCTATGTTGGTATAATTTGTATTCTTGTAAATCCAAGATAGATAGTATTTATTAAATTTTTAATCATACAAAGGAGATAGTGACAATATTCATTGGGTTTAATAGATTTCCTTTGGTTGAAATTGCCATTCAGTGGGGGATAAATAAGGGCCATTGAAGTTATGCAACAATCCCAATTTGTTGGATGTGACCATTAGAAGTGGGAATCCAAGATAAAATGAAATGGTGCTTTCTCTTTTCTTGGTCTCAATCTTGGAGTCTTGTCATGAGATATTGAACAATGATGTGATATTAGAGAGTAAATTATATTAACCCATAAACAACAATTTTAGCTTGAGGGGTTGGATTTTAGAGAATCTTTAGGAAAACTCCTCTAATACTCAACTACATGTGGACTTCTTTGGTATCAATATCTTTGTCTTCACCATATGCATCTATCAATTTAAGTATTGGGTTTTGAATCACAATTTGAACTTGTAGATTTTGCGTTGGAAAGTTTGATTAAATTTTTGAACAATGGCTTTGAAGTTGCCCATGGCCTTGAGGAGCGCAGAAGCTCATCATTCATTAGTCATTTGAACAAGCTACATGATGCCTATTTAAGAAAGATTTTGAAATCCAAGTTTGGTCAACACTTCTTGAAACTAATGTTAAAAAGGTCTATATGCAATTAGCAGGCTTGGTATCGTTGGAAAGTTCTTGGCAAGGAGGGGTGCACGGGCTTTGTTTTGTGGCGTTTGGACCCATAGTGTGAAAGTTATTGAATTTTGAAGTTTTTATTGAATGGAAAAATTCAAAAATTATTTTAGTTTTATTTGGACTGTGGCAACAGCATAGGGCACACTAGTCCATACCTTAAGTTAGGCTGTTTGTTTTGTTTGTTTGTTATGGTGAGATCTCTTAGACCGTGAGTCCTCCGGTCACATTCTTGGTATCATCGCAAAGATCTCGGCGAGGAGGGGTGCTCGGGCTTTGTTTCAAGACTTTTGGACCTACGGTATGAAAGTTATTGAATTTCAAAGTTTTTTTGAATGAAAAAAATTAGAAAATTGCTTTTACTTTTATATTGATTGTGACAACCGCATAGGGCACACTACTGTAGTGATTTCTATGAGAACAAAGGATGTGAAATTAGAAAATATGACATTAACAAGGCATGTTCAAATTCGGCCAATGGCTGTTCAAAATGTCGGCAATGTCCAACCCAGGGCAAGTAACTTACTTCAAACCACCAACTGAAGTCCCTCAAGGCCGAGGCCCCTGCTTGTCCCTAACTCCCACTCATATAAAATAGCCAGGATCCACCTCTGCCCATGGGTGGAGGCTAGGGATTTTTTTCCATTTATTTTGGGTAGCGTAAAAAGCGATCTTCATTGGAGTGATGCAGTTGTTTCCATCTATAAAAATGAATAAATCATTCAAAATGTGGATGGAATTTCAGTTATTCATCTAAAAGGATGTGCGATCATCCAAAAAAGAGTGGTATTGTCTTTAGAATATACTAGTGTGCCCTGTGCCGATACCACAACAAAAATAAATTTAAATTTTTTTAATTCATTAAAACTTTGAAATTCAATAACTTTCACATTGTACTGTAGTGTGAGAAATTGTATTGTTGGTACAAATTGAAAGCTCTATGCACAAAGGAGTGCAAGGACTTTGTTTTGTGGCGTTTGGGCATGCCATGCAAAAGTTATGTTTTTTCCAAAATAAAATATAAATGAATTCAATTTTTCAATTAAAAAAATTCATAACTTTCACATCGTAGGTTCAAACGCTACAAAATTAGCACAAATAGAAAGCTCTATGCACGAAGGAGTGCAAGGGCTTTGTTTTGTGGCATTTGGACACTTAACGTGAAAGTTACAAATTTTCTAAAATAAAAGATAATTTAATTCAATTTTTGAATTCATAAAAACTTTGAAATTCAATAACTTTCACGTAGTAGGTCCAAACGCCACAAAACAAAGTCCGTGCACCCCTCCTTACCAAGATCTTTCGAGCGGTTCCAAGACCGCCGCGGGACGCTTCATGGTTTGTTAGATCTCAGCGTATCAAACAAATAAACAACCTAATTTAAGGTACATTAGAAGGAATTTGGGGCCAAGAAAGGGCCGTTTTAGGCCCGTTCCCTAATCTGTCCCATGCTGTAAACAGTGGTATGGGTTGTCAAAAAAATATATTTTCAAAAAAATAAAAATAATAATAATATTTTTTTTTGAAAATCTGATGTGGCCGAGTTCGGCCATGTCACCTTACTGCAGTGGCGCAGTTTCAGCAGTCGGGAACTACACAAAACTTGTGGAGAACTTATGGAAACTTGCCCTTTAGAGGGCCCGGATTTTCTCTAATGTAGATAGCAAATCAACAATTTCATCCACTAAAATTGGAGGAATATATTGCCTAATATTTCCTCAAAAAAATTGTAGCGCTTTTGAGTGAAACATTGCTCACCTTTCCCTATAGGTGGAGCCTACTTGGCAGAAAGAGAGACGGGCGAGAAAACTTGTAGGTACTCTTGAAAATGGGGTCTTAGGATAGGAGATCGATTTACTCTTTAATCCTTAGAGGTTTGAGAAGCTCAATTTGATTTGTAGCATTGTATTTTACGTGTATTTGACATACAAGGTGCAAGAATAGACATATATAGGAGTTATAAAAGTTTGTATTCATGGTGAGCCGGATCCAATGATACATGGCACCTCTAATTTAGATCATTGTTGTACCTCCTACATGTCTAAGAAGTTGCAAAATGACGATGTATTCTATGTCACTATAAGAAATCCGTGTTTTAGGTAATGAGCCCAATTTTTTTAAACAAATTTTAGGTGATGTCAATGTTGACAACCTAATGTTTTTATGTCAACAACAACGTCCAACATAACATCAATGTTGACATAATTTCATTGGGTTGTCAACATTGACATCACCTAAAATTTGTTTAAAAAAATTGGGCTCTTTACCTAAAATGCAAGTTTTTAATACTGTGTGCATAGTGCTGTATTTGATCATGATTAGGTTTAGATACCAAAATGACCTCCAAATGAAAGATATTAGTTGTTGAAAATTCAATCCAACGGTGAATGTTGCCATATTTTAGTACACACTTTGTATTCAAGGAAAGTAAAATATATGACCATATATATAGTTCTTCTTCTCCGTTGTCTACAAAGCACTAAAGTCTTTTTTTTTCTGTCTCTCTTGTTTGTTGTTTGAGCATGCTTTTGCTCTTGCTCAGAGGCTCATTAGTTTTTTGTTTTTTGTTTTTTTCATTTTTTATGAAGTGCCAATGTGGCAATAAAAAATGTTACAGTAGTGCTCCAAATTTCAACATTCATCCACATATTGGATAGAAAATATCAAATTAGCACATATCACATGTCCATAATTCTATTTTCATCTACAATCTGGCAATTTCATCCACAATTTTGTTTAGATTTGAAGTTTTTTGACAAAATAATTCATGATTTGTTGCCAATTTTTAGCCAAAATTTTGCTATTCTGGTGCAATTTGGCACTGTAATCATGCCAAAAATAAAAACAAGCCCTGCTGCTAACCGCTTTTCTTCACATGGACAAGAGGTCTTGCATTTTCGTTACATTGTTGGCTTCAACGGACGAGCAGCTGTCGTAGTTCATCTCAATCCCCAAGCTAGTCTACCTCCTTTCATTTGAAGAAAACCACCGAAGTACCTCCATGGAGAGAAGATGAAGAAGACCAGACTGAATCTGAGCTCGGCAATCTGAATCTGAGAGAGTCCAGCAGGAGCTCGGCAACCTGCTGTTTTGCTTGAATAAAAAGCCCCAAGGGCATTGCTGAAATCCTTCCAAAAGAGAATAAAAAAGTAAACAAGAACTAAGATTCGTTTGAATTGTTGCATTCAACCCATTCCGAAACCAGGCTGGGTCCTAGCTTTGGTTTTCGTGAAAAGCTCATACTCAAAACCCACATTAATTGCCGCATCTGTCTAAGAAATGGCACGTCTTGGTCCCAGGAGGCCATGATTGCTTCTCACATAACTGATGGTTGATTGATTCTAGTGCGATGCTTGATCCGGTTCCTGGGCTTGAACGCAAAGTTTCCAGCTTACGCTTCGGTGGCAACTACACCTACAAGGGGAGGATTCAGCATGTTTCCACATAGAGCTTGCAACAGGAGCTTTTAAGGAACTTTTAGTCATGAAGAAGTCTTTCAAGCACGTTCTTCGAAATCAATTAATTCATCGAGCAATTTTTGCAAGGATTTAAGACATGTTAAGTTCCTGAGAATTTTTTGATTCTTCCCGAGTATGTCAATCTCAGCCGAGGAGAAAACTGAAAACCATGATAACTGAGAAAACTGAAGACCATGATAACTGAGAACAACAACAAAGCATGTGGGGAGGACAGGTGAGGAAGGGCGGGAAGAATACGTTCAAACTTTTCTGTGGCTCATGCAACGGAGAAGATGACCTCTCAGGGCAGGTTCGAGGTTCGAGATTGGCAGCAATGCACTGTACATAACTCGGGACATAACTTAAGCCGAGATTGGAAATATGTTTACCGACGATCGATAATCTCCCTTTCAGTGTGTATGTGGGCAACAAGGTTTCGTCCAATGGAGATGAAAAGAGTACACGAGCGTGTGCGTGGTAGAAAGTTAAAACAATCAGAAGCTTCCGTTTAATTCCGCTATCACTTCTGCTACTGTAGCTAGTTTCCTTCGCATCTTGGACCGCCGGATTCGGAGAGACCTCACCCAGCCCCATCGCCTGTCACGTGGACGCCACTTTCAGGTACACTCTGATAAGTGAGTACCTTTCACTGGGGCTTTCTCAAAGCTCCACATCCTAACCTACAGTTTCAACTCCATTCTAGCAAAGGCCGTTGTGCAGCTGCGGCGTGCGATGAGGAGAGAAGAGAGCACGAAGAAGATGAGCTCCAGGGCTTCAGTGATTCAAGGGTGGTTTTGTGGAAACACATGATGCCCTGAGCCCGCCTTTGTCCCTGAAGTTCCCTAAAGTTCCCTTGACGTTCCCTCAACGCTGCCATCCTCTGTTTTGTATGGGAGTTAAGGGCAGGCCTGCCCCTGGGCGTAGGGTTTAGGGTTTAAGGACGTTGCCGCGAGTGTTACCTTCAAATCTCTCCGTCAAGGTCTGCATCCTTCCGATCGAATTCCGGCATTCGAATCCAATCTCATGGCATGCTACAGATTTGAGATTTTAGAAGAAAAGAACTCACCATGAAAGTATCACACTGGTGTTGATTTTGAGTGGGAGCTTCAGTGAAATGGGAAAGTTGAGTGCTGCCAGTGGAGCTGGCAAGCGCGCAGTAAAACGTCTTCTGGAGCCTCCGATCGACACGCTTTCTAAAGTGATGCTCGTTGGCAGACCCAATGTGGGCAAATCGGCTTTGTTCAACAGGTTTGAGCGAATTCACATATCTCCTGAATTTCCATAGTTGCTTGATTCAACGGGCAATTTCTCCATGAATTCTTCATTCAGGCTAGTCCGTTTGTTTTACAAATTCCTGTGAAGAATCGAGCCTAAGAGTGCGAAGCAAACGAACAGAATTGTCGTTAGGTTACGAGTGGTGTGATTAGGTTGCCATTCAATGATTATGTGTGGGGTTTTAGGGATGACGAGCTCAGGCTGATGCAATGCTTGGATTAAACGATAGGTTAACAAAGAGACGGGAAGCGCTTGTGTACAACACCCCAGATAGCCATGTCACGCGTGATGTGCGCGAGGGTGTGGCCAAGTTGGGGGACATGCGGTTTCGTGTGATGGACACAGCTGGCCTGGAGACCACCGCGGTGACGGAGAGTGTCTTGGCCAGGACGGCGGGGATCACAGCCGTGGCGCTTCGGGATTGCCAAATTGCGCTCTTTCTCATCGATGGCAGGTTTTTCTCTCACTGATATTACGACATTTTTTTGACCAATATTTGCAGTATTCTTCTTCGATTCTAGTGATGCAAAAGTTGGTCCCATTTGGATGATTTTTCTTCACAATCTGATCAATAGAATTTGTCGTTTTCAAACTATGAATCCTTGGTCCTATGGAGGTAAATGTGGTGTAGGATTGCCAAATTCCGCTCTTTCTCATCGATGCAGGCTTTTCTCTCACGGATTGTTCTTGTGTGAAGAGAAGTCGGTTTGTTTCAATAGGTCTCAGGGTTTAGGGTTTAGGTCTTCATGTTTTTTTCGGCAGTTTTGAGTAGGTCATATTGCGACATTCTTTTGTCTAAGTTTACTTATTTGTTGACCAACACATGCAGTATTTTTCATCGATTCTAGTGAAGCTACAGCTGTCCCATTTGAATGATTTTCTTCACAGTATGATCAGTAGAATTGGTCGTTTTCAAACTATGAATCCTTGGTTCTTCCGGGGTAGATGTGGTCTAGGATTGCCAAATTCCGCTCTTTTTCATCGATAGCAAGTTTTCCTCTTACTGCTTGTTCTAGTATGAAGAACATATGTTTAGGGTTAGGAATTATGGTTAACCCCGAAAGGACAGGTTGAGCCTCTTGTGTACTTACCAGTTTTGAGAAAGTCTTATGAATACTTTGTTGTGACCAATTCATTTATTTTTAACCAACGCATGCAATGCTCTTCATTGATTTTGGTAATGATCAATTTGGCACCTTTTTGCCCAATGATGAGTTTAATCAAATTATGAATCCTGGTCCTTTAGGAGCTCACTGCGGTGTAGAATCTGAGGTGCTTGCAAATGTGTGGACAGAGCTGGTGTGCAGCCGCTGGATGCCGATGTGGGGAAGTGGCTGCGCAAGCTTGCGCCCAATGTGCGTGTGAAGGTGCTCCTCAACAAAGCTGAAGGAATGCATGATGACGCCAGTGGCTCTCTCATGGCAGCCATGGGGGAGGCTTACAGTTTGGGGTTTGGGACCCCGGTGGCCGTTTCTGCGGAGTCTGGACAGGGTCTCGCTGATCTGTACGAGGATCTACGACCGTGGGTGGAGAGAGCCCAGGAAGAGTTGTTGGTCAAACGAGCAGGTAAGGTAGAGAATACTATCTGCATCCAAATTTAAGCATTTTAACCAATATTTAGTTGATGAGGTGATCACTTGACGAGGTCACTTGGTTACGAGAGCCAAACTCTCTGGAGATAAGATTTGTATCATTATGTATGATTTCTGTATGCAGTCATTCCAAGTGGGAAGTTATTGGCCACTATTGAAGGATAGTAGATAATCTCATTTCCATTCAAACATCAGTAGCCTTAATCATTTATCCAAGTCATGCTTACACTCAACTTGCTAATTGAGGGCCAACCAAGTGAGTATGAATAGGATGAGTTGCTGTTGGAAATAAGGGATCAGGTCCTCACGGGTTTACTATCGTCTACCTTAGTTTTAGAATCTAATCGCATGCTTAATTACTAGCTTGTATGAATGTGTCATCAAAACACATTGCTGTTCCAAGTTCTGGATTCTATTTCGCTATGTAAACCTTATTATGGGTAGGGTTGGCAGCTGCAAACTTACGTGAAGAAGAATCTTCTGTTGTGGAGACTGAATTAGAGCTTCGAGGAGATGAACCTGCTGGAAGTGGGCCTGAGAAGGAGGTTAGTCTGAAAGCCGCTTTTCCACTCGTGGAAGAAGATTCTGAGGGTTACACTAAAGAGGATACTGTCTCAAGTGAAGCAGCACTTGAAGAGATGGACAATTTTGAGACGAAGTTGAGTTTGAAAGAAGTAGAGGACGAGGCCTTGTTGAGTGAAACCGAGTTGAAAAAGGTGCCAATGCAGTTAGCCATAGCCGGGCGTCCGAATGTGGGCAAGTCTACGCTCCTCAATTCACTGTTGCGGGAGGAGCGCGTGCTGACTGGGCCGGAGCCTGGACTGACTCGTGATTCTATCAGAGTAGAGTTTGAGTATGAAGGCCAGAAAATCTTTCTTGTAAGCTTTTTTTCTCTTCTCTTTCTGCTTTCAGAGCAGTTTTTACTGTTTGGTGTTTCTGTATGTGATATGTTTTGAAGTCGTAGGTCATGTATTTCTCAATTGGTTCTTCGTGGAGAATGATACTTCATGTTTGGCAGGTTGATACTGCAGGCTGGATGCAGAGATCGAAGTTGAAGGAGGGACCTGCAGCCTTGAGTGCCATGAATGCACGTCGGAATGTGCAACGCGCTCATGTCATCGCTCTAGTACTGGATGCTGAAGAGGTACTTCGTGGCTCTAATATACTCCAGATTAAAGAGAATTGTGCCTTCAGATCTTTTGTTTCCACCTCAAATGTCGTGTCGATCGATTCTGGGCTACGAAGTGTTGTTCTTTCATGGAGAATCATTTCCATATTTTCAAATGCTTCTTCATGCTTAGTTGTACTACTATTAGCTTAATAGGGATTCTTACTCCAATGTCAGGTAGTTCTAGTTTTAGCTTTCCAGTTACTTGTTTCATAGCTTTAAATTGAGTTGCAGATCCTAGTTTATGCACAGAAATACCTTCACTAATTGTGAGACGAATCCATGTATGTATTGAGTATACCCGCTTACAAAACGTATTTGTTTACGGATTTAGATTGCCCAGACTAAGAAAAGCATGCGGCACACTGAAGCGGCCCTGGCTCAGTGGGTAGTTCAAGAAGGTAGGGGCCTTGTAGTCGTGGTCAACAAAATGGATCTGCTAGCTGGAAGTGAGCAAGGGCGGCTAAGATCTCTTGTCATGAAAGCTGTTCCAGAAGAAATTCAGAAACTCCTACCGCAGGTACAGTCCTCTTTCTGCACTCATTTATTATTGTTGCGTCTTTTTGTCTTCCACTTGTACCATCTTGATGGTGGCATTTCATGGCGACTTTGTGTGGACCTAACATTAGGCGTGTTCCAGGTTACGGGAGTGCCAATAGTATTTGTCTCTGCGCTGGAGGGTAAAGGACGAGCTGCGGTCATGCGGCATGTAAATGAGAGCTATAGGTTGTGGTGTGTGCGGCTGCCGACAGCAAAACTTAATCGCTGGCTTCGGAAGGTATTTGCTCTTTATGACACTTCATGTGATTTCTTTGAACCCCAAGTGCCGAAAACTAGCTAAAATAGATAGTCCCCTTTGAAAGCCAGTTGCCGATTATAGGAACTTCCAGAACATATTTCAATCGTTCAAAAAAGTAGATTTTGATTTCTACTTCCTATTGTTACATTTTGTTACCTTGAGTTGATTTATTTCTACTCGTATAGATATGAAAGCCTTCATTTTTGTCCGTTTCGGCACTTCAGAGGTATAATACAGTTCTCAAAGTTTCCGTAGATGATATATTTCAGCTCACATAGATATGAAAGCTGACACTTTTGGCCATTAAGGCACTTGCAGGTTTAGTACAGTTCTCGAAGTTCCTAGATGATCTATTTGACCTCTTCTAAATATGGAAGCGGCCATTTTTGGCCATATAGGCATTTGGGATTCCGTTCTCACGACCCAGTCCAAATGGAATGCACATGAAATGAAATGTTTAATTTTATTACACACAGCTTTGAATGTTGTGACTTCGTGGCCTTAGTAGGAACGGCGAGATTATTATACTGTGATTGACAGACGTACCTACGATGTGCAGGTCATGTCTCGTCACCCAAAAGGAGGAGAAGGCCACGGAGCGAAAGTGAGGTACATGACGCAAGTGAAGGCTCGGCCTCCAACATTTGTAGTTTTCGTGAGTGGACAAGGAAAGCTTGACGATACGGAACTTCGGTTTCTGGCTTCGGCTCTTCGGGAAGATTTTGGCCTGGTTGGCATTCCTATTCGTGTGTTCCAACGGTGCAGTAAAGATCAACGCACCGTTGAATGAATTGCAATATAAGCTTTTACTTCATTCGTGTCTAGTTTCTATCACTTCCCTCTTCTTGTTTGTTCTTGAACCATGGGAGAAAATTCACGAATGAATCGCATTCAATAATTTTGTCTCACATGACAGTACGGGTGGTTTACATCAAGACCAGAGCAACTGGAATTTGTACAGTGGTGAAATCCATTTCTAGCTTGTTCTGTGATCAATATGTCGGCTGTTTCTCCACTAGCTTCTTCACTCCAGCATTTTCCGCTTCAACTTGCGAGTTCGCAAGCTGTCATGTAGTTTTGTGGGGTTCTCTGTTAACCTCTTTACTGAAGGATGACTCAGATGGTAATCCATCGAGTGTAATCGCATCAGAAAGAATTGGAGCAGTGACGTACCGGTATTAAATACGCAAGTCCTTCATCCGCTCCAGCTCTATATTGGTCAATACATTCTTCCCTATCTTGTGACAGAATGATCTGAACCCATTCGTGTGGTCTCAATCATCATCATTGTGTGATCTACCAAAAGTCTCCATGTAGAGCATCGCCCGAGTAATTTGCAGAGAATATTGAAGGGATTCCTAAACCCTTCTCTCCTCAAAAATCCACACCTGCACCAAAACCCTAAACCTAAGTACGTTTATGGCATGCCAGGGTCACTGAAAGAGTCGGTTTCAAAGCCTTGAGAATTTTTCAGGTCGTCGTATATTTAGAAAGCTCCATATCGACAACGAACGTCGTTGCGGTTCTAATCTCAACGTTGGGTTGATCACACTTGAAGCCCCAGCCTCCAAGTCGACAGGAAGCCAATCGTGGTGCGCAAGACTTAAGCGATGTCTGGAAGGAGATTCTGTTGATTGAGCTTGAGCGTCCTTCGAACGAAATTCTCCAACATTTATGGCGTGAGTTTGATAGTTTCTGTTGTGTTGGGTGCCCTCGCTGTCAACGACAAAGCTGGGATGTAACAGCTGGAAGTCAGCTCCCGTGGAGTTCGAACGGCGTATTGCCTCTAATGCAGAGACTTTCTCATGTGCCACGACGACCCGAACCGCTGGTTTGAACGTCCCGTCCTTTATCGGCTGAAGGAATGGATGCGTAGAGACTCGCTCTTCCTCTTCTTCCTCTTTCTCTGAGAATGGATTCACTACTGCTGCTCCACCAGTTCGTTCTGTTGTAGATCATTCAACGCAGCCACGTGAGTAAGAAATGTTCATGACATTCAATGAGTGGAATGTTAGTGCTGTAAGTATCCCTTCCAATAACAGACTGAGAGTTCAGCAGGTCATGAAACATTGTGAGCTTCGTAATTGTCGTTTGCTTGTACCAAAGACCTATTTCACACGTATATTTGATGTATTTCATTTGACGAGTGTGGTAGCATAAGATATTTTTAACACTAAATCGGTCGAGTTTAACTCCGAGAATCAACTTTCCACTGGTCCGGGAGAACCATAAACATACCTTGCGGAAATCTTGAACCAGCGGGACTGCTGCTACTATCCTGCACAAGATCGCCGTTGATGACCACTTCAACGGCGTCAGAACCTTCCGGCACATCTATTGCAGCTTGTTCACCATTTCCTTCTTGTTCCTCACTGCTTGCTTTATCTCTCGGGTGACCCAGACATGCACGACAGAGCGGGCACGTGTTGTGTGAGCGGAACCAGGCATCAATGCAATCCGAGTGGAATGCATGAGAGCATTCGGGCAGCAACCTCAGGCAGTCGTCGACGTCGAATGCAGCCAAGCACACTGAGCAGTCTAAATTCTCCTGTAAGCGCGGGGGTAAATCTTTATACTGAATGAAAGGCAAGGATTCAACAATCTCGGGGTCAAGGCCACGCAGAGGTTTTCGTGTAAGGCTTCCGCGACGTGCGTGGCTACGAGGTCGAGCATCGTCATCGTCCTCCGCAGGCCGGATGCACCGTTTCAAGAAGCCAGAGGAGAAACCTACAACCAAGAAGGATATTACCATGGCCACGATTACAGCCGCCAATGCAGGATTGAAGTCCACCAATCGGCCTGATGGCTCCCTATCTCCCGTCGTGACATTGATTGAAGGAGCACTAGGTGCCATCGTCGGCGCTTCCATATCCACGAATTACCGCGAAACTGAAAAACTATTACTGCTTGTGCTGCCAATATCACTTCTCCAAACTCACAGCAACTACGCTTTGCAATCATGAATCAATCCACGCTCAATCACGCATGGAAAAAATCGTCTAGTAATCATCATCTTTCCTCAACCTAAAAGCGAGACAACTCTCAATCACTTACGATACCTACAACCAAAAATCTTCACGAATATCCTGAATACGATTCTGACGAAAACTTCAACATAAATCTCCGAATCCTCCACTAGCTCTGAAAAGCTCAGTCTCAATCCAGAGCTCGACACTGCACCAACATCGGTCTGTCTTCCTCATGCAGACGTTCCAAAGAGTATATGCATCGATTCCTGTCACTCTTGACTCTATATCGGCTTCACTCAATCGTGACATGAATCTGATAATACAAATCAGACAGACTGCTAAAGATTCAAAATATGACAACAGCCATATGTTTTCAAGAAACATCAAATGTCATCATCTTCCAATCATCCACCTCGCGAACTCTTGAAAACTTACGACAATCACCTGCAACAAGAATATCAATAAAAATATCCTGAATATGTTCCTGACCAAGACTTCCACATAAAGAAATTTCCAAATTTTCAACTAGCTCTGAAAAACTCGCTCTACTTAAATCCAAAGGTCGACACTGCGCGCAATAATATCCGTCCGCAAGCAGAAATTTAAAGTCAGAGCAAGTGCTTTAATTTCTTTCAATCTTGAATCTACAGTGTCTTCAATCTATGGGGACATGTATATATATGGCGTTGCTAATGAGACAGAGTGCTAAAGCTTCAAAATATGACAAACCGACATTTTCAACAAACCTCAAATGTCATCATCTTCTATCCACCTCGCAAACTCTTGAACACTTACGACACCTGCAACAAGAAGATCAACAAAAATATCCTAAATATGTTCCTGACCAAGATTTCCGCAAAAAGAAAATTTCCAAATCCTCAACTAGCTCTGAAAAACTCGCTCTGTAAATCCAGAGCTCGACACTGCAGTAACTTAACGTACGTCCATCCGGCCGCAAGCAGAAATTCAAAGAGCAAGTGCTTCGATTCGATTAATTTTCTTCCAAATGAATCTTGAATCTGCAGTGTCTTGAATCTATGGTGACATGTACTATTTGGCGTTTCTAGTGAGAATCATGAGATAGAGTGGTAATAAAAGCTTCTGTCAACCTTGCAAACTCTTCATAGAACACTTATAAATCCCTGCAACAAATTTTTTTAGAATATACTCCGTGATAACTAAAAAAATAGATGTTCCTGACCTCAATCCAAATCCACGTTGGATCAGAGAAACAGCTGATTTGAACGGAATTTGGGGTGACTTGGCTCTGACGGTGTTGAGAGAGAAGATATGCCGCAAGTAGTGGAGCGGATGGATATGATAAATGGCGATTGCGAAGCCAATGAAGCCAAGGAGCCTGCCCTTTCGTAACTTAATAAGCCTCCGCCGTCGTCGGTCCCTTGAGATCGAAATTTACACGTGTCGCACAGAAGACAGCATGGTTGGGGGGTAAGCTTATGCATGGGCTGTCGAGAGTGTTTCCAGAGATGCTTCTAGAATCTTCATCATCCGTTCTAATAACAGTGATTGGCTCTCGGAATCGCGAAGAGGCACTGCACTGAATAGTTGCCCCACACTAATTTCTCGACATTCTACACTATACTGTACGTGTAGGTAAATAACTAGGCAAATTTTGGATCGTGTCTGAACTTTAAAAAAATTCTACAACTATTTCTGGAAATCTGAAAAAATTTCAAGAGAAGATCTTAGAAAATTTCAAGGGAAAACTTGAGGAAATTTCAACTATTTCTGAAAATAAGAGAAAACTAGAAAAATCAAAACAGGTTGCCGAATTGATAAATGTGAAAATTAAATTATTTCGACAACAAGTTGCCGAATCACGCCTAAACGTACGGTATCAATAAGTACAGTTACTTTAAAAGGATGCAGTAAAGTAAGAACTATGTGTATAGCATGGGTTGGTGCATTGGCTCATGGCTCAGTATTAGAAATTGGCATGTGCCTCCATCTGGACAAGCATTAGTCATGAGGTAACTTATCTAGGGTAAGGCAACCCAATTTCACTATTTTGTATGGATGACTTGGCATTCCAGTGTTGTTATCCCCGTTAGGGCCCTTTTTTTTTGGCTTTTTAGTACCAGATTCCACAAAAAATGATTTGGCTAAAAAATGACAACAAACTACACTGAATAGGAAAATTAGGTTGCCCCACACTAATATCTCGACATTCTACACTATATCAATATTACAATTACTATAGAAGGATGCAATGATGTGGAAAAGTGTGTGCTGCATGGGTTGGTGTATTGATTGATGGCTCGGGATTAGAGAATGGCTTGTGCTTCTATCTGGACAAACAATGAGTCATGAGATAACATGAAGTAACTTCTTTGTGGTAAGGCAATCTAATTATCAAGGCAACCTAATTTTACTATTTAGTGTAGAGTTAATTGTAAAGTGTGTGCAATGCGGGACGAGGAGCAAAAACACAGGACAAAACTACTTGTATCACCAAAACTAAGGTCTGATGGAGTTTGGTGTTGTGTTTGTTTTCTACTAATCTTAGTTAGACCTTCCTCTGACACCCGTTAACAAAGACAGATGAACTTTCCAATTAATTTTACTGTACAGTTTTTTTTGCCAGAAAACTTCCAATTAAATAAAAAGCATGGATGAAATCTCTAGATTGTGGATGAAAAAAGAATTATGGATATTGTACTATATGTGATATAGTATGTACTAAAGTAATATTTTCTATCCAATGTGGATGAATGTTGAAATTTAGAGCACCAATATAACATTTTAATATGTATTGCTCATACCTAAACTTTAGAGATTGAGTGATTTGAGCCAGGATTTGAGCATTTGAGATTTGTGAATTTGTTCAAAAGTTGTTTGATAGGTTTTGGTCAATGGCATGGCTATTTTGTGTCCATTTTTGAACATTAGTGAATTGGTTCTTAACTTTAGTGTTGTTGTCATCTTCATTGTTTTGTAGATAAGATTTGATGGAAGAAGCGAATAGGATCTTTATAGGGTGTGAGTTTGGGTGAGAACCAATTGTTTTGGTGGAAGTAAAACGGTGTTGGGTATGCATGATTGTTCATAGTCTTTTTGTACATAGTTGACTATGTTTTGTTGATTACCTACAAGTGCTAGTGCATGTGTATGTTTTTTCATTTCCAGTGATATTTGAGTGAGTATTTATCTTGTGGACTGCAATAGAATATGTACAATTTTTCAACATGTTTACAATAGATATGAGTATATAGTTTTGTCATAATGATTATAATGATAGGTAGGGTGTTAAATTTAAACATGTTAAAAAATTGTGGGAAAATGAAGGATTCATCTATATAATAAATATAAAAAGGTAGATATGTGAGTGGGATATTTATATTGTAGTGTGGTACAACATAGATAAGTATAGTATGCTTGTGAGGAGGTGGTAATGGGAGTGAGTTCTATTTTAGGTGTTTGTTGATTGTGGTGTTAGGTGGTCTTTGGAAGATGATGTGGAGGTAAATTTTTTGTATTTGGAAATCAATAGAGGAACGGTAGAGGTTAGCCAAGAATATTTTGGTTCAAAATAGGCTAGTACATGTATATCTTTATATGATAGTGTTGGGTAACAAATTATTGTACCAGTTTGGATAAGGAGTAATCAATAATGAGAATGGTGATGTTGCTAGGGTTTGTTTTGGCTGCTAATTTTGTCTAATGTAGTGCTTCTGCTGCAAATTTTATATTATGTACGTATACCATACCATGTTTTGTCTATTGATGACTTAATGTGTGTATGTTGGGCCTAATGAGCCAAAGAAAATATTTTTTTGTGAGGAAAGTAAAAATATGTAAGTTGTGTGAGGGGCGGGTGATTGGGAATGAGAAGTCTCAATGAGTAATCAAAATTTGTCTATTTTATTGAGTTGTGATTGGATTGATGTGATTTTGTCAAAGAAAGACGCTAGGTCATTTGCATATGCTACAGAGTTAATATTGTTTTTGAATGTATGGAATGCATATCCATAATTGTCTTGGTCTAATCATTGGAATAGTAGTTCTAAGAAAAGAATGAATAAGCAAGGACTAAAGTTGTCTCCTTATATATTACCTCAAAGGATTGGTATGGTTTTGATTGGCCTAAATGTTAACTTGTGAAGATAGTATTTGAGTTGGAATAGATGTTGTGAACCAATTTAATTGTTTCATGTAGGTAGCCTAAGTTTATTAGTAGAGCTCATAGTGGAGAATGGACAATTGAACCAAATTAGCCAAATGTAGATATCCTTTTGTATTAATTTGACATCATCTGAGTTTGAGATGAGGATTTGAATTTGATTTGAACATTGTATATCTTTTTGACTATCACAAAGGATTTTGTATTCATTGCTATAGTTTTCTAGTAGTGATTAGAGTGTGCTTGGTAAATAGTTTGAATATTGTGTTCGATAGAATAATGGGTCTATAATTTGTGAGGAAAGTAGGGTTCAATTTCTTGTAAAAGAACATTGCAAGGTTTACTTTCTACTTTGTAGTAGTGGGAATGGGAGTGGGAGTGGGAATAGTGTTGGAAGAAAAAAAATAATAGGTCGTAATAGTTTGAGGGCATGATTTTAAAAATGAAGTTGGTGACATTTTAAAGTTTAGGCATTTCTGTTGTTCGCAAGTGTTTGAGTTCAAGATTGTAGTGATTGTTGTCAAATTTAATTTGTAGTATAATTTCTGATTCACTGCATTTTTCTAAATACAAATCTGTTTAGATCATGCTAGGGATATTGTCTAGCAGTGCAAGTGCATTGTGGATCATGACCTGATTGGTATTTACAAGTTGGATAAAGATTTCTTCTACAATGTTTTTGGGGTTAGTTAGTAATTGGCCTTTGTGGCCTTGTATATAATGTAATAGAGGTGTGTCAAAGTCTTAAAAAATGCTTTTGTATATTCATTGGGTTGTATATTTAGAATATGTCAATATTTGGTAATTTCTTTTTGTATATTGTTGCATTTTATTTTTGTAATATTTTTCTTGCTTCTGATTTTTTTTGTTTCTGCCAGCATTTTGATTGTTTTTATCCACTGTATTGGATATTTCAGGTATTAAATTGAGGGTGGGGTTAGAATATTTACAGTGTGTTTGTAACTTAGGCTAGTTAGGTAGTACAATGTATGGGTGTGAAATGGATTAGAATTTATGGTACGTTTGCACTTGGTATTTGGAAACAACGCTTGTAAAAAGATAAATGAATAAAAAAACAACGACTGCTGCAGTATGTGCCGGCTCGGGTAGGTGATCCCACCGCTGTGTCAAAAGCTAAAAGTTAGGATAGTTGGTAGGACCACCATGTTCACACATGCCTAGTTTATCAATTTTTTGGAAGTGGCATTACGGCAGTAAATCGTACGTGTGACCGACTGCACTGAGCGGCACATTTGAGACGGTGGCTGCATATGAGTTACAAAAGCACAAATTATGAATACGGGACCGATCGGGATACCATGTGAACGTGAATTAGGAATAGCAAATCCCCTACAAAACTCATTTCGATGCTGCAGAAATGAAACACAAGGTACACAAAAAGAAATATGCACACCCTCTATAGGCAGCATCGACGTCTATGGAATCGACACTCCACTTCCCGTCGGCTGTAACTGGCTTGCAAGCAGCTTAAATAGGGAAGGTAAATTTTACCTGAACGACACGTCAAAGCAAACAATATCTACAATCGATACTGCTAATGTGCAATTCACAATGACAATGAGATAAACAGAACGGAGCAACCGAGGCGTTGTGAAAGAGGAAATCAATCACCTGCAGCGCTCATGCATTTGATACTGCGATCGACTTACAAAACTGTTGCTACAGACTTCTCGACCTTCTCAGAATGCGGTCGACAATCTGTGCATTCAAATTTCTACTCCCTCCATCGATCATTGCAATCATTGTTACCCAATTCCACCGCAGGCAGAGATTGCCCTTACGTCGTGCATGTCCTGACGTTCCAGTGCTTGAGCCAGCGCTTGATTACACACACTTGTTGTTTGCGTAAACATGCCGTTTTAAGTTAATCCAACTCTCCCACGACCTTTAAACTATGAGCAATTCTAGAATCTCAAATCTAGGTTTCCGCATGATTGTGCTCCTACTTTAACTCGGCCAGATAGCAATCTCTTTCATTAATACCGTGGCCCACTACGTGAGAAAACAACGCACTTTGCATCCGCCACACAGGACTCTAGCTCGGCTCAGCATTTACCAACAGCCGGCCTGGTGTGAAACCCTAGAGACTGTACTATGAAAAAACGCCCCGTAGCACCTCCCGTAGCGCTAGGTGCGAACGTACCATTAAGAATATTAATATTGGAAGTGAATCAAGAATTGTATAAACGGAACGCACAAATATCTTGATATAGACTTGGTATGCGGATTGAAATAGACCCTGTAAGAAGCAAGCTAAAAGACAAAAATGAAAATCATACCCAAGAAAGGAAAATCATGAAATGGCATAACATATTTCTCACCCTTGTAGAATATGTATTTTAATAAAATAAATTTATTTTATTTTATCAAAAAAAATTATGTTATTTGTTGTAATAAAAAATGAGTTTTTTCAAGAGCTTAGTATAGGAGCTACACACAATAGATAAAGTGCACCCCAATTAATTAATAAAGCAAATTTTATCTCTTCAATGATGTAACTAAACATGGTCATTATTTTTGTACAAGGTTCTTAGCCTTGAAATACATGAGCACCCCCCCAAAGGCTAATGAACGACTTTTAGAGACATTGTAGAAACAAAGAATGCACCTATTCATCCAAAAATCCGATAATTTTTGCCTACCTACCTTGGTCATAGGTCACATCCTTCAAGAATTAAGCACTTCATATACAAATGGAAAGAAAAGATAATACTTGCAAAAAATGGAAATCTTTTGTTGATTTAAATAATAATTCCTAAAAAAAGAAGCTTTAAATCTACATTCCTTCCTACTCGAGTTCCTACTAGACTTTTTTTGGGATTAAATTATTAGTTAGAGTTGCAGCCATTCCATCTGTGTCTCAGCTTGCCCTTCATGTGTGAAGCAGTCCTTATTTGTAGCTTTAGACACCCATTTAGGTATATTCCTGCGCACATTGTCTGCCACTTCAATGCCACCTCAACCAGAATGCTTCATAAGATATGACTTTGGATAAGGGTTTTTTTTTCATTTTTTATGAAGTGCCAAAGTGGCTGGACCAATACACACAAAACTCTTTTCTAGTGGACAAAATACCCCTCCAAGCTTTGCTCTCTATGTAACCTTCAACAAGTTGATACATGATTGGATATATGTGCTTTTATGGTGCATAAATCATGATACTCTCTATATAAAGACATAATAAAGCAATACAAGAAAGATTAAAACTACTTCTATTACATACAAAGACTATATGCTACACCTTCATGAATGCTAGAACTTTTGAAAACAAACCACCATACCAAATTGTTCCTCCATGGCTATACCCATGTTCATGTAAAGACATCAATAATTGTAAACGTAATGCAAAATTATGCCCAAATATACTATGTGTATGCACCACTACATTTATCCTACCATCTACCCCTTCCTTACAATACAAAATACAATTAATTGAATTCACCAATTGCAGTGCTAAATTTTCCACTAATGATATCAATTCTAAAATCACAAAATACCAACCACTCATTTATGACCACCCAACATTTGGATGGAATGCACAATCACTTATCATCATCATGATAGGGGCTAGAGGGGCTACATATATTTCATCCATATACTCACTTAAAGATAAACATTAATTCTCAACATCTGCAATTAAACACACACTCAACAACATTCATACAATTACAATTATTTACTCTTCTTACATATTACTTTGTCTATGGCCAATTGTCTCCTTGTTTTTTAGTATTTAGCATAGACTCTCCCTCCTAATGATGGTATGTAGCTTTGGTGTCACTCTTGTTCGGTTCTTGGACCATGATGGGGGACCCAAGATAAATAGACTCTTCATTTACGCCAACCTTACATTAGGTAGCGGGAGTTTCTTTTCTCATTAGGGGTAGTCACAGCCCCTCCGAGAATTGTCTACTTCTTAGAGATTGAACGTGTGGCTTTGTGTAACTGGTTTCCCATTGTTTCAGGATCACTCAACCTCCGAGGTTCAGAGTGTGCCGTTCTTCTCCTTCACAGATGAAGAAAGGAGCTGCAAATGGTATTTTCTCTGAGAAAATTTCACCTTCTGCTCCGGGATTGGTTTGCCGTGGTTGCCGTGGTGCTATGCAAGTGAACCTTCTCGGAGATTTCATTTTTGCTACAAAAGGGGTGTCACAGCCCCTCCACAAAACAAGGCTCCCCATTGGCTCTCCATTTCATGTGCCTAAAGAAATTTCTCAAAGAAAATCTCAACCTTCGAGGGGCTGTGACTAGATAGATAGAAACTCTGATCTTTTTAAAGAAGGCCGGCGTGAATAAAGTGTCTGTTCGTCTTAACAATGAGCCAATGTCCACCGGATCAAGGGCCATTGATGCAAAACTACTCTTCCCTTTCGAGAATAGACACTTTAGTTAAAGTAACCAGTATAAGTAACCAAGATAAAAAGTATCCGGGTGGATATTATATGTATATATATATATATATAATTTTTTTTTTTAATTTTTTTTTGGGGGGGGTTGTTTTTTGTTTTTTTGTTTTTTTGTTTTTGTTTTTGATATATTTTCTTATTTTGGAGGGAGTGGTTGGTTGTTTTTTGTTTTTCTTTTATGTAGGATGATTGAACCAGCATATTGTATGGCAATGGTGTTGATTGCTTTAAAAGTGTGTTTCAGAGCAGTTTCGATTAATTTGAGTTTAGTTTCAAGGTTTTTCATTGAAGGAATATGTGTTGTTCCTCTAGCTCCTGCTATAATGACAATGAGTGGGTCTACATTCCACCCTTGGGCCATGATGCTATTTATTAGTGGTTGGTATTTTTGAGTTTTATTATTTATTGTTTCTTGCGAGAATCTGTCATTAGAATATGTGAATTCTATAAATTGTATTGTGAGATTGTTATCTGGATTAAATGGTGGATTGTTTTGGTAGGGGAGTCCTTTAACCCAAAGGATATCTGGTTTGAATCTGGCGTTGCAGTGACATCTCTGTCTTTCACAGGAACAAGTTAGCAGCCATGGGGGGACTGTATTTTCTTGTGGGTTGTTGTTGAATGTTCCTGCATTGATGAGAGTATAGTATCTACTGTTTTTGGTGGATAGGATTAGCTTTCTCAGTTTCCATACTACTTTGTTATGTCTTTTGACTCGGAGGGCGTGAATATTATGGTGTTGCTTGCATTTTAGGAGTACATGGAGCCATGTATCTACGTCATGAGAGTTACATATGGAGCATGTGATGGATGGAAATCTTTCTACACCAAAAAATAGTTGTTTTCTAGCATTTCCCATGTATTGGCTAGTGCGGAATTTTAATAAGCTTATTTTTTGCGAGTCTGTTATTTCGGGGTTAGACCAGAATTCATTAGAGAGTCCTTTATCTATATTGGGATTGAGTGTCCATTTGCTAATGTTAGGAAATCGTCGTGCCATTATTTCTAAATTTTTATCGCGATCATATTTGGTGATGTATGTTTCTAGGCATCTAACCGGGCCTTTGTCTGGTCAACAGGTTGGACCTGGCCATTTGTATTTTTGGTAGTAGAATGGAGTAGTGTGCGCAAATTCATATTTTTTTGAGGCAAATTTGTATTCTTTTGTATTCTTTATTTTGTGACTACCCCTATTCTAATCCGTTTCAGTAATCATTCTAGAATTGTAAGATTTGCAGGGCCATTTTGCCGTGTCGATTGAAGATGCCCTCAGCGTTGAATCGTACCTTCTAGGGTTTCTTTCGAATTCTTCCGCAAAATCTTGTGTGCAGTGCCATTGCACTCATTCTTTCGGAGATATCGAAGTCTGAGGACGAGCATGGTGATTCATTCACCTTCGCAACCTGCACTTTGATTCATCCTCTTCAAATGCACTTTCACTGCGTAATTCCAATTTGGAGAGCCAGAATTGGTTCTGAATTGGCAAAATTTGAAGTTGAATTGGCAATTTTGTATGTTAATCTCTGTTTGCCAAGGTCCCGAAGCTGCACAACAGGCACAAGGATGGCGAAGTGTTGCTCGCTTCTCAAGGTTTGAGAGGCATGAAACTGTCTGCCAATGCTGTCGGGGTTCCGCTCTCGCCGCTGGTGACGATCTTTCCAGTTCTTTCGCTTCTCACGTGCTTTCTAGGATCTCGTGCTCTTGCATTTCCCTTTCCTACCGTCACATTTTGAAATTCTTCGTCTTTAGAAGCTGCTGGTCATGCAACGACTTCAATTAGGGTTACACTCTGGAATTCTGCCTCGAGTTCTGGTGTGTTATGGTTTGAATGGCTTTACTCGTTGGAAATTTTTTAAGCCTCTTGGCACTGATTGTCGATCGATTGCTGTTTTCGCAGTGGTTATGATGCAATCGTGGCGGCCCGGGATAAACTTTCGTGAAGGCCGACTTATCCATTGCTATCCCTGAAGGCACTTACACTTGTGCTGGTGAGTTAATCTTCAACAATCATGATCAGTTTACTTATGACATTGCTGCTTGCGCAAGACTGGTGGTGCAACGAAACTGCATTCGTCTTGACTAGCTCTTTCTCAATGTTAACAAAGAATGAGGTGATTCTCAAAGACAGGGGATTGGACTCATCCAGATTAAGGTGCTGCTATTAACTGAAAATTCTTTGCTCAATATGCAGCTCCCCGCTCGGGCGTGGCTTTGCAGCCATGGCGTGTGCAATCTCTACTTTGGCTACGTTGCTACGTCAGCCGCTTCTCGCTCTTTCTTCTTCCTCTTCCACTAGACTTAATTTAGATCAATTCAATCTACCAAAACCTCATGGCGGAATTTCCTTTAACTCTATTCGAGGCGGTGCCTCTGGGTGTTCTGTGCCGGTGGGAGCTTCTGTCGGTCATGTCGAAGTCTCAGTGGCTCCTGGAGACGCTGAGACCGCAAGCGGTGACTTGAAATTTGAGAGGACACTTGAGACTCTTGCTCGTAGCCGCACGCTTGATGCTCTTGAGGAGCGTGTCGATGGGAATATGGGATCTTCATTTGCGGATAATTGGCAGAACAACGAAAAGACTTTGGAATGCTGTGAAGTGGGTCAAGAGTTGAACGTGGCAGTGCTGTTGAGTGGAGGCGTGGATAGCAGCGTCGCATTGCGCTTGTTGTGTGCTGCTGGCCATTCTTGCACTGCTTTTTACCTCAAAATCTGGTTTCAGGTTTGACCTAATTTTCTCTTGTACTGACCATGTAAGTCGAAAGCTATCAATGATGTTCTGAAGAAGTGTGAGCTATGTCATATAGATGACCTATGTTGTCTTTGGATAATTGGATTAGAATAGTATTCAAGTTAGCTGCGATGGAAGAGATTCTGTCTCTGACTTTTTCTCAAAATGTTTTATCTGGTTTTATTGCAGGAGGATTTTGAGAATTTCTGGTCAGAGTGTCCTTGGGAAGACGATTTGAGGAATGCACAGGCAGTGTGTGACGAGGTGAGTATCCTTCATTCTTTCTTCTGATCTCTTGAACTGCGGGCGTGTTGTTGCTTTAACGTTGGTGATATCTCCGCTTGACAGATTATTATGTTCTTGAGACTATTTTCTTGAGTCGAGAGTATGCACAGGGTTTCATCGGACTGCCACTTGTTATTACTGAATTACTTGTCACATGGACGATATGAGGATATGTCTGCTGATGATCTATATGAACCTTGTGATGTGACTAATTCAGGTCGGGGTGGAACTCCGTGTGGTGCATTTCACGGATGAGTACTGGACGCTAGTGGTAAGTTCTTCATATTTTTTTTCTTGGACAAGCATTCTATAAATCATGAATTAGTCTTGCCATTCATGTCATAGTATGGTTTGGTAATTGTAAATGACCAGGATCTTCATCTCTCTATCAAGATTTAAAATAATTTGTTACATGAATTATGTTTCTGGACGTGAACGGAGTCTCTGGTCCTCGCAGGTGTCTTATAGTATATCTGAGATCCAGGCTGGCCGCACACCAAACCCGGATATCCTGTGCAATACATGCGTTAAATTTGGTTCGTCTCCTGAATCACAAGACTCATAAATCTTTTCAGTTGAACATATTGTCCGATGCTCTCTATACTGCTTAAAATGTAGTCTAGTACGTACTCCAAACTAGGGCCTCATATTCCTCGTTCGTCCTTACTACCTCTTCATGTTGATTATGATGATCAGCACCACAATGATGTATGTCAGGAATGTTGCAGGGGCCTTTCTGGACTACATTAAGGATGCAGAATTTGACCGTGTGGCGTCTGGACATTATGCACGGGTCAGGAAAATTTTCAGCAACCACGATAGCAATGAAGAGAGGACTGAATTGCTGTTGTGTCCAGATGAGGTATTTCAAATTCTTGTCATCTAGTACGTCATCTTTTGAATATTTCAATTTCCACATGTGACCAATGCATTCTAAGTATCTTTGTTGTGTGTCGCGTTTGGGTTCTTTATACTTGTTTGACTTATGGCACTTGCATGATATGTGAGCAGGTGAAAGATCAGACCTATTTTCTATCACATCTGAGCCAGGAGAAGTTGTCGCGCCTCATTTTCCCTCTTGGTGGCTTTGTTAAGGTTAGTACTTCAGTCGAACGCTCTTTTGCAGCAGCGAGAGAAGTGTATCTGTAGCATGTACAGTACCTAGTAGAAGTCGGACATGGCAATGTTTTTTTGAGGTTGTATGTGACTCCGTGGAACCCATATTTTATTTTCTAGGCTCGTTTTAGACAATTTCATGGCTTCGTTTGATGATTTTATGGAGATTGCTTTTGAACATATGGGCCTGAGTTAATTCAACCAACACTGAATCGTTCAGCCAAATTGTGACTGGGCAGACCGAGGTGCGACAGCTTGCGGAGGTTATGGGTCTGATCAACAAAAATCGCAAAGATTCTCAAGGCATTTGTTTTCTTGGCAAGGTACGTCAATTCACCTTCGTTGTCAAATTGGTAAGCTTGAGAGGAAATATTGACAATTGTAACGTGCGAATGTTTTCAATTGGAAGATATTTTGGAACCGTGTCCTCAGGTATGTTTTACTCTGCAACAGGTCAAGTTTAGTGATTTCATTGCGAAACACCTTGGTGAGAGGGAAGGTCGCCTATTGGAGGCTGAGACGGGAGAGCTTCTTGGCCTTCACAAAGGGTTCTGGTTTTACACAATGGGTCAACGTCAAGGCCTCGGCTTGTCAAACGGACCCTGGTTTGTTGTGGCGAAAGACATTGTGAACAATGTGATTTTCATTTCTCGGCAGTACTTCTCAGAAGACAAACGCAGACGAGATTTCCGTGTGGGTTCATTCAACTGGTTTTCAGGATCTCCTCCCGCAGACACTTCGAGCTTGCAATGCAAGGTTCGCCACGGTCCAAGGTTATACGATTGTAGAATGGAGTTACAGACAAATTTGGACAAGGACAGTGAACCAAGTACCTCAGTAGTGGTGAACTTGAGTGAAGATGATCAAGGGTTAGCACCAGGACAGTACACTGCATTTTATCAGAATGGTATTTGTTTAGGATCTGCTGTCATTACGGAGACATTAGGTGGGGGAGAGAACTCGAACGTATCAGCCAAAGCTTTAGAAATTGCGCGTCAACCTTTTGACGTTGTGATGTATAAAAATTCTAGACCGAAAATAAGCAACTCTCTCAGGGTGAGCAACTCAAGTAAAGCGAAGATTCCCAGTGTAGAACCAGACACTGAACTGAAAATCGATGGCAGGAGCAGTGAGTTGATTGGAAGGACGTAATTGGAGCAGCTGGCGATAAACTTGCCTGTCCTGGAGACTGGCATCTCAATTCTGTTCTTATCAAGACCAGAAGTTTTTGCTAGTCCAGAAGGGGAGCCTCGAGTTTCTGAGGAGTTGAGGAGTCGTGGTTGTCTAGATTGGAGACAGATTTTTCCCAGTCGGTTTGAGGTGCAGTTCCTTGAGAAATATTGACTGCGTATCGCGTTGATCCAAGTATGAAACGGACTTATCCAAATTATCCATTGAGTGGATGATGGATGTTGTGATAAAAGTGCACTTCATCCACTTAGTATTCCTTGTTTTATAAAAATGGAAACAAGATAGAATGCTCTCCATGCATCAAACGATCTAAGTACAGTAGATATTTAGGAGGGGCTTGAATTATTTATTCTAAATTTTCAATAATGATTTTACTTTTATCAGCTCTAGCAATTAGGGGTCAATGACAAGATTGAAACGACGGAGTTTGCCTTGCCCTGAAGCTCCGTCCACATCACAATAAATCACCCCATTGGCTCAATGGGCTCACATATCTACGGTACCCACGCGAATACGTACACCGCAAGTTAGTGGCGTCGGGCTTGCCGGGCTACGTCTACAGCGTCCCTACGCTATCTGCGTTCTCCGATTGGCTGCCCTCCACGTGGTCCTCCCCTGGGAGTCCTCCACGTGTCCGGGACCTCTGGCCCCATCCACTTGTACCCGCGGCCCAAAGCGGCAACTCCTCTGCGACCACAAAGTCCGTCGTCGCCGCTGATGAGTTTCATCATCGCTTCCGTCACCAAATTGCACAACCAAATGGAATTGAACCGACATTGAATTGAACCCAAGTCTCAAATTGCGGAAATTTATTGCGCGTTTAGTGAATTAGGGGGACATTTGGAGGTGCGCATTTGTGTTTTGTTCGAACCAGGGATCCAGACCTGTACTTTGGGTGAGATTGGTCTTGGGATTCTGTCCCGATTGTTACAGTTTTGGAGTTGATGGCGATGGCGATGTCTTGCGCGCATTTTAATGTGCTTGTTCCGAGTGTGATTTCCACTGAAGCCAAGAGCTGCAGCCGCTGCTCCAATGCGGCGTCGCCTTCGCTTTCTTTTCGTCTGCTCCGGAAGAGCTATGGCGGTCGAAGCCGAAGCGTGCACAGGTCGCTGGTTTGTCAAGCAAGTGGATCGCGAAGAGATAAGGGTAAGCGTCGTGGAGGTAAGCTCATGTTCTGTTTTCGACAATCGTGTGTACACGGTTTGGTTCTGGTGTCGTCTCTAATATTTTTTAGAAGAGGCAAAGTGTTTTCACGATGAGTCCATTCATCGGTGGAATGGGAGGATCAACAGCAGGGGGCAACAATGGGTGCTCTGAAACCCATTTTCGCTCCAGTTTTTAATTAAAGAGAAATGAGTTTTTGTCGATGGAAGCGTGAAGGTGAACCTCCAATTGAAAAGTTGAGCATGGTGATGAGTACTCAATGTTGAAAACTCTTAGCCACCTCAAGCAGTGAGTGTCAATTAGTGGTGTTGGAAACGTCGTTGAAGAATGTGAGTGCTCCACGCGACAAGCTCCTCGCAACGACGTGAATCTCCAACGACGGAAGTGGCTTCTCAGAAACTTACCAATCTGCGTGAGCAAACTCCCAAGTATTGACGAATTTAGGGTTTGCAATTGCAGAGACCAAGCGGGAAGACGAGAAACTCGACAAGAAGCTGAACGCGATCAAAGACGACACAGAGTACGAGGGCGAGGAAGACGATGACGATGAGGTTCGCATCCCACTCCCAGACGACGAAGCAGACGCTCTCAGCCCCGACGTCGCTCGCACTTCCTACGTCGGCGACAAATACGAAAGCACCAGCTTGGGCGACCGCACCGCGGCGACAGCCTCCGCCGCAGCAGACACAGCGGGCGTCTCCCGCTCTGACCCAAACGTGCGACGGGCGCAATCATCGGGGAAGCGCGTCGGGGACGAGTTCGAGGACATTCGCGAGGAAGGGGAAGAGTCGGCAAATATAGTCGCAGATGAAGCGCGCGACACCGCGGACGCGAGTGGAAAGAGGGTACAGAAAGCGGGGCGGCGAGTGGGGCAGAACTTGGAGGAGGTGCGGAAGGCGGGCGAATCGGCTTTGGGAGGAAGCGCGGACGTCGTGGAAGAACAAGCTGGAAGAGCGGCGGATAACATCCAAGAAGGCTTTGAGGAAGCTGGAGACGCTGCAAGGGACGTGCTGGGGATTGGGGAGGAGAATGCCGAGGGCGCGGGCAAGCGGTTGCGAGGGACGGGGAGAAACATTGAGGGCGACCTCGAGTCGGTCGGAAAGGAAGGGCAGAAAGTTGCTGGTCGAGCTGGCAGAGCGTTCACCAAGCAGGTTCGCAGCCTCCACCAATTTTTGGGGTTGTTGTTCCCTTTAGACAATTGCATTCTTTCACGCGAATTCTCCTCTAGTCACGCGAAACGCATCTTAATGTCCTCGTCGCAACCCTAATTCCACACAATCCAGTCAGGAATTTCCTACTCCCCATTTCACTCTTGTCGCTTCACCAATCCAATTCTCGTAGAAATTCATTTAGCCAGATCCCCACTCGTCCCCCGCACTCTCCCATAACCACAACTAAGCATTCAAACCTCAAAGGAGGATCCTTCGAGATGAGATCCATTGAAATGTATTCTCACACACTCGTCGCGTGCAGGCAAGAGAAACCTCCAAGGTACTGGGTGCCGAAGCGGAAGAAGCCGAGCAAGAAGCCGAGCGCACGGTGCGCACCACCATTCGTCGAGCACAGCAGTCCGCGGAGCGCGTGCAAGAGCCGATCGAGAAGGCCGTGAGCGCTTCCATGGACGCTGCGGCAGCAATTGGCGACGAAGTGCTGAAGCTGGGCGATTCGATTGTTGAAGCCGTGGAGGACGCCACGGGTGTGGCGGCACCTCGGCGTCGTGGGGGGCGACGGTTCAGGACAAGGGCGAGGAGGGGCGACGGCGACGGGAATGACGAGAATGACGGTGACGACGGGGAGGAGTTGGTTGGGGGCAAGTACAAGCCTGCGGGGAAGAGTGTGACGAGGAGGTACCAGGCAGGGAGGGACGAAGAAGACGGTGAAACGCAGGAGTCGGACGGGAAGTTTTCGGAGCTCACTGTGCTGGTTGCTGGGGCTGCTGGAGCCACTGGCAGGTGAGTTTTGATCTTTGGAATTCCTTTGCAATGTTGATGCAACCCAGTTGAAAATTATTGTTGGTTCAAAGACCATTGTAAATATTGAGTTTGTTGGGGGTAGGATAACTAGTTATGTTTCAAGGACGTGAGTAGCAAAGACCACCGTGAATTAAGAATCAAGTATGTTTGCTTCGTGGACATGAACTTAGATTGTTTCTTCTTTTGGTATGTTGCTCGGGCTGCCACTCATGCTTTGCTCAATTTTTTCCAGGTTGATAGTTCAAAACCTTGTGGGGAAAGGCGTCAAGGTTCGTGCATTGGTTCGGAATGTGTACAGAGCAAGAAACTTGAAACAATTGCAAGGAGCTGAGGTGAGAATTATGGCTGCTTTCTGTTTCTTGAGGTGCTACCGTTCAATTTTTGTGTCAAAGTCTGGTAGCCCTCTGTTTTAATGTAGTCGTCACCTCCAAATGCGTTTGACGTGGGAGAAATTCAGTTTGATATTCCTAATATGTCAAACAATAGTTGCAACTTTAAAGTCAATTATTTTGAGTCAAAGTTGATTTCTAAGGGAATTGAACACCTTCATTGGGTACTCTGCAGTTATTTGAAGCAGATCTCTACAACTACGAGTCAGTGAAGGAAGCAATATCTGGGAGGTATGTGACATGACCTGAGTACGGCAATCAAATTGTTTTTCAGTTTTTTTTTAATGCCGATTAGCGGTTAATTGCAAGTGGCTTCACCCCAAAAGGAAAATACATAATTTTCATATGTTTGCTTCCATTTAATCGTTGGTATAATCCTTATGAATAAGCATTTGCAAAGCCTTATTCAACAATCCTAGAACGCCGTGATTCTAATTAATAATCGTCTTTAAAAATTCTACTAGTCAGAAATAAAAACCTCGTTGTTTGGAATAATGGATCTTAATTATGCTGCTGCTATTGCTTTTGAGGTTGACTGAACTTGACATGTTTTATTTTTTGTGCAGCAATGTGGTTATCTGTGCTGCTGGAACCCGGGGATTTGACCTTCTGCAAGCATACAGAGTAAATCTTTTCATCACTTTTGTCGCACTTCTCAATCTCATGCTTGCTTGTTGCAGCTTTGTATGTGACTGATTCATGACACTCATATGGCCAATGTTGCAGACTGAATACGAAGGAGTGCTGAATCTCATTTCTGCTGCAAAGAATCAAGGAGATGTGAAGAAGGTTACACACTATCCGTCACTTAATGTCCTTGAGTTCCTGGTTTTACCATTTTCAAGATTCTCAATTTATAAATAATTTCTCTATCAAACGATTTTCATAACGTTCTAGAACATGTGGACAGCTATTTCACTGTAGCTACATTGTGGTTGGCTGCAACTACTCTTGTAATAGTTTTCTAAGTTTTCATTCTTGAATTTAAGATGTGAGAGGTTTATGCCAAAGTAAGAAGTGTCAAATAGAATTAAAAAGCTTTTACCCTGATTCTTCCTTGAATAAGCAGTTGACCTCAAGGATGTTTGCATGTTCTTTCAAGCATGTTTTGTTCCTTTTCAGCGTCAGAATTTTCAAACACTAATGTTATTTGTTCTCTGCAGTTTGTTCTTATAACGACGATTGGCGTCAACTTTCTTCAAGTTATTCCACTTCTGTACTGGTGAGTGCACAAATTTCTTACAAGACGTGGCACTTCTGTTACCAAGTTGCTTTCAGATAAAATGTTCAGAAAAGCTCATAGAGCTTGACTTTACCCTTAGAAAAAGGTATTAGCATGGTTTCAGGTTTTGGGTTTCGGGTTTTTAGTTCTGACGTCAATGCACTTCAGTAAGTTTTGGGGGGCTTGTAGAAAATAAATTTATATGAATGCTGTGTTTCACTAGAATTTTGTGAATTACGGTGAACTAAGAATTGTCAAAGTTTCTCACCCATTTACACATTCTATGTGGATTCTCAGGAAACGACAAGCGGAACTCTTTTTGCAACGTTCAGGCCTGGACTATACTGTAGTTCGGCCGGCTGGATTGACTGGCGGTAGAGGGGTATGTGAAATTTGACTTATACATAACACAAACTAATCCATTGAATTTTTTTGGCAACAATTCAGCTAAATGGTTAGAATGGAAAAGTCTTGGCCAATTCTCTACCCCAAAAATGTCGAAAAGTAGTCAATTTTTTTCAAATTTAGTATAATTCTCTGAAACTATCAATGAGTCTAGAATACTCTATGAGAAATGGCTATCAAAAGTCAATGGTTGTAGAGTTTTTGTTAATTTGGGAAAATTATTGAAATACTCGTCATAATTATGACATGGTCCATTTATTACTGTCTAAACCAATATGAAGTTTTTTAGCTCCCTGAGCATCCAGAAGTTTTCTGGATGATAAACAGAGTGCTTCGGGGTGACGATTCGTCTGGATAATTTCTATTAGTAATGCTTGGATCTTCAGAAGGGAACCTTTGTGTATGATCAATTTGATGAAATTAAGGTTAAAAAATATATTCTGGTCAAAGATTTAAGAAAAATGTGCAGAAATTCGAAATTGGATTTAGGCGTTTAAGAGTTAAACTAAAGATTGGAATGTTGGCTGATTGCAGGGTGACCGCGTTGAGTTGAGGCCTGCCGACAGTCTATTCATGGGTTCTGTTAGTCGTAAGAAGGTAAGGACAAATGTAATAGTGACAAAGTATGGTTTGTATGGTATTGTCCTTGGCATTGGAAATTTGAAATCGTCTTCTATGTTATACGAAGTCACAACTTTTTTGGAGCCTTTTGTATATTGCATAGAGAATGTGGGGAAAGTCGGACTAATTTGATCTATGATTTGTGGTTTTGCAGGTAGCGGAAGTATGCGTTTCAGCCCTTGTAACGCCATCTGCATCAGATAAAACTGTGGAGGTAACCCAATGATTTTTGAATTAGCTGTTTTCCTTAATAGAATATAATTTTCTAATTTTCACAGCACATGAATAATGAAATTTTATTGTTGGTAACACTAAATATGAAAATTAGCATTACAGTCATGTCTACTACCCCACTACCTTGCCAGTGATACCAACATTAAATGTCAACTACACTATCAGACACTTGATTGGATGTTCATAAGTAGTGTTGCTTTTGGAAAAGCTTTTCAATAGAGGTAAGAAACACTATTAGGTGACAGACTCTAAATATCATTATTAGTGTTTAGTATTTAAACTTGTCTTAAGTCTTTGCAAATTATTTCCACAGATTATGTTGGATAGAGTTATATTTGCCGTTACCGTACTCTGTTGTTTAACTGTTTGGGAGCACAGAAAAGCATCCTACCGCTCGGTGAAGTGATGCTGAGCGTTCCATAATATTGAATTGCAAAACTGAGTGTGGCTTAAAATTTGCAGGTGTTGGGCGGTAGTGGACGGGTGAGGCGAAGTATTGCGGATCAGTTTGAGAGTGTTTAAGATGATTGATTACTGCATATTATGTTTTGAAAACTGTAGATGTGTATCTCAAGCTTTTGTTATCTGAATTGAGACCTTTAGTTTACTGCGAAGCTGTGAGACTTCCTTCCAAGGACAGGAACTAAAAAAGATGATTATTTTCCCCATCTTCTAGTTGATGGTATGTAATAAATATCTCAGAAGGTATGATGGTTTATTTCTGTAACCATGTTTGTATGGCATTCGACTGTTTGTAAGGCGGGTACCCTTAAAAACCGACACTTTTTGCTACTATTATTAGACTCGTCAAATTTTCACATTTTCTTGTTGCAAGTGAAAGGAGGTTCCAACGCATTTAAGAACGCGGCATTTGGATACAGTATTCAAGAGTTATGAAGGTCAAAGTTTTTGCTGGTGGATGTTCCGTAAAATCGTTCTTCGGAAATGATTTCGGAAGATGTACACAGAATGATAATGGTGGTTTGGGGCAGGGTGGAATTTTGGGTGTACCCACCTTAAACTTGTTCTTTTTGCATTTGTTTTCATGTAGCGGGATTTTCTTCAATTTTCTATGGTATTCGGTCCTTGTTTCTCATGTTTGAGAATAGTGTCAAGATGGAGATCAATTATAATTTGCTCAAGCTAAATATGTCAGCACTCATCAATCTATTAAACAAGAAATCACGTTTGAGTTGTACAGTACAGTACGTGACTGGTAATGAACAGCTGACACCTGCGCCACTTCACAACTCAATCAAGCATTCAACATCTCACATGGGTACAAGACTCACCATACAATTCCAGTTTCCCGGAGCACCTACTCTCAGGTCCCAGGACGTTCAAAGAATCAGCCCAGAAGTGCAACGGGATTTTAGAAGCAGAAAATTTATTACTCCGTATTTCGAAGATGAGTTGGGCCAATCTGAGCTGTGCTGCCAAGGTCTTGAGACCTGAATCTAAAGACATACTTAGGGCCAGCTTACATGTCAGCCCGGTGGGCAAACTTGTTTCTAAAGCAGACAAGAGGACAAAATTGCCTTCACCGATTGTCTTGCCGGGGTGGGCAAACGGAAAAGGAGGAGCCCAATTTCAACCGATATCGGTGGACAATCGGAGGACAACTCCATTGGTGGAGACTAGTGGTGACTAGTGGATCATGAGAGAATCTAATACGTGTCCACTCCTCCATTGGAACCCTCCTCCACCCACCGGATCCACATAAAAGTGGAATTCGTTTTTTCCCTGTAGCTCCCCCTGTAGTGCTTTGCCCACCGAGGGAGCATGTAAAGAGGTTCTTAGACTAGAATTGCAAGCAGTGAGCAGCTAAAAATATATGCGCATGGTGATCGATCAAGTGTAGCTTTTGGCTTTGCTGACTTCAGCAGTCCACACAGTGGACGATGGGGCTGTGTCAAATGGATTCGGCAGCACGTCATTGACCAGTGATGTACACTTGCCCGACGTTCAGGCTCTTGGCCGTGGCCACTGCTGCTGTCACTGGCTGCGTTGTTCGGGGCCGTGTGCAGGATGTTCCAGAACCTGGAGGAGTCGTAGCCATTCACCCAAGCAGGAGGAGGAGCAGTAGTAGCATCAGGAAAGTACCCCCCTATTGCAATAGTACTAATGCAGTATTGTTTCAATGGTTTCAATTGTTACGCAGTATAATATTGAAAGCTTACAATTGCAGTACTACATCAGTACTGGAATAATATAGTTTCAAGAGTAAAGTGTATCATTATTGAAACTATATTGTTGCAATACTATAGTAGTACTGCAATAGTAAGCTTTCAATATTATACTGCGCAACAATTGAAACCATTGAAATAATATTGCATTAGTATTGATAGGACAAAATAATTTAGATTGCACACACTCATACAAGAATCCAGTTAATAATTATTTTATTAATATGATCCTCTCATGGATTCAGATACAAGTTTTTCTATATTGCTAATGCTTCTCCCCTATGATTGAAGACTACCAGCCTGCTTCTCCTTTGATGATACTTGCTAAATAAAACCCAGACTATGGAATTCTCAATTACTCCCTGACTATCCCGAAGCTTTCCTGCCTAAACTCCCTGCACCCTCTTACTGCTCCCCAACTGAACTGTTACTCTCGTTACTCCCGATGTCTGACACTCTCCCTGCCTGCTTTTGGACTGAGCCTCCTTCTTCCGATCCCTGGTTCTCTTCTCGCCTCTCCACTCACTGTCTGCTGCCTCCGGTTCTGAACTGAGAGCCACTTCTCCCAATCCCCCCTGGCCTTTATCGTCCTTGCGGGTTTTGGTTGATAAACCCCAAGTCTCCTGGCTTGCTAACTGCCCAATCATAACCGAAATCTGGTGAAGAAAACCTAATTGGTTCATACTTAACGGATGATAACGGACGATGATCACTTTAATTGATGAAAATCAATTATCATTCAAATTGTATGGCGAGAGTATGGCAAGTCGAAATTAGCTGTATTACTTTCCTCCCCAGGCTCAGAAGCCGAAGTGGCGAACTGAGTCTGTTCATGGCGGCACCTATACAACTTCAATTTAGATCCATTGTACCACTTGCGCAGGATGACCCCATCAGGAGTGCTCAATTTATAAGATCCATTGTTACAACTTTTGAAAATCACGAAGGGACCTTGCCATTTTGGACGAAATTTTTGGCCGTGTTGCTTAATAAGCCATTGATCTATAAGCATCACCAAATCTCCACGGTGAAACTTCACGAGTTTCTTTGCAGAGTCATGTCTAGCCTTCCTCTTCCGTTGTAAAATCTCGTAATTTTGCAAAGCACTTCGTTGTGTTTCGTCGAGCTTCTCTAACATGAGGATACGATTACGGATTGAGTCAGTCTCACCTAAGTTGTGACGCACCCAGTTCGCAAAGAAGGAAGTTCCAGCTCAATAGACACTATTGCTTCAAAGCCAAATGCCAATTGAAAAGGAGTGAATCCCGTGGCAGTCTTATGAGCCGTTCGATACGCCCAGAGCGCTTCGCCAATGTGTAAATTCCACTCTCTTCGCTTTTCCAGTATGACTTTCCCGAGTATATTAGTTAGTACTCCGTTGGTTTTTTCAACCAAACCATTAGCTTGTGGATAATAGGGGCTGGATCTTTGATGTTTAACGGACATCTTTTTTAATAGCTCAGTCACTAATTTGTTAGCAAAGTGAGTTCCTTGATCAGTCACAATTTCTAGAGGGCAGCCATACCTGCAAATTATCTGGGTGTACATAAATTCCGCAGCGGCTTTTTGATTACACTTCTTGATTGCTGCGGCTTCGGACCACTTAGTAAGATAATCGGTGGCAACAATGAGATATTCATTGTGTTTCGCTGTAAGGGGAAGAGGACCAACGAAATCGACACCCCATTTCTCGAATGCACCCGTAGGAAAAATTGGATGTAGCTCGGTATAAGGTCTAATTCTTTTCCCATAAGCTTGACATTGTGTACAACTCCGACAATGGTGATTACAATCAGCAAAGAGGGTAGGCCAAAAGTACCCAGCTTGGAAGATTTTTCTAGCGGTTATATCTGAAGCAAAGTGTCCACCGCATGCTCCTTCGTAAGATTGTTGCAATATTACTCTTGTTTCTTTTGGTGTCACTGCCTTTCTTAAAATTCCATCTTTTCCAGCTCGATAAAGTTCCCCACCAATTAAAGTGTATGGGAGACTCTTTCGTCGGATATTGCGGCGCTGTTGTGCATCAAGCCCGTCTGGTAACGTCAAGTCTCTTAGGTAGTTAATAATGTCATTGTAACCGAAATCTTGTGAGCCTAATGCTACTCTAATAGAATAACACTCTGCATCATCAGATAAAACCCCGGTTTCTTCACATGGATGTTCACCGAGCTCCAACAATAGATTAGCGTGTCTTGCCCGCGTACCTTTCACGGTCTTAATTTTGAGATCACACTAAAAGAAAAACGCGTTGGCCCTCGCAGTTTTGCGTGGGCTGTTTTTCATTGAAAACCATGTTTAGAACGCAGAAAAATGTGTTAAAACGCGTTTTAATACATTTTTCTGCGTTCTAAACATGGTTTTCAATGAAAAACAGCCCACGCAAAACTACGAGGGCCAACGCGTTTTTCTTCTAGTGTCATAAGCCTGTAGAGCGGCCATCAATCTTGTTGCTCGACCTTCTGGATTTGTTTGTTGGACTAATTGTTTTAAACAATCAGTCTCACATTGCACGAGCGTCGAGAACGGGCTTGATAGCAAATAATGCTTAAACTTGTTGCATGCATACAATAATGCTACAACTTGCTTCTCTGATGATGAATATTTGAGTTCATAGGTCGTAAGAAGTCTGCTCGTGTAATATATAGGGTGTGCTCTTCCAGAATCATCATTTTGTATTAACACTGCCGCCATTGCATGTTCGTTGGGTGACGGATTTATGATAAAACGTCGTGCCCAATCAAGTCCTTTTACTACAGGATAATTGGCCAGTTGCTCTTTTATATAATTGAATGCTTTCACTTGCTCGTCTCCCCAAATGAAAGGGCTTACTTTGCTGATCAAGGAGCTGATCGGTCTCCCTATTCCTGCCAAGTTAGGAATAAATCTATTGTAATAAATTGTCATGCCCCATAGACGTGAAACTTGCTCACGAGTAACAGGTTGTTTCATCTCAATAATTCTTTGTACTTTGTCTGGATCTACTTTAATTCCTTCGCAGGACACAACATGGCCTTATAAGTGTCCCTCTTCAAAGCCTAATTTGTATTTCTCAGGGCTTAGCGAGCATCCATGTTCTCTCAATCTTTGAAATGCAGCGCACACATTTTCAAGGTGATTAACTCGCTTTTCATAGATGGCAAAATCATCTAAATAAACTCTTATGAATTTACCAATAATTGGACCGAATATTTTAAGTTGAAGTCTCTGGAATGTGCCTACTGCATTACAAAGCCCAAATGGCATTCGAAGATATGCATACGTTCCCCATGGGGTTGTAAAAGTCGTGTATAATACACTATCTGGGTGAACTTTCACTTGGTGATAACCCGCATACCCATCGCAAAAGGAATACAACTCGTGCCCTATAACCTCATCCAGCAATTCATCTATATGCGGTAAAGGCTGGCGATCTTTTTTCGTGAAACGGATGAGAGCTTTGTAATTAACACAAACTCTCCACTTGCCTCTTTTTTTTGGCACAATCACGACGGGGGACACCCACTCGGTGTTCTTCACCTCAGTCACAAAACCACCCTCCAAAAGCCTGTCCAATTCTGCTCGAAGCACAGCCATTCTATCTGGGGCCATCCTCCTTTGCTTTGCGCGTACAGGCTTCACATCTGGGGTTAGTTCTATCCGATGTTCATCAAGTGTAATGGCAGGTAAATCCGAGTGTTTACTTACAAAAAGATCAACATACTCAATGACCAACGTTTCCAATTGTAGGCGCTCTTGTTCTGATAATGTAAGCCCGAATTTGACCATTCGTAGCAACTCCTCCTTCCTAGTGGGAATGATGTCTTGATCTTCCAAATGGGGCATAGACTGGCTGATCATTTGGGGAAGGACGTCTATTGCATAGAGTTCAGCTTCTGAGTCGCTGTCTTCACTGGAATCGGTTGGAGGGTTGGTACTCCATGATGTCTCATCTGTTTCATTAGATTCTCCTTCAGAGGTAATATTTGAAGAGCTCCAGATTGATCCAGGAACCACCTGGATACTCACTCTATTGAAGGTTGAGCCTATCTTCATGCGTCCTTTTTCCCAATAATTGACCGCTCGAACTTGGCACAGCCATGGTCTTCCAAGGATCATAGAATAGCCTCCCTTACTAGTTGATATGTCAAGAACGTGGAAATCAACTTTAACTGTGACGCCGTTCACTATAATTGGCATTTGGCAAATTGAACCAAGAGATCGAACACACCTTTGGTCGGCCACCTTTAATCGTAATGTGGATGACTTATCAGAGCTTCATGCATAAACCAGCTTGACATTACATTCACTGCTCTCCTTCCATCAATCAAACACCCAGCTATTTGGTGACCATTCACTGTCGCTTCTACTTGCGGCGACTTGCAGTCTCCCTTTGTTTTATCGGCGACGTGAACTTCCGCCACTAATCGGCTTTGTCGGGTGTTGATTCCCTGACGTAACTCACGGCGGACTAATGGGCACTTAGCCACCAATTGGCCCACAATTATATTTGCCGTCTGGGTACCAAGATCTTGCAAGATGGAGTATTCTTGATGGCCTCGACTTAAAAGCAGGTCTTCAATGCCTATTTTCCTCCTTGAGCGTCCAGTCGAAACACGCTTCTCTGATTTTGATCTTTTACTAATATGTTGCTCGAGGTCTTTCAACGGACGACTTCTCTTGGTCATCATGATTTCTGGCTCAAACTCAGTCACACGACTATTGTCCACCAATTGAAGTAAATTAACCTTAGCTAACTTAATTGTGGATGAGGTAGCCCCTTTGTCCAAGTCTGGACAGTCGCTGCGGTAGTGTCCTTTACGACCGCATTGATGACAGGTTATGAATTGTACCGATTTTGCCGGATTTGGTCGATTGTCTCCGCCTGGGCTTTTCGACCTATTGCTGCCTTGACTCTGTAATAAGAATAATTTTAAATCTCTCATATTTGAGACAAGTTGTGAGATTTTTGGGTCTTTAATTTCGGCTTTGGTCGTCGTTTGAACGGTGGCTGTCTGAGCAAGGACAGGCGGCGTTTGAGTAAGGACTGGCGTTGTCTGTATCAATTGCGTAACAACAGGTGTTGATGCGGCCGTGATTACTTGAGGTTGGATAATACTATTGAGATTCAACTCTTTCTTTTGCGCTAGTGTCAAGGCTGCTTTGAATGTCGTTGGCTCTTTCCATGACACGATTTCTTGAATTGACGGTTTCAACCCACCAATAAAACTCCTAAGAGCTAAAGCATCGATGCTGCGCATGTTGTCGATGGTAGTATCTGGAGGTTCGGAACCATCCTCAAAGTGCGTGCTTGACATGGCATTAACACTCTGCTGAATTTGAGATTGAAGTTCTCGGACTCTTTCACTGAATTGGCGCACTCTTTCTTCTGGTTGCTGCCTAATCAAGCTGAAAATACCCAAGAGGTTTTGATAGCTCTCGCGTTCTTGAAATTCAGATACCAAAGCTGTAGTTAAACTGAGCCATGACGATTTAGTTGAAATAGACTGTCTGTCATACCAAAAAGATGCAGTATCATCTAAATGAATTGGCAATAGCTCGAGCCAATTCTCCTCAGTTCTATCACCATTAGCCATGCAAGCTTGTTTGTATTGCTTCAAGAATCTTTCAAGGTCTTCTCTTTCTTTCCCAGTGAAAACAGGTATAGACACCATGTTGACGACAATTGATCTTTTATTGTTAAAATTGATTACGGTAGGCTCAATGAATTCACCTATATAGATGGAAAACTTTGCTCACCGTGCATATAAAACTATTTGTTTTGGTCCGCTTCATCAGCTTCTTGATTCATGGCCCTCGGAATATGGCATATCTCGATTGATTCAAAATCTTGCTTTAATTGGGTAATAGCCTCGTGATATGGTCGTAGGTTTTCTGCACGCACCTCCCAGTTCTTGGCGACTTGATTGTAAACCAGCTTTGAGTCACCGCACACTTGTAATCTTTGAATTTTCTTGCTCCTGGCTATCTCCAAACCGGTAATCAACGCCGCGTATTCCGACTCGTTACAAGTTAGGTTCTTGCCTAAATCTTGATGGAAAACTTCTTTCACTCCTGCAGGGCTTTCTAAAATTACTCCAGCATCAGACCCCGAGACTTTCGAACTGGAGCCGTTGAAATTTAACTTCCAGGTATGCATCGACAATTAAAATTATCTCTTCCTTTGCGGTAGCTTCATTGTTCAAAAATTATTATTTTTTAATATTTAATCTTCTTCTGCAGAAAACTGGGGATTGCCTTTGTCATAATTTGCTAACTCGGAAATATAGCTTACTAGCGCGTAAAAAACTCCGTATGAGCGTATTTCGAAATCAGTGGACTGCTCAACTTCTTCGGGTAACTGCAGCACTGCTTCAAGTGGATCTGAAACCAAATTAATGAACCTGTTTATTAAAGGTAAACGATTCTCACCCACGATTATGTCTTCGTCAACCGCAAGCAAATCAACCAACTCTTTGCTACTATCTTCTGCTTGAGTAGTAGAAGCGAAGCACATCTTTGGAAATTATGTCTCCTTCCTTTTTCGTCCAATTTTATAGCAATTTACGATCCTCTTTGACGACGTCGTTCCTCGAAAATTATGCCAACTCACTTCAAGGTATTGGTCACTTTCTTTGTCTCCTTGCTGGAAACCACAAGATCCTTGCCTTCCAAATGGATTTCTTTATCTTTCTTCTCGTAGTTTAATCTCGTGTAAATTGTACCCTCACAGAATTTGCACTTACTCCTAACCAACCTAGAATCACTCTGCTTGTTTCCTTTATCATTCATTCTTTCATTTGATCCTTTTATTCATCAATTTTACTCATTACATGCTCTACTCACTCAGAGAATTCTCTCGCTCCTATCGCCTTATCGACCTCCCAGTAATGATACTAAATCCCTCATGCAAACTTTACATGCTAATTATCAATCCACCACGTTGCTTCCTCAGATGTGCAGGAATCCTCTTGGCTCTCACCCTTTGACAAATTCTCGCTGTCCCAGCAACGGAACCAAAATGATAGGACAAAATAATTTAGATTGCACACACTCATACAGGAATCTAGTTAATAATTATTTTATTAATATGATCCTCTTATGGATTCAGATACAAGTTTTTCTATATTGCTAATGCTTCTCCCCTATGATTGAAGACTACCAGCCTGCTTCTCCTTTGATGATACTTGCTAAATAAAACCCAGACTATGGAATTCTCAATTACTCCCTGACTATCCCGAAGCTTTCCTGCCTAAACTCCCTGCACCCTCTTACTGCTCCCCAACTGAACTGTTACTCTCGTTACTCCCGATGTCTGACACTCTCCCTGCCTGCTTTTGGACTGAGCCTCCTTCTTCCGATCCCTGGTTCTCTTCTCGCCTCTCCACTCACTGTCTGCTGCCTCCGGTTCTGAACTGAGAGCCACTTCTCCCAATCCCCCCTGGCCTTTATCGTCCTTGCGGGTTTTGGTTGATAAACCCCAAGTCTTTTGGCTTGCTAACTACCTAGTCATAACCGAAATCTGGTGAGGAAAACCTAACTGGTTCATACTTAACGGATGATAACGAACGATGATCACTTTAATTGATGAAAATCAATTATCATTCAAATTGTATGGCGAGAGTATGGCAAGTCGAAATTAGCTGTGTCAGTACTGTTGCAATTGGGGGATTTTTCCTGTCTGATGAGTAAATTGTAATTGGCAAAAACATTTGCAGCCGTCGGAACACCAGATCACTGATTCAAATTTGATTAGTCATTCCTAGACAGCCATGAACACAGACTTCAGTTTGTAATAGGGTGTGGGAACAGAGTCGGTTAGTGGGAGATTCCATCAGTTGGTTTTTGATTCCTCTGTTATTCCATATTTCTTTCCCTAGTTTGGGGTACCCAAATAAGCGATCTCCTGTTGCTGGAAATGCCAAGTATCCACGAAACTTTGGAGATCACGCGTGTTCCGTAACTGATCCAGTCCGTTGTATTACTTATATATATGTAAAATGGCGAATTTTGTTAAAATGGCAATATTCCATACGCCATTTGCCATTTTTAGACCACTCAGTCTAAATTGTAAAAGTGCCAAAGTTGCGGAATGACAGCCATTTGAATGAAATTCGCCATGAAAATATTTTGTCAGTGTGGAGGAACTGTTGAAATGTTTAGATTTGGGGGACCGTATACGCATTGGATGGAAATGGAGAGGACATACATATATTCAGATTATTTAACCCCTAACTGCCCAAGGCATTAGATTCTGGTGTTTCGAAAACTTTGAAGTTAAGTAAAATCCAACCAAATTGCTCTTTTTAGTAGTTTATATTTTTGGAGAACTCTTTTTGAAGTCTAGTTTTAGGATCAAAAAGCTAATCTTAAAAATGAAGGATTGTGATTTTTCTATTCAAGATTTTGTGTAAGGATATCCATTGCAATCTTGCGGACTTCCCGTAGTGTTGAGGGCTCTTGGAAATGAGCCTCAAATACACTGTATCTTGGAGAAAAAATCACATTAAAAATTAATTTAAAAAAATTGTAGAATAGATTTTGAAAAACCATAAATTGATTGGGGTTGTATATGCTAAGTGATATGGTTATGTTTTCTTTTCCTATGTAATCTCTAACATGTCTAGTTTGAATTTGTACAGTTACAATTCAAAAGAAATTTGTACAACTTATGAAAATGTTGACTTTTTGTTCAATTTAGAGTAAATTTCGAGAAGCTCCAAACAGGCCTTGGGCATTTAGGGGTTAATATGATAAGAAACATTCGTTCACGTGACACAATTCTGTACATAAAAATGTGACATACAGTACTGTTCATCATTCATCACGAAGTTCATATTAACTAGGATGTGCATACATACATTCAACGTTTCAGGCCGTGCGCTTCGGAAAGTGCCCAAATTGGCGTGCAATTCTGCCAATTTAACAAAATTGACTTACTCAAGTCCCTGTGCATGGCAGATTTAAGAGAACATTCTCGATCGAGCGCAGATTAAGGTTACTCAATTGTCAGCAAAAGATTCATTAAACGCCACAAAGTAATGAATTCGTAAAACGCAGATGGTTACTGAGAACAAATCCACACACTGCACGTACCTCCAAATGGAAAAAAATGACAATCACGGAAAAATCCCTGACTGATGGATCAATTCAATCCACATTAATAATCACCTATATACTGTATATGTATACCCTTCGGTAGTCTAGCTAGTAAGCGAGCAATCTTAGTATGTAATGAAGCGCTATAGGGCTAGTTTATTGAAATCCTTTGCAAATAATTGAAAACGCGACTGTGAGCAAGCTCTCGATCTAATATCTATCTATCTAGCTGAGGTCGTATTTGATTTTCACTCGGGTGAAGGTGAGGTCCTGTCCAGGCGGCTTGGACGTCTGCACCAAGGTGATCACCACGCTCTTCACCCAGTCGAGACCCAGCTGCTTCAGTTTTTCACCAATGGCCACGCGCCACACGCGCCTCGGGTTGTGCAGGGCTTGTCCCACGTGGGGGACGAAATTCATGGCCCCGAAGTACTCGGGACACTCCGCCCCATTCGGCACCTGCAAAGGACAACAACGCAGTTGCAATTCATCTCAGTTTCCATCTCAGATTGATTTGTATCGATCCTGGTCGAATTTCACATTCTCCAGGGAGGGAGGGAGTTACCAATTGATTGTACATGGCTAGAGGCATTGTCCCCAATCATGTGAGAATATTTTAAATTTTTTTCAGCACATTGATACAATTTATTAGCAAGTTCCTCAACCTAGTGGTAACTACTAAATCATATATAAAGTTTGTACCTCTGTCACAATTAATAGGCCGGATAGTTACATAGATGAATCATTCGTCAATTTCTTTATCTACGGTTCATTTGGCGGAGTTTCACGACTTTGGCACATAAACTTTCACCTACACGGCTACACCGAGCTCTGAAAACTTTGGCGAAATTTCACGACTTTGAAACTTTTCAAAACGCGCACATCCATAGTTACCAGTAGCAGTTTTCAGAGCTCGGTGTAGGTGAAAGTCACAAATTCGCGCGAATTTAATGAGTGAAATTGACAATGTGAAATGAAATGCATGGGGGAGGAATCTAGGGCACAAACATGAAGGGAAACTGGGGATTGAATTAAATTGAAGCAATTCATTAGTTGAGATCGATACCTGGGCCTCTGGGAAGAAGAAGTACGCCTTAAACAGCGCCTGAACTGTGCCGTTAGGAATTGTCAATCCAGAAACTTCCAGCACTTCCGAGCCCACGCTCTGGCGCTTCGGGCGGTCCACACGGAACGTGATGGGCGCTGCGATGCCCAGCACTTGCGTCTTCTTGTGTTTGGGGGTTCTGTCGACCAAGGCATTCACGGCGCTGTCGGACAAAGGGTTGCAGCGAGCGATGGATTTTTCTCCACCGTTCGTCACCCAAGGTGTCGCCAACTCCTCGTACTTGTACCTGAGTTCCAAATTCACATATACAGCTCCCCACATGTCAAATCAAATGCAACTTCATGGCATCAGAAATCAGGAAAATCATGACACTGGAAATCAGATATCAGAAAATCACGCAATCCGAAAACTACTCCTGAGCATTCAGAAAATCAAACGTCGATTTCGTTCTATAGGCGATACTCCATTTCTTATGGCGCCATAAACTGTGACATTCATCCTCCCAAAGCTCTGAAAATTAGTGGCGTATATATATAGATTTTACTTTGAGGTACAGATCTGGCGCCAAGAAATTGACGATCAGTATTCTACTTGGTATTAATTACGTACAATTGCTAGCGAGAGATTCAGAGATCGAGTGGGAGTGATAATACAGAAATTAGACTGAAATTACGAGTCGCAAGCAGGGTTGCTTTGACTTACTTGAGGAGTTGGGTGTCAAACATCTGCGAGACATTCATCTTCACAAGGTTGGCGTTCTCATCATAAAACGTGAACTGCGAGTTTAGGAAGTCGGAATCCTTGGGATACGTGCGTTTCCCATCCGTGAACTTGGTGTTCCAGAGCGTCCAAAGGCGGTCCATCTCGCTGTGGTGCGCGTAGAACAAGGGGTCTATCGCCGCTTTTCCGAAGTGGCCCATGTCGTCGTAGGGATTAAGCGGAGGTTGGGCGTTCTGGTTGCCCACCCAGGCGTGTATGGGGCCATGGGGCTGGTCCTCGATGCTTCCTCCACTCACTCCACCCCAGTCGCCGAATCTGTAACAAGGAATCACAGTAACATCACTCAATTTAGTTCAATCAATTTCGAACTGAAAGGTTAATCTGTACATGTAATATGTAGTTTTCAGAGCTTTCGTGTAGAAGGTTATCACAATTTGGGGGGCTGAAATCGCGCCAATTTTACGAAATTGACGATCAGTAGTTCAGTACGTGCCAAGTGAACAAAATCTAGCTCAGAACTCTCAGTCACTTAAGTATTCCCTTCCAAATCTTTCATTCGATCTCCGGCTAAAAATGAAACACTTACAGTTGAAGCATTTAGTTCAGGACAATATAAGTTTATAACCAGACCTATAACTCCATTTCTTTCTAGACTCAAAGGGGTTTAAGGCAAGCTAGGCGTTTTACTCAGAAATCAATCTATTTCTTAAAGGGTAATTTCTAACGAGGTTCAATCTGACGATTTGGCAGGCGAAACTACTCTTTCAATTCACTTCTTGTAAGGGCGTTGTAACAACTTTACTAACGATTGAGCTTAAACTTGTGACTTTAGTTCGTTCAGCTAGACTCTTCAGTTGATTCATTATGGAGCTGTTTCTTCCAGTAATAATACGAAAAGGATCCTGAAAAAGAACACTAGATGCAGGCAGAAAAATACTTACAATTCAAGTTCTAAGCAATGCATTGACGATCGAGTAATAACTTATGAATCTGCTCATTCAGACGCTTGATTCATAACACGTCTACAGTAGCTAACTCCTCCCACCAAGTCAAGTTCCGGAATTTCGGAATCTTGCTACAAATCACAATGGAAAACGTTTCTGCATCAAGTACCCAAACGCCCTCAATTTCACACTCCCAGAGTAACTTCCAGAATCAATACAGACACAGCACGCTTGCGCTCGCTACATATATCGAACCAGTCACAAGAACCGTTTGAATCTGAATCAAGTACCCAAACGCCCTCGATCAACTTCAAAACAGTCTCACTTCCATAATCAACAGACACAGCAGTACAGCACCCATGAGCTCGATTGATCAACCCACTTACACTGCCACCAAATTAATCGAGTTCCGAAAATTTCGGAATCTTGCTGCAAATCACAAGAACCGTTTCAAACTAAACCAAGGACGTACGTATCCGAACGCCCTCAATTTACAATCTCTCTCACTTGCAGGCGGACTCCAATTCCAGAATCAATCAATTCATACAGACACGTACAATGCCCTTTAGAACAATCGACACATGCAACCACTGTACAAAAACATCTCGACAGTCCGACGTACCCAGCCCTCCACGTACCTGTATGGCATCCCAAAAAACAGCGACGACGTCGGCGCCCCGGGTCCAACCTGGAGATACATCAACCGATCATTCCTCGTCCTCACAAACTCATTCGTCAAGTTCGAACAGCCCAAGCCCCTCGCATCCAAGTCCGCCACGAACGGCGGCGCAGAGCACTTATTCCGATTCACATCATACAAACTGCTTCCTTCTTTCGCATACCCTAACGGCATGGTACTCGCCGTCGGCTCCTTCGTCTCTTGATTATCGTACGCCCAATACGGCAACGCAAACGTGTCGTCCCCAAGTAACTTCGCCAGAATTCTCTCATGCCAGTACAGATACATCCGATGCCAGGGCAGGAAAAGCCATCCGTTGTGAATCTCCAAAGGGTACTTTTGGTTGGGGTAGTAGAGGGCGTTGTCGCAGTACAGGCAGTGGAGCTTGCGCTGGTTCTCCAGGGAGCGGGGGTCGGAGTCTGGGAGAGCTCGTAACAAGGTGTAAGCTTTCTCAAGTTGAGTAAGCCGTTTGCTTGTAAGGAGATGAGCAGGGCGGCGGATGCGAGTTGGTAGAGAGGAGGATTCAGAGGGGGTGTATTGGCGGATTCCTGGGGTGCCGGTGTAAGGAGTCGGCATGCAGCAACGTTCGACGCTGTTGCATTGGGTGGGGATGTCCGGAGCTGGAATGGGTAGGGAGGCCGTAAGTGAGAGGAAGAAGAAGAGGAGGGTTGTGATTGTAGTGACAAGAGGGAGGAATTGTGGGGCCATGACTGCTAACTGGGAGTCTAGATGTCGATCGGGATGAAAACTCTAGATATCGATCGAGGTGCAGGTTAGATTCTGGAGTGGGTTCTGCAGGTTGTCGTGATCGATCGGTCGGGGTGCATGCCCAGGTGCCTATCTAGTGGAATTAGTGGATAGCTCGAGAGAGAGTTTAGTTTTAACCGAACTGACTCTCGTTCCTAATCACCCAGTTGGTCCCTTGTGTATATCAGTTCTTGTCTAGCTCGAGCTCCAGAGCGAGAATTTAGCTTCCTCGATCTGCACGGCAGCACAACGAAAATACAAATTCTGGTGCCAATTCCCCTCTCTTGGGGTCGATCGGATCAAATCGAGTCGTCGAGTTACGTTTCCCTTTGCGAGATATCGATTTGCTTTATCGACCGTGTGAGTAGAATCTAGACGCTGTCGGTAATACTACATCGACATCAACACCAGTGGGAGATGATCGAAATGGGATTCAGTTCCGCGAGCTTGTCTAGTAACACAAAACTTTCCCCAATGTTGGAGTTCAATCTCGCTTTCGAAAGCATACTTAAAATATTAAAATTTAGAATAATACTAGAAACCAATTCCAAAATGAATGTGTGTTCCCTCACTTATTGGGATAACTGATGCAAAGTTTTGATTTGACCTCATGTTTTTGCAGCAATAAAAATTGATATGTTTTGTCACCTTGATAGTGTAACAGACATATATGTATACATGGAAACAGGAGTGAGGAAGACTATATACAACTTTCATTAGTATCTTTCTTCCATTTATATATTGTCCATATTAAAGTAAAAGTTTTAATTTTAATTTTCAAATGTAAAAGGGTGATTGCAAGAAACACTTAATGCGATATGTCACACCTTAGTATTTTATTTTTGTTTTGGCCATAACTTTTGTATTTTAGCTCCAAATGACTCAAAATTTACATAGAAGCTACTCATAACTATTATATATTATACCTGATTTTTGAAGATTTTTCAAAAATAATTTACTATTTTTAAACAACCCCAAAAAATTCTCACAGTGGTTGATTCAGGGGTTTTTAGCACTAATTGGAATCCACAAAAACGAATTTTGAGCTGAAATTTGGAGAGGATGGTCTCTTAGTAGATCAATAGCTACTATCCAAAGAAATTTTAAAAATACTTATTTTTATGTGGTGAAGAGGTCCACAAAAAGAGCTTCTTTCTACATTTTTTTTCAAAGATATAAAACAATATTTTGGTGATTTTTTTGGTCAAATCTCATCACCAAAAAGTCTTCTCAAATAATCAATTTTTTATATATTTAAAAAAAATCCTATTTTTTACAAATTAAAATGGACATAGAATTCACATAGAATTCCGGTGAAGAAAATACCACTTCTAACATTTTAATTTGCAAAAAATAGGATTTTTCTTAAAAAAAAATATATAAAAATTGAGTATTTGAGAAGATTTTTTGGTGATGAGATTTGACCAAAAAAATCACCAAAATATTGTTTTATATCTTTGAAAAAAAATGTAGAAATAAGCGCTCTTTGTGGACCTCTATACCACATAAAAATAAGTATTTTTAAAATTCCTTTGGACAGTAGCTATTAGTCTACTAAGAGACCATCCTCTCCAAATTTCAGCTCAAAATTCGTTTTTTTGGATTCCAATTAGTGCTAAAACCCCCTAAATTAGCCATTGTGAGAAATTTTTGGGGTTGTTTAAAAATAGTAAATTATTTTTGAAAAATCTTCAAAAATCAGGTTTAGTATATAATAGTTATAAGTAGCTTCCCTATAAATTTTGAGTCATTTGGACCTAAAACACAAAAGTTATGGCCAAAACAAAAATAAAAAACTAAGGTGTGACGAAACGGAACAAATAGTACACGTGTTTCTTGCATTCACCCAAAAGTCATAAAGAAAAGAAGTTACTACTAGAAGTGTAGTCATTTTAAGGTAAAATATACATTCTACTGGAAATTAATGTGATAACAAGACGTGTGGTCTCCAAAGAATCACCTACAAAATCTAGATCTACAAAAAAAGTTGAAAAAGAGCTAGATCTATTATAAAGATTAATTTTTTATTTTATTAATAGTCTTTATCTCTAAAACATAGAAAATAGGTATATAGGTGCAACAATGTAGATTCTCTTTAGACTATTTGTAATGAATGTTTAATGTCCTTTGACCCTTCATAACTTTACATATGGTATTCAAATATTGCATTCTTTCGTGCCTTTCACTTGCGAACAAAGAAGTATGAAAATTTGAAAATTTGACCACTCTAATCATAGTAACTATTAGGCACAGTAGCAAAAAGTGGTGAAGTGGAAGGCAACCACCTTAGTCCTTTGTAGAACAATTTCAAGAAAGGCATGTGGGTGTTCAACAAGAGATCTCTAGAACCTAATGTAGGGGCATGAAATACATATGTGTAGATTATGGGAGATTTCAGTGTGAAGGTGAAACAGAGGAGGAGACTTATGGCATGCTTGCAACATCGCCCTCTGTCTGCAATGCATGTGTATAGGGCAAGTTCCGGTAAACAATTTTAATTCTCTTACAAATACTGTATTTTTTCAAGTAGAAATTATGGAAACTCTTTTGACTTTTCTGCAAAGTTTGGCCAATTTTTGTACTTGGAAGTCAATCCTTTGTGGGTTTAAATGGAGTCAAATTGGTTGAAGAGTATACAAAAGAGTTCTAATTTTGCAATGAGATTGAAAGGAAGGTTATCTTCAATTGTTGATTCAATAATCCTACCTTGTCAAGAAGGTTGTCTGATCAACAATTGAAGAGAAGAATGGTTCACTAGCTCTTGCCACTTGGGAAGATAGCATCAAAAAGACTTGAGTCTGGTTAGTGTTGAGCGAAACCACTATTTATTGGAATTCTGGCTTTGGAGCATCATGGTTTTTAATTGATATTGTAGGTGAAACAAAGGAAGGCTTCTATCTTGGTCTTTCAATTCCAGACACTGATGAGCCTCTCTATGGGCCGAACCATTACCCTTCTTTAGGTAAGGTTGCTTATCAGCAAAATTCTGAACTTTAGAGAAGAGATTGGAATAAGGTGAACGCAAAAAAACAATGTTTTCATCACTTCTATAAAAATTCTAATGTTTGAAGCATTGTTTTGTTTGCTCAAAGAATGGAGATAGTAGAGTAGAGAACCTTGCCATGTAGATCTGGAATTCTATATGGTAGCAAATGCAACAATAAGGTCCTATATAACAAAGTCTTAAGGATGTGTCTATTGTACTTAAAAAAACCAAAAGGCCAGTGAGATCTCATTATTTAGAGGTCGGAAGGAAGAAACCCTATAGAATTTCATGTTTCCTCTTTTGCAGTGGCAAAATAGACCTTGAATGTTTTGGTCTATCATGTACTAAAATTAAGTGTTTGTTTCTTTAGTTTTGGAGTTTATTATCATCTCTTGTAAGGTTCTGAAAGAGATGTCTATGCAATGTAGAGTTGCTACCAGGATGGAAAGAGACTATAGATCGATATTATGAGGAATTAGCATAAGTTTGTTCAGATACAGGACTATGTTGGTGCATCTTTCAAGTTCTGGTGTTTGAATTTGTGACTTAATGAGGACATTCATTGTTCCGATCATTGGTAACGTTGCAAATTTCCAAATTATTGAAAAAGAATGTATTTATAATTGTGTTTATGCAGAAAGCTCTCTAAGAGTTTGACATTGCAGATTGCATTAGCGCTTAACACAAAAGAATCTTACTCTTACCAAAAAGGACTTTTAGATAAACACACAAGCACTATGCGACTTCTTCATTACTCTGGTAAGTCATGTGATCTCCTCAACCATTATGATATTTTTTGAAGCTTATGTCCCAAATCTGCTAATGCGTCCATAAGGAGATCGAGTTTTTGCATAACAAAACTTTGAGTCTTGGGGACTATATGAAATATAGAAATTCTCTAAGGATTATGTCTCAATTGGCTTATAATGTTGCCTTTTGCCTTGTGTATCTTTGATGCCACATTTAACTACTTTTGGACTATTGAAAGTCCAAAAATAATAAAAGCACAAATCCCCCGATGCATGGGGTTAGGCAATTAATCGAGAGATTTCTAGATGCAAGCATAGAGTTCACGTTTCTGTTCAATTTTGCAAGGAGTTAAGTTTGAAAGCTAAAAAATTTCTTATAAGAAGTATTGAGATATCCCCCGTTTAAAGGGTGAAACTTCTGTCAGAATAAGCACTATAGGTGGACGATTTTAGTATTCTAGAAACCTCCAAAGAAGTCCCTCTAATCAATCCATGGTTGTATAAGAATTAATAGAATTGCATTAGGAGATGTCCCGATGAACGAGTACAATATGCATTCACTTCACTTCATATATGTATGAGTCCAATCTGAGATTTTAACTCGGAATGAATGATTCCTGATGTTGAAGTGGACCAACTATACTCATATGTTGTAATGTAAGGTTCCTACCAAAACCATGCATTCAGAGACAAATGCATAATGGGAGTCACAAGATGTCCTACATTAGGAGAGAGATGGTACCCCGAACTATCAATGTATGAAAGCCTCTATTGAATCCATGGGTGCTGAGGAGTTTATATAATTGCATCGAGAGATCGCTTGATAAACGCACAAAATATGCGCCTACTTCCCATAACACATGCACATCTGAAGTCTAAGATTCTCTAATGTGATGAAAAGTGATACAAGTTGAACTTAATCGAAGATATTCCGAACATTGGTGTTGAACTTATATATGAAATCACCCTTCAGAAAAACATGACAATAAGACTAAGGGCAAAACCGTCGTACATTGTGAGAGAGACGGTAACCCTAGAGGCCTTCAATTAATAAAGTAACATACCTCCTAAACGAGGACTTCGACTGATTACACTACTAAAGTAAAAAAGAACCATGTACAATGAAAACCAAGTCTACCATTCAAAAGCTAGGTCGACCAATAATCGGGAGATCCCCCGATCACCGCAATGAACACCAGGATCCAATACTGAATCAGGGGTCCAACTCATTTGCCCTAATCAAATTTGCCAAAGCCGCCTCTCTACATTTCTTAGTAATAGTCCGCAACTTTGGATCAACTATCTTTGACCAATTTGCATACACTACAGTATCTGCGCCAACCCAGATGGGGGTACGGTTTTCTCTAACCCATTTCCCGTACCAGCAATTTCGTTACCTCAATTCCATTACAGTTTCCGAGTTATCCGGTTGCCAATACTGAACCAAGAATTTCCCGTAGTTGTCATCTCCTGCCAATGTGCATACAGTGGACAGCGCTTTTTGTTGCCAAACAGCACAAACTTGGGGGTCTTCTGGTCTTATAAGAACCCATGAGCCTGGGCGAATGTCAAGCCAAGGATTGAAGCTCTCCCGTGGCGCCTCATTTGCGGGGCCACAATAAGGTTCCAGGTCCTCTTCCTCTGGAATGACGTCCACTAGATTGACCCTCGGCCCTGGACTGGACCCTTCATTGTATACCATCCTCCAATCATGTTGTGGCCAAAAGCCTTCTTGCAATTCTGTAGGACAATCGGGAAGTGGTTCCTTTAGGTGATGCAGCACACGCTTCCAGTAATCCACGTATGGTCCAAACGCAGTTGCAAATCCCTTGCATTTTGACATTCCGGTTTGCCAATATTGAATGTACTTTTCCAATCCTAACATCATGAAACCCTTGTTCAGGGTAGCCTTCCGCGCCGTATTAAGAGCCTTCTCTTGATTTCCCGTGGCTAAAGGAACTTCGCTCCCCCACATCGGCTTAAATGGCACAGGCTTCCGACAGCCCGAAGGAAGCATCGGGCGCCCATTGCGGTCTTCCTTCCAAATGCATTTGGAAGGTTTCTCAGACGGTAGCCAATTTGAATCAACTGCTGACTTCTTGAAATTCATGACAGTGATCCCGTCACTGTTCACGTAGAACCTAAACAGATGCATATCACCCAATCCAACTAATCTAGCGGCACCACTAGTCTGATAACCCTTTACAAACGACTTAAAATCCGCCACCTCTTGTATAAACTCTGGCATAAATGACAATTCCTGTGAATCCATGAAGGCCTTCATAAGGTCAGCAACAACATACGTGTTCGTGCTCTTCAAAGCCTTCGAAAGGTGGCTAAAATAAGCATCGATGTCCTCATGAGTGTGTCCAACTAAGAGAAAACCAACCTGAATTTCTTCAAACACTCCCCGTGCAGAAAGCAAAGACAAAAACGCCATAAGATACTTGTTCTTGTTATCCTTTGCCGAGTTGTCAAGCTGAAGGTACAATTTCTTGGGTAGGGGCAGAGACCCATGTCGACCAACTGGTTCTGCCAATTTCAAACTATCCATACATCTGGACTTTCCTCTAAGTAGTGCTTCAAACATTGGATTAGCTGGCGGAAAGGGAAAGAGGTCACCGGACTTCCGAATTGGTGGACCCTCCAATCGGCGAAGCAACCTTGCCAACGATGAGATAGTGAAATTTGAATCTCCGGGCCAACAAGATGGAGCATAATGGGCGTAGGCACCATCAACGTGACCATGAGCCACCATTCCTGTTACACTCATCGGAAGCTGACCCAAACCTGCAGTGGCCTTCGTTATCACCCTCATTCTTAGTAGAGCCGTTTTGGCTGTATCCATCTTGTCATGAATAATGCACAATATCTCTTGCGGATTCCGTTTGGATTCCTCATGCCAAGAGGCATACAGGCGATGGCAGGATGCTTGATGATTAAGATGCCTAGTTCGCTGCTTGACAAAGTCGACATACTCCGGGCTTCCCTTCGGAGATTTCAGGATAAACTGCTGAAGATCATTGCAAGTCGTACACTTTGCAAACGAACTACCAACAGGCTTAACAGAAACATTATTGAAGTGCTGCTTCTTAATTCAACTCATAGTAGACTGGCTGACCGGAGGCAACCCATAGTCCACATTCAACTACACATACAATTAAAACACGATTGAACATCCAAGGCATCATGACTGAAGGACTACCTTCCACAAAAACAGAAGGCACAGTACAAAACAGAGATCGGGGGATCTCTCGATTCCAAGGCCCAACAGATGTCACTGTCATGCAAGAGAAAGTAACAAAATTAAACCTGGATCCAGCAAGAGGACGGGAGTGAAGAAGTGCTTCACTTCTAAAATAGTAGGGCAGAAAAATTACTTCATTGACGTCAAGTAGAACACGCTTCCAATTATTTCCAACAGGTAATAATTTTCTAGTGTCCATTCTCCCGTTTCCAATACCACGCATTTGATGAGGCATCTAGTCCGCGTTCTCGTCAATAATTGCTTGCATAGTTCCCAAGACCTGCACAATTCCAATCCTTGGGCGCTTCACACCTTTGTTTCCATGAGTCCCCAAAAGGATGGCAACTCTGTACTTGTCAATGTAATTGTGGTAGGTCGACTTTGGAATTCCGTGAATAGTGTACCATGCAGTGGCACAGACTTCTACTCCTTCTAGTGTAATGTATTTACGCTTGCGCGTGCTGTCAAGACAATGCAATTGTCCGCCAATAGCGATCCCGTCTTCGCGGCGATCTTCAAATGACTTCAAGTAAAATATCTGCCTAACCTTTCGGGTTTTCTCCAAAGGAAAAAGTTGGCAGCAACGACTCCCGCAACATCTCTTCGAGCTAACCTTCCGAATCTCTTCATCTACTGTTTTGCGGTCGTACCGAGCATCCTTCTGAAGAAGACTAGGCCTAAGAACTATAAAACGGTAAGGCGCCTTCTCCCGTCCACCAAGATAAGCAAGGGGGTCCTGAACATTGGGTAAGGCTGCGAAATGGTCTATTGTGTCCTTCAATGACTGCCCACTAGGGAACCAACAATCTACTATCGGCCAACGAGAATGAGGCATTATGTCTTCATTGTACCCACAAAAACATCCAGTACGGTGACACCAACGAACTCCGCACCAAGCGTCCCATCTTGGAAATGATCGTTAGGCTTCCAACTGATTATCCAACCTGAAGCACAAAGCACACCTGCAGAGTCCTTCCGGTGCACCTCAAGCCCAAACCAATTGTTGGGACAAATACGAGGAACTGTATGCATCGGGGGATCCCCCGGTGCATACGAAATGTTAGTGAGTCTCCACAGCACTGTCCAATTCACCACATCCAGCAATGTTGAAAATCCCCTTTGACACGGCGCTAGTTGAAGACCTTCAGCTTCTGGAATTACCGAAACGGGCCGAAGCAAAACAAATATCCAGGGAAGCGACGCGATAGAAACACCAAGCCACTCGACTTGAGGACGAACCTCAACAATTGACCCAACTCCTACTTCACCAAAACTCGGAACAAACAGCTTCACTAAATCACCGATATCAAAAGATACAGATCGAACAGATGATTCCTCTGAATCACCGTCTGTAGAAGTTCTATCGGCGTATGGGATGATGGCATCATTGTAGGATTCTGAGCATGAATCCGCTAGGCTTGACCCACTAACATCAGAATCCATATCGAGAGATCACCCGATACTAAGCTTCTGCACGAAGCAATGATGACACATGGAGTTAGAGGAGCTGCACTATAGAAACCTATTATAGGTCATACTCAATATAAATGTGGCCAACACAAGGGACAACAGACCGATTCAAAGCACAACCAGTTGTAACAAACATTTCTACTAACATGCGTCCGTAGCAAAGTATATCGAGAGATCACCCAATACTACTGGAACTAAAAATCCCACTGACTGTCATGGACACAGAAAAAAACTGTCAAGTTCGCTATATTCCACAGTAGTCATCATGAACCCCATTTCATAATATCAAGCTACATGTTGTACATCTGAATAAGAGTAAAGCATGACTTATTCTGGACAACCCAAAACCACAAACGAGATCCGAACTTTGACGTATCCACAGATAAGTAATCATTATACTCAGGTAGTCCTATCGAGGGATCTCCCGATCACAAGATATTCAAATGTTTCAACCAAGCATTCCGGTATCACGTCGTCCTGATATTGGGTGATCTCTCGATGCGGCCACCCTTTCCTCTTCCGATTCTACTTGCCTCTCTTGATGATGAGATCAAGAGATCTCTCGATAATACAGGGAAATGCTCGTTCGGAAATTGGAGTCAGGACACTTCCTCATCTATACCACATATGTCCATTAAGAACAAAGAATGCACTGAACTTACAGAGCGTTCACTTGTGTGACTGTATTGTCCCAAATACAACGTACGTCTTGTATGTATACGTATTGAGCTCGGACATACGCCAACATGTGATTGCGATCTTTACTAACTTAATTCAAGGAGACCATTATAGCTTAAACAAAGGAAGTCACTCAACACGGAGAACTCTTCTTGCTGCCACCATCAATGGTTCATAGAAGTACAACGACAAATTCAGAATATAGTATTCTAGGGTTCCATTTCAATCCCATTGCTATCTCGGATTCTGCTGAACTGTTTCTACTTTCAAAGGCGAACCACCTGCGCGGTACAACTCTGTAACCCGCTAAGATCGATATGTTTATCCAGACATGCAATCTATAGCCTCTACAAAAACCATCACTCGAGGACTAAAATACACTCTCAAACATGTTTGCTTGTATTATGAGTTGTAGCGACTTGAAGCTCACCAACGAAACTCAAAATTCATAAACAAGATTAGAAACTGAAGTTGACAAACCTTGCAACAAATGATGAGACAAACTTCAACTGCCTGAACCCAGAAACAGTGGCAACGCAGAAGCACGTTCTCCACACTGCTATGTCTCAAGAACTTCTTCACGTGTGCAAAAGAGAAAGCTCAAGGCAGCCCGTGGCTTATGACAGAATTGGCTTGGGATTCAGGATCTCTACCTTCCCGCCAGGAATTTTTGAGGGACTTCTGATACCTCTTTTCAAATTTTGGCATGGGAACATTCTTCAGGATCCCGTAATACTGACCACAAGATCTCGAGATGCTGTCCTCCATTACAATTGTTGACCGCTTGCGGGATGTGCTCTGCATTGACAAGGTGGATGGGGTGCGTGCAGTTGTCAACTTCAAATGTTGACTGCGCTCTTGAAGTTAGCGCTGCACTGACAATATAGAGAAGGAGCATGTGGCCTTTGATTCGAAATGTTGACTGGTTTTGTTATGCCGGTGCACTGACCACTTGGACTGGGTACGTGCTATTTTCAATTCAAATCTCTGCTTGAGTCAAGGAGATTGCATCATTGAATGATGGTATCGTTGGGCTTTTAAATATCACGAGAACTAGAGGATTGTTAGTTAACGGATCATGCATTCATCCCCTCATCTGCCATAATGTCCAGGGTTTTCGCGACCATTTCTTCATGTTTCTCTTGCCTGTATATCATACAGGTTTAAATTGAATAGCAATATGAGTACAACTGGAATCCATATACAGTGGACTAGTATATCGCGTAGTTTGTTTCTGGATTTTTCTCCTTATTTGCAATTAAACAAAATTTTATTGCAATAGTGTACTACCATTTGAGACACCTGAATTTGAACCTATGAATATATATGTATATATTTTTTATTTTATTTTTCTTGGTTTTGAAACATGTATATATTCATTTGATTTGGTTCTACAGTAAAGTGAATTTAGTTTCAAGGTTCTAGAGTTCACGACTTCGCGATATTATTATGGTTAAGTTCAGGGTTTACGGTTTAGGATTTAGAATTTTGCATTTGAAGGTGTCAACCTTTTCATGGTCTTTAGAAGATGGATTCACAGTTCAATGTTCAGGGTCTATGATGTAGGGCCTAGGGTTCACCTTTTAGGTTTCTAGGGTGTAGGGTCTTGGGGCTAGGGTCTACGGTGTAGGGTCTAGGGCCTATGGTACAGGGCTTAAGATTTAGGGTCTACGGTCAACGATCTAGGGTTTAGGATTTAGGGTCTTTGGCCAACGGTCTAGGGCTTAGGGTTTAGGGTCTTCGGCCAACGATCTAGGGCTTAGGATTGAGGGCCTTTGGCCAACGGTCTAGGGCTTAGGGTTTAGGGTCTACGGTCAACGATCTAGGGTTTAGGATTTAGGGTCTTTGGCCAACGGTCTAGGGCTTAGGGTTTAGGGTCTTCGGCCAACGATCTAGGGCTTAGGATTGAGGGCCTTTGGCCAACGGTCTAGGGCTTAGGGTTTAGGGTTTAGTATGTAGGGTCTACGGTGTAGGACTTAGGGTTTAGGGTCTATGGATTAGGATCTACGCTGTCGATTTAGGGTTTAGCACTTAGGATGTAGGAGGGAGGATGTAGGATCCATTGTTCAGGTTCTGCGATATACGATTTAGGGTTCATCTTTCTAGTAGTGAGGGTCTACGATCTAGGTTTAAGCGTTTAGGGGTCTAGGGTCTTCAGTGTATGTTCTACGTTCATCGGTTTAGGGGGGTCAGTTTGAGGTCTATGTTCATCAATTTAGACTTTAGAAGTCTGAATTCACATTCTGTGGTTCTTTTTTCCCATTATGTGGATGTTTGTTGCATGGTTTTAGGGTTCAGGACTAATGGTCGTTTGTTATCAGGCTAATAAATGTTCACATAAGCTTCTTCAAATAGTTACAAAATCGTTACAATTCATTCGGAGTATTTGAACTCCACATGACTTAGATTTATAACACATAATAACATTCTTGTATGACTTTAATGAGGCGGAAGGGAATTCTTTTTAAACTCCATTCACTTTGTGCGTAGGGAAGTGTTGGAGTAGGTAATCACCTTAATCATTGTATATTAATTTCAATTTATTGTTGATTCTTAGGGTGTAGGGTTTTAGTCCCATATAATTGGGTTTGATGGACTTCTATATGATTGATTAAAAAAATTTGATGTACACTATTTTGAATGAAAGCCTAAACATGCTAGGTGATTGCAAGAAACACATAGTACTATTTTTGTCGCACGTAGCCGGCTGATTTGTTTTTTGAGCAAAATTTCTTCGAAATGTCAGCATGTACAATATGATTGTCAAGAGAGGAAATTTGGAAGGGAATAGTTTGTCTACATAGTGGGCGAAATTCATAAATATGAATGTACTAAGTGTTTATACAAACAAAAGTATGTATAGAGTAACACATAGGCAACATGTTGCAACCCTTGAAGCGTAAATTGAATTGGACAAGGATCATTTCGGGAGCTTCTTTATATACTACAACAATTAAGAATGTATGTTGGAACTTCTATAAATTGAACTTTAGTAAAACCTAAACCTCTCCAAAATATTATTATTCATTAAGTCTTGGCGCGAATGCATTAAAGTTGTACGAAATGGGTATGAAAGGAAAGAACACCTTTCATTGAATTGAAAATTCAGATGATGCTATGGCAAACATGACTTTTGTGTAAGTGCGCCATGAAGTTGTAGCGCATTTGAAAATCTTCAAATGTCATTAGTGAGGCAACCTCTCTTTATAGGTAGAAATTATCTATTGTCATTTTTTAAATTTCCCTGCCCAAGAACAATGCCGAATTTATATTTAATTAAAAGAAAGAGGATCATATTCTCTTCTGGTGCCTACTACCTTATAGAAATAAGATAAGGTAAATAATAGTAGAATTTCTATAATGTACAGCATTGGCAAATGAATTGTACAATTTTACAATTGTTAACAAATTATCCTATGCACTAAATTTTTGTAAACGCTCACCTATACTTTAATTGGCAACAAAAGAATATTCATTTTTTAACTATGAACTTTGAATTCAGTACTCCTAATGCATGAAACTCTTTCATAGTAAGTACTGGGAAAACAAAAGAGATTGTAAAAATAAAATAATGTAATGGCCAAAAAAATATGTAATTGGAAAAGAAGACAATGTCCCAAAAGGTAGTGGACCCAAGAAAATATGTAACGGGAAGAAAGGTAGTGGCCAAAATGAATTGGTAATGGACAGAAGGTAGTGGACCTAAAGAATATGTAATGGAAAAAAGATACAAGCCCAAAAAGTTGGTAATGGAAAAAAAGGCAGTGGCCAAAAAAAATTGGAACTAGAGTTTCAAGGTAGTGGCCCAAGAAAGTAGGTAATGGAAAACAAGGTAGTGGACCCCAGAAAATTGGAATGGTGAAAAAGGTAGTGGCCAAAAAAAATTGGTCATGGAAGAAAAGACAGTGGCCGAAAAAAATTGGAATGGAGAAAAAGGTAGTGGCCAAAAAAAATTGGCAATGGAAAAAAAGGCAATGGCCAAAAAAAATTGAAACTAGAGTTTCAAGGTAGTGGCCCAAGAAAATAGGTAATGGAAAACAAGGTAGTGGACCCCCAAAAATTGGTCATGGAAGAAAAGACAGTGGCCGAAAAAAATTGGAATGGAGAAAAAGGTAGTGGCCAAAAAAAATTGGCAATGGAAAAAAAGGCAGTGGCCAAAAAAAATTGGAACTAGAGTTTCAAGGTAGTGGCCAAAAAAAATTGGCAATGGAAAAAAAGGCAGTGGCCAAAAAAAATTGGAACTAGAGTTTCAAGGTAGTGGCCCAAAAAAATAGGTAATGGAAAACAAGGTAGTGGACCCCAAAAAATTGGAATGGGGAAGAAGGTAGTGGCCAAAAAAAATTGGTTATGGAAAAAAAGGCAGTGGCAAAAGAAATTGGTAATGGACAAAGGTAGTGGAGCCAAAAAATATGTAATGGAAAAAAAGATAGTAGCCCCAAAAAATTGTAATGGAACAGAAGGCAATGGCCCAAAGAAATTTGTAATGGAAAAAAAGATAGTGGACCAAAAAAATAGGTAATGGAATAAAAATGTAATGGAATAAAGATCTAATCTAAAAATATAATGCAGCCATGACATGTACAATATCCTTCTTTGTTTAAACGATTGTCCCGTCGGGAGTTTAGAAATAGAAGGCTACAATTGTTGATGTTTGGAAAATTGGAATGCCTCGTTCATGTTTATATCTAATAATGATTAATTTCAAACTTCAAATCAGTGTTTAGGATGAAGGTGCAAGCATGTAGTATGAATTGGATACTAAACAGATGTCATCATTTATATTCAATGAATGAACTATACATTTCATTCAAAATTGTGATTGCAATAGGAATGTACTTCCTTTTTTTTTGCGGCCGATGTTGTACAATTCCAAATTCTATGAAATTTTACAAACAATGTTGCAATAAAGAATCTACATCCTATGATTTTATTTTTTTCATTGAATCCACAAGTGCCCGCACATAAGAACTCCTCATAACTTTGATTCATTCATCAAAATGGAATGACTTAAAGCTTTTCATAGATACATAATTCTTTCAAACCAATTCCAATTTCTGTTTTTCAAAAACATGGTTTCCACCACCTGCGTACACGGACCGAGCCAAGAGAAGGGAACATATTTGGCTCTAATTTTTTATTCATATTCCTTGTCCTCAACTTCTATTAAGATTTAAGCCTAAAATATGTTAATCTCTAATCACATATACTTGCCTAAAATTGCTATGTTGCCCAAAAACGCATGCTGTTCCTTTAGAGATTAATATAACATAAGACATGAGTTCAATATGGTGAATTACCGAAATTCTAACTTCCGAGCTACTCTTGTTAAAAAAATATTCAAAATTTCACAGCACGTCTTCCATCATTGGGCTCTACGGACATAAAAATGAAAATGGCTGCCACCATGGCACTTCCACTTATTCTAGGAGCACAAAGAATAGTATCTTGAACCCCTAAAGGACCGGCATGCGTTTTGGGGTTGTATAGAAATTTTGGGCAAGTATGTGTGACTACCGATTTCCATATTTTAAGAAGAAATTATAATAGAAGGTGGGCGTGAGGAATATATTTCATATGCACTAAATTTCAGCACATTTGGAAATAGGAGTCAAAAGTTCAGGCCAAGTATGTTACTTTTTTCTGTAATTGGGCAGTCTGGGCAGGAAAAAATTTTGGCCAAAATTTATTTTTGTTTTTTAATATTTTTTTTCTTGTAGATTATATTTCTGTCTATCTAGAAAGCTTTTATTCATTTCATTTGGATTTGTTATGAGAAAGTTACGGACATTCTTGGTTTTCGGGCAGTTAAAGCATCTTCTTGAAAAAAATTACTTGTAGGATTCTTTTCTAAATGCTATTTTTGCAATTTAAAAAAAAAATTATTCTTGTGGTTTAGTTCACTTGCTAGAACAATCTCACCATTGGAATTAGTGTATTTTAGTTCCATCTAAAATATACTAATATTCTAGATTTTCCTTCTATCTTGTACCTACTTCTACTTAATAATTTTTTTTTGAATGACAATTAAGTTTTTTTGAATTTTTTTTTTCGGGGATTCTCAATTCAACTCTACACTGTAAAGATTTGAAGCTTAGAACTCTGTAGTGAAAAAATTGGAATGGTGAAAATGTTTCAAGTCAAAAAATCTAGCCCCGCAATTTGCTCAAATACTTGTGTTTTCCACTTCAAACGCAGATATCTTGCAATCTGAGCAGTCAAAAATTCTGAATTTTGTAGCCACACATTCTCATACTATTTAGGTGTCAGATCCTACGGTTAGGTGTGCACCTTAAGACATTTATCAATTTTTTTTACTCCTTGCTATAGAAATGGCAATTTTTAGTGTTTTTTGGTAGAAAAAGTCCTTAGGCCTTTAGGGGCTAATTGTAGGGCACTTACTAGCAATCATGGATTCTAGCAGATACTCTCAAGTGAATGGTAAATAATATACGTCGATCTTGTAAGCATTTGATGGTGTGAAAACTTACATCATTATTTTAAGCATGCATGATTTGTTGTATTTCAGGGTCTAGAAGTCCCCAAGTGTGATCTATTCATTATGAACCACTTCTTATAATTATATGAAATGTTTTTGAATGATATATACAAATTGTTTCTTCTAAGTTAAGGATTTCATTCACTTCAGATATTAGATATTTTTTGCCCGTTTTGCATATATAGTTTCGTTGCCACTTGCTAGTACTCACAAATGATGAAGAATTTTTCGGTTAAGTTAAAGGTAATGTAAACATTTGAGAATTCACATCGGAGGTTTAGGGTCCTAAAACCAAAAAATAATTTGTACATCAAGAGAGCAAATATTCTCAAATAAATGATAAAACTATAAGAAAATAATCATACATGTCAATCATGTATTCATTTCACGATATACTATATGATTCATTCAGGCGTATAATTATGAGGTACACATAATTACAAGCAATGATTTGATTTGAATGATTGGCCCCAAAATCTTTTGCAAATTTACAAATATAAATTCATATGTTTAGCAAAATTATAAAATTCCTGGGGTGACATGTAATTATTAACAACCTATAAATCTATAATATCCATTTAAAAAAAAATAGTTCCCAAATATCCTTAACATTTTTTTCTGGCTCCCATTTTGTTTTTTGTTTTTCATTTTTCTCTTGGACGCCGGTACTTGCAAATGAGGAATTAAATTCATATTCACTTCCCTTACAAAGTGTATAGCCAAACAATGTTTTTAATTTGGGCCTTATGAGGCCAAAATGCCTCCCAAAAAAATTGGTACCATCAAGCCTATAGGAAAAATTTGAAGAAAAATTGGATGATAATGCCAAATTGTTCCAATTCTTTTTTAAATTTTGGATGAAATTGCCAATTTCAAATGAAACTCATCCAAATATGTCGATGAAAAGACAGTTCTATCCAAAATATAGATGAATACTAAAACATTTGGCTACATCATGTCCTCGTATGTTGCCACTTCAGCACTTCGCCAAAAAGAAAACAAAAAAACTTGTGGCCAAGTCATACAGGAGGAAAAATAACTCCCGCATACCCCATTTCTACGATTGGGTTGAGGGGGCCCCCAAAGAAGTCCAAAATTTAGTTCTAAAATATGCACCTCTCATAATGCACTTATTCTAAAATGATGGTATTAAGTATTATCCACACTACTTGCTTTCAAAGTGCCATAAACTTTCACTCTTCATGAATATTTTTACCAACTACATTCATTGACAACTGCAACTTTGGAACATATCAATACCTATGCAATGGGTAAAAATATTCATTAAGAATAATAAGTTATGACATTTTAAAATCAATTAGTGTAGGTAACATTAGTGTAGTGGGACTAAACTGCTGCAAACTGGCTTTGATTGAGCATTAACTGTAATGATGCCTTTCTTAGACTTCTCTAAGTACACACTACAGTGCACTGACACTTCTGTGATCCACTTGGATCGTCATCATTGTGCCGTATTACTGCTTTGAGTGTAGGTCCACCTAGCACATCGCGCTCCCGTTTGCCCGTCGTCCCCCCGAAATTCTTCGGCGCCTCCATTTTTGTCTCTCTCTCTCGCTGTTTGCCGTTGGCTGCACTATTGCGATGCTCGTTCTGTGATTTTGCGTGTCGGTTCCTTTTATGAGTTTTGGGTTTAGGGTCTTTGGCAGAGAGGACACTGCTTGGGGCGTGGATACCACTGTGGACCGAGGTAGGAACATGGTGACGGTGAAGAGGCAGGTCTACGGCGATGGGAGCTAGGCACGCGGGAGGCGTTCCGAATCGCAAGCAGACCGCGGGAGGCGTTCTGAATTACAAGCAGGCCACGGGAGTGGAATTCCGTTTTGGGGTTTTCTTCACAGAGCTTGCTGCCTCCGGGGCGGAAGGACGAGAGGCGGAAGGCCTTGCAGACGACGTCTCCAGGGCGGAAGGACGGGAGGCGCAAGGCGTTCAGAGTTGAAGCCGACGACGTTTCTGGGGTAAGGTTCCAAAACCCCAATTGCAGCCTCGTCTTTCCGTCTTTTGCAGCCTTGTCTTTTTCTGGTTTCCACTTTCATTCTCTGCTTCTGCTTTGCTTCTCCAATGTTTTGCCTTCCATTCCACCGATCGTTTGTCGGGACCTACACCGCTGATAGTATAGCACTAGCAAGCTTGACAACAAAAACTTTTGCGATTTGAGTGAACTTCGTAGCTTTTCTTCCGTAGTTCCCAAGCTCCACCTGGGTTCACATGATGTAGTGGCAAAAATGGAAGCTCGCTGATACGGTCTAGCTCTGTGGTTGCAGTTTGTGAATCTGACTTGTTTAGCGTCGAACAGCGTGTTAGTATCCAGAGAGTCCAACTTCATTTTCATTTTGAAGTGGTGACCTCACAGCCAACAGTGTAATGCTGGACCTGTAGGATATTAGTTTTAATTGAAGGTTTTAGAGTTCAGTGAGCTTCCGTAGGCTCCGTGGTTGCAACTAACGATGCATATTTCAACTTAGAGGTGCATGTTTAAACCCTTGTTTCAAGTTACAGTGCATTTTTTTTTAGTCTTCAGCTCACTGAGTTGCATCATTACGCTTCTCGAAGCCCAGGAAGTGGCTTCTAAAGGACATGAGGATCTTCTAACAAGTTGTCTGTAAGAAGTTTGTTGTAAGTTGTAACAAGTTCGCTGTAAGTCTAACAAAATCGCTGTAACAAGTTCTCTCAGATTTCGTTATTGCATACGGGCTCGTGTATTTGGGGAAAGCGATCACTTTGTTTGGGAATGGATACTTTATATGTGCAGGACAAGTTTGGGTTTAGGTGGTGCTTATCATATTGTGTTGTATGATCACTTGTATTGCTTTTCTGTGGTGCTTCTCATATTCTGTTTTGAGCTTTGTGTGGTTTAGTAATACTGACAGTATATGCTACAGTACAAGTACCAATTGTGAAGAATTGGCAATGCGTTCATTCATATGTGATTGAATTAGGTGGTGGCCGTCCTACATTGTCTGGGGAGATCTCTCGTTCCGAACCTGAATTTTGTATGTTCACTTGCTCTTGAATCTCAGTTAGTAGAGGAGCAGCTGCTATTGATTGGGCGTGCACAAGAATTGAGAACAATGGCCACCGAGTCGTTGCAGCCCGCAGCAGAGCTCCCGATGTGGGACAACCCGTAAGTTCCCGTAACATTCTAAATTGTTTTCCCTGTTCGTTTCATTCAATGCCTTACCTTATTGAATACCAATGCCATTTAGAAGTGCCTATAACTGATTCAATTGCTTCCATTCCATTTCTTATGATGTAAGTCGATTGAAATTGATTGCATAACAAGAGCACGGTAGAAGTAGAAGTTAGACAGTATGAACCCGTGAAGATGAATGACCCCAAATGCCCTAATATACTGGCACTTTGTATGAATGCCCAGTTAGAGTAAGCCACTACCAAATCCTGGACAAAGTACAACCGAAATCCGCAAATGAATGGCTGAATGCCGCAGTAGAATGTATGCATAGCTTTCTTTATCAATTAACATTCCTTGGATCCCTGTGAACCTACCAAATACTTGCCCGTTTCTGTAGAAATCCCTAAAAACTGCAGAGCGCATTCTTTGCAAATCCTCCATAATTGGTTGGCATTAATCGCAGTAAACTAAGTTGAGCGACTCAGTTCGTATGATCAAATACTAATGGACATGAAACAAAGGACTTATCGAGAGATATCCCGATAGTGTTAACGTGAGTGAGGATAACTAGTACATTTCATTTCAAGCAAAGCCCGCTCGAATGTGATACTTAGCGTACAGGGTTCAAGTAATCAGAAGATCTTCCAAAGTTGCTTACATAAGAATAGTCAAGAGATCGGGAGATCTCTTAATAGCCTCCCCTATTTCACAGAATCTGCGTCAGGGTCATTTTACAGAAGTCCTAAGAGGAGAAGTTAAATGGACGACATCGAGAGATCCCCCAATGAAGACACATCAGAACTAGGAAAAGGCTCCGGACTAACCGCAGACCTACTAGAAGGACAAAGCCTGTAGTGTTCACGTAATCGGGAGATCTCCCGATTTTGCCATTGAGGGATGCATGGTCTTACCAATTCAGAGTGATCAGGACTAGAGAAGGCCCATTCGGAAATTGGTCACAAAAAAATAAAATGAACACATCGAGAGATCTCCCGGTTTGTGATTTTCGCGTTATTGTTTCATAACAGAATTTTATCCCTATCATTATGAGAAGGTCTAAGGTAATTAGCCATGGAATCGAGAGATCCTTCGATCATTGAAAAACAAGTCACATTAGGTATACCATTCTAACATCACTGTGTACCTCGCTGCAAGAACAATCAAACTCGTAATATCCCACTTGATTTGTCCCCGAAAAGGCTGATGGCGTTTGTGGACTCCTGAATACATGAATTCAAATACAAAGGGAACAGGAAACCATTGGCTGTATTTCGATGCCGCAATAAAGTAACACTTTGGGGCATAGACTGGAAGGAGGATCAAGGGAACGTGACGATCATTCCAAAACTGATGTACCTACAGCGAAAATCACCAGAATCTGGACTAGACGTGTTAGAGATACAAGGACTGAATGTAGCATCTGCGCTTGTCATTGTTGAGGAAAAAGTGGCCAAATCTGACATCTCTCTCTTGTACGGGCTGATCATTGACTACTGCCTGATAAATCACGATTTGTGCCAAACTGTTCTAGATAAAGGATACCTGTATTCGATGGACGAGCAGATGTTGTGGACCCTCGAGGAAATGGAGTCCCAATGGGATATCATAGATACCAATTGTGTGGATGCAAATTCGAAGAACAAAGCTGTTGTGGTAGCTCCACCGACGTCTCTAGCAAAAAAAGGAAGGAAACGGAAGTCCATGGTTGGAGCACCAGGTGACGAACGTGTAATGAGTCTGATGTAAAAGGCACCCAGGCAAAAGTGGCAAAGACAATTACAATAGAGAAATGTGTCATTATGATGGATTCGGAGGTGAAGAAGTTGAGCAAACTGCAGAAATTAACAATGAACCTGCTGTTGTGAGCTCCCAATTTGTCACTTGGGACTCGTAGAATTATTTTTTTGAAAATTTGCAATTTAAAGTTGATAAAAGTATAGAAAAATCCATAAAAAGAGTGTAGAATCGAAATAGGATTGTGTCATATCCATTATAGTATTTGGTCTAGATTTGTGTTTTTTACTTAGAATCCCCCAAACCTTGCCTAAAAATAGTATAGGAATAACGAAAAGGTTAGATTTGGAGGATTCGAATCATACAGCCCCAAAAGGGCTAAATCCCATCATGAATGTGGTGATTCATGGCTAGGTCGGTCCGAGGGATCCACAGCAAGGCCACTAGGTCGGGTCCTAGAGTTAAATTTAGAATTCCCCATTAAATCGACAAATTCCCCAAATCCTGATTGTTAGCATGCAGGAGCCATTGACACAAGACTGGGCCCGTGGAGGAATCTATAGCCCAAAGATGGTGTTCTAGGGTGAATCCCATGTCAGGAGTCCAACGGCGAAATTGGTTCGCCAAGATTCCTCCACCTGCAGAAGATTCCCGCACCGTCGCTAATTCAAGGAGATGTCCAGTTTAAATCTCCATTGACCAATCGTGCCAGGTACGAAAACACGCCCGCACGTCTTTCATGCGACTCCCTGAGAGGTCACGTGAAAAATCCCAGCATCTTCCGACTTGCAGAAGAACCTTTCTCTGGGTGGTCAACCCTCCTAACTTCCAACGAGAATTTCATGGAAATTACCCAAGTTACAATAAAATCTCACTAAAAATTAGACTAGCTTGGTTTATGTTAATAATGGGCTCCGTGAAGTTTCATGACATTCCGATAGCGGCAAGTACCCAAAGTTCATATTAACTAAGATGTGCATACGTACATTAATTCAACGTTTCAGGCCAAGCGCTTTGGAAAGTGCCCAAATTGGCGTTGAATTCTGCCAATTTAACAAAATTGACTTAACTGGAAGTCCATGTGCATGGTAGATTTAAGAGAACATTAAGGTTCTCAATTATTTGCCATAAAGTAATGAATTCGTAAAACTCAGATACTGAGAACAATTCTACACACTGCACGTACCTCCAAATGGAAAAAAATGACAATCACGGAAAATCCTTGACTGATGGATCAATTCAATTCACATCAATAATCACCTATATACTGTATATGTATACCCTTCGGTAGTCTAGCTAGTAAGCGAGCAATCTTAGTATGTAATGAAGCGCTATAGGGCTAGTTTATTGAAATCCTTTGCAATTAATTGAAAAACGCTGACTGTGAGCAAGCTCTGGATCTAATATCTATCTATCTAGCTGAGGTCGTAATTGATTTTGACTCGGGTGAAGGTGAGGTCCTGTCCAGGCGGCTTGGTCGTCTGCACCATGGTGATCACCACGCTCTTCACCCAGTCGAGACCCAGCTGCTTCAGTTTTTCACCAATGGCCACGCGCCACACGCGCCTCGGGTTGTGCAGGGCTTGCCCCACGTGGGGGACGAAATTCATGGCCCCGAAGTACTCGGGACACTCCGCCCCATTCGACACCTGCAAGCAACAATTCATCTCAGTTTCCATCTAGTTTCGATCTCAGATTGATTTGTATCGATCCCAGTCGAATTTCACATTCTCCAGGGAGTGAGTGAGTTACCAATTAATTGTACATGGTTAGAGGCGTTGTCCACGATTTGTTTAAAATTATTTTAATTTTTGTTAAACTCAATGATGCAATTTAACAAGTTCTTCAATTTAGTGGTAACTAAATTACATTATACAGAAAGTTTGTACTTCTTGAAATTGGGTTTCGGGTTTTGAATTTCTACAATTAATAGGCCGAATAGTTACATAGATGAATCATTCGTCAATTTCTTTATCTACCGTTCACTTGGCGGTGTTTCACGACTTTGGCACATTTCCAGGACGTACTGAGTACTGACAGAGTGACAGAAGCATATACAATCAATATCAGTTCCCGTATCAGTTTCCAGTTATTAGAGCTCGATCAGTCTCTGTAGATGAAATGAAGTCACAATTCATGTTTGGCGAAATTTCACGACTTTAAAACTTTTCAGGACGTACTGACGCGCACATCCATAGCTACCAGTAGCAGTTTTCAGAGCTCGGCGTAGGTGAAAGTAAAAAAATCGCGCGAATCTGAAGAAATTGACAATGAGCTCAAAAGAGACACTTGTGTCTCAACTCACAATGAGGAATGAAATGCATGGGGGAAGAATCTAGGGCACAAACATGAAGGGAAACTGGGGATTGAATTAAATTGAAGCAATTCATTAGTTATGATCGATACCTGGGCCTCTGGGAAGAAGAAGTACGCCTTAAAAAACGCCTGAACTGTGCTGTTAGGAATTGTCAATCCAGAAACTTCCAGCACTTCCGAGCCCACGCTCTGGCGCTTCGGGCGGTCCACACGGAACGTGATGGGCGCTGCGATGCCCAGCACTTGCGTCTTCTTGTGTTTCGGGGTGCTGTCGATCAAGGCATTCACGGCGCTGTCGGACAAAGGGTTGCAGCGAGCGATGGAGTTTTCTCCTTCTTTCGCCACCCAAGGTGTCGCCAACTCCTCGTACTTGTACCTGAGTTCCAAATTCACATATACAGCTCCCCAAATGTCAAATCAAATGCAACGTCATGGCATCAGAAATCAGGAAAATCATGGCATCAGGTATCAGAAAATACATGACAGTCGAAATCAGAAATTCAGAAAATCAGATATCAGAAAATCAGATGCCAATTTCGTTAAATTGACGATACTCCATTTCTTATGGCGCCATGAACTGTGACATTCATCCTCCCAAAGCTCTGAAAACTAGTGGCGTATATATATAGATTTTACTCTGAGGTATAGATCTGGCGCCAAGAAATTGACGATCAGTATTCCACTTGATATTAATGACGTACAATGATTGCTAGCGAGAGATTCAGAGATCGAGTGACTGGGAGTGACAATACAGAAATTAGACTGAAATTATGAGTCGCAAGCAGGGCTGCATTGTCTTACTTGAGGAGTTGGGTTTCGAGCACCTGCGAGACATTCATCTTCACAAGGTTGGCGTTCTCATCATAAAACGTGAACTGCGAGTTTAGGAAGTCGGAATCCTTGGGATACGTGCGTTTCCCATCCGTGAACTTGGTGTTCCAGAGCGTCCAAAGGCGGTCCATCTCGCTGTGGTGCGCGTAGAACAAGGGGTCTATCGCCGCTTTTCCGAAGTTGCCCATGTCGTCGTAGGGATTAAGCGGAGGTTGGGCGTTCTGGTTGCCCACCCAGCCGTGTATGGGGCCATGGGGCTGGTCCTCGATGCTTCCTCCACTCACTCCACCCCAGTCGCCGAATCTGCAACAAGGAATCACAGTAACATCACTCAATTTAGTTCAATCAATTTCGAACTGAAAGGTTAATCTGTACATGAAATAAATAGTTTTCAGAGCTTTCGTGTAGAAGGTTATCACAATTTTGGGGGACCGAAATCGCGCCAATTTAACGAAATTGACGATCAGTAGTTCAGTACGTGCCAAGTGAACTAAATGTAGCTCAGAACTCTCAGTGTCACTTAAGTAGTCCCTGCCAAAATAATGCCAAATCTTACGGGCAATTCAGTAATATGGCGATATTTTTTTTATATGGCAAGAAAACAGTTCAGAACGGCCGTCCTAAATCTATACCGGTACTAGATGGTTCAGAACGGTTATTCTGAACTCTATATTTGTCCTAAATGGCACACCATCAAAGTGGCACTTCAAATACCACCATTTGAATGAAAATGCCCATTTTTTCAATCGATCTCTGGTTAGAAATGAAACACGTACAGTTGAAGCCTTTAGTTCAGGGTATTATAACCAGACCTATAACTCCATTTCTTTCTAGACTCCGAGGGGTTGAAGGCAAGCTAGGCGTTTTACTCAGAAATCAATCTATTTCTTAAAGGGTAATTTCTAACGAGGTTCAATCTGCAGAAGAGCACGATTTGGCAGGCGAAAATACTCTTTCAATTCACTTTTTTTAAGGGCGTTGTAACAACGTTACTAACGATTGAGCTTAAACTTGTGACTTTAGTTCGTTCAGCTAGACTCTTCATTTCATTGATTATGGAGCTGTTTCTTCCAGTAATATTAGATGATCCTGAAAAAGAACACTAGATGCAGGCAGAAAAATACTGTTACAATTCAAGTTCCAAGGACATTGCAATGCCTAATGTTCGAGCAATAACTTATGAATCTGCTCACTCAGACGCTTGATTCAGAACACGTCTACAGGAGCTAGCTCCTCCCACTAAGTCAAGTACCGAAATTTCGAAATCTTGCTACAAGCCTACAAATCACAATAGAAAAATGTTTCTGCATCAAGTACCCAAACGCCCTCAATTTCACACTCCCAGAGTAACTTCCAGAATCAATACAGACACAGCACGCTTGCGCTCGCTACATATATCGAACCAATCACAAGAACCGTTTCAATCTGAATCAAGTACCCAAACGCCGTCGATCAACTTTAAAACAGTCTCACTTCCAGAATCAATACAGACACAGCCCTCGAGAGCTAGCTAGATCAACCAATTGTAAATGGAGTTCCTACGTTCCGAAACTTTGCTACAAATCACAAGAGACAATTCAAGTTTCAACCTGCATCAAGTCCCCAAACTAACGCCTTGAATGTCAAACCAAGCGGATCAATACAGACACTACACCCGTGCGCTAAATCGAACAACTAAATCTTTAAAATCGTACCGTTTCAATCTGAATCAAGTCCCTATATAAACGCCCTCGGTCAACTTCAAAACAGTCTCACTCCCAGAATCAATACAGACACAGCAGTACAGCACTCATGAGCAAGATTGATCAACCCACTTACACTGCCACCAAATTAATCGAGTACCAAAAATTTCGGAATCTTGCTGCAAGTCACAAGAACCGTTTCAAACTAAACCAAGGATGTACTTACCCGAAAGCCTTCAATTTACAATCTCTCTCACTTGCAGGCGGACTCCAATCCCAGAATCAATCAATTCATACAGACACGTACAACGACCTTTAGAACAATCGACACATGCAACCACAGTACAAAAACATGTCGACAGTCCCGACGTACCCAGCCCTCCACGTACCTGTATGGCATCCCAAAAAACAGCGACGACGTCGGCGCCCCGGGTCCAACCTGGTGATACATCAGCCGATCATTCCTCGTCCTCACAAACTCATTCGTCAAGTTCGAACAGCCCAAGCCCCTCGCATCCAAGTCCGCCACGAACGGCGGCGCAGAGCACTTATTCCGATTCACATCATACAAACTGCTTCCTTCTTTCGCAAACCCCAACGGCATGGTACTCGCCGTCGGCTCCTTCGTCTCTTGATTATCATACGCCCAATACGACAACGCAAACGTGTCGTCCCCAAGTAACTTCGCCAGGATTCTCTCATGCCAGTACAGATACATCCGATGCCAGGGCAGGAAAAGCCATCCGTTGTGAATCTCCAAAGGGTACTTTAGGTTGGGGTAGTAGAGGGCGTTGTCGCAGTACAGGCAGTGGAGCTTGCGCTGGTTCTCCAGGGAGCGGGGGTCGGAGTCTGGGAGAGCGCGTAACAAGGTGTAAGCTTTCTCAAGTTGAGTAAGCTGTTTGCTTGTAAGGAGATGAGCAGGGCGGCGGATGCGAGTTGGAAGGGAGGAGGATTCAGAGGGGGTGTATTGGCGGATCCCTGGGGTGCCGGTGTAAGGAGTCGGCATGCAGCAACGTTCGACGCTGTTGCATTGGGTGGGGATGTCCGGAGCTGGAATGGGTAGGGAGGCCGTAAGTGAGATGAAGAAGAAGAGGAGGGTTGTGATTGTAGTGATAAGGGGGAGGACTTGTGGGGCCATGGCTACTAGCTGGGAGTCTAGATGTCGATCGGGATGAAAACTCTAGATAACGATCGAGGTGCAGGTTAGATTCTGGAGTGGGTTCTGCAGGTTGTCGTGATCGATCGGTCGGGGTGCATGCCCAGGTACCTATCTAGTAGAATACGAGAGAGTTTAGTTTTAACCGAACTGACTCTCGTTCCGGCTGTCAATTCGACTGTTGGCTAGGGGATCGATCGATGTCACCTCTGCTCCAGCTTGAATAGATCGATTGATCTTGATCACCCAGTCGGTCCCTTGAGTATATTAGCTCTTGTCTAGCCCGAGCTCCAGGGCGAGAATTTAGCTTCCTCGATCTGCACGGCAACACAACGAAAATACAAATTCTGGTGTCAATTCCACTCTCGTGGGGTCGATCGGATCAAATCGAATCATCGAGTTACGTTTCCCTATGCGAGATCGTCCGTGTGAGTAAAATCTAGACGCTGTCGGTAATACTAAATCGATATCAACGGTAGTGGGAGATGATCGAAATGGGATTTCAGTTCCGCGAGCTTGTCTAGTAACACAAAGCTTTCCCCAGTGTTGGAGTTCAATCGCTTTCGAAAACGACTTAACGATTGCGCGCTCAACTACTTACCCAGAAGAAGTCTATCAATTCGAAATGCAGAAATGCCAGAAACCTGTCATGCCCGGAATTTTGTCCGTGTCCGTATACATATATATCCCTTCACGTTCTAGCTCATCGACTGTGCTGCTGGCATAGGTCACGTTGTAAGTACGTTTGGAGCTAGCTAGAGCAGCACATTAGATCCGGTCACCTCTAATTTGAGATCGAGTCAATGAAGCCAAGAAGGCAGAAAAGATCAAGTCCGGTCCTTACATGGTTTCAGTTGTCAAGCAAAGGTGCCGCAGGAATTGAAGATAACGGAGATTGCATTGACACAGCGGCCACAAGTTGAATTGAGGGATCCGTGCACCAAGACTTGCAAAAAGTCACTATTAAAATAAGGGGGGGTTTGCAACGTCTGGCAGCAACGTCTGTAGTGCTGCCAGGACCCGGGGTGGCAACTCCTGTATAATATGCAGGGGGACCGTTTTGAGAAGAGCAAAAAAAGCTGAATACTTCAATTCTGATAATTTATTATAACATTAAAATAGCTTTTAATAAAGTTTTCACAATGATGAGCTAGGGCTGAGATTTCTAATAAATTCCAATACCTTGTCTAGGACTTTAGGATTGTACAAATCTAGTAGCATGTCTTCCACTTCGTGTTAAATGAACTTGTGACATTGGTGTTGATTCCACATACGATGCAGCTCTTGAATGTTGAATCCCTGTTGGAGCAGTTGGTATAGCTCTTGGCGGTGAATGCAAGAAACACTTGTCAATTCTGTTGCGTTTTTACAGAATTACAGTACTCATGATTTTTTTCTGAAGTACTTTAAAATTAGAAAATAAAAAAAATTTAAATAAAATAATATGATTAATGTATACATCTTTTAGATGAAGGTAACCACCAAAGGAAATGTATAGAAAAAATCTCTAAGCAAGAGAACTAGAAAGGTGTCAAATCTCAAGAAAATGGATAATTTGATGTTTTAATTAGTTAAAAATAGGAAAAATAAATAAATACATAAAATAAAAATTGTCCATTTTGTAACAACGCTAAGGACATGGTTATTCACCCAAAAAAACTCCAAAATAATATTTGATACGTTATAAAATGCAAGCGGAAAGAAGTGCACTTTGTGGACCTCCACACATTATACATTAGAGAAAAAACAAGCCCTTCGGAGGGCTGCTCCGCAGTGACATGCCAAGCTATTAAAATGCTTAACCTATCATTACAAAACTGTCCCTCAGTGAGAACTATCCCTTGGTGCAGAACTGTCCCTCGTCGAAACGGTTAGAAATCGGAATTTATTTTTTTTTATTTTTTTTTATTTTTTTCAATTTTTCAATATTTTTTTTTTTTTTACTCGTATATTTCGTTTATTGCGCCACTGTCACAGCAGAAACTGCTGCACGGAAATAGGGGAAAAACTAATTTTTTGCCAAAAAAAAATAAATTTCAGGGTCCTCCAGAGGGCTGTGGAGCAGTCCCCCGGAGAGCCCAGATTTTCTCTAATGACAATTAATTATTTTTAGAATTCCTTTGGACAATAGCTACAAATATATTAGAAGACCATCTCTTTCAAATTTCAGCTCAAAATTCGTTTTTTGGGGTACTAAATAGTACTAAGAACCTCCAATTTGGCAAGTGTGACATAAAATCGGGGACTATTTTTTGACAATAAAATATCTTTGAATATTACAAAAAAAATTAGGCAAGTGTATAATAGCCATGAGTACGTTACCTATAAATCTTGAGTCATTTGGAGCCAAAATGCAAAAGTTATAGCCAAAATGCAAAATCAACACATAGGGTGTGACACAAAATAGTACAGGTGTTTCTTGCATCTACCCTTAGCACTTGAATTAATGCCTCAACTCTTTGAGGTTGAAACAATGTTCCAACATTTGTAGACCTCCTTCTAAAGTTGCTTCTTTTCATCTTCTCATTCTTTAAATGATTGTCCAAAAATGACTTGTCTTTTTGTGTCAATAAAAAATTCTCTAAATTTGCATTTTTTTTCAAAGCAATCAAGCAAATGACATGATTCAAGTCTACAAAATCAACCTCATAGCCACTATAACCACCATATGAGTATTGAAGACCCTCCATTTGTTTGTAATACTTAGGTAAAAATTTTATACCTTCTTCATTCAAACAAACCGGTCTCACATAATCAATTAATCTTCCTTTATCCAATCGTTTCACAATTTTTTGTATACAAGCTAAATACCATGTCAACTTTTTAACTTCTTCCATGATGATGGCAACATCATCAAACAAGCCTACGTCCTCAACCTCTGCAACACCTTCTTTTCAACTGAATGCTTGAATTCCTATATTGTACTCGCCGTAGCCTATCTAATGGCAATTTAGATGGTGAATGTGCATTAAGCTCTATAATAAGTCTCATTTTAAAAATTGAACCCTTTTTTGGCATATCAACAACTAGTAACACAATACATGCTTCATTATCTTTAAGATTTGAAGAACTTACATTCATTTGACTTTGTTGTTCAATGTCTATGATAGAACTTTTCATTAACACATCAACCTCATTCACCAAATTGTCATCAATAGATGTGTTGATTTCTGAATTTAATTTATTCACTTGGGCATTCAAATCAATGGGAATTCAATTCATTCACTCAAGAATCCTAGGTCGTGAATAGTTGAGGTAATAATTAGTTTGATCCCTAGCATTATTAGAAGTTTCTTTTTAGAAGAATATTTAAGAAATAATAAAATTTAATAATTCAAAAAAAGAGCTAGGGGGTCTGAGTGGTGCCCCTTGTTTGAGAAACTCTTTGTATTATAAGTTCTTCAAATGACTTTTGAGTGCCTAAAACTATTATGATTGATATAAAAATTATACCATTCAATTCCTCTCAATGTCTTCTTTCTTACTATGTTCCTAAAACCTACATAATAAAAAAGTGTGTTCCCTTTTTGTACATTAGAAAAGTTAAGAAAACACCTATATCGCCATTATGAGTTGCCACCTCGGGTGCTAGGAGTTGAGCAACGTTTGAGCAATGTTTGGCAAGATTGGCAAGAGGCAATTTTCAAAGCAATGTCTAAGCAATGTTTTACTAAGAGAACTCTCAAGTACTTTGTTCCCAATGGAGTTCACTATCTAGGACTTTATCCAATAAGCATTGTCCTTGGTGAGACTCCCATGAAGTATAATAGACTTGTCTTTCGCTTGTAATTTTACAACATGTACTTCATTTACACACATTAGAGAAAATCTAGACTCTCCATAAGGTTGGTAAGAAGCGCTCAAAGGGATCCCAACATTACTTTCTTTTTGCCTTCATAGGATATTTTCTCCTATTTCCACTAATCATTGTACTGCCAATTGTCAGAGAATTGGTACACTAGCATTGGTATACGAGTAGTTTATTGGAGAAGGAATGTGGCAGTTACATTTTTATATTCAAAAGAGAATAGGAAATTGAGATGTACTCCCATTTATTTCTAATATTTACACAAGGTGAATCTTTATTTTTGTTAGAGATTCGGTCCTTTCACTAGCTCCTTAGGACTTTGGAAATAGTTGTGGTTGTCAAACCCTGGCAGCCTAGTGGAGAGTCCAAAAATTCACTAAGGAAGAAGTACAGTCTACAATATTATATAATGTATATTGTACAATATTTTATACTACCGGTATATATTTTGTATAATATAAATATAATATATTATATTATATTTTATACAATATGTTCTGTAGAATATAAATATTGTATATTGTACAATATAAATATTGAACATAAATATTGATGTTTCATTGGTCAAGAATATTAAATATCTATCTTCTTTAAATTAAATGAATTATTGGGAACAAATGTTCCTAATGAAGAGAACAAATGGGCAATTCCGTTTAAAATGGCGGTATTCCAAGTGCCACTTTGATTGTGTGCCATTTTCACCATCTAAGACAGATATAGATTTCAGAACGGCCGTTCTGAACTATTTTCATGCCATTTAAAAAAAATATCGCCATTTTAACAAAATTGCCCATACAAATAAAACTACATAGAAACTCAAGTTCAACCATTCGCATACACACAACAAACGTTGCTAAATGCATATACCAAAACGTTGCTTCAACTGAACTACTGAACAACATTTCTAGTCACCCTTAAAACAACGTTTGAAGGTCCACAAAAGTTTGTTTTTCTAGTGTATTGAGCAACATCCTGGATGATGCAAAGGATATCTAATTCTAGTAGTGACAATGCATCATTTAGGTGGCCTTGAGTACCCCACTTGTTCTCATAGGCATTCTGATAGGGTGAACTGAGTGTGTGAAAATCTTTTGTCGCAAATTTTTTTTTTTTTTTTTAATAATTTTTTTAAGACTAAAAAAAAAAAAAAAAAAACTCTTTTTTTTTTACTCGTAAATTTCGGTTCCTACGCCATTGTTGCTACAGTTTCTGCTGTGCGGAAATGGGAGAAAAAATAATTTTTGTGCAAAAAACAAGTAAATTTCAAGGTCCTTCAGAGGGCTGTGGAGCAGCCCTCTGGAGGTTCCAGATTTTTTCTAATGGTATATGGTCCCGTTAATTTTAGATGAAATATATCATCTTATTTTCAGTGTTTATTGTAGGCTTGTGTACTTTCGGAGGAAACTATTCTGTTCTAGTAGCGCCTTGGCAATAGTCAAGTACAAGGAGTAGTTTGTATTATCATAGTATTACGCAGTGTTAGTATGATCTGGTGGGCCGTTTTACTGAAGAGCTAAGATAGGAGGCTTGAACTCGGACAGGGCATTTAGAAGTTAGAACCGCCCCTATAAAAACGTCAAAAACTAAACAGTTCGGACTTAAAGTGGATGAGAAATTTTTAGATGGCCCATTTTCGTTCTTCGCGTGTTATACAAAGCCAGTAATCAGATATATGGTCATTTTGCTATGAGCACTTTAAGAAAGTTATGCAGTCAATTTTTGATTTATATTAAAATAAAAGTGGGGAAAGAAGAACTATGACTTTCCATTTACATTTGGCACTACCTTAAATGAAAGCCTGCAATGCTCCTATTTTTTGACTGGCTAGGAAATTGGAGGTTACATTAAGAGTCTGTAAACTTTGATTACAAAGACATCTTTGGTGTACTTGTACCTAGATATAGCATGGTTTGGGAGGCTACAGCCGCTAGTTTCACAAATGGAATTTGAAATTAATATTTAATACAGAGCAAACTTTATGACAAGAATAATGACAAAGTCTTATGACATGGCTATTGCATGAGGAACATTGTCACCACCTACATTACATATGGAACTTTGTGAGCTCCCAATTCGTCACTTGGGACTCATAGTCTTCTTTTTCCTAAAATTTGCAATTTAAGTCGTAATTATAAACAAAAAGCCCTAAAAAGAGTATAAAACCAGAATGGGCATGTTACATACCAATATGCCCTTTGGTCCTAAATAGCCTTTTCTCCTTAGAATAGCCCTAAAACCCACTTGTAAATAGGTTAGAACCACAGAAATAGTGGGAACTAAAAGGTTTGAGGGTTCTTACCCAAAATAGCCTAAAATCACTATGCATGTGACCAAGCGTAGCTAAATTGATCTAAGGGAAGTCTAGAGAGATTCTGAGATAGATTCCCCAAGAGAAGTTTCGGTTTCCCCATCCCATCGACAAATAGTAGAAATCCCAATTGTTAGCTTGCAAGTGTCACTTTCTCAAGACAGGCCAGTGGAGGAATCTACGGTCACCGGATTGTGACCTCGGGTCGGAACCATACCGGGAAGTCAAAAGCGGAATCCATTCGCCAAGATTCTCCTGTATGCGGAAGATTCCTTGACTGTCGATAAACCAACGGAGGTATCTTTTTGCCCTCCGTATCAAGACATGCAAGATCAAGATGTGAACTTGCAAATCTCTTGGGAAACTCCATGAAAGGTTCCCCAAGAAGTTTCGGAATTTTCTGGATTGAAGAAATACACCTTCCGGACGGTCAACCGCCTAAAACCACGATGGAAAATTCACGATAATTACCCAGGTGGCGGTAAAATCTCACTAAAAATTAAGTTAGCTTCTTTTATGTTAATAACGCGCCCCGACAAGTTTCATGGTGTTTCGATAGCGGGAGACAGCCGAATCACTGACATTCCTTCGAATTATCCACGTGGCGGGATTTACGTGGAGTTGACCGGTGTCCCGGGAGCACACGAAGTCGGAACGAAGTCAATGAAGGGTCTTTTCTTACTCCCTAAGACCTCCCAGACCTCCCAGACCACCCTGGCTAGTCACCTTTGACAGAAAAGGTAACCTCCAAAAAGTAGATTTTTACCTCTTTTACTGACTCTAGTTAGCGATAGGTTACGGTGGGATTTTGGGGTTGGAATAGGGGATAGGAGGATCCTAAGACTAAAAATGGCCTTCTGAAGCCAATGGCGCAATCGGTTTTTGATTTGGAGTTGATCTCCAATAGTTAGAGATTTGGACCAGCGTAAACCCCAAACTAGGTGAAAATCCTAAAAGATAAGGATGAAAATCCGAGTTGATAGGGTTACCTAGGTTAAAAGGGGGGAGGTGAGGGCCTTGAGAAACCTATAAAAGGGCCCTCATTTCTCTCCAAAGTCACCCCCCATTCTTAGTTTTGGGATCCGTTGGGTCCACGTGGTGATGGATATTTTGGCAGTTTTTAGCCAAAAACCTCAAACGGTATTTTGGGGCATCTTTTGCCTCTTTTGCTAGCGTTTCTTGAGCTTCGTGAGAACCCTAGGGGGTTCCCCTAAGTGGTACACGCTTTGATTCGTTGTATTCTTGGTGAAACGTGGTTTTGTTGGGGTATTGCTTGTCCTTCCAAAGTCTTGCACTAATCCTAAAGCCGCCCCCACCATACCTTGGCGATGCCGCTTTGGGGGCCTTTAGTGTGGAAGTTGTGATAGTAGTTGTTGGAGTAGGAGTACTCTTTTTAGCAAACTAACCCGTCCCCAAGTGGCCCTCCTTGTTCTCATTTGTTGGTATACCGCCCTCACGGCAAAGCTTTGAAATCCCAAGTGTCTAAAGTTCTAGATCGTGTGTTAAAACGTGGGAAACGGCAAAGCTTTGGCCTCGTAGGTCCCACCAATCCTAGATTCGGTGTTAAAACCGAAATTACGGCGGAGCCTTGAACCTCGGTAGACCCCAGTATCAAGGTTTAGTTTCCAAAATACGTAGGAAACATCTTAAGGTTTAGCTTCCAAAAATCGACCCTTGTAGTGCAAATAGCCACGAGACATGGAGCAACACTCTTCATCCCTTGTCAAGGGTTTTTGTTCGTAAAAAGTAGACCAATTATCTCCCAACCCCGACAATTAAACCTGGGGCTAGGGGCCCGCCAGCCAAGGCCGGCCAGCCCAAGACCAGCAAGTCGGGAGCAGCCAGCCCACCAGCGGCCGGGAGCAGTCAGCCCCAGCGGGCCGGGAAGCAGCCAACCCCAGCAAGCCGGAAGCAGCCAACCGACCAGCAAGCCGGAGCAGCTAGCCCCCAGAAAGCCGGAAACAGCCAAGCCCGCAGCAAGCCGGAGCAGCCAGCCCGACCAGGCCTTTTTTTTTGGTTTTTTTTATCCTTATTCCTAATCAAGACAAATTAACGCCATAAATAAACAACAAGGGGAGTAGGGGAAAGGAAAATCTAGATTAGACTAGGACTAAGGGGATCTATAGGAGGAAGTAGGAGTAGCATTGACTCAAAGCAAAAAACTAGGATATTAAGTAGAGTGAAATTAGTGTTACATTAGGGGAAATAGGCAGGAGTAGTGAAGATTAAAAAGGAGGACTAGTAGGACTTAGTGTCACACTAACTCACTCCACCACTACACATCCATCAATCAAGGAAAACGCTCCACCTGCATCAACTAACTTCCATACACCAAGGCAACCAAAAGAACAATAAGCATGATGAGACTAGGAGAAGCTTAAGAAGAAGAAGATGGAAGGAGGAGAAGATTAGGGAAATCTCAAGAAGCATTGTGAGCCATAGGGCGGCCTTACGTAAGAAACCAAAAGAACGTGCCAATTAATAGCCCTAAATGGCGTAAGAGGGTTGGTGGCACCATCATCAAGTGGGAATAGTGAAGTAGGAATAGTGAGGTAGGAATAGTAAAATAGGAATAGTGAAAGAGGAATAGTGGAATAGAAATAGTAAGCAACCAAATAAAACACAACAATCTTTTTCCTCTCCAAAAAAATTCAAGAAATACCACAACATGGCGCATGAAGGAAACCTTTGCGACCTCATTCGTGATCTCCAAGGCGAGGTGGGTTGCTAAACTCCCTCCGTACCTTATTAAAATTGCAAGAAATTCAACTAGTACTAAGCAGGGCCGAGAGCAAGGTCCTAGGGGCTAAAATTCAGGGCAAAATATATTAGAGAATCCTAGAGTAGGGATCTAGAGGTTTCCAAAAACCTAAAATACGGCCAATTCCGAGCCAAAATGAAGAAGTTATGAGTAGATGAAGTTAGGAGCCATGTTGGATGAAACTTAGCAAAATTCATCCAAGAGGAACAAGGAATAGAAGATAAAGAGAAAGACTAATTAAGGACCCAAAAATTAAAAGAGAAGTTAGTTTTGAATTCAGGATTGACCACAATCAGTGGATGAAGTTTGAGGAACCGAGTAGCGGTCAAACTTCATCCATAGATAACTTTTGCTAGGAAGCACCAAACCTTGGGTAACTAGTCATAGTAGAAAGTTAAAATTAGGGTTTACAAGTAACAAGACTTAAACCGTCTAAAATTAGTAACTTACCAAGCGTAATTAAGCCCCTTAAGTATAACAAGGGAGTGGATTAGGAACTTTTGAGATTAAGTTTAGGTTAAGTATAGAGTTAGCACATCTTAGAGCAGGTTTAAGGTAACCCAAAACTAAACCCAGCTTAAGAAAATACCTAAACCCCAAGCAGTTAAAGAAGGATGAAGTCCGGAACCAGTAATGGATGAACCCTCAAGGATTTCATCCAGTTGAACCAAAACTTGGGAATTAGGTTAACCATAGGGAGTTAGGATCCTGACCCAAATTCCAAGTCAAATCGGAATTAGGAGTCCATAGAAAACAATGGATGAAGTTTGAGGGACCAAGTAGCGATCAAACTTCATCCGTCCATAACTTCCTCTAGGAAAGTCCAAATCAAGCAAACTTTATACTTTTAGAAATGGCATAAGGTACTCTTCCATTTAGGATAGATAAGTTTAGACTAAGATTACCTCTTCTCTTCAACCACCAAGCCCTCTCAGGCCATGATTCAGACTTAACAGTATTAGCAATTCCGGGTAGGGTTTCATCTTCTTGTACGAGTTAACAAACATTAGGAACATAGAAAAGATCCATTTCTTAGAAGGCACAATGGATTGGGGCTAGACACCCATAGATCGAGTCAGAACGGTTGTTTAACCGAGAGCTTGGTTGTGCTCGTTCATTTATTAAGGGTGGGTAAACGAGCGCTCACAAACTTGTAAGTTAGAAATCCACTGTGGAATGTTGAGCACAATGAGGGAATTGCAGATCAATACTAAGTTTGCAGCGATTTATTGTACAAAAAGCATTAGCATACATTGAGCGACGTAATTTCACACACAAGTCAGATACTATAGTGGCCGCGAGATGAGTTCAGACAACGAATCTGATGAAGGCAGCGACGGCGGTGGAAGAACTTGGACGGGGCGCCGGAATTGGGGCAGTAGTATAGCCGGTCCAACTACGGAGGTCACGAAGAAGATTACAAAGATGCAGACTTCGAAGAGGAAGAATACAAAGAAGATGAGAACGTTGCTCTTTTCCAGTGGGTAGAGACAGATGTGGAGAAGAGAGCTTATAATAAACTATAACAAATGGGAGTATTTGATGAAGACTTTGACGCCACTGAGCACAATATAGCAATCATCGAATGTCTTGAGCGTCGTCAAGTTCTAGGTCAAAAGCCCAAGCACGCATCACTACAAGAAAAGGGGCCAATATGCGACTGGGGAAAAACAACTTCCTGTCCACAATGACTAGAGAACGACTATGGCTCCCTAATTGCACCAACGGCGTTAGCTTTTGTGAGCTCCCAATTTGTCACTTGGGACTCGTAGAATTATTTTTTTTGGAAATTTGCAATTTAAAGTTGATAAAAGTATAGAAAAATCCATAAAAAGAGTGTAGAACCGAAATAGGGTTGTGTCATACCCATTATAGTATTTGGTCTAGATTTGTGTTTTTTTATTTAGAATCCCCCAAACATTGCCTAAAAATAGTATAGAAATAACGGAAAGGTTAGATTTGGAGGATTCGAGTTACACAGCCCCAAAAGGGCTAAATCCCACCATGAATGTGGCAATTCATGGCTAGGTCGGTCCGAGGGATCCACAGCGAGGCCACTAGGTCGGGTCCTAGAGTTAGATTTAGAATTCCCCATTAGATCGACGAATTCCCAAAATCCCGATTGTTAGCATGTAGGAGCCACTCACGCAAGACCGGGCCGTGGAGGAATCTACAGCCCAAGGATGGTGTTCTAGGGTGAATCCCATGCCAGGAATCCAACGGCGAAATCGGTTCGCCAAGATTCCTCCACCCGCAGAAGATTCCCGCACCGTCGCTAATTCGAGGAGATGGCCAGTTTTGAATCTCCATTGACCAATCGTGCCAGATACGGAAACACACCCGCACGTCTTTCATGCGACTCCCTGAGAGGTCACGTGAAAAATCCCGGCATCTTCCGACTTGCAGAAGAACCTTTTTCCGGGTGGTCAACCCTCCTAACCTCAAACGGGAATTTCATGGAAATTACCCAGGTTACAATAAAATCTCACTAAAAATTAGACTAGCTTGTTTTATGTTAATAATGCGCTCCGTGAAGTTTCACGACATTCCGATAGCGGCAAGTACCCGAACCGGCGAGATTCCTCGGGAATTAACCACGTGGCGGGGTTCCCACCACGTTGACCGGCATTCCGGGGCCATACGATGGCGAAACGAAGTCAACCAAAAGTCCTTCCCGACTCTCTCGCACCTACCGGAGACCCTAGGCTATTCACATTTCTCAAAATAGGAGACCCCCAAGATCTAGGATTTTACCACGATTTGGTTTTTAAACTAAATTAGCCTACGATGGGTTTTTGGCCTCGGTACGGGGGCTAGGGGAATCTAGGACTAAACACGGCATTCTGGATCCAACGGCGCAATCCGTTCGGCGATTGGAGCTAATCTCCAAAAATTAGAATGTTGGTCCAGCATAGATGGTAGAAGTAGAAATTTAGGATGTAGGATGAAAATCTTTGAGGATGAGGATGAAAATCCCCGTTGATAAGGTTACCTTAGAGCTTTAGAGAGAGGGGTGAGCCCTTGGGAAACCTATATAAGGGCCCCATTTCTCTCTCTAAAACACCCCCTCACTTTTGTTTGGGTCCGTGGGTCTAATTTGCTTTGGATATTTTGGCGTTTGAAGCCAAAAACCTCTACGGTGTTTTTGGAGCACTTTTTGCTCCGTTGTTGCTAGATTTCAAGCTTTGAAGGTCCTTAGGGGGTCCTTCTATCTTGCCTTGTGTACTTCTCGTGCGTTTGTTATACCTTTGTTACGAGTTAAGAGTCCTCGTTTCTCTCTTGTAGTTCCTTTGTGATCTAACGTGTGAGTTTAGGAGTTTTTTGGTGTCTTGTCCTAATCCTAAAGCCACCCCCTACCGTACCTTGGCGATGCCGCTTTGGGGGGCCTTTAGTTTGTGAAGTTGTGTGTCTTTACGTGTCCTAACCGTGTTGTTTCCCTCACTTGTGTATTCTCACCCTCTTCTAATCTTCCCCTTGTTGTGTGGACCCCCCCTCGGGATAGCGAAGCTTTGGCTTTGTCACGTGTATTCCTTAATTTTGTCTTTTCTACCTTCTTCTAATCTTCCCCTTGTTGTGGGGACCCCCCCTCGGGACGGCGAAGCTTTGGCTTTGTCACGTATGTTCTTTAACTTTGTCTTTTCTACCTTCTTCTAATCTTCCCCTTGTTGTGTGGACCCCCCCTCGGGACGGCGAAGCTTTGGCTTTGTCACGTGTATTCCTTAACTTTGTCTTGTCTACCTTCTTCTAGTATTCCCCTTGTTGTGTGAAACCCCCCCACGGCGGCGAAGCTTTGAACTAGTGACCACGTCAAGTCCTATAGTGTGTGTTAAAATAGTCTTAGACGGCGGAGCTTTGAACCCGTGGAGTGTTACAAGTCCTAAAGTTGGTATTAAAACCAAATTTACGGTGGAGCCTTGAACCTCCATAGCTTTAGATTCCAAAGTCTAGTTTCCAAGACCTTCTTGAAAAAGTCCAGAGTTTAGCTTCCAAGATTGGTCACAAGTTTCTAGGAAGAGAGTGACCATCCCGTAGCACTTAGCTTAGGTGACCGTTCTAAAAATTTGGGACCTAACTCCCCAGACGGTGAAGCTTCGACCCTAGCCCTAACCCCTTACAAAAAAATCCATTTTAAGTTTGTATTAGTGGGTTCCCCTAAGGGAACCCGGTTGTGTGGATTTTTTTTGGAAGGATAGCTAAGTGCCCAGACCAGCATACAGCCAACATACAGCCAGCATACCGGGCCAGCATACCAGCCAGCATACAGCCAGCCATACCGGACCGGCATACCAGACCAGCCGGCAGCCAGCCATACAGCCAGCATACATCGGGCAGTCCGTTGACTGAACTGAACATCAGCATCGGGACTGGTTGGTTGACTGAACTGAACATCAGCCATCGGGCTAGCTAACTGAACTAATTTCTGGATTTCCAGAACTAAACGGGACGATGCCCTGCGGGGCCCCAACCACCCTTTTTTTTTATTTTTTGATCTTCTAAAATCTGAAATTTTGAATCCAGTTGGGAAGGGGAAAAAACTCAACTTGGAACTTCAAAAACACAAGAGAAAGGGGGGGAGAAATAGAAGCTGCCGCTCCACGCGCCACCTGCACAAAAGCATCCGATCCTACCTGCATCACCACTCACACCTACACACAATGGAAGGAAATTAGGGAGAAGGATGTGTTATAGGAGTGGAAAGGAGAGAGATGATAAATAGTGCCTAGCTAGGAGATTAGGTAGGAAATCTAGAAGAACTCCTTGCAACCGTTGGGAGGAGGATTAGGATGACACAAAGCAAAGTTGCGTAAGAGGGTAGGAGGCTCATTAAAACTTCACGAAGTTTGAGACTAGAAGCGTAAGACCACCATCACCACGGTTGGTGGAATAGTTCAAGAGTAGAAGGAAGAGGAGGAGAGAAAGAAAAGGAGAAGGAAATGGAGGGAAAGGGTTAGACCATCATACTTGTAACGTTTTCTTTTCTACAACTTAAGCCGTGGGCCTTGAAAAAAATAAAATAAATAAAGACCATAACACAAAAATAAAAGAAGACAATCGCGAGTGGCCACCATGGAGCACGAGGACGCGCATGTAGACGGGGATGACGTCATTTTCGACACTAGCAGTAACGAGGTGGGTCATTAAACTAATCCTAGTCGTTTTTCCCTAATTAGCACTTATTTTCCTAATCAGCCCTTAGAGCGTGATTAGCATCCGAGATTAGCGTGAATTAGATGTTTAGATTCAAAAGTTGATAGATTAGGAATAGAGGTTTCCGAAAACATCTTATAATTAAGATTCGACCGTAAACTGACCGCGTTAGGCTAAGTTAAGCGGTAGGGGGGTAGAACGGAGGAATTTTAATTAAAAGGGAACCACAAGAAACAATGGACGGAAATTAGGATTAGATTAGAGGGAGGATTTAGGATAAAAAATTAAAGATCAAATAGCGAGTTAAGAACCTAGGATTAAATTAAGAGTTTAATTAGGGAAGTTAAAATTCAAAAGTCGAAAGTTGGAGTTAACTTTGGGAAGTAAAAAGTAGAGTAGGAAGTAGAAGTCAGAAGTAGAATCCACTTAGGAAGTAGATTGTTGAGTTAAAAATAGAGCTAAAATTAGAAGTAAAAATCCTAGAGTTAAAAGTTGGAATTAAATTTAGGAGGATAACATTTAGAGCTAATCTAGGATTAAAACGATAGGATTAAATTTGGAAGTAGAAGTCAAAAGTCAAAAGTCAAAAGTTTAGATTAAACTTAAAGGTTAAATTTTAGAGTCAATTAGGGGAGTAAAAAGTGAGAGTAAAAAGCTAAAAGTAGAAGTTAAAAGTTAGAAGTAGAAGTAAAATTTTAGAGTTAGTAGAAATCTAGAGTCAAAGTGAAAACTTAGAGTCAAACCTAGAGGTTAAAATTGGGGATTGATTTTAGAAGTAAAAATTTAGGATTAAAAGTAAAAAAACCTAGAGTTAAATTAGGAGTAAAAATCTACAGTAAAAAGTGAAAAGTTAGAGTTAACTTTAGAGGGTAAATCTTAGAGTAGTTTAGAGATAATGACATAGAATTAGAAGTGAAACTTAGAATTACCCTAAAAGGTTAAAACTTGGAAGTTAGGAGTCGAAGTTGATTTAGAAGTAAAAACTTAGAGTTAAAAGTTAAACCTAGGGTTAAATTCCGAGGATAAATTTCAGAGTTAAATTAGGCGTAAAAACCTAGAGTTTCATTTAGAGGTTGAAGATTAGAGTAAGGGTTAAACTTTAGAGTTAGTCTTTAGAGTAGAACTTCTAGGTGGAGTCTTAAAATCCCACGATAGTCTTAGAGGTTCATGGAAGGAACATAGGGGTTCCTCTTTTTACATAGTTAGGGACGTTAGAAATGACGCCAACTACTCAGTCTCCCCTCGACATAGGATAGATAGTTAGGGAATTAGAATTTTACCATTACCCCTGAGCATTGCAGTTACCTTGTGAGTTACTACATGCATTCTAATTATTCGCTGCCATCCACGACACTTAGGAAACGTTAGCAAAAAAGATCCATTGCTTGGAAGGCACAGTGGACCGCGCTCACATCACCCCCATATATTAAAAAATGTGGATAAAGGCATAGAACCTGGTCGGTGTTCGCTCGATTACCAAGGGTGGGTAATCCAGCGCCCACAGCTTCACAGCCTCCGAGTTGTACTGCAGTCGCAGGCGTGACTGTGGGATGAGAAGTTGACAACCGCTACTCTTCATCCGCAGCTTGTCGTCAACTGCGTTCTCGAACTTTTGGCGTGGACTCTCTGAAATCTACCAAATGGAACTTAGTTGCAGCAGAGTAAAGAGTTGACTGCAGGGGCGATTGCGTGCTACTTAGAAATGACTCCGTAACGACTTTCAAGTGACTGCGCAGGAGTCATTTGAAGTCATTCGCAGTTTTCACAAAAAGAGCTGGAAAGAAAAAGCCACCTTCTTTACCGAACACTTCACATTGTCTTTTGCATGGACAAGTTCATTCCCAATTTAAAAAAAATTGTAGATCATTCTCTCTTTCTGTTTTGCCTTCTTCTTTATATTCTTCTGCTATTCTTTACTCATTTCACTTTGATTTTAAAAATTCCCTTTTTAAAAATTTTCCAAAATTTTGTCCCTTTAATTCAATTGTCTTCCTTCCCATTTTTGGGAAAAATGGTTTGCAGTTGCGGTATCTCTTGTTCTCCCTTTTCCAAAATATAATTCAATTACAAAAATGATTTGTAAATCTTTTTCCAAAAAGAGAAAGAGTTAGTTTTCTATTTCCTTCTTTTCTTCTATTTTTCTATTGTTGTTGTATTCTTCAGCTGTCAATTTTTTTGGAAATTATTTATTTTGTTCCCATTTTTTTCCCCTATTTTTTCCTCCTATTTTTTCCCCAATTTGGGGTCTACTTTTATTTCCTATTTTATTTTCTATTCCCCCCCTCTTTTCCAATACCTTTTCTATTTTGTGCCCCATTTTTTTCCCCATTTTTTCACCCCATTTTCTTCCCTTTTTCAAAAACAAATTTCTATGAGCCACATTGTTTTTTTGTTATTCAATTTTTCCCTATTCTCTTCTCTTCTTCATTTTTTTAAAACTTTTTTTTTTTTTTTTTTTTTGGATAATAAATGGAAACCATTGTATTAAGTGAAAAAAGTAACCGCCAAGCCCAAGTTTTAAAACTTTTCTTTTACTTTCTCTTTTCTCTACTCTTTGTTTATCTTTTTAAGTTTATTTCTTTGACCTTCTTTAAAAAGAAAAAATTATTCTTTTCTTCTCTTATAAATCATGCATCTCCAATGGCCTTTTTGTTTTGTTGGGGTCTATTGTTTTCTTTGTCGGGGTCCACATTAAGATTCATTTACACTCTTATTAGGACAATAGCTATGATTTTGGTCCATTTGTGTTGGTAACTTCGCAATATTTCTAGACATTTCATATGATTCAAAATAGATATTCTTGAGGTCCCAACATAAAGACTGGAAGGTGTTCTCATAGTCCTAAAAGCAATCGTTAAGTCCTGTTCTCCTCTTACATAGACAACAACATTGCTTCTTTGGTGTCGTTGTAGAATGACTTCTTGAGACTGCAGAATGACTTTCTACAACTGCAAAATGACTTCTTGCGACTGCAGAACAACTTCCTGCGACTGCAAAATGACTTCTTGAGACTGCAAAATGGACTGAAACATCTCAAATTACTTAGCAGCTAATCAACTACTGCTTCGTTGCTTTGTGCAATGTAATGCATTGTGTGCTTTTCAAACATCTGCGTACCTTTAATCACACTTCCTTTGCATCTACAACACATTTTCATCATGGGTTATATACAAAAAGGCAAGACAAAATTTAGAGAGGATGTTAGAAAATGTCAAAAGAAAATATCCTTTCCAATCTCTTTCTCAAATTTGTCCATAATTTTTTATTTGAGGCTTGAAATATAAAATGGATTTTTGGAAATGAAAGTGGGGTTGATTTCCCAAATTTTTTTAGTTCAAAGGTTTTTGAAAAAAATTAATCTACTATGCTTAAATGAGATTTGAAATATTACTTGTAACACAATTCCTGCATTTTACATATCCCACATGGTTTGTCTTGCCTCCTACCACCCCACTTGTATAAAAGGCTTGTCATTTCATTTCTTCATACTCACACATTAAGTGGCTTTGAAAGCCATGTGACACATGCCAATTACAATGTATGGTATATGATGTACGGTGTATGATGTACGGTGTATTGTACATAGTATATGATGTATGGTGTATTGTACATGGTATATGATGTATTGTATATGGTGTATGGTGTATTATGTATGGTATATTGTTGTGAAACTTTGAATGTATTGATATGTGACTACAGAATGACTACTCCCCAAATAATGGGCCCCACATTCCTTTTTGCAAACGTCATGTTAATTTTAAAAGGATTGGAGACATCAGCGACAACATCACCTAAATCCTAAACAAACGTCACTCCAAAACAACTGCAAAATGACTTTTCAATGACTCAAAAACAACTTCCTACGTGGCCGTCTACGTCATATTCATCAGGGGTCAGTCATAACTTCAGAATGACTAAAAAATGACTGGCCACGTGGATGTCCACGTCAGATATTCTAAATGTCCAGGTCAGATGTTTTAGAGGTCCACGTCAGATGTTTTAGAGGTTCATGTCAAATGCTTTCCACATGGCAGCTCTACAGACATTTCCTTAAGCCCAACTTTCTTTATCACTTCATCCATTTTTACATCCAAGGTAGAAATGAATGGTGATAATAGACTGTAGTCGTTGTCCTAAACGACTTGTCCACAACGACTCCAAGGCCTCTAAGTTGTATTGCAGTCATTGTGTCCACAACGACTGTTTTTTAGTTGTTTATTGAAGTCGTTTTTTCCCCCATTTTCTTGTAGTGCATCAAAGTCACTGGTGCAAATGATCATTCAGAATGAAGATGGCAGGGAGCCATTGTCTCCGATGGCAGGTGAGGAGGTTGGGATGCAATATGTCAACAATCAGTAGAATCTGGAGTTGATCAACGTGCAGCCTGCAGTAGCACGGGCTTCTTCCAGTCGGCAAAGCAGAAAAGGAAAGGAGACGGAGGAGCAGCCTTCAAGATCGATGGAATTTGATCCTTGGGATCCAATTACTTGCAGCCTCCATACAGTAGGAGTGAAGAACAACTCAACGGCTCCGTCACGGTTGCCTGTCGGCAATAGCAGGAGCAAATTTGGAGCTACAAAAGACCCGACATCTGCAAGAGGCAAACCCTAGGCAGGTACGGTCCCTGGCATGACGGTGGATGTTCATCCAATCCCTCAGCGTCCAAGGTCCAAGTCAAATAGAAAACGCAAACTGAACGGTAACCAGACTAGGGAGCAATTGCTAAGCGCCTTAGATGACATAGATGACAGACTGCCACTCAGATCAGCTGCTAGAAACAACAATATTCTAACCTCAAGTCTTTGAAATCACTTGTATGGCACAACTATACATAGAAGAAGAGGTAGACAGGGTGTCCTTACTAAGGAAGAAGAAAATAAACTCGTAGATTATCTCTTGAACATGCAAAACTTGGGGTTCCCCTTAACCATAGGACAACTACGAGAAAAAGTTGGCATCTTGACTCAAGATAGGGTCACCCCTTTCAAAGATGGGGTGCCTGGCCCCAAATGGATAAAATGCTTCAAGAGAAGGCATGCAGAGTTAGCCATGAGGAAGCCTCAAGCACTAGAACAAAAGAGAGCTCATAATCTTTGTCCAGAGACTGTGGCAACATTTTACAAAAACCTACAGAGGCTGTATGACAAGCACAATTATGAGTCCTATGAAATATGAAACTGCGACAAAAGCGGTGCCAGGCAGGCAAAGATGGAGGAGGCTTTGTTACAGCAAAACGAGGTTCAAGAAACGTACATGTCGTGACACCTGACCAACGGGAATGGCTCTCTGTTCTATCATGCATAAATGCTAATAAAAGGAGAAAGTCTACCAAACTTCTATATATTCAAAGGAAAACAATGAACAAAAAATTTCCTAAAGAAGACGGGAGAACCAGGAGCAGTGATGGCAATGCAACCCAAAATGTGGATGATGCACTTTTTGTTTTAAGGCATGGATGTTTCACTTCCTTTATTATGTTTCACAACTTTATGATATCTCACCAACAAAGAAACACTTGCTCATTTTTTATGGGCATGGTTCACATGTTACATTGGAGGTGATAAAGCTAGCTATGTCCAAAGGTCTAGATCTGCTTACATTTTTGTTACATACATCTCACGCTATGCAGCCAATAGATGTTAGTTGTTTTAAACCATTTAAGTTAGCCTTCAGAGCCTATAGAGATCATTGGACTCTACATCACAAAGGTAAAGTTCCTATCAAGGAAGATCTTGCTCAGTGGGTCTTCCATGCTTTGAAGAGAGCTTTGTTTGAGTAGAATATAAAGAAGGGTTTTGAAAGCACTGGCATTTATCCTATTAACCCTACTACTATGAAGGGCAAAATGGGTCCAAGCGCTGCGTACTTCAGAAGCAATGGAGAAGCAAACAACGTTCAAAATACAAGCGGTCTAATGGAAAGACCTCAAAGCAATCGGCTTGAATAGTGGGAAAGTGAAGAGATTTTTGGAGAGGTACATGAAGACCTCCCAAACTGCCAGTAGTACTATGTCAACATCGATGGCAAGGAAGCAGGACAATCAGATCACAAAGAAGGCAATGATGCAAGCAGTGAAGAAGAAAATGAGAGAGTTGACATAGGAGAGAGTTCTCAGAAAAGCAGTTTCTCAGAGTTCCTAGAGCTGCCTCGTATTGAATTACCCCCCCTCTCCAAGACACACATGGAGATCAGAGTAGATTACCATAACTCTATTTTGCTGACAGAAGAGCAACACATACAATAGCTGGAGGATGTCGCGGTCAGGAAGGAGGAAGCTGCGAATGAAAAAGAAAGAAGAAGGTTAGACATACTACAAGAGAAAGGGGTGTTTTAAATGAGTTTTTAAGTATAGTCCTAGACACATGATTTTAAGTAATGATCCTTAGGGAGATTTTCAGCAAAATTTTACTTAAAACACATGTGTTTTAAGTAAAATTTTGCTGAAAATTATTCCTAAAAGTCATTATTTAAAATCATGTGTCTAGGACTATAATTAAAAATTCACTTAAAGCACCCCTTTCTTTTGTAGTGACACCAAAGCCAATAAAAGGAAGAAGGCACAAGAGAAGAAAGACAAACAACAAGCCAAGGAAGAAAGAGCTACTCTAGCTAAATCGAAGAGGCTATATAAAGAAATGTGGAGTTCCAAGAACATCCGAGCACTTAGTGAGAAACTACACGCAGCTATTAAAGCAAACGCCCCTGTTGTGGAATACAAGGCACCATATTGTGGATCTATATCAGAAGTATGCAAGCAGAATCAAAGGATTGCCCTGCAGAGGAGGCGGGCCAAGAAGGGAGGTGAGGATACAAGACACATACCTGCACTTCAAGAAGTAAGACCGTTGGGGACAACCTTCTTCTGCGGACAATCGAGCAGCAGTGGGAGCGGCTTCTACTTCGGAAATTCAATGATGCAGCCTCCAACCACGATGCAGGCCGCTCCGCCGTTCTTTCATTCTACACTCGGACCTGCAGCAGGCACTTTCACGGGAGTCAGTAACTACTACCTCCACCCATAGCAGTGAAGCATTGGAAGCCGCATTGACAAGAGCGGGAAGGGACATCAGCTACTACCTTTTAAAAAAAATTCAAAAAAAGAGTGAGGGTGACATACCGTCAGTTCGGCCATCGATAGGCGCAGGAGCGGCGGACCTTTGTGCAGATTGGGGGAGTACAAGGGAGCGCCGACTGTTGCTGTATTTCATCTTCACAACATTCAATAGATGCAGGTTTTAGAAGGGGCACAGGACGAACTGGTTTGCAGAGACTTCAAAAGAAAGAAAGTGCAGGTGAAGGAGGAGCACGTTACTTACCTGAGAATGTTGATCGACAGGGTGACGTTGAAAACAAAAAGTGATGCTGGAGGAAGCACTTCCACATCACAGAGATAAGTGAAGGACAAACTAAGCAGCACTACTGCAGAAGGAACGGAAAGCAAGAATGAAAGATTCAAGGAAGGAAGAAGAACAAAACTCACAACGGGGGAGTAATGACGGTGGTAGCATATGCACACCAAAGATGGAAATGAAAGGTAGAGGTGGCCAATACTTAAAGGCAGGGCTTGGTCGTTGCAAGATGGCATTCAACTTGTACATACTGGCAGCATAGGACGGAGAATTTGAGGAACTGCTGCAAAGTGAAGAATTGAAGGCGGAGGCAGACGTAGTGAAAGGGCGCGCTTCTTCTTTGGCATGACCGTTGTGAATAACGGCTCCATCGTTGACTTCACAAGGAGATTTGAAGACAAAATGTCGAAGGAAGAAGTCGGTTTTAGAGTTTAAATGTGCAGTTTTAACACCCTAGCAAGGCAGCTTAGTATGAGCTCCCAATTCGTCACTTGGGACTCATAGTTTTTTTTTTCTAAATTTTGCAATTTAAGTTGTAATTATATACAAAAGCCCCTAAAAAGAGTGTAAAACCGAAATAGACATGTTACATATCAATATGCCCTTTGGTCCTAAATAGCTTTTTATTCCTAGAACAGCCCTAAAATCCACTTGTGAATAGGTTAGAACCATGTAAGTAGTGGAGGGCTAGCAAGTTTGAGGTTTTTTTATTCAAAATAGCTTAAAATCATTGTGCATGTGATCATGCTTGGATAAATTGGTCTGAGGAGAGTCTAGGGAGATTTTTAGATAGATTCTCCAAGAGAGGTTTCAATTTCTCCATTCCATCAACGAATAGTAGAAACCCCAATTGTTTACATGTAAGTGTCACTTTCTTAAGACGGACCAGTAGAGGAATCTATGGCCACCGAATTGTAATCTAGAGTCGGAACCATACCACGAAGTCAAAAGTGAAATCCATTCGCCAAGATTCTCCCATATGCGGAAGATTCTTTGACTGCCGATAAACTAATGGAAGTGAATTTTTACCTTCTATGTCAAGACATACAAGACCAAGACATGGACTTGCATATTTTTTGGAAAATTCCATGAGAGGTTCCCTAAGAAGTTTCAAAATTATTTGGATTGAAGAGATACCCCTTCTAGACGGTCAACCGCCCAAAATCACGATGGAAAATTCACAATAATTATCCAGGTGGTGGTAAAATCTCCCTAAGACCTTTCACCTTGGTTAGAAAAGGTAACCTCCAAGAAGTAGATTTTTACCTTTTTTACTGACCTCAGTTGGCACTAGTTTACGGTAAGATTTTGGTATTGGAATAGGAGGCAAGGGGATCGTTGGACAGAAAATGGCCTTCTGAAGCCAATGGTGCAATCGATTTTTGATTTGGAGTTGATCTCCAATAGTTAGAATTTTGAACCAACATAAATCTCAAAATAGGTGAAAATCTTAAAAGATAAGGATGAAAATCCGGAAAGATAGGATTATCTAGGTTAAAAAGAGGCGGAATGGGGGCCTTGAAAGACTATAAAAGGGCCTCCATTTCTCTCTCAAACCACCTCTCATGCTTGTTTTAGGATCTGTTAGGTCCACGTAGTATTAGGTATTTTGGCATTTTAGCCAAAAATCCTAGCAATGTTTTTGGGACCTTTTTTGTCCCATTGTTGTTGTTTGTTCAAGCTTTCAAGAGATCATTTTTTCCTTGTCCATTTGAGGATAGAGATACGTGTGCAAGTCTTGAGTTTATTATTTGGTACTTGTTACGTTGGTTTAATTGGTGTACTAATCCTAGAGAAACCCCCCTCTGTACCTTGGCAATGCCACTTAGGGGGCCTCTAGTGTCCTAACGTGAGTCACGTAGTGCTAATATGGTAATATATGGTCCTTGTCTTCTTTTGTTCCTCTAATTTTTGTCAGCAAACGGCGGAGCTTCGCACCCCTTAGCAATTGGATTCTCTAATTTTTGTCATCAAACGGCAGAGCTTCGCACACCTTAGCAGTTGGATTTTCTAGCTTTGTCACCAAATGGCAGAGCTTTGCACCCCTTAGCAGTTGAATTCTCTAGCTTTGTCACCAAATGGCAAAGCTTTGAACCCCTTGCAAGTAGCCAGTTGCCCCCATCCCATTGAATGGCGGAGCTTTAAACCCCCTCGGGTTTAAAAATCCAAAGTTTAATTTCCAAAAAGAATTTGGAAACTTCCGAAGTTTAGTATCCAAAATTAGGGACATAGCCATAGATTAGAATAAATCGTCATGGGTAGGTGCATTTTGTCCTAGAGGAAACCAAAAACATCACTATTCCAAATATTATTGCGATCCTAAAAAATAGGAGACAACCTTCAATTGTCTTTAAAAGTATCTTGTTTTTAGGAAAAAAAAACCTCCAGGAGAAATTAAGCCCAAGGCCAGCCCACAAGACCAACAACTCCAACAAAATTTCACGACCAACCCAACAGGCAGCCCACAGGCCACCCGGCGGCCAGCCTGTAGGCCCAGCTTGCAGGCCAAGGCCGTGACCCAAAACTGGATTTTTTCCCAATTTTTTTTTGTTTTAATTAGCTAAAAAGGGGGGGAGGAGGTTGCGATTAGAAGAAAGGACCTGGAAATTAGACTAGGAAGGTTAGGGGCCAATTAGAGTAGGGTAGGAGAGGAGGATTAGGAAAAAAGAAAGAGAAATCAACTAAGCTAGGAAGGGCTAATAGAAGGGAGAAAGCCAATTAAGAAAATTAAGAAGGAAAAGTAGCATGAATTAAAAACAAGACGCCACTTGCACACTCACCACTCAATCAAAACTCTCCACAAGGCTCACATCATTCTCTCCACGTCAAGAGCAACAACAAGGCATGTGGAAGACACACGAGAAGGAGGTTTTAGTAGGAGAGAAGTTGAGTAGGAAGTAGATTAAAGAAAATCCTATGAAGCATTGTGAGTCATCGGTTGGCCCAGCCTAAGAAGAAAAAGAGAGTATGTCATTCAAATCATTTAGGGGTAGTTGGGAGACATTAAGAGGGCACATAGGATAGTGTAGAGAGAAAAGATAGAAGGAGAAGGAGAAGGAAATAGATAGACAATTCAAAGCAAATCTTTTATAATACAACTTGGCAATTCTTCCAAGGGTTCATGGGATAAACAAGATGGCACACAAAGGGAATCTCAGCGACTTAATCCGTGATCTCCAATATGAGGTGGGTTACTAAACTCTCTCTCTGGTTGCTTTAAAACTTGCAATTATAGATCTCTAGTTAGAATCGAGACCTAGGGAAGGGTCGGGCCATTAGGACGGAGAGTCAGGTCAAAATAGAATAGAGAACCCAAAGGTAGAGGTCTAGAGGTTTCCAAAAACCTAAAATACAACAAAATCCTAGCTAAAACAAAGAAGTTATAAGCGGATGAAGTTAGGGAGTCATGTTGGATGAACCTTAGCAAAATACATCCAAAGGGAACAAGGAATCGGATCTAAAAAATAGGAATAATTTAGGAACCAAAAGTGAAATTAGAAATTAGTTTTGAAATTAGGGTTAATCGCAATTAGTGGATGAAGTGTTAAACACCGATTAGCGGTCAAACTTCATCCATGGATAACTTTTGCTAGGGAAGACCAAATCTAGAGTAACTAGTCACATTAGAAAGGTAATACCAAGGCTTACAAGGAACAAGTCATAAGTTTCTAAAAATATTAACTTGGTGAACGTAATTCAGTCCCTTAGGTAAAATTAGAAGGTGGATTAGGAGCTTTTAGGATTAGGTTTAGTTCAACTATAGATTTAGAACCTCGTAGAAAAAGCTTAGTTTAAACCAAAACTAAAACAAACCCAAGAAAAGACCTAAAACCATAACCGTTGGAAAGGAATGAAGTTTGGAACAAATAATGGATGAACCCTAGGGGATTTCATCCATCTGAATCAAATCTTAGCTTTTAGGTTAACCTTAAGGATTTAGACCCATAGTCCAAATTCCAAGTCGAATTAGAATTGGGAGTCCTCAGAAAAGAGTGGATGAAGTTTCAAAGCACCCGTTAGGGCTAAAACTTCATCTGTCTATAACTTCCTCTGGGAGTGTCCAAATGAAACAAACTTTACATTTTTAGAAATGGCATGAAATGATCCTTCACCTAGACTAGATAGACTAGACTGAGATCACCTCCTTTCCTAAACCACTGAGCCTTCGTAGCTTTGAGTTAGCTAAGGCAATCGTGGTAATCCCAATTAGGGTTTCATTTTCTTTATACGAGTTAGTAAACATTTAGGAACATAGAAAAGATTCATTGCTTAGAAGACACGATGGATTGGTGCTAGACACCCATAGATTGAGTCAAATAGTTATTTACCAAGAGCCTAGTTGTGCTCGTTTATTTACCAAGGGTGTGTAAATAAGCACTCACACTTAGCAGGACCTACTAGGATTTTTTGAATTTTGTTTAGTTCAAAATTTTTGATAGATCGCTGTAGAGTAGCAAATCTTCAGGCTTTAAAGTGGACGAGGTGTTAGTGTGGATGCGTACACTACAAGAAAAAAGGGTGTTTTAAGTGAGTTTTTAAGTATAGTCCTAAACATATGATTTTAAGGAATGACCTTTAAGGAGATTTTCAACAAAATTTTACTTAAAACACATGTGTTTTAAGTAAAATTTTGTTGAAAATCTCCTTAACCCCTAAAGGACCATAAGGCCACGAGGTGGCTTCTGGAACTACATTTGCACAGAATGCGAGTAGAAAACCTCAGTAATAGAACTTGGTCAAGAAGGAGATTCTAGACAAATTTTAGCGCTGAATCCGTAGCTTGTTTCCAATTGAAAAATGATGGACAGGGCAATTTTATGTAAATTTTTTGAGTGAGTGGACTTTGGTGCAAGAAACAGAAGTTGAACTGGGCAGCTAGAGTTTTGAAAAAACAAGAATGATGCATATAACCTGGACTTGTGCGCGGCTTTATTGACACGTTATTGGGCAGTGTGCAAGCTATAAACCTCAGATAGCCAAAGCCAGCTAGTATGTCCCCGGAATGAAGGAAATAAACTCCAACAATTTAATATTTTAAAAAAAAATGAATTATCTTTTTGGCCGCTTCAGCCATGGCATTTGACCTCTATGTCATGCGATAATTTGTTCTAAACATGGCGTTTGACTTCCATGCTCAATGTCAACGTTGAAATTGGACGTGCTATTTGCCTATGTGAACTTGGTAGTTGACATGTGGGAAGAGTAAGACAAGGCCGTTTGTGAGCGCTTATTTACCCACCCTTGGTAAATAAGTGAGCACAACCAGGCTTTTGAGTTTTAGGTTTGATTCTTGTCCTATGGGTGCCTAGTGTAAATCCATTGTACCTTCCAAGCAATGGATCTTTTCTAAATCCTAAACATACACAAGTTTGCAAGAAAATCAAAGAAATCAAGAGAAACTAACTTAATTTGCAAGTCTTACTCTAATTAGGGCGTACCAACTAGGTCGCTGTGGTTTTTGAACGAAAGGTGATACAGTCTAAATTTAGCCACACATAAAGATAGAAAATTTCATGCCATTTCTAAAAATATAAAACTCATCACTATATGACCTTCCTAGCAAAAGTTATGGATGGATGAAGTTCTAGCTTCTATAAGTCTATCCAAACTTCATCCTTGGATTTAGACCCTTTTCCTATTCTATTTTACTTCAAGTTTTTGACTCTGACTCTATATTGCCAACTTCTACCTAAGTTCTAAGTTTGGACTTGGATGGATGAGTTTTACCCTATTTCATCCATATCCTAACCCAAAGTTCATCCATTGTTTGTTGCTAAATGATTAAGAATTTCTCCTAAGTTAAACTAGTTCTGACCTCTACTAAGTGCCTTCTACCTATATCTTAATCTAATTCTTCTCTTTGATTACTTCTTTTAGTAATTATTTGATTTTTATCCTACTTATGTGGCTCGGTACTACTCTGAGCAAATTACCATTTTTAGATTTTTGTTAATTTTTCTTTGTAAGTCTTAATTCTAGCTTTCCAAAATGCTAAGACACGTGCTAATTGGACCTTCCTATTAGGAGTTATCAATGGATGAAGTTTGACCGCTAATCGGTACTTCACACTTCATCCATGGTTTTCTACTAACCTACAACTTGAATTCTAATTTTTGTTTCACTTCTGGAGTCTAGATTTATGTTTCTACCTAAGTTTCTATTCTTGTTCCATTTGGATGAAATGCACTAAATTTCATCCAATATTATTCCTAAACTTCATCCGCTAATATCTCTTTCAATTTGATTCCAAATTTTAAGTGTGAGATGGTTCTGGAAACCTCTAACTAGACTCTACAACATTAATTCCCTGGTTCTTGAAATAATCCTATTCTAGACACTCTGAATTGACTTGAGAGTTTGGCCCTACTCTTAAATGTCTATTTTTGAGAAATTGAAATGGAGGGTTTGAAGTTAGGAACTTACCTCGGAGTTGGTATCATTGTTTAGGTAATTGTATACCCCTTCAAACTTTCCATCATTTGCCATGTTTCGGAATTGTTTGGTAATTTTTCCCACGGCTTAAAGTAGGAGTTTTAGTACAAGGTTTGCCAATTTCGTGGACTTCCTTTTTCTTTTCTTTTTCTCCTAATCTCTCTTTCTCTTCTAACACTATTTTCCTCAATTATTTATGAATCCAAGGGTTGATTTAGAATTCTATTACAATAATGTTTGCACAATAATTCGCCTTTTGACTTCTATCTTATCGATCAACTATTAGTCTATCCCTTCAAACGTTTAGTGGTTCCTATTGAACTCCAAAGATTTCCTCCTAATCTCTTCTAATCTAATTTATACTTCAACCTTCTAAATCCTATTCCAATTGCTAGTTGCTACACTTCATTCTCTTGCTTGTTTTTTCTACTTCTAAGTTATGACACTAATTGCTATGAAGAGGTTTTCCCTTCTATATCCCTTGAACTACTCTTTTATTCTTCCTACCTAGTTGGTGTGATTTTAGTACAACTATTCTACTTTATGTTTTATTTGTTCATACTTCCTAGCTATTCAACAAATCCGAATGGGTTTTTATTTCTCTTCTTTCTTCAAACCCAAATTTTTGCAACCCCAAGAGACCCCAGTTTTGGAGCCCAGAACCCCAGTCAAACCAGAAACCCAGTTCGGAGCCAGAACCCCAATCGGAACTAGGAGTGAGGTGGCAGCGAGGGTGAGATGGCGCGAGGGGGTGAGGTGGTGCGCCACGCGGCTGCCTGCCACTGGTTGGGAGCTCCGACGTGGTGGTCAGTTCGATGGTCCCGCCTCGGTGGTCAGTTTAATGGTCCAGGCCCGCGGTGTTATTTCTTCCTTGTGCAATTTCACAACTCATATACAAACTCTTGGACCCTTGCTCACCGTTTTTCCCACTAAATTCAAGACTCTTTTCCCTACTAAGATTTTGGAAGCTAAACTTGGAATTCCAAAAAGGATATTTTGGAAACTAAACTTGGCGTGTAATTGGCCAACTAATGCTTGGCCAACTCGTATTTTGCAATGATTTGTTTCCCTAGACAAACTAAGCCAAAGCTTCGCCGTGCTTTTGTGAAATGACCAAACTTCTATAAAACTCTAGACAAACTAAGCCAAAGCTTTGCCGTGCTTTTGCGAAATGACCAAATTTCTATAGAAATTCTAGACAAACTAAGCCAAAGCTTCGCCGTGCTATAAGAAACAAGGAGAATACGGACAACTATGAAGGGAATGACTTGTTAGTAAACAATAAGCTACCATATGTTAGTGCTAAAATAACGTAAACAACTCTAGAGATTTTATTCAAGCGGCATCGCCAGTCATAGGGAAAGAAAACTCTCTAGGATTAGTGCAAGGTTAGTTTACAACACCCAAGAATGTCAACAAAATACCAAAACTCAACAAAACATTAACCAAAACTTCAAATAACTCATGAGAAACGCCACAAGAAGATAGTTAAGTTGAAGGGACCCCTAAGTCCTTCAAAAGAACTTGGAAAGTAGCAACAAGGAGCTTGAAATGCTCCCAAAACACGAGAATTTGGCAACGTGGCCCAAAAATGGCCAAAATCCAACTAAATGAACCCAAATTATACAAGGCGGTTCACAAATGAACCTAAGGGGTGATTTGAGAGAAGAATGAGCCCCCTTTTATACACTTCCAAGGTGGTTCACCTCCCTTCAATTCCTAAACCGTAATCTTATCAACTAAGATTTTCATCCTAATCTTCAATTTTTAACTTTCTACGCTGGTCCAAACTTCTAACTTTTGGAGATTAACTCCAAATTGAAAATCGATTGCGCTGTTGGCTTCAGAAGGCCATTTTTAGTTTTCAAATGACCTCCATCCCTTAACCAGACTCCAAAAACCGCAACATAACCTACCGCTAACTGAACACTAAAACGTGGTAAAAATCAAAATCTCGGAGGTTGACTTTTCTGAGAAAAGTAACTAGCCTAGGTTCTTTAGTAGGTATGGGGGAGTAAGAAAAGACCTAGCTTTGACCTCATTCTGATATCCTATGCTCCCGGTACACAAGTCAACTCCATCGTAAACTTCAAATTTGCCAATTATCGGGGAATCTCGCCGGTTCGGGCACTTCTGGCTATCGGAATGTCTTGAAACTTGGTGGGACATCTTATTAACATAAAAGAAGCTAATCTAATTTTTAGTGAGATTTTACCGCAACCTGGGTAGTTTCTAGGAATTTTCCATCGTAGATTTTGGCGGTTGACCGTCCGAAAGGACATCTTCTGTAAGTCAGAAAATTCCGAAACTTTTTATGGAACCTCTCATGGAATTCCACAAAGGATGTGTAAGCTCATATTTTTACTTTGCACAAAGGTCAAAGGAGAATAAAATTCTGTCTTCTCCTTTTAACTTTGGCAACTAGGGAATCTTTCACATACAAGGGAATCTTGACAAGCCGATTTCGCCACTGAGTTCCAAATGTAAATTTCACCCTAGAATACTATACTCCACCCGTAGATTCCTCTTACGGATCCATCTTGAGTTTGTAACTCCTGTAGGCTAATAATTGGGGTTTCCACTATTTCTTTGATGCTATGGGGAAAGTGAAACCTATCTCTGGGAATGGACTTAGAACCTCAATGATGTTCCCTCGAACCAATTTTAGCCACAAGATGTCACATGTACCGTAGGTTTGGGCTGTTTGGGCTATTTGGGCTGTTTGGGCCAAGTTAGCCTTTAATTCTACTATTTACCAATATTTCCACGTTTTAACCTATGTACAAGTGGAAATGGGATTTATTTGGGGGAAAACAACCTATAAAGGACCAAATGCTATATTGGTACGTGACATACCTATTTTGGTTTTACACTCTTTTTGGGGCTTTTTGTATATAAAACTACACTTAAATTTGTAAAAATTGAAAAAAAAAAAAAACTGTGAGTCCCTAGTGACGAATTGGGGGCTCACACCGTTGTTAGGTGCAAAATCGATGAATGGATTTTCAAAATTACGCCAACAGTTGTGACGGATTGACTTTGAACATCATTGAAGTCCTTCAAATTGGCAAGCCGTGTGGGAAATTCCATTTCTATTAGCCAATTTTCAAGTATGTGAGTAGGCATTGGCCGTTGCTTCCATTCAACGGACTCTGATTCAATTGCGGAAAATAAATTACAAACTTGATTTGCAAATATTGAATTAACATTGGGCGTTGCCGTTGCAATGAAATCGTGACAAAAATTGGTTGATAAAGCATGGTTTTTGAAGGATTGAGTTCCAGGATTTGTTGGAATTGGATTTCTTGCGCTCTACGTTTTTGTCGTAGCTCCACTTCAGGAACGGTGTCTGGCTACAATCACGAAAAATTTGAATTTAGGTTGCTTTCCATATCTTGATTTGGTTGCGGTTGCCGGTTCATTACTTTGAATTGAAGTCGTTGTGATTTGGGTTGCGATTTAGGGTCACAATCTTTGCAGTTTGGACTGCACGTTGTGGTCAATTACTTCAAATCAAAATCTTTTCAAGTTGGATTCCGTTTCATTTGTGTTCCAAACGTGGCTACAGTTTTGTGCTTGCTCATCAATTAGATTGAGATTTAGCAACAACTTCAAACTAATTAATTTTCTTGGACTTGGACGTATACAGGACTGTCACCTGATTTGTAGTAATGACAACTTTGGGGGATCAATTGCACTAAGATTTTGTTGGGATTCACATTCTTTTCAGGGGTGCACAATGGTTTATCAGCATTTACATGAGTTTGCAGCAACAACCTGGTTGCTCATCCACTGCAGCAAATTGCAAAGACAAAATTAAGAGTATAAAAAATAGCCAGTATCAACAATGACAGCATTGCTATTGCTCATGCAAGGGTGTCTGTTGCTAAGTGGGTGAGAGAAGATTTGGGCAAGAATGAAGACGTAGTCCTTGATCTGGTGGCGTTATTAGATGAGGATGTTTTACTTGCAACCCAACGGCCAAAGGGAGTGAGGCTACTTACGAAGCTCAAAGTGGCAAATTGGAGGTATTTATGGAGGAGGGTTGTGGCTCATCGGTTGGAGTGGACCTATTGAAGGAGTGAAGGTGACGTCGATTCATTTCCAACAACGGTGAATTCAGCTATCAGGCAGTTGTGGGTGGACACACCATCAGACAAGAAGAAAGATGGCTCCACACAAGCGGTGTAAGAGACTCCAACCACCTATGGTCACAATGTGTCCGGCTCTAGAAGCCCTGCTGTGAGTGCTGTATGTGACCATGCTGTAGTTTGTGGTGAGCCGGTTACTCCGTTGCAAGAATCTCACCATTTGAGATCCAAATCAGAATCTAGGACTCTTATAGCACCTTCTTATGAGCTTGGTCGTTGCGGTAGGGTTGTGAAAGTGCCTTGCATAGAACTTTCCAATGTATTGTGGATGGATGCCAATTTCTCAGAGGGTGATTACCTATGGGGAACTGTCATCAATGAATTTTATGAACCATGTCAGGGCTTGACATTTTTGAGTGTCCAATTGTATGGCATTTTTGGCTTACATGATGTACCAGATTTTGTTGTAGAATGGGTGGATGAAAACAATGACGTCCTTGTGGTGTCCTCACAACAAATGTGGGCTCCACAAGGAGAATATTTATCCGAGGATGATAGTGACTATGAGCCTAATGATAATGGGGAAGAGGATCCATTAGAAACTGCTATAAAATTGTTCCCAAATACTAGAGCATGGTTTGTAGACTCTAATAGGATTGACCACGAAATAGGCATAGGATATGGGGATTTTGATTAGCTTGATGGCTTGTTTGAGAAAGAACGATTTGCAGAGCACATGTGGAATTTGCCAGTGTCGTCAATTTCACATGTTGAGTGGTGAGGTGGGCCTGAAGGCTTGAAGGAGAGTTTAGGACCTTTTGAACACCCAAGTGACTATTTGATGTTATTTTGGCCGCTAGCCATGATGCGTGAAATTGTACGCATGACCAATTGGTATGCTGGTAGATCGAATGGAAAGGGTGGCACAATGGGTGGTGCTCGATGGATCTATTTGACTGTATCTGGGTTGAAGTCTTGGTTTGAAATTTTGATTTTGATGGGCTTAAAAAAAATTCCAAACCAAAGGTTACATTGGTCTTCATCTCATTTGTTTCATTCCCGTGAAATTAGTTCAATAATGAGTAGAAGTAGATTTGAGGACATATTGAGATGTATACATCTAGTTGATAATGACTGCATACCTACAAATATAGATGACCCGGGTTATAGCAAAATTGCAAAGTGTGAGTGGTTAGTGAATGAACACAATGCATTGTATTCTCAATATTGGCATCTGGAGCAAAACCTTACCATTGACGAGATGATGGTAAAGTATTGTGGAAAATATTCACCTATTAGACAATACATGAAGGCAAAACCCACGCAATATGGCATTAAAATATGGTGTTTAGCTAATAGTCTCTCAAAATATGTACAAAGAATGGAAATCTATTGTGGTAAAAGTGAAGAACTTGACAGAGGGTCAAAATCAAAATTGTGGTTACAAAGTTGTCACTAGTTTAGTGAGCGGATTAGAGCACTTAGGACATGTGATTACATGTGATAATTGGTTCACAAGTCCTATCTTATTTTGGGATCTTCTAAAACTTGGTTTTAGAGCTACCGGGACTTGTAGAGCCAATAGGCAAGGTTGGCCAAGTGCATTGACCATTGACAAAGGTAAGGCTGTTGGAGCAGTTCCTCGTGGTACAATTTGGTGGCGAATGCATGCATTGCATCAATTGGCCGCTGTCACTTGGCTTGATAATAAGCCAGTGGCAATTCTCACTACAGCCGTATCTCCTATAAATGCATCAAACCAATTGTTTGTTGGTAGGTGGCATAAAGACGAGGTAAAGGATATCCCTTGCTCGCCTGCATTGATACATTACCAATGCCACGTGAGGGGAGTAGATGTTCAAGATCAATTAGGGGGCAATTATTTTGTGCAAACTCAAGACCACAAGTGGTGGTATAGGATTTTGTTACATTTACTAGATACATCTCTTGTCAATGCCTACATTTTATACCATACTTCTTTGCAGAGGAGGGGAGAAAGACCTATGTCAAGGTTGAAATTTCATTACAAAGTAGGCACCAACATTTGCACATCTACTGTGCAACGCATGGCATTCGTCATTGCTTGGGTGTTCCCAACCCTGAGGCATTGCATTATACCAGGACGTGGACAAAGAAGATTGATGGTAAATTAATCCGTCGGAAATGTGTTGTATGTGGTAGAAGGCAACAATTCTATTGTCCCACATGTGGAGACACTCCCGTTTGCATGGGAGATTGTTTTGTTGCTCGCCATAGTGGATGATTGTGAACGTACCATATATGATTTATGGTTTTTATTTGAGCATTTAGGCTTGCCCATATGATTATGGATTTATTAGCTATGATTTATTCCATATGATAATTTGATTGTCAATTGGTTTATGCTACCATTTGGGGGGGGGACACTTAGGCTTCTCCATGTGAATATGAATGTTTTGACTATGTTGTATTATATATGATAATTTGATTTTCCATTGGTTTAGAGTTGTGATTTTATGTATTATATTTTGTTTCATGAGTTGTGATTTTATGTGTTGTGTTTTGTCTTATGAATTATGAGTTTATGTGTTATATTCTATTTTATGACTTGTGATTTTATGTATTATAATTTGTTTTATGAGTTATGATTTTATGTGTTTTATTTTCTTTATGAATTGTGATTTTATGTGACACAAGTGTGCCATGTGCTGTTTCTACAGTCAAAAAAAAAATCAAAATAATTTTGTAATTTTAAATTCATTAGAACTTTAAAATTCAATAACTTACACATAAGTGCAAAATGTTGCATTTTTGATACAAATAGAAAGCTCTATGCACAAAGGAGTGCAAGGGCTTTATTTTGTGGTGTTTACACATGCAATGTGAAAGCCATTATGGTTTTTCTAGAATAAAAGATAATTTAATTTAATTTTCTAAGTGGAAAATCCATAACTTTCATATTGTAGGGCCAAAAGCTACAGAATTGGCACAAATAGAAAGCTCTATGCACAAAAGAGTGCAAGGGCTTCGTTTTGTAGCGTTTGAATATGCAAGGTAGAAGTTATGGTTTTTGCAAAATAAAAGATAATTTAATTCAATATTTTAATTTGAAAAAACTCTTGGCACAAAGAAATGCAAAGGCTTTGTTTGTAGCGTTTGGACATGATATAAGAAAGTTATGATTTTTCAAAAATAAAAGATAATTCAAATCAATTTTAGAATTCATTAAAACATTGAGATTCAATAATTTTTATACCATGTGTCCAAATGCTACAAAATGAAGTCCATGTACCCCGCCTCCCAAAGAGCTTCCTAATGGTACTGAGAACATCGTCGGATGCCTCACAATTTCTTAGATCTCAGCATATCAAACAAACAAAAGAAACAACCTAATTTAAGGTATAGATATTTTATTTATGAATTGTAATTTTATGTTTTTTAAGAGTTATGATTTTATGTTTTTTTAAGAATTATGATTTTATGTGTGATATAATAAACATTTATTCTATGAGTTGTGATTTTATATCATTTTTTGTTTATTAATTGTGTTTTCATGGAATTTTGTATTTTGTTGTATGAGTTGCAATTTTATGTGTAATGTTTATGGATTATGATTTTATGTCTTTTTTTTTTAAGAGTTATGATTTTATGTGTTATAATAATTTGTTGTACGAGTTGTGATTTTATGTTATATTTTGTTTAGCAATTATGTTTTTATGGTGTTTTGTATTTAGTTGTATGAGTTACAATTATGTGTGTGATATTTTATTTTTATATGATATAAAATTTGTGACAAAATTGGACAACTTTGGAAGTTGGAGCAATGCATCAAAATTAGAGCAATTGCATTTTTGGGTGGCCCTTATGGCAGTCCTGGTTGGCTTGGGTGGCCTCTCGAATTGGATGTGGGCCCTGAACTTGAAACCGGTCCTTCATGGGGCTCTAAGTCTCTGACATGACTTCTGCACACGCGAGAGATGGGTGATTGGGGTTCACGCTCCAAATCGTGTGGGAAACCGAGAAGGAGTGGGGGCAGTTCATTTTTTTTTGGATTATTTTGCCCAAACTCCTGGACAAGTCACTTCAGATCCTTGTATCTTTTTTTCCACATGTCAAAATTATCTGAAAAAAATTACATTACTAAATAATGATGTTATGTACCTGTGGTAAAAAAATCAGATTTTTTGGAGCAGTTTTGAGCATTCCGATTTCAGCATATATACAAAGTATCAACTGCCCGAACATCTTTCATCAATCTTGCCAACGGTGGCATTTTCTCAAAAATTGTGCAATTTCATTGATTTTTTTTTTCACATGAAAGCTATACAAGTCTTCTTTCATTTCAACAGTTCCGATTATTGAAATTATTCCACACAAATGAGCAATCATTCTTGTTATAAGAGCTAGTCAAGAAAACAAGAGCTTTGCCAAAACACCCCCGGTCCTTTAAGGGTTAAAGGTCATTCCTTAAAATCATGTGTCTAGGACTATACTTAAAAACTCACTTAAAACACCCCTTTCTCTTGTAGTGGCACTATTATTGAGCTTGAACAAAACAGTTCAAAGACTCAAATGAACCTCCAGAGCGGCTTCTCTTATTGCTCATGGGATTCTCTTTTGCAATTTTAGTGTGTACTGCTTTGCATTACACCTGCTGTCTATGAATTGTTTTCCTTCGGAAATTCGGAAATAGGAACCTACAACTGTTTTGCTTTGGAAATTCCTCCTTAATGCATGCTGACTCAAAAAAATTTGGAAAAATTCCCTAATGGTGTCTTCGTAATTTCTCTCCCTGCCTTCAATTTTTGGACATCTTCCACTCCACCAAGCTCCTTACAAACGTCTGTTTTTCCTTATGTGCTCCACTTATGAGCCTCCTACCTTAGCTGTAAAACCTTAGATTTTCACTCTTCCATGCCCTATAGACTAAGTGATTGCAGGTGGACTACATGCTCTTAGCTCTCACTGTAGAGATGGGCAATTTTGTTAAAATGGCGGTATTCCAAGTGCCACTTTGACTATGTGCCATTTTCACCATTTAGGACAGATATAGATTTTAGAATATTGCCATTTTAATAAAATTGTCCATAGCCAGGCTCTATAGGTACCGAAATACCACGTGTAATGCAACTGCTTCCTGCACAATAATCCCAGTTTATTGAAGCGAATGTAATAATAGTGTATTCCGACATGTTTAACTCCTAAAGGACCAAACTACGTTTCTTGGTTGTATAGAAATTTTGGGCAGGTACATGTGAATGGAGATTTCCATATTTTTGGCTGACATTTTAGTGGAAGGTGGGGATGAGGAATATCTTTTATATGCACAAAATTTCATAACATTTGGAAATACGAGTCAAAAGTTATGGCCTAATATGTTACTTTTTTCGTAACTGGGCCATCCGGGTAGATAAAAAAATCACTCTTTTCAAAAATAAAAATTTGAAATTGGTTTTCTAGAGTTATATATACGTAGAAAGCTTTGAATCATTCCATTTTGACCAATGAGTCAAAAGTTATGAGGGTTTTTAGTTTGCTGGCAGTTATGGATTCTCTACTCTAAAATAAACTTTGAAGTCGTTTATTTCATTCCATTTTTAATATTTTAAAAAAATTAAAATAAAACTACAGGATGTAGATTTTTTATTACAACATTACAACCATTGGAATTGGCATTTTTCAATTCTATAAATAACTTCTTAACAATTTAGTGTTTTGAACCATTCTCTATTTTTTTCTACTTACAATTTTTTTTCTATATGTTGTACAATTCCAAATGGTGTGAAATTTTTCAAGCATATAACCAACTTGTTTAGAAAAGTGAATTCAAAGAACTGCCACCATTTTCAACATTTTTTCATTGAAAAGTGAGCTTGTGAAGTGCAGCTGCCCGGTTTTTTGCTGGGTTGAGAAAATGAAATTGGTGAATTTAAATGCTTATATCTTACAATCCACATGTTTTCTGAACTTTTTACCACATGTTGTCAAGTCATCAAACTACAAGATCCCACAGTTACATGTGTCAAAAATTATTTTTTTCCAAAAATTTGGTAGTTGTAGTAGAAATGGCAGTTTTGGAGCGTTTTTGGTGAATACATAGTTATGGAACTTTAGGGGTTAATACAGGTTGTAATGGTGCACATTGGTGTATGGTTGCTATATTGAATTCCTCTTAATTTTGGTTGGATCTTGTAGGTAATTGAAGAGGATTCTAAATTATATATCTTAGTTTGTATGTTTTGGACATTGCATGGTAAATAAACTAGGAATTTTGTAAGATTATGGGTGATTAACCCATAATCTAGATGGGACGTTTTGGTAACAGGGTCTGACATTGGGTTCAATTACTTACCTTAGCCCAAAGGTCATACAGTATTTTGTATGATGAATTTAGTTCTTTAGGGCAAGGTTTTGCCCTAATAATTTCTTATTGATTAGAAGTTAGTAAATCGGGAATCTTAAGAAAGAAACTTCCTTTCAGATGACCTATTGATAATTGATGAAAAATTGAGGTAAATAACCTGTGATAATTGTACACAGATATAAACAAAAAGTTCATGTGCAAAATTTCAAAATAGTTTTAAGGGATAAAGCATAGAAATGTAGGTCACTTAATTTTGCATGACTTCACTCAATAATTACTTTGCACGGAGAGAAGTTGTTTCTACTACTTAATTCTATAACTATCCAAAGAAGAAAAAAAAAAGTTTGAGGAATGACTTTCATGATTCCAAAAAAAAGATGGCTGAGATGGTTGGGGTGAACCGGCCCCCTTGCTTGTCCCCCCAATCATTCCAGGGTTTCATGTTAAAAGAAAGCCCCCATATTTTGTGCTTGATTAACCCCTAAAGGACCGGCATGCATTTTTTGGTTGTATAGAAATTTTGGGCAGGTACGTGTGACTAGAGATTTTCATATTTTAAACTAAAATTTTAATAGAAGGTGGGCACAAGGAATATCTTTCATATGCATTAAATTTCATGACATTTGGAAATAGGAGTAAAAAATTATGGCCAAATATGTTATTTTTTTTCATAACTGGGTAGTCCGGGCAAATTAGAAAAAAACAATTTTTTCAAAAATAAAAATTTGAAATTATTTTTTTAGAGTTATATATATATATATGGAAAGCTTTGAATCATTTCATTTCAACCAATGAGTCAAAAGTTGAAAGGGCTTTTAGTTTGCGGGCAGTTATGGATTCTTTACTTTGAAATAAACTTTGAAGTTGTTTATTTAACTCAATTTTTAATATTTTTTGGAAAAAAAAAAATTGATAGGATGAAGGTTGTTTATTACAACATTACAGCCATTGGGATTGACATTTTTCAATTCCATAATTAAATTCTTAACAATTTAGTATTTTGGATCATTCTTTACTTCTTTCTACTTACTATTTTTTTTGTATATGTTGTACAAATCCAAATGGTTTGAAAAATTTTAAGCATGTAGGCGTGTATCCAACTTATTTAGGAAAAAGAATTCAAAGAAGAACCAGCATTTTAGAAATTTTTTCATACAAATGTGACCTTGTGAAGTGTAGTTGCCTATTTTTTCGGAATAGAAAAAGGATTTTTGCCAATTCAAATGCTAATACCTTCCAATCCACATGGTGGAAAATTCTGAAGTTTTTTCCACATTTTCTAAACCTAGTTTACTATAAGATCCTACAGTTACATGTGTCAAATAAGTTTTTTTCAAAAATTTGGTACTTCTACTAAAAATGGCAATTTTTGAGTGTTTTCGGTGAAAACATAGACATGAAACTTTAGAGGTTAATTTATCTTCTATACCTCTCCTAGTTGATTTGGGATCCTTGATTACAAATATGAATTCAAAATATGGGCAATTTCATTAAAATGGCAGTATTTCAAGTGCCACTTTGACGGTGTGTCATTTTCACCATTTAGGATCAATTTAAATTTTAGAACTGGCATTCTGAACCATCTAGGACAAATATAGATTTAGAACGGCTATTCTGAACTGTTTTTATGCCATTTTAAAATAATATCACCATTTTAATGAAATTGCCCATAAATTTTCAAATTTTATCATGCGTGGTAAATAAAAAATTTCAGCATTTTCCCTCGAGGATGAACAAGGGGGTTGATTCACCCCAGCCATAAAAATGAGGAATGCATTTCTTCAAACAAACTACAAACTACAAGTTTCAAACTACCCCAAGCATATACTTTTTCCCAACTGAAATTGCTTCCTCCAAAGAATTCCTATAAAAATGAGGAATGTACTTTTCATCTCTTTGAAGGATATTTTTGTGCTCCACGGAGTACTTTGGTGACTACTTGGTCATAGGGGCCACATCCTATCAGGGATAATTTTAGAACGTTGGATTGGTCACCCTGGAAATCATCCTTTTTGCTATTGTGAGAATCATTTGCTTTAAAAAAATCCAAGAGCACTCATGGATGGTCAAAGGCTACTGTACAGCAAGACCTCCCCTTTTCACACAAATTTCCAAGGATGAACATCTGCACTGCACTTCTGTCTCTTACAAGAGAAGGATTCTCTGTCATCCATCGGACACTTAAGGTAGGCATCCCAAATGCGCCACTGAACTTAAAGCGCCATCTTCAATGTGTGTACATATCTAAAATCAGTTATGTACCTCTGTGAAAGAAACGCTTTTAGAACCAAACTTTGTTCATAACTTTTGGATACAGTATCCAAATGTCGCGTTCTTTGGTGCGTTGGAACCTCCTTTCCCTTGCCAATAATAATATATAAGAATTTGAACAGTCTAATAGTAGTAATTAGGCACAGTAGCAATTAGTGGCGGTTTTGGGATACCTACCTTAGTGTCCACGGCAACGTCAATGGTTGCAAGCTGTATACTGGCCGGAAGTTTGAAATTGTCCCGACCGGTGGGCATGCAGAGCGAATAGGGGGAAGCTTCTCAATCTTCACACTATTCACAGAGGAGCACTTCGGGTCTCACTTTTGTCTCGTGCGTGTTCCGAGCCGGATCCAGTCCGTTGTTTTACTTGTATATATATTTGAAAAAATATTCTGTGTGGAGGAGCAAATGTTCAGATTTGGGGAACCGTTATGCATTGGATTGAAATGGAGAGGATACATATAAATATATATGGGGAATTTTGTTAAAATAGCGGATTTCCGCATGCCATTCTGACGGTGTGCCACATTGACCGGCAAGACCGGGGCAGTCTGAACTGTGAAAGTGCCAAAGTTCCGGAATGACGCCATTTTAATGAAATTCGCGATTATTCAAATTAGTATGATACGAAACATCGTCAATTTTGTTAACTTGACACAATTCTGGGCAAAAAAATGTGACATACAGGCAGTACTGTACATCATTCATCATTCATCATTCATCACGAAGTTTATATTAACTAGAATGTGCATACGTACATTCAACGTTTCAGGCCGAGCGCTTTGAGAAGTGCCCAAATTGGCGTGCAATTCTGCCAATTTAACAAAATTGACTCACACAAGTCCATGGGCATGGTAGATTTAAGAGAACATTAAGGTTCTCAATTATTTGCCAGAAAAAAATTCATTAAACGCCACAAAGTAATTGAATTCGTAAAACTCAGATACTGAGAACAAATCCACACTGCCCGTACCTCCAAATGGGAAAAAATGACAATCACGGAAAAATCCCTGACTGATGGATCAATTCAATCCACATCAATAATCACCTATATATATGTGTACCATTCGGTAGCTAGTCTATCTAGTAAGCGAGCAATCTTATTATGTAATGAAGCGCTATACCATAGAGCTAGTTTATTGAAATCCTTTGCAAATAATTGAAAAACGCGACTGTGAGCCAGCTCTCGATCTAATGTCTATCTATCTAGCTGAGGTCGTATTTGATTTTGACTCGGGTGAAGGTGAGGTCCTGTCCAGGCGGCTTGGACGTCTGCACCAAGGTGATCACCACGCTCTTCACCCAGTCGAGACCCAGCTGCTTCAGTTTTTCTCCAATGGCCACGCGCCACACGCGCCTCGGGTTGTGCAGGGCTTGCCCCACGTGGGGGAAGAAATTCATGGCTCCGAAGTACTCGGGACACTCCGCCCCAGTCGGCACCTGCAAAGGACAACAACGCAGTTGCAATTCATCTCAGTTTCCATCTCAGATTGATTTGTATCGATCCCGGTCGAATTTCATTTAACAATTCTTCACTCAATTTAACAGTGCTTGAAATTGGGTTTCGGGTTTTGAATTTCTACAATTAATAGGCCGGATTGTTACGTAGATGAATTGTCAATTTCTTTATCTTCGGTTCACTTGGTGGAGTTTCACGACTTTGGTACATTTTATGGACGTACTGACAGAAGCGTATACAATCGATACCAGTTTGCAGTTATTAGAGCTCGATCAGTCTGTGCAGATGAAATGAAATCACAATTCATGTTTGGCGAAATTTCAAAGACTTTAAAACTTCTCAATCCGTACTGGCGCGCACATTCATAGCTACCAGTAGCAGTTTTTAGAGCTCGGTGTAGGTGAAAGTCACAAATTCGCGCGAATTTGATGAAATTGACAATGTGAAATGAAATGCATGGGGGCCAAATGTAGGGCACAAACAAGAAGGGAAAGTGGGAATTGAAATAATTTGAAGCAATTAAGTTATGGTCAATACCTGGGCCTCTGGGAAGAAGAAGTACGCCTTAAAAAGCGCCTGAACTGTGCTGTTAGGAATTGTCAATCCAGAAACTTCCAGCACTTCCGAGCCAACGCTCTGGCGCTTCGGGCGGTCCACACGGAACGTAATGGGCGCTGCGATGCCCAGCGCTTGCGTCTTCTTGTGTTTCGGGGTGCTGTCGATCAAGGCATTCACGGCGCTGTCGGACAAAGGGTTGCAGCGAGCGATGGAGTTTTCTCCTTCTTTCGCCACCCAAGGTGTCGCCAACTCCTCGTACTTGTACCTGAGTTCCAAATTCACATATACAGCTCCCCACATGTCAAATCAAATGCAACGTCATGGCATCAGAAATCAGGAAAATCATGGCATCAGGTATCAGAAAATACACGACAGTCGAAATCAGAAATTCATAAAATCAGATATCAGAAAATCACCAAATTCGAAAATTACGCATCAGAATTCAGAAAATCAAACGTCAATTTCGTTCAATTGGCGATGCTTCATTTCTTATGGCGCCATAAACTGAGACATTCATCCTCCCAAAGCTCTGAAAACTACTGGTGTATATATATGTTGATTTTAGTTTCAGGTATGGATCTTGCCATTAAAAAATTGAAGATCAGTGTTCCACTTGGTATTAATGACGTACAATGATTGCTAGCGAGAGATTCAGAGATCGAGTGGGAGTATTAATACAGAAGTAAGACTGAAATGAGTCGCAAGCAGGGCTGCATTGACTTACTTGAGGAGTTGGGTGTCGACCACCTGCGAGACATTCATCTTCACAAGGTTGGCGTTCTCATCATAAAACGTGAACTGCGAGTTTAGGAAGTCGGAATCCTTGGGATACGTGCGTTTCCCATCCGTGAACTTGGTGTTCCAGAGCGTCCAAAGGCGGTCCATCTCGCTGTGGTGCGCGTAGAACAAGGGGTCTATCGCCGCTTTTCCGAAGTTGCCCATGTCGTCGTAGGGATTAAGCGGAGGTTGGGCGTTCTGGTTGCCCACCCAGGCGTGTACGGGGCCATGGGGCTGGTCCTCGATGCTTCCTTGACCCACTCCACCCCAGTCGCCGAATCTGTAACAAGGAATCACAGTAACATCACTCAATTTAGTTCAATCGATTTCGAACTGAAAGGTTAATCTGTACATGCAATAAATAATTTTCAGAGCTTTCGTGTAGAAGGTTATCACAATTTGGGGGGCTGAAATCGCGCCAATTTAACGAAATTGACGATCTGTAGTTCAGTCGTGCCAAGTGAACTAAATCTAGCTCAGAGCTCTCAGTGTCACTTAGGAGTTCCCTGCCAAATCTTTCATTCGATCTCCAGCTAAAAATTAAACACTTACAGTTGAAGCATTTAGTTCAGGACAATATAAGTTCATAACCAGACCTATAACTCCATTTCTTTCTAGACTCAAAGGGGTTTAAGGCAAGCTAGGCGTTTTACTCAGAAATCAATCTATTTCTTAAAGGGTAATGTCTATCGAGGTTCAATCTGCAAAAGAACACGATTTGGCAGGCGAAAATACTCTTTCAATTCACTTTTTTTAAGGGCGTCGTAACAACGTTACTAACGATTGAGCTTAAAGTCTTAAACTTGTGACTTTAGTTCGTTCAGCTAGACTCTTCATTTCATTGATTATGGAGCTGTTTCTTCCAGTAATATTACGAAAAGGATCCTGAAAAAGAACACTATTATTGCTCGATCGACAGGCATTGCAATGTCCTTAGAACTTGAATTGTAAGAGTATTTTTCTGCCTGCATCTGAATCTGCTCACTCAGACGCTTGATATGGAACACGTCTACTGGAGCTCACTCCTCCCACCAAGTCAAGTTCCAAAATTTCGGAATCTTGCTACAAATCACAATGGAAAAACATTTCCGCATCCAAACGCCCTCAATTACACACTCCCAGAGTAACTTCCATGCCAGAATCAATAGACACAGCACGCTTGCGCTAGCTACATATATCGAACCAGTCACAAGAAACGTTTCAATCTGAATCAAGTACCCAAACGCCCTCGATCAACTTCAAAACAGTCTCACTTCCATAATCAACAGACACAGCAGTTCAGCACCCATGAGCAAGATTGATCAACTTACTTAGACTGCCACCAAATTAATCGAGTTCCGAAAATTTCGGAGTCTTGCTGCAAGTCACAAGAACCGTTTCAAACTAAACCAAGGACGTACGTACCCGAACGCCCTCAATTTACAATCTCTCTCACTTGCAGGCGGACTCCAATTCCAGAATCAATCAATTCATGCAGACACGTACAACGCCCTTTAGAACAATCGACACATGCAACCACAGTACAATAACATCTAGAAGGTCCCGACGTACCCAGCCCTCCACGTACCTGTATGGCATCCCAAAAAACAGCGACGACGTCGGCGCCCCGGGTCCAACCTGGTGATACATCAGACGATCATTCCTCGTCCTCACAAACTCATTCGTCAAGTTCGTACAGCCCAAGCCTCTCGTATCCAAGTCCGCCACGAACGGCGGCGCAGAGCACTTGTTCCGATTCACATCATACAAACTGCTTCCTTCTTTCGCAAACCCCAACGGCATGGTACTCGCCGTCGGCTCCTTCGTCTCTTGATTGTCATACGCCCAATACGACAACGCAAACGTGTCGTCCCCAAGTAACTTCGCCAGAATTCTCTCATGCCAGTACAGAAACATCCGATGCCAGGGCAGGAAAAACCATCCGTTGTGAATCTCCAAAGGGTACTTTTGGTTGGGGTAGTAGAGGGCGTTGTCGCAGTACAGGCAGTGGAGCTTGCGCTGGTTCTCCAGGGAGCGGGGGTCGGAGTCTGGGAGAGCTCGTAACAAGGTGTAAGCTTTCTCAAGTTGAGTGAGCTGTTTGCTTGTGAGGAGATGAGCAGGGCGGCGGATGCGAGTTGGAAGGGAGGAGGATTCAGAGGGGGTGAATTGGCGGATCCCTGGGGTACCGGTGTAAGGAGTCGGCATGCAGCAACGTTCGAGGCTGTTGCATTGGGTGGGGATGTCCGGAGCTGGAATGGGTAGGGAGGCCGTAAGTGAGATGAAGAAGAAGAGGAGGGTTGTGATTGTAGTGACAAGAGGGAGGGCGCGGGGGGCCATGACTACTAGCTGGGAGTCTAGATGTCGATCGGGATGAAAACTCTAGATATCGATCGAGGTGCAGGTTAGATTCTGGAGTGGGTTCTGCAGGTTGTCGTGATCGATCGGTCGGGGTGCATGCCCAGGTACCTATCTAGTGGAATTAGTGGATAGCTCGAGAGAGAGCTTAGTTGTATATGTGTGCACGGGAACACAAGGAAAGTTTTGGTGTCAATTCTATTCTGGGAGATCGATCGATATCGCCCTCATCAGCCTGCTCCAGTTGATTGAACTTGATTTCCTAGGTTTCTGCCTCGATCTGCACGGCAACACAACAAATTCTGGTGTCAATTTCTCTCTCGTAAGGTCGATCGGATCAAATCGAATCGTCGAGTTACGTTTCCCTATGCGAGATATCGATTCTGCTCTATCGACCGTATGAGTAGAATCTAGACGCAGTCGGTAAACTAGATCGATATCAACGCCAGTGGGAGATGATAGAAATGGGATTCAGTTCCGCGAGCTTGTCTAGTAACACAAAACTTTCCCCAATGTTGGAGTTCAATCTCGCTATCGAAAACGACGTAACGGTTGGACGTTCAACTAACCAACTTACCCAGAAGAAGTCTATCAATTCGAAATGCAGAAATGCCAGAAACCTGTCATGCCAAGAATTTTGTCCGCGTCCGTATATATGTATATCACTTCACGTTCTAGCTCATCGACTGTGCTGCTGGCATAGGTCACGTTGTAACACGTTTAGAGCTAGAGCAGCACGTTAATTTGAGTCAATGAAGCCAAGAAGGCAGAAAGGATCAAGTCCGGTCCTTACATGTTTTCAGTTGTCAAGCACAGGTGCCGCAGGAATTGAAGTTAACGGAGATTGCATTGACACGGCGACCACAAGTTGAATTGAGGAATCCGTGCGGGGATCCGTGCACCAAGACTTGCAAAAAGTCATACAACATGAGAAGTCAGCTTCCAGCTTGCAAAAGCTATTGGGACTCTCTCCTACTTGGCAAATGGGGGCTCGGAAATTCAACGGCAGAGACCCATGGTACGGGTTTGGCGGACCAATGGTATGCTCATATGCTGGTCCGGGGTCTGGAGTTTAGACAAGGGCTTAATAAGTAGGTTATATACTACGGAGTAGCAAGGATCCGGCCTGACCACGTGTATATATTTGGATATGACTGTTTCAATTACTTGAACTGAGAGTCCGCGTGGGTCCGTGAACCGCCCATTTCAGGGCTGGAAATTGATTTGGGTAAGTTAGATTGCAGCTTCTTCAAATATTTTTCAGTAAATTATCCTTGAAAGACAAATGGAATTGCCATTTAACTCATATTGTTTCGTATTTTTTGGAGCTTTGTAGAATTAGTTATGAATTTTCAAAGTTGGTCACTAAAAGCATCCACACCTCTTGAAATGTACACTATTTGCACATTTTTGGTGCGATGAGAGATAAAAATGTACAAACAATGTACATTTCACGAGGCTGCTTTTAGGTGTGAACCTCCTACAGTGCTACCTTAGTAAATTACTAAGATGTCGAATTTCTTGCCTACCTCGGGAATGATCGACAATTGGACACAGAACAGGCTGGCTTGAGCGGCGAGTAGGTTCAGTACGTCAGTTGACGCACGCAACACGCCTTCTAATAAGCGACTCGTTTGAACTGAATTTCAACCGTCTTCAACAGTTCAACTTGGATCCGGTCAGCGGCAGTTCCATGAAAACTGAGACCGCTTGAATTTTTTATCACTTTTTCTCAGAGAAAGAGTTTGGAGGGATTTGCGCACGAGCTCTTGCGTGGACTCTTTTTTTTACCATTTCCCGGCCGAGCCGTAGCTGCCAAGGAATTTCCCCGCCTGCCAACTTTTGGACAGTCAGCATCGTCCCAGTCGGTCTTGCTTTAATTGTCGAACTGACTAAGTTAAAAACCGAGTGGAAGCTTGCTTGTAATCTGCACGATATGGACTGAGTTTGGGACCGTAATGTCAATGGATTTCACAGAAAGCGGCGTTCTTTTCTCTTGCTTTTTTGACACAACTGAAGAGAATAGAAGCCACTTCAGAATCCCGTTGAGAATCCGTTAACTACTGCCGACATTGCCGGAGAGTCTCTTTCGGGTTGCTACAGGAAGTGGGAGCCCCAGCATGGCAACTTCCATGTCAGCCGATAGTTCTTTTGCAACTTCCCACTCACCCAATGAAGCTAGCGTTGGCTGCATTGCAACTTCCCAGCCATCATTGATTTTTTATTAATTATAATTAAGTTGACTCCTAGGAATATAGGGAGGGCATTATCCCTACTCTAGAAGAAATGATTTAACCTTGTAAGAGCATCACTAGAAGAATTGTGGGGCATTGTGGGACCTCTGAATAGTCTAGAGGGCTACTCCAAAGTGACCATCCAATCTATTAAAACGAAGGTAGTTTTCCTACAAAAAATGTTAGAAGTGCATAGTCAGATGATGCGAATTTCGCAAAACTGGTCGGTAATAGCAAGCCTGTTGCCTAACTTCCACAATAAAAAAAGGCCAATACAAGCTCTCCGTCGTTTGTTCTCGGTTCACTACTAGATAAACTCCACGTTTAAAAGAAAGTGCCAATATTGAACAAGGTTTTTAAATAAAAATTAAAAATCAAACCATCCAATCCAATGTAGTTTTATCAATTTAAGTGGCTTTGGTAGCTAGTAGCTTTGGAAGGCAACTAACTACAATAGCCAGTTAGCCACTTACTTTAATTGGTGTAATTAAAGATGAATATATGAAGCTCTTTATAGAAGTGGGATAGTAATAGGGAAACAATGCCGGGAACAATGCATGTGGGATATATAAATTAGGATGAATAGGAGCTCAATTGCTCATAGTGAAGTGAGAAAAAAAATTGTATTTAAAGTAGAATTTTGGTCCTCATTTAGGAATTATAGTAAAATAATTTTTTTGAAAAAATCTTGGACTAAGAAAATTTGGAGAATCAAGCTAAGATTCATACCCAAAAATCTTTTTGAGATTTTAAGTCTCCAATCCAAAGTTGTGGACAAAATTCAAACCGGATGTTTGAAGGAATATTTTCTTTGACATTTTCAAACATCCGGTTTGAATTTTGTCCATAACTTTCGATTGGAAACTTGAAATCTCAAAAAGATTTTTGGGTATGAATCTTAGCTTGATTCTCCAAATTTTCTTAGTTCAAAATTTCTTCAAAAAAATTATTTTACTATGCCTAAATGAGGCCCAAGATTCTGCTTTTAATACAATGTTTTTTCTCACTTCACTATGAGCGGTTAAACTCCTATCATCCTAATTTACATATTCCATATGCAGTGTTCTACCTAGTACTATCCCACTTCTATAAAGAGCTTCTCCTTTCTTCTTCAAGCACTTCAAATGTCCACAAAATAAATCTTTCATATTGGCATGAAAAGAAATTCTTGATAGTAAACCATGACTATTTGGGGGCATTGCATTTTTTCCCACAATTTGGATTGAGAGGAAGGTGCATCCAAGTAGAAAGTGTTTAATAATTAAGGTTATGGTGCTTTAATATATTTTAACTGTGATTATTAAACACTTTTTAATTAGATTTTCAGCCACTGACGAGCATCCGACATCGTGATTGAAGGTAAACGAGAATAAGGGAAAAACAATTCGTTAAGAAAAAAAACACTATTCGTGGGGTCCTTCAAGGGCTGTGGAGCAGCCCTCCGAAGGCCTCAAATTTCTTCTAACATCTCCACCCATTCCCTGAATTCCCGGGGGTGAATGCAAGAAACACCTGTACTATTTTGCATCACACCTTGCGTACTGATTTGTTTTTTGGCCCTAACTTTTTCATTTTGAATTCAAATGACTTAAGATTTATAAGGTACTCATGACTATTGTACACCTTTCCTATTTTTTTTGTAATCTTCAAAAATATTTTACTATCCAAAATAGCCTCCAATTAATGTCACACTTGCCAATTTGGAGTTTTTTAGTACTATTTAGGACCCAAAAAAACGAATTTTGAGCTGAAATTTGGAGGGGATGGTCTTCTAGTAGACTTGTAGCTACTGTCCAAATAAATTATAAAATTAATTAATTTTATGTGGTGAAAAAGTCCACAAAGTGCTCTTCTTTCTACTTGCATTTTATAACATATAAAATATTATTTTGGAGTTTTTTTGGGTGAATGACCATTTCCATAGAATTGTTACAAATGGACAATTTTTATTTTATGTATTTACTTTGTTTTCCTATTTTTAACTAATTAAAACATCAAAATATCCATTTTCTTGAGATTTGACATTTTTTTAGTTCTCTTGCTTAGAAAAAATTTCTATGCATTTCCTTTGGTAGTTACCTTCTTCTTAGAGGTGTATACATTAGCCTTTTTTTTCTAATTTTAAAGTACTCTAGAAAAAAAAATCATGAGTATTGTCAAAATGCAACAATATTGGCAAGTGTTTCTTGCATTCATCCTCGAAAACAAGGCTAGGAAAATGGATTGGCCCATGCCCAGTAGTTCCCGGGTTGCTTCCGTCCCCCATTCATTCTCGGGGGAGCAAACACGCCAAAACAAGACAAATGCATAACTTGTCATAATGAAGAGCCAACCAAAATGCTAATTGAATAAATAAAGATAAGAGATGGTCCACAAACCAAGTGAATTCAATCAAATGCATTAATGACGTGGAAGAATGAAAAGCAAACCCGACAAGATCAAGTCCGGGTCAAAGCATGGCGGGGACGGGGATCTAGTGTTTGGAGAGCTCATTTTGGAGTGATCGGTCTTCTTTTGTCTTTGGTCGGGTCCGCGGTGGACTACTTTTTTGGGGCAAGCCATGCCCAAGCCCCGATTGAAGAGTTTTCTTGTGAATGGGTGGATTTGTTCAAAGCATGTTGTAGACCAAAGTGGTTTGATGGATGATAGAAAAATTTTCTATGCAAGATAGAAGTCCCGATAGAAGTGTGTCTAATCATCTTTGGAATTTTGTGCAAAAAGGGAAGGTCTTGTACAAGAGTTTGACCTCCATTGAATGCTTTTGGTTTTTTTTTTAAGTAGATGATTTACACTATAGTGACTATACCAAAAAAGATGAGTTCCACAGTGACTAGACTGTCCTTATAGCATTAATTCCTGAATTTCCATTGTCCCCTCAGGGGCAAAATAGATTTTGGGCACCTAGGCTTCTACAGTCTCAATATTTGTAGTGATTTTGTAAATTTTTTTTGAAAAGATAGAAAAACACATAAGCTTTCTAAAAATATAATTTTTATTCCAATCGGTGCCCGGGAACAAAAGTTATGGCACAAAAAGCCCTCTTGTAGTTTGGCGGGCAAAAAAAAACTCAAAAAAAAATTTAACCAAAAAAATTCATTTCTTTTTTCATAGATTATATTTTTATCTACATGGAAAGCTTTGATTCATTTCATTTAGATTTGTTATTAGAAAATAATGGACAATCTTGTTTCTAGGGCAATTAAATCACCTTCTTGAAAAAATAACTTGTAGGAATCATTTTTGAACTCAATTTTCACAATTTTTGAAAAATGAAAGTTTCACAAGGTTAAGGTTTCTTGCTACAACAATCTCACCGTAGAGATCAATGTATTTCAATTCCATCTTAGAGCTATATATTAACGATTTAGTTTTCCCTTCAATCTTGAATCTACTTCTACTTAACAATTTTTTAATGAGTGAAAACTAAGTGTGATTTTTTTGGATTTTTGAATTAAATTTTTAACTCAATTCTTCATCATATAAAATTCAAAATTCAAAATCAATAGAGCAAAAATTTAAGTTAAGAAGGTTCAAAGCCCAAAAATGTAAAGAAGATGCAAAAAAACTAGTTTCCTTCACTTAAAATGCAAATATCTTGCAATCTACACGGTCAAAGTTTCTAAAATTTTGTCCACACATTCTTACACTAGTCTAATACAAAATCCTACGGTTAGATATGCAAAAACATAGTTTTTAAATTTTTTTTGCTCTTGCTAAAGAAATAACAATTTTGAGTGGTTTTTGATGAAAATAAGACCTTGGAACTTTAGGGCATAAATAATGTTCATTTTGGAAGGAAAGCTGAAAAGCACAGTTGACATCATATGATAAGCTTGATGCACAATGCACATTATTAATCAAAGTTTAAACTTGTGAAAAAGTACAAAATTGCTTGGATTTTCAAGGGTTAAATGATGACCTTTATTTTGACCAAACTGTAGAAGTTGATGGATCTGAAATAATACATTCATATAAGATATATTAACCCCTAAAAGCTCTATATATTGTCCAAAAATTGACCAACGCACAGAAGTAAACTCCCATTGCCTACTAATGGAGATGACTTTTCATTCATCCATTTTTTTATTCGTTCCTTAATTTGTTCAGCAGTATTTGGTGCACCCAAGGATCCATTTTGAGATCACCTCTAAGGTAGGAGTTCTTAATGCGCTTAGGCTCTAAAATTGTCCACCTCCTCAAATGTACACTATTTGTATATATTGTTTTTTTGTTGTAACCATAAATATACAAATAGTGTACATTTGAGGCGGTGGACGATTTTAGAACCTATGCCATTTCAACTTCAAAAATTCAGAGCTAATTCCACAAGCTCCAAAAAACATGAAACCACTTGGGTTAAGTGTCACTTGGGTTACATGTCTTTCAAGGAAAATTTACTGAAAAATATTTCAAGAAGTCAAACCTCTCCAAATTCAGTTTCAGCTCTTAAATGGGCGCTTTATAGACCTCCTACCTTATTTATGAAAAATTGGGGAGTGGCTATATATCAGGATTTCTTTTCTTTTCTTTTTTTAACGCACACTACATATCAGAATTTCACTTGCCCACATCAATTCAAATGTGCTCACTGGTGAATTATTTCAAGCCTTATAGTAGTTAGTAGTTATTGGGCACCCTCTCATTGAATGCCTCATGTATCCAATGCAAGCATAGGGCAGGATTTTATATCTTATTTTTTGTGGGTTGCATTTTCAACTACAAGTGCAAATGATGGAATGCATTTTTTAGAGTATCAAAATAACGATGTGCATGATGACATCATCATATTGTCGACTTAAGGAATACGTACCCATTCCTGTCACTTTAAGAATTCCTTGCTCACCAACTAGTGGTGCAAAAAAGTTTAGAATGTATTCCATTGATACATGAGGACGGAATTGGATGTAGGGGTGGAAATGGGTATGTCTACTTTAGTGAAAATTGGGCACCTTTGAAGTTTGCCAAGGTTTAAACATTTGACTTAGGGAATGTTCATATATGCTCAAATGGGTAGTAAGAGGGAGCAATGAGTAGGCAATTCAACCAAGATGCTTACTATTCACTTTCTTAAATCTCAGTCACATTGCAAGGTCCTCGATTGCAAATTGTGAGTCATTTAATTAGGACATAAGGTAAACTACTCCATTCCAAGTCAAATGGGAGCAATGTCATTGTGGGCAAAATGATAGTGGTGTACATTCAAGTTTTAAAATGTACATTGATCACTAATATAATGTTGCCCACAATGGTCTTGCTCTTATCTGGCATAGATTGGAGTAGTTTACCTTAGTGCATTATGGAAAGCATAGACATAATTCTACACTAAGCATTTATAAAAAAAAATTTAAATTTTGGAAGGTACAATGAATGCAGAAGATGCAACACATTCAAGACATGGGCAACAATTGCCCAACATAGTCAACACAAAATTTGTAGTGCTCAAACTTTATGAATTTAACCCCTAAAGGACCAAGGCCTTTTTTCTGCCAAAAAACAGTGAAAACTGCCATTTCTATAGCAAATAGTAAAAAAAATTGGAAATGTTTTATTTGCAAATCTAACCGTAGGATCTTACACCTAACTAGTATGAGAATGTGTGGAAAAAATTTCAGAATTTTTGACCGCACAGATTGAAAGATATCTGCGTTTAAAGTGAAAAAAACAAGTTTTTCAGCACATTGTGGGACTAGATTTTTTGACTTTAAACATTTTTAATTAAAATTTTTTGCACTACAGAGTTTTGAGCTTTAAATCTTTATAGAGGAGAATTGAGTTGAGAGTCTAGGAAAAAAAAAGAAATTCAAAAAAACTTAATTATCATTCTTAAAAAAATTGTTAAGTAGAAGTAAGTACGAGATAGAAGGAAAATCTAAAATATTAATATCTCTTAGATGGAATTAAAATTCACTAATCCCACTGGTGAGATTGTTCTAGCAACTAAACTAACCATGCAAAAAAAAATTTGAAAAATTTGAAAGATTGCATTCAGAAATGAATCCTACAAGTTATTTTTTTCAAGAAGATGCTCTAATTGCCCGAAAAACAAGAATGTCCATAACTTTCTCATAACATATCCAAATGAAATGAATCAAAGCTTTCTGAATAGACAAAAATATAATCTATGAGAAAAAAAATATTAAAAAAAAAAAAATTCAAATTTTTGTCCATTTTTTTTTTGCTGCCCGGGCTGCCCGCCGTCCCTTGTTTTGAGCTTATTTGGTCATAACTTTTTTTCCCGGGCACCGATTGTGAAAAAAATTATATTCCCACAAAGCTTATCAGTTTTTCTATCTCCAAAAAAAGTTTAAGAAAATCACAAGAAAATTTCAGCCCGTAGGTACCTGCCCAAAAACGCATTTGTCCCCTGAAGGGACAACGGTCCTTTAGGGGTTAACTCCTAAAGGACCATTGTTCCTTCAGGGGACAAATGGGATTTTAGGCAAGTACCTACGGTCTCAATTTTTTTCCTAAATATTTTGAAGATAGAAAAATTGATTAGTTTTGTGGGAATATAATTTTTTTTCAACAGGTGCCCAAAAACAAAAGTTATGCCTAAATAAGCTCAAAACAAGGGAGAGGGGGCAGCAAAAAAAAAATTCAAAAATTTTATTTTTATTTTTTTCTCATAGATTATATTTTTATCTACATGGAAAGCTTTGATTCATTCCATTTGGATTTGTTATGAGAAAATTATAGACAATCTTGTTTTTTGGGCAATTAGAGCATTTGCTTGAAAAAATAACTCATAGGATTTATTTCTGAATGCAACTTTTACAATTTTAAAAAAAAAAAGGTTCCATATGATTTAATTTTCTTGCTAGAATAATCTCTTCATTAGGATTAGTGCGTTTTATTTCCATCTTAGAGATATTAAGAATTTAGATTTTCCTTCTATCTCATATCTACTTCAACTTAATAATTTCTTAAAGAATAAAAATCTATTAAGTGTTTTTAAAAATTTTCCCCCCAGATTCTTAGCTTAATTTTCCATCGAAAAGATTTGAAGCCCAAAACTTTGTAGTACACAAAATTAAAATTAAGAAGGTTCAAAGTCAAATAATCTAGTCCCGCAATGTGTTGAAAAACTTGTTTTTTTCACTTTAAATGTAGGTATCTTGCAATTTGTGTGGTCAAAATTTCTGAAATTTTTCTACACATTCTCATACAAGTTAAGTGTAATATCCTATGGTTAGATGTGCAAAAAAAACAATTTCCAATTTTTTTTTCTTTGCTATAGATATGGCAGTTTTGAGTATTTTTTGGCATAAAAAAGGCCTTGGTCCTTTAGGATTAAAATCCAAGTTGAAGTACACAATGATCGCTAAAGTTTACAAGAAGAGCAATTGAAATCTTTATCTTATGGATACTAGACGCACTATTGCCAATTTTGTATGCAAAATGAGGCCAGCAACAATTTCTCAATTTCAAACCTCACGGTGTCCAACCGTTGAATCTAAAACCCTTAATTCTTATTTAATCCTTAAAGGCCAAAAGAGTAATCATGGAAACCATCCTTTTTCATTACCGTGTGAATCATTAACTTAAAAAACAGCTAAAGCACTCATTGAAAGTCAAACTACTATAAAAGACCTCCCCTTTTCCCAACCAAATTTTGAGGATGAATAGTTTCACTTTTGTCCTACACAGGAGATTCTCTTGTTATTAATCGGCTACAAAACGTCCACTTTGACATTTAAGGATTAAAGGATGCTGAGGCTGAAAAGTGGTCAATGGATAACTTTATTGTTTACTATAGAAACAAAGAATGCAGCTATTGGTTCAACAATTAGAGTAGTTTTGGTGACTACCTTAATCATAGGGGGGGCGCGCCTACAAGAATTAAAGCATCGCCACCGCAAACTCGCTAAGGAGAGGCGCCAAGTGTAGCTTTGGTGAGTGGATTTGAAGAGTGGGGCCTCACCGCTCCTCGTCTGCCCCACAGCTGACGCACCAAGCAGGGGCGCCAACTGGGATACGTATTAAGAAGAGTTTTTTGGTTTTGAAATTAAAATTCAAAAAAATTCAATTTTCAATGCTTCAGTTGCATTCCAAAGCGGCTCAATACGCTCAACTAAGGAGTGTTTGGATGTGTTTTAAGTAAAATTTTGCTAGAAATCTCCTAAAAGGTCATTACTTAAAATCATGTGTCTAGGACTATACTTAAAAACTCACTTAAAACACCCCTTCCTCTTGTAGAGATAGTAGACCTTAATTCTTTTAATTTTTTTTTTTTTTTCAAAATTTCAAGATGAAGTACAGTAAGGTCTACTTCATTTACAAATTTTTGAAATCGCAAGGAAGGCAATTTCACATTTGCCAACTTTGATAGCCTCCCGAGGGCTCAAAAATTGGTATTTTACCTTGAAATTTTTACCACAACATCATCTTTAAGTTAGTTATATGTGTGACACATTTCAAGGCCAAATGATTTACACAAAAAAAGATATTCGAAATCTACCAACATGTGTTGTTGTGAGAAAAATTTCACTATTGCCAACTTTGACACCCTCCCAAGGATTGAATTTTTTTCTTTTGCTATGAAATTTTTTTCATAAGACCATCTATATGTTGGTTACATGTGTAAAAAGTTTCAAGTCCAAAAGACCCCCCAAAAAATAGATATTTAAAATCTACCAACATGTAGTTGTAAGAAACAATTTCACTACTACCAATTTTGACACTATCCCAAGGGCTGAAAAAAACACATTTTACTATGAAATTTTTGGCATGAGATCATCAGCGTTACCAAAACAGGTTCAATGTTTTTAGCAAAATGTTCATTTTTGGAAGATTTTTTTGAATTTACACTAAGGGCATGAAAGAATTATGTAGCAATTGAGCAAAATTTAGCCAGTTTTAATTTCACTGGAGATCATCTTTATATTGATAAAATGTATGCCAAATTTCAAGGTCAAAAGATTTACCGAAAAAAAGATATTCTAATTCTACCAACATCTGTAGTTGTAAAATGGGGTCTTCTGGACTTGAAACTTTTCATACATGTACTCAATATATAGATGGTCCTATGAAAAAAATTCATAGCAAAAGAAAAAAATTCCAGTCCTTGGAAGGTGTCAAATTTGGCAATAGTGAAATTTTTCTCACAGCAACACATGTTGGTAGATTTCGAATTTCTTTTTTTGTGTAAATTATTTGGCCTTGAAATGTGTCACACATATAATTAACTTAAAGATGATGTTGTGGTAAAAAAATCAAGGTAAAATACCAATTTTTGAGCCCTCGAGAGGCTGTCAAAGTTGGTAGATGTGAAACTGCACTACGATTTCAAAAAATTCAAAAATTTGTAAATGAAGTAGACCTTATTGTACAGTAGAAGGAGACCTTGTCAAGCTTCACTTTCTTAGTTTTATTTCTAAAGGACTAAGGAGCCCACTTTGGGCTTTCTAAAAATTCGGCCAGGCTCTTTTGAATTTTGACTTCATAAATTGGAAGTTTTTTGTGAAATTTTTAGAATGGATGATACTCATAATAATCTACTTGTGAAGCTTTGTTTCATGTCCTTTTGATAAATATTGCTAAAGATATAAGTTTTTTTTTACTTCAATGTCAAACCAGGCAACAAATAACATATTCTAAAAAAATACTAATTATTTTTTGGAGATTTTATAGATTGATAATTACTCAAAAAAATTGAACCATGCAATTCCAAATAATGAGGTAGAAGTTATGAAAAGTTTTATTTCGTAGGCAATGAAAGTAGAAAAAGCATGTAAAGTTGTCTTTTGCTCTCAATTTTGAATTTTTTAAATTAAAATTAAAATCTAGGATATTAAAAAAATTTCACCATTGTGATTAATAATTTTTAATTTCTTGTAAAAGTTATTAGCATATTAGTTTTTTCTTTTGTTTAGTACGACCTTCCATTTTATAATTTTTAAAGATGAATATATAAGTTTTCTGGGTTAAAATTTTTTTCACACATTTTCAACCCATTTTCCAACCCATTTTCCAACATATTGACAAAATGCACAAGTTGTATAAAATATGAGTTATTTTATAAAAATGTTGAAACACAAAACTTCACCTTTCAAAAGGGCCAAAAAAGCCTACATTCTGAAATTTTGGCACATTGAATTTGCAAACGGTGGAGATATTTGCTCTAAAATTTTAGAACAATGTACTTGAATAAGTCAACTAAAAGATCCTATGGTTGGATATGTTAAAAAATAATTATTGATGAAGACTTTGACCTTGCTTTAACCCCTAAAGGACCAAGGCCTTTTTTTTGCCCCAAAACACTCAAAACTGCCATATCTATAGCAAAGAGTAAAAAAAATTGAAAATTTTTTTTTTTCACATCTAACCGTAGGATCTTACACCTAAATAGTATGAAAAAGTGTGGAAAAAATTTCAGAATTTTTGACAGCACAGATTGCAAGATATCTGTGTTTAAAGTGAAAAAACAAGTTTTTCAACACATTGTGGGACCAGATTTTTTGACTTTAAATATCCTTAACTTAAATTTTTTGCACTACAGAGTTATGAGCTTTAAATATTTACAGTGGAGAATTGAGTTGAGAGTCTAGGAAAAAAAAATCAAAAAAACTTAATTATCATTCTTAAAAAAATTGTTAAGTAGAAGTAGGTACAAGATAGAAAGAAAAACTAAAATATTCATACATTTTAGATGGAATTAAATGCACTAATCCCAATGGTGAGATTTTTCTTGGAAGTAAATCAGACCCTGTAAAAAAAAAATTGAAAAATTGAAAAATTTGCATTTAGAAATGAATCCTACAAGTTATTTTTTTCAAGAAGATGCTCTAACTGCCCAAAAAACAAGAATGTCCATAATTTTCTCATCACAAATCCAGATGAAATGAATCAAAGCTTTCCACATAGACCAAAATATTATCTATGAGAAAAAAAATATTTTAAAAAAAAATTAAAATTTTTTTCCATTTTTTTTACTGCCCGGGCTGCCACCCGTCCCCTGTTTTGAGCTTATTTGGTCATAACTTTTGTTCATGGGTACCGATTGTGAAAAAAATTATATTCCCACAAAGCTTATTAGTTTTTCTATCTCAAAAAAAAGTTTCAAAAAATCACGATAAAATTTCAGCCCGTAGGTACCTGCCCGAAAACGCATTTGTCCCCCAAAAGGACAACGCTTCTTTAGGGGTTAATTAGGGATGAGTATTTTAAAGTGGTTTTGGGCCTATAAACATGATCGTGGTCCTTCAGGGGTTAAATCAAATATCCAGAATAGTTATATTGAAAGTTACAATCAAGGTTGACCAAGGCGCATCCACTTTTTGGATGTGTGACCTTGCTTATCTTTATCTTTAGGGATTAACCCCAAAGTGACAAAGAGGACAGAAAGTGTCCTCACAGAGTTTCAAATCCAGTTCAAAGTGCTGTAACTTTTCCATTAAAGGTCCAAATTCAATAAGACTTGTTGGGAAAGTTGCGTTCTCCCTTTTAGTTTGTATGGTAAAATTTTCAAATCAATCCAAGATGTATTGATTTTTTGGAAGCCAATCGAAGTTCACAACTTCAATTTGAGTTCACCAAACTGCATTTTAGGGCTGCAACTTTGGGGCCTTGTATCTCCTTCATCCATTGCTCATTTTCAATAAAATCTATTGTATTTTGTTCCCCTTGAATTATACTTATTGTGGTAAAGTTTTCATGTCAATCCAAGTTGTTTTGAATGTTTGGGAGCAATTCGAAGTTCAAAATCCTGCCATTTTTGGAGTGTAGTGAACTTTGGCGGCTTGTTTCTTCTTCATACAGAGTCTATTTTCAATAATTCTTTTTGGAAAAGTTGCGCATACTAGTCTAGTTTTTGTGGCTAAAATTTCATGTTAATCCAAGAATTAATAAGTGACTGAGAAGCATTCTAGTAGGAGGTTCAGCTTTAGATGTATTTTTTGCAATTTTTCTTGCTAATTTTTGACATTTCAAAGCTGTTTTGTAGACACAATGATTCAATTGAATGAATTTTTTTTTCACCAATGTGTTTGTATACTAGTTTTGAATCTTTTTGTAGTGAAGTTTTTTCATTTGAGTAGGTTTAGAAATCAAACTTCACCTCCAAATGTGTTTTTGGGAAAATTTCAGCATCCATTTTCAACACTAAAACATTATGATCTTGCAATCTATGTGGCCAAATGACTTCAAATTTTGTACATGTCATCTACAACATGTACACTACAAGATTGTACGGTCGAGATTTGTATAACTTGAAGACATTTAGATCCATAAAGCTTCAAAGCAATGATGTTTTTGAACCCCAGAAATTGAATGTCACTTTGGGGTTAAGAGTTAGCCTAAAGAGGAGTAAGAAAAACTCAAATAATATTTCGAAAGCTGTTTGTCTTTCATTTTGTCTCCAAGAGGGGGCTGCAGAATTTTGGTCTCCAATGAAGACAAGTCTGTCCACCATGGCTATAAATATCTTCAGTTGTCTATGGAATCTTTGATAAGCGCATGACTTTTGGACACAACCGCAGACTGAAATTTATATTTTAAATTTTTTAAAAGCTGCTGAAATGAAACTGGATAAATCAGTATGACTTTGACGTGTATGTAAGGTAGGAGGTCCATAAAGCGCCCATTGAAGAGCTGAAACTGAATTTGGAGAGGTAAAACTTTTTGGAATATTTTTCAGTAAATTCTCCTTGAAAGAAAAATGGAATTGGCATCCACCCCCAAGTCGTTTCATATTTTTTGGAGCTTTGTGGAATTAGTTATGAATTTTTGAAGTTGAAGTGGTTGATAGGGCTCTAAATTTGCCCATCTTTTCAAATGTACACTATTTGTACATGTTGCTTTGTCATTGTACCAATAATGTACAAATAGTGTACATTTGAGGAGGTGGGCGATTTTTGAAGCCTGAGCGCTTTACAAACTTCCTACTTAGAGCATCGCCACGGCTACATGCTGAATGGCACAGATCCGGGGAGTGGCCGTGCCCGGCCACATATATTGCCCCATGGCACGCACTACAAGGGCCTAGAAATGGCCGGGCACGGCCAAATTTGAAGAATACACGGGGAAATGGTGCACCTTGCCCGCTGCTCACTATGGAGTTTGACTCGTGTTTCAAGGCTTGTGATTGCAAAAAGGTGAGAAGCAAAAGCTTTTTTTAATTGGGACGTCATTACAATCTCTGACGAGGTGCTATATTCAGGCTCCTTGCTCAAATTCCAAGTTTGACATTGTCATTATGAAGTCTTGGGCCCCGTACTTGAGGGCATTGCGGAGTGCCATTCCCGTGCAGGCGTGGAGCAGAGGACAAACTCAAATCTGATTTTTATAAAAGGGCTCGTCAAACCCACCTTTGGTGCCCCTCCTTGAGACGCCAGGCGTGGGGATGCTCTTAGGTGGTCAACAAATGTGACTTTTGTATACCAACGTAAATTTGAAAACCAACTTCTATAGATTGACAATGACGTTGTAAAATCTATTGAAGTTGGTTTTCAAATTTACGTTTTCAAATGTGACTTTTTACAACGTCATTTGTCATTTTGGATACACTTATTTTCAATATTGATTTTAAAAATTCATTGTTTATTGGCTTTGTCTATTGGAAGAAGACTGTGGCATCGACTCTTGTAGTGACTATGGTTTCTAAATTCTAGTTTCCAAATCCTATTTACAACCACATTCACATAGCACAACAAGGATAGGGTCTGGTTGGAGGTAGAGATTGACTAGTTGGAGGGAGAGATTGACTAGTTGGACCTCCCTTCTTGTCCAATGGATTGGAAGGTAAGGTTCGTTTTTGTTTTTGTTTTTAATTTTTAGATTATATATATTTTAATTTAATTCTAATTCTAATTTTGTTTGATTAACTTTTTCACTATCTACTGTCAATAAAATAATATTGTTGTTTACCTAAGACAAAGCCTTATGGTCACACTGTTCTTGTTCATAGTTTTTACAGAGTCCTAAAAATTTATGCTACAAAAATCTAGAATTGACTTTTGACTGCCATCAAGTGGATCTCGCAAAAAAATTACGTAGACAATTTATTGATCACTTAATATCTAGACAATTATAGGTCTAAGTTATTTTAGCAAAGCTTCAAAATTTCATTTGTACTGACAAATGTGTTTTCAATAAAACTTTACTAAAAATCTCCTTAAAAGGTCATTATTTATAGAACTACATTACTAGGACTATACTTAAAACACTTCTCTCTCTTGTAGTGTGTTGAAGCTACACAAAACAATGAAGTACATTCAAGTACATTGAAACAATTTTTGTCTATTCTTCAACAATGCGATTAGCATGATCACTTGGTGCTTCATGATTATTGTGCAATGTTGTGAATGAGTTTACGTAGGGATGGGAAGAAAAAAAACTTGCAAAAATAAAGATATGACGTTTAGATTCTACTCATGCTATAATTCATTTTGCTAAAAACTAAAAATCTACACCTGCCTTCCTTCTAGCAATTTTTAGGAGTTAACCCCTAGATGCTTCAACATCCATAATTTTGATGATGAACTAAGTGCTTTTAGGACAATATCTAGCATAAATACGTTCTCATTCATCAAAAATATTAGTTCAATCTTTAAAAGAATTGAGATAAATGATCTACTTATACTAGAAATATACGCAAAAATGCACAAAAGTACAAAAAGGGATTCAAACATGAAAGGATTAATCTCTAAACCTCTTTTAAATCCAAAATGGTTTTGGATTGTTTTGGTGACCTTAATTGAAGTAACAAAATTTGTTTTCTTGCATGCATGAATCTCACTCATGCAATGCCTTGAAGACCTCATTTTTTTAAAATGTTGTTGTAGCACAAGGTAAAAAGAATGAAATTCTACAATTATAAGCTCTTTAAAATGTATCAACCCTATTTAGTAACTTTGTTGCATATACTAAGTGCTCGATGGATGACAAAGAATCCTTTTATGTACGATTAAAGTGCAAATGTTTGTTCTTAGAATTTTGTATAAAAAGGGGTGGTCTTGCACAATAGTTTGACCTCCAGTGAGTGCTCTTGTATTTCTTTAATCCCTAAAGGAAAAAGCTATGTTTTTGGCAATATAGTGATTTTGGGTAGCTCACTATAAATGGATTTTTTTTTATTCTTTTTCTTTGAAAATTTCACACAACATGTGCCTAAGGAGTAGCTTTAAAACCCAACAATTTTTATAACTTTCAACTACACAATTAAAAAGTTATTGCATGATATGTAATTTTCTTTGAACTTTGGGCAGCCCGAGGAGCTTGAAATACTTCTTTAAAACTTCTTTAAAAAATAAATTAAAAAATTGAAATTGGTTCTTTAGATTTATATATACGTGGGAAGCTTTGAATCATTCAATTTTGATTAATGAGATGAAAGTTACGAAGAGTTTTAGTTTGTTGGTAGGTATGGTTTTTAGAGAAGGCAATTGAGAGAGTGGGAGATGCCCCCCACCCACCCCCCCAAAAAAAAAAAAAAAAACTCTTGAATTTTAAAAATTGCTTTCAAAAAGCTTGGTCAAAGTGCAAAGACCAAAAGCACCCATGACCCATTTTCAAAGGGCCCTGTTTCCGAACATTCTCCGCTCCCACATGCACCAGTCCGCAGCTGCTACAAACCACCTACAAGTCGGTACAACTTGTTCTCTTAATGAGCGGATTGGGGTTCTATCTTAGGGAAATGGCTTTTGAAACACGGACGATTGATTACTGGTGCTTCTACCTTATGCTTTTTGTTGGGAAGGTATATATCAATGCTTTTGCTAGATACCCGGCTCAAAGGGACTTCTCAATTATTAATTAATTCAAGGATTGGGGTTTGGCCAAGGAACCATCAGTAAGCCACAAAACATAACATTGTATAACAAGGCAGTGGTCCTCCTCTTTCTTCATGTTGGGAAGCTTCCATGCTTCATGTTGGGAAGGTATCAAGTAGCATTTGCTAGATTTCTCAGAGGGGCTTCTCAATTATTATTAAATAATTCAAGGATTGAGGTTTGGCCAAGGCCGGAGTCCTCAATAAGACAAATTTTGTTCTGGTTTCTGTAAGCCAGGGTCTTCCTTTCCTTTCCAAGGATGCCAAACGACTGTCCCCTCTGCCTCTGCCTCATTGGTAAACAATGTTATTATTGCCTCCAATTGTCTAAAGGATTGATAAAGGGAGTAGACTTGTGACATTGAAAGTGAGGGTTTTCACTATTCACGGAGTTTAAAGGCTTCGACTCCGGGGTGACTAAAATACGAGCGTCGTCTTCTTCTTCTTCCAGTATGATCCCCCACTGCATCCAAAGCTCCAGTGAGTCGTTCTTTTCACTAAAGTGGCGTGGACTTCGGGTGGACTCACTGCCTTGAAGTACGGGAGTCGGTCGGTCGGTTGGTCTCATAGGAAACTTGCCTGTGGTTGGATTCATAACTTAATCAATTCAGTTCTGGCTGTTTTGGACCAGCCTGGGTGTTTCTGGTGCTTTTGCAATGGAATTTCCTTTGCTTCAAAAAAATAAAATATCAAATATCAATTCACGGTTGTTTCAGGGGCCTACTTAGTTGGTAAGGACTGATGACTTTTGGGTAGTTAGGTTAAATTAACATAATCTGACTCTGATTTTCTTGCACTTGTTACTGTAGAACTCAACTGTTTGGACTGGAATAGTGTAGCTTAATTAGCACCAACTGTCATACTGTGTGACTGTGTGACTGTGAAGCGGAGGGAAAGAAGGCGTGGGACGGACGTGGAGTTCTAGAATGTATGCCGAAAGCTTGACTTTGCAGGTACACTGACAACATGTTGCCAAAGAAGCCACACAAAATAAACTACCCTATTGCAGACCAAAAGTGGGAGCAAGCCCATTGTGGGCAAAACAATGTTAATGGTGTACATTGCAGAACTTGAATGTACACCACTTACATAATTTAGCCCACAATGGACTTGCTCCCATTTGGTTTGCAATAGGGTGGTTAACCTAAATTGAATGTTTATTACTGAGGCATGGGTCTCTTTTGCATCATTGAAAAGGGGATTGAGTGACTCCTCCACTGAACAAAATTGTCTTATCAATGGTGGTTTACCTAAATTGATTGTTTACCAGTGAGGCATGGATCTCTTTTGCATCATTGAAAAGGGAATTGAGTGACTCTTCTAGTGAACAAAATTGTCTTATCAATGGCTCTTTAGCCAATCCCAATCTTTGAATTAATTATTGAGAAGCTCCCTCCCAAGTATCTAGCAACAACAAAATACCTTCCCAACATAGAAAAGACCATCACCAATTATACAATGTTATGAGAAGATGTGACTAACTTAGGGGGGAACTGCTAGGCCTATTTCATCCTTTTTGGCCTCAAGTTTTGTTTTGTTTCTCATTCATTCAAAGTAATACTTGAATGTTTAAAAGGCAACCTTTTGTTATAATGTGTGTGATGAAATTGAACTAAGTAATATCTTTATACAAAAATATAAGCAAAAATGTCCAATCTCTCTAAAAGAACTTAGGTATTAATCTTTAACCCTTTAAGGACCATGGTCGATTTGGGGGGCGGGCGTAGTTTTTGCATACATTTATGAAAAAGTGTTGTTTCATGCCCTCTTCAAAGATGTAATTTTAGATCACATTGTATAAATTGGTTCTATGGGTTAGATCCTTGAAGCAAACAAAAAATGAAAGTGATCCAATGGTTCACATCCTTGTAATTACTCTTTGAAGATTGATGTGTCATGAACACCCTTTAGTACTAGTTCTAATTAGGGTTTGCTACAATTGGACATAAATTTGAGTATATGGTCTAAAAATCAACCAAAAACCTTTTGGCTAATTCCTTCACACATATATATAGTTGTCTTTTACATGAAATATACATTTTTCTTTGAAAACTCAAATATAAAAGGTTAGGCCATTTCAAGTTTAAACAAGCACAACTCACTCAATTTTGCACACATTCTCTTGAAATTGGCTCTATTAGAAGTATGAAAACACTCTAATTGCATTCTTCTATGAGTTTTTTGAAATCAGATGTTCTATGAATAGTAGGAGGCAAAAAGTCGTGAATCGACCAAAAAGTGGTCGACCGGTCCTTAAAGGGTTAAATGACATTTCCTTGCCTAGCACGCATTCTATGGGAGAATTAAAAATGTCCTTGAAGCATGGCATGGATCTTGTTGCTTGTCCTAAATTTGTTTGGTTATAGCATGCAAAAGTGAACAATGAATAGTAGTTTGATTTTGCAACTTAAATACAATGTAGCAAGTCATAATCATTATAGAAGTGGGTCTAGTAGGTTGAAACAATCACCAAAAATGCAAAAAACACTTTTTGTCAACAATTCTCTCAAAACTAAACCCCACAAGCTTGTACTATGGTTTAGGGATTAAAGGGTATAAGATGATATGAATGTTCTTAGCAAAACCGGTATTGTACTGAAAAATTAATAATAGCCAACAGTAAACCAGATGAGATCAGCATGACAATCTCAACTCCATTCACAAAAAATATGACAAGCAATCCAAAGTCCAAAACTGTGGTAGTTAGACACAGGATACCATTTGATCAAATTACATATAGCTGACAAAAAATTGCAAAACATAAAAAATAAGAGTACAGTGTCTATTCTCACATGTCGCAGCTTACCCCTGAACCCTAAAATCAAAGGCAAGGAATATTTTACTCTCGAGTGTTGATTGATATATTCATTTCGACATTCCAGCTAGCTGAAATCAAGTGCCGATATGTAGGAGCAATCTATTTACCAGAGACAGTAGGTCTAAACTAGTATCATCTAGGAACGTCTGCTCAGTGCTACAACGAAAAATATGACGAGCAAAGCCCACAATCCTAAGAATAATGGTAGAGACCCCTAAACCTTTAGATATACACACGATACCATTGATCAAATTACATATAAATGACAAAAATTCTGAAAAAGAAATAATAAGAGTACAGTTTCTATCCTATAGGAACTAACCATTTCCCCCTACACCCTAAACTCAACGTCAAGGACTAATATACTTTCGAGTGTGGATCAATATGTTCATTTCGACATTCCAGCTGGCTTCCGGTGTTGAAAAAAAAAATCCTGAAATCAAGTCCCAACATGTAGGATCAATCTATTTACTAGAGGCATTATGTCTAAAAACTAGTATCATTTCAGAAAAATCTGCTCAGCGGTTGAATTTCAAGTACCCAAATTGATAGTATCGTTCGTCTGTGTATTGCTCCAACTCTGGCCATTCCAGGGCCTGATCAGTTGATGCAACACCAGGTTCACTGCTAGGCTGCTGATGGCTGAGGGGTGGGTTGAGGAAGAATGCTGTCTGCCAGCTCCGAGTTCAGCTTCACCGGCAGAGGAGGCATTTGGCTCATTATCCCTGGCATGGACATCATTCTGCACCATATATAAAGCATATGAGTCAGTATGAGAGGCCTTGAAGCTACCATGGCTGCTTCACACATTAGCTCGAATTTTGGTATATTGAGTATTGGAACTTGGAAGTATTGGAGCATGTATTGGTTTAGCATGAGCTTTTGGTTAAACTGATTAATGAGGGCGCAAAATTACTGTCAGGACAAGATTTTATCTTCGAGGAGAATAGTACAATGCAGTAATATTTCAAGTACTTTAAAATAGTGTGATACGCGTACTAAAGTGATTGCTTTTATCAAATTAGGTCAAAGAACTTTAAGACACTATCATTAGCATGAAAGCAAATTGAAGATAACGATCTAAGTGAAAGACATTTGGCTTTTGTATAATCCTCATTGAAACCTGATTTGGTCGCCGTACATGTAATCATAAGGGTAGAGCTGAAGGAAACGCAAGTCACCAATGACAATGAAAATGAGCCATGAGCTCTAAAAACAGTAGCCAATCCCAAATATGCAAGGAACTTACCCATTCAAGATAGCATAAATATTGTCCCTGACTTGCGCCAATAAGTCCGTATTCTCCTGGGCCTGTATCGACCACAGGGTCAGAAACAGTCCAGCCATAATACAGATCCTTTCCAGGCTTACCAAAGTTATCTCAAATTAAACCCTCCCAAGATTCCAGGGTATGAAAATGATCAATTTGATTGACCATTTTGTCAAAAATAGAAATCAGATGGGGCTGAATTATAATTAATCAGAATCAGCGAGAAAAAAAATCCATTCGTAGGTCAATAAATAAAAAAAATTAAACTGCTGTTATGTCACCATAATGTTAAAACCGTAATAACCCGCATAAGTCATCCAAGAGTCCCCCAAAGAACGAAGATGCCGTACCTGAGAGGCAGCAAGATTTGCTCTGATCTTCAATATCGCTTGGGAATTGACCTCGAGCAACTTGCCAGTTGTGCCACCAATGGCTGCTTCAAAAACCAACCCTAAAATCATGAGTACATCGCCAACAAGCACGGGCATCTCCCAAACCCACCCACCCCAAAAACAACCCAAGACAGTTTTGAGAAAGTAACTGCAATGAATGGCGTCCACACAAACGTATTGAGCAAGAAGAAATAAGAATTAATGCCTTGACACAATCGAAGACCTTCAAAAGATATGCCGTCATCAGTGTCCATCGGTGGTGGGGGTACAGTATACATGGGCACCACAGACTGCCCCTGCTTGGAGAAAACCTGCAACCACAACAAAACCATCAACCACAACAAAACTCTTCAAGCCCGTCCAAAAAAAAATTTACAAAAGAGATTAAGAGAAAGAAATTGACCCTGCAGAGTATACGGTGGTGTCTTTAAAAAATAAATAATATATCAAAACATCATCGTACCTTCTGGTCTACATTGTTTTTAGCAGCAAGTTCTTCCGCTTTACGCTTGGCATCTTCGTTCTTCTGCAAAAAAATATATGCTTGTTAATCCATGCTCATCGAAACATGATGAACACACCCCGAGCTCAACAGACTCCTGTCAACCTAAAGTAGGCCCACTCAAATCACCACTAACCCAAAATCGCCATCCTAAAATCTTAGACAATAGGTACATAATGATTAAGAGGATGTAGACCATCTATCCAAGTGTCAGTTGTAGGTAATCTACAAATAAAACATTCGAACCTATATCACTATTGTATACAGAGTTCAAATAGACACATTTTTGGTGCAATGGAATCCCCTTTCCTTTCCTATCAAGAAGACGTCAGAAATTGATCAGTCTAATTATCAGTCTATTCATGCTAAATAATTGATCAGTCTCGACTCAATCACGAAATATTTAAAACCTAAAAAAATTCTTCAAGCGAGATATTTTGAGCCAGCACTTCACACTTACGCAAAAAAGTCCCTAATAATAGAACAGATTTCCTGTAGCAAAATATTTGAAGCCAGCACTTCGCACAAACGGTAAAAAAAATCCTAAAGACTGATGATCGTCGAACAGACTTGGAGTAGCAGAACATTTGGAGCCAAGACTTCACATATATGCTAAACAAAAACCTAAAGCCAGATAATCTTCGAACAAATTTGCTGTAGCAAACACTATTAGAAGCCAACACTTCGCACAAACGCTGAAAATTTTCCTAAAAGATTGATTATCTTAAAAAAATTCGTAAAAACTTAGAACAGAAGTCACGGAGCCTTACAGAGAGCCAGTGGCACCGAAGCGCCACATCCCGCACTGTTTTCTCCGGCAACAGAGCCGCAATCTTGACATACTTCGACATACTGCTCGCCTCATTTGAAAATCTGCCAACAAGGGAACAATAAACCAAACAACCTCTGTCAACATACTCAAACACCCCGCAACCAAAAACAGAACTAAAATACACACAAACCACACCTTACAAAAAATCTTAAGAAAAAAACTCAAACGACAAGAAACACTCACTTGACAAGATTCTCTGTGAGAATGCTCTGCTCAGAGGGACTCCACTCCAAATCAGGTCCCGTGTCGTGCAATAGCTGCACCAGCATCGGCCGACTATTCCCCTTGTGGTCGCCTTCGTCGTTCATGGTGCCCTCCGATCCCTCACTCCTACTTGGTGGTGGTAGGGCACCCATGTGTGCAACCAAACCCCAGGCACGACCACCGTTTCTCTAACATCCCACTTCTCTAGCCAAACCCTCGCAGCAGCAACACATGCCGTAGGAAAAAATCGCCATGGCTGATCGGTGCGATCTGACTCATGTAGCGGAATATCCTAATCTAAATTTGGAGAAGAATCAATTGGCGATTCTCGGAGCTTTGCTAATCCTATTCCTATTGTGGCACCGTCTCATGGATTCTGGGGATGCTGTGAAACACTTGCCGGAAACATGTGAGCTTGGTTCAGTCTGGTGAACGATGAAAATGATACCAGAAGAAGAAGACTAGAGTGCTCAGGGGGCGGAAAGGCTACACGAAGAGAAACGTAACCCTAAAATGGGGCAGTGATGAAGGTCCGCCATAGCCAGAGAATCAGAGGAGGCCCGAAGCTCCGCAGTCCACACCACGACGAGGACGACGACGACGAGTCCACGACCCTTTTCACTTTTGCTTTTTCGCTTTTCTTTTGCTTTTCTTTTGCTTTTTCGCTTTTTGAGGTTTCAAGGTAAGATCACACAAAAATCGTGCATGTTTCGGAAAGCGTGTTTTTATAATTTATAAGTGGAGACTAGAGAGTAGTAGGGGTAGGATAAAATATTATTAGAGTGTCAAAAAATTACAAAACGATTTGTATTGCAATTTTTTTGAGTTCACTAACAATCTCATCATAAATTTTGTGGTCATTCAATCATTAATCCTTAAAGGCCCAAGACATTTTTCAGCTCCGAACCAATTGAAAACTACCATTTTTGCTGCGATCACTCAAAAAAACAAAAATAAACATTTTTTTTTAAGAATCTAACCGTAGGATCTTATATTTCACTTGTCTCTGATTATGTGGTAAAAATTTCATGAAGTTTGACCGTGGAGATTGGCAATTGAAGTTGGAAAAATAATTTTTTTTGAACTTTGGTTTGCAATTTTAGATGACTTTGACCCCCATTTGTGGAAATTTTTTGCACTACACACCATAAAGTTAAATTTTTTTATGTTGAACATTTGAGTTGAGAGTCAGGGAATTTTTTTTCACAATGTCAAAACTTGATTTTCACATATAAAAAAATTGTTAAGTAGGAGTAGGTCCAAAATTGAACAAAACGCTAAATCTTTAATAGCTCTTACATGGAATTAAAACACCATAATCCTAACGGTGGGATTGTTCTTGAAAACAAACTTAACCTTGTCAAAAAAAAAAACTGAAAAAATTTGAAAATTGCATTCAAAAATGAATTTTATAAGTTGTTTTTTGAAGAAGACACTTAGACTGCCCGAAAAACAAGATTGTTCACAACTTTCTCATTTTTAGTCCAAATAGAATGAATCAAAGCTTCAGATGTAGACAAAAACTTAATCTTTAAGGAATTTTTTTTAATTTTTAAATCATTTTTTTAATGTTTTTTTTTTCTGCCCGGCGAACTGCTTTTAAGACTTTGGATGGCAAAACTTTTGCTTCCGGGCACCAATTTTTAAAAAAATTATATTTTTAGAAAGCTAATGTGATTTCCTATCTTCAAAAAAAGTTTCAAAAAATCAGCTCAAAATTTCAGGTCACACGAGCTTGCCTGAAATCCCAAGTGTCCCCCGAGGGGACTTTGGGCCTTTAGGGGTTAAGATACAATAGTAGGACTAGAAAAAAAATGTTGCGTTGAGGTATTTCTACAAATTTTCAAAGTTGAGAATATAGGGTATCTTATACTATTGACATTAGACTTACTTTGAATAGACACCCTTGAAGCATGAATGTCTTAACTCTCATTGTTGATTGCTTCCAAAAACTCCTCACCTTACATTGGTTGCTTTAGAAAAAGTGGTGGTGGTTTTGAATCATGGAAGTGTTTATTTAAGTTTGTTTTTTAGGTGTAGTTGGATGTGTTTACCTTAAAGAGATGTTTATTGCATAATGTTCAATATGTAGACATTGAAATTGGGGTTAAGGTTTAATTCAACTTTGACTTCTTATGATTTTTGCAAACAATCGATTCAAATGCCATTCTCGGACTTCAGTTATAAAAAAGAAGCTATGGACGAGATACATCTCATTTTTGGACCATAAACATAAAGTTTAAGCACATAATTTAAATTAATTGCAAATTTTGAACAATATATATACAGTGAAGGATCAATGCTTGGTGAATGGAACACATAGGTAATTTTGTTTACGATATGCCTAGATGTTATTGAAAAATGAAATTGCATTTTTAACATGTAATAATGGCTGTTAAAAAAGTTGCTTGGTTTAGATGATATAATCTTAAGTTTTCATTTGTGAATATCCAGAGTCCCAACCATCTAATTTGAGGTGGCATTTATCTAATTAATTGGTGATTCTAAAATTTATTTATCAAATGTTTTGTGATTTGAATATATAGAAAAATTGAATTAACTACAAATAATTTGAGATTACTACAATGAAAGCAAGTTAAACCTTTAAGGACCAAATATTCAAAGTTTAACCCCTAAAGGCCCACGGCCTTTTTTTTGCCAAATAACAGTGAAAACTGTCATTTCTATAACAAACGGTAAAAAAAAATGAAAAATGTTTTTTTTGCATATATAATTGTAGGATCTTACACCTAAATAGTATAAGAATGTATGGAAAAAATTTCAAAATTTTTGACCGCTTAGATTGCAAGATATCTGCGTTTAAAGTGGAAAAAACAAGTATTTCAGCACATTGCGGGACTAGATTTTTTGACTTTGAACATTTTTAACTTAAAATTTTTGCACTATAGAGTTTTGAGCTTTAAATCTTTAAGGTGGAAAATTGAGTTGAGAGTCTAGGGGAGGAAAAAAATATTCAAAAAAACTTAATTACCATTCCTAGAAAAATTGTTAAGTAGAAGTAGATACGAGATAGGAGGAAAATCTAAAATATTCATATATTTTAGATGGAATTAAAATTCACTAATCCCAATGGTGAGATTATTCTAGCAAGTAAACTAAACCATGAGAATTTATTTTTTTTGAAAAATTTGAAAAATTGCATTCAGAAATGAATCCTACAAGTTATTTTTTTCAAGAAGATGCTCTAACTGCCCCAAAAAACAGAATGTCCATAACTTTCTCATAACAAATCCAAATGAAATGAATCAAAGCTTCCCAAATAGACAAAAATATAATCTACAAGAAAAAAATATTAAAAAAAAATATCAAATTTTTGCCAATTTTTTTTGCTGCCCGGGCTACCCACCATCCCCTATTTTGAGCTTATTTGGTCATAACTATTGTTCCCGGGCACCGATTGTGAAAAAAATTATGTCCCCATGTAGGTCTTCCCATTCTCCACCTCTACTAAATTATTCAAAAAATATTACAAACGTGTTTGCAAAAAGGTACATGATCAAAATTGCATTTGTCCCCCAAAGGGACAATGCACTTTTAGGGATTAAACAAATGGATGAACACAAACATATCCCAAATACACAAAGTCTTGAATTCTTCATCCATCCCAATGTTGATGGCTTCTTGTATTAGTTCTTTAACTATTATATAGTATAGATTTTTTTTTAAATTTATTTACAAATATTCTTTATATGTTAGAATGACACATACAAAGAGTATACCAAGGATATGGGAGAAGATACCAAAAAAACAAAAATACAAAACATAAAAAATAAATCATCTTCTATCTTTAAACTAATAGAATATTGGTAAGGAGGTACCTTCAAATTGTGAATAGTAAAATCACCAAAAATTACATTGTCATAATTGAACTTTTTTGAAGAAGGATGAAATTTTTATGTTTCGGCAAAATGTATACATATTTGCATGAATAAAAGATTCTTACATCTACATTCTTGGTTTTCATAGATATAACCAATTTGTTTCTCTTATGAAGATTGCAAGTGGTGCTACTTAAAAATAATGAACAAATAAATTGAAAATGTAAGGTGCCTATGTATGAGAGTTATTTCACCCAACATCCTAAATTTCAATTAAAATCTTATTCAATTCTAAAAATATAATTATTAAGTATTTGGAACCAAGATCTATCATTACCCCCCTAAAAGACAAAGTGTCTATTCAACAAACATTTGAAAACTTGGATAGGATCAGAAGAAGTATGTCTAAATCAGACTTAGGGAGTGCACTCCCACTTTTTTAGCTGGAGACATGCGATCAAATGAAGGATTCATATAATTACCTTGCTCCTAAATTTTAAACATGGCTTGGAAGTAAATTAGCATTATCATAATGGATTTAGGATCTTTATAAATAATAAAGGGTGGGAGATTATAATGAATTTTATATATTTTTAGCTATACAATAGCCTTGCCAAAAGTAAAATAAAATAAAATTCTAAACTTTTTAGAAGTACTATAACTTTGTGAGAAGTATCCCAGGCAAGATCCAATGTCTATTGTATCTTGGTAATTAAAAAACAAATTTAGTCATTGAAGCTTGAAGGGATGACAAATTAGTAGATGAAAATGTAGATGTCTTGATCTTGAATGAAGGCACGCAGCTCACACTTCAATGTTTTTGGTGGTTTAGGATTGCAATTTCACTATTTGCATACCGCATGATAATGGAATTTTGCTATGTTTTTTGAATGTTATGGATGTGTTATGCAAAGTTTTGTGAATGCTCTCGATGATTAGGCTTTGGATTTATAGTTTGAAGAGCAAACTTAGAATTTCTGATTTTGGGAAATAAAGAAGGTTTGGAGTGAAGGGCAGCATACAGTATTTTAAACTTAGGGTTATGTGTGGCTTCAAATGTCTCCAATAGGATCATGTTGTGGACATTGAAGGCAAAGGCTGCAAATCTAGAGTACTTTGGGAAGGTCGACGTTGGAGGTATTGAAGTTCACGTTGGAAACCAATGATATTTTGGAGTGGTTGTTTGATTTTTGGGACACCAAAGACAAACAACACGTAAGTCTCCAAAGACCCGGGCATTGTGATGAAGCAAGACCCTAAATTGGAATTCTAAACCTGCTTAGTGCTGGATTTTGAAATTCATTTTTATTTTTTTCAGTTTGTATCATTTGGATTACTCTTTGGAAATGTGCAGGTGCCTAGCATTCCATTACTGCATTCACCGCAACATTCATGAGGCTGCTGATTTCTTTTCAATTCCTTAATTTGCAAAATTCAAGTTTTGTAGTGTACTTACATTTAGCCCCTGCATTTTGAAACTCAAATCTAGAGCCTATCGTGAATAATGTAGCCTTCAGTTTTTGAACTCCTTGTAAATGCTTTATATTGTGTTTGATAACACATGTACTTCTTTTTGCACTATGCATTTTGACACTAAATTCAAGTGTCTATCACTTTGTGTACGGTTCTAAATTTGGTACTTGTCTCCATTCGATTGGTGTCTGACAATATTTCGTGTTTAAAAGTACTTTGACTTTAAAAGTGGTTTCTACTTCAAACTAGTTTTAATTTGGAAGTACTTAGTGATTGAAACTACTTTGGATTTCAAAGTAGTCTATGTTTGCAACTAGTTTCCGAATTTCCCTCTTCTTGTTTTGTACATTGTTTATTGTATGTGTAGTTTTTAGCGATGAACTTCAATATGATCCCATCAAATGTTTTAAATTTTTGTTGTTGTTGTTCTATATTTATAATGAACATAAGGTACCCAAAAAGAACACAAGAAGAAATTTAGAATGAAATGTAGGGTACATGAAATAAGAAGAATTTAGAAATTTAGGTGAATATAGCCCTATAGAAATCCAATTTTTTTACCTACATAGCTCCCATGTAATAGGGGCTTGAATCCCGGTACCAACAAACACCCTATGTAGTGTACTCCCCAAGATATTAGAATTTCTAATGTTCAAACAAATCCAAGTAGTTCAGGCAATTTTGGCATCTTTTGCAAATATCATTAGATGTTTTTGGAGGTCTCTAGAGGACCGTTATGGGGGCGTTTTCCGATCTGGCCCGATTCTGTAAATAGTAGTACGTTGTCAAAAAATATTTAAAAAATAAATAAAAAAATTCAAGTATCATTTTGAGCAAAAAAATAATTAATTAATTATTAATTTTTTCCAAAAATGACGTGGCAGTTGTTGTGCCACATCAACCAGCTACTGCAGCACGTTCCCGCAGTGTTCTCGTAGTCAAGAAACGCAAGGGAACTCGCAGACCTCCAAGACCCCCGAATCCCATCTAATGCTTCTTTTATTTTGAAATTTATAACTAACATGTTATAGTATATAACTATAATAAAAATCTACTTTCAAAGTCAAAATCTCATTCCAAGAAGAGTCAAAATTCTATAAACCCTAATTATTGGTTAAGTTGAAAAAAATTATTGTAACTATTAACGCTATTGTTTTGAACTTTTTTATTTGAAAGTGCTTGAAGTTTTTTCTATATATTCCAAATGTTTGTCTAAGTTTTCATAGTTTAGATTTCAAATTAAAAAATATCCTTAGTATCACTACAAGAGAAAGGGGTGTTTTAAGTGAGTTTTTAAGTAGTGTCCTAAACACATGATTTTAAGTAATGACCTTTAAGGCAATTTTTAGCAAAATTTGACTTAAAACACATGTTTTTAAGTCAAATTTTGCTAAAAATCGCCTTAAAGGTCATTACTTAAAATCATGTGTCTAGGACACTACTTAAAAACTCACTTAAAACACCCCTTTCTCTTGTAGTGTATACAAGAAACCATCAAAAAATGTCTAAAATATTGCTTTATAGATGACCTCCATATATTGGAGGGTGATTTAGAATAAGGTAGATTCCTTATTTATTTCTAAAAAATTGCATATGTGCACCTAAAAAGATTTAATATTCACTATTGTAAAGGTTCAATTTTATGTTGAGCAAAATTTTAACTTCAAAATGGCTAAAAGTTTGCTGACACTGTCTTGCTAGAATGAAAAGAAGTTTTCTCCTACTTCAAACATTATAATCTTTCAATCTACATGGGCTGATTTTTTTTCCACACACTTTTACAATAGTCTTCTACACTTGTGTTTGATTGAATTTCAAAAAACACGTTTTTATTTTCAAATTTGGTCAATGCACTAAAAAAATGACAATTTCCAACAATTTCTCTTGAAAAACACCCTCAATCATTTAGGGGTTTAAAAAAATCCAAAGTCACTTGGCCCCTAATATTCCTTGTTTGCTAAATTTTTTGTTATATAATCCTTAAATAGAATTGGTTTCAAATAAAAACTAAGTACTATGAAATAATAAATATCTAATTGGCACAAGGTTCTTAATTTATTAATATTAATAATATGACTTTTAAATATATAGATGGTCAGTTGTTAAAAATTGGATGAAGTGTTGATATCACTTTTTTTTCAAATTATTTTTTATTTATATTTATGAATTATTCTTTAGAACTCATAAGGTATAGATAACAGATTTCAAAATTTAATTTGCAATTATTGAATAGTGAAAGTGTACATAAATATTCCGTCACAATAAATGCTATATTTTCTATTGCAAGTAAAGACCCTTAAAAGCAACTTAAATATAAACACATAAAATATAAATTGTAAAAATTCATCTTAATTAGATTACAACATTTTAATATTAACGCCTCAAGGCCTAACAACTTCTTGACAATGGAGGTTTTCAATGAATTGTCCCACTTCGGTATTTTTTTGCACATGGATGTGCTTGAAATTTTTAAATTTAACCATACAAAATAAAGACTCCTTTGTCTAATATGTATGATTGAAATTAATTGAGGAAAACATTAATTTTTGGATTTTTAGATTATAACAATTTTGGATGATCAACTTAGACAAAAAAAATAGTTTTGAGGGAAGAAAAATTATAAGAAGATGAATCATGATTTTTTATCCACCCACCCTCAAATAAATTATATTAGAATCAAAGGCAAATTTAGAATTTTTTAATTAAAAAAATAAATAATAAAAAACTCTCTCAAATTTGTATACATTTTCAAATAAAAGGAGTAAAAAATCAAAATTGATCAAATTGAATCCTAAAAAATTTAAAAAATTTAAATATGCTTCAATTTTTAAAATTTAATAATTGATATTATTAACATATTGTTTGGAACTTCTTCAAAAAGTTGCAATCATTCTAATTATTTTGTATTCTTAATCATGTCAGATTGAACTTTGTATTTTTAAAATTGCTAAAAATGCAAATTTGAATTTTTTTTCTTCAAACTCAATTTTTTTGTGCAAATTAAAGACTAAAAATGTCCAAGAACTTTTTTTCCATCCCTACTATTCCTTTCATTGGAAAAAAATTATGTTTGCTCCCTTTTTAATTTGACTAGATTTCCTAAATAAATTTTAAATACTTCCCACATTGAAATTTTGATAATTGAAAAATGCAACAAGTATGTCAACTTGTCCTTCTACAAGATTGTACTTTACAAAATATTGAGATTTGTTTTACCTATCAAGAATTTGCCATTGAAAATTTGAAAAAAACACATTGTGTCCTCTTAGTCCTTGAGGGGTTAAAGAACAAGAAGTCTAATGAAAATTACAAATTTCAATGTATAATCGGTTATAGAAAAAAATTTATTGTTTTGTTTAAAATTTTGCTATTGAAGATTGTCTAAGATAGATAGAAGTGGATTCCTAAGTAGATTGGCTATCGTAAAGACAAGACCTATGATTCATAAGTTAAAACTTTTGCTTAGAAGTCATTGTTGAATAATTCTTCTAAATTGCATTGTTAATACAATTAAATAGATAAATCTAGATCCTAATCTTAAAGGATTACAATTGTAACTTTAGTGTCTACTTTATAGAGCTTTAAATCATAAGAATAATATATTTTTATTTATAAATTATGATTGTAGAATAGTAGGAATCTATTTTTAAGTAGAATATATAGAATTATATAAAGAACTCCTAATTTGTCAAGCAATATAAGTCCCTCAATTTATGATCATGCAACTTTAGATATTAGTTTAGAATACCAAAAACTTAGGACACCAATTACTTACTTATCTAGAAAGCATGTTTTTCTAATAAATTGTTCATGATTTTATTTATCTACAAGTAAATAATAAATTTTTATTGTAAATCCAATTCTTTATGCACGTAAGCTTAAATAAATGGTTTAGATAAATATCCTCTATATCACAAAGTGAGGGGCATACAATTTAGATAAGATAAATGCATCTATTTGCTAAATCCTTTTCAAAAATCACCCCCTATAGATTTGGACAAAAGTTTATAGCTTCTATTCATGAGATCCTTGTGTCAATTTTGTTTACACTCATTTTTAGCGCTTTGAGAATTCATAGGTTATTGGATCCAAAAAATGCATGCAATTGAAAGGTATTCTGGAATCCCCTTTTGATTTCCAACCAAAACTAATAAACTTTAATTAGAGTTCCATTTTTCCCTGCTACCAATGAGGCCCAACTAAAAAATTTAGGTGCTTCGCTTTGAAACCGGGAGACGTTGGCAATGGGAATTTTCACATAGATATTGGAGCCTGAAAAGCATTAGATTTCTAATAGAAATTAGTTTTTTTTATTGATACTCTTTGGCTATTCATTTGTAATTCTATTTAATCCCTCAAAGGACCACGGTCTTTTTTTGTCAAAGAACATGCAAAAATGCCATTTCCATTGTAAGGTGCAAAATTTTTTAATTATTATTTTTTGCATATTTAACCATGGGATCTTGCACTAGACAAGTATGAGAATGTGGGAAGAAATTTCAAAAACATTGACCATGTAAATTGTAAGATATTTGTGATTAAAGTGATGAAAACAAGTTTTTTTCCACCTTCATAAATAGATTTTTTGACTTTGAACCTTCTTAGCTTAAAATTTTTGCACTATAGATTTTGAATTAAACAAAATTATGATGAAGAATTTAATTAAGAATCTTGAATTTAATAAAAGAAAAGTACTTCATTCCTAAAGGACCGGGGTTGCAAAAGCCACTTGGTGGCCTTATGGTCCTTTACCTAGGGTTAATTTTCATTATTTAAAAGATTATTGTGTTGAAGCATGTATGAAATAGAAGGAAAAACTAAATCTATTTACAGTTCTAAGATGGAATTGAAACACACTAATTGCAACAATGAGATTGTTTTAACAAGCAAAATAAACCTCGTGGAATTTTTTATTGAAAAAATTGAAAAAATTGAGTTAAAAAATGAATCTTATAAGTTAATTTTTGAAGAAGATGCTCGAATTGCTTGAAAAACAAGACTCTCTATAACTTTCTCATCACTAGTCCAAATTATTGGATTGAATCAAATACTTTCATATAGAAAAACATATTTTCTACAAGAAACAAAATTCTTGAACTAAGTTTTATTTTGATTTCTGTGATCTTTGTTTTGTTTTGCCTAGGAAACTACTTGATGAAGTTAGTGTGGCATAAGTTTTTTACATGGGCGTAGGTTGAAATAAAAATATATTTCTAAAAAGCTAATTTATTTTCCTATCTTCAAAAAAAGTTTTAGAAATCACATCAAAAATTGAGATCATAGGAACATGCCCAAACCTTGCAATGTCCTTCAAGGGGACACTTGGTCCTTTAAGGAAATTAAAATATTGAATTTTTTTAGAAATATTGATGACCAATTTGGAATAATATATTTTCAACTATAGAATATTGATTTTTTAATTTTAGAATGACTTGGTAAAAAATATGCACTATGACATTCTACACTGTGATACAAAATCTATCAAGAGATTTTAAGATTTTTTTGAGCATATATTGCATTTGTTTAATATTTTTTAGACATTCACAATAGTTTCAATTTTTTTCTCCAAAACTTTTATAGCTAATAGAAGGTATGTAGTTACATCTTTAAAAAATAAATACTATAATTCACATTCATAGGTACTTGCAAAATGAAGTTTGAAGAAAATAATCATAGGCTTGCCTTTTGAGGGTTAAATATTATTTGACATACTTAGAAGTCTTGGCAAGTGTAAACTCATTATGCTAGATTTTGGAGGTGTGTGTTGACCTATAGCCTACATTGAATTGTATATTTGCCAATACAGAAACCCCAAAGATCTGGCCCCTATATTTGCAAAGTGGATCCTTTCAACTCTTGTATTTGTTCAAATCTAAATTTGAATCCAAATTTTATGGCTTTTGTTCTGGAAAGTATTGATCCCCCAAAGTTCACATTGGTTTCCTCAAAAAAACTTTTCAACTCCCTTATTTGAAAACACATTGAATTCTCTATATTTTATCCCATGGTTGCAAATTGGATGCTTTCAACTCTCATATCTTTTCTTTAAATTCCAAATTCTTCCGGCCTTTATTTTGGAAATTAATTGAACCTCAAAGATTTCTATTGGTTCCCTCAAAACTTTTCAAATCCTTCATTTGGAAAGACAATATTGTCACTTCAATTTTAGTTGGGTAACTTCACAATTCCATTATTTTTGTAATGATAGTATAAATTGTTTCACTTTTTATTCAAAAATTCATGATAATTTCAAATTTTCACCAAAAAAATGCAAATTTTTTGTGACTAATAGATGACATGAAATCATATCTTTCAAAAATAAATGCGAAAACTCACATTCACAGGTACTTCTAAATGAAGTTTGAAAAAGTAGTAACATGCTTGTCCTATATATGGCAATACAAAAATTTCAAAGGTCAGTCCAAAAATTGACCTAAGATTCATACCTCAATTAGTGGGAATCATGTCAAAATGCTTATTTCAAGAATTAAAAATCTTTTATATAATGAGAGTTAATTATAAAAGGTATGCAGTCAGGGACCATGAGTCGGATTTTGGAAAAAACAAAACATGACAAAATTCCTATAAATATCCAAATTGGAGTTTGATGATTTTTTTTTTGTTCAGCCTTCTTTTTACACCCCTTCTACAAATTAGGGTTTGATGGAGTTTGGGGTTGTGTTTCTTTTATTCTATTCTTAATTAAGTCTTTCATTAACATCCCTTGGGATTTGATGGAGTTTGATATTGTGTCTCTTTCATTCTACTCTTAGTTCAACCTTCTTTTCACACCCCTTCTACAAACTGGGGTTTGATGGAGTTTGGTATTGTGTTTCTTTTATTCTATTCTTAATTAAGTCTTTGTCTAACAGCCTTTGGGGTTTGATGGAGTTTGGTGTTGTGTGTCTTTTGTTCTATTCTTAGTTCAGTCTTCTTTTCACACCCCTTCTACAAATTGGAGTTTGATAGAGTTTGGTGTTTTGTCTCTTTTGTTCTATTCTTAGTTAAGCCTTCCTCTAACGCCCCTTCTACAAACTAATAGGGGTAGTCACACATCCTCTGACCCATGCACCATTCTCCAAGATTGGACGCGTAATGCTGTGTGTGTAGAAAATCGTGGCTTGCGAAGCTCTCAACCTCCGAGGTTTTGCAAGTGCCGTTCTCCTCCTCCAAAGGTGAAGAAATGTTCTCAAAGAAAAAAATTCTCAAGGAATTTTCAGTTTCATTGGTTGTGCGTGGCTTGCGGAGCTCCCATCCAGCTTTGTAGGTAACACATTCTTTGAGAATTGCTTCAAACAGGAAGAAGGGGTGTCACACCTCCTTCACGTGGAACGGCTCGCCATCGGATCCTCGTTTCTCTCGCTTATTTCTCCGACTTCATAGATTTGTGTTTCTCGGAGAAGGCATGACAACCCCTAATGTTCACTTTACAATGAACTCTAATATGTCCCCCCCCTAAATTTAAATTTGGCAGAAGTTTCGCTAAATTTAGCCCCCCATTTGAGACTTCAGAAGCACGCGCTTCAGTTCTCCAACGTCAGTACGAGGGGTCCAGCGTGTCGCAACTCGCAACGCCGTCCGTGGCTATCGAGCATCAATCCTATCCACTTTGCTTTCCTCCACCACAAGCCTCTTCGTTCGTCCGCCCCTTGTCGCACTGACTTGCTTCGCCCTTGCCATTGCCATTTGCACCTCCATCGCCATAGCCACAAGCTTCCTCTTCAATCGACAAACCCTAATTCCTCGAGGAGCCATGGTGGTTGCAGCTCCCTCCTTGGCGGTCTCCGTGCCCTGCGCCGCGGGCCCGCAACAGCCCGTCGCCACCACAGCCTCCCGAGCGCGTGCCATGGTCTCCGCTTCGTGGCGAAGAAGCTCCTCCGGTAAACAACAAACTCCTCCTCTTCTGCTGCAATTGCACGCTCGCAATGTCGTGTGTACGCTGTTGGAGTTACACTGCGACTGTAATGTGGAGCTTTGGAAATTTAAGCTGTGAATTAATGCGGGGATGTAGGGAGGAGTTCTTGTGGTTTCTTGATTTGGTGTTGTGTGGCATTGGTTGAGGATTCTTGTGGTAAAGTGGAGGGAATCTCAATGCCTGTGTAATTTGTAGAGTTTGTGAGGAATTGCGGAGTTTGTGTTTTGAAAGGGCATTAGGCTCAGCTAGTAGAATTGCACGGACCAGGCTCATTGCGAGGAGCCTTGGAGCTCTAATGTGGAGCTCTGGACATAGGTGTGTGAAATTGAGTGGTGCTGTGAATTAATGCGGGGATGTAGGGAGGAGTTCTTGTGGTTTCTTGATTTGGTGTTGTGTGGCATTGGTGGACGACTGTTGATGACTGTGAAATTACTTGTGATAGAGTGGAGGGAATCTCAATGCCTGTGTTATTTGTATGAGGAATTGCAGAGTTTGTGTTTTGAAGGGGCATTTGGCTTAGCTAGTAGAATTGCACGGAACAGACTCAAGGCGAGAAGCCTTGGAGCTCTAATGTGGAGCTCTCGACGTAGGTGTGTGAAATTGAGTGATGCTGTGAGTTAATTCGGGATGTAGGGAGGAGTTCTTGTGGTTTCTTGGTTTGGTGTTGTGTGGCATTGGTAGAGGACTTTTGAATTTCTTGTGGTAAGGTGGAGGGAATCTCAATGCCTGTATAAATTTTATGAGGAATTGTCACAGAGCTTGTGTTTTGAAATTAGCAATTGGCTTAGTTAGCTAGTGGAATTTCTCGGAAAAGGCTCATTGCAAGGATCCTTGGAGCTCTTATGTCGAACTCTGGAAATAGGTGTGTGAAATGAATTAATGCGGTATAGAGGGAGTCCTTATGGTTTCTTGGTGTGGTGTTGTGAGGCATTGGTTGAGGACTGTTGAGTTTCTTGTGGTAAGTTGGAGGGAATCTCAATGCCTGTATAAATTTTATGAGTAATTGCTGAGTTTGTGTTTGGAAAGGACATCGGGCTTAGCTAGTGGAATTGCTCGCAACAGGCTCTTTTTATCCATTTTGGTCTTAGGGCTAGACTTTTTCTTGTGTAAGAACGAATTTGGTAAATTCTTTATGCATTGTAGTCTTAGGGCTGCAATTAGTCTTCATTTTTCTTGTAAGAGTAAGAACTTGGGAGACTCTTGATTGGCGCTGGGGTCAGAGTTCTTCTTCTTGAGTAAGGATTTGGTGTGTTACTGGCAGCTCCTTCATTCAGAATTAGCCTGTGTGTTTGCGTCTGATAGATTTCGCCTTTGGAAATATGAAAGGGATAAGAACCGGTCGGCTGTAGGGCGCGGTCCTTTGATGTGCATAATGTTGGCGAGATGCACTCTCTCCACTGCTGGAATGGAATTCAAAGCTTCATGGGAATAGGAGTAAAATAGAATTGGAATGTGTATTCATCACTCTCGAATTACTAAGGGCGCTTCTCTCGTTGACTATGTACAATCCTCTGTTTCTACTTGTTGAGTTGTTAGAGGCTCATTTCTGATAGGCTATATCCATTCCTCTGTTTCCTTTTTGAGGCATTCTCGCTTATAATGATGATTATAGTTCTCGAATGCGGATTTTCATTCCAATGTGCTTGGGCCCCAGTCTAAAAAAGTTTAAGCAATCTCCATGACAGGACCATACCTAATTTGACGAATTCCTCTGTTCTTTTTTGAATAGGCGTGAAGCCTTCTCAGTCATAATGACGATTCTAGTTCTCAAATGGTGATTTGGAATTGAGGTACTAGGACCCGAGTCTAAAGAATGTTGTAAGGCAAGACCTAATTTGTCGAATTCCTCTGTTTCTATCTTGATAGGCATGAGGCCTTCTCACTCATAATGGCGATTCTGGTTCGCAAATGATGATTCTGAGTCCAAGGTCTAAAGAATGATATGTGATCCCCATTGCAGGATCATGCCTAATTTGTCAAATTCCTCTTCCTATTTCGACAGGCATGACGTCTCCTCTCTCACAATGCTGATTCTGGTTCCCATATGGTGATTCTGACGCCAATGATATGTGATCTCCATTGCAGGGTCAGGCCTAATTTGTCGAATTGGCAGCACAAGCAGCGTGCAAGCATCCTTCACGGGCCATTCTCATGAGCTCACCTCACGCATCCCAGCTTCCAGTGGCAGGAGTAGCAGGCCTGTGGTGAGCATGCAAAAGCCCGTGATCCAGTTCATCCGCGGTATCGACGAGCGCGTGGTGCCGGACGTGCGTTTGACGAGGTCCAAGGACGGCACCAACGGCGTGGCCATCTTCACCTTCGAGCAGCCTTCGGTGTTCGACTCGTCCCGGGAGCTCGGCGACATCACGGGTCTCTACATGCTGGACGAGGAAGGCACCTTATCCACCGTGGACGTGTCCGCCAAGTTTTTGAACGGCAAGCCTTCCAAGATCGAAGGCCAGTACATCATGCGCAACACCAATGAATGGGACCGCTTCATGCGCTTCATGGAGCGGTTTGCCAAGGAAAATGAGCTCGGGTTTGTGAAGAGTTAGATTCTTTTTCCCAATTTTGTTTTTATTTGCTTCTTTTCATTACCTTAAGGTCTACCTCTGTTTTGAATACGTCTTGATAAATTTATTTGGATCACGAGCGCATTTGAAGCCTCTCTGGAACTTAGTATTCTTGTAGAGAGGAAGCCTGTTGTTTTGTGTAGAGGCATTGCTGTGATGATTCTGTGGTTTTACGTCAGGGACTTGTTGTAATAGACAAACGGGGAATCTGGAAAAAAAAACTAAGAGTTTTGGTGCTTTGACTTTTCTTGGTTTTCCATCTTGGTTCACAAGCAATTTTTAATTTTCTTTTTTGCACAATATTTAAAGTGTAACTGCGTTTTGAATACGTTTTGATAAACTTGTTGGGTCATGAGAGCATTTGTACTCTCTCTGGACTTGGTTTATTGACTCTGGACTGAAGGGGAGGGGAGGAGGCTTGGCATTGTCAAAAGCTACATTTTCAGTGAATGTGTGAGCCACTGGCACAGGAGCAGTCTCTGGTAGCGTAGCTGCTTGTTATGTTCTTGTAGAGAGTAAGACTGTTGTTTCTTGCTGAGGCATTACTGTGACGATGCTGAGATTTTAAATCACGTACATGTTTGTGGCCAAACGGGGAAACACAAAAATAGCATGCACTTTGATACTTTTGGTGCATTCTTTGGTAATAGTCAATTACATCAATTTTCAAGCCAGTTTTGTTCCGTTCTTTCCTTTGTTTCCTTTCCATGTGTTGGTGGGTGCTCAAGGTTCGCACCATTTTCAATGCCGTGACTTATAAGACAGGAGGATACGTCTAGGTTCTGCAACAGTCAACGATATCATTCAAGGATGGTTTCATGCAGTATCTTGGAGATTGACTAATTGTTGTCCAAGAGTAGTCTAGGCTCTAGGGTCTTGCAATTTCAACTTCAAGAAGTCACATCCTTTTCACACTGTGTCCAGATTGTCCATAGTTTAGTGTGTTTTAGCAATAAATATTACTCTTATAATGGAAAAACAGTAAATTCTTTTCTTATAATCCAAATGTGCCATTTTTTTCTTATTCTTGCCATGCTTTTGAATGAATTCCTATTTACACTACAAATTCTCATGAGTTTTCATGAGCAACCAATAGAAGTTGAAGCATTTCATGTTGCAAGAGAGGCTATTCAAAGGGAGTTGTGTAGGTACCCTATGTTTTCAACTATGGAAATTCTCAAAAGATTACTTAAGTATCAAAAATTTGCAAAATGACTAGGTTGGATTACACTTGAGGTTGTTGCCAACTTTATTAATTGAATCAAATTTGATCTTAGGAGAGAGCAAAATTCTAAAAAAAAATGGCTTTAGGAGGTGCTTGCACCTTATGTAAAGTGGAAGAAAGGAGGACATTCAAGATTCCTATGGTTTGAAGATTATACTTTTATAGTAGAAAAGGTAGTTCTCAAATGCTGTCTACCTTATAAAATAAAATAGAATTCTTGATGGAGGAACATAAGTGGCAAGATAAATTACAAGTACTTGAACCAATCATGATTCAAGAGCCATTTCTTCAATGTAGGTTTGTAGGTCATAGACAAACCTTGCCTTCATAACATTATTCTACTTCATTAATTGTTCCCAAGAGTAAAATGGAACAAGGCAGGACATAACAGTAGTCTCTTTACCTCACATAGGTCTCATGTTCATAAAGGTAATCATCCATTCATTTAAGGAATATATTTGTTTCATTTCTTCACTTGTGGCTTAAAACAGTCAACAACAATTTTAGAAAGTACCGGTTATCATACATAAAGAGATGTTTTCATCCAATTTGAAACGAGTTATTGAAGCTCAAAGTGTTCCTGTCGTTCAGTATTTACAAAAATTAGCCAAACAAGTCAGAGGCCAACACCACAACAAGCCATACACGTAAGTTACGTGTAATGTGAGAGTGTCATTCTCTGCTTGTGCAACAAATCCTAGCATCATTCTTTCACACATAATGCATGAAGTCCATTGAAGAATATCTTTGCCTTAGAAAGACGGGCACGGTAGGCCTCTGCTAATATGAGAACACACCATCACTTGAATAAACAGTCGCCCAGGAAATGCCCCTCAACATGAAGCCACAGTTTACACGTTTGCATCCATTCCTTCACGTTGGCAAGGTAATCAATCCCACAACATAAAAGCAATAGGAACACAACCCTGCCAAACTCAAGAATGCAACTCTAGCCTGCTCCTCCAGCAGATATTTCTCCTCATATAGAGTTCCAATCATCACTAAAGCATAGACATAAAAAACAAGTGAGCGGGTAGTACATGACGTTCTATTCCAAACTCGTTTCTCACGTAGTTCCATCATACCGACCTGCCTGCCACACGGAAACTCAAAAGCATGATCTCCAGAGATGACTAAACCCCAAAAGGAAAAGCTCCCAAAAAACTTTACACAACTGTCGACGACAAAAAGGCATGATCTGCAAGCAGCAAGCAGCAACTCAGATTTTTTCTGAAACGGTTGTGCTTCAAAGAATGGTATCTACCAAAAGGCACCTGAAGTGTGTGATCCAACACAACACACAGTCCGCGTCGATTTGGTGTTGTAGCACTGGTCGGTGCCTTTGCATATGTATAAGTCAAAACTAGGAAAGCCAGTTCTTCAGTCGTGTAGAGCCCTCTTCGTCCGCTGAATACTCAGTGTTGATAAACCTCCAGCTCTGATAAACCTCGGTCACAGCCTTGTTGTTGTTGTTGTTGTTGTTGACCTCCGTTGTTGGCTCGTTTGTTTGTTTGTTGCACGGTACAAGAGGGCCGCACAAAATGCGCGCAACCAGACCAGTCACTACTAACTGTCAGGTCCCAAAACAGCACTTCCTTCAAGGTTTGGGACAACAACACAGTCCATAATCCAACGCCAGTGTGAGAAATTTCACGTCCAGGAGTAGCATCATCCCTGTACACCCTCCTCAAGGGGAAGGAATGGCAGTCCCCACTTCTGCCACATCCGAAACCGAGACATCCGGAGAACCCCCTAAAAAGATTTTCCCCTTGAGTCGTCTCCATCCATTGTCCTTGAACCCCGGTGACAGCTTCTCCCCAGACCTCTCCCCGGACTTCTCCCCTTTAGCATGCTCAAACAACTCAAAGTCTTTGTCATAGATAGCATACGTCTTTAACCTGCACAACCGTTTCCTTGGACTACTGTGACAATCCACACCTTCTTCTTGATTCAACAAAGAAGAGGAAGCCCCTTGATTTACTTCTGCTACTGCTCCTTCTGCTTCCTCTTCTTTTCCTGCTTCTTTTCCTGCTGCTGCTGTTGTTGTTGCTTCACCTTGGCCTTCACTGGGACGCAACCCTTCTAAACGCTTCAGAAGAACCTCTCCATCAATAACATGAGGATCAGCAGCAGCAGCTTCGTCCCCTTTTTGTGGTTGTACAGCATCCCCAAACGACGACACATCACTGCTGGTTCTACTAAAAATCCCCGTTCGCAGAAGCTCATAAAACTCTTCCGGCTCCTCATCTTCACAGACCTCCACAGGCGGCCCTTCCACTTTCTCATACCGAATCAACTGATCCGCAAACTCCCGTCCCGCCTTGGCCATCCTCATATCTGCCACACACCCATGCCACACATACAAACTCCTCTGCCCGTGAATCACAAACACCCCTCGTGAATCAAACGTCGTGATCTCCGGTCCCGTCACTTTCTTCGGCACCAGCAGCAACGGATCATGCGCGGAATGGGGCGCCATCCGGTACACCCGTAGCTTGTTGTTGCTCAACAAGTGCGCATTCTGGAGCTGTTTCTGGAACTGCAGCAACTGGCACGCGAATCCCAAGTTGGGATTCGTCACCGCTCTGGCGTTTTTCACGAAGTTGAACGCGTCTTGGAATGTACACCGTTGGAGCCAAGTCAAGTACGCTATCACCAAGGAAGTCGACCTGGAGACGCCTTTGCAGCAGTGCACAAACACACGACCCCCTTGCTTCCGTACCCCTTCGATGAAGTCGAACACCAAGTACAAGACGCTGGTGATATCCTCCGACGGGCTGTCTTTGAGCCACAGCGTCATGTAGACGAATTCCTCAGGGAAAAACTCGGGGCAAGCGTACCCTGCGCTGTTGAGAATGTGGGTGATGCCGTTGGAAAGCAGAATTTCCTGAGAGCTGGCCACCGTGCCACTGCCGACGTAAACATGGTCGATGACGTGAGAACACACGGGGTCAAAAGAGGCAAGCAAATCACGGTCCTGCAAACGACGAGAGACTTTGATGTGGCGGTCGGGGTAACCTTGAAGAGCACTGGTGTCCAGGCGCATTTCAGAGCCGTTACGCAGCTTGTTCACGCGGTCCTTCAGCATCCCTACCAATTGCAGAATTCGGAGCCTTCCGGCAGGAACAACTCTCAAACCCAAACCCTGGCTCCAGTTCTAGTTGGCATTCAACCCGATTGTCAATGGGAACCACATCCTAACCCCTTTTATCCCGAATTCCAAACCAAACGCAAACGCAAACACAAACACAAGACAGGGCATGCGTTACCCGAAGCTCGAAAACATCAGCGCAAGCTCTCCAGCAGTTCCACCGTATGTGTTTTTTCTATCGAAATTACTCGCCAGATCCCCACGAAACACGAAGTCCCTCCAAATATTCGTCAAAACAGCAAAGGGTTAACTATTCTCGGCCACTATTCTAGGCCACTATTCTCTAGAAGAAAAAACAAAACGCTGCGAGTCAACACCATCACCATACCAACCCTGTTTGTGTCCGTTTGCGACGCTGAAAACCTACGAAGAAGTCGAAGTCGAAGTCAAAGTCGAAGAAGAAGAGGAGGAGGAGGAAGAAGTGGAAGAAGATGCGTGGTTTGTTTGTGAGGGTGGGACAGAGAGAAAGGGAACCCTAAAAGAGGGCAGCGAAGGACACATGTGGAGAAGGGGATTCGAGCTATGGCGTTGGGGACTGAAGGCGGAGGGAGGGAGGGAGCCAGGAAGCAGACGGACGGATGGGGAGGGGAAAAAAAAGAAAGGAAGGAAGGAGAGAGACGAAGTGCCTGGGCATGGGCGGGGACGGAGGGTATAATAACGTATATTAACTTATTACATAGCCAGAGGCGTTCCAATTTGCCAAGGAGTTACGGTACCAAGGGGGCTGATTCGGTGAAAATTGAATTGCCACGTCACCTCAGACCAACCACAAGATGACATGTGGCGCTTTTTGAAAACTTATTACGGACCCACAATTGCTCACCTCTAGCCCAATTTGTCTATAACTTACTGTACGAGAGGGTGTGATTTGGTAAAAATTGAATTTCCATGTCTGATCTTTGGGGGAGGGTGATTTTTGGGGGAGGGTGATTTTTGGGGGAGGGTGTTTTTTGGGGGAGGGTGTGATTTGGTAAAAATTGAATTTCCACGTCTGATTTTTGGGGGTCTACCTTTTTCATTCTACTAAGCTTAGTTTGGGTCCTTCCTTTATGTCCATGTTACCTCGTACTAATCACAAGATAATATGTGGCACTTTTTAAAAAATAAAAATGATTTAATTTATGTCAAATTTGACCTTCATGTAGGATAGTAGAAATCAGTGGTCCGTGGGGCCATGGGTTCATAGAAGCTAGGGAAATGACTCACGAGAACAAAACGTTGCTAAAGTAGACGTACCTAAAACTAACACTTATTTAAGATCTGCAGATCTTGAGGGTAACAATAGAATAAAATGATGTGGGCTTGTTAGGAAATGGTTTAGTAAAGCAACAAAATTGGTTATGTATTTTTTCAAGCTTGTATGAATATAATATGAATTTGTGGAAACAACTGTATACTAAATGCACCTACTGTGAATTGTAGACTAACACATATTCAAGTGGTCACGAAAACACACCAAAGCAGCAAACTGTAAGCTTGTATCATACACAAGAGATTGGCCAATGCAAAATCCGTCTACTAAATGCACCTACTGTGAACTGTAGACTAACACATATTCAAGTGGTCACGAAAACACCCCAAAGCAGAAAATTGTAAGCTTGTATCATACACAAGAGATTGGCCAATGCAAAATCCGTCATCATGACTGTAACAACTTTCTATAACTCCGCCTGTTTGCTTTGCATCTAGCTAGCTACTCTTGGATTTAGGTTATTTTTTAGATGTCACTAAATGAAGCATTTTACTTTTAGATATGTCTACCTTAACCCCTAAAGTTCCATGACTATGTTTTCACCGAAAACACTCAAAAATTGCCATTTTTAGTACAAGTACCAAATTTTTGAATTTTTTTTTGACACATCTAACCATAGGATCTTATAGTAAACTAGTTTTAGAAGATGTGGAAAAAATTTCAGAATTTTCTACCATGTGGATTGGAAGATATTAGCATTTGAATTGGCAAAAATCCTTTCTTTGTTCTTGCAAAAAACAGGGCAGCTGCACTTCACAAGGTCACATTTGTATGAAAAAATGTCCAAAATGGTGGTGCTTCTTTGAATTATTTTTCCTAATCAAGTTGTCTACATGCTTAAAAATTTTCAAATCATTTGGAATTGTACAGCATATACCAAAAAAATAGTAAGTAGAAAGAAGTAGAGAATGATTCAAAATACTAAATTGTTAAGAATTTAATTATGGAATTGAAAAATGTCAATCTCAATGTTTGTGATGATGTAATAAACAAACTAAATCCTATGATTTTTTTTTTTCAAAAAATATTAAAAATTGAGTTAAATAAATAACTTCAAAGTTTATTTTAGAATAGAGAATCCATAACTGCCCGCAAACTAAAAAACCTCACAACTTTTTACTCATTGGTCAAAATAGAATGATTTAAAGCTTTCCACATATATAACTCTAGAAAACCAATTTCAAATTTTTATTTTTGAAAAAAGTGATTTTTTCAGATCTGCCCGGACTGCCCGCCCGGTGAAAAAAGTAACATATTAGGCCATAACTTTTGACTCCTATTTCGAAATGTCATGAAATTTAGTGCACATGAAAGATATTCCTCGTCCCCACCTTCTATTAAAATTTCAGCTTAAAATATGAAAATCTCTAGTCACACGTACCTGCCCAAAATTGCTATATTGCTAAAAATAGCAAACTAGTCCTTTAGGGGTTAATCCTAGAAGGATGCCTCCGACAGTATCTGTTTGATTAGTTGAGAAAAGATAGAAACGTAGCCATATATTGTAATATTCAAATTAGAGAATTCTAGTAATGACCTCCAACGATGAATTTGATTAGATGATTTTTTGTACCTTTCTATATGGACAAATATAAAGTGCATTAGGTGCTAAGCCATGAGTAAAGTCATGAAAGGAAGCTACACAACTAAACGGCTAAACCCATGAAATTTGAGGCCATGAAATTGAGGCTATAATTTGAGGTCCATAATATATATGTTTTTTTATATACTACATAAGTGTTTTTTGAGCACGTTGTTGTGCATTCATCATTTTTTAATGTGTCATTTCATTTGCAATGCATTATTCTAGTATTGCAATTATCTCCACATCATAATAATTACTTGAACAAATTAGTAACTTGACCCTTAAAAATTGAAGAGTTATATTATTTGAGGAGAATATTTATTTATAAATTTATTAATTGAAAAAACAGGATTCAAGGTGACAACATTTTGCTATGAATAGGAAAGGGGAGGGCTCATTCCTAGTATCTGGAAGTCACATTCATTAGAGGTTGTTTAACAATAAATGAAAATTGCAAGATTTGGAAGTGCTTTGGTACTTGATAAACTTTATCAAGTTTCACATGTTCATGAGTGTATACGTGTTTACATCCCAACCCACGTCAACTCTACCAACACCTTTAGGCCATGCACCATCAATGACATTTTGATGCCGCATGTGATGTGACAACCCTCCCTATCTTATCCAACGTGAAAACCAAATTGAAAGATCAATTGCTTACTCTAGAAGCGCTATAGTATGAATACTTTAATGTCATTCATATTTAGCTAGAAAAATCTTTTTGTAGACTCTTCACAATAGCAAACACTACAAAAATGGTGTTCCAAGTTGCCCCCAAAAAATTGATTTACATTGTTTTGATGATTTGGGTGCATGTGCAAAACTACATTGTCAATAGGAGGTTCACATCATTCTCCACAATTAATCTCTGCAATCATTCTTTTCAAGTTCCAATAAACATGTGAAAAATTCCGTTGCCAATTTTTGGAATTTGAAACCTTTAGTTGGTTGTCATTGGTAATGGAAAGCACTCAAGTCCAAGTATCTAATTATACACACACTAGTATATATATATATATATATATATATATATATATATATATATATATATATATGCATTAATATTACAATTGAGGCTAGTGCTATGCAACAATACCATTAAGGTAGTTTTGTGACTTTGTCAAGTTCAAAGGTTTCACCCAAAAGATGTTTACATGTTATAGGTACATTATAATGAATGAAATTGTGACAAATGTTGCAGTTAATAGAAGAAATATCACTTGTGAATCCTACCTATTTTCTTCAATACAAAAAGAAAAGATCACCTAAACCAATTCAGATTTAAAGGTTGTTATTATAATTTTTGCTATATGTTATTACACAACCCCAAATTCTAGTTATGTTTTAAAAGAATTATAGTGATTATGGGCATAAAGTTTGTATGCAACTATTCACACCTATTATTATTATTATTATTATTATCATTATCATTATTATTATAAAATTTGTTCAAGCTTCAAGCATCAATGGCACTTACCATTTAACCCATTTGTTGAATTATTGTACCTACTACATCACTTTCTTGCCTTACAGTGATTGCAATATTGTGTTCAAATTCTTGAAAAATGATTCAAAGATTATTGTGTCAAAAATTTTGTATAAAGAAACTTATGATTGCTTTCTTTGAAGGTTTGAAAATGCTATTATTTTCATGAGGAGAAGTGCTTTTGATTGTTGAAGGGTTTTTCAATGGCATCAAATATTTTTTGTAAGTTAAATCATTTTTTTCTTATTTAATTTGGTTGTTAATCATTTAAGATCCATTTTTTTTAAAATTTTGTGTATTCTTTATTATCAATTTTTTACTTTGAACAAATAAAGGTTTGATTTTTATATCTATCTTTATATCTCTTATTTCATGATTGCAATGATTGATTCAATCAAAAATTCAAGTTTGTAGTATGGGCACTATTAATCTAATAGGGTAGGGTTCAATAACACTCATTTTTTAAAAGGAAGAGGATAAGTATAAGATTAAACAAAATATGAATTAGTTTTCATCTTTGAACTTTTGTATCTCCTGATATGTGAATTTAATGATTGAATTGATTGAAGATTTGAATTTACAGAGATACAATTATTCTTCAAGGGGATAAATATAATAATAAATTCCTAAATATTTTCTATTTTTAGAGCATAAAAGTGAAAACCAAAAGTAAAATTACAAGAGAAGACTCGATCATTTGAGTCAACAAAGTCATCTTCCATTCTTTGATTTTTAGTGAATTTGTTTTGGATTAAACCTTAATAGGAATTGTATTCACTTGAGCAATTTAATGTCAAGGGAGCTTAACTTATTGGAAGATCATTGAATTTAAACTCATATAACATACTTTATGTTGAAATTTATTTTGGAATGTGACCCAAGAGCTATACAAGTGAGGTTTTTGTAATTGTTTGTATTGCAAGTTTAAAAACTAATTATATGGTGTAAAATTGAAAATAGAATTACAAAGAGGGTAGATTTGTGATTTGTACAATTTGTTGATATATTTTGACTATTGTAGCTTAGGTCACCTTTAGCTTATTTTTGTCGAATAATTATTTAAAATTCAAAGGAATAGTTAACAATCATTTTTTATTAATAAGTTATTTGGTAGTTCTTAAGTATTTTTTCTTAACTTTTGGCAACCCTTCAAATAATCTTGGAAGTTGAATGGTTTTCTTCATTGCATAGGAAAGTGGTAGTCATGGCTTTCAATGGACTCATTATTTTTCATAGTATCTTTGTTTTGTTGTAAAGTTTGAAGAATGAATTTGGATTCCATGTTATTTATTGGACATGTCCTAGGATCAAGTTAAACATATATTTTTTCCAATATTTTGACTTTCTTTATATTTGACTTTTTGTGGATCACCAAAAATCTTATTAATTTCCAAAACCATTTGGCTTCTAAAATTTTAATTATTTTTTACCACAAGAGGCCTCAGAATATGGTATTACAAAGCTTTTGTAATTGTATAATCAAATAATTTGATTAGCATTAGAAATGTTTTGAAGATATCAAAAAATATTGCATTCAATGTCTTGCTTAGGAGTCAAGAATCTATTTACACATTTTGCATTATTTATTTAAATACAATTCTCTATTTTTTTAATATGTATGCATTTTTAATATGTATTCTTACGAAACTAAAATAGTTCTATTGTGCATATTAAGTCATGTTTTTTCCATTTCAATTGCAAAAGAATGCAAGAGAAGCTAAATTTTAACCGCTCCAAACTATAGATTTATGGATAATATGACAAATAAGTTAAGAGGTATTTGGAATTAGATGCATCAATTGGTCATTGGACTTCCCGGTTGAAGAATTTGAAGACGACCAATATTTAAAGGACTAAAGCAATATATTTTGTTGTACAACAATGCGCATATTCAAGAGCTAATATCATTATCAAAACCAAGATAGTCTAAAATAAATGTCTTGACATTCTAACAAGGTCAAACTCTCAAAGAAGAATTGACTAGATGGCTCTTTGGTAGTTATCTTATCCTTCTTCCAATTGAGTTGCAATGGCATTGACATGTCTTTGTGGATTTGGATGCAATTTATTGGACTAGATGAAGAATATCCATTATCAAATGAATTCAACATTGTCAATCACTGATTACTATCATATTACATGACAATATAGTACATTTTAAACCCTAGTTATTCATTATTAGATCAAAACTCTACAAAACTCAATATTGTTCTTTTTTTGAATGGATTTCGCTTACAATCAATAATTGTTAAAATTAATGATTTTGTAGAAGTTGTAGCAAGACAAGAAGAAAAATGACGTCATTTTCTTATTGATGGATTGCGTGTGTTTTTGGTAACTTCATATTAAATATCTTTAGGAAGTATTGATCATTAATTTTGGTGTTAGAAATGGATTCACTTTCTAATTAATCATCATCTTATGTGGACTTTGAATAATCATAGTAAAGCCACAATCCATCATTTTCAATTTCAATTTCAATTTCAATTTCATTGTAATTGTTCAATTTCATTTTTTATTGTAAGTGCTAAAAAAAAAGATTTAGTTATTGTAGAAGAAGCATAGATTTTTGCATCTTGGATAGAAGGAAAAAATCTCTTTTACGCAAACTCCTATAAAGGCAATCTTTAACACTGAACAACATCAAAGAGAAGTCTATCAATGCATTACCTGCAGCTTTCACAAGTAAGTTTGCACTTTCAGTATCAGTCCATGGGTACAGAGGTATTTCTATTTTTATAAAATGCCTTAGTTAATATTCTGTCATATATAGTATTTTAATTCTATAACATACTAAATATATCTAGTCAATAAACATTGGAAAGTTGAATCTTGAAAAATGAAAAAAAACTAAAGATTGAATTTTAGGTGATTTTGTGAATTCTGCACATTCTAAAGACAAGAGTTTTTAATCATATTAAATTAAAAATCTATAATTCATTGAAATCACCAACCTTCTTGCTATTTGCCCACAGTACAAGAGTTTTGAGAAATGTGACTTTCATATGGTTTGTAGACTTTTATTTGATGATCTTCTGGAAGACTAGAAGTAAGATTTTTTTTTGTTGAAAAGTCCAAATGATTTTCATTTTAGTACTCAAAAAAAATTGCCCAACAATGTATGAAGAAGATATTATATTATATTATACAAGATTTGACTGCATGCTTTCAAGATTCAAATTGCACCTTTGGCTATATTTTTAGAATAAAGTAAGATATTTTTTTAATATGTCGCAAAACCAAGAAGATGACCAAATTGAGAGTAAAGAAGGGTTGGCAAAGGAAAAAGCTATTCAAAAAAATAGTCTTGGTATTCTAAAGGGCACAACTTTCCAAGGTGGGAAAGACAATACAAAAAGTCTTGGAAAAAATCTAGAAAACAAAGGGGGCAAGCTTGTTTTAGGTCGACCTGAATCCTCACTAAAAGATACACCTCAAAACTCTAGCTTTGTAGCTGAAGGTCACCAAATTGCTTTGGTCACACAAGAAGATGGAATATCTAATGGATATAGTTTAGACAACAAGATTCAAAATACTGTAGACAATTGCCTATCCAAAAAAATGCGTAAAACAATTGTAAAAGACGATGGAGAAGATCTACAAGATATGATTGACAATGATGAAAATATTACAACTCGTGCTATTAGGGCATGCCTTGCTGCTGAGACTGTTATTGCTACTCTTAGAGAAGAATGTAACCTTCTTCCGGCTAGGGATTCCAAAGACAAGACAAAGAGTGGCCACGCAAGGCGAGGGTGCAATTGTCTTGGTAAAGGAGCTACTTGTAATGCAGTTGTTAGCTTGCAGTTACAATTGGCTGCTTGTGAAAATCTTTCATTTTCAGCTACAGCTGCATTTCGTGAACTTGTCGCATCCCGACTTGGAATAAACATGTCTACACCCTCTCATCGTGTCTCACCTAAGAAGCAAAAAAAAGAAGTAAAGAAATCCAAGAAATTGTTATTAGAAAAAAATAAAAATAGAGAATTTTGCCAAGATTCCTCGAACTTGCAAATTGGACCTTGTTTTGGATCTATCCTACCTATTACAAAAAGATCCACACCCGCAAGAAATATTTCTTCAATAAAGGAGCAATTGCCTTTAGGTCCTTTCAGTTGTTCACATCCATTGAGTACATATGTGTCACAATGCAAAACACCGTTTAGAAGTTCATCTTGTGACAATGCCCCAATTACATGGAATTTTGAGGTTCCATTGCTTGAGTGTTATCCAGGTAATGAACCTTTTAACCTTTTTTTTTTAATCTATCAAATTTTCAAGGAATCTTGACATGTTATAGCATACATATGTACATTGTCTAAGGTAACTACACCTAAAATCGATCGTTTAAGCAATTCAGCTTATTTCAGCATGGTTTTCATTATTATATTGGAATTTTTTTTGTAGGGTCTTGTTGATAGTCCAAAGGGGATTCTAGATTCTCTGAAAATGCATTTTTTGGACACCGTATGAATAAACTATGAATATTCAAAGTATTAAAAATAGGTGTGACTAAAACCGATCCTAGATTCTCGTGAATAGTGGGAGTACATTTTAGGCAAGAATCTGTAGGGGTCGGTTTTAGAAAGGGGGCGAAATTGGGTGTAGTTACCTTATCCACTTTTCATATTTAGAAGTATCAAAGCTCTTAGAATAATGTCTAGATGTCCAAAAGATTGTACTAGAGTCATGGCCAAAAGTTAAAAAAAGGTTCAGGATAAACTATTCTACTTTTGATCTTCTTTTCCTAGTATTATTATATAAGCAACAAATCAATTAAGAAAGCTCTAAGAGCATGTTTCCAAATTATATAACTTGGGTTAAAGTTTCATGCATACTTTAGATATAGTCTTTGCTAGGTGCCATAAACATGTCACTCATGAAACTTTGAAAGTTAAATGCAATCTGAAAAACAATATTTCAAACAAAAGTATTGAACATTTCAATTTTATTTGCATTCATAGTTCTAAATTGACAAATGGTTAGTTTAATATTGTTTTGGACCACCACATGTGTCTAATTTACTATATCTATGGTTTAATTTGGACTTGAATTTTTTACTTTCTATGAATAATATTATGTCTTTTACAATGATTTATCATATATAATAAATGTATTAGAATTTTAATGTTATGAAGTTCTAAATGGATTTTTTAATGCTATTTTATCTATTTACTTCATTTTTATTTTTATTATAAACTCACATTTTCAAATTCAAATAATGATAAATCATTTATATTTTTAAGCTTGCAAATATAGAACAATCCATATACTATTGTTCACTGGGAGTATTTATAAATAAGTTTTATTCTATTTGTTAGAGAAATAGGTGTAAATGGTGAAGGTGAGTGAATTGTCTTGAATGAATTTTGGGACCAATCCTATAATTGTAGATGCATCATGTTGATTGATGTAGATAAACTGATAAACTGCATGGAAATACAGATTCTATTTGTGAGCCTATTATCATTTCAAAATCAAAATTCAAGATTTTGTTATGCGATATGGATGGTACACTTTTCAAAACCATCAATTGAAGGTTATAATTTGGTATTCTATTGTCACTACCCTTTTCTTGAAGCAAATTTATTCTAGCTATATTTATAAATCAATTTTTAGTAAAATTGAATTTTTTCTATAAATTCTAGACAATTTTGTAGGAAAATTGATCTTAGAATAGAAGGTTAGATGCAATTCTTTCATTGACTTCTTCCTAGTTTATTAGAAGGCGTCCTTGTAAACGCCCACTTATACCTATTTTTGAACTTGCTTACTTCATTTCTTAATATATCTAATTCTCAACCTTCTAACATTTTTATAAAACAAATGAAACATCTTCTTGTAATTGATCTATTTAATTTTCATCTTTCCATTGTACATTTTTTTGTAGTTAGATTGAAAAAATATTGAAATATCCAATTTTACTCAAAACCTTGATATAGATATAGATATAGATATATATGAACTATAATAGCTAATTGACCTTATGTATATAAATTTTTATGATTTCTAGGGATTATTACCATTTCACAATTTGGCTTAAATGTAAGAATACAATTTGAAGTTTTGGTGATGATAAATTACAATATAAAAATTTCAATTACTATTGTTATAATTAGTTGAGGGGTCAACTTGCATGTCTTTTGCTTAGGAACCACATTGTTTTACTATTATTATTGAAGTTAATAACTTAGGTTAGTGCAAACAATATGGTTTAGGATTTCTTTGGTAAATCCTTGGTTGACATGATGTCTCTTGATTTTATGTAGGAACACTACTCAATAGCAAAAGCATACTTTCTCGCAAGACAGCAGATGCTCTTAGAGCTGCCATGAAAAGAGGGGTTTTAGTCATCATTGCTACTGGAAAAGTAAAACATCACCTCCCAAATTTATTTATTTATTTATTTATTTGAATTGACTATTTTTCTTGATGGTTATAGATTCACAACTAACATTTTTTCGGAGTACTTAATTAAAGTTGAATAAAGTGATTTGGCATATGCAAATATTCTCAAGATTTATTTTTTTCTTTATATAATTTTCTTAAAATCCCCCCAAAATGGCATCTAATTTTAGGAATATTTTATGTTGACCCTAACCAATAGTTACAATTTATAAAAAAATTGTATTTGACATTGAGTCTATTTAGACAAGACCAGCTGCAATGACAGCATTGGATTCCATGGGACTATCTGGAAATGAAGGGATTGTGTCAGAATTAACACCTGGAGTATTTATACAGGTCAAATCTATAATCTTCATCTATGTCCATGACTACTACACCAAAATGATTATTTAGTATGCTTTAACTATTTATCACAAGGACATACTATTCAACACTACCCCGTAGAATGGTGGCATTGTTAGATTGGGTATCCTAATTTTCATGTTGGCTAATTATCCACTTATACAACATTTTGGTGTAGAATATTTGACCAAGGTTTGTATATATTTACTATCTAGATTTAAATGTAGAAATGAAGGTTTGGATATTGTAATCAACAGAAATTTCAGACTTAATAATCTAGCAATATAAATGATAATATCTCAAATAATTGTTTTGTCTTGTATATTTATAATGCAAACTATGAAACCTAAAGCATATTTGAGATGTAGGGTTTGCAAGTTTTGGGAAAGAAAGGTAAAATTATACACAATATTGCACTTGATACAACAATTGTTGAAGAGGTAACGACAATACAATGATATTCTATATATATATATATATATATATATATATATATTTTTTTTTTTTTAATTTTTTTAAATTTAAATTTAAATTTAAATTTTTTAAATTTTTTTCTACAATGCTCCACTAGTTGAAATGTGACTCTAGAGCACCATACTACAATATTAGAGCTTGATAGTTTAGGATCATATGGTATTTTTGAATTTTTTTCTAAATTTTTATATTATTCAATATTTTGCATAATAATTGATGATATTCATCTTATATAATTCCTTTGTGACAGACGTTTGCATTCTCTGTAGAACACCAAGCTCCTTTAGTTGGATTTTGTGGAGATCGTTGTGTGACATTGTTTCCACATACCTTGATTGAAGAGCTTCATGATGTTTTTTATGAGCCTAAGGTAAGTCATACTTCCTAGCATGATTCTCCTTGATACTTATTTTTGCTTTCATATGTATAAATGGTTCAATACCTATTTTCTAAAAGTTGAAGGAAACTTTGACTTATACTTAGTCATTTATTGATAAAATCTTTGGATGTGTTTGAACCTCTTGAAATTATATTTCTTGATGAAGCTTTGGGGCACTGCTATTTGATGAATGTTATGTTAGCTTTAATGAATTTCGATAAGAAATATAAAAAAATTCAAATTTTTTGCCAATCAAAATTAAAAGGTTTATTTATCATCTTGTAATATCTTTATGCTTTACATTAGTAGAACTGTAGAAGTGAATGGATGTAATTGATATAGTTCATTAGTTCAATAGTTGGCTACATTCAAAATAGACTTTTGTATTACTTCAATCTTGTTCTTTCACAGTTGCAATGCTTTTGTAGGCAGAAGTGTTAGAGTGCATGGACCAAATGAAGAAAGCTAAAGTTCAGGTATTTTTGGTAGGATTTTGTCTTAAATTTACAAGTTTGAAGAATATGATGACTAAATTCTAATCAATAGATCAATTGATGCAACCCATCATTTTTATCCTTTTATTGTGCATACCAATATTTTTTCAAGGCTTCAAATGTTGCTTTTCAGTATTTTGGAGTGGCAAATGTGATAGCATTTATATCAATGTTACTTTAATGTACACTTGGAAGGGAAGTCATTTGAAAGGTGAAAGGATTTTCAAAGATGTACTAGTTTGACACATGTGTTACTTGTCACATTTATTATTCCATATTTATTATTCCATATAAGTCACATAAAAAAATACCTAGAATACAATGTATTGAAAAAGAAGTTGAAACCAAATCAATTTTAATAAGATATCTAAATTGATTATAAACTTGTGTTTTGAAATTCTTCTTTGTTCAATTCAAATGACAAAACCTACACCATGTACTAATTTTCTATGTATAAATCAATTTTAAATGTATCAATTACCTCCACGGGATAACTCACATGATTGTGCCAATTTGCTCACTCTTGTAGAAAGTAGTGTTTCATGATAGTCCACAAAAAATAACCTCATTTCTTCGGCCACATTGGACTTTGACTTTAAAAGGACGAGCAAACGTAGTCCAATCTCTTCCTGATATGTTAGAGGTACTTCCTCTAGGAGCCTCAAAAGGTGCAGGCGTACAAATTCTTTTGGATCATCTTGAAGTGCCAAGTGATCAGGTTATGCCTAATATTTTGGTGTTTATATATCTAAAATGTGTTGTGCATATACATATGATAGTACATTAGTACACCTTATTGCAAAATTTAAGAATGATTTCTTAACAAAACCAAATGGATAAAAAAACAAAATTATGGAAGCAAAGATGACCATTTGTGTGCCATAGATGAAATCATGACAAAAGGTCATGCAATTGTGAATTGTAAGTGAGTCAGTGAGTCTAATTTTTAAGTCACTTGTAAATATATTTTAACTAAAATTACATAAATTCTAACAATGACAATTGAAATATTGTAGACTTATGTTATAAGTGGCCAAAGTTCAAATAGAAGACTTTTAAAAATCTTTTCCCTAATTTTTGTGTCCTATTGTTGAATAGTTTGCAATCAAGTCTTTTATACATATTCATTTATGATTTACATCTAATGATGAATTCTTGTGGGTACGCGTTTGGAATAGGCTAATTTATACTTTATTCTACACTTTTGACTATGCAACTAGAACTCAAACAATGCCAAAGCCAATTAGCCTGTCTTTTGAATGAATTCATAGAACCTTATAGGATGTAAAAAGATAAATTTCATTTAATTTTTTATTATATTTTTTTGAATACATCAAGCAATGGATGCAATGCTTGAAATTCTTTTAGTGTATTATTATTGATTTTTCTATAGACTAAAGATGTTTAATCTATAAATTAATCTCAAAAAAATCTAAATTTTCATGAGTTTTAGAAGCTATGTGAATATGTGATTTCATTTCTAAAAAATAAAAAATAAAAATTTTAGTTATAAATTTTCACAAAATGGAAAAGATACTTGAGTTCAAAAGTTAGTCCTATGTAAGTATAAACTTTTCAAGGTGGGTACACCCAAAATTGCAGCTTGCCTAAAACCACCATCATCACTTCACTATGTACATCTGCAAAATCAATATGTACGTATGTTGAAGAAACAATTTCAAAATCTCTACCAAAAGAAACTTTGACCCTTCCTAATTTTTGCATACAATATCCAAATGTTGCATTCTTTAGTGCATTGGAACCTCCTTTCACTTGCCAACAAGAAAACATGAAAAATATGGCCAGTCTAATAATATTAATCCCTAAAGGACCGTTTGTCCCCTTGGGGGACAATTTGGGTCCGGGTAGGTTCCTATTGTCTCAATTTGTAGTAAAAAAATTTGAGATTTTTTGAGGTTGTGTAGTTTTGCAAGAGCTTTGTGGATATATATTTTTATTTAAATTGGTGCTCGGGAGCAGAAATTATGGCACAATAAGCCAAAAACGGAGATTGGCGGGTAGCCAAAAAAATCCACAAAAAGTCAAAATAATTAGATTTTTTTTTTCCTAAAATAATATATTTTTGTCTACACGTGAAGCTTTGATTCATTCAATTTGGACTTGTGATGAAAAAGTTATGGACAATCTTAGTTTTTCGGGCAATTTAAGCATCTTTTTGAAAAAATAACCTATAGGATTCATTTTTGAATGCAATTTTTACAATTTTACAAAAAGAATTGTTGGACATGGTTAAATTTGCTTGCTAGAACAATCTCACCATTGGAATTATTGTGTTTCAACTCCATCTTAGAGTTATTAATGGATTTGTCTTTCCTTCATTCTTGAATCTACTTCTGCTTAACAATATTTTAATGAGTGAAAATTAAGTTTTTTTTTCGTGAATTTTTTTCCTATATTCTCAACTGAAATATGCAACATAAAAAGTAAAAAAAAATCAAAATCAACGGTACAAAAAATTTAAGTTAAAAAGATTCAAAGCCAAAAAATCTAGTCATAGAAGGTGTAAAAAAACTTTTTTTCTTCACTTTGGATGCAAATATTTTGCAATCCATGAGGTCAAAGTTTCTGAAATTTCTTCCATACATACTTATACTAGTCTAGTATAAGATCCTACGGTTAGATATGCAAAAAAAATAATTTTAAATTTTTTTTTGCTCTTCGCAATAGAAATGGCAGTTTGAAGTGTTGTTTGATGGAAAAAAAGCCTTGGTCCTTTAGGGTTAACTAGGCATAGTAGCAACAAAAAGTGTCGATTTTGGGTGTACCCACCTTCTTGAGAATCTAAATTAATTTTGTTAATTGTAGGTGATGGCCATTGGCGATGGTGAAAATGACATTGAAATGTTGACATTGGTTGGATGGGGGGTTGCTATGGGCAATGCAAATTCTATTGTAAAAGGTGTTGCTAAGGCAATCACCACCAGTAACGATGAGGACGGAGTTGCAAAAGCCATCGAAGATTATGTTCTTTAAGAAAACATTAATCTTTAGAAATGAAATGGTCGCGGATGTTTTGTGTTTGTTGGATGACTTTTGGGTAGTTGTGTAGGACGGCAAAAATAATACACTCAAATTTTCTTTTGTGGAAGTCACTTGAAGACATTTGCACTGGAATTATTTTTCATTGTAGTGTCATTGACTTGTATATTGAAGATTATACTCATTCCCAAACTCACCCTTGTAGCTAAGGTACATTTGGCCAAGTCTTGCTCTTTATGCTTGATATGAATGCTAGTTAAAAGAAATTGGTCTATTCAAAATTGAGCCTAGCTACTAAAATGAAGTATATCATTTTATGCCAATTGAAATTTTTGTAAAACTTCTAAATTTGAGCATTTTATTATAATTAGAATCTTATGCCTATAATTGTTGATTTTCTAATTTTAAGACAATCTTGGCTATTTTTTACCAAACTAAAGTAGTCATTTTTCACCAAAATTGTTTCCATTTCTATTTAAAATATGGATGAAATCGTCAATTTTGGATTGGAATTGCATGATTGTATAGAATTGGAAAGTTTTTTTTGGTTCAAAAGTGAAGGTATATATACAATGCTTCGCCAAATTATAAGTAACCTCTTGGTCTTTACTTTTTTTAAAAGTAAAAAATAAGGTTTAATTGGCATGGTAGGATGGGACACTTGGAGAAAATTTGGAAAAATCGGAAGTACTTCTCATCCAATTTGACTATGTGTTGAGCATTGACCAACCTCGTTGGAGGTGGAACAACGTTTTTTTAGATGATTTTTCGCTCCCAAACTATGCAATTTTTTTGAAGGACTATTTGACTATATATAGATATCCTAATTTCAATGAATGAAAATCACTCAATTGCCACAAAATCTAAACACAATATTGCTCAAATATAGATGAATTTTCACACACTTTTGGATGAATATTATAATTTCATCCACATTTTATATGTTCTATCCATGTCTCTGGATATAAACATCCCTTGTGCTTTATGCGCTGCCCCCTAAATAATGTAAACCAAGTTTTTTTTTTCATTTTTAATGAAGTGCCAAAGTGGCGATATAGAATGTCACAGTGGTGCTCCAAATTTCAACATTCATCCACATATTGGATCATAGAAAATATCGCATCAGTGAGTGTATATCACATGTCTATAATTCTATTTTCATCTACAATCTAGCGATTTCATCTAAGATTTTTTTTAATTCCAATTTTTTCTAACGCAAAACTTCACGATTTTTTTGCCATTTTTTAGCCAAATCATTTTTTTTTACGGTGCAATCTGGCACTAGAAAGCCAAAAACAAAAGTCTTGCCTTTTTTTTGTAGGCTTTTTGGCGCCAAATTGCTCCAGGAAAAAAATAACTTAGCTAAAAAATGGCAAAAAACTTTAAAATTTTTTTTTGCTAGAAAACTAGAAATTAAAAAAAAAATCTTGGATGAAATTGCCAGATTGTGGATGAAAATAGAATGATAGACATGTGATAGTACTACACTAATGAGATATTTTATATCCAATATGTGGATGACTGCTGAAATTTGGAGCATTACTTTATCATTTTACATCGCCACTTTGGCACTTCATAAAAAAACGAAAAAAAAAGAACTGGAGATGCTCTCTGATGCTGAAACGGGAACGCAATGCCGAGCACGCCTGAAGTGCCAGTTTAGGGTTTGGCGCTCTCTCTCTCTCGCCGTCCCATTCATTCTTCCCATTCCCTTCTGCCCCTCGACAGACGGACGGGATCCCGCATTGCAGCGTTGCAGCGTACTTGGCAGCATGGGGACGCTGGGCCGAGTGGTGTACTCGCTGGGCAAGGCTGCTCGCAGCACGGGCCAGGCTCTCGATCGCCTCGGCTCCGCCTTGCAAGGCGGCTATGCCGTCAAGGACGAGGGTAAGTTCCCATTTGGCGACCAAATTAGGGTTCATTTGAAGCACGATATGCCATTCCATTCCATTTCGTTCCGCTGCAATGCGTGCTGCTAGTTAGTTAGTCAGGCGAAGCATGGTGGCGGGGAGCATTTCGCTGGACGGTAGCGTTGGGGTCGATCTTTTGTTTGGGGGAGCATTCTGGTTTAGGGTTTGGAAGGCAATCTGCGTTCTGCGGTTTGTGAACTGAGGCGGTGTGATTTTGAACTCATCAATATAGTGCGCATTGACGTGAGCTGATGGACGCAGTGATGTCGTTTGTTATTTTGAATTGATGATTTTCGATTGTCATTTAGAGACCAAGTAGGGTTCATTTGAAGCACGGGTTGTGGCGGGATGCCATTCCATTTCTTTCCGTTCTGTTCCGTTCCAATGCGTGGTACTAGTCAGGCGAAGCATGGTGGCGGGGAGCGTTTCGCTGGACGGTAGCTTTGGGGTGGATCTTTCTGTTTGGGGGAGCATTCTGTTTAGGGTTTGGAAGGCGATCTGGGGTTTGTGAATTGAGGCGGTGTGATTTTGAACTCATCAATATAGTGCACATTGACGTGAACTGATGGATGCAGTGATGCAGTGATGTCGTTTGTCCTTTTGAATTGATGGTTTTCGATTGTCGTTGTAAGCTCCCATTTTGCGACCAATTAGGGTTCATTTGAAGCACGGGTTGTGGCGAGATGCCATTCCTTTCCATTCCGTTCCGTTCCAATGCGTGCTGCTAGTTAGTTAGGCGAAGCATGGTGTCGGGTAGCATTTCGCTGGACGGTAGCGTGGGGTCGATCTTCTGTTTGGTGGAGCCTTCTGTTTAGGGTTTGGAAGGCGATCTGTGTACTGGGGTTTGTGAACTGAGGCGGTGTGATTTTGGACTCATCAATACAGTGCGCATTGACGTGAACTGATGGATGCAGTGATGCGTGGTGTCGTTTGTTGTATTGAATTGATGGTTTTCGATTTTCGTTGTACGCTCCCATTTAGCGACCAATTAGGGTTTGTTTGGGGCACGGGTTGTGGCGAGATGCCATTCCATTCCTTTTCTTTCCGTTCTGTTCCGCTCCAATGCGTGCTGCTAGTTAGTTAGGCGAAGCATGGTGGCGGGGAGCATTTCGCTGGACGGTAGCGTTGGGGTCGATCTTCTATTTGGAAGAGCATTCTGTTTAGGGTTTGGGAGTCGATCTCCGTTCTGGGGTTTATGAACTGAGGCAGTGTGATTTTGAAATCATCAATACAGTGTGCATTGATGTGAGCTGGTGGATGCAGTGATGCGTGATGTCGATTGTCGCATTGAATTGACGATTTTCGATTTTCGTTGTACGCTCCCATTTAGCGACCAATTAGGTTTGTTTGGCGCACGGGTTGTGGCGGGCTACCTTTCCATTCCGTTCCAATGCGTGGTACTAGTCAGGCGAAGCATGGTGTCGGGGAGGTTTTTGCTGGACGGTAGCGTTGGGGTTGATCTTCTGTTTTGGTGGAGCCTTCTGTTTTAGGGTTTGGAAGGCGATCTGCGTTCTGGGGTTTGTGAACTGAGGTGGTGTGATTTCGAGTTGAATGATCCAGTGTGAGCTCATGTTTACAGTGATGCGTGATGTAGTTTGTTGTATTGAATTTTCGATTTTCGTTGTTTTCGAATTTTTTTTTTTGCTACATCTGGTATGAGGTGGGAACTTCCTGGTTGCGCTCTCACTTTAGATTTCGAGTAATGCGCTATTTTTCGGGTATTGTTTTTATGTAGATGTCGGTTGAAAGTTTTCGTTTGAAGGCAATGCATGACATTAAACGGAATTGAGAGTAGGTCTAGAGGGATTTCTTAGAATGCATTTGGTGGAGGCAAGCTGGTTTTCATTGGGACGAATGCTGCTCAGGTCCCACCATACTCTCTGGTACATTCTCTTTATTGAACATTCGCTGGGTGTCTCCTGAGCGGCACTTCACTCCTGATATGAAATGTCCGTTGTCACTGTCCTTGGGTTTTGGGTTTAGCATATCTGATGTGTGTGTGAGCTTGAAAGATGAGCTGCAATAAATGTGGACACGGTTTTGATTTTGGCTTTTCATTTTGCGCAGTTTCCAGGCATCAAACGATATTGAGCATGTTCGGCAAGACGCCTGTCATCGAGGAGTCTGTGTTTGTGGCTCCTGGTGCTTCTGTCATTGGCGAAGTGCAGATTGGGGAGAAGTCTTCCATTTGGTACGGGTGTGTTCTGCGAGGTAATTAGAAAACCCATTCTCATTCTTTGTTGTCATTACCTCATGGGGAGAGATTAAGCAGTGGTTTGGAAATGTGGAAAGTTCTGGCGCACTAATGAAAATGGGACACTTGTTAAAAATTGAAAAACTAGAATATTGGCGTCTATCTCTCCAAAGAATTAGTTTCTTATGATATTTAATTGTACGAGTTGTGGCATTCTAACCTGAACAGGTTTTTTGAAATGTTCAATTAGTGAAGGAGTATATTGAGGAGTATATTGATGAATGTATGAATGTATGTGGAAAGAGATTTATGAAAATTATACATTTCTATATGGGTTTAGATCACTTGCGATTATCCACTTTTCGTTTCCTGCGGCAGAGCTCGTCAGTATTTTGAGCGCATTTTCATTGCCGCCTCATATTCTTTGTAATTTAAAGGAAGTATCAGGGTTGTGTCGGAGGTTGCTCGGAAGATTAGCCATGTCTATCTGTTTTTATTCGAAATGATATCATTTGTGGTTGCAAAGGACGGCTTCACGGCTCAGTAGACGTATGCTTTGTGGTAATGGTAAAGTTAAGTATTGTAATTCATAGTTCCGTCTTGACTTCATACTAAATTCGCAGTCAATTTTTAGAGCCTTAGTGCGAGTAGAAGGATAGGCTGGATAATTGTTTTCACGAGAGGTGGAGAATTTCAGTCCTGGAAGATGTGGAGTCTTCTTGCTATCTTTCTTAATGCGTTCTCACATGAAGGTAATACGTGGCAGGTGATGTTAACCACATCAAAGTAGGTTCGGAGACAAATATCCAAGACAATACTTTAGTCCATGTGGCGAGAACCAACGTGAGCGGGAATGTTTTGCCTACCGTCATCGGCAACAGAGTCACCATCGGTAGGGTCTCGAATCTCGGCTGCTTTTGTAGGCCTGTTTTGTATGGATGTGATCGATGTCCTTGGTCCCTTCTCTTATTCAAATTGATGTGCTTTCTACGTTCATCTAATTTACTGTGTCCACATGTGATTGTGAACTGAATTTGGGCTGCCACGTGACAGGACACAATTCCGTGCTTCATGCGTGCACTGTAGAGGATGAGGCCTTTGTTGGCATGGGATCTACCATTCTGGATGGAGCCGTGGTGGAGAAGGGCGCCATGGTCGCAGCTGGTTCTACAGTCACACAGAAGACCCGCATTCCTACTGGACAGGTCATTTAATCTTCCACTGATGACCTATGGGTTTTTGTTCCTCTATGGTTTTATCATTTAATAATATGATTCGTAATCATTTTGTTGTAAGTATCGTTATCTGCAGAATAACTTTACGATTAGAGAATTTATTGGCCTTTTATCTGCATGGAATTGATTCCTGAGCGTGGACTACCATTTTTGATACATAAACATATATTTTTTATCACAGAGTGAAAAGGCTTTCGGGGTTTTGTGGGCTTCAAAATGTACATGATGTTTGAACTGGTTTTTACATTTTGTGGCGCACTTGTTTATCATAACAGATTTGGGCAGGGAGTCCTGCCAAATTCTTGAGGGAGCTTACAGAGGAGGAGCAATTGTCACTTCCAGGAAATGCAAGTCTTTACACGGAATTGGCGGAGGTTCACGCCCAGGAGAACTCAAAGACCTTTGGAGAGATTGAAGCTGACAAGGCTATGAGGAGGAAATGGGACATACAGTCTGATGACTACGATTCCCACTTGGGCATCATCCGTTCCAAGAGGCCAGAAATTGACTTTCCCAACAAAATGATCTCAAAGGGTCCCCATTAATTTGATGTCTTCTTCCATTTTTCCTTCTCTTTCTGATTGGAAGTTCTGTGGTCGTTAATAAAAACCTGGACCCCATGTGTGCTTCCTTACCGTCACAGTTTTGACTTTTGGATGCTTTAAAATTGCACTGTTTGCTGTCCACTACCAAGCTTTCTTGCTTCAGTTTTTTATGAAGAAGATCCAACTGTGATAATGTTTCTGCAACTCCAGTGGACTCAGTGGGAAGAGGTCAGTGTTGTTTCTTTGATTCTTAGTTCCATTTTAGGGATCGCTAACTTCGAGTAGCACAAGCGAAAGTTTGTCATAATCGGATAGTACTTCGGTATTCACAGTTCCAGCATGCCCAACTAATGCGCTACGTCTCCGGCCAAGAGTTCGTCACAAGTAAGGCAGGCTGACCTATTGTTGTCCCTTTGGTTGTTGGATATATTGTTGGAGAGAGAAATTTATTGGCTCTAGACCGCAGCGGAGGAGGCTTTGCATTATCTGAAGCTACAAGTGAGGACGTTTGAGTAGCTTCCTTACTCAAAGAGTGTGCCAATGCTACAAGGAGAGAGCTCAATGTGGTGTAGTTGCTTGTTTTTGCAGAGAATTGCAAATTAAGGAATATTTTGTACTCCCTCTGTCTTGCAATAAATCTGAGTTTTCCTTAAAATTGCTTGATTAATGCGTGAGTTGCTCCTATTTTCAAGGGATTGCACAGTTATTGTAGCTTCTTCTAAAGTCTACTATACAAAATAGTGAAATTAGGTTGCCCCACACTAATTTCTAGACATTTGACACTAAATAAATAATGTCTGTTATAGTAAAAGAATGCACTACTTTTGAATTAGATATTGTTGTAATTGGGACTCATAAACCTCTATATCAGTTTGTTTTTTTTCATTTTCCATGAAGTGGCGAAGTGGCGATATTAAATGTTACGATGGTGCTCCAAGTTTCAACATTCATCCATGTACTGGATAGAAAATGTGATACTACGTATCTATAATTCTATTTTCATTCACAATGTGGTGATTTCATCCAAGATTTTTCTTGAACTTGAAGTTTTTTGGCGATTTCATCCAAAATTTTACTAAAAATTTCCTATAGGCTTGGTGCTAGCTCAAAATTTTTGGTGCAATTTTGCACCAAATTGCCAGAAAAAATATAGAGAAATAAAAATAAAAATAAATAGAGAAATTTTTGTACAAATAAAAATATATAGAGAAATATTTGTTGATTTTGATGGCTTGTAAAATCACTTTCTTGGAGAAAGGCAGTCTAATTGTTAAAGCAACCTAATTTCACTATTTTGTGTAGTTGAAAGAATGGAAGTCAATAGTGAAGCGGCATATGTTGAAAATAGGCAACAAAAGTGACAAATTTCTTCCCTTTAGGGAACTATTCCAGTGACATTAATTTTGATCATTCTCCAAGCATCGTTGATGCAATGACGTCCATTGATGTCCTCTATATTCAATTTTGACAATGTCTTATGATTCAACTCAAGGAAATTTTCAACAAGAGATTTGTTAGTAGTAGTTTTTGTATAGTTTTGGGATGAATTTTTCACCTTTGGTTGATTAGAAGTTGTGTTTTGATTTCCGTTATAGAGATTCAATTGCTATATAGTCTTTGGAGCATGACATTTGTGGATTCTTTTGCTTCTGGGTGTTCGAACTAGCTTCAATTGTTGTCCATCAAGTTGTGGAGAGCCAATCGACAAGTATATTTAGAAACCCTGGATTTATTTCGGGATTTTATATTTTGAGGGAGTATATATTTTGATCAACTCAAAATTTTGAAATATTTAAAGATCAAAGCAAAAATGTTTAGCTTTTCCATGGTACATCAAAGGTGAGGCTATTCTTGTCATTTTGAATGCTAATGTCTCACATATTTCCTAACTCCAATGCTATGATTATCCAAAGTATTCTTCACGATTGTTGGAAATCAAATGAATTCTTCTTATATGTACTAACATTATAGGCAAAGAATTTAGGGAATCAACATTTTGTCAATCATTTCTATTCCTCTCAGTCTCCAATTTGCATTCAATATGTGTATTTGTGAACTAAGGCTTGGTTCAAATTGGAAGTGGACAAGATAACAAGCATTTTTATCGACCAAATATTGGGTTTTGTCCAACAAAGCATACACATTCAATATGTGTATTTGGGAACTAAGGCTTGGTTTAAATAAAAAGTGGACGAGATAACGAGCATTTTTATTGGCCAAATATTGGGTTTTGTCCAATAAAGCATTCACATTGGACAGACAGTCATTTGGAGTTAATGTCATGTAATCATCCATTCTTGCCAAAATTCATAATGAAGGCATATTTGTAGTAGACAAGTTTGAGACCATATTGTAAAGTGATTCCAAATTTTGTTTGGAGGACAAAATGAGCTTGTTCAAGAAGAAAAGAATTGTGAAGGAGTGTCTCTAAAACATGGAGTGTCGCTACAACTACAAAGGAGCTTTTGAAAGCATAATTTTATCAAACGTTCACTTCTAGATGTGAAACCATTCATCAGATGGACAAAATCAATAATGATATGGCAATTTCCCTCCACACCAAGGCACATGATCTAATGGACAAAGAGCTATGCTCACTAGAATAGAAGACCTAGTCTGAATTGCACTTTAGACTACAATTGAATGGAAAAGAGTGGAATTAGTCCCATATATTGTACAAGCTAAAATTGTGTCGGGGTTGACGTTGGATCATGCTACTTTACCAAATTCCATTGTGAAAATGTTAGAAAATGTTATACATTCCGTATTTAGATTTTTTGAATTTAAATATGAGTTTATTGAATCCCTATCATTTTTAATTATCATAAATGGAATTTATCCAAATGAAAGTTATTTCTTGGTTAAACAACCATCCTAACCAAAGAGTTTCATTTTTCTCATGTCTAATTCAAACTTCCTCTTGTGTGTAGTATATACACCTATAATCATCAATGCCCAAAATGCAACACCTATATTTAGACCAAAAAGTGTCATAAATCTTGAGTTGCCATTGTGGAGTATTGGGTGATCTTTCTTAATTCTGTATCTTGCGCGAACAAGCAAGAACGTACATTAGAGGAGATTTGGGCTCCTAAGAGCCCGCGAGTTCGCGGGCTGTGGGAACTCTGCAAGACTGCTAGGACGTTGCCGTATGGCCTGTCCGACGTGGCCAAGCAACTACCACGTCATTTTTTAATTATTATTGTTTTTAATTATTTTTTTTTGTAGTATTCTTCTAACATTTTAATAACTTTTTTTATTTTATTTTTTTTAATAACTTTTTTTTCTAATAGCAGGGCTGGTTCCCAGCATTGGGAATAGCCCTGAAACGGTCTTCCAGAGGGCCAGATCTCCTCTAATGCTTTCTTTTGTGTGCTTTGCTATGGTCAATTTTGATGATATAGGAGATATAGGTCTTCACATATTTGCAACTCAAGGTAGAGGCCCTTAATAAATGCACTAAAACTTCCGATCACAGTCCAAGCTGGATTCCTTGGTTCAGTCACTTTGCAGGTACGCTGCACTGAAGGAATTCTTGGGATGCGATACGATCTTTTAAGCAAATTCTATGTTTGCATTGACCTTGTAAAATCTTTTTTTTTGCATGCAGTCTTTGTGTGCTTTATAAATTGGCAATGTTGGAACCAAGTTAACCTTTAAACAATGAGGAGGCCATTCTGTGGCCGATGGATGACAAAGAATCAAACTGTACAGGACAGAAGTGCAACTATTCATCCTCGGAATTTGTTGTGAAAACGGGAGATCTTCTACAGTAGCTTGACTACCAATGAATGTTTTTACAATTTTTAAAGCCAATGATTCACACTGTAATACAAAAGGATGATTTTGAGGGTCACCCCTTTGTCCTTTAAGGATTAACTAGTGTGCCCCTGTGCCGTTGCCACAACCAAAACAAAAGTAAAAATAATTTCTAAAACCAAAAAGAACTCAAAAATCCATAAATTTTCCATAGTAGGCCCAAACGCCACAAAGCAAAGCCCGTGCACCCCTCCTTGCCAAGGGCTCTCCAACAATACCAAGAATGTGACAAATTGACACACGGTTCAAAAGATATATAATTTAGTAATTTTTAAGAACCAAAAATAACTCAAAAATCCATAACTTTCCCTCCATAGGTCCAAACGCCACAAAACAAAGCCCGTGCACCCCTCCTCACTTAGGGCTTTCCAACCGTACTAAAAACATGACAAATTGACACATGGTTCCAAAGATACATGATTTAGTAATTTTTAAGATTAAAAAATAATTCAAAAATCCATAACTTTTGCACCGTAGGTCCAAATGCCACAAAATCAAACCCATGCACCCCTCCTCGCTGAGGGCTTTCCGACGGTACCAAGCACACTACCGGGGACGTACGGTCTGGGAGATTCCAATGTGACAAACAAAACAAAACAAACAACCAAACTTAAAGTATGGACTAGTGTAGCCCTGTGCCATTGCCACATCCAAAACAAAAGTAAAAATCATTTTAAGAACCCAAAATAACTCAAAAATCCATAACTTTCCCTCTGTAGGTCCAAACGCCATGAAACAAAGCTCATGCACCCCTCCTCGCCCAGGGCTTTCTAACCATACCAAAAACGTGACAAATTGACACATGGTTCAAAAGAGATATGATTTACTAATTTTTAAGATTCAAAAATAACAAAAAAATCCATAACTTTCGCACCATAGGTCCAAATGCCAAGAAACCAAGCCCGTACACTCCTCCTCGCCGAGAGCTTTCCGACGGTACCAAGAGTGCGACAAAAATCAAAGTAAAAATAATTTCCTAATTTTTTGACCCATAAATGCTTCGAAATTCAATAACTTCCGCACCTTAACTCTAAACGCAACGAAACCAAACCTGTGCACCCCTCCTTGCCGAGGGCTTTCCGACGGTACCAACCACGTCCCCAGCGGACGCACGGTCCGGGAGATCTTGACGTGACAAACAAAACAAACAACCTGTTTTAAGATATGGAATAATGATATTTGGTTAATTTCTGCAGGTTCCTTGGAATTGACTAGGAAAAAAATCTTGTAACTGTGCTTCTAGATCGAATTTTTCTACTTGTTGAACCTATCCAAGAGTGACAGGACCTTCACTGTAAGCACTGGAAGATGTATCTTAATTTTGTGCTCTTGTTTTTGATAATCTTGGTTGTTCTGCAAGCTATTTAAGAATTGTTCACTTGGAAGACAACTTGAAAACTTTGTGATAAACTAAAGGCTTCGATCAGTATGCTTATGTGCGTTTTTGCCTTTTCTAATGAGGATGGTGAACGTGCTTGCAATCCTAAAGATAGAAAAGATAATGAGGGTAAAAAGACACAAGTATGAGGTTCAATACATCTTTTGCAAGTCACAGTAGAACCTCTCTAAGTTGATAGAGTTGGGACCGGTCTGACACATTGAGTTAGAGAGGTTATTACATTAGGGAGGGTCATCATGTTCGTATGTGGTTCATATTGTTAAGTTGGGACCGGCAATCAATACTTCCTGACAACACTTTATTGACTTAGAGGGGATCAACTTAGAGAGGTTCTACTATTTATTGATTTCATTGTTATCGCTTAGTGAAATGCACAGCATTATTCATAAGAACTTGTGCCGCCTATGTAATTGTCATGCTGGAATCAGTGTCATTCATGTAGCATATCCACTTTGTAGGTACCTTTTTCAATTATTATTACAAGCCTGAAAACAAGGAAGTCTGAATTCTACAACCGGTAGAAAAAATTTCAGTCCCCAAAGGGGCAGTGAGTTTTGCACCATGCAATGCAATTATGGGGGAAAAAAAAATTTATTCTTAATTTTTAAATTTTGGGTGCTAATGAGGCACTATTGGTACCATATCAGCGCCATATCAGATTTTTAATTTTTTTAATATTTTTTTTCCTAAAAAAAATATTTTTTTTGCACCGCATGGGTGCTGAAAATCAAAAACTTGCAGCCCCTTTGAGGGCTGAATTTTTTTCTAATTGTCTTTTCAAGTGCCTAGCTCAAAGATTGGTGAATGAATTAAGCTTCAAATGTGAACTATTGTTGATTTGACAAGCGGCTGAATGGGCCATTTTTGAAGCAAAGGACCACAAGACAACAAGGCCTCAAGGAACCGTATGTGAACTTGTTTCTTGGGGTGCTAATGAATCAACAAACTATAGTTCTCTCGAAGGATTTAAGAATCATTGAAGGCTACTTGACTGTTACAAATGTTCCTTTAGTTGAATCGGTTTACAAATATTTTGGAGAACTATACTTGATTTTAGCGTCTCTACTTTTTTTCATTTCTTGACCTGTTCTAATCTCAAAGAGCCTTGCAATGTTGTGAATTGTTGTTTGTGAAACTTCTTGCAAGGTACAACCTCCCTAATTGTGACTAGTGTTGGAAACTTGAATCTTTCAATTACCAATTTGCACATTTGTTAAGAAGACACAATGAGGTATGTATTCTTCCTATTGGTTGCAAATGAATTGCATATTGATCATGCAACAATTCAAATGGTATCGGCTTGATGATTTTCTATGCTTAGGTTTGTGGTCATTCATAGTATGTGTTGGTATTTGTCTTGAACACCATATCTAAAATCAACGTGTACTATATACCATTTGTTATACAATAAGATATTGAATGTATTGTACATGACGGGAATTTCTAGGGATCCTATAGAGTATAGAAGGCATTCCATTCCTTTTTGAAGTATTGAGACCTTAGAATAGAGTTGTTTATAGAAACCAAACTTAAGGTCCAATCCTTGTAATAGGAGTTTGCTACAGTAACCTAAATTTTGGCTACTTAAATTTAATTATCACTATTAATTACTTAGTATTGTACTCTGTTGGGTGAGTCCTAAATGTTTGCTTTGTTTTGAATTTGAATTTCATCCGTCTAGGACTTAAGGTCTATTCCTTTTGCAAAAATGCCAAATCTCTTCATTCATATTTCTAATAGTGTTGCTATTGGTTTTGTACATTTCAATCACTACAACAGTAAAATATTTTAAATTTTAAAATTGGAATTTAATCTAGACTAATAGGTTTCATTTTAATAGTTGACTCAAAATTAAAAAAACGATCATTTTTATGGCTTCAATTCAAATTTACAAAATTAAATATAAATTTTCAAAGTACACCACATAGCAATTCACGGATTTTTCATTGTTGTATGTAGGAAAGTTCAAATATATCAAAAAAAGAATATACAAAGTCATTTATTGAAATAAATTTTAAGAAACTGCCTATAGAACCAATTCCTATCTATTTAGACATACTATAAGCCAATTCCCAATATGATGAAACAAATTCTATCACACAATTGCATATTTCTTATATTGAATGGAGTTATCTCTCTATGATACCTTGGACCAAATAATATATACAAATTTTGTAATTGAAATGTAGTAACTTGGATTCGTTTTAATATAGTCAAGAATAAGAATAGAAACACAATTCTAATACAAATAAATATACCAAGCAATGGCTTCAAAAAATAAAAATAAATGCATTATAAATACCACTAGTAAAACAATTGCATGGTTGTCTATAAAATGACCCATCAAAAGAACAACTAGACAATCTTGACTTCAATTGGTACTTCTTGAAATCACTTTCTTAATAAGATCATTCTTACCATTGGTTTATTCACTAGAAGAAAATTGCGTTGTACTTGTCAAAAACTACGTTGTACTCAAAACAAAGTATGGAATTGATTTTGTTGAGGTCTCCCTTCGTAGCGCAAAATTTTGCATTCTAACACAAAATTTTGCGTTTTACTTGTCAAATTCTGTTTTGAAACGTTGGAACACAGAATTTTACATTACAAAGGGAGAACTCAATAAAACCAATTCCATACTTTCCTTTGAGTACAACACAATTTCTGTCAATTAAAACGTAGATTTGACAAGTAAAATGCAGTTTTTGACAAATAAAATGCAGTTTTCTTCTAGCGATTTCTTATCCCCCATCACTTTGTTAGTTTGTCTCCCTCACGTTTTTTACTATGAGCATGCATTTTTCTACATATTTTGAATTAGCTAATAGAATCTTCAATATTACTCCAAAAGATGGTCTATCAACAAAATTGAATTGCCAACACATTCTTAAGAGTTCTTGTATCCATCCATCTACGTACTTTGGTACCTTCGACCTTTTTCCTATCAAAACATGATCAAAGTCATTCTGCCTATAGCCATCAAATGGAAGCTTCCTTGTCAACACCTCATAACACAACATCCCTAACTATAGACATTGACTTCTTTTGTAAACAATTCAGGTTTGTCATTGACACTATAATTCTTGAATGCTTATAATATTTAAGGAGCCCTAAAACACACTATTCCAGTAACTCCAATGGAACACTCAAAATCCACCACATGCCATACCCAACCACCTTCCAATTGTGTACAAACTACAATGGATGCTTTCAAGTCCTGACAAACAATTCCATGACTATGCAACTACTCCATTCCCAAAGCCACTCTATATATACGTGATTCCACATCCTCTTTCAAAATTGGATAATGATTCTTCTTTGATCATTGTTGTCACATCAAGCGAATTAGGATCACTAGACATCTCAGATGGGTAGATACATCGGACGGACCGGACGAACAAATGAATGTGACTACCTTAAAGTAGTTACATCAAGCGGGTCAAGGTCACTAGATGTCTCGGACAAGCGGGCAAATCAGACAATTAAAACGGACGGTCCGTCCATTGTGATAACTATGTCTTTTATGTCAACATAAAATGGTCAATTTGATGTCGCAAATCTTCATGTTCCTTCACCATGAAGAAGACAAGCAACAAAAACAACAGAAATGAAGTCGTCGGCAAGCCTTGGCACTGAAGTCACACAAAGCATTTCTGGGTTCCGCCTGGATACCCGCCCTTTTGCCTCCTGCCAGCAATCTGCACTCGAAAAAATCCCAATCAGACTCTCGACATGTGTGTGAGTCAGAAAAGTAGCCACCGGGTTCAAACCAGGCCAAGGACCTTAGCATTTCAATTGGGGTGGTATGCACATCGTGTGTAATCAACAATTTTCAAAATGGGACAAGTACACTCGGACAAAAAAGTGAGAGTTGTCTAGTAAAGTCTAGTGTTGCATTTATAGATGGTAATTGAAAAATTCATAACTTATTCATGCAGTTGCCAAACAATGCTTGCTAAAGTGTGATGGAATCCTTGTTCAGTTTTCAATAAGATCCAGCAAAACTAATTTATGACGATTACACATGCACATACCTTACACTGACGCTTCTATTTAAGTGGTAAAAGTTGAAATTACTAATTAGATCTCCATCTTGAAATTGGAAAGCCTCACTATAATGTCCAAGATCACTGAATTGAACTTGCAAGTTAAGCATGCAATCTTTGTGCAAAGAAGGAAAATGAATTAGCTCACTAAAACATACCAAGTATGAGCAAGGGGGAGTCGTTCAGGTGCTCCGTAGGCTTGGTGAATTTGAAATGACCATGAACCTGAGATGCCTTGCAAAGCTCGGAAATCCTCCAAGGGCACTTGCAAATCAATACTTGCCAAGTACTCTATGCAACAACTAGAGTATTGAGTAGAACCAAAGAATAGATATATAGCATTCACTCCTAACAAGAATGTGCATAGGAAAAAAGGAACAATATGAAGACACCACAGAACAGCAACTTTCATGAATGGCCAAAAGAATGGATCATCTATATCTGTACTCTGTACAGCCATCTAAAGATTTTGAACTACCTTTGATGCGTCAGTAATAAATTGCAAAAGACGAGCCATGTCCTCTTTACTGAAAGATCGCACAGGCGATGCAGCAGTATACTTTGTACACTCAATATTGGCTTTCAGGTCATTCAACACACACAATTTAGAAGAATTTATGTAACTATGAGATCATTTTGAATAACAACTAGGTAATTGCAAAGTAGGCCAAGTTATCAAAAATAATCGCAAGTTAGGACCTACTGCCGCAGGCAGTGAGGTTGGTACTAACCTGCAATTATTTTTGATGACTTGGCCTACTTTGCAATTACCAGACATAATGTCAATGTAGGAGAGCCATTTGACTTCTTTGAATGCCTAACCAATCAAAACATGCCACAAATGCAAAAGTCTCCTACATTTAGATTATATTAGGTGAATCCGCACTCACTAAGTTAATACCAGTTGGTAGTAGCAAAGATTTCTCTAAGATTTCTCACTCCCAAACCAATAAAATTTCTACTTTATACCAACGCTGTTGAAAATTTGCACAAGGTCCGGAGTGAGCATTATCGGTCTTAATCTACCTCTCCTTAACCAATCAAAACAAGCCAAGACGGCAAAACTCTCCTGCATTGACATTATGCAGTGACAGCCATAACAAATTGATTGTTGTTCCCTTCTTTTAATGTGAAAAACAATAAACCTCCAATTCTAAGTCTTCGTTACGTCTCCGTTAAAATCACATGCAAATCATTAAAGGACAGGTAATGACTCACAGTCAATTTCTGGCAGGCCACTGATCAGAAGCTCAAGCTCCTTATCATTAAAGATGGAGATGAGCTCCCGCAAAACAAGCTCATTAGAGCATCTGTAGTGGTGTCTTGGCAAACAATCCCTCTATCAGCAAATGGAGGGGCATTCCGCGAGGCCCGCATAATGCCGGTCCATTTTTAAACAAATTGCCCCAATGCAAAGCCGACAATGCAAAGCCGGCAAATCCAAATGTCAAATGGACCTTTAGCATTATAAAATGAAAAAAAAAAATAAATCTACTTTAAAAAAGACTTTTAATTGAAACAAGGGAAGTTTGAATTGATTGGCACGCTTAACCATGCGGAAAAGGGTTGACAATGCGGATAAAGGTTGACAATAATGATTATTTCTACCGGGAGCCAACTTGTGGGCCCTTCAAATTTTGGAAATTTGCCGGACTCAGGGGGTCGCATACCGAGACCGTGGAAGTGCCAGGACCCATGACGGTTGCATTGGGTGCAATTTTTTTAGTAAGAACTGACAGCTTGGTAAAGTGCCGATAGAGGCACTGTTCGCGTGTCCATTGCAGATGCTCTTAGAGCCCTCCATGAAAGACACAATTTGAGGTCAAATCACAATTGTCAGGCAATGCTCTGCAACTTGTTGTCCACATATTCATGCTTATTCTCCTCTGTCACCCGAATGTCACGACCACCAGGGATAAGCTCAAAGAGTCCGTCACCTGCAACCAAACGATGGACAAGAATCAATAAACACTGAAGAGTTTGAAAAGATTCTGGTGTGCCTCTCAAACTCTTGGGTGATCAACCTGCAAGTAAACATCTACTCGGAGTAACGAAGAGTAGAAAGTAGGAATGTCTAATCCAAGAACTAGTCCAAAAAAGGTCAGAGATAGAGAAGGAATCAAAATAAAACTACACCTCAGTCTTCTCTTCATCAGCATTCATGCTAAACGTCAGTCCCAGATTATTAATAATATCATTCTGCCAAAAGAAGATCACAACATAAAGATTGTGGTCAGAATTGTTGAACCCCTCAGTTGCCTTGAGGTAGAGAATTTGCTGCACAATCGATCTCCAATTCTTTCATAACCATCATCAAATTCAAGGGATATGTTAAAAGACCTAGAAAAGATAACATAAAGACTACTTTGAGTTACAAATGAAATGGAAACGTTTTGAGCCCTACAGTGCTCAACAAAGAAGAAAAATTTAGCTAAAATGTACTAAGCGCTTCCCTTGAGGAAGATGTAATTCAAATTCGTGAAGTAGTCTGGATCAATGGCCTCATTATCGTGATAAGTCACCTTCACTCCCAGAATATGCTCATAGAAAGATCGTGTGAAGTAAACATCGAGGAGTTGTCCATCAAGGAGGGCCTTCGCAACCTGGATCCAATATACGTAGTATGAATCTTAGTCAAAGTTCAGTGACGAAATGAAAAACAACAGGAACTCGTCTGAGAATCCAACCAACCATTAAGGACCGGCACTCCGATAATTCAGAGCACAAGAAAGACGACTTACTACTCGGCCAACAAACTTGAAGTATGACAGATGCTCTGTTTGATAAACTGAATTTGGATTCGGCTGAAACGTAGATTTGTTATCGAATGTCGATACCATTCACGGGTTAAACCACCGGCATTCACAAGTTGCACTACACTGCAAATTGTGCAAGCTGTTTGGTATGCATCCACCTGCCTCAGAAGATGGCAGCACACCGGCCGTGATAGCATCTCAGAAGGCTGATGGTAGTCCAGCAGCATCTAATGTAGCAAAACAAGTTGGATATTTATCGATAAGATCACTCATAACTGATGCTGCCAGCGAGAAAACACCTCCCCCGAGTTCCTTAGCATGCCTGAAACCAATTTAACCATGATAACACATGATTTAAAATACGTAACAATAAAAGCAGGTAACATACAAGAAGTGTAGGATAACTAATAAAAGACGCAGACATTAAACGAGCGTAGCTTGCTGGAAAAAATAGCCCATACCCTTAAAATGGTACCAAGGCAGTATGGCAAATCGCTCTCTTCTGAAATATGCATGGAGCCTCGTAGAATCCAGGAGCGTGTGTGCCGAGGGCAATAGCCTCACTGTCCATTACTCTGTTTGTTGCCATTTTCCAAGTAGACATGAATGAAAAAATTTGTATTTATTTTTTGGAGATGAAATCACATGTCTGCTATAAGCTGTAAAATTTTCAACCTTTTTTGGAAAAATTTGAAATTACTGCTATCAATTTTGTAAGTAAAAAAATGAAGAAAATTCATATCAAATATCAAATATACTGAAAAAATCTGAAATTTTTACTATAGATGCATAATATAGTGTGTAACATCATGGTATAAACCAAAGTTACCATATCATTTTATAATTAGAAACTCAACAAACCATGGTTATAGGCCCAATATTCATATTAGTATTGAAAATATTGAAATTTGAAATTTTTTCAAAATTTCCAATTGGAATAGAAGATGCAATGGATGAGCTTCATTTCATTAGTTGGACTCAAATTCAAAAAATACCTCTTTTATGGCTAAAATTCACATCAAGAGTAAATAGCAAAACATGGCCCAAATACACTACAAGGGTGATTTGCGGATTAAACATCTTCTTCTTTAGAAAAGTCAATAAGATCATAATGAATTAATGAGGGACCTCACAATACAATTCACTGAAAATGTACTCAAGTACCCTCCAATAAATAAATTGGATGAAAAAAAATTCCATCCTTTAGTCACAACTGAAGTCATCCATTGATCACTTAGTGTTTGCAGCAGCAATACAGGGTTAACCGCGGAAGGACAGGCCACAACCTCTTATTTTAAGCCTCACTGTCCATTACTCTCTTTATTGCCATTTTGCAACCAAATATGAATGAAAAATTTTACATTTATTTTTTAGAGATGTAGTTACATGTGGCCACGGAGGCAGCTTAACTACATTATTGAACCGTACTATCAAATAATCCAAATTCTTTTGACTTTGGTTCTCATAAACTTTAACTACCTAGCCAACCATATATGGTCGATTCAAATTCTGGGCTCATTTCTGTGTGGGCAGTTAAATTCTTTTGATCATTTAAAAAAAATTTAGGGGTGGTATTGAAGGTTAATTATTTATAGTTTTTATTATCCACTAAAAAAGATAATTATTTTATTTTTGAGAGGTCTTGAAAGGCATATATATGTACCATTAGTAAAAGGGTGATTGCATGAAACACTTGTACTATTTTTTGTCACACGTCTCGTGCTGATTAGTTTTTTGGCCATTATTCCTGGGTTTTGACTCTAAATGATTCAAAATTCATAGACAAGGTACTGATGACTACTATACACCTTGTCTATTTTTTTGGAATTTTTTAAAGATGTTTTACTATTTAATAATAGTCCCCGATATTATGTCACAAATGCCAATTTGGAGGTTTCTAGTACTATTTAGTACCCATAAAAACGAATTTGGAGCTGAAATTTGGTAGAGATGGTCTTCTAGTAGACTTGTAGCTATCGTCCAAAGGAATTCTAAAAATACTTAATTTTGTGTGGTGTAGAAGTCCACAAATTGAGTCCCTTTCTACTAGCATTTTGAAGCATGTAAAAAATTATTTTGGTGGTTTTTTTGGTGAATGACCATCTGCATAGAGTTGCCACAAATGGCCAATTTTTATTTTTTTTAATTTAAGTTTCTTCCTATTTTCTACTAATTAAAACATCAAAGTATGTATTTTCTTAAGATTTGGCACTTTTCTAGTTCTCCTACTTAGAGAATTTTTTAATGAATTTCCTTTGGTGGATACCTTCATCTTAAAGGTGCATACATTGGCCATATTTTTTAATTTTATTAAAAATTGATTTTCTAATTTTAAAGTACTCCAGAAAAAATCATGAGTACTATTGCAAAATGCAACAAATAGTACAGGTGTTTCGTGCAATCACCCAAAAGAGCAAAACTTGTGAATTTTACTTGATTTCCCGGCTTTGAGCAAAGCTTGCCAATTCTCTTGATTTGGGATCTAAAAAATTGTACCTATCCATTTGCTTTGAAATTGGTCCTAATGGAAAGAATAAGGTGTTTACATAATTTTCATTGTTGAAATTTAATCCTGCAAGTGTTAATTTGGAATTATTTGTGATTTGTACTTAGAAAAAAAAATTGCATTTCAACAATTGCAAGGTGGATTGTGTAATGAGTTTGATATCACTTCATTTGAACTTAAGGTTTTGGAAGTGCATTTTAATGTGTTAACACAATTTCTAGTTGTTAATTCATGTTACCTACAATCTCAAAAGACTCTTATATGCAAATTTCTTAAACATTGTGTAGAGAAGCACTATACTAAAAATAAGATATATACATTTTTCTTGTATAAACCTCACAACTCCTATGCAATTTCACACTCAAAATTGGTATGCATGCTAATAAGAAAGCTCTTTAAACATCTATATGGTTAGATTTTGAAAAAAAATCACCTTGCTTTATTGGAGATAATTATAAGTCTATACTCTTTTTTCACAGGAAAAACACATTTGGAAAAGCTTAGGCACTTAGGAGTTAACTTGAACAACAATACATTATGGCCACATCTTATATGATCTTAAAAAATATACAAAAAACAATGTCTAAAACATCTTGGTAGTTTTGGCCCATTTTGAATGCCTCTTCTACTTGGGCTTTTAGAGTTAAGTGGAAATTAGCCCGTACGTACTCTCACTGCCAATCTCTCTCATTTAGTTAGAAGCACTTACTAAGTGGTCTTCTATTTATTTTTTTTACACTTTTACACTTTTATTGTCTTGTATTTACACTTTTAATTGAAAGATGAATATTGTTTCAAAGAAAATAACAAAAACAAATAACCAAAATTGCTAACCACATTGATATGACATTGAAAAACGTCAATTTCAATAGTAAGATAGTTCTAAAAAATGTTACACGTAAATTCTATATTTTTGTTTGATAATTAAAATAAACAAAAAAGGAATTAAAAAAAACTTTATGTGCCATTTCTACCTTTATAGTTGCCTACAAAACACGATTCATCATAACTTTCATCCCAATAATTGGAAGAGAGTGATTAGAAGCTTTTTATAAATTTTAATCTATGGGTGAATGCAAGAAACACCTGTACTATTTTGCATCACACCTTGCGTTTTGAATTGTTTTTTGGCCATAATTTTTGCGTTTTGGCTCCAAATGACTCAAGATTTATAAGTTAGGTATTCATGACTATTATACACCTTGCCTAATTTTTTGTAATTTTCAAAAATAATTTACTATCCAAAAATAGCCCCGATTTTATGTCACATTTGCCAACTTGGAGTTTTTTTAGTACTATTTAGTACCCAAAAAAACGAATTTTGAGCTGAAATTTGGAGGAGATGGTCTTCTAGTAGACTTGTAGCTACTTTCCAAAGTAATTCTCAAAATAATTAATTTTGTGTACTGTGAAAGTCCACAAAGTGCGCTTCTTTCTGCTTGTATTTTGAAACATATAAAATATTATTTTGGAGTTTTTTTAGGTGAATGACCATCTGAGCCATAGAATTCTTACAAATGGAAAGTTTTCATTTTATGTATTTAATTTTTTTTTATTTTTAACTAAGTAAAACATCAAAATATCCATTTTATTGAGATTTGGCACTTTTCTAGTTCTCCTGCTTAGAGAATTTTTTAATGATTTTCCTTTGGTGGTTACCTTCATCTTAAGGTATATACATTATCCATATTTTTTTATTTAAAAAAAATTATTTTTCTAATTTTAAAGTACTACAAAAAAAATGATGAATATTGTCGAAACGCAACAAAATCGGCAAGTGTTTTTTGCATTCACCCCTATCTAGCCAAATAAATAAATAAATTTTAAGGATAATAAATTTGATTAAAAATTCACTTTGATTCTAAAATTAAAAAACCTCATAGCTTTTGCAATATTTTTCAAAATCATATGAAATAAAATTTCAAATGTAGAGCATAATCAATGCGACTGTTTTTTTAAATGTCATGCAATAATCTAAAAATATAGGTTGATAAAGCATGCCCGTGTTTGCTAAAAGTTCAAAGAAGGCTCCTAAGAATATAGGCAAATGATTGTCATAGTGAAGATCTAAATATTATTTCTACTACACTTTATCAATATCCACATCCTCAAATCGAGTGTAGTCCAAGTTGTGACATCCATCTTCTTCGTTGTTGTCTATACCACCAGCAAGACATACATATTTAGGCAACTCTTCAAAAGCCTTCAACCAGCGTGCTTCATCTGAATTGTATTTGTGAATCACATCTGCCTTAAGAACTTTGTAGTCTCGAAGACCCACCAAAATAATATCCCCTGGTGCAATCCATACTTTCTCGTGCATCTTATCCCAAATATGGCATAACCGCTTTGTTCCATCAATGCACAATGCCTCACATCGCCCATTTCCACGCATCGTCAAAACTTGAGCATATTCTTGCCCTTCTTTCTTAAATTGAAGCTCTCTTCTATCATCTTCGGTCTCATTGGTGCTCCTCTGGCTCATTTTTCCTCCTTTTCCTTTGTTCTTTCCCATACTTATTAAATTCCTTGAGCTGTTTTATAATTAGAAATGGTCTCTTTGCTTTGCCAAATAAATGTGCAATCAAAAAAACAAGTGATGGGAATCATTATCAAAATTTGGACAATAAAATTACTCCTAGATTGTTTTTCAAAGTGAATGCACAAATGATCTCCACTGTAGACCACCTCCAATCCTTTATATACAACCAAGGCCTCTTTCTTTTATTTTTACTTTAATGTAAAAGCTATGATATTTCAAAGCAAAAGCAACTCTACTTCAATATATTGAAACGGTTGGTTCTTATATCAATTGTCAGCAATTGACTTAGGTGGAGTTGAGTGTATAGTAGTTTGAGGAGACTCTTGTGGAGATAAAGCCAAGGGTGAATGTAAAAAAAAAGATCCCCTATTTTGTGCCATCTCTAGGGTATGTTTCAGACCTTTCCGAGGTGATTTGGGGCCTCTAATTGCAAATATGAACTCAGAATTTGTAAATTTTATCATGCTTCCCAAATAAAACGTTCATGTATTTTTCCCAGGCGAGATAAAATAGGAGGTGGGGTGGGGGCAAAACGACCTCTATAAGAGGCTCGTCGAACTACTATAGACTGAACCCCTACACTAAATAGTGAAATTGGATTGCCTTAATAATTAGGTTGCCTTCACTAGAAAAGCTACTTCATGACTCACTTCTTGTCCAGATGGAGGCACATGCCATCTTCTACATTTTAACCATGAAAAACCATGTAACACACATGGTTCCTACATCACTACATCCTTCTACAGTAACTGTACATATCTATATAGTCTAAAGTGTCGAGAAATTAGTCTAGGGCAACCTAATTTCACTATTTAGTGTAGGTGGCATGTGCCAGCTTAGCTACAAGGGGTTAAGGTAGTCTGATCTAAAAGCGAGCGGCCTCTTCAAATTGACCCTATATTTAGGTCTGAAATGAATCCTATATTTAGGTGCTCCTTAAATGGACCTCTCAAGCCATTGAGAGAATCGAGAGAAAAGCATTATTTATTGCAAGACCCAATCATTGGCCTGCATTTACTCAAATCACTTTAGAAGTTGCAAGCAGGGTTTTTTTTGGTTTTCGGACAAATGGTTATGTGGCCTTTTTTTCAAGAAGGTTCTAAATTCCATGGCTCCGTTATTCTGAGGGGTTGAATTGAAAGAGGCGAATTTTGAGTATACAATTTTAAATATGTATTTTTTGTATGCAATTATTGTATATGCTGGCTCTGTATAATGGATGGAATGAGGTTGTGGAAGCATTGTGGCAATAGTATGCAGGGCCACCGGAATAGTTTGGCATTTTTTAACACAACTATCCCCTTTTTTTTTCTATAGGCTTAAAGTTACCCATTTTTTTTTGAAGAAATTGGGCATTTAATTGCCTAAAAAAAAACTGGTTGCAAGTAGTCGGATTTTGGAAGACCTAGGGTCACAAATAGGTGCCTACAACAGTTTTTTTGAAAATTCATAAGTAATTCAAAAATGATTCAAAAAATATGAAACCACTTGTGTTATGTTCCGCATCTATTTTTCTTTCTCTGAAAAATGATTAAAAAATATTTCTATTCATAGAAATCTATGAAAAAGGCAGACCAACCCTTAAATGGTCACTTTTAGGCCATACTACCTTAGTTGGAATGCGGAAATCTTGACCGTTCTTTTGAGCTTTGCACCATTTTTGTGAAGCCAGCAGGTCATTGTTTGCATCTGCGAGTTTGGGCAAGTGATAATCACAATTGGGTCACATACAATTTGGGTTGTATGGGACCAACGCCGGGCTTGTGAATTAGATGTTGCAATATGAAATCTGATCCATGTACGAGAAGAGCATGAAATCTTGTGAATGTGCTAGGGTTGAAATGAAGAAGACACCCCATACCCGCTCTCGTATCACTGTCACCATTTCTAAATAAAGTCTTTTTTTTTCATTTATTAAGTGCTCAATTTTTTAAAATTAGACCTTGAGCATAGTCTTTTTGATTTTGTGTTCAAAAGATATTTAATTTTGTCTCTACTTGAACAAAACATTTGATTATATGTTGAGCTCAAAATCACCCATACCATAAAATGTACAAGGTTAGATTTCCAATTCTTCCAATTCTCACTACAATCAAACAATTAAGAGCTAAAAGACAAACGTTGGCTTTCAAAAAGGTAAGTATGGACAAATTTCTTTGAAGATAATGTAATTATATACTTAATTTCATTATATTTTGAAAAAGATATTTGTAGGACTCAAACTTGTGTTTTTTTTCCCCGTTATGGAGAGTGGAAGTTTGAAGTGAATACCACTATTCATAGGGTTGTTAGGAAAAAAATCCAATATGTATTTATAACTTTATATAGTGCAACTCCCAATGCAATTGGAATAATACATATTCATTTGACCATGAATGCAAAATCTTGCCAAAAAGAACACGACTTGCCAAACTAAAAACAGTGAACAATTTCTAAGTCTACCACTAGGAAAAACACTTGTAGCCTCTAGCAAGGTTTGGGAAAACAAATCAAAAAATGGAGTTAGATTAATAATGAAAATTCCTTACACCCTCACGTTGTCATGTGCCATGCTCAGTGCCATGTATCTAAAATCTTTTTTCAACTGAAGAGCTTATTTATTGCTACAAATCAAATTTGTCCTAGAAAAATAACAAGAACAAAACATGCTAGGATACGTCCTTCATTGATCTTCTTCAACACCTTCCTCTCTCTATATGACTAAGGTGGCTATCCCAAATGCGCCGTTGACCCAAAACTACCATCATCACTTTGTGTACATCTCCAAAATCAATATGTACCTAATATGTGAAAGAATCAATTTTTGAACCTTTGCCAAAAAAACTTTGACCTTTCATAACTTTTGCATATAGTATCCAAATGTCGCATTCTTTGGTGCGTTGCCAACAAGAAAATTGATGAAAATTAGACCAATCTAATAATAGTGTAATTAAGCACAACAATAAAAAGTGGCAGGTTCGGAGGTGCCCACCTTATCCTTTCTTCTTCCTTCTTGTTAAAAATTACATTCCGTTTTGTTCTAGCTATTTATTAAAGGCACATCAAAAACTTTAGTTAGTTAGAAGACCAAATCAAAAGCTATAGTAAACTACCCCATTCCAAGCCAAATGGGAGCAAACCCGTTGTGGACAAAATTAAATTAATGATGTACATTTTAGAACTTACTACAGCAATGTTGTCTGTGCATTGCAAAAAAAATTCATTCAAGTTTCGCAAACTTGGTATTCTGTCAATGGATTGCGTTCAATCAATTTAACCTACAGATTGAAATGACCACACTAGATCTATTAATGGTGAAAAAAAACTTACAATTGTATTCCTCTGTTTTAAAATTTGTAGTTCTTCTTGGAGGTTTAGAAAATTTGCCCTGCAATTCAGCAATTTGCTGGAGATACTCTTTTTCTCTTTCACTTTGAATTTCTACCGTCTACCCACAAATAATTAAAATAAAATTAGTGACAACTTTGCAATAAATTGTACGTATATAATAAACACAAATCCAAGACAAGAGCCCAAAAATTCTTCTGAAGGAAAAACAACAACTTAATGACACTCTTTACAAATTGTATCACTAAGATTTTTGAAATTGCTAGCAAATTCTTACTGAGTAATCATTAACCCCTGAATGCCCAAAGCCTTTTTGAGCTTCTAGGAATTTGCTCTAAATTGCACAAAAAGTCAACATTTTGATAAGTTGTATCAATTTTTTTTGAATTATTACCATACAAATTTAAACTAGAGATCATATAAGAAAAAAAAATACAACAACATCACTTATGGATTGAAAGATTATAATGTTTGATCATGAGGGTATTAAAATTGCAAAAGTGATTTGAAGTCTTTCAATCCTCTTTTCACATGTCAAATCTAAAAATTTGGTCACCAAAAAAATATGAGGTTAAAGGGCCTAACATGCATAACTCCAATCAATTTATGGAATTTAAAAATCTACTTTATAATTTTTTTAAATGAATTTCTAATGTAATGATTTCTCCAAAATCTAGTGTATTTGAGGCTCATTTCCAAGAGCCCTCAACACTATGGAAAGTCAAGATTGCACAATAGACACCCTTGCACAAAATCTTGAATAGAAAAATCATAATCAATCATTTTTGATGCTAAGACTAGACTTCAAAAATAATTTTTCAAAAATATGAACTATTGAAAATAGCAACTAAGTTATGTTTTATTTAACTTCAAAGTATTGTCAACACTAGAATTTGGTGCCTTGGACATTTAGGGGTTAAAAGCATTATTGCTTGAATTGTGCTTTGTAACGCCATGTGAATCAATAGCTGCAATTATACACGAATATTAGTGAATTTGAAAATCATCACCTCTATGTATTTAAGGCTTGGGATTTACACCTCTAATCCTTTGGTTCTACATATTGATATGTAGAAAGACACAACATTTTTAATTTTCTTATAAAATTAAATATCATGGCAAAAGAAAAATCACTCAACTTGTCACCCATGATTCTAATGTTTTCAAGAAATATTTTTAAGATTTAAGGAAGCAAGGGGTTTAAGTCATCCCTCTAATAATTAGAATTTGCCCATATGTAATATTTCTTCACAATTCTAAGGTTTCAAAAAACAAGAAAAATTAAAGTAAGCAAGGATTATTTACATCAAGTATTTCTTCAAAAGTTTAAAATTTTCCAGGTACAAACTAATCCTAAAAATAGAATGAATCAAAATTTGGAAGATACTCACATATAGAAATTTCATTTTGATTGATGTTTTCCAAAATATTTTCAAGAGTGTCCTCCAAATTAGAACAACAATATGATTAAAATATTAAACCACATGCTTGTCATATAACATTCAATTCATATAGTACATAAGTAATTATGTATAACTTAGACTTCACATTCAAGAGAGAAACTAACTGTTGAGGTCGGCATTTTATGCCAAATAATTAATTGAAGTTGGGAAAAGTGGTTTGGCATGTGGTTAAACTAAAAATTATGCAAATGTTGGTCCGAGATGATTCTAAACTACTAGATGATGGTAGAAAGGTACCCAAATTGAATGGCATGATTGTAGATTTGATACCTGGCAACCACATGTTGTGTTTATTTAGCGTGAAATTAGCCTCTCTATGTGACGGAAACCCCTTGCAAGGTATTGTTCAATATGATTGTGTCAAAAAATAAAAATAAAAAATAAAAAAATAAAAAAACTTTCATTACATACCCTTTGTTAGATGATGCTTTTGAAATAAGAGTAGTTTTAGCACACTCCACCTTCCATTACGATTTAAAGTGACATTGTAGGGATTGACAAGGTGGACAAGCTAGAACCGTTTTCACACTCGTCCACCTCTGTATTATCCCCGATTTAGGGTTTGGCGCTCACCCTGACCTTCACCGTCCTCTTGAATTCCAGGACTTCCGGCAGCGTTTTTTTTTGTTGTTGCTGCCGTTGCTCCTTCAATTTCTGTTTCGTTTAATCTTCCTCCACAACCAGGTTTCTCCGAAGAGCGTTCCACGATGGTGTGCATCCGTCAAGCCACCGTGGACGACCTTCTGGCGATGCAGAGCTGCAATTTGATGTGCCTCCCCGAGAATTACCAGATGAAGTACTACTTCTACCACATCCTGTCGTGGCCTCAGCTTCTGTACGTGGCGGAGGATTACAACAAGAAGATCGTGGGCTACGTGTTGGCGAAGATGGAGGAGGAGGCGGCGGAGTGCCACGGGCACATCACTTCGCTAGCTGTGTTGCGCACGCACCGCAAGCTAGGGTTGGCCACCAAGCTCATGACGGCGGCGCAGCAGTGCATGCAGGGCGTGTTCGGGGCGGAGTATGTGTCGTTGCATGTGCGCAAGAGCAACCGGGCGGCGTTTCATCTGTACACGGAGACGCTGGGGTACAGGATCACGGATGTGGAGGCCAAGTATTATGCCGACGGAGAGGATGCGTATGACATGCGCAAGTCGTTGAAACCGAAGCCGGAGAACGAGAAGGAGTCGAAGGTGGAATCGAAGGTGGATTCGAAGGATTCGAAGGTCGAAGTTGCAAAGACCGAGTTGCAGGCCGATTTGAAGACTTAAAAAGTGTAGTTTAGTTCCTTGTGCTGAGTTTAGGGGTGTAGGAAAGTGTGGTGGAGCTCATTGGTGGATTAGGTTAAAATGTTATCAGACTACGGAGTGCAGACTAATTTTTGAAATGAAATTTATGGAGAGGAATTACTGCTGAGAATTTGAATCCTGGATGCGTGTGACATGCGCAAGTCGTTGAAACCGAAGCTGTCGGAAGAGAGGGATTCGAAGAGGAATTCGAAGGTCGAAGCAAAGACCCGAGTTGCAGGCCGAAATGAAGACTTAAGCTTAGTTTAGTTCTTCGTGATGATTTCAGGGGTGTAGTAAAGTGTGATTAAGGTTATTGCCGTATTAGGTTAAATGCTATCAGACTATGGAGTTCAGATTAATTTTCGAGATAAAGGAAAGGAAAGGAAATTGATGGAGAGGAATTATCGCTGAGAATTTGAACCGTGGTTAGTTCCATAGTGCTTGTGGTTCAGTTATCCTCTAGAGGTGTGTTTCCGTACATATTCTCGAATTTGCACAGATGGAAAGCACAACTCGTAGTGACTCCCGTGCCTCCGTCTATAGAAGCAGAACGAAAGGTGCGGTATAGCTGGAACTCAGTTAGGGTTTCTGTGGTCATGGCTTACGACAGTTATCCAGGATTTGACAATGTCAGGAAGATAATGGTTTTACAACCAAATTTGCTGTCTATTGTGGGTGTAGAATACAATCGAGCATGAAATCCAAGTTCAGGAAGAAAGCACATTGAGCCGAAATGCAGATACGAGTCGACTGGAGACTATGCCCCGAGTGAAGTGCGGTATGTTTTTCAGTTATCGTATCATTTTTCATGTTTGCTGTAGAGTATTTCGAAATGTGTTCTGTTGTTACAAATATTTTTCCTTGCCTCTCCATCGTATTGATTTTCCGAGCGCGCAACTAAGGGTTTCAGGAAGAGGAGTGGGAACATTAGCCAAGGGGGCTCATTTCTACTGCGCCTGTCACCAATTGCAGCTCCATCTGAATGAAATTTTTGCTTACGTATTCATAGCAAGGTGATAACTTAGAGGATACTATTTTCAACATCAGTATAGAGCTGAGGAGAGATCTTTGGATGTAATCGCCATAACCGTTGGGATCAAACAATTTTCAGTATGCTATTTCCTCGTTTGAGGTTGTAGACCACTATTGAAGGGACAGTAGACAATCCCAGGGACATTTAGCTAAGTCATGTTTATACTCAACTTGCTACTAACCAAGTTTATGAATAACCAAGTTTATTAATAGGTAATTTGTTGTCGGTAACAGTATCAGAATAGGACTATAGGAGACGGCATCAGGTACTGTACCTTGGAAGCGTCCACATCTTATGACTTGTCAGATGCAAGCTGCCAAAACAAGGAGAATCTTATTATTCACGTATGAATTGACGAAGGTTTAACTCCAATGGAAGAGCTATCCATTGGTCCCACTGCTTTGCACATGAGGTGGGTGTGGGTGTAGGGAAGGTAGGAGGCTCATAAATCAACCATCTCAGGGATAATGGACCTCTGTAGAGCTTAACATTTCTGACATATTTTTGGTAGAAAGAGAAAAGAGAAACAATTCATTGACAATTGAAATCGTAATTTCTTGACTTAGAATGAATTAACTATGAATTTTGAAAGTGAAAGGTGTGTAGGTAGCTATTGGTGTTCATAGTATGAACCAAATCTTCAATCAAAATCAGCCTTTGAAGCTTGAATGGAGCACTTCAAATTTAGGATGTTTCTATAATTATAGCTCTCAAAGAATGATCCACATCATGCTTTCATTTATTTTAGCCTTACATGAATGTATATTTTACTTAAAGGGATGTAAGAACACAACTAAAAAGTAAGAAGTGCGTTAAACAAACTTTGATCCATTTTTGAAATTTTTTGTACTATTTTTGACACTTCTACAAGGTGATTCTAATTGCCCGCTTGCAATTCAAGCCTCCTACCTTGAGTTAACCCTTTAGATCCCACACTTTTAAAAAAAATGGGGCTCAGTACTTACTTGCAAAACATTGGTCTTAATGAAAACTTATGTAAGATTCAATTGTTGAAAGTAGAAGTGCAATTGGCAGTATTATGGTATGTTAACCCCTAAAGGCCCAAGGCATTTTCTGGCTCCGAAACCACTGAAAACTGCCATTTCTGCTGCGATCACTCCCTAAACCAAAAAAAACTTTTTTTTAGAATTTAACTGTAGGATCTTGTACTTCACTTGTCTCAAATCATGTGGTAAAAATTTCATGAAGTTTGACTGTACGGATTGGAAGATATTAGTATTTGAAGTTGGAAAAAGAAGTTTTTTTGAACTCTAAATCGCAATTTCAAATGACTTTGACGGCCATTTGTGGATTTTTTTTGCACTACACACCATAAAGTTAAATTTTTTTATGTTGAACATTTGAGTTGAGAGTCGGGGAAAAAAATTTCAGAATGTCAAAACTTGATTTTCACATATAAAAAAATTGTTAAGTAGAAGTAGGTCCAAAATTGAACAAAACACTAAATCTTCAATAGCTCTTAGATGGAATTAAAAAACCATAATCCCAACGGTGGGATTGTTCTTGCAAACAAACTTAACCTTTTCCAAAAAAAAAATTTGAAAAAATTTGAAAATTGCATTCAAAAATGAATTTTATAAGTTGTTTTTTGAAGAAGACGCTTAGATTGTCCGAAAAACAAGATTGTCCATAACTTTCTCATTTTTAGTCCAAATAGAATGAATCAAAGCTTCAAATATAGACAAAAACATGATCTTTGAGAAAAAAAAAAAAAAAATTCAATTTTTTAAAGTTGTTTTTTTCTGCCCGGCGAATTGCTTATTTGACTTCGGGCGGCATAACTTTTTTTCCCGGGCACCGATTGAAAAAAAAAATTATATTTTTGGAAAGCTAATGTGATTTCCTACCTTCAAAAAAAGTTTCAAAAAATCAGGTCGAAATTTCAGGTCGCATGAGCCTGCCCGAAATCCCAAGTGTCCCCCGAGGGGACTTTGGACCTTTAGGGGTTAAATGTGGTGCACGTCTAATGTTGCATTTTGTAAGACCACCAAACACCATAGCTTGGAAGACAAATATTTTTATACCAACTAACATTTGTCCAATTTGCACAAAGTTCTAGATTTGGACAAATTCCATATTATTCTATATTATTATTTGAAGTGACCGCTTCAGGCTCTTCTAGGATCTAAAGGATTAAAGAAGATCTTTTGGCTCGTTGATAAATGAGACATTCAAAATGCCAATAAATTCATATATTTGTCAAGAGATATAAATTTGTATACAATAATTTCAAAGAGGATATGAAGGATTAAAGAGCTAGTGAATAAATGAATGAACTTGTTAAAAGGCAAATTATTCATTCTTTAACTTTTCCAAAAGTTTATTTTACTATTTGAAGAAGGATGAGTAGAACTATGACACCCAAACTATTTTTGGTTCTACTATTTTTTTTCTATTATTCAATATACAAACAACTTTTGTTGATGTAACATGTTGATAAAAAAAAACTAATACACTACAGGTGCAATATTTTGGAGGTTCTAACAAATTGACAAAAAAATCCATTAGTTATTAAGACCAAACAAGTATCACAATTGTAGAACCAACTTAGGAATTTATAACATTCTTGAATAGGAAGGCCTTCTACAATAGCACTGTATATTTGTGTTTCAATATTTTGGAGGTCCTAACAAATTGACAAAAGACCCATTAGTTATTAAGACCAAACAAGTATCACAACTATAGAACCAACTTAGGAATTCATAACATTCTTGAATAGGAAGGCCTTTCTACAATAGCACTATATATTTGTGTTCCAGTAGCCCAAGATACATGGGCAAGCTTGCATTCAAGATGTTCTTTAGTGAAAAAAAGAGCCTCAATTCATGGAAAGCAAAGGGCCTTGTGTTTCATGTTCGAGAATGTTATGCTTTCATTTCATGTGAAAGAAAGAGATTTACACACATAACGACACATCTACCTCATTGAAAGTCTAAACGTCACGCAGTTCCAAAAGTCTTTCACGATTCAAAGCATGAGAAAGCTGCATAAAATTCACAATTCAAAGCATTGACAAAGCTTCTTCCACAAATTTCAGCTAGCTCACCTTCATATGGAATATGCTTCTCTCGGGAAGAGAGATGAATTCAATTTCAAAAATACAATGTGAGACTAGCAAATCACCGTTGCCACGTGGATTAGATATAGCCCCCAAAACGTCCCAACTAAATTGGTAGTAAAGGAAATCCCCAAAGACTCTTCAAGAATGTTATGTTTGTAATGAAATGCTTGTGTCAATACTGAAGTCATTACTTTCATGGAATAGGTCTGCACATAGTTGCTTATGTGAACTGTAAGTGCACTAGTAAAGAGAACAATCATCAAAAACTAGCTGCCGTTCACGATGTTTCTTCTTTCAGGTCATCCTACTAAAACAAACAGATTCTGACTGCGTTGCATGACTACAGCCAGTCATGGTCTGCTGCTTACGAACACTCAGGAAACAAGAAACCTCAGCAGTTCACAATATACATTAATGAAAGCTCGTGAAAGCTCTCACTTGATGTTTGAACAGAAGATTTGATACATCTGGTAATTTAAAAAGAAAGGTGACATTTTACACTAACACTATTCAGACTCGAGAAATCTCCAATTAAAATTTAAACATCACGCTGTTCCTACAGGTACTGAAGTCAAGAAGGATTCTCACTCAGCGAAGAGAATTGTAGCAGCCTACATCTTAGGTTTGGAAGTTCTTGAAGATTTCTTTCATCTCTCCTGACGAGGGAGTAAGTGGTTCAGAGGGATAGCACTTAGCTAATATTGCTTCAACTGACTCGTACTTGTCCATGAAGTCTTCCTGCACCACATCCATAATAGACTTCTATGAGCAAGCAACGAGTGCCATGGTTCTCAACGAAATGATCAATGGACTGTGGAAGACAGCATATATGTTAGGGTATGGTATTCTGTGAAGACTATGAACCTTGAACTTCTCCCATAACGATGGGAGTAACTCCTCCGAGGTAAGATGCTTTTGCATTCGCTTGTACATCGCTGGTAAGGCTTTCTCCACCTGTCAATTTTCAAATAATTCTAGTTGAGTAACATGTAACCATCCGTGAGGTACACTACGGACCGCACGTAAGGTTGCCATAACGAGGTAAGAAGGAACACTTTGGGATTCGCACTAAGCACTCAAGAGGAGGAAGATTGGACACCCGCAGTTAGATGATATCGGAAGAATAAAGCGTCCTGAGCAAGGACTGGCGTACAAAGTTATAAAATTCAAAGGGTTTTAACAATTGAATGAAGTTCGAGAACGCACCCCAGAAAGACTAGCCTTCAATGTTTTTCGTAGGTCCATCTTTGAATATCCAAGTTGAAAAGGCATCTCCTCAGGACTAATGGTATAAAGCAGGTTCTCCACTTTTTGGGCAAATTGAAATAGCCTTTCGAATTGCTGCTCATACAACACATTTACATAAGCAACAAATGGGGGCATCATATGATATGCAATATCAGTTACGATAAATGATTTCAGCAGCGTTATCTTTCATCTTTCATCAGCGTTTGGAAGTTGGAACATACATAATTAATGATTGAGTTGATATATCGGGTGCAAGCTTGCTCATAAGCCTCGCTAGCTTGCTGATAGTAGCGGGCCAAAGTCGGAACCACATTTGCAAGATCAAACATACTGAAAAACAAAAACCACAGCAGAAGTAATCAGCACAAAGAGGTACCAGAAAAATCTAAAAGTGGCAAAATTTCTAGCTTGAGACACTTTAGTGACTTTAGTTAGTCACTCAAACTCGATTTTCCACTAAACTTAGTCCAATCGTTAATAATGAGAAAAAGTACAAGTGTGATGGGGTTGATATTCACTGAAGGGACGATGAAGATGAACCTGTTTTGAAAAGCTGCATAATTTTCCAAAAGAAGAACATCCTGATACTTGGGATCAACCTGTGCAATTCGTTCCAACACAGCAAACATCGTATTCACCTGACCCCACCCATAACAAGAATAATCAGTTTCAATTTCCAAGTTCGCGTATCGCTTTCCGAAAACCGCATAGGATTAACTGCTCCCGCAGACCCGACAGCTAAGAAAACTTGCAAAAGTGAACCCCGCTCATCAAGAACTTATCAAAATATACCAAAAGAGTGCCACAACTCACACCGTCTCGGAGGAGTTCATATGACACATATAAGCAAACAACTACACTGATGAGCAAGATAAATATCTATGTAACATGACATCTGCATGCAAATTACCAGTTTCATATAAGCCTGGTCGACCACATCTCTTGAATTGCCTTGAATAAGATTCTCCATGCGACCTGCAAGGGCTGCAAACCTGATCCGACCAACAAAAGAAAGATTAATTACACCTAGGCAGTCAACATTCGCAAGTTTCCCTCTGCAGAAATCATTTTGGTACGAAACCCATTAAAAGACTGCCTTCAGGGATGAATGATTAAGAAATGCTTTAAACTAACCTATACCCATGTACAGCAGCCTATCTTATACTCAGAGAAGTTGATGAGTTCTCAGTTGGAAGGCAACATCGGAAGTGGACGTATTTCAAGTGTGACCGAAAGATCACATTTGCATGTTGAAGTGCATTCATACGCAGCATGACATGAAGGAATGAAAACCCCGTAAACCTAATGGATTTGATTATTGCCCAACTCTAGAGCATCCAATACACCAGAATGAGCGAAACAACAGAAATATTACCTGGGAATGTATGATAGCACACCCATCTGTTTTACATTTCGATCATGCTTCTCAATTTGAAGATTTGCTTCATCTACAAACTGTGACAATCAAACATGATTAGAGGATTAACAGGTTGGAACTGCTATTCCGTATAAAAAAAAACGGGGAGTCAATAAGCAATGACCGATTATGCCACACTGAAACTTGAAGCAAAATCAAATGGAAATAACATTTTTTCATGAAGAGTGCAAACACACTCGATTGAATTGCAGGCTGATCCGGGACTGAAGATCTGCAAGCAAGCGCCTCACAAAACCTGCAGCATCAGCCTTTTGCGCAGAAAGGTATCGCTCTGTGACGCCTTGCATAGAAATGCATCGCAAAGGATCAATTTTATACGCCCAATCAACCACCGCATAAAAGTCTTCCTGGATTCCATCCAAGAGCTCTTGAAGGGATAGATTCAGTGACTCCAGCTCTGCTGGATTCTGTTCAGCTGCATCCAAAACTCAGTCAGGACTGTCGCACATACAAGGAACAGTAAGATATAATTATTGCGCATCAACACAAAAGAACCGGATTCGCTTACTGGACTTGACATCGAACCCGTCTGCATCCACGGGACTTGCGCCATCTTCGTCGTCGTCCTTATCCTCGGCTCCGTGAGGATTCAAAGGTAAAACCTCAAAACACATGAAGGAAGCAAAGAAGGAGCTCTGCAGAAATGAAAGGAGAAAACAAGAACTCAATCGAGGTGTCATTTGCAGCCAAAATGGACCATAAGAAACACGAAGGACACGAAAAAGAGAGGACCGTCACTATGAAACAGTGTTCCGTTGCACATGAAAGAAAATGCTGATGGTGAAGTGGATAAACAAACAGGATATTTGTGTGGTTACTGGGAAACAGAAATATTTGGAGAACAGGTTATTCTCACCTCATCCACAAGAAGTGGAATAAAGATTCTGAGCATTTTGGCGTATGCATCAGACACTGTGGAAGTATCTGCTCCTCCAGCACCTTGTGCTGCACCAGCCTGTGAACTGTCCAGCCATGCCCCTGTGCTCCGTGATACTTTGGTGCTAGCACGAAGCTCATTTGCAAACTCTCGCGCCTATTCACCAAAATTGAAAATTTGATCATCAGGGATGACAGGCAAAGAGAACATATAGTAAAAGGAAATATCAAGATTAAGAGTTCATGTACAATTACATAAAAGAAGATGCAACATAACGATTCATCACATACCTCACGACGTAGCAAAAGATTGAGCGAGTGACAATATGCTTTCCGCAAAGGTCCAAGTGAACTTTTATCTAGATTCTGCAGACAAGCATACAGCCTGGTTGTCATGGACAGTACATGACTTCAAAACTGATCAATACGGTGACAGTGTTCAGTCTCTGCCATTTGTAAGATGCACATAGGATAGCATGCATACGATTGATTACCTTCAGGTGTTGTAGCATTCTTGCGTATGTACGACACTTGAATCTCAAATCAGCATGATCCGGTCGTTTCAACTGCCCCCTCTTTATCACTCGTCACCAACATTTTAGTCAGCAATAAACGGTAGCAGCATGGACTGCCCTGTAAAAGCATCAAAATTTGCAAACCTACAAGCTGCGGAATACAATTAATAGCAGAGGAAATTACGTTTTGCAGACTAACCTGTGAGAAATAGGTCTTATCACTGATCATGAAATCAACAACACTAGAAAAGTACTTCCTCAGAAAATCAGATGCTCTTCGAACAAAAGTAGACTTAAGTTTTTCAAGCTCTAAGCGCTTATCCTTGACCTGCACGTACATCAAAGCTTGAATTCAGGAGTAGAGCTTGCGAACTAATCGGAAGGATTCGGAATTTTTACTTATACATTGTGTCTCAGGCTGATGCTGTCCAAATTTCACATTGACAGCTTCACAAAGTTCCTAATTTAGTAGGAGACACACTGTTCGTCAAGTAATTGACATTAAACATAAACTTTGAGTGCTATATACCGCAATATCCTGCCACTTAACAGACCCATAGACAATTCAACTCACAAAAAGGAAACGATCCACTAAAAAAATGTCCAAGCACATCAAAAAATCTGCTGCAAAAATCAGGTGTTCAGTGTAGTTGTATCAGATTAGACAGCTATCAGAACCAGTATTTTTGTCAGGAGTGGTCATCAACACATATTATCTTCATCTAACTTCTAGTATCAACTGCAAGGAGACAATCTTCAAAGCGACTAAAACGACTGTTCAACAGAACTATGTTATCCGGGGTTCAAGAAGCTTACAGCACGCATGTTAACATAATTGGCATCTAGAAACGGGGCGTCAAGACTTCGCAAAGCAGAAGCTAACCAATCACAAGCTTCTAAATTCTGAGGCATTCGTGCATCTTCAAAAGTCCCGCTCTGCAAAACTGCTGCATACTGCCATACAAAAGCAATCAGCGCATATACGTTGAAACTCGAAATTCGATGAAGACACAAAGTATATGAATATGCATTTATATAGCTCAAAGTGAGCCATTAAAATCTGGAAAAAAGAGCACTTGAAAGACGAGGTTACATGGACACACGAGAATACACGAGAACACCAAAAATGTCGGATCCCATACCTCAGGAGGGATACTCAGCTTTTCCAGCAACGCATTCAATTCTTCCACTAAAGCTGCATTGTTCTGGGCCTGCAACTCCAGTTTGTTGTTCCTTGCTTCTATCTGCCATGACCATTCCATTAGGTAGTATCCTCTTAAATAAACCGACCATATCAGGGTACCAGTAGAATGACTATCTGAGGACCATGACTTCAACCTATTAACCATCCATGCCTGGTGAATACAAATAGGGGTAGCAACGAACAATCCCATGCGAGTAGTATAAAATTTCACCTAATATACTCTCACAAGACAAAATGATGAACCAAAATTTATTTTCAGGCGTAGCATCTATCAAATTGCCATTTATGCCACAAATAGCAACAAGTCATGCAACTCTGTTCCATGACCCTACAAGAAAATGATTAGGAGTCTGGTAATATATATACCGACTCAATATCTTCTCGCATGTGACGCAATTTCACATTGAAGATACCTAGCCATTCGTCCATGTCTTCAACACTTCCTTGGGCAGCATCTAGCTGTTGAAGAACCTGAAAGTACGTGAAAACAAAGGTGGCTCGATGTAAACAATAATAAGCTCGCCACCACAATTCTTTCGCTGCTCTCTATGAAGTGAGTTAAGTTCTTCAATCTTTGAATCTTATCAATTGGTGTGCTGCAACCAATTTTTGCTTGTTGTTTGCTTTTTAATTTTGATTCGGAAAAAGATAATCACATGAGAAGGAACGTTTAATCCAAAGAAACAGTACTCATCTGGCCAAAACAAAGTGAGACTCATGAAATTGAATCATGAAATTAATCTGACATTGAAACTGGACGAAGCGTACCTCTTCTACAAGTGGTTGACTCTCTAGAATGGCATGCACATTAGCAGCTTCCAAAGCAGTGAGTTCACGTTTCAACCGCTCTGAGAATGCCTCTGCCTCATCTATACCAAGAACGTATCTGTAAGAGCCACATTACACACGTGTCATTTGAATACGCGGACCAAAAGAAGACACAAATACCAATAAAAACATACGTATCAAGATGTTCACGGAGTCTCATAAGACCAATTGAACTACCAATTTAAACACAATTCTGGTGAAAATCAAGTTAAAGCTCATTGAGAGAGTTTCTGACTAAGAACAATATCTGACTGCATAAACTAATTCAAAACGCCAAAGACCGTTTTAGTCAGAAATACCAAAAATGTAGGAGAAGAGACATACGTTCCAAGCAATGCCTCCATATCCTCTTCCTCAGCCTTCGAAACAAGTTCCCTCTCCACGCTGACCTTTTCATCCTTCTCCACTCCAGTATCAACAGAATCTTTTTCAACCGGTCCTCCACTTGGAAGAGCTTTCGCATGAGCCTACAATAAACCATGAGCTAAATTTAAAACCGTGAACGAATCAAGTATTTACAGGTGGCTCTAGAATTAGTACCTTCTTAGAGATGACAAATGATTACCTTACACCTACACCAGCTCATCACTGAAGTGTACGAAGGGCAAACTGAATGTAAGCGCAGTAATTCAAGCTCTTCCTTCAGTTCTGCAGGTGGTATGAGGGATGAGAACAAATACCTGGGCCCATAGTGCCATTTCCACAACGTCCATGCCCACAATCTTTGGCACTCGCCCCAGGTTCTCTTTACAAAGCTTCAAAATACCTGTAAGAAGGTGGTTTCTGAAATGCAGAAAAGAAGTCATGAACCACACGAAGCGGTCTTTTGATCGTAAGATAATAGTCAAGACCGAGCATTTCCACAGGAAACGCAAATCTAAAGTTCAACATTCAAACAAATCCGGATGAAATTATGAATCATCCAAAATTATGCCAACCTAATTGCATGCTAATCTGTTGTGTGGAAGCATTACAGAACGGTAATACGAAGGAAAACGACAGTATTGGAAGAGTGTATACAATCAAGCAATTTAAAATATCTTGAAGCGGGAAAAATTAAGAGTCCAAAGTACTGGCCAAGTAAACAGGTCTGGGCATTCACCTATCATCACGCGTCCGCAAAGTCCATTGAGGTGGGGCAACTGGCTTGTTCTTCAAATTGTCAAACCCCTATCACAGGACCGCAGACAAAGTAATCAATTTCACAAACTTCAGAAGGTGATGCTTAAGACGCTTGAAACACCAAAAGCATTTGCATTCTCCACATTGTAATGGTCTTCTGAAACTTCAACATGTGGCTGAAATAAAAAATTCTCAAAAAGGTACACTTCATGGAGTCACCAAAACTAGCTGAACAGACAAGCTCAAAAAAGTTGCAGATGAAAGGTTTCCCTAAGTACGGGTACAGGTCAATTTCGTAATAATTAAGGAAAATTTGACGATCGTCCAAACTTATCAAAATTTGTAGACCAATATCCAAAAAACAAAGGAAAAATATATGTAAAAGCTTTAGCTCTTTGTGAACTCTGAGATTCCAATATTAGTAACGACTTCACGACATACTGCAACTTTTTGTAAGTGTAAAAAATTTGGAATAACAGAAAAGATAGCCACAAGTTACGCCATGAAATTCAAACATTTGTGAAGACTAATGAAAGCTCCAGCATTTGAGAGAGTAATAGAGAATAGATTGCGAACCAGCACGAAGGTACAGCCACTGTTGTCACTAGACACCGCTTCAACCTTGCTCAGGTGTTTCAATTTATATACTTTCGCAGGCTGCGCATCCAACATGTAACATACTTGGTCCATGTACGTCTAAATCTTGAGGTAAGGGACACTCATCATGTACTATACGAAACTGAGGAAAGCCAGAATACGATTTCTAAATAAGCGTACCAAAATCAGGTACTAGTCAACTTAGCGCGAGACTTCTGGATCAGACCTAATACAATTAATCGATACATCCAACTGACTGAATTTCAACAACTACACCAGCCCCCAAAGGAACCACCACTCGGCTCACGGTCATGCACAGTCGCAACTGAAAAAAAACAATCAGGTAAAACTAAATCCATCATGACCTTGTCACTTTGTCCCAAAAGAAATGGTGCTAAGGGACTAACTCTCATACCTGCATACCAGTTGGAGTCTCTTTCAAAACATGTAGTTTCACTTTGAACTTTTGCGTTTGTTCTGCTCGCGTTACTGTACAAGATTTGGTGACAAGAGAACAAACCAAGAGAAAACGAGCATCAGTCCACATGCCACTCTATGTTCATTAATGTACTGCAGTTAAGATACTCTCCACATCTTGGAAGGCAGACACACATAGGTCATTGAAGATGTCGCGCAAGTTCAAGGGCCTACTGTTAATCATCACGAAGTAGAGGATACTAAAACCATTAGGGTCCTGATCTCCTGTAGTGACCTTTGTTAACAACAGCAATTCATCAATTCATACACTTGGCAGGCCTTCAATTAGCAAGTTGGTTGCAAGCATGACTTGGCCATTGATATTTAAATGCAAAAGGGCTTGTCTACTTTCCCGATCAATACTGGTCTACGACCTCGCACTTTGAAATTGCATAAAAAATTCATACATAGTGATAAACATTTGATCTCAAGAGAGATGGGCTCTTGTACCCCACATGATCATTGGAGAGAGCTGTGGAGAGAGCTGTGTCTATATCCCAACGAAAGCACCTCCTACACGTGTTAAAGAGCTTACAGTGACAAAAATTGTATCTTCTACCTTATCCCTCTTGAAATTATCCCATACAAAATGGATTCTCTTTGTTACAATAGCCCAAGGCTAATACCACATACTGCGAGCTACATCGAGCAATGCCAAGATGGTGAGTTAGCAAGACACATTCTAAGAAGCTCTGCGATGGCTGGATTACGAGCTTCGAATGGGAATACGAGCCCAACCTTCCATTGCATCTCCGCAAGGAACATACAGTCTGCCCTGTCTACATGCTACTCGTGTAGGTGTTATTTCACTTTAATTGTTAGAAATTTTGTACTACCAAGTTGCAAAAGTGCTGTAAGCTAAAAACTATATAAATCGTACTCCCTCTCACTTCATTCTACATTGTTTCAACCTCCATAAACGTAATGTTCTTTTAAAAACAGCTCATAGAGTAACGCACACTGATCCTTGAGCACTATTCAGATGACCTGCATCATTTGTAAAGGAATCGGAAAATGCCTTTCCAACTGAAAACTTGAAGAAAGTCGACAGTGAAGCATCACTTCTTACGTTTATACCTTCACGAATCTCCACCTTGAGATTTCTTCAATAAATGTATTAAAATTACCGTGACTATACCATCCGTCTCCAAATGTCCATATGAAATTTCAGTAAAAAAAACTTCGAATCCTGTTGCTCCCAAGCTCTAACAAATAGAGAGCGTACATTATATCGATGCCTTACGACACATATCCCCCTACATTGTCCCAAACCTACCATCGCATTACGGCATTGTGAATCGCATCTCCTCCCAGGGCCACATTGTCTCCAGCGACTCTTTTCCAACACACTAACACTAACACTAACACTCCCCCGCATTGCCATGTGACAACCCTAGGACCATCCAAAACCTACAAATCCATCATAAAAACACAAAAACAAGACACATAACTTACCCGTGAGAGCCAGAACGCGCGGCTTCGTACTATGGCGCGTGCGTCGCCCGGCCACACTCCACGACGCCTGGCTCTTGGCCACATGGAACGCCATGACCACGGAATTCTCCGAGCCGGCGAAGAACGCCTCCACGGCGTGGTTCATGTCGCCCCCGTCCTCTCCAACTCCGCCATTCGCGGCCATCGCTTCTTACCAATTGCTCTCCAACAATCGATCTTAACTTCCAGGTCGCCAAATGACAAGCAAACACAAAAGACTGTGCTCGATCATAAACCCTAATGCGATCTCTCGACTCAAAATGCCATTCCTGGGGTTGTTAAGTTAGTGTGGGAAATTGTGAGACGGGGGAGATGAAGTGACAGCGGATCTGTTGTGAGCTGTTGGTCTGCAATCGGGGCCGATTGCGTGCAATGGCGGAATTCGACTGCAGGTGGGCACTTGGGCCAGAGGTCGGGGATGTCGGAGAAGGACAGTTCTGGTTGAGGAATGCGGCGACGACGACGACGACGACGACGGAAAGCTGCGTAATGGAAGGGACGACCGTGAGGATGGATGAGTGGGAGTGGATGGATGAGTATGTGTGGATGGATGAGTGGGAGTGGATGGATGAGTGTGTGTGGATGGATGAGTGTGTGTGGATGGATGAGTGTGTGTGGATGGATGAGTGTGTGTGGATGGATGAGTGTGTGTGGATGGATGAGTGTGTGTGGATGGATGAGTGTGTGTGGATGGATGAGTGTGAGTGGATGGATGAGTGTGAATGGATGGATGAGAACAAGAAGGAAGGTGATCGATCTGCCCCGATTCAATTGTGAATTGTGGTTTATGCACACCGGTATTCGTCAATAATTTTAATTTAGTATAGTTATCATTATTAGTTTTAATATGAATTACTTTTATTTCTAATAATGATGTTTAGATTAAAACCAATTTTAGCTTTATTTTTGGTTTGGAATGATCTTTGGGATTCCTGTAATAACCTTTGAAGGTCGTATATCCAAAAAGGTGGATGTGCCTTAGTCAATTTTGATTGTAATTTTTAAATAAACATTTTTTATATTTGATTTTAAACTAATAAGATAGTAAAGTTTGCAAGTTTTATTTTTATACCATTTTAAAATTTTAGAAAATTTGAAATTTGAAAGAATTATTGCAACTGCAAGTTATATATATATATATATATATATATATTAGAATCTAAATTACAAAATATTGCATATATTTCATTTGTATTGAATTTTTCTTAAATGGTTTTAATCCCTATAGTCCAATTGTTCCTTCAAGGGACAAAATGGATTTTGGATAGGATCCTATAGTTTCAATTTTCTTCATGATTTTTTGAAACTTTTTTTGAAGATAGGAAAATACATCATCTTTTTGGAAATATAATTTTATTTCAGTCAATGCTTGAAAACTAAAAAAATTCCACCATAAAGCCCAAAACAAGGTTTGCTGGATAGAACCAAAAAAATCACAAAAAATCAAAATAAAATCTTTAAAATTTTGATTCCCATAGAAAATAATCTTGTCTACATGAATAAATTTGATTCACTATATTTGGACTAGTGAGAAAATTTTAGACAATCTTCTTTGGAGGGCATTTTAAGCATTTTCATAAAAAATAACCTATAGGATTCTTTTTTGAATGCAATTTTTGCAATTTTTCAAAAGAAATTGTTTGATAGGATTTAGTTCACTTGCTAGAACAATCTCACCATTGAAAGTTGTATTTCAATTCCATCTAGGAATTATTAATGAGTTAGTGTTTCATTCAATCTCAAACCTGCTTTTATTTAACAATTTTTAAAAGAATGAGAACCAAGTGAGTATATTTTGAAAAAAATTCCTAGACTTTCAACTCAATTTTTCATCAATAAATGCAGTGCAAAATTTTTAAGCTAAGATGATTCAAAGCCTTAAAATCTAGGCAGACAAGGTGTGAAAAACAATTTTCTTCACTTCAAATGCAAATGTCTTAGAAGCTGCTTGGTCAACATTAGAAAAAAAAAATGGGGCCTCCAAAAGGCTGCCTGGAGAGTCCAAAGAAACTATTTGTTTTTTCTTATCCTTGCATACGGAGTGTCAAATCTTATGTGGCACCCCTTGTGCCAAATTGACAAAAAGACAAGGCTACCGAGGATCCGATTACAACATTTTGGGGGGTTGGAGGTACTAGAAGTAGTATGATGGTACCAATAGCTTCCAGTATTTTAATTCCAGTATTGTCGTGGTACCAATAATATTTACATTATTTTATGTCTCAAAGCTCATCCTATGATGCTTGTCCTTGCTATTCTTTCATCCTTAGTACTTGCATGCACTGTTGAGGCTTGGATGGATGAATCTGAGGCTAGAGTATAGCGGAAAAATTACAAGGGGTCAACACATAGGATAAGTGGTACCATGGTATAGTAAGTTAGTCTCTCCACTAGTTGGGATTAGCGTGGTCCGCTATTTTTGAGTAACTCTGCTACTATTTTGTTATATCTTGGACAATATTTTGGAGTATCTCATTCACTACTTCAGAATATCTCAGGTTCTATTTTGCTCTCTCAATTAGTTTTTGGGAGTATCTACTACTTTTTTAGAGTCTCTCAGCCAACTATTGAGAGAGGTCCAAATTGAGGTACCATAACAATTATCCACCCACAAAATATGTTGATGTGTAGCATTGCCAGTGAATTAGCATTGTGAATTCTTAAATGGATGAAGCAAATCCCATTGTAGAAACTTGTGTCGAAACCAACATTGAATTAAAAAGCATAAGACTAAATAAAATGAGTAGAAAAGGTAAGAAATAGAAAAAACAAACATTGTGGCTAAAGAAGAGGTGATTTTTTCATTTTAGAATTTATGGAAGCAACAAAATTTGTTAAAGTAATCCAAACTATCAATGGCATTGAATACAATGGATGGACATGTGAGTACATTCTAGAAAATGAAACAAATTGATGGCAGTTTTGGTGAGAATCATCTTACTTGGATATCCACTTCATCCTATCTGAGTGACCAACTAATATTGTCTCCAGCCCTGACTAAAAGCTCTAATGTACTCACGAAAGATCGTCTTATCTCATGTATGTTCCTTCACTAGTAGGAGCCTTGGATGCAATACTTCTTACGCAAAAAATTTGCCTTTGTTCCTCACATTCACCTTGCAATTTGGACTTCCTTCTTCCACTACCTCAAAGCTAAAATTTATTGAGACAATAGAGAGACCTGTGCATGTAGATAACAAGTTCAGTAACGCGATGATTTGAAAAAGGATTTCTATCAGAATACATCTCTAGGTCAAGATACAGACAAAGTTTTATGCAAAGGTTGGAACCTTATGGAGTTTGGGCATTAGATCAGTTATCAAAGCCAAATCCACCAATTTCACCCGCCCTTTCATGGTCTTGAATTCCAAGCCATATGCCTCTTGCGGAACTCCAGCTATATCACACGCTGCCAATATGGAGTCTACTCCAATCTCACCTCTAATTTTTTTCAAGACATTGTTTGCAATATTGGTGCAAACGGAACGCATCATGGGTTCACAACCAAAGCCGTAGCTTCTCGCTTTGATAGATTTATCGGGAGTGCAACGGCAGTTTTCTTTTAGGTAGAGTCATTTATCCACAATCTCTTCTTCCCTCTAGTAGCCGTGTTTAAGTCCTGAGTGGAGTGAACAGTTTGGGGTTGCAAGATTGATCTTAGTTTCTTTTTCTTTCTCTTGGCCTGCTCCCATTGTGAGTTAATTCATCCAAACCTCTGCAATGACGACTACAAAGTCGCAAGCCAAGCGGACCCTCCTTTAGTACCAACAATCTAAATTCCGCATTCACCATTTTTTTTATATTGAGCTAGTTCCACCTCCAATTCGTTCACTGTGACTACACTTGACGATTCCATTAGTGTTTTCACAATTCCTCTAACTTGTCTTTACATTTCCCTAACCCAATGATCATCTCCTTCAAGTCCCCACATTGTCTTTCTTGCTCTTTTCCTTGCTCAATAAAGCTCTGACGCTCTAAACGTTGTACACAAATTGTTTCTAGAGCTAAGCGGACTTGACCCTGAGACTTCTGTAATTGTGCACAAAATATTGCGGTTGTGTTATTTGAAAACTCCATTTGGACTTGGCAGTCCCAAATTGCTTCTTCCAATGCCACATTTGCCCTCTCTAAACCACTACCCAGAATGGCAAGCCTCCCAGAATATCCCAACAACCCTCTTTCTTGTAGGCACATAAATTCAATAAACTGTTTGATTGTTCTAAATGTTGGTGGGATTCCTGTACTAGGGTTTGGAGGATAAACATCTCCATCTATCCACAAATAAATATTGGTTGCACTTCAAGATCTGTAGGCAAAAAACTCACGTTTTGCGACTTGCTCATGCAAATGATGACCCCTTCTAATTAATGGAACAAATCATGGGGCAAGAGACAATGCCCACTATATTTGTCCCTCAATGAATGTCTGGAAGACACCAGTATTCTTCTAGAAAACATAAAAGTGGACAACCCACTCTATCTTCATGATATCCCGCTTGACATCTATGTGCTGCCCCCACAGAAACGTAGTTTTTGCGTTTTACATATCCCATATGGTTTGTCTTCCCTCCTACCACCCCACTTGTATGAGGGTTGCTATTATGTGAGCATAGAAGTGTAAGCCCATGAGCCTAGAATACTATACACATATGTTATAGGTGTATATACTATAGAAACCATCTATGATTATAGGGTATATGTGTTAGAAACATCCATATTATAGGTGTTTATGATACATACACCTTCTATAGTATGTGGTATCTACATTATAGGTACCTATATTGTAGGCTCAATGCTCACAAGCTCGCATTCTTGGGCTCACATACTAGCACCGTTGCCACTTGTATAAAGAGCCCGTCTTCTCCCCTCTATATACTCACATATATAGTGGCTTTGAATGCCATGTGATATAATTGTCAAGTGCGGTGTATTTTATACGACGTATTTTGTATGGCATATTGAATATGGTGTATTGTGTATGACATGTTGTATTGGACATTATGAATGCATGTGAATGTCATGTAGGAGATATGAGACTGTCCATATTAACATCATGCGGAATAGTGCTTTTAATCACATGAATGTCTAATGTGACATCATTTTGTTCTCCTAAATCATACCAAACATTGCCAAAGGTATTTATGATGAAAAATAGATGTCTACATTGATGTCACAAGTTATCTGGACGTCTAAGGTGACTACCCAAAATATGTCTATAAAAACGTGTGGACATCTGAGTTGACGTCTCAGAAAACATGTAGATATCTAATTTGATGTCTTCAAAGACAATATTAAAATTCGTAGATAACAAAAAACTATGCTGACGTGGCATGCTACGTCATCCTTGCTAGATGCCACGTCACTTTTCCTGCCGCCACGTCACGTGCCACGTCATAGATGGGGATGGATGAAAAAAATTCCTACATGGCTGCCTATGTCCACCATGTGGCTGCCACCTAAGCGCTATATATAAGTGGAAAGCTTTGAACCATTACATTTTGGATCAATGAGATGAAAGTTATGAGGAATTTTAGTTTGCGGGAAGTTATGGATTCTTTACTTTAAAATAAACTTTGAAATCCTTTAACTTACTCAATTTTTTAAAAAAATTGAAAAAAATAAAATCATAGGATATATATTGTTTATTACAACATTGCTATAATTGAGATCGGCATTTTTCAATTCCATACTTTAATTCTTAACAATTTTGTATTTTGAATCATTCTCCACTTCTTTCTACTTACTATTTTTTTCCTATATGTTGTACAATTCCAAATGACGTGAAATTTTTCAAGCATGTAGCCAACTTGTCTAGGAAAAAGTGTCTAAAAAGGCACCACCATTTTGGACACTTCTTTATAGAAAAGTGAGCTTGTGAAGTGCAACTACCTTTTTTTCTACAGGCCCGAAAAAATAATTCCAATGAATTTGAATGCTAATATCTTGCAATCCACGAGGTGGAAATTTTTGAAATTTTTACCACGTGTTTTCAAGTCAGTATATTAAAAGATCCTACAATTCCATTTGTCTAAAAAAAAAAATTTTCAAAAATTTGGTACTTGTACTAAAAATGGCAATTTTGAGCGTTTTTGTTGAAAACATCGTCGTGGAACTTTAGGGGTTAAGTTAGGCTCTTTGTTTTGTTTACTTGTTTTGTTTAGTACAGTGAGAGCTTTTGGATCCTACTTCCTTTGGTAGCAATCTTGATACTGTTCAAAAGCTTTTTATGAGAAGAATTGCACGGACTTTGTTTTGAGGTGTTCTAATTCACCACTCATGCATGGAAGCAAAGATATTGGTTTTCAAAGTTCTTTGAGACTTTAAAAAATTAGAAATTACTTTTTTTGTGGTAATGACATAGGACATACTAGTACTAGCTTAAATATGTATCAAGCACCAACTTGTATAATAATTATTTAGATGTATTTTTCTACATAGAATATAATAATAAATATTTAAAATTAAAATTAGAAATTTATTTGCAACTTGATTAATGTATAGGAAATAAAAATATTTTTTTTATTAATAAAGAAAATAATATATAATATATAAATGGCTCTAATTTTACAAGGTTTGTCATTTTTGCTCTATCACTAATCAATGTTGCTTTTAGTGTAGCCTTATTCTATGCTAAACATTTGCACATAAGAAATAAAATTATTCTCATGTATAGGGCCTAATAAAGTTTAAAATTCAAATGAAATACTTTAATCATTGAAGGTAAAAATTTATAAGCACTTTATACAAATAAAAATAAAGTAATCATTATAAAAAACATAAATGCAAGAGTTATAAGCACTTTAAACAAATACAAATAAAGTGATCCATATCAATAAAATAAACGTAATTATTTACCTCCTATACAGTATTACTTAATTTTGTATTTCCATTGAACTTCTCTTTGTTGGTTGGAAGTCTGTGATTCCAAAAATGAATTCAAATTAGATAACTAATGGTAAATAGTAGGTTTTGATGGTTTCACTAAAGTTTTCATCACAAAGTTTAGAGCCTACGATTTGGCAACAATTATCGTGCGGTTATCGTTGTTTCATGGGTTCGTACCATAATCGCACTGACTCAATGTATTTTTACGCATTGAATCAGTGCGAAAACAATGAATATCAATAGCGTACGGTTTATATACTTTAACTATACAATTGTTGTGTCAAAACTGCACAGCAATCATATAGTTAAAGTACATAAACCGTACGCTATTGATATTCATTGTTTTCGCACTGATTCAGTGCGTAAAAATACACTGAGTCAGTGCGATTATGGTACAAATCCATGAAACAACGATAACCGCACGATAATGGTTGCCAAATCGTAGGGTCTAAACTTTGTGATGAAAACTTTGAAACAAAGCACCAAATATTTCCTCCTTAATCAAATACTTGAAGCACTATAGTGAATTATCTTATTAAGCATTAAATTTGATAAATTGAGACTTTTGCATGAATTTGGGACCTCACAGAGTTTAAAATGATCAACCTTAATCCCTTAATGGCCATGAGTGGAGATTTTGAACAACAAATGAGCAGAAACACTTTCCAAACTCACCAAAATGCGTTTTTTCATCCATCAGTTTTTCTTGAAGAGTCTTGTATCAGTTTGTACAATTCAACTTATGGAGATTTTGCTTTGCAAATATTCTATGATTCAAAAGGTATCGAAAGGTCTAGCCTCAAAAAGTAGCCTCATAAGCAATTGAAACAATCTTCAAGGTTGAAATTCAATTTGATTAACAAGGAGGCAAAGTATGGATTCTTCTTCAGCCTTTTGAGGTTCTAGAACAGGAATAAAGCATAGCAAGAGCAAGACTTTGGGATCCCGTCTGAAAACCCTAATTCCTACCTCTTTGAAGACGCTTTGACACTCCTCTGTAAACGCCGAGTCTTCATCAAACACCACCACAACCCCTTCCCCCGCCCTTGACCTCAACACAGTTAAATACTCCCGCAACGAACCCATCTCTCTGCTCGCATCCGGATTCATCCCCCCTTCAAATCTCAACCCCGGCGTCTGCCTATTCCTCAGCCCATTTGCTCGATACTGATCAGTACATGCAAAAACCTCCTCGCCTTGCGTGAAGTATAGGCCGCTTTTCAAGCAATTACAACACCAGAGACAACACAATCCCACAAGATCACTCTTGTCAAGGGTTTTACAATTTTCCTCCCTATAGTAGTCGATTAGTGTGATCCAAAGCATAGCTCGGAAGGACACAAGGAGAATTTCAAAGAACAAGGTGACGTGGTCAGGGAACATGCGGTAGAATTGAAGCGCGGCACTGAGGGTGAGAGCGCAACTCTCCAGGGTGCGGAGCCTGGAGAGGTAAATGAGAAAGAGGATGGTGAGGGGATGTAGAGGTGGGAGGCAATGATGAGGCCGTTGGTGATGCGCATGGAGACGAAGTGGGGGTTTGTGGTAGGGGCGGTGGAGTACTTGGAGAAGATCATGGTGAGGTTAGGGTTAAGACAAAGTTGTTGGAATCATGGCATGAAGGTTGGTGTGGAGTTTTGTTTACACTAGCTGTTTTGTAGCTCCAAGAAAAGAAGCAAATGATGGGATGATCGGCTCAAGGTAAAAAGTAAGACAAAGCTCAAGAAATCAAGGGAGGTTGATTGGGTCTCTTAAAAGGCCATATTTGTTATATTGAGACTTTTCACAGTCTCATTTTTACCTTTGACTCATAGATAAACCGCTTTATCTCTTTATTAGTATTTTTTTATAAATAGGTAACCATATCAACTTTTAGAATTTTATTTTAGAATCACTATTTGAGAATTATTTATTTTTGGTTTCAATTAATATTTTTCAAAATGAATTTACAATAACTAGCATTCTGTTTCAAAATCTGCAAAAAGTCTCAATATAACGAATATGGTCATTTAACCAAGGAATCAAATTCACTCCACTAGATGTTCCGTAGCTCAAAACAAACAAGTGAACGTTGACATGATTGATTCAAGCTCAAATTGAAGACAAGACTACGAAAATCGTGATGAATTCACTATAAGAGAATGGGGTGTTTTAAATGAGTTTTTAGGTGTAGTCTTAGACACATGTTTTTAAGTAATGACCTTTAAGGAGATTTTCATCAAAATTTTACTTAAAATACATGTGTTTTAAGTAAAATTTTGCTAAAAATCTCTTTAAAGGTCATTACTTAAAATCAAGTGTCTAGGACTACACTTAAAAACTCACTTAAAACACCCCTTTTCCTTATAGTGATTGGCTGATTCCATCAAGCATGGTGAGGAATTCACTCTACTAGATGTTCCACAGCTAAAACCAAACGTGCAAACACTGCAATGATCGACACAAACTCAAATTCAAGACAAGGCTACAGAAATCGTGACAAATTAGTTGGTGGGTTTCATCAAACAGGGTATCAACACTAGAAGAAGCCCGTGTTTTTTTTAATTTCTTTGTGTCCAAGTTGACGGATTTTGCTAGACATCCTACATAACAGCCCATGGTTTTATGTCAACAATGACATCTAAAGTAACATCAAGATGTTACTTTAGATGTCATTGTTGACATAAAACCATGGGCTGTTATGTAGGATGTCTAGCAAAATCCGTCAACTTGGACACAGGTCCTTTTTAGTGACACCAAAAAACACACGGGCTTCTTCTAGTGCAAATTCACTCCACTAGACGTTCCTAGACGTTCCATAGTCCAAAACAAATGTGCAAGCTTGGTATAGAATTCAGTCTTGTAGCTGTTCGAAAGATTAAAAAAAACGTGCAAACGTTGCCACTATCACCTCAAGGTCAATTGAAGACAAGGCTACACACATTGTGACAAATTGGAGGGTTCCATCAAATTCACTCCATCCGTCATTCCGTAGCCCAAAAAAAAATCCAAACGCCGCGACGATCGACTCACGCTCAAATTCAAAGATAGGACTGCAAAGTTGTGACAAAATCGGTTTGATCAATCAAACATTGGTGTGGAATTCACCACCATGGCTGTTCCATAGCTCCAAAAAAACACGCAACTGCTATGGTGATTCACTCAAGCTCAAATTCAAGATAAGACTCCAAAAAAACTGTGACAAACTAGGTGATTCCACCTACTGTAGCATGGTGTGGAATTCACTATCCAAGCTTGTCCATAGCTCCAAGAAACACGCAAATGTTGCCATGCAAAGTTGAGTGTACTACAGATGTACGTGAGAATTGCGACGTACAAAACTGATTGACGGAGAAAAGGGATCAATTCCAAAAGAGATTTGGCTCAAGTGTTGAACTGAAGCTGATGGCCAGTGGACGGCCAGGCGGAGGTTCTTCACAAATTGTGCAACCCCATACCGAGAAAATATACTGTACTGAAGATCAACGCGTGGCTCTGCACTAGAAAATACATTGCAAATGGTATTATACAATATAGTACATGGAGCTGTTAAGAGAGCCGACCCATTTTTAACCACTTAAGCAATTGCGCATATAGTTTGGAATGCAGGTTTTTTTGAGAGCGGAATTTTTTCCTTGTACAAAAATAGAATTTGTTAGGACTGCATATTTTTCCAAAATCATGGGGGGGGGCACTTAGAAAAACTTAGCAAACAACATGCGACATAATATAGGGAGTTTTTAATTCACGGTGGCTTAAATTTAGAAATAACTTAGAGCTAATATAAGGTGTACTAAATCAAGTGCACTCAATTATAAGTAAGATACCGAGGGGAATAATACCTCATAGTTAATTTTATTTTTTCTAAGATAGGGTCCTAGATATGGATCCTAGGAGTTTATTGTTACTAGGTTCAATTTATGGAACTATTCAACAACCTGCCTGGATGGAAGAATTCTAGTACTGCCTAGATGGACAAATTCATTTCCTGTATCCGTTGGCACTTGGCAGCAATGTAGCACCTGGTGAGTGGGTAAGGTTTGGACTGCACGGTTTGGGTTTACACAGTGTGTTTCAAAGGTTCAATTTGGAACAATCAGATCACAGAGATTTTTGAGTCTTTGTCATTTCTTTGAGTGCCCCATCTGAATTTTGTAGTTGCTCGCATGTTCTCTAGTTGCATGGTGTGATGTGCTTCAACAGTGCAGACATCCTGGGATTGTTGTGTTTTTCAATTGCTGGCCTTTTCCTATACATTCTTGTTTTTGCATTTTAACCTTTTTTCTTGCTTGGCTTTGTGATGTTGGGACTTCCTTGTCATTCCTACTTGACATGAAGGAATTGTTTTGGTTTACAGACTTCAAATGTTGTTATTTATAGTGTGACTTAGTATTTGAAACATGTGTTATCATTCTTGAATCATAGTATGTGTTGTACTGTACATTGTTTGTAAAGTCTAACTCTAAATCCATGTTCTCTTAAACTTAAAGCATTTTCAAATTGCTCCTTTACTTCAATTTTTTTGCGGATGTAAGTAGCTTTGGGGGGCTTTTTCCTCAGTAGTTTTTTTTTGGCTCCCGGTAGGGTAAGATATATTTTCCTTCCCTAAATTTTTTAACTTAAGGTAGTTTATGATTTTATTACCTTCCTATTTTTTTTGGACTCAAGGTAGTTTAGGATTTTCTCCTTCCCCATTTTTTTGGACTCAAGGCAATTAAGGATTTTTTCCCTTCCCATTTTTTTGGACTCAAGTTAGTTTAAGATTTTTTCCCTTCCCATTTTTTTGGACTCAAGTTAGTTTAAGATTTTTTCCCTTCCCATTTTTTTGGGACTCAAGGTAGTTTAGGATATTTTCCCTTCCCATTTTTTTGGACTCAAGGTAGTTTTAGGATTTTTTTTCCTTCCCATTTTTTGGGCTCAAGGTAGTTTAAGATTTTTTCCCTTCCCATTTTTTTGGTCTCAAGGTAGTTTAGGATTTTTTTCCCTTCCCATTTTTTTGAGCTCAAGGTAGTTTGAGATTTTTTGTCCTTTCCATTTTGGAGGACCAAAGGTAGTTTGTGACTTTTGTCCTTCTCATTATTTTTGGTGGCTTCAGGTAGTTTACGATTTATGGGCTTCCAAATTTCTTCCGTGCCATTTGTTATTGTCTTTAATCTTGGTACTTGTCTTTTTTACTTTACTTTTTTTCATTATAATGAAGTTAGGGTATTAAAAAATGCCCCTCCTTGCAAATTCAAAGTAATGGTACGAAGGTTTAAAATAACATGAATTCAAAAATTAGGTAATAATAGGGACCATTTAATTGGCCCGGGATATCTAAATACCCCCCTAAAAAAAAACCTGGCCGCACGTGATATCCAAAGGCCCACATAGAGTGACCCCCCCCCGTGTCCAGAATTTTATTATACAAAATGTAATTACTATGAATTTTTAGGTGGAAGATTCACGTCGACCTATAATGGTCATATAGACCTTTCTATTTTTGACCATAAGCTGATTGCAAAATTGACCAAGGGTTGGACCAATTGTAATGCATCATAGCTGCTCTAGAAACTGAGTCACAAATTCTCAAAAAGATAGCAGCCTATAGGTTGGAAATGGGGGGTGATCGGAAAGGGGTCGGCTCTTTTACCGGTATTTACACCCACCATGGTTCTGTAATTGCTTTGTCTTTGTATTCCACAACTATAGGGCAAGTTTGGTAAGGAAATACTTCTTAAAATAGATGTCAAAAATTTAAAAAATTATTTTTTCAACAAAGCAAATTTGGATGGAGTAAAAGAAAGTATTGAAAAATATCCAATTTTTAGCATTTGTTAAATTTGTATAAATCACTAAAGTTTTTTTTAATTATTTTTTATAAAAAGTACCCAAAACTACCACTTTCTAGTGCATTAAGTGCAACTGAAATTTATAAAAAAAGAATTCAAACTTTCAACCATATAAAGTTGAACTAGACAAATATAGGAATTTGTGGAAAAAATTTATGAAACAAATTTAGCCCATTGTATAGATTGCAAGATTATATTGTATATATGTAATTTATTTTATTCATTTTCAACACACATTGTTTCTCTATACTAATTCAAGAATGTGTAGAAAAAATTTCAACCCATTTGGCTTTATAGATTGCAAAATATAAGTGTTCAAAGTAAAAGAAAAATAAATTTACAACTTACTTGACTAGCTTCTTGCCCCCCGCTGCCCAAGCTACTCCAAGACTTTTAGTCCTATGACTTTTGATCCCTATAACTTTCAATTCAGACATGCAATTAGAAAAAAAATTATATTTTAGGAGGCTTATAGAAGTGTGCATCTTTGGTAAGAATTTAACTTTCATCCACTCAATATTGACTTCATATGAACCTATCCAAGCTTTCAAAATGTTGCAAGGGAGCTTAAAGAACTCTAGGGGTAAGAATTTTTTTTTAAATCAACAGAGACATGATGTTGATCCTTAGTCCCCTTTGCTTGTGGTAATATGAAAGTTTTTCATTTTACATTTTACATTTTACTCTTTTGTCACCATTGATAGAAGAGTTCTTTTTAGTTTTAAGAGAATCAAACATTTATATGCAAAAATTCTTCCCAAGGATGATTGAATAGTGAACTATGAGAATGTTTTTTCAATTGTAAATTTTCTATTTGATGTTTTTGACACATCATCTTTGAGTATGCTACACCACCATTTGGAGTTCCAATGATGATGATTATTGCAGCCTTTGAAGAACCACAAAGCCCATTTTTTAATTCATATTTATTAAGCGTTTTTGAGTGGATCACATATGGACTCTCCTTTGTTATACTTTAGTGTCTTTTTTACCAACACATGCAATGTTTTTTACTACCGATTGAAAGTTCTATAAAATGTGACAATGGTCTACAAAAATTGAACACTTTCTTGAGCCTTTCCAACTACCTCACATAGCATCATCACCACCTCTAGAGTGATGATATTTACATCCATGAACATGGATGAAACATGCAATACACTCCAAGGGTAACAATTGATCGACATCTTGGTCTTTACAGGTAACTAAAAAATTGCATACGGAAGAGCAGTTCTCTGGAGCTTGCAGAAAGACTAGCACCAACAATTCTTTGTAGTGTATTTCTATATTATGACTTATTTGAATTCTTTGTAATTTTGTTTGGAGGTGAATTTCTACTGGGATTTGTTAGATCAACAAGCTACTATAATGGTGCGCTTTGTAGGTTTTTGACATTTTGTTGAAGAGAATTTTCAGCTCTAGAAGGTTTGGCATTGCATGCATGGACACTAGTGTTACTTCACCTTAACCCCTAAAGGCCCAAGGCATTTTTTCTACCAAAAAACCATCAAAACTGCCATTTCTACAGCAAGGAGTAAAAAAAAGTGAAAAATGTTTTTTTTTGCACATCTAACCGTAGGATCTTATACCTAACTAGTATGAGAATGTGTGGAAAAAATTTCAGAATTTTTGACCGCTCAGATTGCAAGATATCTGCATTTAAAGTAGAAAAAACAAGTATTTCAGCACATTGCGGGACTAGATTTTTTGACTTTAAACATTTTTCACTTAAAATTTTTGCACTACAGAGTTTTGTGCTTCAAATCTTTATGGTGGAGAATTGAGTTGAGAGTCTAGGGGAAAAAAAAATATTCAAAAAAACTTAATTATCATTCCTAAAAAAATTATTAAGTAGAAGTAGGTACGAGATAGAAGGAAAATCTAAAACATTAATATATTTTAGATGGAATTAAAATACACTAATCCCAATGGTGAGATTGTTCTAGCAAGTAAACTAAACTATGAGAATTTATTTATTTTTTTAAATTGCAAAAATAGCATATAGAAATCATTCCTACAATAGAGTTATTCATAAAGTCCTCCCTAGTTTGGGCAGAACTCTTTTTGAAATTGAGAAGGCAACTATAGTTGAAGTGTCAAAATTTTTTGCAAGATACTTATGACACACAACCTCAAAAGTGGGGACCAAACTTTTTTAGGCACCATTTTGATGGAAAAATAAGTTTCATACCCAATTTTATTCCGACTTTTTTAACTCAACCGGCTTTTTCACAAAACTCACGGGTTTAAACCCCAGTTTAGGGTACTTTACGAATAACTCTAATGAATCCTACAAGTTATTTTTTTCAAGAAGATGCTCTAACTGCCCGAAAAACAAGAATGCCCATAACTTTCTCATAACAAATCCAAATGAAATGAATCAAAGCTTTCTAGATAGACAAAAATATAATCTACAAGAAAAAAAATATTTAAAAAAAAAATCAAATTTTTGCCAAATTTTTCTTGCTGCCCGGACTGCCCAATTACAAAAAAAAGTAACATATTTAGCCATAACTTTTGACTCCTATTTCCAAATGTCCTGAAATTTAGTGCATATGAAAGATATTCCTTGCGCCCACCTTCTACTAAAATTTCAGCTTAAAATATGGAAATCTTTAGTCACACGGACCTGCCCAAAATTTCTATACAGCCAAAAAACGCATGCCGGTCCTTTAGGGGTTAATAAATTGCATAGATTTGTCTGTTTTGAAAGACTTGTTCTAGTAGGATATCTTAAATCAAGAACATTACATTTTTGAGCTTCATGGCAGGGGACAGTCTACTAAGCCCATATTAGTATAATATTGTTGAATTACAGTAATATTTAGTTAACATATGTGTTAAATGTACAATGCACTTCATGGAAAAACCTTTAGCTTGAGTATGGAAGAAATTAGAAATGATTTTCATATCTTTGTCACATATTTACAAAACGCTGGCTTTATGAGTGAGTTACTTTCAATTGATGAGAAGGACCCAGGACTTCAAGCATGGATAAATAGAAACTATTCTGTAAAATCCAACATAACATTCTTGAATTCAGGGGAGCTTCCTGGCATCTAAGATTCATTGACTCTTGAACATTTACGATTCATACACGCTTCATAAATACGTTGTGCTCAGTAGTTGAAAGCAAAGTTAGGAGTTGAAGATTGAGTCATTAAGATTCAAAAATTGCATAATCTTTAGTGCGACACTTAAAAGGATGCAAGCCAAACTCTATTCAAGAAATGTTATCACATCAAACAGCATTAGACTCTTACAAGGAGAGGAAAGAGAAAGTGAAAGGCTATGTTGAGAAGAGACTGAAGTAGCTTTCAAACACAGTTTTAATCAAGTTACTAGAAAATCAGTAGCCCCAAAAGACTCAATCACAGATTGGTTGATACTTGAATTGAAATACTGTATTGTAAAGTACAACAGGCTCAAAATTGAATTTACAGAGAAAAAAATGGAAAGAGTTCAAAAATGGTCACAAATTCCAACAACCTGAGTACTTGTCATTGCAATTTTCACTTTGGTCAGTTTCCAAGGACCAAAAGGTCTACCAAATAGGGGTGTCCATGTTTAAGACTTCAGGGCAATTTGAGCAAGTTCTACGAGAGCCTAAGACTGACACCCGAATGAAGATCCGGGGCATAGAATTGTCAATTGTGCATGCAAGGCAAAGAAGGAATTGCAAAGTCTTGTGACTAACATCGTGAACTATGACAGAATCTAGAGTACCTAGAGCTAGCCAAGTGAACCTAACGTTCGTTTCAAAAGTTCAAGACTTCTGCTCAGAAAATGGAAGCGATAAGGGTAACGCAGTTCCAAAGATTTACAAGGGGCCTAGTCTTCTGAGATAGCTAAGACAGTGGGGCTCAGAAAATGGAACCAAACAAGAGAATGCTGAAAAATTGGAGAGCACATAAATTTTGTGATAGACCTGCCGCAGGCCCGCAGTTCATTTGTAGCAAGCACTCGGGATGGGTTCCCACAGTTCGCGGTCAAGAGATCAGAAATGAGCCAGCCAGCAATGCGAGTGCCTTCCTAATTGCCAAATTCTCTATCCTTTCAAAGTATCGATGTTCAGGCCAAGGGAGGCATCGAGTTTTTTTCAACCAAAGGAAGCAATTAGTTTCGGCCTAAAAAATGAGGCTCAAATTTGTAGGTCTTCAAAGATCTGGTGAGAGGGAAAAACCGTCTGAAGTTGCAGTGATCCCATTCAACTTCTGAAATTGATTTGGAACCTAATTTGCTGGCACAATTGAAATCCAATTGAAAGGTACGCATCACATGATTTGATTTAATGCCAAGTGAGAAATGAGAAATTTCAACTACACTAGCTGCTAGCTACAATCCAAATTGAGCAAAACTATTTATGTTGTCCGAGACAAATTGATGCTTTTGTTTAGAACAAAAAATGTTCAACCTTGACGCATAATTGATTGATGACCAACGGATGCCTACCTTAAACACACCATATCCTCCTCCATGAGAAACCCCTCAAATTCAATTGAACAGAAGAATGTATGTTGTGTCCTCGCAAAAGCTTGCTCCATCAAAACAAGTGGCCGTACATCCTAAAGTGGACAGCTAGGGCAATAGTGGATGCTGTCTACTGTTCTTTCCCAAAACCCGTCTAGAATCCTAAACCCTAAATCATTGTAACCATTGTAGCAGTTGATTTGTCCTAAGCCATAGCACTCCAACTAAGCGTGCACATCATTGTGGGATATACAGGCGTTTCAAAGGCTGGGAGGGTGCGCCACTCACAAGTTGATAAGTTGTATAGCCATGAACGCTTAGGCTCACCATCACCACATACTAATAAAAATCCATTGCAACCCCAAAGTTGCCACTTGATAATATCATGTGCTTTGTCACGGCTTGAACACCTACAAGGGCCACAATTGTGCACTCCCAATTTCATCCAAGTAGTTGAATTCTCTGGGAAATGAAACTCGGATATGCAATACTTTGGTAGCATACTCTCACTATCCTCCACTCGATCTGCAAGGCTTGGAGATGCCTCTTTGTGCAACACAAATAGATGGTCTTCAAGGAGTACACAACAATCTCGTTCCACCTCAAGTCCTGGTGCAATATCGGTTTCTTTAAAACGCTGCAATGTTCCATCTGCACAGTTGTACACATAGATGCTTCTAGGAAATATAGAGTGCAACGTGGACTCGTAATGATCCCACCCAATGATGTGACCTTGTGTTGCTTCCACAACCGTCCACTCTTTCATGTGGGAGTCATAGACTTGGGCAAAGAAATCTCGTCCATCAGAGGATGTAAAGCCAACAATAAAAACTTTATACTCCTTAGTTTTCTTGTCCATAGTGAGCTTCACAATCTGTAATGTTTCAATAGTTTCCAGAGTGATGGAATTTTCAACCTTCATATACAATAAAGTAGGGAGGTGCACCTTCTGTTTTGTTAAAGGATTCATCACAATGAAAATCCTAGGCTGATAGGACCACCACCTTCTCGTGACACAACACACTAGTCCTCCATTATTAGCTCCTTCCAAGGGGATTTTAGCCTCCGTTAGTATTGCACCCGTTTCATAAACATGCCATTTATTTGCTTGCACATCAAAGATGTTACCAAACATCCTACAAGAATACCTTGTACACAGGAGAGCAAACATGTTGAGATGAGTTGTTGCATCAAGGACTTGATTGAACTCGGAGTCTTTGCAATCAACATTCTTCTTCCATTCCTTAGAAAGAATTTGAAGCTGACCAATTCCGGCTACAGGAAGACGGGCAAACACAAGGTGCAAGAGCTCCTCAGGCAAAGTTCCCCAAAGACTAGTTTCCAAGGCCATGACTACGTCTTCAACCTAAATATGCTTGAACCTTACAAATCCTTGTATTTGATTTGAATATAATTAAAAGGACTATGATTCTAATTAATTTAATACATTATGAACGTGCAAAGAAAGCAAAAATTGCCCTAAAGTCAATCAAACACTTATTTTTGTTGTAGAATTTGATTGACGAATGTGCAATGCAGCCTAGAAGTAATCTTAAATAATGACTCAAAAATCTAAAGATGCTTGCAACAAATGTAAACATAGAGTACCACTTTTGCAAGATGGCAATCTTATGAGGGCACTCAAAAGTACTTATTGTTGATTAGATGGGTGGTTCTCTTCTAGGGTACTAATTTTAAAAAGAGAAATTTATAGTCTATCTTTAAAACTATAAATGTAACTTGTATGACTAATACTTTACTTTAGTTGACGGTTCTAGACCAAAGTAAAAATATTGGAAACGTCTCAATTAATCTCAAGTGACAATCTTCACTTATCTCAAGTGATGGTCTTCAATTATGGAAGACATTTCACAAACTAGCTAGTTTGATGAATCAATGCATGATTTATGATGTTAAGTACTTTACATACTCTCCACTTAAACCACAAAGACCTCACTACTAATTCCTCTTCTCTCTCTCTAAACACGGCTTGCGATTCCTTCAAGGCTCCCTTAGATGCGATGAATTCCTAAATCCTAAACTTATCTTTTAACATATTGAGGGTCATGAATATGGTGTTGTAACAATCTCTAGTTTAATATTTTCTAAAATTATGACAAAGAAAAATAAATATCAAGATTATTTTTTGCCTGAATCATTTAACGAAACTTCAAGGTTGTCACCATACACAAATATACAAATATATTGTGAATAACAATCATAAATACAATCTTGTCTTTCTAGCTTTGAATCACTTTTTAAATGCCTCCCTCTCATGTATAGTTGCCTTGTACTTTTACTTTGATCTAAAAATACATTATCTTTTACTTCATCTTAAAAAAGTGCAAGATACTCTTTTAGCAACTATAACTTATCTTATCTAATTTTCAACATGTACCACTATTGTCCAAGTTATATATAGGATATGAATTTAAAAATACAATTATGGATACAATTACAAATATATGTACAAAAACATATTTTGGTATGTATATAAGTATCTATACCTTAAACCCAACATGCAATTTTTGGCAAAATAGAAATTTTGGGCAGGCTGGTGTGAATGAGGATTTTTACATTTTTGGCTGAAATTTTCATAGAAGGTAGGGACAAGGAATATCTTGCATATGCACAAAATTTCATGACATTTGAAAATATGCATCAAAAGTTATGGCCTAATATGTTATTATTTTTTGTAAATGGGCAGTCTACAAACATCAGAAAAAATCACTTTTCTCAAAAACTTAAATTTGAAATTGTTTTTCTAGAGTTATATATGCGTGGAAAGCTTTGAATCATTCTAGTTTGGATCAATGAGATGAAAGTTATGTGGAATTTTAGTTTGCAGGAAGTTATGGATTCTCTACTTTAAAATAAACTTTGAAGTCCTTTATCTTACTCAATTTTCAATATTTTTTGAAAAAAATAAAATTGTAGGATGTAGATTGTTTATTACAACATTAAAACCATTTTGATTGAGATTTCTCAATTCCATAACTAAATTCTTAACAATTTTGTATTTTGAATCATTCTCCACTTCTTTCTACTTACTATTTTTTTCCTATATGTTGTACAATTCCAAATGATGTGAAAATTTTCAAGCATGTAGCCAACTTGTATAGGAAAGAAGATCTAAAGAAACGCCACCATTTTGGACATTTTTTCATAGAAAAATGAGCTTATAAAGTGCAGCTACCCTTTTTTTTTTGAAGTGCCAGAAAATGACTTCAATGAATTTGAATGCTTATATCTTTTATTCATTTCGTTTGGATTTGTTATGAGAAAGTTATGGACATTCTTGTTTTTCGGGCAGTTAGCATCTTCTTGAAAAAAATAACTTGTAGGATTCATTTCTAAATGCTATTTTTGCAATTTAAAAAAAAAAAAAAATCTCATAGTTTAGTTTACTTGCTAGAACAATCTCACCATTGGGATTAGTGTATTTTAATTCCCTCTAAAATATATTAATATTTTAGATTTTCCTTCTATCTCGTACCTACTTCTACTTAATAATTTTTTTAGGAATGATAATTAAGTTTTTTTGAATATATTTTTTTCCCTAGACTCTCAACTCAATTCTCCATTATAAAGATTTAAAGCTCAAAACTCTGTAGTACAAACATTTTAAGTTAAAAATGTTTAAAGTCAAAAAATCTAGTCCCGCAATGTGCTGAAATACTTGTTTTTTCCACTTTAAACGCAGATATCTTGCAATCTGAGCGGTCAAAAATTCTGAAATTTTTTCCACACATTCTCATACTAGTTAGGTGTAAGATCCTACGGTTAGATGTGAAAAAAAAACATTTTTTCAATTTTTTTTACTCCTTGCTATAGAAATGGCAGTTTTGAGTGTTTTTTGGCAGAAAAAAGGCCTTGGGCCTTTAGGGGTTAAAACACATGTGTTTTAAGTAAAATTTTACTGAAAATCTCCTTAAAGGTCATTACTTAAAATCATGTGTTTAGGACTATACTTAAAAACTCACTTAAAACACCCCTTTCTCTTGTAGTGATACCACGTGTTTTCAAGTCAATATACTACAAGATCCTACGATTCCATGTGTCCAAATAAATAAAAATTCAAAAATTTGGTACTTGTACTAAAAATGGTAGTCATGGAGCTTTAGAGGTCAAGTTAGGCTGTTTGTTTTGTTTATTTGTTTTGTTTGGTACGGTGAGAGATTTTGGGTCCTACATCCCTTGGTAGTAGTCTTAATACCGTTCAAAAGCTTTCTACAAGGAGGGGTGCATGGACTTTGTTTTGTGGCTTTCTGATTCACCACCCATGGAAGAAAAGATATTGGTTTCCAAAGTTCTACGAGACTTAAAAAAATTAGAAATTACTTTTTTTTTTGTGGTAATGGCATAGGACATACTAGTACTTGCTTGAATATGTATCCAGCACTAGCTTGTATTATTTAGATGTATTTTTATACATAGAATATAGTAATAAATATTTAAAAATAAAGTTAAAATTTTATTTTCAACTTGATTAATGTATAGGAAATAAAAATATTTTTTTGTTTTACTAACAAAGAAAATTATATATAATATAAAAATGACTCTAATTTTACAAGGTTTGTCATTTTTGCTCTATCACTAATCAGTGTTGCTTTAAGTTTAGCCTTATCCCATGCTAAACATTTGCACATATTAAGAGATAAAAGTGTTTTGATGTATAGGGCCTAAGGGTTAAAGTTCAAATGAAAACACTTCAATTATTGAATGTAAAAATTTATAAGCACTTTATACAAATGAAAATAAAGTAATCAATATAAACAACATAAATGTAAAAGTTTATAAGCACTTTAAATAAATAAAAGTAGAATGCTCCTTATAAATTGGATAAACATAATAGTTTACCCCCTATACGTTATTGTTCAATTTTGTATTTTCATTGAACTTCTCCTTATTGGTTGGGAGTTTGTGATTCATAACGACCAAAAAATTGGTTGCAAAAGAGCAGTTCTTAGGAGCTTCTAGTGCCAGTCTTCCTGGTATGGATTTTTTAGGATGTACGGTTTCTATACACTATGACTTATTGTACTCGAATTCTTTGTAATTTTGTCTGGAGATGAATTCCTATTGGAATTTATTAGATAAAAAGCTACTATAATGGTGTACTACATAGGTTTTGACATTTTGTTGGAAAGAATTTTCAGCTCTAGAAGGTTTGGTATTGTCTGGACACGTACTGGTGATAAGGGATGGTATCCTTTAGAAACCCATATTAGTATATTACTGCTAACCTACAGTAATGTTCAGTTAAGTTAAGGTATAAATGTACAATGGACTTCATGAAAACACCTCTGAGTATGGAAGAAATTAGACATGATTTGCTTATTATTTGTCACATATTCTTAAAAAAAACGTTGGCTTTGTGAGTGGGTGGCTTTCAATCAATGAGAAATGCCCATGACTTCAAGCATGGATAAATAAGAACTAATCTATAAAATCCAACATAACATTCTTGAATTCAGGGGAGCTCCATAGCATCTAAGATTCATTGATCCTTGAACATTTACGATTCATACACGTGTGACCTGTACTGTACTGCAATCATCCCTGAGACGAGAAATAACCTCGTGGACCCGGTCCTACGCCAGCCATGGGAATTCCAAATTGAATTCTGAATATCAAGTGCCCACGCCATATTCACAGAAGCTTTACATAGAACCAAGAATCATATTTCTTGACGATTACTGTATATGGGAAGTTTCATTAAAATGTCGGTATTCCATGTGCCATTTTGACACTTCATGCGGGAAAAAGGTGTGCTTTCATTACAAAAAGTTTTAGCCCTCAAAGAGGCCGCTAACAATTCATTTTCGGCATCCCTGGGGTGCAATTACAGAAAATAAAATAAAATAAAAATTTATTATATATATATATATATATATATATATATATATATATATATATATATATATAAAATAAAAGTCTAACGTGGCACTGACGTGGCACCAGTAGTGCCACATCAGCACCCGAATGAAAATATTTTTTATTTTTTATTTTTTCTACAATTGCACCGAGGGGGGCAAAATTCGCGGTCCCTTCAGGGGCTGAAATTTTTGTAATGGTAGTGAGTTCATGCAACAAATTTGCTCATGCCATAATCACACTGAAGCATGAGTGGATGGATTTTTGTATAGGAATTAAAGGCAGTAGTGGCCATAGATGTAGTTAGTGAAAGTCTTTTGTGAATACTTGGTACAATGCTGAATGTTTCTGGAATCTTTGGTGATTGAGTTGTTTGCACGCGCCCTCCAAATTGAAAACACTTTTGTTTTAAGGTTGTTGGGCAGAAGTTTGGGGCTTTGAATTTGCATCGTTCTGCAGCTTGTGGTTGACAAATAAGAAATCCCAGACAATGATTGGATCTTCGGACTAGTCAAGAAATGAAAGGAAGAAAACTTTTATTTCTTATTGAACAAAATGGTTTGTTCATATATGCACGTGCTTCCAACATATGAAAGAGCTTTGCATTGCAAAGCAATGCTCATGGACTAGACATTGAAGTGAAGAAAATTTGTTGTGCCATATGTCGAGATTTGTTTTCCACAAGGCATGGTTGCATTGGCGGTAGTTTCCGTAGACGGCCTCCCAGGAGAATTCATATTTGCCGGCCTTGTCGTTCTTCCTCTACTATTTGACACAGATTATCCAGTACAAATTTCACCTATTGTTGAGGGGCGATGAAGCTAGGGCCTTTGTTCTTTCTTGGTTTCCACGATGCCATAATGCTATCCGTTGAAACTTAGTCGGCAATGGTGGCTTCTGGATCAATCTCCCATTTGAAATTGGTCTTTGTGTCCCACCCTCTAAACAATTCTTGCTTGTCCTCGGATGTTCTGCATGGTATGTGCCATCGCACCAGCACTTGGCGAAAGTGCTTTGCTTGAGGATTGAATTGTGGATTACATATTGCCTTACCAAGCCACACGGGCTCAGGACTACCATACGCTGGTTTCACAAAAACGTAGAAACCTTCACGGAGATCAATGGCCACTTTGTATGCTAACGGTGGCCTTTACTTGAGAGTGCCAATGTATAGATCTTCTGCCTCGACTTCCTCTCGCATGCGTCCATCTTGCATTAAATCAATCATAAAATCCCCAAGTTGTCTAGTTCAAGGCAAAATTCCAACCTTCAATTCTTCGGAGTCCAAGGTGTCTTCCTCAACTCTATCACGCATGGCATTTCTCACACCAGTCTAGTACGTCACCAAGTGTGACATGCGGGCCTTGTACTCCGCAGTTTTGTCTTTGTTTGATATATTTGTCTAATGTTGAATGTATTCGTCAAGTCCACGTACAATTTGTACTTTGTTTGTCATCGGCTTGGGTGCCACACGTAGGGAATCACCTTCAAGAAGCATTGGTTTGTGCTCAGCGTCTTCCTTATATAATTTCAATCCCTCTTTGGACAACCACAGAATGTCAATATATGCTAGTTTGTATTACATGATCGGCCACCCATTGTTGTCCATGAAGAACTTGTACTGCCTTCCATTCGAGTGGCCCACCAATTGCTTTTTCTTCATCCCAATAAAAGGTTTGACGAAAGCCTTGAAATTTGGCACTTCTTCTATTAGGTGTGGAATAAATGGGATTTCTTCCATTCCATATATGATTGCATCAACAATGGCAAGGTTGGATGGTCTTTCTCACAGAGCGCCATGCTCCACTGTCCAAATGATGCATCGATGTCATCGTGTGTGTGTCCCACAATCATAAATGATACAACCACCTCTTTCACAATCTGTCTTGCAACCAAGAGGGACCAAAAACAAAACACAAATCTATTTTTGTTTTTCCGCCAGGAATTGTCCATTTGAATGTGTAGCACCGGCGGCAACGGTTGAGCTTCAATTACATGCAAAGGAACGGTTTGTAGGGAATTGACAGAAATCTCACTACCCTGGAGCAAAGCCCGATACAACTCTGTGCTGCCGGCCCTTGTGAATAGTGATTAAGAAATCCTCGCGGGGGCTTCCAAATCTCGCAACAACTTGGCAATCGACCCCACCGCGAAGTTGTTGTTGCTCTTGAATACACCCGAACTGAAATAAGCGTATTTGCCATCTCCAAGCCCATGTGCAAACATTCCCGTCACTTTGACGAGCAACTTCATGAATTCGTCTAGTGCTTTCGTCTTCCTAGCAAGTGCTGGACATGCTGTTTTTAAATGGTCCAGTTTGTCGTGCATAATGGATAAGAGTTGGGACGGTCGCAATTTTGATAACCATCTGCTTTGGTATTATGTATGACGGCATGCTTCTTGAAGAAACAAGTGCTTGTCAAAACGCCTTTGAATTTGTTCATAGTCTTTTGATCTTGGTGCAAATGAGGCGCGTAATTGTTTGAAGTTGTCGCAAATTCTGCATCTTGCAAAGGAATCTTCCCTTCGTTTGACAATATATTTGAAGAAGTATTTCATCCAAATTTTACTAAAGCTGGATTGTGATAGTGGCGAGTGAATGCAAGAAACACTTGCCGATTTTGTTGCGTTTTGGTAGTATTCATCATTTTTTTCTATAGTACTTTAAAATTAGAAAAATAATTTTTAAAAAATAAAAAAAATATAACTAATGTATATACCTCTAAGATGAAGGTAACCACCAAAGGAAATTCATTAAAAAATTCTCTAAGCAGAAGAACTAGAAAAGTGCCAAATTTCAAGAAAATGGATATTTTGATGTTTTAATTAGTTAAAAATAGAAAAAGGTAAATACATAAAATGAAAATTGTCTATTTGTAAAAAATCTATGGAGATGGTCATTCACCCAAAAAAACTCCAAAATAATATTTTATATGTTACAAAATGCAAGCAAAAAGAAGCACCCTTTGTAGACTTCCACACCACATACAATTGATCATTTTTAGAATTCCTTTGGATAGTAGCTACAAGTCTACTAGAAGATCATCCCCTCTAAATTTCAGCTCAAAATTTGTTTTTTTGGGTACTAAATATTCCTAAAAACCTCCAAATTAGTAAGTGTGACATATAATTGGGGGTTATTTTTGGACAATAAATTATTTTTGAAAATTGCAAAAAAAATTAGGCAAGGTGTACAATATCTATGAGTGCCTTAACTATAAATCTTGAGTCATTTGGAGCCAAAACACAAAAATTATGACCAAAAAACTAATCAACGTGCAAGGTGTGACGCAAAATAGTACAGGTGTTTCTTGCATTCACCCTGGCGACAGTCCCAACTCCTCATTTTCCTGCAAATAATGGAAATCACATGTCCACAACCTTAAGGTTAGAAATGTTCAAGTGTTATAATTTGGGAAAAATATGCACTTCAACCCTCTTTCGCCAATGATATGATGCCACAGCTACGTCATCATAATATCAAACTTGAAGTGCATGGCATTGTGATTTGTGCGATGTATACCTCATTCACAATTGCCAAGAACTTCTTTCATTTGGTACCAACAAGAAGAACTCTAAGGCACACTTTCTTGCCAATGGGCAAAGTGCACGACAAATGGGGCATGTGGTCAGCAGCCACCTCTAGTAAGGAGCGCAAAGTCTCGATGGCCTGAATAGTTGCAGTCCGAGGCTTCTTTCTATTGAAGTTGCCGTATGGAGCACCCCTAACGCCAGCCTTTGCCTGGGCCTTATATTTCTGGAATGTGCGGAGATGGACATTATGAATAATTCTCCAGGCATTTAGACAAATGTCGAGACGTTCTATGGCGACAACTTTCTGCCCCCTTTGGATTCCTTCATGCGTCGTCCTGTGGATGTCCAAATTCTTGTTGGCCTTCACTTGAAAACTTTACAGGTGCATTTCAGTGCAGAGTAAACAAAAGGTGGAAGGACGGAATTTCTGAATACTCTCTTGCTTGCAACATTGCTGCTCAAATACATCCTACACGGATTCTGCTGATAACAGCTTAGTCCTTTTGTCCAACAGTGCGGCGGCACAACTTCTTCTGTCATAGCGATATTGTTGCTTTCCCACTCTCTTTTGATTCCCCTCCAATTCTTTATCCATACATTACTAGAAAAATTGATGTCCATTTCAGCATAGATTTAGCATAGTTTTGTTATTAAAAGGGTTGATTAGGACATCTTATCTCGGACACTTTTTAGCATAGTTTTGTTGATGATGCCACGTAGGATAAATGTCCTATGGAATGTGCCACATCAGTTAAGATCAATTGCCACGTCATCAAAAAAAAATATTATAATATTATTTATAACAAATTATTATTATTTCTCAAAAATCTGCCATGTAGGCTGCCATATAGGTTGAACCTGCCACATCATTTAATCTACCATGTGGATAGGAATGCCACGTCAACAGCTAGCAAATGTATTCATAAAAATTAATTAAAGTTTCAAAATTAGATCAAGCAATTTAAAATTTAGTTTTAAGAACTTCAACACTTCATTCCAAGTGATTAATTGTGAGATGCCATTGAACTTTGAATGCCACTTTCCATTGTGCCTAAAGAATGAGGAAGACAAGTGGTTTTATACAAGTGGGGTGGTAGGAGGCAAGGCAACCAATGTGGGATATGTAAATGAGAAGTTCAAATAACCCGTCATTCAAGTAGGAATTGTGGTTAAAGTAGAAATTTTAGACCTCTTTTAGGCACAGTAAAATAAGTGTTTTAAAAAAACTTTGAACTAAGAAAAGTTGGAAAATCAAGCAAACTTTCATCTCCAAAAATCCGTTTGAGATTTCAAGACTCCAATCAAAAGTTATGGACAAATTTCAAAGAAGATATTTAATAGGGACATTTTCTTTGACAATTTCAAATATCTTCTTTGAAATTTGTCCATAACTTTTGATTGGAGTCTTGAAATCTCAAACGGATTTTTGGAGATGAAAGTTTGCTTGATTTGCCAACTTCTCTTGGTTCACAATTTTTTGAAAACACTTATTTTATTGTGCCTAAAAGAGGTCTAAAATTTCTACTTTAACCACAATTCCTACTTGAATGAATGTGACTTAACTATGAGCCATTGAACTTCTCATTTACATATCCCACATGGATTGCCTCTCTCTTTAAGCACAATGGAAAGTGGCATTCAAAAGGTCAATTGCTTCTCACATTCAATTACTTGGAAAGAATTGTTGAAGTTCTTAAAATCAATTTTATATTTAATTGCATGATCTAGTTTTGAAACTTTAATTAATTTTTACAAATACATTTTCTAGTTGTGGATGTGGCATTCCTATCCACATGGTGGGTTTAATGACGTGGCAGGTTCAACTTATATGGCAAATTTTTGAGAAATAATTATTTTTTAGTTGTAAATAATAATAATAATAATAATAATAATAATATTATTATTATTATTATTATTATTGTTTTTTTGTTTTTTTTTTAATTTATTTTGATGACGTGGCAATTGATATTGGATTCATGTACCAAACATTTCACAAATAACACGTTTAAGCAATCTATGCTAAATTTCAAAACTAATCATACAAAATTTCCATTTTTGCAATGCAGATAGTTACTATCAACACAATTCAGGAAAAATTGTGTTAATTCGGGCCCCCCTTTCTAGTAGTGATGGCTTGTCATTTGCAAGCATGATCATAGACAGTGACATATCCATTGTAGCTATGATAAAACAACTAGCGCATTGGCCAATGCAAACACATGTCTCCGACATTGGGGTCCCTATGGTAGACCTCCAACACGACGATCCCTCGTCGTCCATCCCTAGCCTGTTGTGTCAGTCAATACACACATTTGGGTTGGCAGTGATTATAATGACGTCGGCGAAATCGAAACAGTCGGCATGCCGTGTGAGCAGCGCCTTCCCAGACCAACCATCGCGGTGAATGCCTCGCAATTGGATATGGAACTAAGGTCAACGTCTGCTGCCATGGATTTCTCCAAGTCGATGTGCTCCTCCTCACATTCTTGAAACCCTTGTACATTTAACATTTCAGGAATGAACCCACGGACAAAACAAGAAAACAGAATGCTCAATTGCCCAGACAAATGAGAGTGCAGTGATAAATGGAAGACCTCATCGCTGTCCGATTCGCTCAAAGAAACCATAAGGATGACAGGCGAGAAGAAGTGCCCATGGAACTCGAAAGCGGGGACTTGGTAAATAAATGACGGTCGTTGCATAACAAATGGCGGGGCGCGGGCGCATAGACAGAAAGTAATTCAGAACTTCAACTTGATGGTATCAGAGAAGACGAATAAGAGTTAGACACCCTATTCAAATCAGACCAGACAAATAAGAATTCCATCCACCGTGTTGTTAAAAGCCGTGGCAACACATAGCGACTAAATTGAGAGAAACATAACACGGTAAAAATCAGACGTAGAGGACTCATCCATGTTGGTATGCAAGTTCCATATTATATGGGCTTGATTATAATCACTTATAATGCATTTTAGTCCAATTTCAAGGGATACAATTTGTTTTAATGTAGAAAATTCATGTAGCCCTTTTAACAAAGAATCCAAAAACGTAATTATATATATGAAATGATATTTTTGGGAGACAATAATAGTATTAAAATTTTAATTATATGAATTTTTTTAATACATGTATCATGGGACAAGCTATTCAACTTTTGGGACTTTTTAATAAAAAATTAATTTTAATTGGAGAGAACTTCGTGTAAAGGATTGTTAAAACTATGCACAAGTGTTTCAATTCTTCATATATATTGTAAGTTTTTTTCTCATATGTATGTAATTCAACATTTCTACATTTAATTCTCTTTTAATTTGGTCTTCATCCAACCTTTTGGTCTTTTTAATTTCATATTATTTTTACAAAAGCCGTCCTCTAAGCCATTTTAATGCCGATAATCCTTGTGTATAATACATGAGTTGCATATCCATGATGTTAAAGCGTAGAATAGATTGCACGGTCCAAAGTGGGCCACAAATAAAGAGGACCCGACGAGGACTCAAGGTCCCGACCGCGCGGTCCGAAGTGGGCCAGAGACAGCAAGGATGATGCGGACGTTTGGACAACGCAATTCGAAGTTGGCCTCAGCAACGAAGACACACAAGACTGGAATTTGTACCACACGGTCCAAAGTTTTTCTCAGCAGCAAAGAGTCAAAGATGATCAAAAGGAATTTGGGTCGCGTGGTCTAAAATAGGCCTCAACTCTGACAGGAGACAATAATGACCAAGTGCGAGATGTCTAGACCACCCGGTCTGAACCAGTAGAGGAAAGCACACGTAGAATTCTTCACCCGTCCATGACGCTTTCAGACCGTGACAATAATACTATCTACTTTGACATGTGGATCGGGTTGTGACGCTTTTAGACTAAGCGGTCTAAACACAAATGTAAGTGTCCAGTTTCAAATCTGGAACCGGATTCAAGTCTTCCAGACCATGCGGTCCGAAGGGACGATATCGGTGCCCGGGTACGCAACTCATATATTATATACAGGGGTCATCGGCATTAAAACGACTAAGAGGACGGCTTTTGTAAAAATTATATCAAATTAAAAAGACCAAAAAGTTGGATGAAGACCAAATTAAAAGAGAATTAAATGTAGAAAATGTTGAATTGCATACATATGACAAAAAAAGTCACAATATATATGAAGAATTGAAACACCTATGCATAGTTTTAAAAATTCTTTACAAAAAGTTCCCTCCAATTAAAATTAAATTTTTATTAAAAAGCCCAAAAAGTTGGGTAGCTTGTCCCATGATACATGTATTAAAAAAAATCATATAATTATTTTTTTAATGCTATTATGGGCCCCAAAGAAATATCATTTCATATATATAATTACGTTTTTGGATTCCTTGTTAAAAGGGCTACAAGAATTTTCTACATTAAAACAAATTGTATCCCTTGAAATTGAATTAAAATGCATTATAAGTGATTATAATCAGGGCCATATAATATGGGAGTTGCGTACCCGGGTATCGGTGTCTATTTTGACATGTTCATCGGGTTGTATTGCTTTTAGACTGTGCGGTTTGAACAAAGATAAGAGTGTCAGGTTTCGAATGCAGGGATCAAATTCAATTCTTTCAGACCGCGCAGTTTGCACCAAATTAGAACGACGCTGTGAATGCAGTATTCTATAGAAAGGTAATACTATTTGGCTCAAAGGTAACACTAATTATCATAAAATTGCTTTGTCGTAACAGCATTGATAAGTATTTTGAAGAATTCAGCAAGCAAAATTGTAGTGGCCTTGTGTAGACGCTTGATTACCCACCCTTGGTAATGAAGTGAACACAACCGGGTTCTTAGTTTTTATCCACTTTTTGATTTAAGGGTTATTGTAAGTACAATCCACTGTGCCTTCCAAGCAATGGATCTTGCTATTGTTCCCTAGTGTTGTGGGTGGGCAAAAAAAATGCCTAGAGATGCGAGTGATGTGACTTCCAAGCTAACTGTCAATTATCAATGATCACGGTGATCCAAAGGGAAATTTTATCGTCTTAACTTTCTATCCTATGTCGAGGGTAGTTGGTGCCATTTCTACAACCCCAACTGACTGAAATGGGGTCCCCTATGTTCCCTCCATGACCCCCTGAGACTATTAGATTCTATTCGTTAACTTCCGGTATAATCTTAGGTTTTAACCCTTAAGGGTAATTCTAAGTTTCTATTTCTAAAGTTAACTCTACGTTATTAATTCTAGAGTACTTCTAAGTTTTGAATCCCCAAGTAACTCTAAGTTTTAACTTCTACTCTAGTTTTTGACTTCTAAATATAACTCTAGATTTTTACTTCCTAAACTAACTCTAATTTTTAACTTCTACCTCTAACTTTTAACCTCTAAATTTAACTCTGACTTTTAACTTTCAACTCTAAATTTTTACTCCTAAAATTGACTCTAACTTTCAACTTTGACCTCTAACTTTTAATTTCTAAATTTTGACTCCTAAAACTAACTCTAACTTTTACTTCTAACTACTCTAAGTTTTAACTTAATTTTAATTCTAGAATTTTCACTCCTAAATTTAACTCTAATTTTGACTTTTAGAATTTAACTTATACAATTAAACAATTAAGTTGAGTCTAGTTTTTAACCGCTAAACTCTAGGGTTTAATTCCTAATTTTAATCCTAAATTCTATTTCTAATCTAACTCCCTAATTTACGTCCATTGTTCATTTTGGATGAAGTCTATTAACTCTATTGCTTGACCTAACTTATCATGGTCACAACAAAGTCAAATCTTAAGTTTAATATGTTTCCAGAAACCTCCACTCCTAATTTATAAACTTTTGAATCTAAACTTCTACCACTCACTAATCTCTACTTGCTAATGTGGATTAAGATCTAATTAAAGAAATCAAGAGCTAATTAGGAGAAGACACCGAGGATTAGTTAAATGACTTACCTCATCACTGCTAGTGTTCAAAATAACCTCATCCATATCTGCATACGCATCCTCATGCTCCATAGTAGTCTTTTGTTTGTTTGTTTACTTTTTTCTTTTCAAGCTCACCGCTTATTTTTAGAAAATACTACACACTTGAGGATCTAACCTCCTTCCTTTCCTTTCCTTCTCTCTTCCTTTTCTTTCTCCCCACCCCGGGTACGCAACTCCCATATTATATGGCCCTGATTATAATCACTTATAATGCATTTTAATTCAATTTCAAGGGATACAATTTGTTTTAATGTAGAAAATTCTTGTAGCCCTTTTAACAAGGAATCCAAAAACGTAATTATATATATGAAATGATATTTCTTTGGGGCCCATAATAGCATTAAGAAAATAATTATATGATTTTTTTTAATACATGTATCATGGGACAAGCTACCCAACTTTTTGGGCTTTTTAATAAAAATTTAATTTTAATTGGAGGGAACTTTTTGTAAAGAATTTTTAAAACTATGCATAGGTGTTTCAATTCTTCATATATATTGTGACTTTTTTTGTCATATGTATGCAATTCAACATTTTCTACATTTAATTCTCTTTTAATTTGGTCTTCATCCAACTTTTTGGTCTTTTTAATTTGATATAATTTTTACAAAAGCCGTCCTCTTAGTCGTTTTAATGCCGATGACCCCTGTATATAATATATGAGTTGCGTACCCGGGCTCCCCACTTCTTCTACTCTCGCACTATTCCACCAAATGTATTGATGGGGTGTCTTACAACTATAGATCTGAGTTCCAAAACTCCTTAATGGTGCTCTTCTTCTTTCTTACACATTCCTACTTTGTGTCATTCAATCCTCCTCTTAACGGTCTCAAGAAATTTTCTTAGATCTCCCCTACCTAATCTATTCGCTAGTGCACTATTGATCTCCTTCCCCCTCCTTGTTCCCTACTTCATTTCTTCCCTTCCTAATCTCCCTCCATTGCTTGTGTTTGATCCTTTGTTGTGGGAGAGATTAGAGTTGGAAATGCATGTGCAGGTAGCGCATGGAGTTGGTATTTTTTTTCTTCTACCTCTTTTCTCTTTTTTCTTCTTGTATTTTGGCCAACACCTAGGCTCTTTTTGTTTTGTGTTGTTTTTTGTTTTTTTTGAACTAGACTCCCACCCGAGCTGGACTCCTACGAACTAGCTCCCAACCCGAATTGGACTCCCACCAAACTAGCTTGCAAGAATTGACTCCCCCCCACCCCGAGATACCCGGCCCCCGAATTGCGGCCCCCCGATACCCGCGACCTTCCAATACCTAACCATTGGGGGTTCCCAAGGCTTAGACAGCTGGGGTTTTGGTGCTTGGCTGGCTGGGTTTACTATAAGAAAACAGAGTTTTTTGTGATGTCCAAAAAAACATGACTCTGCATTTTTTTTGACACAATTTTGATCCTCGTTGATGTCTCCTAAAATCCATTATACTGAGTGGGCAAAAAATATGCTAAAATCACAAGTGACATGCCAAATTTGGCCTTGTTTTTGTTTTGACATCCCGCATGATATAGTTTTCCAAGTTACTGAGAGTGTGCCATTTGGCGGACACCTCATCGCCACGTGAGCAGGCAGTGCCACATGGAATTTTTTTCATCCATTCAATGAGTGATGAGGCTAATGACGTGGACCCCACCAATTTCTGACGTGGCATTTGGTTTTGGTGACGTGGTATTTGATTTTGTTGACATGGTAGTTGGTTTTATTTTGGTTTGGGATTTTAGAGATGTCAAATTAGATGTTTTTTGAGACATCAATTGCTGCATATCCTATCCAAAAGTCAAGATTAACAAAAAATAATTATTTAAAATAAATTTAAAAACAAACTAAAATAACAAGAAAAATTGTTGAATTCAACAAAAATTAAAGAAAACTTACCATCTACCATCAAAAGAATTTTTGATGGCAAAATTAAAGAATTCATTCATTGAAAGTTAGTGAGAATGAAGGGTAGAGAGGTCCTATTTATATCCATTGTCCGTCCATGGTGAGACAAAGGATATGGAATAACTAGAATATGGAAAGTTGACCATTTTCTCTCTTGACATTGTTTCAGACGTCTACATGTTGTTTCAGACATCTCAATGCTATTTCAAACATTTCAATGTTGTTTCAAACATCTCAATGTTGTTTCAAACATCTACATCATATTGTTTTAGACATTTATATTGAACACAATTCTTGCTTAAAATATCCCATATGGATTGTCAATCTTTCTACCACCCCATTTATATAAAGAGTTTCTCTTTTCATCCATAGTGCACATCCATCCATTGCCCTTTTTTAAAAAGCATGCCAGGTGGCTGCCCTTTCCTTAAAATTTTCACATTTGGTCAACACTTTACCATAGACCATAGAAATTTTTATTGATTTATCCATAGTCAAAATGGATTTGCTTGCTGATGTGGCAGTCTAGGGTTTTTTGGATGTTCCAAAAAATATCAATATGTCTTTAATGATATCAAATAAAACGTCAACGTCAATGATAACATCAACTTGTTTTGATAGTAACATGTAGATGTTCTCCGCAACATCCACAAAAATCTACCTTTTTAGGCCATCAATCCTTTGACATGTTTGCGTTTTTTCAAACATTGTGCGTTAGTGGTAAAACATAGCCAAAAACACGATTTTCTTATAGTGGTTTTGGTACTTGGCTAGCTAGGGTTTGGGTACTTGGGCTAGCTGGGTTCTGGTTCTTGGGCTGGCTGGGGTTCTGGTTCTTGGCTTCTAAAATAATTAAATGTTGGTTGCAAAGAAAGAAAGAAAACCACAAGGAACAAAAAGAAATTGGGATAAGTTCCCTTGTCTAGGTTGTTTTTACTTTTTAGCGAGGCATGGATATTTGAAAACTCTCGGGAATACCCTCACATGGATATTAAGTCCTAAGGTCAAAGTTTCGCCATTCCTCAAGGGGCTCACACCACTGGGGGAACTCTAGAAGAAGGGAAGTTAATACTTTAAAGAAGACACACAAGAAGGGAGGTCAAAGCTTTGCCGTTCCGAAGGGGGGTCTACTCAAATGGTTACGTTAGAAGAAGGTGAAACGCTTCAAAGAAGAAAACAACCAAGTTAGGACAACGTAGTAATACAAAAAAAACTTACATGCTAAAGGCCTCCCAAAGCAGCATTGTCAAGGTACGGTGGGGGGATTCTCTAGGATTAGTGCAAGCTAGACTCTCGAAAGACTCCTAACCACACAAGTTAGCTCACAAGGATACACGAAGGATACACAAAGTATAGAAAGATTCTAGACTCACAACAAGAGTACACAAGACAAGATAGAAGGACCCCAAGGACCTTCAAAGCGCAAAATACAACAACAATGGAGCCAAAAGTACTCCAAAAACACCATAGAGGTTTTTGGCTTCAAACGCCAAAATATCCAAAATAACTTGGACCCACGGACCCAAAACAAGTACGGGGTTATTTTAGAGAGAGAAATGGAGCCCTTATATAGGTTTTCAAGGGCTCACTCTCCCCTCTAAATTCCTAATATAGATGTACTCAACTACCAACATTCCTGCAAAATACAATGAATTTTTACAGTTATAAAACCGCTATGATCCAAGCTTTCTCTACATTTGGTGGCTTCTTCTACCTCATCACTTTCTTCTTTCCAAAGCTCAACTCCTCATGATGGATTCTACCCCCCGAAAGCAAGATCAAAGTCCAAGCTAGAAGTCAACAAAATAACAATTTTTTTTATAATCATATAATTTCTTCAAAAATAATGTTTTTTCAATCAAATAACTTATGTTATCTTTCCTAATCACTCAACTACCAAAGTCCAAAAATTCAGCAAGAAAGATATATTTTTGGTGGAGATATTTAGGGTTATTTGAAGAATGTTGCTTTCTAAGGACATCTATAGTAACCTTATCAACTTGGATTTTCATCCTCATCCTCAAAGATTTTCATCCTAATTCCTAAAAATTGACTATCTACCATCTATGCTGGACCAATATCCTAACTTTTGGAGATCAATTCCAAATATCAAACGGATTGCGCCGTGGCCCAGATCGCCGTGTTTAGTCCCACATCCTCTTACCTCCAATATCGAGACCAAAAACCCATCGTAGGCTAGCCTAGATTAAAAATCAAGTTATGATAAATTCCTAAATTTTGGGGGCCTCTTGTTTTGAGAAAAGTAACTAGCCTAGGATCTCCGGTAGGTGCAAGAGAGTAGGAAAAAACTCTTTGTTGACTTGGTTTTGCCGTCATATGGTCCTGGAATGCCGGTCAACGTCTTGGGAACCCCGCCACGTGATTAATTCCCGAAGAATCTTGCCGGTTCAAGTACTTGCCACTATCGGAATGTTGTAAAACTTATTGGAGTGCATTATTAACATAAAACAAGCTATTCTAATTTTCAGTGAGATTTTACCGCAACTTAGGCAATTTACAAGAAATTTCCGTTGGAGGCTAGAACGGTTGACCGCTCGGAAGAGGTTCTTCTGCAAGTCGGAAGATGCCGTGAATTTTCATGGCACCTCTCAGGGAGTCTCATGGAAGATGTGGAGGTGCATTTCCGTATTTGGCACAATTGGTCAGTAGAGATCCAAATTGGCCATCTCTTTGAATTGTTAATGGTGCGGGAATCTTTTGTAGATGAGAAAATCTTGGGAAATCAATTTCGCCGCTGGGACTCCTGGCATGGAATTTATCCTTAAACACCATCTTTGGGTAGTAGATTCCTCCACGGGCCCATTTGGCTTTAGTAGCTCTTGCATGTTAATAATTGAAATTTTAAGAATTCATCAATCTAATGGGGAATTCAAAATCTAACTCTAGGACCTGACCTAGTGGCCTCGTTGTGGATCCCTCGGACCGACTTAGCCATGAATTGCCACATTCATGGTGGGATTTAGCACTTTGGGGGCTATGTGACTCAAATCCACCAAATCCCACTATCTTGTGATCTCTACTCTATTTTCAGGCGAGGTTTGGAGAGGTTCTAGGTATAAACACAAAACTAGACCAAATACTATAATGAGTATGATACAACCCTATTTTGGTTCTACACTTTTTTTATGGCTTTTTGTATACTTTTATCAACTTTAAATTGCAAATTTCAAAAAAAAGAAATCTACAAGTCCCAAGTGACAAATTGAAAGCTCACACCTTGATGGCCACGAGTAACTAGAAAGAAAATGGAGAACAAAGACTATATTATAGCAGCAAAGGTGTTATAAGAAAGTAGTGAGCATAGACAGCAATTGAGCAATTCGCAATCTAGCATTCCAGCGTTTCGAAAGACTGCAACCTTCCATGTTGGCGACCCACAATTCAAATGTAATGAACTGAAATTATCATCTTTCTAACAATGCAGGAAATCACCTTCGAGCAAATGAGCTATCACCCATTCACCAATTTGTAATTCAGCAATTCAGCAACTCAACAACGCAGCAATGCAGCAACTGTAGCTTCTTAGCCATTGAGGTTCTCACCCTTGTAGCAAGTCAACAATGCAGTGACTCCGGAATTCACCATTTTCATAATTTGCAATCGACTGATCTGTCGTTCCAGCAATTCTGACTTCAGCAATTTGCTCACATACAACAAAATTTGAACACTCCGCATTTCAAAGCATAGAAGCCTCAGTTTTTCATGAAAACAAAGAACCTTGGTTCTACAAAAGCAAGCAAACATCACAAAAGCGCCCATCATGATAATGAAAATGCCAGCTAGTAATTGTACTTGAAGTGCAAGCGCTATAGCAGCCAGCGTTTGCAAGCACTGTAGCACCAATTTCTAGAGCATCAAGCAGCACAATAATGCAGCAACAGGAACATGAAGAGAGCAAGAATAGCACCAAGAAAGATGGAACCTCGAAGCTCTTGGCGCCTTTGAATGTGATTTTCAATACTGAGGCAAAATGCGGCCGCCGTATCTAGGCTCACTTCCCAATGCAATCAGACAGGCCCATGTGTACTATTCGGACTTGATTGCCAAATTGCTGGCAATATTTTCCAGAGGGCAGAAAATCCTCCATTCGAAGTAGGCCTTGTGGGCTGAATTCACCCTTAGGGAAAACGCAACAATTTTTTATTTGCCACATATGAATTTTTTTGCAAATTCTGAATTTAGATTTGCAATCACAAGCCCTAAATTAGCTAGGAAAGGTCTACAACATATCCTAGATACAACTCAAAATAGGGGGATTTTTTTTACTTTTACCCCCACAAATTAGTAGGGTGGTCCAGAAGGAATTAATGTCTTTTTAAAATCTCAAAGTATTTGAGAGCAATAATGTACGATTTAGAATTTGCGGAAATCCATTTTTCCTCCATTGTCAATCACTGCAATATGGATGGCCATTTTATAGCAACTAGTGTGCCCTTGGGCCGTTGCCACAGTCAAAATAAAAGTAAAAATTATTTTTTTATTTTTTTATTTTTTTAAATCCATAACTTTCCCATCATAGGTCTAAATGCACGAAACCAAGCCCGTGCACCCCTCCTTGCCAAGGCTTTTCGGTGGTACCAAGCACACCACCGGGGAATGCACAATTCGGAAGATCTCAACGTAACAAACAAATAAAATGAAGAAAACAAACAAACAAACAAACTCAAGGTATGGATTGAACCCTTCAAAGAACACTGTTTTCCCTTCTTTTGGAGATTGGAAAGGCGATCACCTTCATCAGAGTATAAATTTTTGTTGAATAGGTGGTTGCAAATAGAAATTATGTCTAAATAAGCTAAAAATAGTGGACACCAGGTACGAAGCAACAACTTGAAACACATGATTTTGGGGGCAAATGTTTTTTCATTCATTGATTTATTTTTTGTGTCTAAGGAATGGTAGGATTCATTTCATTTGGATAAGTGATGTGGAAGTTGTAGATAATCTTGGTTTTGGGGCAATCTAATCATGCCTGGTGTTTAAAAAATAATTCATAAGATTTAATTTTGTGTGCAATTCCTTCTATTTTCCCAAAAGAAAAGGTTCATATAGTCTCCTTTGTTTGTTTGAATTATGTCACCATTGGAATTAGTGTACTGTAATTCCATCTTAGGGGGATTCATCATATACAATTTTTTCCAATATCGTACTTACTTCGATTGAATGATTTTGGGGGGAGTGAAAATAAATTTGTTCGGGACCTTATGTTTCTCTTCCACACTTTGAAGTTTGAATTGAATATCTTGCTATACAAATTTAAACCTCGTAACTTTGCAATGCATGGAGTTAGCGTTAAAAAGGTTGAGATTCATATAATGTAATTGTACAATGTGTAAATAAAGAATGTATCTTTTTCTATTTTAATAACTAATATATTGTAGTTTGTGTGGTCGGAATTCATATTATTTCTCAATAAACTTTTCATACAAGTTACGTGCAATAGCTACGATTAGATGTTTTGAGAACAGAATTCACATGTTCAGTGTAATTTAAGCCAATAGAAATGGCAGTTTGGAGTGGTTTTCATTGAAAACAAGGCCTTGTTCGTTCACGAGATGAAAAGCCCTACATCAACTTCCATTGTATGTTTATGAAATGTTTGTTTTTTAAATGGTTCTTTTTTGTTTAATAATTCAAAAGAGTAATGATTGCAGTCCACTATTAAAATTGTGATTTTCGGAGAAGTTATTTGTCGATTGGTTCTAAAATGTTGAGCATAGTTTTCATTTTTTGAATGTTTTTTGAAGGAAAGACAATATTTGATATGTTAGAGGCTTCTATTACCTTTTAAGATTGACATGCAAGTACATAATATACGTACTTTGTATGGTTTATGCGTAAGTCAAAATTCTTAAAGTTGAATTTGTAGTCTTTTATTCTCACTAAACTTCAGTGAAAAGTTATTGACCTACATGGATAACTTCAGAGCAAATGCATATACGACATTGAAAGAGTATGATGAAAATATGGCGCCAGAATGCAAACGTACTTTTTATCATTGACTACGACTAGGACAATGAGATTAAAATGGATTGTGTTCTCTAAAAGGCACAAGATTTATTTGGCTTGACTTTCTTGATGCCATTGGGTTTTTGGACGACATTTAAAATTTTTCTTTTATAATTTAAAACATTAGAGTCATTCAATGTACATAGTCAAGAGATTTCAAAACTTCTCTATACATTCATGTAATTTTCTTTAACAATTATATGTTGTGGTGCTTCCATCAATCATATTTAGTTACATTTTCATTGTGCTAAATGTATTAGGAAGCATTATTTTGGGGTTGCTTCGATGAAAAATTGATAAAAAAAAAGGGTTAGTATTCTGTAAAATTAGCCATCTCATTTTACAATATGGTAGTTTGGGTTTGTAATAAATACAAATGTCTCTATACTTGTGTTTTTTTTAACAATTGTTCTTTTCATAGTGGTGTCTTAATGTAGGTCAACAACCAATTCAAAATAGGCATCTTGCTCAATTGAAGTGGCGTTTTGAGTATGAAGGTGGTTTGCCGTGTTAGGGGGGTAGGTTTTTCGCGCGGTTAGCCTCGTTGGACTTTAGTTTCTTGAGGTTGTTGGCCTCGTTAGGTGTCTAAGGTTGAAGTATGCTTAAAAGGTGTCTACGGTTGAAGGATACTTAAAAGTTTCTCTTTCTTCATTGGGTTTATTCTATTCTACTTTATTCTATTTTATTTGGACTTCTTCATTCATGTTTTTCAGTAATTGGAATCATTATTTTTTGGGGGTCATTTTTCTACTGAGTGTTGTTGTGGTTGCATTGCTTTACTTTTATGATTTGGTAAGGATTATATTTTAGAGCTTGAGAGCTCAAGAGCTTCAGTGTATCGCAGTTGCGTTTTGAGTTTCTTCTATTTCTTGTGTTTAGGGAAGGAATATTCTTTAGACGCTTCAGAAAATTGAAGTTAGGAAGTTTTTTAGTCAAATAATGTAGTCCCACTATGTGTAGAAACACTTGTTTTCTTCACTTTCAATGCAAATTTTTTGCAACATGTCTGTTCTTAATTTTGAAAATTGACTCCATACATTCTCATACTAGTTCCGTGCAAGATTGTACAATACAAAGTGCCAAAAAAGAATTTCAATTTCTTGTAATCTTTCCGATAAAAATGCGTTTTGAGTGATTAGTGGCCAACAATTGGCATTTGTCTTTCAGGGCTTCAAAAAATTTATCAACTAATCGCCTATTTTGAAGAAACCATTACTTTAATATTGCAATTCCAAGCATCGGGAAACAAAGCCCTTACACTCTTTGTAAAGGAATGTTTTGATTTAAATGAACAATGGAGCATCCCGCATCGCAAGAAAGCCCTTGCACTTGTTTGTATAGAAATCTTTCATTTGGTATAAAGACCTTGACTTCTCACATGACAACAAAGCCCTTCCACTCTTACATGTGGAAAAGATACTAAATTCCAATTGAAAGTTCTTACAAATTAAAGATACTAAATTCCAAAGCTCTTACAAATTAAAGAAGAAGAAACTAATTTTGAATTTTATTTTGGCAACAATTGTATGCGGCAAAACTTTTGCCAAATTCAAATTAAAAGTTGTGTGTGGCAACGGAGAGAATATAGACTAAGTTGCAATTATTTTTGTTTCTTCTAAGAGTACAGATTGGCATTACTACATAGAATCTTATTCTTCTCTTGTCAATCTAGTAGTTATGGTTTCCTAGTAGTCATGCATTTTGTTTCTTTGAAAATGTGGTTAGAGAATGATGTTTGGCATGAATCTATTCTTTAGAAAAAAATTGCTTTTAACCCCAAAAGGGTTTATTATCCCATAGGGTGGACAAATTAGATTTTGGACAAGTTCGTACAATCTCAACTTTTATCATGATTTTTGGAAAAAAATCTTCAAATAAAAAACACATTAGTTTTAGTCGGTGTATAAATATTATTTTTATTTCAGTCGGTGCTCAAGAGCAAAAGGTTTTGCCAAATAGGCTCTATGTATACCCAAAATTAATTGTTGAAATTAGTGAATTTCAATTCCATCTTAGAATATATTGTAAAAGATTTTAAGTCAAGAGGATACAAAGTCTTGTAATCTAATTAGACAAGGTATAAGAAATAATATTTCTTTTGCTTAAAGGCTATATTGAAGCAAGTTTTGACTTCCCAACATTGCCGATCAAAAAATGTTAAATTGTTTTGTAGAATAAAAGAATTTAATGAAAATTTAGAAATTAACACATCCTATCTAAGTATTTAAAAATATCACACTACTTTTATAGTTTTATAATTTTGAGGTGAATTATGTTATTTTTCATAAGGCTAAAAATGTTAGAAATTAATTATTTAAAAAATTTCAATGTTGTAATCCATTGCTATGATTTCATCCATTGGATGGTTGTATATTCATCCTTATACATTTCATCCAAATTGATTTGGATGCATTTTTGAGCTTAAAATCCAATTCAATGTGATAAACTCAAAATAATAATATATAATGGTAAAGGAGGTGTTGTTGCAAATGTAGCAATAGTTTTTATTACTAGTATATATGTATATAACCCCTAAAATTCCTTTGCGTCTTGAGCCCCTCCAAAATGCAAAAAATGATCGTTTTTGTATCAAAAAATTTGAAAGAAAAAATATAAACAACGACAATTGTTATTGCAAGGTTTTAATCTCAATACCGTATAGAACAAAAACCAAATTAATCTTCAAATTCAAATTTCTTACCACTTGTGAGATCTACACGCTCGAAGGAGAAAGTTTTTTTTTTTTTTTCATTATGTGCTTGTGGGGTTATTTCAACTTTGAAATTCAATGAGAATTGGATGTTGAATTTAGTTTGCATTTTTTAGAATGATGAAGATGCTAAAGTTGGAAACTAATAAATCCAAAATAAGAACTTGAATCCACTTTGTGAAATACTTATGGACCTTGCATTACTACAATATTATTGAAAAGAATAAAACATCCAAAACCATCAATAAATTCATCAAAATTTCAAAAACTACATTTTCTACAATCCAAATGGTGGATTGTTGTATTGTAATAATAAAAAGTGAGAAGGAAGAAATTGGAAAAAGGCTCTAAAACACAATGATTATGGGCTAAAAGATGATTTTTTCATGCCATTGCCCTCAAGGGTGATTGTCTTCAAGTGTCAAAAACATTGCCAAGTCATAATTCCTCAAAAGTCCTTCAATTAAATTTTAGAAATTGAATTTTTGAGACCAAATCACTCAAAAATGCATAGAAAATGCATCTAGACTTGCATGTGCATACAAGTTATATTTTCACATTCATATTGAAAATGCACATCCAAAACATAAAATTTTGTGCAATAAACAAGTCAAAGTTCACATTGTAGCATTTGACTAAAACCTCAAAACCACAATGTGGTTGCTAGGAATTTTAAGGATTAAATCAAATCAAAAAGTAGGCACCCCAAAATGCACCACTGAACTCTGAACCGCCCATCTTCATATTGAGTGTACATCTCCAAAATCAATTATGTACCAATGTGGAAGAGAACCAAACTTTGTTCCTTCATAACTTTTGCATACGGTCTCCAAATGCCACATTCTTCAATGTGCTGGAACCAACGATGCTAGTGTGTGAGCCCAAAAATGCGAGCTTGTGAGCATTGAGCCTACAATATAGGTACCTATATTATAGATACCACACACTATAGAAGGTGTATGTATCATAAACACCTATAATATGGGTATTTGTAATATATATACCATATAATCATAGACGGCTTCTATAGTATATACACCTATAACATAGGTGTGTAGTATTCTAGGCTCATAGGCTCACACTCCTATGCTCACATAATAGCAACCCTCGTGCTGGAACCTCCTTTCAAGTGCCCACAAGAAAATACAAAAATGTGACCAATTTAATTGTGGTAATTACGTATAGAAGCAAATAGTGGCTGCGGATTGGGGGGTAAGGTAAATGCACCTATAGTCGATCACGACCCATAGCCAACTTGTAGGGGGCACTATTTCCAACCAAGGCTGAAAAGCTTGGAATGTTTTTTTTAAGGTTGGGACTAATAAAGTTATGACACATGTCCCAAAGTAGTGAGGAAGAAAAGGAAATAGAGAGCGGGAAAAAGTAGTTTTTTAGATGATTGGAATTGGATGACTCTAGACATTGGCTATTAGTCTGGACAACTTTTTGACTCACAAAATTCATAGTAGTTTCAATTTTGATAATAAAATTACAAAAATTTGGTAATCCCCATATTTCTTGTCTTTCTATATGGGAAAAATTTCCTGTGCCTTAAACTCCTCCTCATTCGCTGCGAAATCCCTTGAGTGATCGGGTATGGGTACATTCACCTTACCCACCGTAGGGAGGTCATCACCTTTCATTCAATAGTTTGAGAATTAAAAAAAACATTCCCTTCCCTTCCCTGCCCTTCCCTTCCCTTCCCTTCCCATCACAATCATTTCCTTGACGGAGCTTGCATGATTGTTGTTATTTTCCCATGTCAGCCCATTTTCCAAATGAGTGAGCAAAGTATATAACTTCATATATTGGACAAGATAACATAACAGTTATGAGTTGGTGGTAACTTAACTACAGGTAAAGATTTGACAGGAGGACAGCGGCAGACCGTGACTGCTGTGAGTTGAGAGTTGAGTTCCAAGAGCAACAAACGTAGATTTGACAGATTAGTACCGTATCATAGTTGTCCTTGCAGAGCAAGCTTCGTCCCACTCACACTCAGCTACTGTACACTACAGTTACAGTACTACGTTAAACCCACTCCAAGTAAACCCTTCCCCTGACATACAGTACCGATACAGTGGCTGTAGCAGTATTTCTTACTAAATCAATTACACTGAATTGAATTATATTAAATTAAATTAAATTAAATAAAAAAATTTACTGACGTAGTAAAGTAAATGATGTGGGTGGTAGTAAAAAAAATCAATTGAGGTGGAGTTTTTTTTTAATAATCATTTATGCAGCCAGGCCTGACTGACTGAGTCTGAGTGACACTGGCAGTGAGAGAGAGAGAGACGGACAGACAGAGAGGAGGCGAGAGTATGAGTTTTAATTTAATACTGGAGTTGCAGGCCAATGTTCCAAAAGCTACGGGCTTCTTCGCATTGATTTCTACAGCCATGGCAATGATCTGTTTCTGGCGGAAGATGTTACCGAGCTTTGATTGGGAAACTGGCAGCAATTGGGGCTCCAGAAGCTGCCTGCAGCAGCCCGCAATCATCATCAATGCCAATGGGGCTGCTGCTGCTGGGAAGAAGGCCACCATTCACACTACACTAAAAAGGGTATTTAGTGTTGGATTGCATTTAGTGTAATTACCACCCTACTTGACCCTACACTAAATGTCAATTTTAGGACGATTAGTGTAGTGCTAAACTTCAATGTGCCGCCTTCGCCTTCTCTTCCCTTCTACCTTCCTTTAATAAGTTCTACCACTAAATGTAAACATTTTCAGATTTCAGATTTACCTTAGAGTATATTTAATGTTAGAAATTACATTTAATGTTACTTACTTTAGTAGGCTTAATGATATTTAGTGTCATGGTTCGCAAATAGTGTTGCCAACACTAAATACCCTTTTTAGTGTACCTTAAGGTAGGTATCCTAAAACCGCCACTAACTAAAGTTCTTAAGAATTTGAGATGTAACTAGAAACGCAAGAATTGTGTTCAAAGTTGAATTTTAGACTTCATTTGGACGTAATATAATAGCTTCCTTAAAAAAAAAAAATTGAACTAGAAGAAGTGGAAGAAGCAAGCTAACATTTATCCCTAAAATCCGCTTGAGATTTTGAAGCCTCATGTAAGAGTTGCAGACAAATTCTAAAGGGGATGGGGTGGGGTGGAAGAGACATTTTTTTGGACATTTTCAAACACCTCCTCTGAAATTTGTTCAAAAGTTTTAGGTGGAGTATTGAAATCTCAAACGGATTTTTGGAGATAAAAGTGTACTTGATTCCCCAACTTTTCTTGGTTTGAAGTTTTTTTGAAAAATATAGTCTACTATGTCTAAATGAGGTTTGAAATTTGACTTTTATCACAATTCTTGCGTTTCCACTTAACCATGAGTGGAGGAGCTCTTTTTTGTCCTAATTCACATATCCCACATGGTTTGTTTCACCCACCACGATTCCACTAGTATAAAGAGCTTCTCTCCTCTCCTACTTCAACGCAAAATTGGCTACAAGGTGTAAATGAATATGTGACAAGAATGAAATATGTGGCACAAGATCCACATCATTGGTTCAATTTTCTTATTGAAAATCTTGTGTACTAGTTCATTCTATTCTACTTTGTTGGAAAAATCAATTATAAACCAAAATTAAAAGTAGATTGTGGGGTCCTCAGAGGGCTGTGGAGCAGCCCCTGATCTGCCTGCATCCCAGCCCTGCGCCCAAAAGAGGCTCAGTGGGACACTGGGACATTGTGTCTAACAACCCCCTTTGTAATGACACTAAAATTTTAAGAAACACCAGGTGCGAACGTACCCTTAGACTGTTCAAATTCTTATATGTTCTTATTGGCAAGGGAAAGGAGGTTCCAACGCACCAAAGAACACGACATTTGGATACTGTATGCAGAAGTTATGAAGGAACAAAGTTTGGTTCTAAAAGCGTTTCTTTCACAGAGGTACATAACTGATTTTGGAGATGTACACACATTGAAGATGGCGCTTTAAGGTCAGTGGCGCATTTGGAATGCCTACCTTAGAAGAAGGGAAGGGAAGGATGATGGATGGATGGATGGAGAACCTCCACGTACGTATTATTATAGTACCAACTGAAGTATGTATTATTATACAAACGTAAATTAGAAACCAACTAAATACTACCCCTTAGGGTAGTAGAACCACCTATAGTCAAGCACTTCAGCGATTCTGTGCATGTTCTCGAGTAGTATAAGGCACTGTAGATTTCTTTGCTGTGTAGAAAAATAAAAATTACGGGGATTGTTAATTTTTTTTGGTAATTTTATGCCTGGAATTGAAATTCCTATGAGTTTTGGAAGCCAAAAGTTGGCCTAAACCCATAATTAGCAAATAGACATTTCCAGTTCTAGTCATTCAAGAAATCCTTTCTTGCTCACTACTTCGGGACATGTGTTATGACCTTATTAGTTCCAACCTTGAAAAAGAAAAAAGAAAAAAACATTCCAAGCTTTGGTTGGAAATTTGTTCCAGCCTTGGTTGGAAATAACTGCACCCTAGAGGTTGGCTATGGCTTTTTAGTCAGGAATGGGAAATTCTACCATATTGAAATCTGCGGTAGGGATACATGAAGGGTCATTTTTCCACTTTGCACCAATGGATTCTAATTGACATCAAGAAGTTCTAGCCTTCAATCATCATAATGGACTTCTTAGGTTCACACTCCATTCTAATAAGGTAAGTAGGTAGGTATACCTCCACATATGTATTGCTATACAAATGTAAATTAGTAAACAATCAAACGTTATTCCTTATAGAACTTATAGTAGGAACACCTAAACTGTCACTTTTTTTTACTGTGCATCAATGGGCTCTAGCTAGCATTAATGGACTCCAAAAGTTCCAACCCTCAATTATCATAATTGGCTTTTGGAATTCACACTCCCTTCTAATATGGTATGGATGGATCCAACATACATATTATTATATAAATGTTAGTACATATTATTGTACAAGCAGGTATAACTAAGTTAGAAAACAATCAAATACTATCCCTTATTGAACCTATGATAGGAACATATGAAGAGTCCCTTTTTAATAGCGTATAGATTATATTATTATAGTAGTAAATAAATAAGCAAATTAGAAAATGAAAAGAGATTTTCAATGCACCAAAAAATACATCTTTTGCTTCTTGGATACGAAAGTAATGAGAAATCTAAGTTTTTAAGATAAATGCATTCTAAAGTCCAAATGCATTCTAAAGTGCATTCATTAAAATCCTCATGAAATTCAACACATTTTCACATCACAATACATACAAATGTCACCTAGAATATGTTGACTTTAACTTGCTTTTTCTAGTGATATTAATTAATTAATTTAGTTGTCAATGGAATCCAATAAAAATAATTTAATAATAGTAACTATGCTCAATTGTAAATAGTGACTATAAAACAACACATATCTAAGTAAAATCATTTCATCGTGAAGGATGATATTCAAATAGTTTCTTTGTGTTAATAAATCAATTCTAGTATAAACATTGCACAAACTTGTACTTTCCTCCCCGCATGATTCCATGATTCCTTTGTCTCAAAATAAATTTGTGGTACTCCCATATGGTTTCCTTCTAGAAACTATAGATTTATTTTGAATCGGAGGGAATATACTTCTTCTAGGAATACATAGAGAGACCATTCCCTAAGAGTTTAGATGTGGATTTTAACCCCTAAAGGACCATTGTCCATCGGGGGACAAATGCGTTTCGGGCAAGTGTCTACTTGCTGAAATTTTGTTGTGATTTTTTGAAACTTTTTTTGAAGATAGAAAAACTGATAAGCTTTGTGGGAATATAATTTATTTCACAATCGGTGCCCGAAAACAAAAGTTATGACCAAATAAGCTCAAACAAGGGGATGGGGGGCAGTCCGGGCAGCAAAAAAAAATGGACAAAAATTTGAATTTTTTTTTAATATTTTTTTTTGTCATAGATTATATTTTTGTCTATCTGGAAAGCTTTGATTCATTTCATTTGGATTTGTTATGAGAAAGTTATGGACATTCTTGTTTTTCGGGCAATTAGAGCATCTTCTTGAAAAAAATAACTTGTAGGATTCATTTCTGAATGCAATTTTTTTATTTTTACATGGTCTAATTTACTTGCTAGAACAATTTCACCATTGGGATTAATGCATTTTTATTCCATCTAAAATATATTAATATTTTTTATTTTCCTTCTATCCTTTAATATCTCGTACCTACTTTTATTTAACAATTTTTTTAAGAATGATAATTAAGTTTATTTGAATTTTTATTTTTTTTCCTAGACTCTCAACTCAATCCTCCACTAGAAAGATTTAAAGCTCAAAACTCTGTAGTGCAAAAATTTTAAGTTAAAAATGTTCAAAGTAAAAAAATCTAGTCCCGCAATGTGCTGAAAAACTTATTTTTTCCACTTTAAACGCAGATATCTTGCAATCTGTGCGGTCAAAAATTCTGAATTTTTTTTACACACACTCTCATATTAGTTAGGTTTAAGATCCTATGGTTAGGTGTGAAAAAAAAACAATTTTTTTTTTAACTCTTTGCTATAGAAATGGCAGTTTTATGTGTTTTGGGGCAGAAAAAAGGCCTTGGTCCTTTAGGGGTTAAATGTCTTCAAGAGTTTTTCTATGGGAGCTACAAAAAAATAGATGAATTTTATCGAGGGTTGCTATTATGTGAGCATAGGAGTGTGAGCCCATGAGCCTAGAATACTACACACCTATGTTATAGGTGTATATACTATAGAAACCGTCTATAGTATATGTGTTACAAATATCCATATTATAGGTGTTTATGATACATGCAGCTTCTATAGTGTGTGGTATCTATATTATAGATACCTATATTGTAGACTCAATGCTCACAAGCTCGTATTCTTGGGCTCACATACTAGCACCGTTGGAAGTACATCCAAGTATGCTGATAAAACAAATTTTGTCTCTACTTTAGCCATAAAATTAACATGGTCACTTGGTGCTTCATGAATATTTGTAAAAGGTTTTGAATCAATTTGTGGAGGGAACTATACTAATTTGGTTTAACAATGTGGATTACAAAATGAACTTACATTTGGTTATAAATTTTTACAAAAAACAAATACTTTTATCCATCATACATGTATTAGTGCTATTTATGTTGTACTAGATGATATTTGCAAGTGACTTCAGGCTAGGACACCACACTAGTTGCAAATGACTTCAAGTTGTGTAGTTACAAATTCAAAAATAGTACCTTATTCATTGGTCTCGTTTGGCAAAAAAAAATTCTACAAATAATGTCAAAATTTGTGCAATATTCTTTCAAGACAAAAAAATTGGATTTTTATTTTTTATTTTTTAGGCATATGTTGAATGACATTTGTCAACTTTAATTAATTATTGGCAAGGTTTTGTCAACCTTCACCATTGAGTGTGGTAGTGTCTTCAATTATATAACTATAGTTGAGTGACTCTAAAAAATCCTTTCTTCATGTCATGCACCTCAATTGACTTTTCCTTGAAAAATTAGCAAATGGACCTTACATACATCAAAAATCAACTCTAACATGAAGTTGAAAGACAAAATGACATTTCTACCATCAAATTCTAAAGTTCACTAAAGAATGATTGTGAGATAGATCTACTAATTTTGTTGCATTTTGTATAGTACTCATGATTTTTTAGAATACTTTCAAATTAGAAAAAAAATGTTTTTTTTTCAAAAATATGGCTGATGCATACACCTTTAAGATGAAGATAACCACCAAAGGAAAATCATAGAAAAATTCTCTGAATTTAAAAACTAGAAAAGTACCAAATCTCAAAAAATAGATGCTTTGAAGTTTTAATTAGGAATAAATAGAAATAAATAGGAATAAACAAAATAAAATAAAATAAAAATTATAAATTTGTAACAAATCTATAGAAATGGTCATTCACCAAAAAACCCACCAAAATAGCATTTTATATGTTTCAAAATACAAGCACAAAAAAGTGCACTTTATGGCCTCCCATACAACATACAATTAATTATTTTTAGATTCCTTTAAAGAATAGTTATAAGTCTACTAGAAAACCATCTCTCCCAAATTTCACCTCCAAATTCTTTTTGGGGGGTACTCAATAGTACTAAAATTTTCCAAATTGGCAAGAGTACCCGCAAGTGTGACATAAAATTGGAGGCTATTTTTGGATGGTAAAATATTTTTGAAAAATTCCAAGCGCATTATTCAAATTTATAATATTTATGAATACCTTAATTATAAATATTGAGTCATTCATAGTCAAGATGCAAAAGTTATGGCCAAAAAATAAATCAACATGTAGGATGTGATGCAAAATAGTACAGGGGTTTCTTGCAATTGCCCTAAAATAAAATAATAAAAAAATAAAATTGTATACTATTTCAAATTTTAAAAATAAATATTCAAATTTTAGTTATTATCTATTAAATTGATTAATATAACTAAGCGGATAATTTAAAGTTTTAAACTCAATATCTTTTAAATTTTTTGCAAATTTCAAAATAATTGTAAAAATATTATGTGTATAATATTATATAGTACAATATTACAATTTCATCCATTTGAATGGTCACATTTTCATCCTCGTACATTTTAAAACAAAATTTGGAAGCACTTTTGAGATTAAAATCTATTTTTTGCAAAGAGAAAAATGCAACATTTTCCTTCAGCAATGGGATGTTGTTGTAAATTATGTTACAATTGTTGTATTCTTAATTTCTATATAATTACATGCATATATTAATTAACTTATTTAAATTTCATTTGTGAAGTGTTTGATTTACCTAAGTAGATTTAACTTTGTGGATGTAATCTACAGATTATAGTTTACAATTATATTTACTTGAAAGTCAATCTTTAAACTACTATTCTTACTTGTACTCTATTGTACATCTTTTATTGGATTTTTGTAAATTTGGACTATCCATTGGTTTTTATGGGATCAATACTTCATCAATTAAAAATTGTTGTAAAGTTAATCTTAATATTGTAGGATCACAATATGGTCGACAAAAATCCAATTTTAAAAACAACAAACAAATTTTGAAGAAAATGTTATTTTCAAAATCATTAAAGATTTTTTAATGTGAAAAAAATCTTACAAAATACTCAACTTTTTGTATCTTTTGAAAATTACTTTTGTTTGCCATCCACCAATGGATATTATATTTTCAATACCAACTATATCAAAAATTATAAAAAATTTGGAGCCTTAAAAGGGTCGCCTTCCTTTGTTCTTCATCATGTATATATAACTTAGGGGTGATTGCATAAAACACCTTTCAGTTTTGTTGCGTTTTGAACAGTACTCATAATTTTTTTCTAGAGTACTTTAAAAATAGAAAAATAATTTCTAAAAGATTTAAAAAATATGACTAATGTATACACCTTTAAGATGAAGGTAACCACCAAAGGAAATGCATAGAAAAAAACTCTAAGTTGGAGAACTAGAAAAGTGCCAAATCTCAAGAAAATAGATACTTTGATGTTTTAATTAGTTAAAAATAGGAAATATGATTAAATAAATAAAATAAAAAATTTTCATTTGTAACAACTCTATGAAGATGGTCATTCACCAAAAACAATACCAAAATAATGTTTATGTGTTTTAAAATGCAAGCAGAAAGAAGCTCACTTTGTGGACTTCCACACGACACAAAATTAATTATTTTTAGAATTCCTTTGGACAATAGCTACAAGTCTACTAGAAGACCATTTCTACCAAATTTCAGCTCCAAATTCATTTTTATGGATACTAAATAGTACTAAAAACCTTCAAATTGGCAAGTGTGATATATTATTGGGGGCTATTTTTAAATAGTAAAACATTTTTTTTAAATTCCAAAAAATAATGTAAGGTGTGAAATAGTCATTAGTACCTTGTCTATAAATTTCAAATCATTTGGAGCCAGATTGCAAAAGTTATAGCCAAAAACTAATCAGCGTGCGTCGTGTGACAGAAAATAGTACAAGTGTTTCGTGCAATGACCCTTAGGATTTGATTATTTGTTATCTATTTCATTTGCAAATCGTAATTCAACAAAAAAAATAGAGACTTTGAATGTTTTTAAATTTTCAAATTGAAAGCCTTAGTTTGCATTATTAAAAGCATATTTTCAAATGTCTTCCAATAATATACTATACAATAAACTTTATTATGGATTTTTTTAGTAATCACTATTTAATTAAAGTTTCAATGATTTTGTTGCTATTAGATGAGACAATGTTTTGATAATCATTCCTTTTGCCTAGATTAGCTTAGGAAACTTCATAAAAAAAGAAGACCTTTAGAAGTTTCAAATTTGTTCTAATTTCTTAATAGAGGTTTATTTTTTATTTTTGAATTCTACTACATTCTTTTTGTTGACATTTACTTATAATTTATACAATGTTGATTTTCCATCTATAGTATTGGAAGATGGAGATTTTGGATTATTTCCATTAATAGAGCATATTCATATAGAAACACAACATTGAGTTTAGTTTTGTAGATCTATGGACTAAATTCCAATTCCTAGAAATTTTGTGGTGTTAATGTTTCCAATTTTAAAATGTTAAATTTTGTCTTTTTTGTAATGGGTGTAGAAATGGAGTGCTAAATGGTTCTTGTAGCATGTCCAAATTGGAAAGGAGCCAGTTGGTATTTGTGTTGGAAATTGGTTCTTAAAAATTAGATTCTAATGGTTGTGATTGTTTCCAACTTAGTAGTTATGGGCGTTGAATTAGTTAATTGGCATGCTTTGGTACTTAGACAACTTTCCTAATTTGGAAGTCACCCATTGCAAGGAGAGCCTAGAATCCAGTCTAAGTTGGTTGTAGTGTTTTGTAGGGATTTTTTGTGATCAATACAATGCTATTGCCTAATTTAAATGTATTTTGAGTTTCATTTATAAAAGAAGTTGATTATTGAAATTATATAAATGTATTTGTGATGAGTAGAGGGTGCGTTGTAGAGGGTGATGTGATTGATATGAAGTTGAGTTAAATAAATTTCTACTCCTAGTTAGATACTGATTGTGATTGTATCACTGATGTCTTATTTGATATTTGTTGTAATTGAGAGAATCTGAAATACATAATTATTGTAAATTTATACCAACTATAATAACGATTTGTAATTGGAAATATAAAATTGGATTGAAGATGAATAGAATTGGAATTTATAGTTTGTCTTCCTACTTAAGTATTTCCTTTTGCTCAAACTTGTTATACTAAAGAATGATTTCCTATTTGGTCATTATTCACTTCAATAAATCTTACAACATCATCAAGAATAGATCCAACTATTAATGTAGGATATGCAAATCATTGCATATTAGATAGTGTAGCCATCATGTATCATACCATTACCTTATATCTTTCAATCACCTTTTAAAGTTTTAATGTTTTTTTTACTAGTGGACGAGACAATCTTTTGACTATCATTTTTTTTTGCCTAAACTAGCTTGGAAAACTTTGTGAAAAAAGAAGGCCCTTGCATTACCTTACATTGTCATACTCATAACAACGCCACCAATACCAATTAAATACCAATTTAGCTAACATAACGGAATTACCAAATGCTAACACTACATTAGGGAAAATCTAGGGCCTCTATAGGGCCATTTGGCTTTCAACAGAAGTGCACTTATAGGGAAATTAAAAAAAAACATTTTTATTAAAATAAAATAAAATAAAATAAAAATTTCTTATATATGATTTTTGTAATTACATTGTAACTATTGAATGTCAAATGGCCCTAACGAGACCCCAGATTTTTTCTAATGACTCAAAATGTGTTAAAAGAACATTGGTGCTAGCATGCGTATAGATTATAATGGAATTTACCTAGGAGGGATAGGAATGCCCTTATCTTCGACCCAGTCACAAGATCAATGCATAATCTTACTATTGTAGAATGCTACTAAGTTGGACATTGGAAGTTATTTTTAATTCCTTAAAATGTCTATCCTTTTGGGAAACACTTGATAGATTAGGTAGGCTTTTGTGATCTCAATTATGAGATTTATGGTTTTTAAAACTTTTATCCAAGATAGAAAAACATATAAGCTTTTTACTAATATATAATTTTCATTTCAATTGGTGTTTGTGAGCAAAATTTTTGCCCTTTTAAGTTCAAATAGTAAAGAAAAGGCAACCAAAGAATTACAAAAATTTGAAATAATTAAAAAATATAATAGACTATATTTTTGCCTATGAAAAGCTTTTATTTGTTCCGTTTGAATAAGTCATGAGAAAGTTATAAAGCTTCTTATTTTGCGGGCAATATAAGCCTTGTAATGCAAAAAATAATGTATTGGATTGGTTTATAGACTCAATTTTCACATTTTTTCAATTTTATTTTTGTAAGGTCAATTTTGATTGTTAGAATTTTTTTGTTATATATTGTGTGTTTCAATTCAATCTTAGAGCTATTAACAAATTAGTTTTTTCCTGTGGCTTATATTTTCTTCTACTTAACAATTTTTTGAAGAATGAAAATTAAGGGGTTTTTTTGTGAATTTTTTTTCAAGATTCTCAATTCAATTTTTATGATAAAACAAATTGAATGCAAAATTGAAAATTGAAAAAATAATAAGTTAAGAGAATTCAAAATCTTTAAAACTAATTTGCCACAATGCCAAATAACTACATTTTCTTCACTTTGAACTCAAATTTCTTGCAATCTACATGGTCAAAGTCTCTAAAATTTCTTCCATACATTCTTACATTAGTATATTACAAGTTCTTATCATTAAATATACAAAAATTAAAAACTAAAAAATTAATTTTGTATAGAAATAGAAATTTTGATTCATTTTTGAAGGAAAAGGCCTTGGACAATATGGGTTAAAGGGTGATTGCATGAAAGACTGGTCGATTTTGTTCCACGTTGGCAAAACTGGGGTTGTCTTCTACAATAACTTTTGAATTATGAACCCAATGCCAAAAACAAAAAAGCTATTTCTAGATATCTTGATTGCAATTGTAAATCTTATTTTTCAAAAAAATAAAAAATCATTTAATATTTAAAGTTCGATTTCTCTAATTTGTCACACTTTCAAGTTTAGAGGTTTTGAATACTATTGAGCGGTTTAAATTAATGATTTTCAGTTGAAATTTCTATGGTACATTCCTACACTAGGCAAATACGTTCCTACCAAAGGGCATTTAAAAATACATTATTTTATGTCCTCTACGTTTGTGCAAAGAGGCCTCCCTTGCGCGCGTAGTTGTGAACAATAAAAATGGTTTTGACCTCATTTTTTTTGTCGAAACTCATCACTAGGAAGTCCTCCCAAATGGCCAATTTTTAGTTTTTTTTATAATTGTTTTTCCTATTTATTACAAATTAAAACGTCAAAGTATGTATTTTTTGGGATATATTCTCGGACATAGAATTGTGGCGAAAAAATACATACTTTGACGTTTTAATTTGTAATAAATAGGAAAAACAATTATAAAAAAACCCTAAAAATTGGCCATTTGGCAAGACGTCCTAGTGATGAGTTTCAACCAAAAAAAATGAGGTCAAAACCATTTTTATTGTTCACAACTGCGCGCGCAAGGGAGGCCTCTTTGCACAAACGTAGAGGACATAAAATAATGTATTTTTAAATGCCCTTTGGTAGGAACGTATTTGCCTAGTGTAGGAATGTACAATAGAAATTTCAACTGAAAATCATTAATTTAAACCGCTCAATAATATTCAAAACCTCTAAACTTGAAAGTGTGACAAATTAGAGAAATTGAACTTTAAATATTAAATGATTTTTTATTTTTTTTGAAAAATAAGGGTTACAATTGCAATCAAGATATCTAGAAATAGCTTTTTTGTTTTTGGCATTGGGATCTTAATTCAAAAGTTATAGCACATGACAACCTTGTCTTGCTAAAGTGTGACAAAAATCGACCAGTTTTTCATGCAATCACCCTAAAAGTTGCATCAGTTGCATGTCATCATCACATTGGCTAGGGTGGATATGCTACTACGCCTAGTTATTATTATTAGACTCGTCAAGTTTTTATATTTTTTCTTGTTGGCAAGTGAAAGAAGGTTTCAACGCACCAAAGAACGGGACATTTAGATACTTATATAAACAAAATTATAAAGGATAAAAAATCGGTAGAGATCTTGAGATCATTTCTTCTACATAAGTATATATTAATTTTGGAAATGATTGTACCCGCAGTGATGATAGTGGTTTAGGGCTAGTGGTGCATTTGGGGGTGCTCATCTAATCATGGCTTAAGGTGAGCACCTCCAAATGCACCACTAACCCTAAACCGCCATCTTCACTATGTATACATCTCCAAAATTAATTATGTACCTACGTGGAAGAAATAGTGTTTTAGAACCAAACTTTGTTCCTTCATAACTTTTGCATACATTCTCCAATTGTGGTGTTCCTTGATGCGTTGGAACCGTCTCCTTTCGCTTTTACTTGCCAATAAAAAAAATATGAAAACTTGACTAGTCTAATAATAGTAATTAGGCAAAGTAGCAAAATGTGGCGGTTCTGGGGGATATCCACCTTAAAATGAAGTGAATAACTTCACCGTGTAAGTTAGGAGGCTCTAAAACTGCACGGGCACTAATAATTGCTTCTATAAATAGCTATGAAATGGACATGAGGTGGTTCTTAAATTCACCTCTCTAGTCATTGACTGAATTGAGGAAAAAAACATTATTAATTGCAAGAGCTAATCTCTTTGCTTTCTCCATCTTTCTTTAGAATTGCAACTGAACGGTTTATGGAAGACTTAGGGTCATAATTAGGCACCTACGAAACAACTCATTTGAAAATTCATAAGTAACTCAAAAATGCTTCCAAAAATATGAAACCACTTGTGTTAGATTCCTCATCTATTTTTCTTTGTCTAAAAAATGAGCTAAAAATCTTCCCATCCAAGTAAATACATGAAAAAGGCGGACTAGCCCGCCTTCGATGAGCGGTTTTTGAGCCTCCTACGGCCTTACTGGGACTGAAGATCAGTTTTGTTCACTTTGGATATCATGACGTCGACGAAACTAGTTTCCACTACTAACGGCAGTATTAAATATTCAATAGCCTGTGCTCAACTGCTCATGCACTGATCTTGCCCATTCCTTTTCTGCGAACTTAACTTGAATGGAGAACTCGACATTCTCCTTCTACGAATTCGATCTATCCAGCAGATTCTAGAGTCCTTCGATCTGCTGGACCTCCGGTCCCTTAACTTAAATGCACGTCGACTCTCTTTATTATCTTCATTCAAAGTTCTGCGAAGAATGATCGAAGGAGGGAACAGTGGTGATCAATGGAGCCGTGTCATGGTGTTCATACAGTAACTGAGATTGCTTCCGAAATGTCGAGTTAAAGTCAGTGGCTCTTCAATTATCAAGCTTCTGCCAATTTCATCATGATGTCGATCGATCGATGCTGCTTCTGCGCGCTGCTGCTGCTGCTGCTGCAAGAAGATCGATCGATAGTGCCATCTCATTATATATCGATCTCGAAGGAAGGCTTTGATCGCGAGCTCTGATCGATCGATGTACTGCAGTACAGTACATTGATAATACAGTACTGTAATAAGCCAATTTGAAGTCTGGCTGATCGATCTCAGGCGGGTATTGATGGAATACTTACACCACTGTTTAATACGTTTATTATGAATATCTCCTTCTACCTGACCGTATTTGTTTCCAGCTACGCGGACTTCAGTAAGTTGGAGATGCACTGATTTGGTTTCATTAGTTGGGCCTTCATCAATTGTGAAGGTCAAGATTTGCAACCAATCATTTGCTGTCACATCAGATGAAAGGCTCCTTGCGATGGGACATTAATTAAATCCACACTCAATACACAGACACAGAGCCTTCCTCAGACACACAAAGACACATAAAAAAAAATCATGATATAAATACCGTAGTGCAATTGTTTCTGCCAGAGGAGGAGAAAATTTAAAATTTTAATTTAAAAATCGTATTCTGAGTATTATAATTGTCACAATATACATTGACACAATATATTTCAAAGATTTGGCTATATAATGTTATGCACTTATGCCTGTATTATCAAAAATAATCAAAATTTATTTATTTTTCTTCTAGTATTGAGATTGAAAACACATTTCAACAAATAATTCTACAACCACTCAGTCACATTGGGCACTAGAGAATTAGTGCACTAGAGAACTAATAATCTAAAACACATTTTATTTATGAATTGTAAGTAGAATGATTTTTCAACCTTCATATAATGTTTGATAAAATCTTCATTAGAAAAAAAAAATAGGTCTACAAAAGGTTGTAAAATTCTTGTTGCAAAAGAGATTTAATCCCTACAGATTTTTGACTACGTTTTCACCAAAAATGCTCCAAAATTGCCATTTTTAGTATAAGTATCAAATTTTAGGAAAAAAATAAATTTTAAGACACATGTAACCGTAGGATCTTGTAGTTTGCTAACCTGAGAACATGTAAAAAAATTCAAAAAAATTCACAATGTAGATTGCAAGATAGTAGCGTTTGAATTGACAAAACAAATTTGGAGCCCTGCAAAAAATCGGGCAACTGCACTTCACAAGGTCACATTTGTATGAAAAAATGTCCAAAATGGTGGTGCTTTTTTGGATTCATTCTTCAAGTCAAGTTCGGTACATGCTTGAAAATTTTCAGATCACTTGGAATTGTACAACATATAAGAAAAAAATAGTAAATAGAAAGTACGTAGAAAGAGAATGATTCAAAATACTAAATTGTTAAGAATTTAGTTATGGAATTGAAAAATGCCAATTCTAATAGTTGTAATGTTGTAATAAACAATCTACATCCTATGATTTTATTTTTTTCAAAAAATATTGAAAATTGAGTTAAATAAAAGACTTCAAAGTTTATTTTAGAATAGAAAATCTATAATTGCTTGCAAACAAAAACTCCTCATAATTTTCATCTCATTAATCAAAAGGGAATGACTCAAAGCTTTTCATGTATATATAAATCTAGAAAACCAATTTAAAATTTAAAAAATATATATTTTAAAGAATTTTTTGAGTTGCTTGCTAAGTAATGAAAACTATATATTACACAATGATTTTTTAACCATGTAGTCAAAAGTTATGAAAATTGTTGGGCCTTAAAGCAAGACCTTGGGGCACATGTTGTATAAAAATTTCAAAGAAAAATAAAATCCATTTGTAGTGAGCTTGTCCAAATCTTTATGTTGCCAAAGAACCTAATTTGGTCCTTTAGGTGTTAATTATGCATAATTATGCACTACAAATTGACTTGTGTTTTAAATCACGTGTTGTCTTGTCTATTGGACTAGCAAAATAAAACATATAAATTTGACCACTTTGGATACTTTGACTTTTTCTATGACCAATTGCTTTTATGACTGTCTAGTTATACTAAAAATTTATGATTGACTTATGCCAAAGGCAAATGTGCAAGCCCCCAAATAAAAAGTAAGCAACGTTAAATAGAAAAGATATAATCAATAATTTAGTATAATTTTTTATATAATGTTTATACACTTTTCAATACAAAAAAATCCCAGCACAATATCAAACCATGGTGTAAGTTGGATAGTGCAACAAAATGTGTTTGTCATTGCTATATTGAAAAAACTTTATTTAGTTTTATTGTTTAATTTTTGGAATTTAGTATACATTCAATTCATATGTTACTTATAAGATTAGTGCATAGTGGCATTATGTTGTGTATGATAATATAGCACTTGCTATAGTTATAAACTGTAAATGTCTTTGTCACTGAATAAATTTCAAATAAGTAAAACTGAAAGACATTTATAAAAAAATTGAATTTTGATTAAAAAACATGTTAGATTCTAATTCTTTTGTCATTGTACAAAAATTATTTTGTGATTAACTCTTAAAAATAACTTTGGAAATTGCTTTCAAAGATAAAATTTGCTTTGAAATTTGTTGATTCAATGTTGATTTTTGCAAATAATTATAGAAACAACACTGTTTTAACAAATACCGTAGTTGGTACATTCAACTGCATTAAATTCATCTATTTCATGTAGTTTGATTCATATCATATTTCAATATATTAATTATAAATAGTGTTAATACAAAAATCTATTAGAAGTATTATTTAATCTTAGTGACAACCTTTAGGTTTGAAATTTCTACATTAATGAATATAATTTTAATTTGATACAATACAACTAATTTAGAGTGCCATAATTTTGACAGAGGCACCAAGACTGAAGTATCATAATTGAAGCCACAACTATTTGATCCAAAATAGTGGTCTTGCTTGCCTTCTATCTTAATTTCATTTTGTTCTTGGGTGGAGAGCTTTTGCGTAATGTTTACCAAATCCTGCTCGGAGAAAGTTTTTTCATGTTTGAATTCTACGAATTGCTTTTTGTGGTCCATTTGGCTATGAAATTGTTGCTCTTTCATCACCTATTGCTCTTGGATGAGTTTCATTTTTTGTTGCTAATTTTTTGTAAAGATAATGTGCTTCAAATTCACTCTTTGATGTTTGGTTTCTTGATGTTTGGAAAAGGCATTCTTGCATTTGTGTATTGTTATAAAGATTCTATGTTTGAAGTTGGAATTAGGCCTATATAAAAGTTGAGATCCAATTGTCAAATCTCACATTGACACGTCTAATCTTGTGAACCCATACACCATCTACAACTTGTTGATGCCACAAACAAGTTGGTTTCTTATTGATACTGAAATGAAGATATAAAAATGTGTTGCATGCCCTAGATGTTCTACTAAATTGCTACGCCGATGTTGTACAATAGTCCAACCATACTTTAGAGAAACTCTTTGCAATAGCATATGCCACGGACACCACATTTTGCATCATGTTTAAAAATTTGGTTTTATGTCTTTTCAATGATGAGAGTGCATGTACAAAATTGCATCAATGACAAGAAATTCACCCCATTCTTCTAAACTAGTTTTGACACTGATTCTTTATGGGCTATGATTTCTGCATGACAACGCTATGAAAATCTCCGTCTCAAAAACTCTTAGAGTTCTAGTCTCTTACACCTCCAGTTGAGCGCCACTAGCAACACAGAGTACAGTAGAACCTCTCTAAGTTGATCGGTCTCGGACCAGTCTGATAGATTGGTTTATAGAGGTTTATTGACTTAGAGAGGGTCATTTTTAGTCACAGCCTTTGTTATGTGGCCCAGTCCGGGACCGGTCTGACATGATTAGTTTACAGAGGTTTACCAACTTACGGAGGATCAACTTAGAGAGGTTCTACTGTATAACCAAAGTTGGATTTTTATAAAATTAATAATTTGAAAATGTCCAAAATTTATAATGCATAAAATTTGAAGTTAGAAAGTCTTTATAATTCAAAAGGAGGATCTAATCTAATGACGGCAAACTTCAGATAGTAATGGCTTAGTGCTTCTTAGATGAATGGAGTTAATTCAATAAAGTAGAGACACTTTACTTATGTGGTTTTCATTTCAAATTTATTTCTTGCATCTTAATGTAATAAAATATTTAGACCTTATATAGACCTATGCATAAAAATGCAACTAATGTACACCAATTCATAACAAGGGCTATGCTTCTCTAGAATTTTGCTTCTATCTGCATTACCAATGATGGAATGTTTTCAAACTAACGGTAGAGTGATTGGGATAGCGTAGTGCACTATAATAATTGCAATGCGATAAATTGTATATTAACGTGCGAACCCATGAAACAACGATAACCACATGATAACTATTGACAAATCGTAGGTTCTAAACTTTGAGATGTAATCACTATTTTTCATGTCGACCGCCATATATTGTAAACTCAACTTTAGTCATATATGTAGGCTATATGTTTAATGTAAACTCATTACACTTGATTGAAAGAGACTCAGTCACAATTGGTTGTAAATATGGCACAAATCAAAGTTTGAATGATGGTCGTAGAATAATTTAATGGTTGCATGTTATCTTCTATATTTTAGAAAGGGTCATAACATGACAAGCTACAATGAATGTGTGATATCAAAGGAGATTCATGATGTGTTCTGAAATATTATAGCAACAATAGACGAGTGATCAATATGGCCATTGATGATTCATTTTTGTCAATTTTGAAGGTGACATAGTGGCTTTTGTAGGCTATTTAGGCAACACACTCAATTAAACATTCATATCAAATACAAATGTGCTCAAAGAAATATAATTTCTTTGCTATTTCACTCATTCATGTTTGCATATGGATTTTTCTTCAATTCATTCATGGAGGCAAGCCATTACCCCCTAAAGGACCAGCTTGCTATTTTTAGCAACATAGCAATTTTGGGCAAGTACGGGTGACTAGAAATTTGCATATTATTGGCTGAAATTTTAATAGATGGTGTAGACGAGGAATATCTTTCATGAGCACTAAATTTCATGACATTTGGAAATGTGAGTCAAAAGTTATGGCCTAATATGTCACCATATGCAAATATGTGTCCGAAAATGTTATTTTTTCCAAAATTTGGTACTTGTGCTCAAAATGGCAGTTTTCAAGTGTTTTGGAGGAAATATAGTCAAGGAACTTAAGGGGTTAAGGTGAATTTAAATAGTAAATAAGGTGAGAATGATGTATTAAATTCTCTCTTTTCTAATTACGCCATGAATTATGCAAATTTTCTATATAATATGATATTAGATTATTAAGGTATTAATTGTGAAAATTTTGAAGTAAACAAATGTTCAATTTTAAAATATAATTTGACAAGATTCTATAAAATATGAATAAAATTGGGTTAGATATTTACACCCTAAATTCCCAAAGTCCCCTTGGAGGACACTTGGGATTTTAGGCAAGCTTGTGTGACCTGAAATTTTGACCTGATTTTTTTAAACTTTTTTTGAAGATAGGAAATCAAAGTAGCTTTCCAAAAATATAGTGTGTTTTTTTCAATTGATGCCCGGGAGCAAAAGTTTTGCCATTTGAAGTCTTAAAAGTAGTTCGCTAGGTAGAACAAAAAAACACAAGAAAATAATTTTTTTTAATTTTAAATTTTTTCCTGAAAGATTATGTTTTTGTCTACGTCTGAAGCTTTGATTCATTCAATTTGGACTAAAAATGAGAAATTTATGGACAATCTTGTTTTCCAGGCAATCTAAGCGTTTTCTTCAAAAAACAACTCATAAAATTAATTTTTTAATGCAAATTTTTTAATTTTTTAATTTTTAATTTTGGCAAGGTCAGGTTTGTTTGCAAGAACAATCCCACCATTGGGATTATGGTATTTCAAATCCATCTTAGAGCTATTAACGATTTAGTATTTCATTCAATCTCGGACCTACTTCTACTTAACAATTTTTTCATATGTAAAAATTAAGTTTTGATATCCTGAATTTTTTTTCTTAGACTCTCAACTCAAATGTTCAACATAAAAAAAATTATCTTTATGGTGTGAAGTGCAAAATTTTTCCACAAATGGCGGTCAAAGTCATCTGAAATTGCAAACCAAAGTTCAAAAAAACTTCCTTTTCCAACTTCAAATGCTAATATCTTCCAATCTATACGGTCAAACTTCATGAAATTTTTACCACATGATTTGAGACAAGTAAAGTACAAGATCCTGCGGTTAGATTGTAAAATTTTTTTTTTTTTAGTTTCTTGAGTGATTGCAGCAGAAATGGCAGTTTTTAGTGCTTTTGGAGCTAGAAAATGCCTTGGGGATTAAAGGGTTAAATGTAACTTTAAAAAAAAAATTCTAGAAAAAATTATTTTATGACGTCCAGCCCCTCCAAAAGTAAGTCAATCTTTAGAAAGACTTAATGTCATTGATTCATGGAGAAAACATACTTGGAATGATGAAAAAATGAATCAGCAATATAAAAATTTCACCTTAATATGATCCTATCACTAAATACAAACATATGGATTCTTACCTTAAATATATACCTAGTGAATATGAGATCCTCAGATTAATTATCACTTTGTAGTTGTATCTTTAATTAATACTTTGACAATTCATAATTTATTCATATGATTTAATAAAAATACATATTTAATAAAATCTAAAATCTTCTTGTAATTGCCAATAAAATTACAAGAATAAATAAAATCTAAACTAGTCTAATAAAACAAAATTGGCTTAGGTGCTTTTCTAGATTGGTACAACTTGGTACCAATCTAGGTGCTATCTACAATCTAGAAAAGCACCTAGATTTTAGCTACAATCTAGAAAAGCACCTAGATTGGTACAACTTGGTTAAGCCTAAAAGTTCAATGTACTATATTTGGTGTTGAAAAAAAATTATAAAACTAAATATATATACTTACAAATTAATATTTTTAGCATTATTTATTTGATGAATCATTGTTTAAATTTATGTTTAGCACCAATAAGACTGAATTTTAAACTGTTGTAAAATATTTTTTATCCTTAAAAACCATCGGATAATCCAAACTTCTAAAATCATGAAAATATATTACAAAATAGAACTTTGAAAAATATTGTAATGGTGGGTTTTAAACAAAAAGTTGTACTGAAGTATAAAAGTATGATCTATAGATCATATACATATAATTGGATTAATTACAAAACTAACCAATATTTATTAATGAAAATTTAAAGCAAGAGCTGAAACTCCTTCTAAAATTAATTGCAAATTGAATATTTGTAATTTCAAAAGATGTTTTTTGTAGTTCAAAATAATAGTTTCTAATAATGGTTGTTTTTAGATTCTACCTTAATTATTAACTTAAGTCAATTATAGAGGTCATTTTTAGATTGGAAAAAGTTATCATGTGAGGTGAAACATATTTGTAAGCTTCTTCTTTTTGTAAGAAACATATGGCCTTCAAGGGCCACAACTAAGAAACAACTATGGCAAACCATGGATCTAATCCCTGTCAAGAACAAATGGAGGAACAAACCCCTTCCTTGTGCGCTCGCACGAAGAGCCTCCATGGAGCAATGTCAACATGGAGAGTTGAACCGGGAACCTCATGGATCCCATTGGAAGTCCCTATTACCTGGTACTTGTAAGCTTTTTACCATAATAAACTCATAAAACACTTTGTATTTTAAAGTCCAGATAAATAAGTTTGAAGCAATAAGTATAGAAGACCTTGTCAAAAACTTATTCATAAATAAAAGTTCTACACTTAAAAATGAAGTATAGAAGTGCCATTTGATGACATATAAAGTGGTTGCCCTTGTTTCTAACAATTATACATACTACCTTGACTTGTGCGGGTCACAAACCCAAAAGTTGTTGAAAATGAATTTTTGCCATAGGATTGTAAATAAAAATTGAAAAATAATTTCTAAATACCACTCAAGTGGTGAAGTACTATAGAAAGTGTTAGAAAGTTATTTTATTGGTAGATTCCTTAATTATTTTTTTATTTGTTGTATTAGCACTTCACTAATACAAATTTTGCAATAAGAATCTACAACAATGGCTAAAGCCTAATAATTATTCCAAATTTGGCAATAGTCATTTGCCACAATTATAGCTTGGTATTGCAAAAGATCTCATTACACCTCATCATTTTTTATTTGTGTTTTTAATTCTCACCACATTTTGTATTGAAAAGTATTCCATGCTAATTTTATTGCCAATTCTTTTAAATTGTATCATTATTAAGCACTCAAATGCTAAAAAAGTTTCCAACTAGGCAATCAATATGTGTAGAGATTGGCAAAGTGCCACATAAATAGTTTCTATTACTTAGCGGTAAATAATTCTATCTCATCATTGACCGAGAAGTGGTTAAAAAAGCGTTTGGGTCATTGACAAAGAAGTTGTTGACCGCAACTCTTGATCATAGGATCGTAATGAAAAGAAAGAAAGTATCAAAAAGTTCTTTTGAAGAGATTTGTATATGAAGCATTGTCTTCCAAGATTCCATCCCTTTTTGTCTTCATTGTCAAATAGTAATAAAATGATAATTGGAAACCTTTCAATAGTGTACATTTCTTTGCAACAAGATCCAAAAGATATTGAGTTCTTATATATAAAAGATTTTGATCCTTTCTAAATAGGATCATTCTGTATATAGTTTTAAATTATTGCAATTGTCTTTTCACAAATTTATTTATGTCGGAATGCAATCATACGTATTATATTTCTATATTAGAAAAGCAATGTAGAGGGCCATGAAATAAGATTTGTACATTCCTTCATTAAAGTTTTTGTTTCTTTGTTGTACTCCAAATAAACCCCTAAAGAATCTTCAATTTTTAGTTGGCAACAAAGCTTCATTGTTCATTTGGACTCCAAAACACTATCTCCAAAGACCTAGGCTTTATATGATTGTGGATTGCTAATTATTTGTCTAGTTCACTACGTCTTAATTGATCCTATTTAAATCTCCAACTTCATTGGATTATTTATTTTACAATGCCTTTTTATGTTATCACAAACGTACTCCAAGGAGCTCAAATAGAGCCCTTAGGCATTTAAGTTTTAAATAAGAGTCAAGAAGGACTCACATTCTCAAAATTTGTCTACAATTATGGAGTTTTCAAATTCTTCGCAACTAGGAATGGGCTCATTATAGTTTATCGTTTAATCAAAAATCCCCATCCTTGAACAATAGAAATTTGAGACACAAAAGAATGAATAGTCACCACAATCAAGCTTTTGAGTGACAAAAATGGAATGAATTTGTGACAAATACTACCTCTGTCTCAAATAAAATCCGTGGACTCTAGTAAGAAAGTAGTTTGAGTACCATGGATTTATTTTGAGACAGAGGGAGTAGGAACTTCTAGTACCTTTTGGATGTAAACCTATCAAATAATGGTTAATATTCTACTGCAACAAAAATTTCCCATTTTAAGAGAATATTGTAATTATTTTAGGTAGATTACATGACTACTATGGATGCACTTTATGTTGGTTGGTTGGGGTCGTTGGTTGGTTGATGTTAGTTGTGGCTCTTGCGCACAATTTGGGCCACAAATTTGTCAAAATCTTACACCAAATTCAAGCTTTGTCAGAAAAATATAATTTCAATTGCTATTGCCATCTCTTACATTCAGTTTGCCTCTATGTAGGGGAAACAATAAAAATAAATTCATCCATCCCAGTGGAGCAAGGCAAGCCATTTTACCGGCTCCAGTAGTACCTCCCTCAGAAGAGAAGGCCGGCACTTCATCACTCGGATGTCACAGAACAGAAGTTAGAGAGTGAGGCCGTGAAAGGTACAGGATGAGGCAGGCAGGCCATGAGGGAATGGTTGCTGGGAGGGGAACCTTTTGCCAGTAAATGCCCCTGCAACGCCGCATTAATGGTGTCTGGGGCTGCGCCAGGCTTCCACTCATGAGCTGCACTGCTGCTGCTGCAGCTAGTTGCTCCTGCAACAGCTCTACTCCGGCCTCAGCAGCAGCACAACAGAACACTTCTCTGCCGCGCCCTGCAACTCACTGCCACCCCCCTTCCTACGCACCAGGATGGTTGGTCAACTGCTAGAAGCAGCAGAAGCAACAACAACTTACAACAATAGTAGCAGCAGGAGCTTCTCATTGCATTCCCTTTCCTTAGTTTCCTTTCCTTGCATCCCCCCCCCAACCCCCCCTCTTTCATCTCCCCGTAGCCGGCCTCTAACCCAGTGCCTTGTGCTTTGTGCCTTGAGCTCCCTGTCTGCCTTATCACAGGAGTTAACGTACACGAAGACGAAGAACGAAGAAGTTACCCACCTCCACTCCCGGTGTCGTATCATGAGAAACTCATGGACTTCGTCCAGTGAAGGATGCTCTGAGCCGTCGTGGTGAAGCAGGTGATGGGCATGCATCCCAACTCGGCCAAGCTTCCAGCGGGGCTTCCAGAGGAGATACTACAATCGCAGCTGCAGCTGGTGGTGGGTAGAGATTAAGTGGTACTGTACGTCGTAAGCAAATCAGTGTGAGCTGAGAAAACGAGTGTTTGAGAAGACCTGGATCATACCTTGGTTGTAGCGCATGGTGCACATTGAGTGATGGAAGCGAAGTCCGGTTTGGTGGCTATCCACCCCGAAAATGGAACGGCCGGGGGTGTAGTACGTACATTGATGCTCTCAAGAGATTGCGAGTTTGATGTGTAGCAGCAGTGGAGCAATTGTTTGATAGGCAGCAGGTTGAATAACAATTCGTGTGTCGCTGCGGTTGTCGTCATCACGTTCTTGGCACATGTTCATACACACATCAGTCGGAGACAGGCTAGGGCTCTCATTCAGGGTTGCAACGCAAAGTGCGCACCAAAGTGAGCTGTTGCTGAAGCTTGGCATGAGAGACACATCGTTACGGTGGCGAATGTGTTGACGGGTTCTGTAAGTAAAGCTTCCCGCTTGAACCGATTCTCTCTGTGACATTGTATCTGTTTAGGGCCAAGAGGAGACGGCGACATACAATCTGCATTTGGATCACTCACATTCCAATGCAATGACGCGGAGAAATTATTATAAGCTGGCACCGCCCAAGCAGTTGGGTCATGCCGCGGTCGGTTCCGTGGAGCACTATTCCACCATCGCCTCGGTTACCGCCGAGGTTTGAGGTCGTTGGCTGATTGCTGGGAGAGAGATTACCTACACGCATTGAGCAATCTGGGAAACGGGAGAGAAGAAGATGTCGCTGTCTTTGGATACCAGCTGCAACGAGGGCGCCAGTCTCTTGACCTACGATTGCCACCGCACGGTGCCTGCGCCCTTCTTGACGAAGACGTATCACCTCGTGGATGACCCCGCCACCGATGACATTGTGTCGTGGGGTGAGGACGAGACCACCTTCGTGGTCTGGCGACCGCCCGAGTTCGCCCGCGACTTGCTGCCCAATTACTTCAAGCACAACAATTTCTCCAGCTTCGTGCGACAGCTTAATACCTATGTAAGTGACTGTGGTTCCACTCAATTAAGGGCAAGCTCCAAGCTCAATGCAATGAGTGTGCCGTCAATGATAACTTAACAGAGAAATTCGAGTCTATCGAATGCCGGCCGGGCAACTTGGATGCGGAATCGTAGCTGAACCTGTAAACTTACGAATCAGGATGTCATGTACCACTATAGAACTCTTGAAGTACACCTTCTCTGCCGTGGTAATGAGAATTGCTAGCTGCATCGTCACCGATATGATGTGCACCCTGTGATATCTAGGACACGAGGGAACTCATCTGCACGAATAAGTTTGAAAGTGAAATGTGACCGAATCGATGGAGATGGATGTTGTAGCTCGGTATGCGAAGCAGGCCGGGCGGTTTCTCGTAGCAGCTTACATTTCAGCTTGAGAACTCCGAAATGCCGAGGATGAAGCTGCGCGTTTGTGAGAGTAATCGAGGGATGGACTGAAGAGCTTTCGGAAAGCTATTCGGTGCTGTGAATGCATAAGAGAATGTTCACGTGGTTGCAAGATCACGAGTAGCATGTGGCAAATTTCCTGGGTTCGGAGAGTGCCTGATTGCTGCTGAGATCAATGCCGAGCCTTAAGAGTCCATTGTCAATTGCTTGAGTCCTTACCGATTCATGTGGAGCGCTGAGCTTTCGGTTGCCATCGATTACAACTTAGTGGAGAGTCTGGATCCCATACCCAGCTCACCGTGAAGAAAGCATTGCAATGTGTGTTGTTTTCGTACTAACTCGAAGACTGTCTAATTCACTTTGTGGTTCGGTTTCAGGGCTTCCGGAAGATAGTTCCCGACCACTGGGAATTCGCGAACAAGTTCTTCCGACGCGGCGAGAAGCAGCTTCTATGCGAGATTCACAGGCGCAAATCCTCGCAATACGGATCCGGCAACACTTCCGATGCGCCCGGCAGCCAGTCCACCTCGCCCACGAACTCGGGCGAAGAGCAAGCCTGGTCCCCGTTCCCATCTCCGCTGTCGTCTCCCAGCACCATTCTCCTGCCCCAGGGCGCTTCAACGCTCATGTCCGACGAAAATGAGCGACTGCGCCACGACAACCGCATGTTGCTGCTGGAGTTATCCCGCCTCCGAAGGCTCTACGATGACCTCGTGGTCATTCTACAGCAGCAGTCCAAAGTCTCCTTGCAAGAGCTTCCCAGCCCTTTGAGCAGGTAACTAATCGAGCTAGCTCACCTTCCCAAATCTCTGCCAATTCCACAATCTCACACCTCTGACTCACATGAATGGACAGAATTAGGGTAATCCACATTCGTGCACAGGACCTGCTGTAACTCCTCCACACGGGGCCTGGTCGGAAATAAATTAGCACACCGCCCGAGATTGTCGCTAGGGGAGTAGTGGCTAGCTCCCCTTTAAGGCACGCATTCCCATGTCTTCCCCAATCCCAAGACAAACTCGGGACCCATCATCCATCCTCATAACCAGTGGTCCCAACTGTGATTGCACAAATAGCACAAACTGCTCAATGTGATCAAAACTCGAATCCGGCATCCATTCTCATTATTCGGTAGTCCCAAACGTAATTTTCACAAGCAGCTCAAGTAGCCCAAAACTCTGCTCCATGTGCCAAACAATCCCGGTGGTATCAACGGTTTGGTAGAGCTTTAGCTATGTTAGCTTCCTCATTAGTCGGTGGTCCATATATCCAACTGTGCTTTTCACAAGTTGCTCAAGCTGCCAAAAAACTCTGCTCCATGTGCTGTCCAATCCCTGTGATATCCACAACATCTTCAGTGGAATAAAAAAATTGGTAGAACTTTTGCTATAGCCACATTTGAGACCCTAACTTGCGTGTCGATTGATTCTTTCAGATTAGTCGGTGGTCCATATATCCAAATGTGATTTTCACAAGTAGCTCAAGCTGTCCAAAACTCTGCTCCATGTGCTAACCAATCCCTGTGGTATCCACAGTTTCTTCAGTGGAAACAAAATCGGTAGACCTTTAGCTAACTTGCGGTGTCGATTGATTCTTTCAGGTTACACAGTCTCACTGACCACAAGCTGAGCTCCACGATCTCCGAGCAAATCGAAGCCGCAGCCCGCCGCTCCGAACTCAACTCCCTGCGCTCCACCCACACCCCGGGCGCCCTCCCGAACCCGCGTCTCCGACCTCCATCAATGGAATCCGCCTCCTGCATCAACCTCCTCACGCGCCGCTCCGACTCCGCCACTCCCAAAGCTTCCACTCTCTCCTTCCTCGACGGAAAACTCCGGGAGATCGCCTCCCACAATCTCGTCGCCGCCGCTGCCGCTGCCGCCGAAGTCGAATCCTCCAAGTCGACGACGAAGCTCTTCGGCGTCTCCCTCAACAACAACAACAACAACAACAACAACAGCAACAACAACAAAACCGCGACGACGTCCTGCTCGCAACATCAACAACCCGCGACGACTCTTTCTCCCTCGATCGGGCACCAAAAGAGGCCGCGCGCGTCTTCCTGGGGTCCGGACGGGGAGGTGCACATTCCTGTGAGAAATTCGGGAAGCAATGGCGCCCACGAGGAGCAGCAGCAGGTCGGGAAGAGTATGAAGGTGGAATTAGGGTTGGAGTTGAGGTCCAGTGTTAGAAGAGACGAGCCTTCGTCTTCTTCAGTTGAAGGTGCGGGGCAGCAGCAGCAGCAGCAGCCTTGGTTGAGGATTAGTGCCTCTTGTGCTGAGCGAGTGTTTATGTGAATTATAGTCAAGTGATTGAAGTGAGGATTGATTTTTGTATAAATTCAACTCAGAGTATGAGTTTTCCATGGATTTGCTGGGATGCATCACATTCTTGAACTTGGAGGCTCTGTTTGCTTGAAAACATCTTGAATGCAAGCTTGCTCGTGTATTGTGGGTGATTGGAATGTGAATGTATCGGTATTCTTGATGCAGTGCAAACTATCGGAACATTCCTGAAATTCAACTCAAAAACATCTTGAATGCAAGCTTGCTCGTGTATTGTGGGTGATTGGAATGCGAATGTATCGGTATTCTTGATGTAGTGCAAACTATCGGAACATTCCTGAAATTCAACTCAAGAACATCTTTAATGCAAGCTTGCTCGTGTATTGTGGGTGATTGGAATGCGAATGTATCGGTATTCTTGATGTAGTGCAAACTATCGGAACATTCCTGAAATTCAACTCAAGGACATCTTGAATGCAAGCTTGCTCGTGTATTGTGGGTGATTGGAATGCAAATGTATCGGTATTCTTGATGTAGTGCAAATTGTCATAACATTCTTGAACTTCAAGGTGGGAGAGGCTTTTGCTTTACATGAATCAAGGCTCCGTTTGCTTGAGAACATCTCAAATGCAAGCTAACCTTGCCCATGATGTATTATAGGTGATTGGAACACAAATGTATTGGTATTCTTGATGCAATGCAAACTATTGGAACATTCCTAAAATTCAACTCAGTGAACATCTTGAATGCAAGCTTGCCCATACATGTATTGTGGGTAACTGGGACAAGAATGTATCAGTATTTTTGATGGAGTGCAAACTATTAGAACATTCTTAAACTTCAACTTAGGGGAGGCTTTTGCTTTATATGAATATATCAGGGCTCTGTTCGCTTGAGAACATCTCAAATGCAAGTGTGCCCATGTATTGTGGGTGATTGGAACACAAATGTATTGGTATTCTTGATGTAGTGTAAACTATTAGAACATTCTTGAACTTCAAGGCAGGGGAGGCTTTTGCTTTACAAGAATTCAAGCTCCATTTGCTTGAGAACATCTTGAGTGCAAGCTTGCCCATGTATTGTGGGTGATTAGAACACAAATGTGTCGGTATTCTTAATGCAATGCAAACTATCGAAACATTCTTGAAATTCAACTCAGAGAACATCTCAAATGCGAGCTTGTCCATGTATTATGGGTAACTAGAACAAGAATGTACCGGTATTCTTGATGTAGTGCAAACTATCAGAACATTCTTGAACTTCAATGCAAAGGATGCTTTTGCTTTACATGAATCAAGGCTAGTATAGAAATCATAAATGCAAATCTTGCCCATATATTTTAGGCCACCATATTACCAAGTGCAAATATAGTTAGCTTTTAGCAAGGTGAGACATTGAGTCTTTGTTGTCTATCGTAGCAAGGAGGGAGAGTAACTCCAACCAATAAGTGATTGGGATAAATGAAGAGTTTTTTCAATGATGATCCCACAATTGACTTCAAAGAGTCAATACAAGTGATATATCTTTGTTAAATGAAGACTCTTTTTTATTTATTGGTCTATAATGCCTACAATAATTTTGTAGAACTGAAGGAGGGGGGGAGTCCTATTGGCTTTCCCTAGCCAAGCCCCCCCAGGCTTGACCAAATTAATTGCCCCTAGGCTGTAGAGCATCAACTTTCTAAGTTATTAGGATCTCCATTTGGAATTGATTTGAATACTAATAATGTGGATGAGTTCCTCACAATCAAGATAAGGAAGAAACTTGGCTATTGAACAAACATACATCTTTCTCTGGCAAATTGAGCTGTTATCATCAACTCCATATTACTTAGTACATTGTGATACTTTATAACTATTTAGGGTGGTTCTCTTATCATTATTAGGAAGATTGGGGCATCGATGAGAGATTTCCCTTGGTCGGGTTCTGCCCATCGTAGTCGTGCCAGAGTAAGCTGGTCAGATTGTTGCGCTTCCCGCCAAGTAGGTGGCCTTAATCTCATGGATCCAGAAGAGGCCTTACATGCCTTAATGGCCAAGTGGATTCTTAAAGCTATGCTTCAATGGGCCTTGCTACACAAATTTCGGGCTTGTAAAGGATCTAAAGCTTTGAACAGGATAATCTGAGCCAGGCATCTTCTCAACAAACACACCATTGCTACCCCACCAAAAAATCATAACGAAGTCCTCTCTTCCCTTCTTTGGTGGACAACCCAGTTTATTGGTGGTCAATATGGTTTCTCTGCTAATAGAGCAACCATCCTAATGTCTAAAGGTATGGGCCAAATGCAACACATTTGGGATGAGGTCACTCATTCTTTTTTGCCTTGGGCATTTGCTAAAGCTACCTTTGGAATGGTTGAAGCTGAAGTCCATGCATATTTGAGACTAGTGTCCACAGTTCCTAGCCATTGGCTTTATATGCTCACAAACAACAAATTTGTTACACGGCAACAGGAATATATAGGCGTCTTTGATAACAAGTAAGACCAACTCCCCTCCTTGGTCTACGGCAGTACAACACTACTCCTCAGTTTAAACTAAGGTTAATGTAAGGACGCCACCTAATTGAACTCCCTCTGGATCACACGAGCTTCACCATTGGTAGGGTTTCATTTGCCCTCAAAACTCAATCTGCACCAGCTCAACCGTGCGGCCAACTCCTTGGCTAGCACAAGCGTGTCAGAATCATTCAACCAAAGACTGGCCCACTTTTGTATATAAGCATTGTTGCTGAGTTATTCTTTGACCCAGGTAGATGGGCATGGGGGACTCGGCGCCTCTCGACAAGCCTACACGACAAAGCTTAGTCAGTCTTTGTTGACTAACCAGTCGAATCTTGCCAAGCCTATTAACGAGAAGTAGCGTGGTGCTATGGTGGCGGAATATTGTCCACGTTGGAGTGAAGTTTTGTACAAATCACAGCCCCCAAAAGACGTTGGGTTCCTTTGGTCTGTTTACCATTGTGCAGTGGCGGTGCACTGTTGGCCTAAGGTAGCTAATCCAAACATCTCTATTATTTGTCTAAGTTGCCAAGATGGTATCGATGAGACGATTTTACATCAGTTTCATCACTGTAAAAAGACTCAGCATGCCTGCGACTTTGTTTTCACTGTTCTTTACCTTGCCCTAAAGATCCCTCGGGATGCAACTGGATGGCCTTCATTCACCTGGCAAAAATGCCTTCTTGGTTCCAAACTGCCTCAACAGTTGAAGAAGGGGACCACAATGTGGTCTCGTTTTGGAGGTTCTGTCATTTGGATGGTAAGGTTAGACCGTAATGCTATTTGTTTCAACAACAACTCCTGGCCTTCTCAAAAATTGGAACAAGTGGTATGGGAGGCCTTTATTGACCATGTTAGAGTGGCCTGGTTCTAAACTACCAAATTATGCGCCTTGTATCCTGACAAAGCGGGCGTCTTCCTCAAGCGCTTCAACAACACGTGGCTTCAAACGGATTTTTTTGGCAAGGGGTCCCATCTTCAAATGACTTGGAAATTGAGTCATCCAATGATGGGTTTTTTAACTAAGCTGGGGTACTATTCTAGTTGGTCGCGAGTGGTTGCTTGGACCGTTGCCTAATTAGTTTTGTAGCTTTGTTCTTTTGCCTCTTCTCTGTCATCTAGTTGGTTCTCACTCTACTTCTCTTGCCTCTATATTTTTTTTTAAATGATGAAAATAGTGCAGAAAATGTCTTAGAAAATGTAAAAAATTTCGCCGAGGGTACTCCATCTGGATCTGTGTACTATTTCCTTTATCAATGGAGTGTTTTGAGAAAAAAAAGAAAAAAAGAGGGGAAAAGTAGAGAAGTAGGAGGTGAAGATCCCACAATTGACTTCAAATCTAAGTCAGTACAAGTAACATATGTTTGTTGAAGGAAGAGTCTTTTTTTAACTATTGGTCTATGATGCCTACAATAACTTTGTAGAACTGAAGAAAGGGGGGGGGCAAAAGAAGTAGGATGTGACACCTTGTAGTTGCGATAGGTTTGAAGAGAGTGGGAATGTTGTAAATGGAGATAGGGATAATGAATGAAGGAATTGGATGAATTGTTTGACATAGCAGCTTGCATGAAGGTATGCAAATCTAATATTAATTGTACATCAATAGCAATGCCTAAGTTAGGCACATGTTTAAGCCTAATTCACCTTGCTTGCTAACACCACTCTTTACAGCAAATGTGAGCATATCGATAGCAAAATGGGGCAACTGAAGATTGTAGAAACTAGGTTCTTTTGAGGTTGCCAAAACAATTATTAGTAAGGTATAAGCATTGATGATTGACCATGCATTAATAGCAATACCTAAATTAGGTACAATATTAGATTGGATTCATTTTTCTAACACCATCATTATTCATTAACACCAATTGCAAACATACCTTTAGGAAGTTCGGACGATGTCATAACAAAAAATAGTAAAAACATGAGTCTTTTAAGGTTGCCAGCTATAGGAGCTTGTACTAAGGCATGAACATCTATTATCAATCTTATTTTAATATCAACACCTAATTAAAATGTAAGTACAAATGGAAAAAAGGGACTTAGTATATTGTTGCAACAAGTGATATTTTATGAATCCAACAATTAGTGTGTTCCATGTATTATTTTCATTTATGTGATGTGCGTATTTTGTAGATTGCCTTGCTTTCAATCATTTATATTTTAGTAAATTGAATATTAGAAGTAGACATCCCTTAATTTGTATTTGGTAAAAAATTTCTCTGCTTTCATTTCTCTCGTATTTGCTAAATTTTTTGCATTATTTCTATATTCAATTTCCAACCTTTTTTTACTTAGTTGCAATGAATGGTGATTTTAGATGCTCAAAGCTTATTTTGGAGATGATATATCAGAATGTTTGAGGAATTCATTTTGTACGCATTATTGCCTGATTGAATTTGAATGCAAAAACAATTTAAAACTTAATCATAATTATGTTGGCTCAAGTAATATAGTCAGAGGCACTTAACTACAATTTTTTTGTCAACAATTATAGTTTCCAAACCCAAATTTTGTTGTTTGTTGTTTAGAGAAGCCTTTTGTTGATGCAAGGCTATTTGGTCATCTATTGTGAAGCAAGCCTTCGATTCTCTTGTTGAAAATGCAAGCCTTCAAAGTTGATATGGAAAATGTAGCAATACATATAGACATTTCAAGACTAAAATATGCACCCAAATTACAAGTAGAGAGTTCCACAATCAAGCATGTGTTTAAAACATTGATATTGTATGGCATTTGGAGTGTTGGGTGATTGTTGATTTGTTGCGTTTTTACAATACTTATGTTTAGTTTTCTAGAGTACTTTAAAATTTAGAATTCTTGAATGAATACACAAACAATTTTGGGTGTTTTCACATTAATTTCTACATATTTAGCACATTCACGTGATATTTTATAGTCTATATTCTTTGCTATAATCAAATAGAATCTTGGAATGCCACCATAGTAAAAGTATCTAAAGAATGTTTTAGACTTTACACCAACAAGTTTTTTATTTTGTCTATTTTTGGCAATATAGAAGGCAATTTTCATTGGATTGAAGAAACTATTTTATAGGGTGTATTTTTATGTAGGTAGTGATCTCCTTGTAGAGCTTGCTTGGAAGAAAAATTCTAATAGGAAAAATAACAAGAAGATATCATTTACTATGGATGATAAAAGTGGAGAAATTTTGAATCCATTTATTGAATTAAAAACACCTATTTGAGAAGGAGAAGTCATGAAAGACACAATTAAATGTCCAACTACGGGGTAGGTTTTTATATTTATTAGTCTTGAGGTGGTGGAAAAATAATTTTTTCTTTTCAAAGATGGCTCGCTTTCCGCATAGATATTGTAAGATCCCTATATACAACTACAAACATGCATAAAAATTTAAAGATGAAAATTCAATTAATCATCCAAAAGTATTCATATGCCTCTCAATTATATTGTATTTAAATTTCTAAATTTTTAAGATATAATGGAATATCAGATTTACAAATAAACAAATAATCATTTTTAAAATAGTTTTTATATTAAAATTTTATGAATTTAGAATTAAATTTAAAAAAATTCACAATTTTTTTTTTATAATTTCAAATAATTGGACGCATTCACAGTAGTACAAAGAACATTTAAGCCTTAGTGTTTAAATTATGATATTTTTCTATTCATGCATATAGAAATTGATCATTTTTGTAGCCTTTGATTAGATAATCTTTTATGATTATTTGTACAACTCTATCCTAACTACACTTTTTTCTTTTTCTTTAGGACAACAACTTTTGTCCCCTCTTGTAGCTGGGACAATAAAAGATTATTGTATATACTATATAATTTATGGTTTATAATTTAAGATTCTTATCCATGATTGCATATAAATAATTTAAATCAGCTAATAGATATGTAGGATGTAGAAAGACAGAAATACAAACAAAGTTGCCCCCCTTAAATAGTACATGACAACAAGATTTTGTCTTTAGACTCTAAATTAAATGGCCATTTGCCCGGCCCATGCCCATGTCCGCCTCAATTGGCGGATGCCTAACAACAACCATCCATCATTTGCCTCCACCCAAACTGTGTCTACCATCATAGTTGCATCTGTTAGGCATCCAGATTGCGTCTGCCAAAGCGAAGGTGTTGGATGAGCATTTGCAGCCACACTATTCAATGCCTCATGTGGCACGTGGGAGACTAGCAAACGCATCTACTTCAACGTAGTTCATCTAATGCAATATTGTCTTTTTAGTGCAAATAAATGTTTTATGGTAGAGGCTGTAGCAACTGGTGCTATTGCCCAACGCCCAACTAATGGTTATGTCTGTTGTATGAAGTTTGAGACTGGGCCATCCTTCCAACTCCAAATGTGAATCATCTAACTCTTGGTCATGCCGTACTGTCACTATCAAGGAATTGCCAACAAGCTCTTGTAAACTTTTTGGAGTAATATGATCATGGAGATGGTAGCCTCTTATATATTTGCATATTATTTTAGCATTGTAGAGGGCCACCTAAGGACAAACCGTTGTTGATCAACAAAGCAAAGTTTGGAACATTGGGACAAGGCCACAAATATTTTCTACGGGGAATCTACACATAGGTTCATTATACTTGCCCATTATAAACAAAAACAAATTGTTGTCATTACATCTCACAGGTCCACAATCAAGCTAGAAGTTCTTTGGAATTAAAAACAACAACTAGTACTACATCTTAAATCCCAATGTCAAGGCCTAATGACAAGCATTGGTTTATAGTTATGATTGCTCCACACGATTTGCAGCTAAGGTGGACAAATGGAAAGACAAGCGGACAAAGTTGATATCTCTTAGAAGATATATGACATTGGAATTTTTTCATTTATACTAACTGAAATGGTTGTTTGTTCGCTCTAAGCTTATGTCCACTCATTCCATCCATCTTGGTGCCCTTTTGGTGGATGTCTAGCAATGACTGTTCCCTGCATCCAAATAACAATCATTGTCTAGTCCCAACTAACTTTTGTTTGTTGTGGTCATCCAATTGAGCAAATATGCCAATTCGCCCCAGCCATCCAATTGGGCTTATGCTAATGATCCATAGCCAAAGATAGAAACTTGAAGATAAACACCATGATTGTTGTCTCAACGCCACTACATCATTGACTACCAAGCGTCTTCCATGGATGGTTGACTAAGTATTGACAAAAAAAAGACTACCAAAATCCGTTAATATATATTATTTTTATTGTGGACTGTCTAGACTATGGATGACAGACAATAGACAATCATCCATCAGACAAAATTTACAATATCCCGATAGCTTGCCACCCATGAAGTAATTATGTCCTTAGCTTGTTCCATGAAGTAACTATGTCCTTAGCTTGTTCCATGATGAAGACTTCCGGCATATCCTATCTCAAAGATGCTCATGCGTCTCCTATGTTGCTTGAGAAATGTATGGTCAACATGCTATTTCACATTGATCACACTAATGTTGAGGATTATTGACGTATGATCAACGAAGCGCGATTTAGAACGTTAGAGCAAGGCCACAAATATATTGCCATGGAGAATCTATACGTAGGTGCATTATACTTGCCTATTATAAAGGTATGTAAATTGTTAACAATATGTCTCACAAGTCTACACTCAAGCTATAAGTTCTTTGGAATCGAAAAAAAGAGCTAGTGTGAGATCTTGCATTTCTGAGTCAAGGCCTAATGACAAGTATTGCAGCTTTTGGTATACAATTTCTTCATACAATTTAAGCTAGGATGAAAGAATAGAAAGACAGATGAACAAAGTTGATATCCCTTATATGATTTACAACATTGGAATTTTGTCATTTATCCTAACTTAAATGGCTATTTGCCCGCCTAAGCCCATGTCCACCTATCCGTCTTGTCCACCCTATCTAGTAGACATTTGGCAATGACTGCCCCATATGTCCAAACAATGGACGTTGTCTAGCTTTAACTATTCCTTATTTGTCCTAGCCATCCAATTGAGTAGATGTGACAATCCGCCTCGGTCATCCAATCAGATATATGCTAATGACCCATAGCCAAAGATTGTCATGTGACAACGCATCAACCTTCAATTTTAAAGTCTTCACCTCACCCACATCTCCTACCAAAACCTTGGGTTGCATGCTCATCTTCAACTTCATTTGAGCACTCAGAGTCTCAATTGTAGACATCTTCCATTGATTGATAATTCCCGGCTAGGTGAAGCTTGGCTTGTTTGAGTTCCACAAGGATAACACCGTTCCAGTCGCAAAAGGTGGATCCCTCAGCTAGAAGCCTTGGAATTGCTCTTGCAACTAGGTCACCAACCTGCACACCTGAAAAAAAGAAACACAAACAAACATTAATACAAAATTCAAACTATATCGGAAGCTCCCACATCGCAGTAAATCTTGCATCCAAGTCGTACGGTTCGGATGCCAAGCCTTTGCAGTGATGCTGTGGCTTAGGCTAACCAACACAAAAAAGAGACAGTTACTCAATTATTGCCTTAAGGTTCTGAACTCTATATAGGTAGATTGTACCTGGAACCTTATGCTTCCAAAATTTGTAGCTGTCCGCTAACACGTCTTCTAGAAACGATGCAGGAATAGTTTCATTTGGACTGCTCACTATCTTGTACCACCGCATCAACTCCTCTACAAAAATCACTTCAACCATACTATTTGTGATTCCTAAAGACCGAACCTCTCCTCCTCCTTTCTTGGCTCCCTTCATAGCTTTCCCTTTCCCACCCATCTTCTCAAGTAGACCTATTGGAGCTTGTAATTTCAAAACTCAAAAGCCAAAGTAAGTGAACTAGGAAATTCATGACTAAAACACGAGAGTCAAACCCTAAACTGTATAACCTTACTTGTATAGAGGTTGCGGTAGCAACAATAACCTACGATCTAAAACAAACTAGCCTACAAAAATTGTGCAAAGATGTCCAAGCTGAACCCTTGAACGATACAAGATATCAGGATTTTGTCATTCTACACTAAATTAAATGGCCGTTTGCCCTCCCATGCCCATGTCCGCCCCATTTGGCGGACACCTAATAGTGATCTCCCATTGTTTGCCTCCACCCAAATCCCGTCTACCATCATACTTACATCCACTAGCTATTTAGAACGCGTCTGCTATAGCGGGGGTGTTGGATGAGCATTTGTCAATGCCTCATACGGCTCGTGGAAGACCGGCAAGCGCATCCATTTCAATGTAGTTCATGTAATGCAACATTGTCTTTTCAATGCAAATAGATGTTTTATGGTAGAGGCTATGTAGCCAAAGATGGCATGGACTACCTAGTGTTTTGGGCCAACGCCCAACTAATGGATAATGCCTGTTATATGAGATTTGAGTTAGGGACATCTTTTCGACTCCAAATGTGGTCATCTAGATCTTGGTCATGCCGGATGTCGTAGTCATTAGAAGAAAAATGGGCCCTCGGGAGGGCTCCTTCCCTTTGCAAAGGGGTTGTGAGTTCCCCGCAATGGAACTCACAGCCTCTTTGGGGGACAATGGCCACTATTCATCATCAATGATGAATAGTGGCCACAATAAAAAAATAAAAAAATATAATAAAAAATATTAAAAAATATTAAAAAAATATTAAAAATATTAAAATAATAATTAAAATAATAATAAAATACTGATTCAGGCTGACGAGGAAAATTTCGGCCACATCAGATTTCAGAATTCTGAAATTCTATATTTATTTTAATATTAATATTATTTTAATATTTTTTAAATTATTCTATTGCACTGTCCTGCCAGTTCGTTGTCTTGAACAGGCCCCCATTCGCTGGCCAAAAAAAAAAAAAAAAAGATTTTTTTTTTTTTTTTTTTTTCTTTCAAATTTTTTTTTTCTGTTTATCCGGACAGCGTTCCCAACTGTCCGGGAACTCACAGACCTCCCGAGGGTCCATTTTTCTTCTAATGTAGGGAATCGCCAACATGCTGTTGCAAACTTCTTAGAATGACATGAAGTGGACATGAAATGTTGCACCATGGGGATTATAGCCTTTCATATATCCGCATGTCATCTTGGCACTGGAAAAGGCCACGTAACGGCTTGCGGGGACAATATTGATCACACATCCTAAATAGATTTCAATCTAAGTTTTGAGTTGGCATTGGATGAGTCTTGAGGGTATGGCAAAAGAATTTACTTTTTAGCCTATAGAAATTGTGATTTAAAAAGAAATATTGATTTTTTTTCTCTCCTACTTTATATCACTTTATTACAATAATCAACCATTTGGAATCTTTAACAAGTCATTAGAGAAAATTTCAGAGCATGTTTGGACTAAATGGATGCATAAAATTGTGCATTTAGGAAAAACATCAACCCAAAAAGGCCGTCAAGGAATTTATAAGATGAGCAGTCAATAGGTGCGCCTTGTCAAAATTCCGATAAAAGAAAATTCCAATTTTTTTCCTATACATATATATTTATTTTGTTGTATTTGTACATTTGCCAAAATCCTAATGGCCTTCCATAGGGTCTAGATTTCCTATAATGTTTTTTTGAAATTTTGGTAAATTTATGAATATTTTTCAATGTTCTATTCTTTACAAAGGAATCATGGTAATGCAAGGTGTATTATTAAATTTTTTTCAAAGTGGATTCAAGTTTTGGTCTTTGGTATGGTAATTTTCAATCCAAGCATGTGCATCACACTAAAATATGTAAACAAATTCCACATATTTTTAATATTAAAGTTGAGCTATATGGCCTACATTTACTAGTATACAATGTACAAAAAAATTACTCTATATTTTTTTCACATACTGATCTCTCAAATGGTTCAAAATGCAAAGGACTTTTAGAGGTTAAGAAAAATATATAGGTCACATCCTCCTTTCTAGGAAAATTCCAATGCACTCAAGAACATCTCATTGAAATTTTGCATGCAAAAATAATGAATTTAATAAATATTATCAATGTGTTACAAGCAGTAATCCCATAACTAGTTTATAGAATTTAGTACAATATGCTACCTTCAAGACAGACATGCATCAATTTTGGCTACCTTGAGAGTGAGTATTATAAAAAAAGTATAGAAAAGAAAAGATATTGCAAGTTGTGAAGGATTATTGGGAGTATTATAACACAAAACTAACTAAATAGATGCTAATTCCAATGTGGAGGAAGTTACACATTGGCTATCAGATTCTATTGTTCGTTGCAGTTTTGGCTAAAATGTCTCCATTAAACACGCTTTTTTACAATGTACTAGTAGCAAAAGCATTTTTTGGGTAAAAAATCAGCTAATTTTAGCAAGTTTAGGGATTGCTAGTTGCAAGAGCGTAGCGCTCAAGATAATGAATTGGCCAACTTTGCAAGGTACTTTATTTAAATGAATGTTTGATTGAATAGACTCTAAAATCAATATCTTTCAAAAACATGAAATTTATGCTAATAAATAATTATCCTAGTGAATATCTCAATGATTAGGACCTAGTGTAACAACATACTACAAATTTCACAAAGTGGAACTAAAAAAACTAGAGTAATTGAGTAACTAAAGAACTCATCACATTATGGTCTATTTACATTTGATTAAAGCTTTTTAACATTATTAATAGTTGATTTGCCATTTTAGAATTCTAGAATACTAAAAGTTACAATTAGATTTGACATTGATCACTTTATGGAATTGGAATTGGAAATAAATATTATGCTTGGTCTTGGAATTGAATTACATAGTGGTGTCCTGTGTATCTTTTGAAAGGATAGTCATTCAATGCCCAAAACTCTAAAATATCAAAATTAATTATAAAAAATATCAAGGGTTCATATAGGATTGCTATTATGTTAGCCTAGAGTCGTGAGTCAATGAGCTTAGAAGACTATATGATACATCTATGTTATAGGCTTATAGATGTCTATATTTATAGAAATCTTCTATGATTATAGTGTAATTATGTTAGAGATACCTATATTATAGGTATTTATGATATTAGTACCCTCAATGGATGTAGGATATCTAGTACTAATACGTAAACTCAAGGCTCACATGCTTGCATTTCCATGCTCACACACTAGCATTGTTGGGAATAATACAAGGAAGAACTTTTAAAACAAATTCGCAAAGGGCTAGTGGGCTACATTATTCATTTTTATTAAAATGACTTCAAAAAATTCATTTACACAAAAAATGCTACAAAAAGTTTCAAAAAATGTTGTAGGTGTTTTAAAAATTCCAAGGTAAAAACTAAAGTAAAAAGTTATTGACTGAGTCACGGTCACTATGAACTACGTGAGTGTACATTAGCCTTGTTTTGGTTTGAAGACTACCATCAACACTAATCTCAAGAAACTTTGCATCACATACACTAGGGTCTTTGCTAACAACCTAGGATCAATGGTAGCTACAAGGGAGTTTATTTTGTACACAATTGGAGATTGAGGCCAAAGGGGAATAAACAAGTGTTTTTTTATACATGTGGGTGACCAGCATTTTTTTAATTTTTTGAGGTGCTTCATAGTAGAATTAGATGATTTTTCATATGACTATGTTTCTTCAAGAAAATAAGGGCTACAAATTATTGCTTTGTGATTTCTTTGTGCTCTCGACTAGTTTTACAAGAGCAAAATAATGAAGTGTACAAAAACAAATGCAACTTCATTTAGTCTACCTTTTTTTAAAGTCACTACAAAAATGTGAATTATTAAGGTACATAACTTTTAAAAGGAAAAAGACAAGTATGATAAAAATGAGAAAATTGAGACGATTGGAAAGATTTAGAACATCAAATAGATGAACAAAAATGAGAAGAATTATAGTTTTGGACAAAAAATAATTAAATCAATACATTTCAACTTGAATGGACATAAAGTTTAACCCCTAAAGGCCCAAGGCATTTTCTAGCTCCAAAACCACTGAAAACTGCCATTTCTGCTGTGATCACTCCCTAAATCAAAAAAAACTTTTTTTTAAGAATCTAACCATAGGATCTTGTACTTCACTTGTCTCAAATCATGTGGTAAAATTTCATGAAGTTTGACCGTACGGATTGGAAGATATTAGCGTTTGAAGTTGGAAAAAAAAGTTTTTTTGAACTCTAAATCGCAATTTCAGATGACTTTGACGGCCATTTGTGGATTTTTTTTGCACTACACACCATAAATTTAAATTTTTTTATGTTGAACCTTTGAGTTGAGAGTCGGGGAAAAAAATTTCAGAATGTCAAAACTTGATTTTCACATATAAAAAAAATTGTTAAGTAGAAGTAGGTCCAAAATTGAACAAAACACTAAATCTTCAATAGCTCTTAGATGGAATCAAAAAACCATAATCCCAATGGTGGGATTGTTCTTGCAAACAAACTTAACCTTTTCAAAAAAAAAAATTTGAAAAATTTCGAAAATTGCATTCAAAATTGAATTTTATAAGTTGTTTTTTGAAGAAGACGCTTAGATTGCCCGAAAAACAAGATTGTCCATAACTTTCTCATTCTGAGTCCAATTAGAATGAATCAAAGCTTCAAATATAGACAAAAACATGATCTTTGAGAAAAAAAATCAAAAAAAAAAATTCAATTTTTTAAAGTTTTTTTTTTCTGCCCGGCGAACTGCTTTTTTGACTTCGGGCGGCATAACTTTTTTCCCCGGGCATCAATTGAAAAAAAATTATATTTTTGGAAAGCTAATGTGATTTCCTATCTTCAAAAAAAGTTTCAAAAAATCAGGTCGAAATTTCAGGTCGCACGAGCCTGCCCGAAATCCCAAGTGTCCCCCGAGGGGACTTTGGGCCTTTAGGGGTTAATGTTTTTCATTTATTGCGTGCTTAGAAAATTTTATGTTGTTTTTATATGAAAGACGCATTGAAATAATTAAGTTCAGTACAATCATGATACAAATATACAATAGTCAAGCAGTAGTTAAGCAATATTTTCCTTTCAAGAAAAGATTGAAATTAAACTTGAAAGATAAAATTTTGGCCCCATAAATTTTTAAATTTTCAACCCCTTAATTTGGCCCTTTAGATTTTATTTGGTGCATTATCGCTATATATAAATGCATTGTCATATTTAAACGCCTATATATGCATTACAATACTCTATGAAACTAAGATGTGTTAGTAAATATAGATTCTTCAACCTTTTTATAACAATATATTTTTTGCTAAAAATATAATTTTGTTTTTGTAGCCGTTTTTTTAAAGTTTTTCTAAAATTATGATTTGTTCAAAACAACAAAAGATTTAAGGATTAAAACATCAATATTACCTTCTCATAGCAAATTTTTCCACACTAGGCAAGTATTGCATACTTTGGGTTAGTTTCCTTAAAAAAAACTTCTTCCCATTGCAATCTCAATTTGGATAGTAAAATTTTCAAGACAATCCAATCTAGTATGAATTCAAAATTCATTTTTAAAAAAAAAATTCTGCTTAATTTTTTTCTTCAAATTAGACAATAGTCTTAAAATGGTTGATTGGAAATTTAATAGTTAAAAGGAAAAAAAGTTTGCAAATTAAAAAGATTTAATTTGAAAATTTTAGTATTAAATAATGTCCGTTCATTTAATCATGTCTTTTAATTGTCCCTAAAAGACCAAAATGTCAAATTTCACTCTCATGGTCTTTGAGCCAATTTGTAAGCTTTTCTTTATTCAATTTTTTTTTCCAACAATACATTAGATGCTCTTCCCTAAATTTGGTGACATAACATATTGACTTGTTTGAATTATATTTTTTACAATATAGTCAATTGAACTGTCCCTTTTTAACCCCTAAAGTCCCAAGGTCATTTTTCCATCAAAAAACACTCAAAACTGCCATTTCTATAGCAAAGAGCAAAAAAAAAAATTTAATGTGTTTTTTGCATATTTAACCATAGGATCTTGTACTAGACTAGTGTAAAAATGTGTGGATGAAATTTCACAAACTTTGACCATGTAGATTGCAAGATATTTGCATTTAAAGTGAAGGAATCCAGTTTTTTTGCACCTTGCTCAACTACACTTTTTGGCTTTGAACCTTCTTTACTTAAAATTTTTGCTCTAATGATTTTGAATTTCTAATTTTATATGATGAAGAATTGAGTTGAAAATCTAGGGAAAAAAATTCAAAAAAGAAACACTTAGTTTTCTCTCATTAAAAAATTGTTAAGTAGAAGTAGGTTCAAGATTGAAGGAAAAATTAAATCATTAATAGCTCTAAGATAAAGTTGAAATATACTAATCTCAATGGTGAGATTGTTCTAGCAAGAAATCTTAACCTTGTGAAACTTTTTTTTTTGAATAATTGTCAAAATTGGGTTCAGAAATGAATCCTACAAGTTATTTTTTCAAAAAGATGCTTTAATTGCCCGAAAAATAAGAATGTCCATAACTTTTGCATAACAAATCAAAATGGAATGAATCAAAGCTTCATATGTAGATAAAAATAAAATCTATATGAAAAAAATTTAAAAAAAAAATTTAATTTAAAGTTTTTGTGAGGGTTTTTTTCTGCCCGCTAAACTAAAATTTGGGGTTTTTGTGCCATAACTTTTGCTCCCAGGCACCGATTGAAATAAAAATTACATTTTCGGAAAGCTAATGTGATTCTCTATCTTCACAAAAAAAATTCAGAAAATTATGACAAATATTGAGATCGTAAGAACCTGCCCGAAATCCATTTTGTCCCCCGAGGGGACAACGGGGCTTTAGGGTTAAACCTAGAGTTGTTTATCTTTTGCACGGTTAAATGATATATCATTGCAAAAAACGCATGATTTGATTATGATACAAATAAAATTCAAAAATGTATATGAAAAATTCATATACAAATAATTCAAGTGGTAGGTTATTGCAATAATAACATTCAAGGTTCACTTATTTTGATGTACAATTTTCAACAATCTTCATGTACAAAATGCTCTATAGCATGCTTGTCGTCATAATCAAGATGAACAAATGCTCGTTCAATCTCTGGTAGTGTCTCTAATTTGTTTTGTAAAGACTCTCCAATGTCATGAGCTTTCCATAGTAACATGTCTTTGGATAATATAATATCTACTTCAGCAAAATATTGCTCTCCTAATGTATAAGCACGTATTGTTTCAATCTTTAAAATAGCTCTATCATGATTCCATACAAGATAAGTCAATTTTGCTATAAACTCAGGAGGTGCTGATGTACTTGACAAAGCTTGAGCATTTTCTATTACTGTCCCTGTCCATGTATAAATTGTATATAATGCTAGCTGCAAGTTGTATTTTAAAAAACATGAGCATTATAAATGAAAACCTCTTTGTATAAACTTTTTTTACATGTCACAAAGTACAAGTTAATATTAAATTTGTTTAAAAATTATAACAAAATTAGTAGTTTAGCTAAAGATTATCAAAGTTTAATAGTAAAATTTCTAAGGCAAATTTGTTTTTCTAAATGTTTTGTATGAAATTAAAAAATTAAAAATTTGAATGGCAAGGTGAACCACATGGTTTTCTATAATATATGATAAAATTTTAAAAGAATTGAATGGCTTGAAAGATCAGAAGATGTCTTAAATTTGTAAATTTTTCCCTAAACTCCTAAAGGCATTTGATTAATCGAAGACTATTTGGCCTTTTTGTTGATTTTGGACAATTCCTAGCAGCTTAATATTTTTCATTGTTTTAGAGGCTTTAACTTAGTTTCTACAAAATATGACCTACATGTAAATTAAACTTTATTTCTCTAGATTCCGATGAATGTTGAATTTTTTTTAAGGATCTATTGAGATCTCTTTCTAGTTGAAACAATGCTCTTTGGATTTTCTTTTGGAAACTTATATATAATAGATTCATAGATACAAGTGAAGTTTTGATTCTTTCCACATTTATTAATGAGGTGAAAATTGTGAAGAATTGTGTTTTGCGGTAGTTATAACATCATATGGAAAAAATAATCATAATAACATTTGAATTTGAATTTGAATTTGAATTTTGCAATTTTCTTTAATTTTGAAACATTTTTAGATTATAAACTAATTCATTCCCATATTAAATTCATTAGCAAATTATATTTCTCTTAAAATCTATATCTTTGAATGCTTAATGATTTTTAAAGATTTAAATTTCAAAATTTGATGACTTAAATTTTTTTCCATAGGTTTTTGCCTCAATCCTCTAACATATCATCAACTTTCTCAAGTTGCGGAATACGCACATTTTTTCCTTAAAATCAAAAAAAGATAAAATTAAACCTTCGATTAGAGCTAATGAAACTTGTTTTTTTAAGTTTTGACTTTATGAACTTGCAATTTATTGTTTTTTTCACTTTAAAAATTTAAAAGAATGCACTTCAACAAATTTTCTATAATATTCTGGAGTTTAATATTAAAAAATTTGAATTGTTTTTAAGATTGGGTTTCCTAAGGAAAAATTGACCTTCTAATGTGAAGGAACTTTAGGAGTAAAATTATATTTTGAAGTATTTTTTTAGTGTTGAATTGCAAAGCAAAGTCTTAGGATGCAAAACTTTAATTCAAAAATATATGGTTGCATAACAAAATAAAATTTGTCAATATTAATTTGAAGCTTTGTAATGCTTGATTATTAAATTTCTTGAGGCCGTTTTAGTCCAATAATACTACAAAAATGGTGATTTCGAATACAATCAAGTGAATCAACTAAGATTTTTTTAAATGATTAAATTTGTACATAAATTTTAATATTTTATGTCTAGATAGCACATGTGTGAGTTTCCAAAATTTTCATATGAAATGACCACAAAAATTGAAATTTACTAATGTCTAAAGTCAAAATAAAAGTTTCTAGTCTTATTATATTACAAAAATAAAATTTGAAATTTGATGTAAAGTAATGTTTGTTTAGAAATACATATATCCAGTCAAAAAAATCTAGTCTCTTATTGTCCAAATTGAGTTTTCAAACAAAATAATCCAAAGTACAATTTTGGATTCAAAAGTCAGAATTCCATAAAAGTTAGGCTCCAAGAATATTTTTTCACTTAAAAAAAGTGCAAGCCAAAAAATTGATGTTTCATGAACCTATCCAAAATTTCTTACTTTTTCAAAATAGTATTTTGAAAAATTAGGATTAAATTAATTTAAGCTCAAACTACAAAGTTACTTTTGCAGAAGCAATTTGACATCAAGATGGCTATCAGTGTGATTTTCATAATTTGAAATCTTTTTATTTAAAAAAATTCTCATATTTTAAAATAAATAAAAAATTGATGAAAAAAACTTAATATATTACTCATAAAAAAATCAAATTCTTTTGATTTGAAAATTCAAGCAATGTAATTGGTTAGGTAGTTAGATAGGTAGAAAGCTATTTGACTTTCTATTTAGTTTTGTTCAGTTATCAACCATAATCTGAATTTTTTTATTTTTAAAATATTCAAAATTTTGTTGATATTATTGTTGTGAAAAATATTTGATTATTATTATAAAAATATTATGATGTTTTATGATACTTATAAAGGGTTTAGGCAAATGAAGAATTAGGCAAATAAAAGTTATTTAAAATACCTTTATTGAAAAACTCACCAAAATAGCACCAACGGGATCAAGCCACCAAATATATACTTGAGCTAATAAAGCTGCTGCTAAACCAATGGAATTGGTTATAACATCGAAAAAATGATCTTTAGCATAAGCTTTGACAATTTCATTATCGGGATATTGACGACAAAACATCATTAAAAAAAACTTAACACCAGTTACCATTACCATAATACCAATTATCCATGCTCTTTTTGAGCCACTTCCAAGATCTGACTCATGATCCTGTTTCATGTGACTTTTTAAATGAAATATGAATAATTCAAGATATGGAAAGCTCAAAAATTTAAAATGAGTGTAATATTTTTTGTACTAAATAAAATTATAATAAACCAAAATATATATTATCGTTATTTATAATTTTATAACAGATGACAATAAAAGAAATTCCACCTTAGATGCAAGTTTGCGACAAGACTCAACAATGATTTCTAATCCCAACATGGCCATTACACAAGCAAATATCATAATTCCCTGCTCTGGCAAATGAATAAGTATATATTAATAATTTTTAGTAAATAAATATTTCTCATCATTAATAAAATTTTATCAAATGAAATTTAAATAAATGATTTTCAAAGAAGTGAAAGAAATTATATTTAATCTTTTGTTTAAAATTAAAACATTTCACTCAACAAGATTGTTTTATTGTAAATGGAATTTAAAGAATTAATATCCAATATAATTAAACAATCTTATACCACGTTAGATTTTTTTTTGAAATTGAATAATCCTATATATAAAAAAGATAGTAATTTTTAAATTTAAATTTTATATACAATAAGAAACTGAAGCGTTTGAAATGGATGTAATACTTTTTTCTTATTAAATTTTAGAATTTTTGATGGATTGAAAATAATAAAAAAATAAACATCCGCACAAGCATATATCTTCTGAAATCAGATACATATATGGGTGTATTTGTGATGTATCTAATATGCATAACAAGTGCTATATTTTTATGAAATAAAAATAAAATTGAAGACAATGAAAGTGTGTAACTTTTGGACATTATTTTCCAATAAAATAAAAAATATTCTCTAAGACATATTGATTGAATTTAGAGTTTCAAGTATAAATGAAATGAAATGAAATGATTAAAAGACGTCATAAAAAATTATGCAAGAGAATAAATGTTAAGCATTACAATTATCATTGTATGGGAGATTTTTTCTAAATTTAATTCTAATACTTATTTCAAAAAAATTGTTATTGAATATGTCCTCAAAAATGATTATAAATATGAAATTTTTATTTAGATCATACCAAAGGTTGTCTACGTTTTTTTCCAATAGGGTATAAATATTTGTTCAACCTGCTCATAGAATTTGCTGCCCACCATAATATTGCTCCTGATAATAAATCAAGTAAAGAATCCATTGTAGAAGCAATGATAGCCAATGAAAGACTAATAATAGAAGCATACATTTTAGACAATAGTAATACTACATTTGCAAAATTAGACAAATTAATTGCCCAAGTTTCTCCTCTTTTGGTTGCTAGTCGTTCTTCCTACAATAATACCACCAAATTTGAAATTATTTAATGTTGGCAATAGAATTTAACCATTATAAACAATGTGAAAAACAAATAGATTTTACAATTCGAGCATATTCCATAATTTTTGTTTAGACATTTTAATATTCTTTAAACTCTCAATATGCATACATCAAAACAATATATATATGCATAATACTTCCGTAAATTCAAATTCTTTTAAATAATTAATAAGAATATTTACTTGAGTAGAAGTTGGAATATAACCTCCATGTGCATTTATATCATCCATGTCATAATATGACTGCAACAACTCATCTTGTTTATTGTAATAACCATCAATTGGATCTTCAAAACCTACAATCTTTGAATATGTATTAATATTAATATAACAAAAATCAACTCAACGAAAGTTTTAATTAACTTTTTAATTTAAAAACTTTATAAATACAGTAAAAGAAAATAAATTTAGCTCAATTTAGTTCAAATCTTTAGTTCACAATTTGGATTTAATGTCATGAAATATAAACGTGTAAGATTTTTTAAGATTAAATATGTATATACATGTACTCATTAAAATCATTGCAATATGTGTATAAAGTTGTTTTCAACTATTGAAATACTATTTTAAAATAGTTAACACATTATATAGAATCATACTTAAATTTGTTGTTTTTATCTTCAAAATTTAATTAATTAAATTAAACCAAACATAAATCAAATTATTGGTCTCAAACACAAAAAATATTAAATGGTTTGGACTAGTTTCTAACCTAATATCTTTTTCACCTTTGAAAAACAACCTCTTATATGTCTTCTTACAGGAGGAATTGGTCGAAATTCTGATGCCTTTATTCGCCATGGTATACTAGATGGAACATTAATTGATGGCGATCTATAGTAGATTGGTGAGCCTTCTTTTAGATTAATAAAACTTGTTGAAACTTCCTCTGAAGCTTCTTCCATTTTTGTTGATTCTAAGAATAATGGATTTGATCGAAATTGAGTAATATTAGTAGGATAAGAAATTTTACTTGAAAATTTCTTTGAATTCCAATCATTATATTTTGAGGATGTTGCATTATTTTTCTCTTTCGCTTCATTGGTGAATTTTCTCAATGATTTTGGATCCCTAGATAGTGAGCTAAATGTCCTAGAGTTATTTGGCTTAATATATCTTACTAGTCCATATTCAAAATCATCAAACCTTGGCAAGTTTTGCAATTCATCTGCTTTCAAATTATGTTAAATTAGAAAAATTTTAATTAGAAAATTGACTACATAATCACTTCATTATAAACCTAAAAATGGAGCCATTAAAATTTTACTATTAAAAAAAATTTACAAACACAAAATAATGACATAACTGCATAGTATAATTTCAATTTTGCCATTATACTGCACATATTATTCAATAAAATAATCAACTATGATCTTATATAACTTATGTGAATTCTTTACTATCTATACAAGAAATTCTTGGATTTTTTTCCTTTAATTGCATTAAAACATGCTATTTGAAGTATTAATTAAATTGTCTCCATTATTTCATAATGCATTCATTGCAATTACTACAAAGTTAAAAATTTGTGCAAGAAGACAATCCATGATCGTATGTAGAATTACAGAATCATTGAAGGTGATTCTAGTATATTCTTTTCTAGTAATTTCAAATATAGTTTGTAAATTACAATGAAATGAAAAATTAAAACTTACGATTCCATAGAATTGAACTTTCAAACTTTCTTTTATTTGATTGAGTGGTCATGATTTGACTTCACATAAAAATTATGAGATAATTGAAAATGCAAATATGACATGTTTATTTTATAATTTTTCTCTTTAAAACCTATTATTATTTGAGTTAAAATTGTAGCATTAAAATCATAGTTGGCTTGAATTAAAAATAAGTGGTATATAGTACTTGTATTATTTTTATTTTTATTTATTTTAGAATACAATATAAAATTTATCTTCAAATAATTATAACAAAAATGTTTAATTTAAAGCTAAGACTACATTGCTCTCCACACTACCAGTAATACATGACTCAAGGTTTTGGAGCAATAATTTTGGGTTGGTAGACCTTGGCGAGGGAAATTTTCATACAGATATTATTGTTCAAAAAACATTAGATTTCTATTAGTAATTAGTTTTCTATAGACTTCAACTACACATTTACAATTTAGCTTAAAATGTAGAATATTTTCTAAAATATTGACACGCTATTTGAAAAAATGAATTTGCAACCATGGAGTGCTAATTTTCTAATTTTAGAAAAACACGATAAAAAATCATGTACGATATTTTCTACACTATGATATAAAACCTAAGAAGAGATTTTCACAAAATTTATGCACACATTGCATTTGATATGAATTGTTCACTTTTTATTAAAAAATTTAGGATAATTTTAAAATTTTCTCCAAAATATGAGAAATTTTTACAACTAATTAGTAGACGTACAATCACATCTTAAAAAAATGGATACAAAAAAATACATTCATAAGTACTTGCAAAATGAAGTTTCAAAAAATAATTGTAATTATAAGCTTGTCTATTGAGGGTTTAAAATCTCTAGGCTTTAGTTGATATAGAAGTCTTAACAACTTGTGAGCTTATTATGTTGCATTCTATATTTATCAATGTAGAAATCCCAAAGATTCCAACTGTATGGTTGCAAAGTAGATCCTCTTTTCAACTCTCATGTTTTTTTTCAAATCCAATTTCTAGTCCAAATTTTTATGGCCTTCCTTCAGGAAATTAATTGAATTGAAATGATTTCCATTGGTTTCCTCAAAAAACTTGAAAACTCCTTCAATTGAAAAGACAATGGACTTCATTTTTAGTTGTGTGACTTTGAAGTTTCATTATTTTTGTTGCGGCTTCAAATTTATGTTGGTTTCATTTTGGTTTCATTCCACTATTTTTTAGTTATAACTTTATATGAATCAAATGGTTAAAAAGTAAGCCCTATATTTGTCAATACAAAAATATATATTACCAAATATCAATTCCTACCTACAAGTTCTCACTAGAATTACAAAATACTATATTCTTCCATTGAAAGAGCTACAAATTTCAAAGAAATCCAAAGCAATAGAAAAAAGCTCACTCATCATATGTTTTGAAGGATTTTTTTGTAGAATACAAGATCTACTGTTTGTATTCCTTTTTAGCTACTATATACTAATTAAATACATTTCAAAATTGAAAATGTACATTAGTGACTTCTGAATAGGCTTCTATATAGTAAATTTTTAAAAATACTAACGTTTATTAGTTAACTAGAAATTGAACTATTTCTTAGATAATCTAGATAATAAAAAAATAAAAAATATTGACAAACTATAGTTTTGTAAGACCTTTGGAGGACCAAATCTTTTCGAAGAAAATATTAAATTTTACAAAATTATATGATAGTTAAGACATTTGGTGAATTAGTAATTTTGAAATTTATTATAAAATACATTTACTTTAAATTTAACAAAATACACAATTCAAAAATTTGTAATTTAAATGTTTATAGTTGTCAAGAATTTAAAATGTCAAAATTATAACTCTACAAAATTCTCAAACCTTCAATTGATCAGTGTTGGAAGTGCAAAGAAAAGGAGAATCCTAATTTGTATTTTGTAAAATTAGAAAACTCATATTTGTAAGTATGAATTTATGTAATTATAATATTATAATAATACAAAATGTATTTTAATTTAAATTTTAAATTTAAATTTATTCCACTAACTAGAAGTGGTTTAGTTGATTTTTTATGTATTGATGAACATAGGATGCATTTGTAGTAGAGACATGATTAAAGCTATGAAATTTTAAACCACCCAACTTAAGGTAGGAGGTTTAAAAAGTGCTCAAGCTCTAAAACCTCTTCAAATGTACACTATTTGTACATGTTGCTCTTTTGTTGTATGAACAATTTAGAAACAATGTACATTTGAGGAAGTGGGTGGTTTTAGAGCCCTATGCCATTTCAACTTCAAAAATTCATAACCAATTTTGCAAAGCTCCCCAAAGCATGAAATAACTCGGATTAGATCTACATATAAAAGAATGAATCCCATTGCAATGCAATGGTAACAAAGAGGTTTTATCAACCTATAAGGTTTTGTGGAAAAGTTATGAGAAAATCATTAGGGTTTAGTAAGAGCAAAGGGATGACAAACGATACAGATGAAAATGTGGCACTTTGCACATAATAGAATAGATATCCCGGTACAGGTACAGTAACTCACACCGAGACAATGCTTGTGAAGACCGGAGCTGAAGAAATTCACTCTCCTAAAATTCCACAGAAACCAAATTAGAGACTAATGATTGAAGCTTATTTATCATCAGAAGGTGTCGCTTGATCTAACATATTACACTCCGTGTTAAGGTCTGCAATCAAACTACACTCCAGTGGTGTGAAATCTCAACTAGGAGAAGATTTGCCTGCCCGTGTAGTTTGAAATTATGAGAACCCAGAAATTTAATTCAATCCACGAAGTATTCTATCTGTCTTATAATGAACATTTACAGAGGGTGACGATTTGCAAGAGACAGCAAACATCAAGAGGACTACCTGAACAGCTTGAGTATGTTTTTAAAATCAAACATCCAGGCTGTTTATTTCCTACTGCTAGGTCATGCTATGAGCTAATCAACTTGGAAAATCTGCAAATCATCCATTGTTGGACAATCCGTGATGCATAAATTATGCTCATTTGCCAAATGGAGAAGGCAAATAAAACACAGTTGCACGGAAATGTCTTCCCGCTCAGCAGCTGCACAGTCCTCTGGGAGAACGTTGAGCAGATTTTGAAAAGGAATGCCAGATGTATCCTTCTCGGGCTCATCCTGGTATATTCACGGACACACAAAACATCAGGAAACCCTATGTTTCTGCTAATGCCGCCTACATCTGAACAACAATTAGATAGCACGCTAAGTTATGATCAATTGGATAATATACACGACACCAGAGCACATTTGTATGGAAGATCCATTGCAAGAAAAGACTCACCTCGTGAATAATCTGCAGATGAGACCAAAGAGATTCTTTCAGAATACGCACGTCAACTTGCTTCGAAGTTTTGTCATAATTCACGTCAACTTTCTGAATCTGCAATACCAAGTAGTTCAGCAGTCAGTATCAGTAACTTTCCCCTTGAGCCCCTAACATATATGGGACTGACTGTACTCCACACTCCAAAATACACCATGCGTGGAAACTATACCTTGCGAGGAGCAGCAACCAGGTCAGTGCCAAACGGGTCCTCAATGTCACCCTCAACATCATCACCAGCCCAGTCACCATGGAAGCCATCCATTCCACCAAAGTCATTTCCTGAATCATCACCAAAGTCCTGGGAAGACATCCCAGGCAGCCCCCTTCGCCTTTGTCCATCTGCACAGGAAACATCCATCAATGTTACCGCAATATATAGGAAGGAAACGTAAATTAAATAAGTCCACAAATTCCAGAGTTGAATGAAAAGGAGATATTTACCTGCAAGTTGACTTTCTCTCTTCCAGATACACTGCATGAACACGGTAGTCTTCAGTATACAGGTCACAAGCACTTGGGAACTGCTGTCTCACCTAATTCAAGTTGTAAGAATTCATTCAAGTACATCGAATATCTTGTCCATAGAGAAAGGCGTAGCCAAGGCTTACCAGAACAGATGGTCGAAGAAATAGATGCACAAGATTCAGCGCTTCATAGTGTACGTCCTCTGGGAGGAGACCATTAAAAGCAGCACCACGTTGCACAAGAAGTGTGGATCGAAGGTCCACAGCTGGCTTGAACAGTGACATATCAATTTCCGAAGGGTTTTCGAAGTCAAGTGTGAAGGGTTGGCGTTTCTTCCTTTTCACTTTATTAGAACCCAAATTTTCATCTCCAGCCTGTCCACGTTGGGCATCTGCAAACTCACAACAGGCCCGTCATTCACCATAAGACTTCATGGGTTCTATAGACATGTTGATGCTTACTAACCAGTTCATGCAACACATGCAAAATGTTACAGAGGCCAGGGATGCTTTAAGCGATTCAGTTGCAAGGGATGCCACGTACCTCTTGGACTTCTGTATTTCCAATGGTCAGGTCCAGCCCACGCGTTGGACTTATCCGTTAATCTGAAGCCAGAGTTTATCCATTCAACAGTTGAATGCCTAGCTAAACTCTCATCTTCAGCATACTCCACTTCTCCCCCAAGAAGCCCCTGAAAGTAGTAATGCGACCGCAGAAAGATAGACAGTTAAAAAACAGTGTCACTAAGGCAACGTCTTTTCAGGAAATGTAGGACTAAAAATCATTGTAATGATCAGGCCCGGAAGAGTACAGGTCCGGGAAGAAAACCAGTTTATAGGTGGAATGGGTTTTTTCGGATACATAGCAAAACAGAAGGTGAGAATGAACAGATATCAAGAATCAAAATAATAATCAAACCAGGTTCGAAATGAGGATTAATCACTCTTGCCAATATGGAATGAAAAGGATCTGAACCATAAATGATAATGAGAACCTATTCGAGAAGTTTGAAATGGTAGAATTGCACTTGCCTCCTCGTCTTCTGTGTCGGGGTTTGGTTCAGGCATTGGATCCATACCGAAGTCATCTTCCATTCCATCAAACCCTCCACCAGGATAATTCCCTTCTTGGTCTTCATTTGGATCCACATGGTTAAAAACGTCGTCAGCAAAGTTGTCATCATCTTCACCAGCATGTCCATCTTGCCAAGGTGAGATTATTTCTTCGTCTTCATATGTGTCAGAGGATTGCCTAGCAGCATCTTCTACTACGGTTGCTGCTCGATAAGGATCAGCCATCATTTTTACAATCTCGTTTAAAGAAGGCGAAATTTCATTCTCCTTGTGTATATTCTCCAGCATCGCATCAATACTGTCTGCGAAATCATAGTCCAGTACGCTCAGAGATATACAGGTACATGGATCAATTAGTATCAGCGAACAAGCCCACATAACTTGACTTAGATAGCAACCACTTCTAAGCCACAGGATGACTTACCTGTCATGAAGGACATGTTGATTGAAGCATGGCGTTCATTATCATTCTTGGCCTGAACCAACATGCTCTTCTCAGGCACCTCCCAAGAATCGAACACGATTTCACATCCCTGGTATACGGAAAGAGTGTTAAGGAGAAGACCTTTAGCTCCACCTTCATCGAATTGCGCTGATGTTTGCTGGAATAGTGGGTCCACAGTGAAAGCCACTGCACACTCCAATTTATCAACTTCTTTATAGGCGTCTCTTTAGCACCAAGCTGCATTATGTCCGGGATCGGCCTAATGACTTAAGTCCTTGACCTATACACATATCAGCACAAACTATGCCAATTCACATGCTTACTATGATGATTAATACAAAGGATCCTTACCATCAAATTTTTTGACGTTGAGGGAGTCGAATGATGCTTCCAATGTACTGGAGCTGCTCCCACTCTAGCAAACCGAGCATTGGTCATATTGTTAGTATCAAAAATCTAATCTATTCATAAACTTGTCTTTGATAATGGAATTATCTAGGCTATTCAAGGCAACCTATCTAAGCTAAAAGCCTGAACAATCCGATGTAGAACAGTTTCTGAAGACTTCGCATCAATTTTATGATTCTGACAAAAGCTTACTGCAAGCAGGATATTCAGTGTCTAAACGTGTACAGAATCTACACTTACTTTCTTGCTGGTAGTCTTCTTGTGCTCCTCATCGTTGCCGACGACTTCGTTACCATCAGCATCTCCCTCACCAGCCATTTCTAAAGAAGGACGAATCATATTATGAGTTCTTTACATTTGGACATTAAGTAGGCTTCTTGTCCAGCATCATAATAACTATCACGGTACAATGAGCTTGCAAGACACAGCGAGGGCTAACACAGCCGAAATCACCTCCATAAGTATTGAATTCTGAAGAGATATACAAACCAATTGCGACCTTACTACTGTCTGAAACAATAAAGTGCTGTTGTCCACACAGATGATGACACTAATAGCTGCATGTGCTACAGAAGAAATTGTCAAAGGCTTATGATAAATTCGTACGATTGCCATTGTCGTCTCCAGCTGTACGATTAAGGCCACCGAGCACTTTGTAAGTCTCGGAATGCACCGAGTCTACTCTTGTTGAATATATTTTGACACCGGCTTCCAACGTGCAGCTCGCCTGTCACATTGAAGGAGAAATACCTGTCAACACTTCGTTCTGACTTCCGTATCGTCGTCATGCTCATAAAAAACTTGCTAAATGTTTAAGATTACAAAGTTTCCTTACCAAATCGCAATGACTATTATCACTTGATAACATAAAATTCAATGGCAGTCACACTGGCACCCACTTCGCTAGAAGCATCAAGAAAACATCGCAGGGTACTTGCCTTTTGGAAGTTGGTTTGGTCATCTTCGTCATCATCACCTTGGACAAGCGCACTAAGATGGTCGATCAACTTCAGGTCCCACGTATTGCGTTGCGTAATTTTCTGCACGCAAGATACAAAGATTCAAAACACTTTAAAAGTACTAAATCGCTGAAGAACTATGTCATACTATGAGTCCAATTCACTTCAGCAATCTCATTTGAGGAAATTTAACAGAAACTTGCTAAAGAGCATTTTCAAAATATAAACCCAAAGCCAAAGGGCTAATGTCACTAAGCACATATGCACCAACCGCACTGTGCGCAAGTGAGCACATAAAGCATGCACTAACACATAAATACCATCTAATGATCAAAATGGCATGTTCCTAGCTGCATAGAGCGCAATAAAAAACAGCTAAACAAATAACAAGCCTTGGGAAATTTCATTTACCGCAAAAAAATTCAAATCAACCCTAAACCCGAGAGTTCCAAGCCTTTTCAGCTTCAAGTTGGGTACATATTTCATCCGAAAAGCAAGCACAAAATGCATGCTCTTAATCGTAAGTGCCATCAAAATGGCAAGTTCACAGCAGTATAGAGCGCAATAGAAAACCGTCAATAAATTAGCTAATCTAACGAAAATCCTTGGAAACTTCAGTACCACAAAAAAAAAATCACAGAAAGAAAATTGCTTACATTCTCCGCGGCGAGCTTGATACAGTTGTTGTGAAGCTCCAAGATGTGCTCCCGACTGAGCACATTGGACTCTTCCGTCGCAGCAGCAGCCGCCGCTGAAAACGATGCGCTAATGCCACTTCCAAATCCCGACTTGCGTCGCAACGCGGCGGCTCTGGCTCGCCGCACATGCGCGCGCTCCGTCTCATCGTCGTTCGGTGTGAGAAGGAGCGCGTGGCCGGGCGATTGCACCCGGTACCTCAAGGGCGTCCCCATGGCAGCAGGACAGGGATTGCGTCGTTCTGTCCGCCAACGGCCCGTTTCCAACACGATGCGAAGCTCCTAATCCGCCATAGCCGAGGCTGAAACTTGAGCCCCCGACTCTGTGCGGCTATGGCGGGCTCGGAATTTTGAATTTCGGAGACGACGGAGACGATGGTCCGACGTGGCTACATTGTCCGAGTTGGCAATGGGCGTGGCGGGAAAGCAGGATTGAACGGGAGTAGCCGAAATGGAAAATTCCTTACAGTTTTTTTTGTTTTTTTTTCATTTTTTTTGAAATGTCAAAGTGGCGATATTCAATATTACAGTGGTGCTCCAAATTTCAACATTCATCTACATATTGGATAGAAAGTATAACATTAGCATATATCACATGTCCATAATTCTATTTTCATCCACAATCTAACAATTTCATCCAAGATTTTTTTTTTTAATTTGGAATTTTTTGGTGATTTTCGCCCTTTCAATACTATTTGTATTCCAAGGGCATGGTACAAGGCCCATTATTTTGGTGCAAATGGCTGTTAAATTGCCCAAAAAAAAAATTGCCTTGGGTGCACTTGTGTGAGAGAAACAAAATCAATTGAAAAGCGAAACTGGAGCAATTTAAAGCATCCCTATTGTGGTTTGGCCTACATGGCTAGAACACCATAGGCTGAGCCTAGGAGACCAATTGCCCCCCACTGTGGCACAACCAACAAACTTTGATCCATCTGGCACATGATATGTGGGGTTTTTTCCCACAGCTTCCTATATGTGGGGAAATTTGTAGAGAGCCTCAAATTGACTACTCAACCACTTTCATCTTTGGAAAAAATAAATTGTGTTTTTTACACTTGGGCAAAAGTAGTGCATTTTGAGCACATGTGGAAGCGGTGAACGGTTAACCATTTTTAGAAAATCTCTTTGTAGACTTGTGTAACTTTAAGTCCTCTGATAATGGATAGTGCCACATTTCATCTATTAGAAATACACACTACCCCATTGAATAACATGTCTAAGGAAAGTAGTTATCATTATTTTGCAAATTTTTGTCCAAAGGACTTCACTATTAGTAAATGGTACAAGGGAAATATATTGTAATCATTCAATAAAAATATGATTGAAGAATGCATTTACATTGAAGTCAATTCATGACAATATCTAACAATTAATAGATGGATGAATCAAAGTTGTACAATTTGTTGGGTCAAGAAAATTCATATCAATACTAAACAAAGGTATTTGAAAATATAAGGTAGATCCACCCATTCCCGACCACTGACCTATTCCTGACCTATAGGTGCACGTATTTCTTACTAGGCTTAGAATGAGTTTTTTTCCCTTTTCAAGGTTGGAACTAATAAATACATGACACATGTCCCAAGTTGTGAGAAAGATAGTAGAAAATAATGATTAGGAAAAAAGTTCTTGAATGATCAGAATTGGAAGTCAAGATGTTAGCCGTGGATTCTGAAACCTTTCTGCCTTTAAAAATTCATGGTAATTTTAGTTCAAGTGATAAAATTACCAAATATTTTGCAATCCCTATCATTTCGATCGATGTACCTCTGAAAAATATCATTAGAAGAAAAATGGACCCCCGGGAGGTCTGTGAGTTCCCGGACAGCAGGGAACGCTGTCTGGGTAAACAGAAAAAAAAATTTGCAAAAAAAAAAAAAATTTTTTTTTTTTTTTTTTTTTGCCAGCGAACGGGGGGCCTGTTCAGGACAACGAACTGGCGGGACAGTGCAATAAAATAATTTTAAAAATATTAAAATAATATTAATATTAAAATAAATACAGAATTTCAGAATTCTGAAATCTGATGTGGCCGAAATTTTCCTCGTCAGCTTGAATCAGTATTTTATTATTATTTTTATTATTATTTTTATTATTTTAAAATTTTTTAAAATTTTAAAATTTTTTTTTTATTAAATTTTTAATATTTTTTAATATTTTTTTAATATTTTTTTATTGTGGCCACTATTCATCATTGATGATGAATAGTGGCCATGGTCCCCCAAAGGGAAGGAGCCCTCCCGAGGGCCCATTTTTCTTCTAATGTTATTTTGCCTTCACTACTCGACATCATATCACAATTCCTTATTCAGTCGGTTATGGGTGGCTCTACCTTACAATGCATTTAATGAAATTTTCTCCCTCAAACCAAATTTTAGATACATGCACCAAACAAGATTGATGTCATTGTCCAAATGTTTGACTTTGGATAAATACCAACCAATGGCAAACAATCAGGGACCAAACATCATATAGATTAGCAACAATTGATGGGTGTCCAAAATCATTAGCTCCCTTATTTGGACTCCATATTATAAAGGTGGGACCAATGTTCTAATTTGTGGAATCAATTCAATATTATTCATAGATTGTCAATTGAGAATTTTCCAATCCAAGAAACACGAAGTTGAAGGAAACTTCAATGCAATTTTAGAATTGAATTGAAATGTGTTCAATGTCAATAAAAGCATTAGAAGAAAAATCAGCCCTCCGGAGGGCTACTCCGGAGTGAGTCCCGCAATGAGCAAGCTGACTGCTTGCCGAAATGGTCAAAAATCGCAATTTTTTTATTTTTTTTTTACTCGTAAATTTCAGTTCCTGCACCACTGTTGTTGGAGTTTCAGCTGCACAGGAATCAGGGAAAAACGATTTTTTTTGCAAAAAATAAGTAAATTTCAGGGTACCTCGGAGGGCTGCGGAACAGCCGTCCGAAGGCCCTAGATTTTTTCTAATGGAATGGTTACCTTCACTATGGTAAAAAAATCTCCAAATTTTTCAGAGCGTAAATTTATCTAAACAAACATCTACTCCCTTTGTCCCACTAAAAACCTCCAAATCAAGCAGAATTTTTGTCCCACTAAAAAGCTCCTTTTTGTGTTTTTGATTGTTTAGTGAGTGTTTGTTACATTGAACAACCTTGTGGGGGCAAGTGAGACAATCAAAAAGCATTCCCGTGGCCTTGCAAGCTTGGCCTTGGCGATATGAGACACCTTGTACTAATTTCTTTGTTAAATAGTAGTGTTGACAGCCTATTTAGTGACTACTTTGGTGCTATTAAAATTTGATCATAAAGTGGGATAGTTTTTTTATTTTTGGATATTTAGGTTGGAGAACATGTCATTACAATCCCATTGCAGCCACCACCCTTTAAATCATCTAAAATGACAGAGCTGGCAACAATTATAAAATATGTTCAAATATCCCACTTTTGACATGAATTTTGGGTGCCTAAATGATAGTGTCTAAGCTTGAGATCTTGCATAGATCTAAGGGATGGGTTATTTATTCTTGAATGAATGTATTTTTGGCACTTTGATTGAAAATATAGTTAATTTCTTAACGAGAAGAGTTTTGGAGGTTTTTAGTGGGACAGAGGGAGTAATTGGCAACAATTGTGACAAATACTAATAATAGTGGAAATTTGAACTAAATATAATATTAGAATAACTCTTAACAATGTTGTAACCACAGTAATATCCGCCCAACTTGCAATTGCAAGTGATCAATATTAGTTTTTGTAGGATTATAGAGTAATTTAAACACTATACATAGAAGCTTTAATTTGTTAGTCGAGGTTGAATTCAATGGAGATCATCATCAACACCAAAATGGCACAAGCAACAAGCAATTTGACAATGACCTGAGCAACAATAAATCTCACAATAGAAGTCCTCTAACATTTGAATCCCATGAAATTTCTCAAAAATTTTCCAAACGACTTAAAATTATTACCACGGGTAATGCATCAAGCATTAAAAATAGAAGAATGAACCTCAAATCAAATTTAAAAAAACTTACGTAATCACCATGTACTAAAATGCTTTCGTCATTATAACAAGTCCAAAAGTCTGTTCCTCCAGATACTTCCTGAATCACCTTCATGCTTGCCCAACCTCCTAGAAAAAAAACTGCACCTGTGTCGGCAACCGAACTACCTGCTGGGCAATTGCGTACATCTATGCATACTGGCAAAAATAACATAAGCTAATCAGCAACTCCCGAATCTGTATGCTAGGTGAGAACAGCACATCAATTGATCGTTATAGATCATCTCCTGGATGCAACCTCGAATCCGTAAAACAAGACTAACTATATATGGTTATATGCTTCTACAGTTCTTGTAGAAGCTAAATATGTGAAATTGGAAAAACCAGTGGTGAGTAATCCGGAGACCACATATGGTTCTCAATGTACGCCTTCAACTCGTCCTGCAAAGAACACCAAAAACGATTTTGAATCAGTAATGAACTCCCGGCTTTGACTGTTATAAGTTGCTGAAAGACACAGAACTGTCCTCAATTGAATAGTTAAGAACCTGCTTTGAGCAATTACTTATTTTTTTCATTAAACACGTGATATCAGAAATGAAACGCACATCATCTTGAACCAAACGCCTGAGTTCTTTGACATCAGTGTTCTTATATCCCTCAGCATTGTCCTCCTTGACCGCCTCTTTCACTATTGCGCATGCCACACGAGCAGTAATTTCTCGAATCCTGTTCAAACACACAGAATCGTCAACGAGGGATGTTGGAAGAATAAATATGCTGAAAAAAATAATTCTGAGCGCCACTCCATAGACATAATGGAGCAAATCTAACAAACTCCCGCTAAATGAAGTAGACCCGCAACTTGGTTCACAAGCAGCAAAAGTTAAGCGCTGAACGGTCTTGTCTCAAGAGCATGATCCGCAATGTCAGCAACAAAAAGCGCATATTAGAGGTGCATGAACAGGTGAACTAACTTACATGGGTACAGGTGGATATATAATCCCTTGTTGCACCTGTTCCTCAGACATAATTGCAGCAAGCCTGTTCAGAGTGCCATATTTCACTTCAATAATTTAGTTCAGATTCCGAACAAAAACCCAGACCCTGAGCTGCGCTAGTTGGATGACCATTGTCCTAATTTATGCATAGTTTGTCGGAATATTTGTTTTTTGTTTTCAAGTTTTCCAACAGCTTAGTTGGAATATTTATAGTTTAGTTCTTACAAGCTAATTTTGTTTTCTACTTTATGTCACATAGGGCAGATTCGCAGTAGTGAACGACACAAATTGCTAACCGCGATCTTTAACATCCACTAAGGAGATGCTAAATAAAAACTAAGACTTGAGCTTACTCTTCTGCAGCCGCCTGGAGCATACCATCCGAGATAGTATGAGCACCTGCCATGAGGGTACCGAGACCAATTCTGCAAAACAATGACGAATCAAGAGATCAAGAGATCGTTACAATCGGAACATTTGAAGCGAGCCAACGTACAGCCCAGATCGACAAGGTATATAAATTCACCATGTACTGTGGGCCAAAAAATTACGAGAGGTCTTACTAATTATCATTACTCATAATCCTGTGACATTCATGACAGTGTCTTTCCAATGTTCACCATTCACAAGCAATGTTCAAAAATTACTATGGCCCTCAACAAATTTCTGTATGCTGTATATGGCGTAAGGTGCTCAAGTTCACTTCCTGCTCATAGGCCGCTATAAAATTAGAACATGCAAGAAGATATTCAATGAGCTACCTAGAAATTGACGGTGACAGAAAGATCATGGAAAATGAAACTTTACCCAGGAAAGAAATACATATTGTTGCCCTGATTCGAGTGACCAATTTTACCACCTCCTGCACATCAATGCGTTGTGATTTTTATCAACTAACAAAAATTCAAATATAAAGCACTTGTTGCTGAATTAGACGTGAAAATTGCATACCAAAACCAGCTAGCACTCAAATCAAGAGGTGACGGGTTTATACCAAGATCAACATCCCGGAATGGGCTCCCACTTGCAAATATAATATTTGGTCCAGCATATTGAAATGCTTCTTTAGCTGTGCACTCAGCTGCAAAAGCATACAAACAACACAAATTTTGCTCACAGGAGAATAGCAGCTGTCTGCAGATTTTATTAACCGTGGGTTTCAAAGATTGAGCAAAATAAACGGATGTATTTGATAGTATGTCAAATTGAAGATGCCAAATATTAAGGAAGAATACCATTAGAAGTGGGATTTGAAAGAGGGAAAATAGCTGGCCTTGGACACCCGGATTCTTTCATTGCCTCCAGAACCTGCAAACATGACAAAAGGGAAGTTAAGTCTTGTATCTGATTACCTCCATATTGAGCAAGTGGTGTCATGATCGACCCCACTTTCTGAACAAGAAGAGACTCCACATTGACAAAAACAATACTAGTTCAGAATATCTGCAAAAGAGAAGGTTCAATTCATGAGACTGCACATGATAACCTTAATATTCCGAAGCCCGGCGAGTTCTACTTACCCGGGAGACCGTCTAAGAAGTGACAGAAAACTGTGGATGTGGTATAAAGTACAGGTGATCATGCTTTTAAAGCTGGAGGACCAGGTAGTTTGTTCTATCTCTCTTTAGACATTCATTCCTCATCTACGTCCAAAATGTAGCCATGAAGAAGTGTAGTTCGATTAATGTTGGCTTGCAACCCTCTCTCCTTTCATTATAGTACGCACACTTAATAATAAGAAACTTGCCAGTGAATAACAAGCATGAAGTCATTCAAATTTGAAATACATACCTGCTGCGTGAATAGGCCCCCAACTCCAGAAAGTCCCAAAAGCACATCAGGTTTTACAGCTTTAACCTGAAAGGAAATAACAGAAAGGTTATATTGAAAGTTAACAAATTAGAATGCTTCACAGATTTAAAGATATCAGTATCGATTGATTTGAGGTTCCAAGAACTCTTATTCCCAAAACATACAATCGATAGCTTGGATTTGGCAACACAGTGGAAAAGGATCTATCTCCAGCGGCACTGTATACGCTGATCACGATCAGAACAAAAAAAGACAGGGTCTTAACTTCGTGCCCTACAGAACCATACAGTCTTTCGAACAAAAGCACAAGGGCGATAAAATGTGTATGTCAACACATAATAAATTACCACTTCCAATAGCGTTGCACCGTCTTTTAAGCTGCCGCATCCTTCAGACTCCTCGATCTCCCTAGCATATTGCTCCACATCAGAGGCCAAACCATCTCGTGCTTTTGTCACTAACCCCTGCACAGAAATGATGTAAGTATTTGCAGGTGGACATATACAACCAACTTGAAACTCTGATTGATTTAAGAACGAAAAGATGTATCACTACCGACATATTTGCATAGTACTCTCTTGTTTGCACTCAATCGCACCAAGTTGTGACATCATCTCGCCATCTGGATGAGAAAATTAAAAGTGCAGAGAACATACTTAACCCACTTAACCCCACTAGTACTTACATATCATATCAAACTGCATTCTGCAAAAAAATAACAAGGGATTGCAATCTTAATAAACAGAGACACACAACTACTGAAAATCTTACATCCTTATCCAGGATCCAAAATTGACCGATGGCCTTCTTGTGTGTTTCTTTCGAATGTCCTCCAAGCAATCGCTGCATCGCACTCTTGACCATGTTCACCACCCCGAGACCAGCACTGAAAGGGGGAAGACAAAGAAAACACCATGAAGACACTATTTGCTGGTTCACATATGCTGGCTGGAACACAAAATATAAGACTCCGTAAAGCATACATCATTGATTACACATACAAGGCAAGAATGAGAGCTTGAGTAAAAACTAAATCAAAGTTCTAAGAGTGATCAGAACTTTACAAATCGATCATAAGAAAGCAAATGGGTAGGATTCATTGCAGAGCACCAGACCTTCCAGCTCCAACGACGACGATTCTGCACTTGACCAGATCTTCCATGGGCCTACCCATCGCCCGCACTGCCCCAAGCAAACCTCCAAGGGCTACACCGGCAGTTCCCTAAATAAGAAATTGGAGTCATTGACAAATAGTTAGTCGTCTTGAGAACTGTATAAGTCTTCTACTTCTCTACTCATACCCAAAAAAAATAGCATTGTGCATCATCAAACATATACTTCTTTCGATCGGAATAAACACAGGAATGGTATGAGAATCGGTAAATTTTGGGCTCAGAGAGGACGAAAAAATCTCAGACACCCTCCAGAGAAACTAGAAAGAATGTGGGCAAAGTTCATTTCAGTCAACTATTGAAAAATCTAAGAGATGAAAAGACACTATATTGCATTTGATGATCATAAAAACATTTGCCTGCAAGTAGTATGCATAAGTTACATGTACGAAATTCGTTCAAAATTAAGCAAAATATCAACAGACAATAATGCTACATGAAGGGAATAGAATTACCTGGACATCATCATTGAACGTGCGAAAGTGATTGCGGTATCTCTGCAGCAACTTAAAGGCCCACTTATTTTGAAAGTCCTCAAACTGTTACAAAGCATGACAGTAATTAGTATATGCATTTGGACTAATGAACACCTAAGGATAGAATGTCTTCAGGGTTAATAGAAGTTATTGCATATCACCTGCTAAAAACTGGTCATTCTCACTAAATATAACACGGTACCCAATATCTGTGCGTCAATTATGACCCGCAATGTTAAAAAAATTAAACAAAAAAATCTGCAGTCCACATTTGCTTCGTCACTGGTTGGTGTCTCACAGTCAAAGGAACTTTCCCAGAAAACCAGTACCTGAACAATCACATTGGGCCATCGAGTAAAACATGCCTCCATAAACTCATCGACGAGAGATATGTAGTCGTCACCCTCTATCCTGGGATGTTGAAGCCCCATATCTACAAGACATGAACATACACACAACAAGTCTGTCAAAACTGTAATTAGGGTGATTAGGATGAGAGCATTAATGATAACAAGGACAAATTTCCTAAGGTGCATAAAATAGCTTACACTGCGGATTGTCAAGCAGGGCCTGGTTGTTGGTGCCAACATCAACCATTACTGGTAAGACCTGCAAAGGTGCCATGAAAGACCATGTGAGACCAAACGGGTCACTGTGCCAAGACCTTGTGCTTTTCCAGTGTTTAGACCTGCTCCATCACTTCATCCAAGACCGTTGATTCAACAACAATGTCTTCTGCTTACTATGTGCTTCTGCTATCACTGCAATATTTTGAATGTACTAACATGATCTGAAGAGCGATGATTGGACCATCATTTTACGATTAAGAATGTCTTTGAAGGATGCACTGGTCACGAGTTACTTACACGCTGAGGATTCATGCCTGCTGCTGCAACATACAGATCAAGCTTTCCGATGGGTATTCCAATGCCTTGCACACCCAAATCGCCTAAACCAAGGATACGGCTGCCGTCTGTAACTACAATCATGTCCACCTGTTTGATATGGATGTTCAATACAAACATTATCGTTCATTAGAGATACATCAACACAGAAGTAGTCTATATTAGTAAACTAATTAGTATAGCCTAGACGAGTTAACTGATATCCATATATAAAAATGTAAGTCGCTGACCTCTCTATGAACAAAAGTAATATCAACGCGTTGCAAAATAAGAACACGGCGAACCTCAATTTAAATTGCAACAAGGCAAAGTAATCAGTTTCACATTACGATGACAATAGTCAAGGCAGAAAAAGTTGCAAACCTCTGACGATGGCCAGTTATAGACAATTGACATCATCTCGCCTCGATCTCTTGCGGTGAAGTACATCCCTCGGGGTCGTCTGTAAAGACCACTGTAACGTTGACACACCAATCCGATGGTTGGGGTGTAGATTATAGGAGCAAATGATTCAATATTGTTGATCAGGACCTGCACTAAACAGAAAGTGTTCAATACCAAAGCCCAGATGGAACCACTTCTCCAGTCAAAGAGTTTACTTTCAATAAAATCAAAATATATACTTGTGGGTATGTCAAATATACAAGAGTGATCTTCAGTCAGAAAAGGAGAAGCTAACCCTATAATATAGAGTCTCATTTCGGTCGTGCAACCGATTGAGAATACGCCATTTTGCAAGAGCAGTCATATCTTCAGCTCCATCTTTTGTATGTTTCTCCAGAGACCGAAAGTTTCCCACTGCAAGCATACCAAAGCCGAGGATTAAAACACAGACGTCTTGTGCAGTGCCCTCCCAAAAAGTCTGCTACCCCCTTGTGTGGAAAGGGGTAGCAATCATTTTGGGAGGACACTGTACAGAGGATTGCAACAAAGGCCTAAGGAAACACTTGATGAGTGATAGAAGTAGCATCCACTTACTAAACCGGTCATATTGCTGGTCGAAGGTCATAATCCTTGGAGGTAACAAGCCACGTAGACCAAGCCGATCTCTTTCGGCAAGTGTGTATGCAGTGCCCTGACATCACCATGCAGCAGTAACAGTAAACCACTAGAATGTTCACAAGTGAAGCAGCTTCTAACTAATCCAAGATCTAGGTCACAAAAGTCTCCCTCAATTTAAAGTAACTTGACTTGTCTGCAATAGCATTGATCGACAAGGCATTTCTGGCCTCCTTACATTCCCTACAGTGCTTGAATTCCCACAAGAAAATAAACAACTAAAAGAACGCCGGTTTGCATTGCACACATGTGCCGGTGAATCTAAAGTTCAGCTGAACAAATCTATAACGCATATATCAAGCACACGATTACTAATCCTTAGAAAGTCGGATTGAAAACTTATTCAGCTACACAGTAGCAAAGAGGTACCTTGTTGAACCAGGGATCATGCAGAATATCTGTGCTGCGCTTGTTCACAATGGAAGGTCTCTTAATGTTCTTGTGCAGAGATCGGCGACCAACATCAACGGTCGGGGACCAAATCCATTGCTGCAAAGCTCTTGCAACAACCTTCCGGAGCTCACCCCTCTGCAAAGATTGGGCCATAGCTGGCCACAGTCCGGCCGATCACCGAGAACTCTCCTTGTCACAATCCTGCATACGCACATAATGCAATCAGATACTAGCTCAGCAGTCATTGCAGCGAATCCACAAAGAAAGAAACCGCAGGAAACTTTCTAGTATAACATTCAGACACCAGTCCCAAGAGCATACTGACTTGAGACCGCAAATCCATGGACAGTACATTTGCACGAAGCACACCTACTACCTCTTCTAACGAAAACCGAACACTAAACCCCACCCCCGCGCGTTAACAGGAGCGTTATCAATTTCACAACCGGCTCCAAATTCAAGAATAGCGAAAACCTCATCTACCATACCGGACTAACTTACTGCAGCTCACAGTAGTGACCCACCTCAAATCCGCACACGATCCGTCACAAACTCCTCCAATACGTCAGCGTCAATTAAAAAACACCAAATCACACTTCTCACAATAAACAGCACCAAAAAAAACATAGTACTCAGTCCCAGATCCAACGAATCTACAGCATTGACAGCTATCTCCGTACACAGCCATCCACTAAAACAAAATCTCTCAAAATGCTTGGAACTCAACATGAACATAACTCCGGAGCGTCTTTCTTTCAAAACAACAAAGCTTTCTAAACACGACGCAAACATAGAAAACCACATTACCCCTGATAATAACCACATCAACCACTGCTAAACATGCTCAATTCCAAAGGAAGAAATCGAACATGAAACGGACAAAAAAACAGAGTAGTAACTTACTCCGTCCCAGATCCAACCAATCATCAGGCAATGAGGTTATATCTCCGTGCACAGCCATTCACTAAAAAACCCTCTAAAAACGCTTGACACTTCAGAAACAAAAACTCCGGAGCTTCGCACTTTCAAAACAGCAAAGCTTTCTAAACACGACGCAAACTTAAAAAACCACATGATTACCCCTGGTAACCACATCAACCACTGCTAAACATGCTCAATTCCAAAGGAAGAAATCGAACATGAAATGGACAAAAAACAGAGTAGTATACTCCGTCCCAGATCCAACCAATCATCAGGCAATGAGGTTATATCTCCGTACACAGCCATTCACTAAAAAAAACTCTAAAAACGCTTGACACTTCAGAAACAAAAACTTCGGAGCTTCGCACTTTCAAAACAGCAAAGCTTTCTAAACACGACGCAAACATAAAAACCACATTATTACCCCTGGTAACCACATCAACCACTGCTAAACATGCTCAATTCCAAAGGAAGAAACCGAACATGAAACGGACAAAAAACAGAGTAGTATATATACCCGTCCCAGATCCAACCAATCATCAGGCAATAATGAGGTTATCTCCGTACACAGCTATTCACTTTTAAAAACTCTAAAAACGCTTTAACACTTTCAGAAACAAAACTCCGGAGCTTTGTACTCCGGAGCTTTCAAAACAGCAAAGCTTCCTTAAAACGACGCAAACTTAAACTTCAAAACCACATTACCCCCCGTAACCACATCAGAACATGCTCAATTTTCAAAAGACAAGAAATCGACACAAACCTGTCCACCAAAGCACCGGAAGCCGCCGCATCCGCGATTGCAATACTAATCCCTACTGCTGCACACAAACCAAGCGAAGCGAATCGAATCGAATCAAAGCTCCGAACGCGCATCTGTTGTTTGTTCGCCACCAAACGCGGCCGGCTCTTGTTCCCTGCGATGCGATCCTCTCTCTCTCTTCCAGCTCTGAACTGAAAACGCGTTCCACTGCAGTGCACCGAATGTAATAAACCTGAATGCAGCGACACGAAGCTCGAGATCCGTACGGCAAATGTGACGAGAGAGAAGATCAGACGACGACGGAGCATGTGGGAATTGGGAGAGAGAAAAGACGGAGACGGAGACACAGTCGGGGAGCTGCTTCCCAAAAGCACGGAGAATAGTGACAGGGATTTTGCACGGGTCGAATTCGATGAGGTGGCGCGGATGTGGCACCCTGTAAAATCTGACATGGCCGTCGGGGGTGCGGGGGGTCGGGCAGTCATTCCTCGTGGTCCTTGAATGGCGCGTGGACTCGGAGCCGGTCCAAGAAATATTGGTTGTGGACTTCAGAGTTCGGACTTCGGACCTTGGACCTTGGACCTTGGACTGGGTCTGTCGGTTTTCTTCTTTGGAAATGGGCCCTTTCAGTCAATTTGCAGCAGAGTGGACTGGATGCTGTTTGGTGCAACCAATCGGTTGTCTTTCTGGTGAAGGCAGGGTTTTTTTTTGGTTTTCGGACAAATGGTTATGTGGCCTTTCTTTCAAGAAGGTTCTGAGTTTCATGGCTCCTTCATTCTAGGGGTTTGAATTGAAGGAGGCCAATTTAGAGTATGGAATTTTGAATATGTAATTTTTGTTTGAAATTTTTGTATATGCTGGCTCTACTCGATGGATGAAATGAGGTTTTGAAAGCATTGTGGCAATAGTATGCACGGCCATCATTATAGTTTGACATTTTTTAACACATTTACCCCCTTTTTTTTCTATAGGCTTGAAGCTGCACATTTTTTTTTTAAAATTGGGCATTTAATTGCCTAAAAAAACCTGGGTGAAGGCCATCAATTTGGGTTCAGGACAGGGATAGAATTCTGGAAGGTATGACCGAATGAGCGCCAGTTATCAACTCTGCCTACTGTACTGTACAGTAAGTTATGTTGTACAGTAAAACAAATTGGTTTTATGTTTGGAAACGGTGTGTCTCGTACCAAATTTAATTTGATAACAGTCTTGCACAACAATACCAGGGTCTTTTTCCAAAAATGTTTGCTTCGTGATAAGTCAAAAATCCCAAGGAGTCAAGGACATACAGAAGGAGGAATCCCAAGAACATAGGAAGGGGATCTTGCAAAGCGTCTGTTCAAGACCAGCTAACTTACATGTGCAACTTTGTAATATCTGTAGATATTTATGTATCTCCTATTTCATTGCTTAGAATTCTTAAAAGAAAGCGTGACTTTGAATGCTTCAACCTTGAGGCAATGAGGCCCTTCCCAACACCTGTACTGCAGTATTTAGGTCAACAGACTCAATAAACGTGCGTTATTGTAGATGTTCGGTCCCCACCACACGGGGCCTTTCAAAGCTTCAACCAGTGTGTTTTTAATCAGTTCGGAGAAGCAGCCAGCTATTTCTTCAATACTCATATGATACTTGGATATCATCAAAACTAGATGATACCCAGGTAGATTTTGGCTGTTGGTCTTAATATGAAGCAGTAATCTGGCAATTTTGAGAAAAAAACTGAAAATTTCCTTAACAAAAAAAATGGCGAACTAGCCAAATGGCAAAAAAATCGTGCATAATAAAAACTTTCTCAGAACCGAGGTAATTTTTACACATCAAATACATAAATATCTTCAGATATTACAAAGTTGCACACCAGAGCTTTTGCATAAATCTACCCTCGTCAAGAGATACGTATGTAAGAATGTGAGCATACTTTGTTGAAAGCATGATCCAGCATTAGCAATTCTTATAAGAGAGATATGCTCATGTACTTTCTCAACCAAGAGGATACATGCATGAGGATATGAAGTTCTCATCTGTATATTTGAATAACAACGTTGACTGATAAGGAAGAGCTTGATCATTTGATGTTTAAAAAATACAAAACTGCTGTGGAACATATCACAAATCACAATGGAAAAGGATTTGAGCATCAGATATCTCTCTGCTAATACTGACACGTGGAGGTGAAATTCTGGGAAAACCCCAGAAACTCCAAGACCACTGGGCCACGGTTACCAAAAGAGTTGCAAAGCCGAGAAATTACGCCTACTCCAAGGAAAATCGTCACTAAACCTACTTCTTCGCGTAAGAGATCTGCATGGCATTTGTGGGAGAAACTCTGAAGTTCTGTAATCCTTGATGGGCAACAGTTGCTTGCATCTCGTCCCCATACTCCACGAAAGCAATTCCTGGTTTTGCCTCAATCATACGAACCTCCTTGAAGCCTGGGAACTGTTGGAACAAAGCCTGAATAGCATCGCTATTAGCGTCATGAGGCAAGTTTTGCACAAACAGGATGTTGTTGGGCGGTGCCGGAGCCTCAGGCACCACAGGTCTGGGAGGTTGGTACTGCTGCGGGGCCTGTAGCAAATAACAAAACGATTTCAGACAGATACACGCAATACAAATTGATCAACAGGTGAGTAACTTTAATGCGTTTGTACTAATAAGATATCACAAGAACAAAGAAAGGAGAGTATTCTGAGTCAACGTATCTATTTTCATGAACATTTCAGTCACAGGTTTACATCTATATTGTCTCTCCAAAAAATGTAGATCATTTTATCTTTGTAGAGAGTTGGTAAAGAAGCTCACATGAGAAGGTACACCATAAGGTGGTGGATAGGCAGAAGGGGGGGGTGCGGTTGGCGCATCTGCTTGTTGCTCTCGGCGCTTCCTTTCAGCTGACAAACAGTACCAAGATAATCAGTACAGCTTGCAAGTTCCACATCAGTCTAGTTACATAAGCAAATATTGAGAACATACGAGACTGACACGATCCTGAAGTCAAAAAATCAACAATGTGGAAAATGAGGAAAAGAACGTACCCTTCTCTTCTTGCTTCTTCCTCTTTTCCTTCGGAACATAAGTTCCGTTGGCTTTTGTAATTGCGTCTGATGTAGTCTTCGCATATTGTATTCTCTGGCCATATCAAAAACAAAACACAGTACAGTACGTCAAATTACCGTCTGGCTCGAATTTAAAAATGTATCTTAGAACCATGTAGCTGCAACCATAAACAAATTACAGGAAATGAAGAGCAAGAAACTAAGCACATGCGCATCTCTGCAAATAACGGAATACCAGTGACTCCCATCCCACACACGCACCACTTTCTGTCGAGCAATGCAAAGAACGTGCAGCACGACTCATAATTTAACCACAACATCAAAGAAGGCATGATAAAAAAGATCTTAGCAGCTCTTCCTTTAGCCTCAACATTTTGGCAAAAAAGTGCACTGATGATGTCACAAGATCTAGGGAAGAGAGGAGGACAATGACTTTCAAAGCAGTACACGCTTTTCAACATCTAAAGAAAGCTGTGAGGAACACACCATAGGTTTGTCGTAGAAGGGAAACCCCTGCATCTGCCTGAGAGCACTCGTGGCTGCAGTTACATCGTCGAAGACAACCCATGCTTGGCCCCGCAGTTTCAACGTCTTGCATGCAACGATGTCCAGAATTTTGCCGAACTGAGAGAACACCGCATACAATGACTTCTTCAATTCTGCACAAGTTTAAAATCTCAGGTTGTTAGAGCTTCAGCCAAGGACTAGCAAAATTAGCTGGGTAAACTCAAGCCTCTTACATGATGAAAGAAGCTAGTTTACAGCAAGCTCATTCCAGGCTTCTCGTTAAGATCTAAGCGGGGAAATGGTGTCAACAGACATAGGGTTGACTCCCTAAAAATTCCACACAGAAGTGCACATTAACCTCAGTCAAAACCAACGGACACGTTTCATATGCTTGTCATAGAAGTCCAAAATGATCCAATGTGAGAAAAACATCATTGAATCCAAGCTTTCATAGTGTAGAACATGATGCGTTGTCGTCTACCTACAGAGCAAAACAAAGAATAGACTTGCCACCTAAACCCAACTCACCCAACTCACCCAAAGAGACCACATTTCGAAGCTAATGAGTCACACTTTGCACCACTGTCGCGTACTAACCGAAAGCTTTGTGCTTCAAATTACATCGAGATCACGAAGAAGACAGAAGCATGCAAAACAATAAACCCTAGGAAGAATTAATGCGGTAGAATTACGATGGAGGATACTCCATGAAATTATAAGTCTCGTTGACGCCCGATACATCTAATCACCCACAATACACTAGCAATTTAAGCTGGTCTATTTGTAATAATAAATTTCCCTTTTCAACGTTTCATTTGTCGCATGTGCCTATCCTCACAGAAACTTGACCAATCTTTCTCAAATCATGTACGGCAACCAGAATAGCCCGCTCCGCAAATACATTGATAAACGAGCTCGCAGTAAGAGAGAGAAATAACTCCAACCAGGTTTAGGCCGGCGTGAATTAAGAGTCTTAGATCCCACGTCAATATTTCGAAGAACTAGCACTCACACTACCTAACATCCAGGTCTGCAACTAAACCTCTTTCTTGGCAAACTAAAACCGACGTTCAAACCTAAAATCAAAATACGTAACCAACCAACATTGCCTCTAAGAGACTGTGCTACACTTCCCGCAACCCGCTCTCGCTTAGCCATCCCAAGAACACGGAACCAAACGCAAAAGCGACAACTAGCTCCCCGCCTCTCCGTTCACATATCAGTTCCGTCGGTGCCGCAGACGAGGTAAGGATTAAAAACTCCACACTCGATCACGAAAGTAGCATCCCAATCAAAAACCTAAACCCTCACGAAAACCCTACCTGAATTAACGAATTCAAAGAAAAAACAAGAAACCCTTGCGCATCACAAAAACAAAGATACCGAACTGTAGCTGGTGCAAAATGTGACTGCAGAGCTTCAACATTGTAATAAGCTGAAACACCGAAGAAGAACAAAAGCTCGATACTTACCTTCTTTCTTGACTTTTTCATTGAGGTTGTTGATGTAAATGGTCTGATTCGGGGGTGTATCAGCCTGCATCATTGTGGACTCCCACTTGTTTTGCAAATCGCCTACGAAAGCAAGAAGAAGGGCGGCAAGCGAGGACGCCGAGATGGAAATGCAACCTCGCGCTGATCAATGACGAACACCTTGAAAAACAGCGTCGATGGCGAAAGGGTTCAAGTTAAACCCTAAAGGAAGGAGCGCCAAAGCAAGCTCGAGTTTCCAGCTTCGCTTGAGGTGACGGGACCTATTGCGGGTGAGCACCCTCGATGGACAGAGAAAATTAAAGGGCCCGGCAAAAATACCGTAATATACTGATTGTCCTATTTTATTGAGGGGGGAAATTTTGCACGACCTACAAAGTTTATTTTTTGTGAAAATTAGTCCAATACGGTAATATTCCAACCTGCACTAATTCAAAATAGTGTGACTTGGGTGTGCACTAATTCAAAAATATTAATTTGTTAATGAGTAAAAAATTGGCTAGTATATTATGGTATTATATAAGGTATGTGTACCTACAATCATATCTAATTGCAAATTGAGCTTAGTTACTATTATGAAAATTAAATTCTTTTTATTGAATCTTATTGGTAAATGAAAGAGGATTCCAACACACTTTAGTATGCATTGTTTGGACATGGTATAAATATGTTACAAATTTTCAAAGTATTGTCTCTAGGTGCACCATAAATCAACACTAGAATATCATAGACTCTTGTGTTTTAATTTTGCACATCTAGTGTAATCAAGAATTAAGTTTTGATGACGCTTTTTGGTCCAAATGTAGGAGTTATAATTGGACAATGTTGATTGTGAGTGTATATACCTAATTAATTTGATATGAAATTAGAACTTGAAAATATTATCATCAGAAATGCATCAAAAATCATATAAGATAGATACAAATACGTAATATTGGACTTTGGATGATCAAAATAAACCACATTAGGAGCAAGATAATTGACCAAAATTTTAGAGAGAGGTTGCCCAAAGCCATGTCAAAGAAATAAACATTATGCAAATGGCACCAAATTTTTCTTAGGCATGATTTGTTGTACCTTTATATTTTGTCTTTATATTGTTTCTAATAAAGTCTATTTCTACCATCTAACTCCAAATCCAATTTTTTTCCCAATGTCTATCCTAAATAGTTTTTTGATGCGTACTCATTAATAGTAGTCTCAAGTTCCAATTTCATTTCAGTCATTTGATCATTCCAAATTAATTTTATTTGTTTGAGTCATTTTGCGATTTGCAATGAAGATGCCTTGAGGTGGAATTATTTGAAACTATTAACTTAATCCCTTAACTCCTAAAGCATCAAGTGCTCAAATTCTTCACAATGGATGAATAGAAACACATCTCAAGTATTCAAAGATGCATTTTTCCATCCAATCAATTTTTAAAGATTCTTATGTTAGTTCTTTAACATTTGCACGGGATATTTTTTCAAGACTTTGGTTTACAAATATTCTACTCTTCAATGGGTATCAATAGGTCTAGCCTCAAAAATTAATTGTTCAGTTTAAAAAATGATCTTTCCAAAAACAACTTGTATAAAAAAATAAAATCACTATAATTAAAACTTAAACATTTGAACTTCAAGGAAACAAATTCTTATAAAAAAACACAAATTCTTGATTTTAGAAGGATTTTTCAATTTTTGGCTTCCAATTTCACTGAAAAATAAATATTGGTTTGCATACTAATTGATCAAAGAGTACGGATATGATCTATGGATCATATTTTAAAACTATTGCTTGAGATTCATCATTAAGTTATTATTTTTAGTTGCATGTTATAATACATTTTCAAAAATTTGAAAATCTAAACTATCCGTTGATCTTTAAGGGTTTAAGGACCAAAGGGTAGTCCTAATAGTTTTAAAATTGTGAAGATGCACTACAAAATGCAATTTAGAATAATAATCTAATGACAAGTTTCAAACAAGAGTTGTAAAATGTGACCCATAGATCATATCCATATGGTTAGGCCAATTGCTCAAATATTTTCAATAAAATTTGAAACCAACAATTGAAAATTCCTTTCAAAGTTGGTTATAGATTGCATATTTATTATTTTCATGAGATTTTTCTAAAAATTCAAAATGTTAAATTATGGTGATGCATAAAATTATTTACTTATTTATTCAAATCATTTTCGAAGAGCCATTTTTTGACTTGAAAACGTTGTTTTGGGAGGTCAAACTTATTTGTACCACTTGAATAGTGAAATACTTGTAAAAAAAAGTTCTAAAATGTTGTACTGTACAAATGATAATTTATCCAACTCAAGGATCTACAAACATTTAGATGGATGAAAAAACAAGAATCTCTTGACTAGCTTGTACGTTACATATTTGCATTCATCCATGAGAACATTTGGTCCTACAAGGATTAACCTGATGTATATAAGCAGATATAAAATCACATTTTAAATCTCTGTTCACTTCTAAAAAAATGACAGTCTTTGTACCAATGCATGGATTAAAGAATTCTCTTTCTTCAAAATATGACTCTACTTATTAGAATCTCCTTTTGGTTGGAAACATCTCTATGTCTATTATGATTATTTCAAAAAAAATCTTATTTTCTAAAAATATTGAGTTGAAAATATCTATTTTTTTGAATTTTTTGGTTCTCTAGTTTTTGTAAAACTTTTAGAGAATATGTTTTAGGGAGTTCTAATAATTTTTTATATTTTTCTTAATTATTTCTTAACTGCCTAATCAATCATATATGGGCTCTTCAAAATTTTAAGCTTCTTTTGATGAGGTCAGTTAAATTCCTTTGATCATTTTAAACATTTTTATACGCAATATTGAAAGTTAACTAGTAGAAGCTTTTATTTTTCATGGAAAAAAGCAAATGTTTGAGTTTGGAAAGATCCTCAAAGGCATATATATGTACCTTTAGTGGAAGAATTTTACTTGATTTCCGGGCTTTAAATAAAGCTTGCCAATTTCACTCGATTTTAGATCTAAAAGATTGTACTAATCCATTTGCTTTGAAAATGGTCCCAATTGAAAGAATAAAGTATTTTCATGATTTTCACCATTGAAAATTCAAATATGTAAAAGTTGATGTGGGGTTATTTATAAATTATACTTAAAATAATAATTGCATTTTAGCAATTGCAAAGTGGATAATGTAATGAGTTTGATAGCCCTTCATTTGAACTTGAGGGTTTTGGAAGTGCATTTTCGTATGCTAACACAATTTCTAGTCATTCATGTCAACTCCAATCTCAAAAAACTGTAATATGCAAATTTCTAAAACATTGTAGGCAGGAGTAGCATACTAAAAATAGTATATATATACATTTTTCTTGTTATAATCTCACAACTCCTATGCAACTTCACACTCAAAATTGGTATGCATACTAATAAGCAAGCTTTTAAAACATCTATATGGTTAGATGTTGAAAAAAAACAATTTGATTATTTAGGAGTAACTATAAGTCCATGTTCTTTTTTTATAGCAAAAACACATTTGGAAAGGCTTGGGCACTTAGGGGATTATGTTTTCCTTCCAAAAGTTCATAGTATTGAGTATGAGTAAAAATGCAACCCAAATCAACAAGTGTTATTTTGCAATTTCCCTTCAAAGCATGAAAGATATTCTTCTTGTCTACCAATAGCCACTAAACAAATAAAAACAAAACAAATTAAAAAAATATTGCCATATAAAATATTTAGTGTGTCGTGCATTAATATAATATAATTGAAAAGTAAAGCTATAAGTTATTGCTAATGTAGTCCAAATTTCCAAAAAGGTGACAATATATTATAAAATGCAACTCATATATATTATTTAGTAATATTGCAACCTACATAACCTAAGGTTTTCAAGTCAAAATTATAAACTATAATCCATAGATCAAATCCACAATATTGGACCTACCATTGTATACAATATAATTTTATCAATAACATTTGAAATTAAAATTTGAAAATTCTTTGTACAATTGATTGCAGATTGGATATTAGTGATTTTCTTTGAAGCTTAGATTAGAATTATAGGTTCTATTTATGATGACTTAAAAATATCCTTAGCCCCTAAAGGGCCATTGTCCCTTTGGAGGACAAATGAGATATTGGGCAAGTACCTACGGGCTGAAATTCTGTCCTGATTTTTTGAAATTTTTTTTGAAGATAGAAAAACTGATAACCTTTGTGGGAGTATAATTTTTTCACAATCAGTGCCTTGGAACAAAAGTTATGACCAAATAAGCTCAAAACAAGGGCCGGGAGGCAAGTCGGGCACCAACTTCTTTTTTGCAACAATTTGAATTTTATTTTTTGAATTTTATTTTCTCATAGATTATATTTTTGTCTATCTGGAAAGCTTTGATTCATTTCATTTGGATTTGTTATGAAAAAGTTATGGACATTCCTGTTTTTCGGGCAGTTAGAGCATCTTCTTGAAAAAAATAACTAGTAGGATTCATTTCTGAATGCAATTTTTGCAATTTTTTTTGCATGGTTGAGTTTATTTGCTAGAACAATCTCACCATTGGAATTAGTGCATTTTAATTCCATCTAAAAGATATTAATATTTTAGATTTTCCTTCTATCTTGTACCTACTTTTACTTAACAATTTCTTTAAGAATGAAATTTAAGTTTTTTTGTGAATTTTTTTCCCTAGACTCTTAATTCAATTTTCCACTGTAAAGATTTAAAGCTCAAAACTCTGTAGTGCAAAAAATTTACGTTAAAAATGTTCAAAGTCAAAAAAATCTAGTCCTACAATGTGCTGAAAAACTTGTTTTTTCTACTTTAAACGCAAATATCTTGCAATCTATGCGGTCAAAAATTCTGAAAGTTTTTCCACACTTTTTTATACTAGTTAGGTGTAAGATGCAATTAGATGTGAAAAAAACTCCACAATTAAATTGTTTTTTTAATCATTGCTATAGAAATGGGAGTTTTTAGTGTTTTTTGGCCGAAAAAAGGCCTTGGTCCTTTAGTGGTTAATGCATTGTGAAAATCCATTATTCTAAAATTCAAAATTTTAGTTTTTAAAGTGAAATATATTTGTATCTTTTTACACCATAAAATATTTATTGCCCAATTTATTGAAACGAATTTTGAAAATCTATGACACTCTAATGAACATCAGAAAATTAGAAAAAACATTGCATATATGGATGGATGAAAATCAGATTTCTTTGCATTTAGGACATGTTTGCATTCATTCATTTTTTAAAATTTGAATGCAGGGTCCTTAAACCTTAATACACATTTTTTTTCTAAATTTTTTGGAGTACTTTGTCAATATCTTTGTTCAAATACTTTCTTTTTAATGAAGTTATTTGAACAAAACAATGCTCCAAAGCATTCTAATCATCATCAAAAGTACATGCATGAATTCCAAAGTGCATGGTGCTTTATCAATATGGAAAAAAATGGCAAACTAAGGGATTCATTTTTTTTATTACAATTATACCAAGATGTAAAGCATAAATTCCAATGTATCCTGCACTAATTTCACTAAAAATTTTATTTGAAGGAGACCAATGTGAAGTCAAACGAGAAGGTAGATTCTATGTATATCACTATCCCCTCAAAAGCACTAAATATAATTTTTCAAAAAGGTTGGGAAGGTGTCAAAATATTAAAATAAAAAAATCATTGACCAAAAATTGCAACCATTGTATGTCCTATTCAGATATGGATTCATGAAATGGCTACACATATACAAACACATCAAATACTAACATTATCCCATATCATTTGGAACTTCCAAACCCTCAATTATGGTACAAATGAATACTTGAGGCATGCTTGATTATTTAAAAAAATACATCTATATACGTAAATCATGGTACACAATGACCAAAGTAGCTCTCTTTTATTTTGGATGGTCTCCTTACTATTCCTTCAAAACCTATATCACTTCCCTACATTTCAAAGTATTTCCTACTCTCACATTTCTTTATAATTGTACTAAGCAATGATTTTTTTTTGGCAATATTTGGTCTAAAGGCAAAATACTAGGGTGATTGTTTTACAGAACTCATTTTTGTGGTCTAAAGGGCCAAAACTTTATCATCAAACAACTTATTATTATTGTTAAATATAGTTGAAATTATCAAAAACTAAATGGGTAAATTGCAAATATGTATGTAAAGGAAAAATTAGTTTAATCCAAACTAATTTGTCAACCAAGAGAAATTCTACAATTGCCAACCAAGAGAATATGTAATCCAAACTAATTTATATCCAAGAGAATATGTAAACCAAACTAATTTGTCAACCAAGAGAAATTCTAAAATCCTGTGGAACAATTTTGGAGGGGGGAAATAGTGCTAGATTGTACCTAAGAAAAAATAAACTGGCTAAAAAATGACAAACAAACCTTGAAATTTTTCACCAAAAAGCTTCAAATTAAAAATAAATAAAATCTTTTGTGAAATCGCCAGATTGTGGAAGAAAAACAAAATTACGGACATGTGATATGTGCTAATGTGATATTTTCTACCCAATATGTGGATGAATGTTGAAAATTTGAGCACCACGACACCGTTTTATGTCGCAACTTTGGGACTTCACCAAAAATGAAAAAAAAATGAATAACAAAATCGTGAACTACACTGTCACCAACTGAAGATGTCAAGCATAATGCAAATTCCAGTGTAGCCCACACTAATTGCACAAAAAGAAATGAAAAAAAAGCCGTGAACGACACTGTCAGTCACCAACTGAAGATGTCAAGCATAATGTGAATTCCAGTGTAACCCACACTAATTGCACAAAAAAATGAAAAAAGAAAGAAGCCGTGAACGACACTGTCAGTCACCAACTGAAGATGTCAAGCATATTGTGAATTCCAGTGTAACCCACACTAATTGCCCAAAAAAAATGAAAAAAAAGAGAGCCGTGAACGACACTGTCACCAACTGAAGATATCAAGCATAATGCAAATTCCAGAGTAGCCCACACTAAATACACAAAAAAAATGAAAAAAAAAAGAGAACCGTGAATGACACTGTCACCAACTGAAGATATCAAGCCATAATGTGAATTCCAGTGTATTCCACACTAATTGCACTAAAAAAGGTCCTGGCCGCGACTGAAGTGGACCAGTGCGAAGTCAAATAATTCAAACCCGTCTTCCCCACTTCGTCGGCTTTATTCGCTTCCCCTCCGCTCCCCTTCTTCGTCTTCTTGCTCCCCCTCCCCCCGCCCTCCCCCGCCCCGGCCCTCCCTCAAATGCAGCAGCACATCATTCTAGGGTTCAGTGCAGCAGCGCCGTGTAGTAGATCTTCCCCGCTAGTTTAAACTTCACCTCCCTCTCCGTCCTCAATCCACATCCCAAACGATCGCGGCGGCGTCTTGTCTTTTGGTGGAGCTTCCTATTTCAAACCCGAGCCCGCTCCGTCGTGCGACATTGTATTGTATCATGTTAGCGGTGTCAGAGGCGTGCGATGACAAGAAGAAGCAGAAGGTGATGGAGCAGCAGGTGATCGCGGTGGCGTCCGCTACGAACGGAGCGGACGCCACAACAGCAGCAGGAGCAGGAGCAGGAGCAGGAGGGGAGGCGGTGCTGCCGGAGGTGGAGTATGTCTTGTCGGAGGATTTGAAGGACTTGAGCAACGTGGACGCGCAGCTTGAAGTAAGTGTTTCCTTTTCTTTTCGCAGCTCGTGTGTGATCTCCAGTAATTTAACGATTAAGTCTTGCTTTTTGTCAAGTCGTGGTTGCTTATGCTTTTTATGTTGAGAGGAGGTGAGCGTTTTGATTGTAATGTGAACTTCGTACTTGTTTGTTGTTAGCCAATTGTGTCTAACTGTTCTCATTGGAAAGTTTTGAGTTGTAATCTGTTGGTATCCTGCTTCGCGGTTTTTTTTACTACTGCGAGATGCACCGGTTTTTTTGTGTCGCATTCTGTTTTCTTCTAGAATACATCGTTTTTAAAATTTTAATTGATGATGACTACTGGGAGAAGGGAGTTTCTTTTGCGTATGCTTTATTTTGAGTAGGTGATCAGGTGCGATGTTTTGATTGTAATGTGAACGTTTTACTTTTCTGTTTTTAGCCATTTAAGTTGAAGGATGTTTAACTCAATTTAGCGTATCGTATGTCTAAGTCTTGCCTTGTCGTATCTTTTGCGTATGCTTGTATGTGCAGTAGGTGTGAGGTTTAGCTTTTGATCGTAATGTGAACTGCCGTCTTACCTGTTTGATTTTATCGAATTCAGTTGAGAGATGCTTTACTGTTTTTTTATGGAGATTTGCGTTTGGTAGTGTACTGGTAACGTGCTCCATCTTTTATTTCAATTTCTGCAAGATGCACTAATTTATGTAAATCATATTTCTTTTACTAGAATACATTTCATATTTTGATTTTGTACTAACTACTGGGAGAAGCTGAAAGCCTTGTTGCCTATGCTTGTATGTTGAGTATGTGAGCGTTTTAATCGCAATGTGAATTTTTCCGCTGGACGTTGCTCTTGTTTGATTTTTAGCCAATCGACTTAAGAACTGTTTTTCTGTTCTCTTTGTAATCGCTGGTAACCTGCTACACGATTTCTTTCAATTACTGCGAGATGCACTGATTTATGCTTCATTTTGCTACTAGAATCCATTCTATTATAATTTTTAAACGAATACTGGGAGACGAAGAGAGTGTCTTCTTCCCCCTTCTGTCATTCGAGGTTTATTAAATGAAAGGAAAATTCTATTAAAAAATTGTAATGTAAAATAATTAGTGCGTATCGCAGTAATTGTATAAATGGTGTACTTTTGTGAAAACAGTTGCGGTGCTGATGAACTGCTGTCATTTTCCAGACGTTGCTGGAACGGCTCGATTCCAAAGATTGGATAGTGGTCTTGGAAGCTCTTACCAACGTTCGACAACTGGCTATCTTTCACACTGAGTTGCTGTTGCCTAATGTGTAAGCGTAATTTCCTTCCTTGAAAGTAACTGTCAACAATTATTAACGAGATCTTGTAACGGTTGACGGTGCAGTAAGGGTGTGTATTCTGTCTATGCCATGCTTAATTTTCGAGCTGCATTCTCTGGATCGGACCGTTTTCCTATATTATGACAGAATTACTTATTTATATTTTAATGTGATCATATTTTCTGATTAAGCTCTGAGATGGCAGGGGTAAGATTGTGTCACTAGTGACCAAGTCCATGAAAAATCCACGGAGCGCATTGTGTAAGACAGCCATTATGGTATCTGCCGATATTTTCAAGGGCTACCACGAGCATTTAATTGATACATTGGATCCTCTGGTACTTGCATTCTTTCTTCTATCTAGAAATTAAGGGAATGTTCCTGAATATCTGTTCAATTGCAGTGTTCGCTGTATCATATCACCTTGAAATTATGATTATTTTAGGTCTCTTACACTCTCTGTTAGCGGTGCATGACTATCTGGTAGTGTTCTAGTGTATATTTTAAGGGAGTGATCTAGCCATGTTTTAGAGCTAGACCATTGTCGGTGATGTAACAACTCCAAGTCGGTTAGTCGTTTGACATGAGGAAATGGTTCTACAGCTGTTGCAGCTCCTGTTGAAGGCGTCACAGGACAAGCGTTTTGTTTGTGAGGAAGCCGAGAAAGCTCTTGAAGTTATGACTACGTGGATGGCTCCTCAACCTTTGTTGCAGAAGTTACAGCCGTATGTTAAGCATTTCAATCCAAGAGTGCGGGCCAAGGCATCTGTGTGTTTTTACAATTCAGTATCCAAGCTGGTACGTTCTCACCTGCCCTGTTATCACTTTACATGGGTATCTTGAGAATCCTATGAGCAATTCTACGTGTAACTTGTGTACATTATTCTTTTGGCTGTCTGCTTTATGTGGATGGTTTTAATGGTGTATCAGGCGGAAGTGTAAGGAAAGATATACACTTCTGCGGTGGTTGCCGTGCAATTGCAGACGTTCTTTTTAACGGACCTGTTCATATCTTGACAGGGAATTGAGGGCATTGAGCAAATTGGACTTGAGTCTTTACTTCAGATTGCTGCTGCACAGTTAAACGACAGGCTCCCGGAAGCTCGAGAGGCTGCTCGCAAACTATTACTTCACTTGCATGCAGTGTATTGCAGAAATCCTCCAGAGGTCCCTCTTCCAAATTTGTCAGACAATGAAGTTCCAGACTCTAAGCAAGATCCTTGGGAGCAGTATTGTTTTAATAGCCTTCCAGCTGTTACTGCCCAAGCTGTTCTACGAGTCACGTGCGTTGACTCCTAAGACTTCGGAGACATTCTGAGTGCATGGATGTGCCTGTAACTGGAAGCTGCCGCTGCTTAAATGGGGACTGTGGTCCACAAATTGGCCATTGGTACTGAATCAAGCTGGTGTGGCATCGAGAAGTCTGGCATGGAGCTGGTGGTTTTCGAGACAGGCAAGCATGATGTAAATGGAGGTTTAGCATGATCATTTTTTGAGTTTTGATTGCCGTCTTACGCACAGCATGGTGATAATAGCCAGAAGATTGCAGTAGACCAGATTCGAGATGTAGATGAAGCTACAGGAACCAATTTGACTTGGAAACAGTTATAAGGATCTCCTTGTGTAGTTAGGAATACTTGATGGTTAGTGTGTTGGACAGCATCCTTGTAGTTGCTGGTAGTTACCTATTGTTGTTCCTTAGTTTTCTGCCCAATGAAGGCAGAAGTCACACTATCAAACTTTAAAACATCTTTAAAGACGTTCTGTTTCTGTGATTGACCTCGACAGAGTCACTGAGCAGAATACGTTTGCCATTTTTCCGGAGAGGTGGTACTATCCATTTTCCTTCGCATTTCTTGTTGGAAGTCAGGCATAACCCTTTGAGGATGCTGCGGACCTCAATGGTCCGATGGATGACGTCCTTGTTAACTGAAGAAACAAAGAAAGCACTTACCCTAAGCTAGGGTCAGATTCGTTAAAAAATAATTTAAAATAAAAATAAGTATGGCATCCTATGAAATTTTTGGAAATTATAACGTGGCACAATTGAATAGTGTATAAAATATTAATGAAAATAATTTGAATCCTAAAATAATTAAAAAAAAGTCAAAGTTGTGAATACTTGTATAATTGCAAGTATTAGAGCATTGCCACTATGGCTTGGGGTATATGACTGGGACGCCATAGGCTGGGCCCAAAGCTTAACCCCTAAAGGACCAAGCTGCATTTTTTGGCAGCACACTATCAAATGGAGTTTTCATTTTTTTTCTTTGAAAATTTAACACAACATGTGCCCGAGGCATTAGAAGAAAAATGAGCCCTCGGGAGGACTGTGAGTTCCTGAACAGCAGGGAACGTTGGCTGAATAAACAGAAAAATAAATAAATAAATAAATATTTTTTATTTTTTATTTATTTTTTCGCCGGCAAACTGGAGGCATGATATGCGTTGCACTGCGGGAAACAGTTCAATATTATAATTTTTAAAATGTTAAAAAAATATTTAAAAAATATTATTAATAAAGTAAATACGAAATTTCAAAATTCCCAAATCTGATGTGGCCAAAACTATCCTCGCCAGCCTGAAATATTATTTTATTATTATTATTTTTATTATTTTATTATTTTTAATATTTATTATTATTATTATTTTAATATTTTTAATATTTTTTAATTTATATTTTTTATATTTTTTATTTTTTTATTAATTTTTTATTGCAGTCACTATTCATCATTGATGATGAATAGTGGCCATTGTACCACTGAGGAGAACTCCCGAAGAGTCTCCAAGGGAAGGAGACCTCCCAAGGGCTAAATTTTTTTCTAATGAGTAGCTTTAAGGTTCAACAATTTTCATAACTTTTGACTACATAGTTAAAAAGTTATTGCATGATATGTAATTTTCATTGGGCAGCGGGCAGCCCGGGTAGTATAGAAAACTTCTTTTAAAATTATTTTTTTAAATAAAAATTTAAAATTGGTTCTTTAGATTTATATAGAAGTGTGAAACTTTTAATCATTCAATTTGAATTAATGAGTCAAAAGTTGTGAAGAGTTTCAACAACTTGACTTGGACTGATCAGAAGGTGGAGCAGGTGTTGTGGGAAGCATGCACGGACCACGTTAGGGTTGCATGGCTGAAGGCTGTGAAGCTGTGTGGGATCTACCCGAACAAGACCGAGGTCTTCTTGAGAAGATTCGACAATATCTGGCTGCAAACCCCCTTCTTTGGGGAGGGTACTAATCTCGCCATGAGCTGGAACCTGGTCCCGCTTAAGATGGGGCGGTTCAATTGATAGTTTGGTTGTAACTAGTTCATTCTTAGCTGAGAAAAGACAAAATGATAAAAAAAAAAAAGTGTATAGTAGAGTTATTCGTAAAGTATCCAAAACTGGGGTTTAAACCCCGCAGTTTTGTGAAAAAGCAGATTTTGGGTAAAAAGTCAATACAAAAGTGGATATCAAACTTTCTTAAGCACCCAAATCGACGAAAAAGAAGTTTGGTCCGGACTTTGCTTGCGATTTAGTGGTCACCTACGGGGTCATCCATCGGAGGAAATTTGTCAGAAAAAGTCCCCTCCAAATGGGGGGGGGACTTTACGAATAACTCTAGTGTTGTGAAAAAGTTTGAAAATTTGGTCTCTATGTGAGCCCGCCAAGGAGTCTTCCCTCTGGTTCTCTGTATTGTTTCCTCTTTCAATGGAAATGGTCCATGTGTTTCAAGAAAAAAAAAAATTGTGAAGAGTTCTAGTTTGTAGATAGGTATGGAGTCTTTCAAAACTCTCCACTGTGGCTCAATTTGGGGTGAGCAGAGGAGTTTTAGGCCGGACCCGAAGTTGATCGATATTTGTTATTGTTCTTTGTTTTTTTTTCAACTTTTTCTGTTTTCGGGTGGAGCCCCTTCAATACACAAGTAATGTTCCTTATTTTCCTTTAGGCTTCCTGTGTTTCAAGCAGTGCTTTAATATTCTCCTTCCTGCTTTTTGAGGCGGGTTGGCGGGTCACAGTGGAGTGTAAGGAGTCACTGTACTTGGAAGGTCGATTGGACACGCCGTGGGGATTTGGCCGCCCCACAGTGGCGATGCTCTTTGTAAAGCCCTCAATATCAATAAAGCCCCTTAGTACCCATAAAGTTATGAGTACTATTAGAGGTCATAGAATATTTTGAACCGTGCTAAAGGCCACAAAATATTTTGAACTTAATAAAATGAACTTCCAAATTTTTTTAATCAAATTAATGAATAAAAATTCAATCGAAAGAGAAATGATTTTGTATTGGGCCTAATGAATTTGACCCCAACATACGGTATTGGTCCAATAATGAGAGTATTTTAGTGACTACCTTGGTTTTTCCTAGGTTAACCTCTTTATTTGACAACAACAAGTAGGGACGCTACTAGAGGCTTTGTCCTCGCATCATTGGTTTGCTTTTTGAGTAAGATCTTGTACAAACTTGCAACATTTATCTTTTGGTAACACTACCAAAAATAGGTGTTGTTTCAACACAATTTTTGACAATTTTTTGACACTAAAAAAAGTTGTAGAAAATCTCATTTCTCAAAACTTGAGGGTTGAAAAAATTTGTTGCAAGCGATGTCAAATTTGATATGTTGGAAAGTCATAGAGTATAAAAAAGTTTTGTAGAAAGTGTCAAAGATTATGGCTAAAAAACATAAAAACATAAAAAAAATTGAATTTTTTAAATTGCTCAAATTGCCCAAGCTACTCGAGTGACCTAAGGCCACTAACATGCAAGCAATGTGATTTGAATCCCTCACTTTGTGGTTAGTGGTGGAAATTTTTAGTGTCTTGCAAGATGTACAAATGTTATAAATTTAGATTTTTTTTGTAAATCACATGAGATGATATATCTATTTAGCATTTCTTCTACTACTGATCTCATTTGTTTAAGGTGTACAATCCTTCAAAAATAATTCCTTGACATGCAAAAAAAAGCCAAATCAAGCCAAAGTTGTGTATTCCTTAAACCTTTCTGGAATTAAATATTAATATTCTAAGTGAAACACAATTTTTTCAACCTTTTCTTCGACATTCTTTTTGACATTAGAAATTTTTGACACCAAAATGTGGAAATCTTTTTTGACAATGCTTTTAACACTTTAGTGTCCAAAAAAGTATCAAACTTTTTAATTTCATGACCTCTTCTTTTTTGACACTTTAGTGTTGAAAATGGTGTCAAAAAAAATGACAAAAAAGTATTGAAAATAGCCCCTTTTTTATAGTGTAATGCAAAGCTTACTCCCTTTGTTGTAGAAGCAACAAACCATGTGCTCAGGCCTCTACAAAATGGTCATTAACCCTTGACCTCAAGTGTCCCAAGGCTATATTTATGAAACCAAGTTTTACACAGAATTTGATAATTTGGCAATTTGAATGTTTAGATCTAAGGTGAAAATTTATTTATAATTAAAGATTTTGGTGAATTTGCTTCATCAGTCATTGTATAGACCGCCAAAGTATACCATACCCCATTGTCAGGTTTGACATCTCTTGCCAAATATTTAATTAAAGTTGACAAAAATAGTTTGACAACCAAAAAAATCATTAAATTTTTTATTTAAAAAAAGATGGTTAAATTCTAAACTTTTGTTATGCCTTCCTTATAACCATGTAGAGATTTGAACTATTTCATCCCCCTATGGCAATTATCATGGCCTTACTCCTAATGTACAACCCTAATCTCACTTAGTTGTTTGTGCCTCATGTGCCTTGTTAAGCATAATTGAATGAAAGAATGATTTTTTTATTGCACCTGTTCATTCTAGTGTAGGGTGAGAAAGAATAAAAAGAATCCTTGACGAAGGTTTCCTAATTTTAAGTATGATCAAGTTTTGGATAAAAACAAAACCATTACCACAACATGAAATCCAAAAGAAATAAACATTTTATAAAGCCGATAATTCTATAAAGTGCCAATATGTTAAAATTGTGAAATTGTCACTTTAATTAAATTTTTGAAGTACTTGTAGCTTGAAAATACTTGTAGCCACTAATGTGGTAATGTATGAAAGAATGTGTTTGATCTTATTGAATACTTGATTTCAAACTAAACAAATATACTTGCAACCAACCTTATGTCCAATAAGTCATGTGTGCTTGTTGGGACCGCATTATCCATTCATGATTGAAAAAAATCTCTACCTGATTTTTGCATACTTGTAAATATTGCAAATCTAAAATATGAATTTGAAGAGTTTACACACTTGCAATTCAAGGTCGGATGAAGTAATGGCTACAATACCATTGAAATTTGTAACCCTTTAATGACAATGTAATCAGGGTTGCCTAATGGAAAATGAGAGTATATGTTTATATAAACGGTGCTTGCTACCTAATGACTTATAGATGTGGAGATTATGACACTAGGTTGGATTGATAATTTCAAGGAGAAGGTAGAAGCCTCATTCCTTACACACCAACCTCACATTTCATGAACAATGTGTCAAAATATATGAGCAAATGTGCAAAAGAGACGAAATGCATACATTCTTCTCCCCATTGTTTCTTTCAATAGATTCCTACCATCACTTAGACTATCTTTTTAGCGTTGTTATTATATGATAGTTCTAGAATTGCTGAGATAGAATGGAACATGGTAGTGATTCATAGGAGCTTTGTGAGTGCCATTGCGGGAAGTACTTCCCTAGAGTCGTGTGGTTGTACCATGAGTTTTGAAATCCTTCTTCAGCATATCTTTTCAACCATGAGTTTTGACTCAACTACTTGTGTATTTCTCACCCTTGCGGCCAAGTTTCCAAACAAATTATGTTATGTGGCAAAGAATTGCAACTAAAAGATGAACGTGTATCACCATTGCAACAAGTGCAAAGACAAACTATAAATGACTTTGCTACTAAATCTTCAAAAATTGATCCCATACATGATGCATCAATCATTTTTTGGCATCCATTACATTAAATTTCAACCCTATAAAGGACTGTTTGACTTCCGACCACAATGCAATAACAGTGAAATTTTTTCAAAATAAATTTAAAATTAAATTAAAATTAAAAAATCGCAAATCCAACAAGGCACACAAGCTGACAAGTTTCTCTGTGATAGCTTTTGGGCTCATATTTTTTCCATTTGCACATTTTCATGCAGTGAGACGACCCTCCAAAGGGTTGAAATTCTTTCTAGTGATTGTCTTTAAGCCGCACAATAAAGTTGTCGGATTTTAATTTGTAGTCTCTTGATAAGCCAAAATGATTTCTTTTCTTAAAACTCATCACAAGAAAGGCAAAATCTCGAATATATTTAGGAGACTTGGTACAAGAATATTGTCCAATGAAGTCGTATAGGAGGGTGAAGACACAAGGAATGGATGTGCATTAGGAGTTTTAAAGCATGCACCCACCCAATGATACATACAAGGAGACTCTTAGGGCCTCTTGCCATGTGAGCCGGGCCGGCAGAAAAAGTACTAGAGGACAAGAAGTGAACACCGATTGTCTTGCCGGCCTCGGTGAGTGGAGAAGAAGGATTCCAAGTTTCACCGATCATCGGTGGACAACTCCATTGGTGAAGATGGAACAAGATGGAACAAATCTTAAAGGAATCAATACATGGAGGATTCTTACTTGATCTCTCCCCACCCACCGGGTCCACATAACAGGACAATTGCAAACTTGGGGCCTGTAGCTCCCCGGCGAACTTCACCGGCCCGACTCACATGGTAGGAGGGTCTTAGGGCCTCCTTACATGTATCGGTGGGTGGGAGGAGTCAACAGGGTCGAAATATAAAAACCACTTTTATGTTGCTTCTCCAGTGTATTCTTCACCGCTACATCAGTAGAACTCTCCCTCCTCCTTCCATGCTTGCCGATCATTGGTGACACTGTTCTTGTCTTCTAACTGCTTTCTTTGCCCACTTGGCTCACATGTAAGCTGGCCCTTAGTCTTGAATTACAAGACAAAGACCAGAAATGCCCGACAAGGCGGAAGCATTGGAGCTTTTGTATCAAGTTTTGTTCCCTCAAAGGTGTGGCCACTCTCCGAAGTGCAGCCCAACATCTAAGTTTAGAAACGGCTCACAGTTACAGTTCAGAAAAAACGGAACTTCACTCCTTCAAGGCCAAACATTACCTCCGCTTCATCATCTTCAGTTGGCATCACGGGAAGCCACTGTCTGGGTTGTTGTAAGTTATTGCAGTCATGCACCGACGTCAGAGGTTGTTGCTTCCTCGGGCAGAGGAGACGCAAATCATGCATCAGGCGTTGTTGTTGTTGCAGTGACGGAGTGAGCAGGGATCAGACCGACACCAAGTGATCATTCACAAGCATGACTGTCGAAGCTTTTCAAAGGTTTGTACAGTACAGTAGTATCTGTAGTAAAATCTCACTCATGCAGATTTTAAAATCTTGTACAGTACAGTACAATAAACAGGAGTTAACGGAACGATCCTATCATTGGGCACGACCTTGTTTTCAAAAATCTTGCTGTTGCGTGAATTGGGGCGCCTTGTCTCCGGAAACAATGGAGGAGTTCAAATTTCTGGAGTCCTGAAGGCACGTCCAGTTCTGGTATAGCCCTATTCTGATAAGACGCGTCAGTTCTGGTAAAGCCAACCCTATTCTGGTAGTGAATCGTATTCTGGAATCATAGCCGTAATTTGCTTTTCCAAGATCAGTTTTAAATAGCGAGGCTTACTGGCGGCAATTGGAAGGGGCCGCCGAGCGCACACACGCACCCACCCACCCACCAAAGTGGGCACTGCAGGGAATTATTTAGAAAACCAAACTAGAAATTGGTGCTGTTTTTTTTGGTCTGTTTTAGAAACCGGGAGTTAGTTTATCCAAGCAATTTAACCCCTAAATGCCCGAGGCACCAAATTTTGGTGTCGACAAAACTTTGAAGTTAAATAAAACCTAACCAAGTTGCTATTTTTAGTAATTTATATTTTTGAAAAAAAACTTTTTGAAGTCTAGTTTTAGCACCAAATATCCGATTCTGAAAATTATTGATTACGATTTTTGTATTCAAGATTTTGTGCAAGGGTACCCATTGCAATCTTGACTTTCCGTAGTGTTGAGGGCTCTTGGAAATGAGCCTGGTCAAATACACTAGATCTTGGAGGAAAAATCACATTAGAAATTCATTTAAAAAAATTGTAGAGTAGATATTGAGAAGCCGTAAATTGATTGGGGTTATGCGTGTTAGGTCCTTTAACCTCATATTTTTTTGTTGACCAAATTTTTAGATTTGGCATGTGAAAAGAGGACTTAAAGACTTCAAGTCACTTTTGAAGTTTTAACACCCTCATGTTCAAACATTGTAATCTTTCAATTCATAAGTGACATTGTTGTGTTTTCTTCTCCTATGTGACCTCTAACATGTCTAGTTTGAATTTGTACAATTACAATTCATAAAAAATTGCTACAACTTATCAAAATGTTGGCTTTTTGTTCAATTTAGAGCACATTCCTAGAAGTTCATAAAGGGCCTTGGGCATTTAGGGGTTAACTTACTAAGTACTCCCTTTGTATCTGAATAATTTATTGTCACTGTTGTTCTTTGTGTTTTAACAAATGAAACAATGGTATTATTCAAAAACAATAGAAATATGATCAAACAACCAAAGCCAAGGGTAAGGGTAAGAGCTAAAAATTGACATTGTTTCATCCAACATATATATATATATATATTTTGGTACAATCCAGGGAACTCATTAATTGCTAGAACATTGTTAACTAATTTAAACCATTCTCCCTTGGAAGAAGGATCACGCCTCTCTAGATACGTGGAAGGAAATTCAACTAGTATAAGTAGGAGAAAATCATTGGTTGGCTAGAAAGTTGCAACGCTAGAATCATTGGTTGGTTGGAAAGTTGTCATGCTTGATTCTGGGAGGAGCAAAAGGCCCACCTAGTGGAGTTGAAAACAAAGTTATTTGTGTTCAAGGTTTGAGTAAAAGTACAACCTGCTTGGAGGTGGTAAGGATGAATTGACCCCCTCATTTCTCCCATCCAAAGGTAAATGTAAAAATTGCTCCCTATACTATGCGGTGTTAATTTTTTTTAATTTCTTTACCTTTCCTACCTCATTTGGGACCTTTGATTTCAAATTAATGAAATCTAAATTTTCAAATTCACTAGAAGAAATTTGCATTTGCCTCAACCAAATCTACTTGATGTGTTTGTTGAGGCAAACACAAAATCTGCATTGCAAAATTCAAAAAAACTCAAATTTTGCATTTGCCTCAACGAGCACATCAAGTAGATTTGGTTGAGGTAAATGCAGATTTTATTTAGTGATTTAATCATGGGTGCATTACAAGAGAAAGGGATATTTTAAGTGAGTTTTTAAATATAGTCATAAACACAAAATTATAAGTAACGACCTTTTAGGAAATTTTTAGGAATTTTACTAAAAACACATGTATTTCTAGTAAATTTTTAATAGAAATCTCCTTAAAGGTACTTACTTATAATTCTATATCTAGAACTATACTTAAAAACTCATTTAGAACACCCCTTTTTCTTGTAGTGGTGGCAAATAAAAAATCCCAGTGTTTGCTCCAAGGATAAATCGTAGGAGCAATGAAGGAGTCAATTCACCTTGGGCGCTTAGAGGTTGAGGATCCAGCTACCAAGCCCAAGTCAAGAACTGACATAATATTATTAACCAACGTTGGGGGCTCCCTTTTTCTTCCCACAAAATGAGGACCCCCCCCCAATGTTGAAGCAACCAGTTTGCATTGCCAGGTAGCATTGTATTCATTTCTTGCATCAATACTGAACTGATAATAGTGACTTCGTACATGCATCCACTGGCTTATTTCCTTCATGTCAAGCTTATTGCCTTCATGCGTCAATAGTTTTGTTTCTATTTCAACTGAACTTCCTCCCAAGTATCTAGGGAGAAATTATCCCTAAGGGGGAGGAGAAAGGCCTGCTAATAATGTTATGGAGAGCATTCTCAATGGATGGCCACAAGATCAGATGCAAAATGGGAAACTTGAATTCATGAACCCTCAATGGTGAGTGACTAATAAGCGGAGGACTATTAGGGCTTATCTCATTTTTGGAGAGCAATACAAAAAGTGATCTTCACCGTAGAATCATGACGTTTGTTATATTTATACACATGGATGAAACATACCCAAATGTGGATAATAACTCATACATTTATTTTCATGCACATGCATTCATCCAAAATGGAGCAATATTCCCCAAAGATTTGGTAGGAATTGAACAATTCCATCTATTCCAAAAGAAGAACTATTACATTTCCAAATATTCCCCTTAAAAATTTTTACCCTTTTTTTAAGCAATAAATCGCTCAAAATATTATTCCCTCAAAAACCTTTGGATTACTATTTTCAGCAATAAATCCCTCCAAGAAAATCCCTAGGAGGGACTCCTGTAAGGCCAAGTCAGCACATTCTTGTCCAGGTCATCGAGTACACGTCATCAGGTCGTCTTCCAGGCTCGGTGATGGGTTCCTCTTCATCAGGGTTTAGGGTTTATCGAGGGACCTATTACCGAGGGGCGTTAAACCCTGAATCGATCGCTTCTGGACGGGTTGTTACTGAGATTTCTGGAGATTCTAGCGAGAAAAACGAATTTTCGTGTGTGATTTTAGACGGGATAACAGTTGGGTTTGGTAGTTGCGGAAGCAGCAAGAGGTTAATTGTGACGATAGGACGCCGCATTGGTGAAGGAGTTCCTGAATTTGACGGGGTTTTGAGCTTGTCGACATGGCGAGCCAAACCAAGCCTCGGGCTCCTGGTCAGCACAAGAGGAAGCGGAAGGATGCGGGACCTGAGAAGCACGACCTGAATTTGGGCGAACAAATGGAGCTGAACTTGGAAGCTTTGCCTCCTCCGAAACGCAGGCATCCACGGAACCGCAATCGTCAACAAGGGGAGGATGAGGTATAGTTCTCGCCTGAGACGTTTTTTCGAAACAGATTTTGCGGTGTGATGTGATGTGATGTAATGTGCAATGCTTTGTCTATTGTTGTGAATATGAAGATTTTTTTTTTATTGAAAGGATTCATTTGTGCTTTTGACGGTTGTGTTGAATATGACGATATTTTTCATCGAATGAACTTCGTTTATGCTGTTGAAGTATGTGACTCCGGTGATGAGTAATAAAATTCTCGGTGAAGCGCGAAGGCAGCAACTGGAAATTGATAATGAACGGTACCATTTTTCTTAGCTCTTGAATCTACTTGATAATGATCCTGAGGAAAAGGAGCAAGTATTTGAAGAATTTGAGATATTTTACAAATTTTGATTGTCATCAAGTTTGGAGTGGAGGTCAGGGTCGGTCGAAAGAACTTTTGAAGTTTTTGTGCCGAAGCTGGCTGACCTCTAGAGTAAGTAGACTTTCAAGACTTTGGATTTATTTCAATTCTTTGATTCAATTTAGGGATGAAGAAACAGGCGTGGCGGCTACAAGGAGAGCTTTTACTGCTGTTGTTCCTGCCAAGAGGATGGATAGCGACAGTGATAATGACGAGGATGGGTTTTCGGATGGAGAAGACCAAGCTGAGGAGTTTGAGGTAGGTTTCTGTTTCTGCTTACAAGGACTTGCATGGCTCGTATTGCTCAATTTATGGTGGATATATCATGTTAATGTGGTGGATATTCGGCATTGTCACCTCACGCCTTTTCTGAAACTCTCTGGCAGGAGGTGGCAGAAGAAGACGAGAGGATTATTTCAATGTTTTCGGATGCAGCCTTTGTAGATGTTTTTATGGAGCGGATAAATGACAAGGGTGGGGATGCCACGGCTGCTGCTGCTGACGTTGAAGGTGAGCTGCCTTGTTTGAAATAATAACACGCGTGAAAACAGTACATTTATGGTTACTTTATATTGCACAGTTTGAAGCAACAATTTTTGGGCTACAATAACTCACACTTTGATTGGTGCAAAAGTATGTCTGTATACTATTTACCTTGTTATTCAATGTTCAAGAAAAATGAAGAGGTGGTGCTTACATGGCTCCTAAGGGGGATGCTTAAATACTTGACTTAGCAAGGTTCCAAGCTACCTCTTTGAGGTGGATGGGACACTTGCTTTCTCATATTGTTGGTGCAATTTTTAAGCTCGTTGCTTTGATCTATGCAAGACAAAGTGAACCTTATGTGCTGAACGCATTATTGGTAGTTGTATTGGATGAAGATCCTGGCTAGAGGGATTTATTTTATTTTTCTTCGCTTGAAACCTCATGAAAGATCCTGTGCTTGTGTTAATGCAGGTGAAGGCCGAACAATTCCAGGGGTAGATAGCGAAGTTATAGAGGTCTATCAAGGGTACGCCTTCTAGCACTTCTATCTTCGTCCTTTAGACGCCATATATCCATCTGATTGTAGCCGTCCTATCCTTATGTGACTGGCATATTGTTGAACGAGGGGCTTGAGTGTTTAGTGTCCTCTTCATGCCGAAGATCATAGACGTTATATTAAGTTTGGAAGTTTCTCTGTGCAGGGTGGGAAAATTGTTGAGTAGATACAGGGCTGGCAAATTACCAAAAGCTTTCAAGATCATTCCTTCACTTTCCAATTGGGAAGATGTGCTATTTTTAACAGAGCCAGAGAGATGGTCTCCGAACGCCATGTACCAAGCCACTCGGGTTTTCGCCTCCAACTTGAATGCCCGTATGGCTCAGCGCTTTTACAATTTGGTTCTCTTACCGAGAATCCGGAATGACATAAGAGAGCATAAAAGACTTCACTTTGCTCTTTACCAAGCTATGAAGAAGGCTGTCTATAAGCCTTCAGCTTTTTACAAAGGCCTGCTGCTGCCTCTCTGCCAGGTAATTTGTGTTAGGTGCTTGGCGCACCTTACCTTGTTTTTCAGAGAGAGTATCACTTACTCTTGATTGTATTATATTTTTAAAATGGGAAGCAGACCTTGTGCCGAATTTATTTCATTACTTTTTAGTTCAGTATACTACGGCATTATCCATGGAGTGGTGTTAACGTTAAATGAGCCTACAAGGATCATTATGTGCATAGTGAAAACTCACACCATCTCAGTGTCTCACTTATTAATTTTATGCTCCTTGCAGACGAGAACATGCAACTTACGGGAGGCTGTTATTATAGGAAGAACACTCCAAAAGGTTTCTATTCCTGTTTTACACTCCAGGTAAGACACGTGTACGACCGGAATATGCACTTGTTGAACTGTTGGTTTATTTCTTCGCTTAGTGACAAATCTTAGGTCCATGACGAGGTTGTGCTCATTGATCGTGTGTTTCCCTGCAGTCGTCACCCTGTTAATGTAGTAAGGTCCCGTCCGTGCCAACCAAGTAGCGCCAATTAGCTAATTGGAATTAGTTACTGAATGCTTGCACTGCCCCAGGTTGTCTCAGTTAGCAAATTGGTGCTAATTCCCCCTAAATAGTTTGCAATGAATTCATTTCCACTAATTATCTTAACTCTCTGACTTTGGACAAGTAAACTACACTAAAAAGGGTATTTAGTGTTGGCAACACTATTTGCGAACCATGACACTAAATATCATTAAGCCTACTAAAGTAAGTAACATTAAATGTAATTTCTAACATTAAATATACTCTATGGTAAATCTGAAATCTGAAAATGTTTACATTTAGTGTTAGAACTTATTAAAGGAAGGTAGAAGGGAAGAGAAGGCGAAGGCGGCACATTGAAGTTTAGCACTACACTAATCGTCCTAAAATTGACATTTAGTGTAGGGTCAAGTAGGGTGGTAATTACACTAAATGTAATCCAACACTAAATACCCTTTTTAGTGTAATGTGCCCATACATTAGAAGTGCTGATTGGAAGTGCTGAATCTGCTCTTTGTTAGCAATTTGGAGAGGTCGATTCTCTGCTTCTTCTATATTTTTCGTACATAGAATAGGATGGCAGTCGTTTTCAGGTGATTCTTGAATGAAAACTCTACTCTTTAAGAATTTCATTTTTAACATGTTTTCTGTGTGGGTTTGAACAGTGTTGCACTGCTGAAAATTGCAGAGATGGAGTACTGCGGCACAAACAGGTAATAAATTCTTCTAAGCGTACATACACAACCTTGTACCGGTATTCATCTTATTTTTTTCCTTGGTAGTTTCGATGCTATAATCTCTCATCTAATCATTGGGGTTTTTGAACTGCCTTGCAGCTATTTCTTAAAGCTTTTATTGGACAAGAAGTATGCTCTGCCACACAGAGTCCTGGATTCAGTTTTGGCACATTTTATGGGGTTCATTGAGGATGATCGAGACCTTCCTGTTATTTGGCATCAATCCCTTCTCACATTTGTACTGTACAAAGGTACAGAGGACTTGACGAACCGCTTGTATTTCAGAATGTTAATTAAATCAACTCTTTTTAGTTTCAAGGTTCATTCACTAAGGTTGACCTTGACTTTTTATTTTCAGTCATGGCTTTCCCCTACCCTTATTCTTTGGTACTGATGAAATGGGGCTTGCTTATACGTAGTGTGTTGTGGATTCTTTAAATTGGGGTGTGGTCACACAAGTTTCATACCTCTACTCTTGGTTGCAGGTACAAGAATGAGCTGGGGGAGGAGGACAAGGAGAAACTGAAGCAGTTGATGCGGAAGCAAAAGCATTATCTGGTACGTCACTGTTTGCTCAGAAACTCGACAAATACACAATTTCTGCTAATCATATTTCATGATTTTTTGAGGATGATCTGGCAAAGTTTGATCTTGTGAAGTTGTGAACATTTTATTTCCTAGTTTGTAACCACGGGATTTCTGTTTTCTCTTGTTTACCAGAAGTGCATCGCAAATGATCCCCCATTAATATGACTATGCTTTAGCGCTTAGGGTAATAGCCATTAGATGCATCGTCTACATTTTGAGTTTAGGGTAAGCCACTGTTAATTTTACAGAAATTGTTTTCAACGTGACATTAGTGAGATGTTAGTGACCTTGGCATTAACTTGATATTATAGTGGCAAATGTTAAAGTGTACGTTAAACCAATATTAACCTGACATAAATTTAACATTATCTTAATGTTATCTATCTAATAGTCTATCCGACAAACATTTATTTTCCATCAGTAACTGTTGTGTATCTACTAGGGGATCTTTTGAGGTCTGCCGATTAAATGCTTGGTGAGCTTTTTTTCTGTGTAGGTGACACCAGAGATTCACAGAGAGTTGCTTAATAGCAGAAATTGTGGTCAGAAAGACGAACAAATGTCCGTAATTCCTATGAAGGTTGAGAAAGCAGTTGTGGAGGAAGACATGTGGAATCTACCGGAAGTGCAGATTGGCATGGATGAAGACTGATGCGAGAGTGGATTGCTCATTGTTCAAATCAAAGTGGAAAGGTTCACTATGAGCAGTCCAATATGACTTTGATCTCGTTATGACTTTAGATGTTAACTCTTAAGCATAGATGATACATGATTGCTCTTTCTTCAGTGTTTTTACCTCCAATGTTTGGCAAGTTTTCTTGATTCTTTCAAAAATAATCAATGTTATACTTAGTAAATTGGAATACTTGTATTTTCTTGTAATTTCTCACTATCAAATTCGGTACGAATATGGTTCACGAATTGGCAGAGTTGTGCGCAAAATTTGATGAAAGGATTGTAACACATTTCCAACATAAATTCTTAAGAATTGCCACTATTTAGATCACTAAAAAAAATACAAATAATAATAATTTTTAAATCAATTGCACCAATATTGGAGATATGCTCAAGTGGAAAACATTTCAAAAACTTTGGCTATGTGGATTGAAAGATTATAGTGTTTGAAGTTAGAAGAATACAATTCTCCCTATTCCTGTCCAATAGAGTTAGCAAACTTTAATTCCTACTAGAGTGAAATTTTTCCACTATACATGTTTTTTCTATAATGACATCCTATATTATATGAATGAAGTGCCTCCCAAATATTAGAAGTAGATGGAGTCTAACAAAATAATTTTCTGATTGCCTAAATTACTTGAATTTTTTTGGGTAGTATAAATTTTGATCCAAACATTCAATTGGAAAAAAATTATATACCTATTAAGGGGGGACATGCCTACACCTTATTTCAAAGTTTCAAAAACATCCATTGAAAATTGACATTGTAGGAGCCTACCTAAATTTTCAATTGGTCATTCAATAACCACTTGGTTCTTGGAAATTAAAAAATATTCCAATAATGTGGTAACAATATTATAAGAAATGATTTCCTAGGTAAGTTTAGAAATGATAACCAACCTAAATTTTTCTAGTATCATATCACTTCAATATGGGAGGAAAGAAACTTAATGTATAAATTAACCCTTAAAGGACAAAGCAAGGTGACCCTCGAAATCATCAAGCTACTGTAGAAGATCTCCCCTTTTCACAACAAATTCCGAAGATGAATAGTTGCACTTCTGTCTTATACAGTTTGATTCTTTATCATCCATCAGCCACAAAATGGCCTCCTTATTGTTTAAGAGTCATCAACAACTACTACCTCAAAAGAATTAAAATGGAATAAATAAATAAAATACGCAGTACTTTGAAGCAAAATGCATAAATAAATTAAATTTCCACCCTTCATCCTATACAAATATAAGGTTCTAAGATCCCTTTCATAAACAAATAAATAATCCATATAATCTAAGCATTTAGTATGACAAATTGTAGTTTTGAAAACTTTTTATTTCTATTTTTTAAATGTCATGAGTGATAAATGAAAACTTATTTTCCTTGTCTATGAAAAAATTGGAAAATGGTTTAACTTTTGTAAGCCTATTCAAACAATTGTAACAATTCCATATTGGTCATCAAGGACTATCAGTAACACTGAAGAGAAGTGTGAAAATTATTCAAATATTTATTCTATTTTTTACACCAAAAACATTTAAAGCAATAATCTTCAAGTCAGGTACTATTATAGGGCTGAATTTAGAATTTAGAATTTTAAATCTTGAATTTTAAAAACTTGATATATTTTATAAATAATGTAGTTTTTTCCCCTAAAAATATTTTTTTTTTTCAAGAATTTTTTTGGATAGAAATCAAAATAATTACAGAGTTTGGAAAGAATGTAATGGGTTAGTAAAATTCCATTAATTATTCTATTGACGACCTTTAAATTGGAATTTGTTTAGTTGATTTTTGGAATGACCTTTGGGATTTTTGAATTGACATAATTATATAGGGTTCACTTTGCGACTGGGGGGTGTCTTTGCTATCACAAGCCTACAAATATAATTAAAGCCTTAACTGGAAAGATGGAATTAAGCCCATGCAAAATGTTGGAATGAAGCCTGGACAAAAATAGTGAAATGAATCCAAGACGAAAATGGTGAAACGAAGCCAAGACAAACATGGTAGAATGAAACTAGAACAAAAATAATGGAATTTCAAAGTTATGTGTCTAAATTTTTTTCTTGCATTTGTAAAATTTGTATCTACAATCCTAACAATTGACATGTAACTAAAGATTCTTCATTTGTATTGAGTTTAGCATATTTCGGATGTTGCCACAAATGTTTAGGGTTGTGTGAGATCAAAAGTTGGAAGCCTTGAGATAAAAATACTAAGAGACATGGATAGAAAGGTAAAGTTGATGAGTTGGTGAAGCTTTTTACTTATGTTGGCAAAATGGATTTGAAGTTTGATGAGGACTATGTTTTAAAATTGGTGTAAATAGTGATCAAGATTTTGAAAAAAAAAATTATTTGATTTTTATTATGTTTTTGAGTTACTCCTCAGAACAATGTTTTTAGAGTGGAGGTGTTGTTGCTATCATATTGTCAAAAGAAATCAGAAAAGGTATGTAGTAGTGATGGCAAATCCTTGCAGCCAATTCAATTCTTTAGAAATTGTTGTGTGTCAAAATGTACTCAAATATCCTCCAAATAAACAAATTGAATGAAAAAAACATTTTTTTTTTCCATCCTACATTGCCAAGTGAAGTCATCCATTGGACACTCACTGTTTGCAACAACACTACATATAAGGTCAAGGGTTAAAAATTATAGAAATGAAGAATACACCTATTCATTTATGAATCAAATCAATTTTTAGCTACCTACCTTGGTGATAGGCCCATCCTTCCACGGTCAAGCAATGGTAAGGTAGGAGGTTCTGAAATTGCACAGGCTCTAAAATCGCCCACCCTACTCAAATGTACACTACTTTTACATGTTTTTTTTCCATAGCCTTCAGCGATGTACAAACAGTGTACATTTTAGGGGGTGGGCGATTTTAGAGCCCTATGCCACTTCAACTTCAAATTTTCATAACTAATTCCAAAAAGCTCCAAAAAATATGAAACGACTTGGATTAGATGCCAATTCCTGTTGTCTTTCAAGGAAAATTTACTGAAAAATATTTCGAGACGTTTCACCTCCCAAAATTCAGATTCAGCTCTTAAGTGAGCGATTTATGGACCTCCTACCTTAATCATAGCTCTTTTGAACCCCCTGGACGACAGGACGGAAGTCACGGAACGAAACCCAAACTGCTCTCTCTCCACGCACTGCGCCCGGGTTCCCTCTCTTTTTTCAAAAATAAAAAACAAAAATAAACACGGAGATTCTCGTTCGTCCCGGGGTCGCCGGCCAGCCGGGCCACCCCCCTCGTCCGTCGTCAGCGCCGTGGACGTTAGGGCTTTGCGACTTGAGTGGATTTTCAAGTTTCCCTGTTTTTTCTCGCTGCCCAGGAGCGTCTCAGCAGTCTCTCTCGACACTACTGACACTGGCCGACTGGCGCCTTCACTGCGAACGTACACTTGGAGTTTCCGCAACAGATTCACCATCGACTCACGCCATGCCGCCCAAGGTAGCCAAGGGCAAGGAGCCTCCGACCGAGCGCCCCGTCCTCGGTCGCTTCTCCTCCAACTTGAAGATCGGAATCGTACGTTCAATTTCTACCATCACATTCTCCGGTCACTGTCGCTAGCTGTTTCGATGTTCATTGTTTCGTCGTTCGTAGAGATATCTTCTTGAGGAGAACACCGTACGTGTTCAGGTTTGCGATTGGATTTGAATTCAGTTTTGAGCTCGAAGATTACTCCGAAATCGCACAGCGCCTATTATAAGACGTGCTGTTCAATTTTGTGAAAGTATGTTCTAGTTTGAAATGAACGAGGATTGCAATGTGTCAAAGAATTCGTTATTTGCATTCAAGTTATGAAGAAAGAAATTTCGATGTTCATTGCGTCGTTCGTAGATATGTTCTTTACGAGAACACCGTACGTGTTCAGGTTTGCGATTGGATTTGAATTCACCTGATTCAGTTTTGAGCTCGATGATTCCACCGAAATCGCACAGCGCCTATTATAAGACTGTTCAATTTTGTGAAAGTATGTTCTAGTTTCAAATGAATGAGGATTGCAATGTGTCAAAGAATTCGTTATTTGCATACAAGTTAATATGAAGAAAGAAATGTTCTTATTTGTACGTTTTCTACCATCACATTCTCCGGCTACTGTCGCTGTTTCGATGTTCATCGTTTCGTCGTTCTTAGATATATCTTCTTTACGAGAACACCGTGCGTGTTCAGGTTTGCGATTGGATTTGAATTTGCCTGATTCAGTTTTGAGCTCGAAGATTCTCCCGAAATCGCACAGCGCCTGTTATAAGACTGTTCAATTTTGTGAAAGTATGTTCTAGTTTCAAATGAATGAGGATTGCAATGTGTCAAAGAACTCGTTATTTGCATACAAGTTAATATGAAGAAAGAAATTTTTGTATTTGTAGAATCACTTCAAGATAGATATTGGTTTACGTTAAGTACGTATTAAATTATTAGACGAATGTACACCTGCTGACATTTGATCAAGTGGCAATTTTAAGTGTTCATTCCGTAGATTGCAGGACGTTGTTAAGAAGAGCAGACGCAGTTTTGTTTGTGATTTGTAATTGACGATTCTTGAGAATAATTGCTGGGGAGAGTGAAAGAATTTATACATCAGGATACTTTCCTTGTATTTTCTGAGGTGCTCATTTGTGATTTCGCGTGAGGTGAGAGTTGTAGGTTCACTTCTTAGCTGTAGGCGTCAGTATTTGAACTAATCAGTTTTGACTATAAGGGATGGTCGCACGACATCGCAATTGTTGTTGTTGAGAATTCTACCTATTATCAGACTGGTCAACTTTTCATGTTCTTAACCTGTATGAGTGTCTGGACCAGGAGGAGAACAGGGCATTGGTGGAAGGCGTGGTTGCCATGTTGCCGGCTCAGCAGGATGGAGTCTCCTGCAGCTTCTTGTTCCACCTGCTGCGCGCGGCGTGTGTGTTTGGTGTCAGCACTGAGTGCAGAGAAGAGCTCGAGAGGCGGGTTGGCTGCCAGCTCGAGCATGCGTCCTTGAGCGATCTTCTGATTCCGTCTTCCAATCCGTCCAGTCCGACGATGTACGATCTCGACGTCGCCCAACGCATTCTCGAACAATTCTTACTCAAGGTCTATTTCCATCTATATCTATGCATGATCCGAAGAAGTGTCCATGGGCCTTCAGACCTAAACCTAAGAGTACAGTCTAACTTTCATATCATGACACTGCATGATATGGCGATATTATTGTTTTAAGGAATGCTCATGTGACAAGTCAATCCATGCTTGCATCCTTGAAGTTTGGGCTTCCCAAAACATGTCATTAATCGAGAGGGACAACAGTACCTGGCTGCGGTTGAATTGATTGTGGTGATTTATTCTGTGTTGTACTACTTCAGGACCAATCGGGCGTTGGCAGTCCCACTGCGACTGTGAAGTCGGGTAAGCGGCTCCACGTTTTCGAGAGTGGTGTGAGTAAACCGCTAATGACCCCGAACGTGACCCAGATGAAAGTAGCCAAGCTCATGGATGCGTACCTGGCCGAAGTTGCCAGAGATGCAAACCTGCCGCTGGCGAGGTTTCAGAACCTGGCCGAGTCGTTGCCTCAATTCTCGCGCGCGACCGATGACGGATTGTATAGAGCTGTTGATACATACCTTAAGGCATGCCCTACTTCGACTTATTTCTATTGAAAAAAACTTGCTCTAATGGAAAACTGTATTTTCGTTGAAAGGTACATTATGGCCTTCACGTCGACCTGTGGTCAGACGTTCCTCCTGTGAGAGAGATTTAAATAATTAATTATTTAGAGAACATAAATTTCTAAGACGATTGATTCTGTAAACTCCACAGGCACATCCAACTATGACAGAGCACGAGCGGAAGAAACTATGCCGTGTTATGGATTGCCAGCGACTGTCCATTGAAGCTTGTCTGCATGCTGCGCAGAACGAGCGTCTCCCTCTTCGCGTTGTCGTCCAGGTAACCTGAAATTCCTCAGATTCTTAACTCTCAACTTCCCGAAGTCGTTGAATGCACCATCCTGCGACAACATTTACCAACATCATGTTTGTTTCCCTGCAGGTGCTCTTCAGTGAGCAAGTCAAGCTTCGGAACACCATCTCCGGGAACTCTTCCAAGAAAATACGTGACCATGATTGCAGCGCTTACCCTTCCGCTCGCGACCATTCGCAAGCTGGAGGCCAAAGCGCCGCCTCTCGCCAAGACGACTCGGAAGCCGACGGCCTCTCCCTCCGTGAAAGCTGGCTTGCTGCACGACAGGATATCAAGTACCTCAAGCAAGATATGGAAAGAATGAAAGCCAAATACGCTCATCTCGAACACGAGTCCCTGGCGCAGCAGGTAACCGAACTCATTTCTCTCTCTCGGTCTGTCGCCCGTTGCTTCCTCTCTTCTCCTTTTTTTTTTCCATGTCTTGCCCGAGGCCAATTGTACCAATACAAGCTATATCCACACTGTAGCTTCTTATGCGTAGCTTCTGATATATAGTGTTCGTTTCCACTTAAAAACATGAAACTAGGTAGAAGTACCTAATTGCAACCTGGATGCAGCATCCTAAAATTTTGCATGATGAGTACTTATTGATTTTGACAATATACACTACCTCAACATTGATTTAGGTCATCTACCAATTAAAACTTTGAACGCTTGTAACTTCTGCATACAGTATCCAAACAAGGCTTAGTTTGGTGCACCGGAATCCCCTTGCAGTTCCAAACAAGAATCATTAATTTTTTGGTTAGTCTAACAATAAGAACTAAGGTTAAAAGATTCGCATGAAGGTGCGGTTACCTTAAGCTTACCGATTTGTTATCCCTGACATTGGAAATACAACAAATGTTGTCTCCGCAGGCCGAGAACAAGGCGAAGTCCAAGGCGCATTCCTCCTCGGGCTGGACGTCCGGGTGGAGAAAGCTGAGCAGCACGTTAAAACCGCCGAGCTTATTCCACAGTTCGAAATCGGAGTTGGAGTACGTGCACAAAGATGACGACGCCTCCATGGCCCCGACGCACGCTTCCGGCGACGCCGCTCATGTCTCGCACTCCAATTTCAGCACGCCGCGCGCGCCTTCTAAGCAGCGCGGACCCGTACAGCGCCGCAGGTCGCATTCTGTGTCGTCCGCGTTCACTGTACAAAGATGGCGCAACTCCATATCCTGATACAAAACCCTCTGTAGTATCCCGTCTTTGGTCTCGGTTGGTTGGAGGGAGGGGGGGGGGATGAATTAGTGAGTTGATTATGGAAAGATTAGTTGGTTGATATGCTCAAACGTGTACATTACAGTCTTGACTAATTCTAGTTGGAATCAACACTCTGCTCTAGACTAAACCACGAGCATTAGATCTTTAAGAGCTATGCGGTATGGCTCATTCAGAGTTCTGAGTTATGTGCTGTGAGCTCTGAGTCGGTTATCGGACTCGGTTATCGGACATAACCCTGTCTGATAGTGTTGGGGGGTATTACTCTAAATCATTCTCCCTCCAAACTGCATTAGCATTGTGCTATGTGGCAATGGAAGTGACAGGAAAAGGTCTAGTTCTAGTACAAGATCGTTGAAGGTAACCCTGTCGTTTAGATTAATTCAGGATTATTGATCTTGGAGATCTAGGGGTTCTCCGGGAGTGAGAAGGACAGGGTGACCGGTACAACTCTAAACCCTCTTCCTCTTTCTTTCAAATTGCATTGCTCCGTGGGGTGATAGGAGAGGCTTACATTCAGGTTTACAACTCCGTGCAATTTGCTGTAGTTTAGTTGAGGGTTAGGGTCGCATAAATTAACTGTAAATTATCGGCAAAGGCATGAGAAGAGGATTGGTTCAATTAATATGAGTGCACTTGCTGCTGTGTGCTTCATTAGGATTGATTGATTTCATTCGTAGTTAGTGAGTGTACTCCAAGAATGTCGTTCTCCGCTCATTGTGAATTGGATTTCCACAATCAAGTCTTTATCATTTAGCTCTGGTTCTTTTATGGAACTGGTGTGACATGCACATTTGTACACTTTTTTTCCAATTATAAGGGCTGCATCCCCACTCAACATTGGAGTAAATAGTGTTTTCAGTGCTTGCAAATCACCTGATGACTGTCCAGTGAGTTATTGCTAAATCGAGTGATGACTTGCTGAATAGATGTAAGGCCATGTGTCAGTACACGCTCTATTATTTTAAGATACCCATGTTCCTGTAATAAAATCTCCGTCATTGATGCAATTTTGAAATCTTGTACAGCGAACAGGAATTAACGGAACGATCCTATTGGGCACGACCTCATTTTCAAAATCATGCTACTGCGTGAATTGGGGCGCCCTGTTTCCGGAAACGAGCTAAATTTCTGGAATTCTGGTAAGGCACTGAAGTTCTGGTAAAGCCCTATTCTGGTAGTGAATATTCTGGTATCGAAGCCGTAATCTGCTTTCCATGATGGTGGAAATCATTATTATATAGCGAGGCTGTGCCATTGCAGCTGGAAGGGGCCGCCGAGTCCTCCCCCAAAGAGGGGATGGAATGACAATAAATCTAAACTAGAAATCGGCGCTGTTTTAGTATCCAACTAACTAATTTTCAATGACCCTGTCGGACACTGCTAAAATGGGTAAGTTAAATTAGCTGAAGGGAGACATGACCGGACCGTTGCTATAACTCTTGCCTTTGCTCGATTGGCCCACCATTGTAGAAGTTCAGTTTATGTAGGATTCTAAATAATGATTGTAGGGGAGGCAACCCATTTCCTATCAAATAAGGAATTACACATATTTGCAGGGTGAGTTTCTTCGGTGGGGAATTTTCCTGTGTGCAGAAATAGAATTCGGAAGGTTTCCATAATTTTTCAGATTTTTTATTTCTCAAAATATAGTTATTATAAATTTTTCAGCTGAAGATTCTGTTTTTCCCATACCGGTGATATGCGGCTTGCTATTTCCGACCATGGGCTGAAAATAAAATTTGACAAGGGGTGGTTACAATATTGAGAGTCTTGTGGCCAATCATTATGAGCCACAATTGCATTGGGAACCGTGCCACAATCAATCACTATTCATGGAAAGATAACAGTACACATAGCCACAGTGGGGGGTGATTAGGAATGGGTTGCCTCCCCTAATCAATATTTTTTTAAGGCCCTTTAATGTCCAGTTTCCTCAAAAAAATGGAAAGCTTCAAGCCTATAGAAAAAAAAGGGGATAAATGTGTTAAAAAATGCTAGACTGTAATGATGTTCCTACAAACTGTTGCTCCAATGTTTCCAAAATCTCATTTCATCCATTGTATAGAGCTAGCACATACAAAAATTGCATACTCAAAATTGACCTCATTAAATTAAAAAACCCAAAATGAAGGAGCCAGGAAACTCAAAACCTTCTTGAAAAAAAGGCCACATAACCATTTGTTCGAAAACCAAAAAAATGACACTGATTGTAATGCATAGCCTAAACAAGTCATTAACCCTTAAATGCCCATGCCTTGAGGCACCAAATTCCCATGTCAACAGTACTTTGAAGTTAAATAAAACCTCACCTAGTTACTATTTTTTGTAGTTTATATTTTCAATTTTTTTTGAAGTCTAATTTTAGCATCAAAAATTGGATTTTGAAAACTAATGATTATGATTTTTATTCAAGATTTTGTGCGAGGGTGTCCATTGCAAATCTTGATTTTCCAATGTTGGCGTGAGGCCTTTTGGAAATGAGCCTCAAATATACTACACGAGATACTACAATAGATCTTGGTAAAAATATCACATTAGAAATTCATCTAAAAAATTGTAGAATAGATTTTGATAATTTATAAATTGATTGGAGTTATATATGTTGTGTTCTTTAACCTTATATTTTTTTAGTGATCATTTTTTTAGATTTGACATGTTAAAGGAGGATTGAAAGACTTCCAATTACATTCACAATATTAACACCATCATGATCAAACATTATGATCTTTCAATCCACAAGTGATATTGTTATTGTGTTCTTTTTCCATGTGATCTCTAATATGTATAGTTTGAAATTATATGGTTACAATTTTTTTTAAATTGATAGAACTTACAAAAATGTTGGTTTTCAATTCAATTTAGAGCAAATTTCAAGAAGCACAAAAAAGGCCTTAGGCATTTATGGATTAACCTTCAAGGACCATGAAGACACAATGTGTCCTCTTCAAATTTTCAACAACAAATTCTTGGTAGGGTGAAACAAAACTCAGTAATTTGTAAATTAGAGACTTGTAGAGCAAAAGTTGACATACTTGTTGCAGTTTCCGATTTTCAAAATTTTAATGTGAGAAGTATTTAAAGATTTATTTAGAAAATGTAGTCTAATAGAATAAGGGAGCAATCATGATTTTTTTACACAAAAGGAATAGTAGGGATGGAAAAAAAAACATTTTTATGGACATTCCTAGTCTTTAATCTACACAAACAAACTAGCTTTGGAGAATTTTTTTTCAAATTTGTACTTTTAGCAATTTTAAAAATAGAAGGTTCAATTTGATGTGATTAAGAATACAAAAATAATTAGAATGATTCAAAAAAATTGAAGATGTTTTAAACAATACGCTAATAATATCAATTGTTAAATTTCAAAATTGACATATATATAATTTATTTATTTATTATTTTGGTATTTAATCCTCACATTGTAACTAATTTTGTACATTTGAGCATGATGGTACAATTGCCTTTACAAAATCTAATTATAATAAAAATATTTCTATTTTCCAAAATTAGGACATTGTCACCGCAACATTGAATTCTCCATAGAGGGAATTGTGAATTTTTTTGGAGATGCTTGTTGAAGGAAAGATGTGCGTATGGAGGTTCCCCACATATTTCTACAATTGAATTTTAAAAAATCATTATTAATTGTTTTCAATAAAATACTATGTAAAAACATGAAAATTGACTTTAAAAATTCACTTAAAATGGAGTTTTGCTTTTTTGAAGTTGGAATTTGGTATGCATGATTAGGACTAAGTAGGAATGCAATGATGCAAGAATTGCATAAAAATTGTGAAAAACGGTGTTTGAAAATGGAGGTGTTTGTACAGGAACAAAAGGGGACAATAAGCCTTTTGTTTCCCCATTGTACTACAAATTTTGAATTAAAAAAAATTATTATGAACAATTGAGTTGAGATTCTAGAAAAAAAACTAATAAAAACTAATATGATTTTCATTCATTAAAAAATTATCAAGTAGAAGTAGATACAAGATAGATGGAAAGACTAAATCGATAATAGCTCTTAGAAGGAATTAGTATACACTAATTTCAATGGTGAGATTGTTCTAACAATATAATATAACCCTATAAAACTTATCATTTTGATGAAATGTAAAAGTTGAGCTTAAAAATGAATCCTATATATTATTTTTTCAACAAGTTGCTTTAATTGCCCGCAAAACAAGGTCCTCCATAACTTTCACATCACATATCCAAATGGAATGAATGAAATAATTCCATGTAGACAAAAATACAACCTATGAGTGAAAAAGAATTGAATTTTAATTTCCAGTTTTAGTAGATTTATTTTGTTGCCGGTCAAGTTGAAATTTGGGCTAATTGGGGTATAATTTTTTCTCCCAAACATGATTGAAATTAAAATTGTATTCCTACAAAGCTAATAAATTTTTCTATCTTGTAAAAAGTTTCAAAAAATGTACCAAAAATTGAACTCATAGAAACCTATCCAAAATCCATTCGTCCCTTGTAGAGACGACGGGACTTTAGGAATTAAATTGAAATGTATTATGTCCTTTATTCAAAATTATACTTTTTTATATAACCATGACTTCATATTTGACATATAAAGAAGAGATTGGAAAGCTTTAACCTTGAAAGGACACGGCCCCCCATAACCAAGGTAGTCACCAAAATTTTCCAATTATTGGACCAATAGGTACATTTTCTTTTTGTACACTAAACACTGAAGTCATCTATTGGACCACTCTAGTCTGCAATGTCCTTCCAGGGTTAACAACATCCAAATTTCTAATGACACAATTGAATATTATAATATATTATTACATTACATAATTATATGTCAATTTATATGGGTGCTTTTACATGAAATTGATAACTCATCTATTTTTATGAAGGTTTCATAGATTAATAATTGTGAAAACCGAATCCTTTATGAATTGCAAGAACTTCAAAATTTTCATTTGAACATTGAAATGAAGGTAGGCCACATGGCAATTATAGAGGTAGTAAAATTTACACCATCTTTGAAAGTGGTTGAAAAAAATATTTGAAATTCAATGAACGAGTGCATTTAAGTAGCAACTGGGCTCCACCTCCTGGAGAGGGTAGGAAGGTGAATAAATGGGAAGAACAAAATCTAGAGTCACCTTCGATTACCATTTGTGAAGGTTTGATTTGTCACTCAAGTGTCAAATTGAATTTCCACGTCAGATTCTCAAGGGTCCACGCCACCTCACACCATTCACATAACAACATGTAGCACTTCTTAACAGAATAACTTAAATTTTGCCTAATTTGACCTTTGCGTAGGGTAATCCTTAAAAGATGGGATATTAACCGTGGAAATCATCCTTTTTGCCACTGTGTACATCATTGGTTTAAAAAATTCCAAAAGCACTCATTGAAAGTCAAACTATTGTACAAGACTTTCCCTTTTCATACAAAATTTTGAGGATGAATAGTTTTACTTTTATCCTACATAGAAGGATTTTTTGTCATTCATCGGATGACAAACGGTCGCGGTGTCTTTTAATCCCTCAAGGCCAAACAACTTTTTGACAATGGAGGTTTTCAATGAATTGTTTCACTTTGATATTTTTTTGCACTTAGATATGCTTGAAATTTTTAATTTTAACAATACAAAAGTAAAGACAATTTCAACTAGTATACATGGAATTAATTGTGGAAAATATTGACCGTTGAATTTTTAAATTATAATAATTTTGGGTGATCAATTTTATAGGCAAAAAAGCAGCTTTTGGGAAAAAAAATTATAAAAATTAATAATGTTTTTTACCCCCCAAAAAAAAAATTACATTGGAATTGAAGGCAAATTTAATATTTTTTAATTTCAAAAAAGAGAAATAAAAAATTCTCTAAAATTTGTACACATTTTCATACAGAAGGAGTAGAAAGCCAAAACTAACCAAATTGGATCCTTCTAAATTTAAAATTATATATATATTTATGTTAACTTTTGAAATTTAACAATTAATATTATTAGCATATTGTTTGGAATATTTTCAAAAAAATTGGAGTCATTCTAATTAATTTGTGTCCTTAATCATATAACATTGAGCTTTGTATTTTTGAAATTGTTAAAAATACAAATTTGAATTTTTTCTTCTAGCCCCAATTTGTTTGTGCAAAGTGAAGACTAGAAATGTCCATGAAATTGTTTTTTTTCCATCCCTACTATTTCATTCATTGGAAAAGGAATTATGTTTGCTCCTTTTTTCTATTAAATTATATTTTTAAAATAAATTTTAAAAACTTATCACACTGAAATTTTGAAAATTGGAAGATGCAACAAGTATGTCAACTTATTACTCTATAAGCTCCTACTTTATAAAATATCGAGGTTTGTTTCATCCTACCAAAAATTTGCCATTAAAATTTTGAAGAGGATACATTGTTTCTTATTTCTAGAGGGATCAAAACGGTTAAAATTGGAAAGCGAAGCACTAATTTGGAAGATAGATATGGTTGGAGTAAGTGATTTAGAAATTGATTGAAATTCAAATTGAAAGCATTTCGGCACGCTCTCTATGGTGTAAATATGATTGATTATCACTTGGGCAATTGCAGTGGATAGACCCAACTAAACTATAGGCATCTCGGCAACGTGGCACAACAAATCTTCAAAAAACACCAAATCATTTCTATATAGATTTTTTCTTGAACATGATTTATTGTGACTTTTTAAATTTTTTGTCTTCTCACTTGCTTTCTATAAGCTCTATTTTGTTTACCCAATTTTTAAATCCAAATTTTGTTGTGTCTACTTAAAAAGTTATTTGATGCACTTCCAATGGTATTTATCACAAGCTCTAATTTTGCACCAAGCAAAAAATAGTAAAATATTTAGTGTATTGTCTTGAGTTATCCATTCAAGACATTTTATTGACACTCTACATGTTAAGTTGTACATACAAGTATTCAAAGTTCATTTGCCCAGAGCTGTGATATTGCCACTATAGAGGTTTTTGTATATCTGACTTTGTTCTAGCTTATTATTGATTTCCTTGTTATCAAAAAGTTTGAAAAGTGAATGTTGGAATTGGAAAGGATGAAGACACAGTAATTCCAAATGGTCTATAATTAAGCACTCTCAAGAGTGCAATCCTAGTGAGACATATCACCAAGGTAGTAAACCAAATTGTTTTGATTTTTGGATCAATAGGTGCATTTTCATTTTCACAATAACCTTGAAAGTCAACCACTGGACAATTTTTGGCATTAACATGCTTATGATGTTAACCTTGTAAAGATGCCATGGACTAAAAGTCTCCAATGAATGATTTTCACAAAAAGTATAGAAACAAGGAATGCATCTATTCATATTGGAATTATATTTCTTTTGGCTTACTACCTTGTGATAGGGGTACATTCTTTCAGAGTTAAAAGAAGGCAAATAATTTGGAACTTTTAGTCCAAAAAATTTTTATTTCTTAAAATTTCAAATGTGCGCTTGAACTTATATAGATTTCTAAGTGTGCAATTTTTGTCTTAAGAGGGATACTAGACTAATTTAGATTTTTCCATTAATTTCAAACTCTAGTGTTTTATTTGAACATTTTAGCAATATACTTTTTTCAAAAATTTCAAATAAGTTATGAGGATTTTTAGGAATTTTTATATGATATTTGAATCAAACTTGTTATGTTGTTAATTGAAAATACCTCCAAAATTGTAAATTTTATCCTATTATGTATTAAAAGTTAAGATTGTATGTATTAGGACACCCACCTCTATAATTTTAGTATTGTAGGCTGTATTCAAAAGTTTGCAATATAAGTGGTTGGTAGGCTCTTAGATTACAATACTCATATCATTCATGTATGCTACAAAGAAAATCACTACGTTTCACAAGAAAGTAATCCAAACTTTTTCATTCTCATGTCTACACAAAAATGAAAATATGAAAATGAAAGATCTTAGTATTCAACATAAAGGACAAGTTAAATTTTCTTTTTGACCATAGAAATTGAAAGATTGTAGCAATCAATATGAAGAATAAGCTTCTTAAAATTCTTTTCAATGGTGAGCTTTCATCCTTTAAACTTTGTATTAAAAATGAATATGTCCTCCAGCTTATTGAATATTGTTATGAAGAATATTTTTTGAAGAAGTGAGTGTTGCAAATCTATTAAACTTTCAACCCAAAATATTATTTTTTCATTCTTAAAAAATAATAGACAAAAGAAGGTACACTAAAATAAAAAATTTAGGTACAAAACTAAAAAATGTCAATTTCAATGGTAATAATGTTGTAATAAGCATGTTGCACCTAATTTATTTTAATTTTTCAAAAAATTGAAAATGGAGTTCAAAAATTAACTTAAAATCTTGAAAAAAGATTCTAGCATGACTACCTACAAAATTAAGTTCTTCATAAATTTCATTTCAATGAATTAGAATTAAGTGAAACAAAAGGCAACTAGGCTTGGTAGGAAGGTATATGTATAAAAGAACTACAAGGTAAGAAGAAGTGTGTTTTGCTAATGAATAATTCAATACTTTTATACATTAATCAAGCATAGATTTATTAAAAAAACTTTAGAAATAAGTGATTATAGATCAAGTATAGGATCAAGCCCAATGGAAATAAATGCACTAAATTCTCACATTCAAGAATCGTATCCAAATATAACAATAGACCAAACCTTTGCAACTTTTGCACTCGTCCAAAATCTTAATGAGCAATTTATAAGTTTGTGTAACCATGAAAGCACACAAGTAGGCATGCAAGTGAATACGCACATTTCTTTTTGAAAATTGAAATCCCCAATGGCAAATTTAGAGGTTGAAAAAACAACAAATAAAGACAACGCAGACAAATATTTCTTTGTCTTTCATTGGAATGGATCCTTCTTGAAATATGTCAAAGATTTACATTGAAATGAAGGATCCATATTGTATGCGGACTAAATTTAGAAAATTCCTCATGTTTTGTTTCAATAAACTTGAATAGGGTTTACTATCACAACATGACTTGGGCTATTTGCATACTTGCATTGATTTGCCATGATGAATTCTAATGCATCAATTGTGGAGCATTATAACGCATCAGGATTGCGCCTCGATACAAACGGTGATTTTTTTCCTTCAAATTTCAATTAATTTTAATCTAAGATCTACATTGGAATAAAAAGCGTCACTGAAGTTTGTTAGGTTCTTTTTTTGTGTTCATCATTTGGACGGCTAGTTTGTCAAGTTGGACAGCAAGTCTATTGAGCTGAACATGTAGTCTATTGAGTTGGACTGCCAATCCTTTGAAATGGTTTGTCCTAAGTAATTGTTGAGCCAATTGGTCAAACAATCTTGTCCACCAATGTCGCAACTTTTTTCATCCAAATTGTCCATTGTGGTAATCAAATTATTTCTCCAACAATGAATTTTCATTGTGACAAATGTTGGGATTAAAGGTTGACATTGTGACGGACATATTTACGTTGTGAGGTGGTGTGTTGTGGACAAATCTAGTTTGAAGTGACAATTTGGACATGTTCATTGCAAAAAGAGGCACTAAAGATCATATATGCTATGACGAAGGAATGTGACCTTCTAATGCTAAGTAATTGCTAAGCGATTGTTTAGTAGGGAGGATTGTGATGTGTCAAACTGTAAGAATTATAGTATTCCATAAAAAAGAATTCTTTTCGAAACGTTGGATAGTATCTTTAGAAAAGACAAGTTAGGAAGCAAGGCAACATGTTTGTGAACAAACTTCTAATTTAGTGGAGTTCATAGTTTACTTGAACTCCACTAGTGAATCACGTGGTTGCTTGTGTGAATTTCCTACTTGTACGTAGGAATCCACACCGTTCTACACGGAATACAAGGCTAGAGAGTTGCACTCTAGCCCTCTATCACCGTGGTTTTCCACTACAATTTACAACTTCTTCCTCCACCATTTTCTTGTAGATACTGTATCATATTTGTTCATAGTTGTTCTTTGATGCATTCCATGGTGCGCATTGCATTTGTGATTTCACTTGGTGTGGCTCAACCGTTTGTTGGGGGCTTTATTATCTAGTAGAAATCCATGCCGTTCCATGTGGAACACATGCATCGAAAGTTGCACATTCACCCTCTATAAATGTGGTTTGCGGTACTCGTTGGACCTTCTTTTGCCTTTAAATGTAGAAAGAAACACCAACTTTTGCGCGTTTCATTTGGTTTAGATCAATTGCTTGTTGCGGGCGTTGCCTTACATTTTGTGATTATTTCCATTTTGGTAATGATCATTTGGATCATGCTTATTTAAAGACAAACTTGTATCTTGAGCTTGAAAAGAGCTCAATTGCTCTAGAATGTAGTAAACAAATGTTGACAAATTAATCCATTGACAAGCAATTGGTATAACAAGTAGTTCAAATATCCATTTTTGGATAGAAAATAGACTCTTGTAATCCACTTAATTTCAAGTTTATGTTTGAAATATAATGAAACAATTTATGATTTGGACAAAAAATTGTTCAATCTTTGTAATTTCAATATGTAGTATTAATAAGTTTCAATGAAATTTGTTGAATCCGTCCTTTGTGTTCGTCATCTAGACGGCCAATCTATCAAGCTAGATGATCAATTTACCGAGTTGGATGGCCGAAATTGTCAAGTTCATTGGTTAAGCAATCTTGTCCACCAATGTCACAATTCTCTCATTCAGATTGTCCATCGTGGTAATTAAATTATTTCTCCAACAATGAATATTCTATCGTGACAAATGTTGGGGTTAAAGTTGACATTATGACGGACATACTTACGTCTTGAGGTGATTTGACGTGGACAATTCTAGTTTGCAATGACAATCTGGACATGTTCATTGCAGAAAGTGGCACTAAAGATCATATATGCTATGACGAAGGAATGTGACCTTCCAATGCTAAGCAATTGTAAGCTGTTTAGTAGTGAGGATTGTGATGTGTCAAACTATAAGGATTCTAGTATTCCATAAAAAAGGATTCTTTTCAAAATCTTGGATAATATTTTTAGAAAGGACAAGTTAGGAAGCAAGGAAACATGTTTGTGAACACCCTTCTAATTTACAATAGATCCATTAAGAACCTCTTGAATGAAGCATTTAATGTTATCCATCCCGAGGAATTCCGGATGACGATTGAAACTAGTGATGAATCATTAGTATATTTGACTATTATTTTGCACCCAAGAATATAGTTAAGGTGCTTAGATTGATGAATTGAAATAGTGGTAGAAAGTATTGCAATATAGTTTATCCTTTGTGACATGTGGAGGAGATCAAAACTTGAAATTTGCAAAGAAATGGACTATATAGCACTGGTAACCAAGGTGGGCATTAATAATCATGAAACACTTAAACAACAAACATAATCCAAGAAGTTGGGTTCTCAGAGAATTGTCTAAAAAACTCCTTCAATATTTTTCTACATGTGAACTTCCTTGGTATCATTTGGACTTTGTTTTCACAAGATGCAACAATCTAAGTCTTGGATTTTGAATTACGGTTTGAACACTTGTTCTTGCATTGGAAAGTTTGATAAAAATTTTGAATTGTCATTTTGAGGTTGCCCATGGCCTTGAAGAGGGTACAAGATCATCATTGATTAGTTATTTGAGCAAGCTAAATGATGCCCATTTCAGAAAACTTCTGAATTCCAAGTTTAAGCAGCCCTCCTAGGACCTTAGATGTCATTTGAGGGTTAAATTTGACAAATGTGATTCAAATAAAGCTTTAAAATAGAAAATATCTTTGTTTTTTTCATCTCCTTTTTCTTAAAATAATATCTGATAATTTTTGGCATCTATTTTTAACCCTTGAAGTCTCAAAATTCCGCTACAAGGGACTCTTGGGATTTTATGTAGGCTTGTCTGCTTGTGTGACCTTAGTTTTTGGTATGATTTTTTGAAACTTTCTGTGAAGATAGGAAATTACATTAGCTTTTTGGAAATATAATTTTTATTTCAATTTGTGCTTGGAAGAAAAAGTTATGCCATCCTAAGTCTAGAAAGTAGTCCAAGGGGCAATAAAAAAAATTCCAAAAAATCGGATTTTTAAATTTGTAATTTTTTCTTAAAGATTATATTTTTTAATCTATATGAAGTTTTAATTCATTCTATTTGGACTAGTGATGAGAAAATTATAGACAATCTTGTTTTCAAAGCAATCTAAGCATTTCTATGAAAAAATAATTAAAAGTTTGTTTTTAAATGCAATTTCACAATTTTTTAAAGAAATTATTTTAGGGGAGTATGTTTTTTTGATGGAAAAATCTCACCATTGGGATTGTTGTGTTTCAATTCCGTCTTAGAACTATTAACAATTTAGTTTTTTTGTTTAATCTCATATCTATTTCTATTTCAAATTTTTTAGAATGAAAATTAAGTCTTTATATTTTGAATTTTTTTTCCTTCAACTCTCAACTGAATTCTTTAATAAAGAAAATTAGAAAAATTATTAGTAGAAAAATTTTAAGTTAAAAAGATTCAAAGCAGGAAAAAATCTAGTCAAACAAGGTGCAAATTTTTTTTTGTTTTCTTTACTTTAAATGCAAATATCTTGCAATATGTGTTGTCAAATATTTTCAAATTTCTTGTACACAGTCTTGTAATATTTTAGTGTAAGAATCTATGGTTAGATATGAAATTGTTTATACTTTTTGTTGTTTGCAATAGGAATGGCAGTTTAAAGTATCTTTGGATGAAAAAAAGGCCTTGAAACTAAGGATTAAAAATTATTTTTTATTGACCTTAAACATGGGGTAGTGAAAAATGGAATCTTGGATATGTGGTTTCAAGAAAGGAATACATCTATTGTGAATTTCACATATTTGAATCCTCTAGCATTCCACTAGTAGACAATCTTGAACAACAAATTTGACGAAATTAGTACTATTTTAATTATCAACACTCCATTATTCATCAAAAAGTTTATCTTTTTGTGAATTTCATCTTGACAACCTTATGTTCCCTATGTGGTTTTGGGGAAGTTCAAACCCCTCTAGCTAAAAATGGTATTTATGGTTTAGAGAATAAAGAGTAGAAAAGCTCATGAACTAGGACCAAAAGCTGGCAATATAATTAACATGAAATTCTTTAAAGTCTGCATGTCTCGATTTTCCATTGTGGCAATCCAATGACTCAAAGATTTTTCCTATATTTTGATAACGTTTGATGTAACTTTTGTCCTTGGCTTCCCAATCTTCTAGCCCTATTTTTAATTCTTTAAACCCTTGAAGGGCAAACTAGTGATTGTGGAAATCATCCATTTTGCTACTGTGTGCATGATTGGTTTACAAAAATCTAAAAACACTCATTAAAAGTCAAACTACTGTAGAAAACTTTCCCTTTCAACCCACATTTTTGAGGATGAATAGTTGCACTTCTGTCCTACATGGAAAGAATCTTTGTCATTCATTGGCCAAAAAACAGTTGTGACGTCGTTTAAGGATTAAGGTACTTCCCTCTTTGACCCAACCTCAAGCTGAAGCTAAATGATACCCTTTGAAAATGAATAAGGTGGAAGCACCCATTTTCGTTCACGTACCCATTGATTCACTGTAGAGTTTCCTTAAAGTCTCCCCCAAAGTACCTTGAATCCGTACCCATGCTTAATTGTTGTAGGTGGGTGCTAATTTTTGTAGATTTCCGTGTCAGAATCTAGGGTGCTTTACTAGAGTGCAGTTTAGGGTGCTCTAAGAAGTTCTACTTTGAAAATTCACGAAAAATAGATGCTTTATCCAAAAATTCCAATTTTTTTTTTGAAAATTCATGATTTTCAATTGCAAATACATTTTAAAATATTTTTTCAAGCAAAAGGTACCTCCAACTATGCCGAAATGCTTAAACGAACGGAAATGGGTGCTTCCACCTTACGGTAACTACACCCAATCTCGACCCCTTTCTATTACCGACCCCTACAAATTCTTGCCTACAATGTACTCCCACTATTCATGAGAGTCTAGGGTCGATTTTAGAAACATCTGTTTTCAGCACTTTGAATATTCATAGTTTATTCTTACGATGTCCAAAAAATGCATTCTCAAAGAATCTAGAATTTCCTTTGGACTACCAACAAGATGCCTCTAAAAGTTTTCCAATATAATAGAGTTATTCGTAAAGTACCCTAAACTGGGGTTTAAACCCGTGAGTTTTGTGAAAAAGCCGGTTGAGTTAAAAAAGTCGGAATAAAAGTGGGTATGAAACTTATTTTTCCATCAAAATGGTGCCTAAAAAAGTTTGGTCCCCACTTTTGAGGTTGTGTGTCATAAGTATCTTGCAAAATTTTTTGACACTTCAACTATAGTTGCCTTCTCAATTTCAGAAAAAGTTCTGCCCAAACTAGAGAGGACTTTACGAATAACTCTAATAATGAGAAATATGCTGAAATCAGAATTGCTTAGACGGTCGATTTTAGGTGTAGTTACCTTATCATTGCCCGTCTGAAACCCAACCCATATGGTTACCATAGGTCATTCGACCCCCGGACGAACGGACGAAACCCAGAGACCCTCGTTCGTCCCGGGGTCGCCGTCCACCACCATCGTCGTCATCGTCGTCGATGTTAGGGCTTGCATTAGGGTTTCAGGTTCTCTCAGTGTCGCTGCTGCCCTCGCGCACTGGCACCTTCACCGCGAACGTACCTCACACTTCGAGTTTCCGCAACAGACTCACCAACGATCGCCAGCGTCTCCGGCCAGCTGCTGCGTGACCGACTGACGCCATGCCGCCCAAGGCAGCCAAGGGCAAGGAGGCTCCGGCCGAGCGCCCCATCCTCGGTCGCTTCTCCTCCCACTTGAAGATCGGTATCGTACGTTGAATTTCTACCAGCACGCTCTCCACTGCCGCTGTTTCGATGTTCACCGCGTCGTTCGTTCTTAGAATTTTTTCTTTCCTAGTTTGTCGTGTTCAGATTTGCTATAGGATTTGAATTCACTTAATTTCGTTTCGAGCTGGGAGAGTCCCTCGAAATCGCCACTTGTGCTGTTGAGCACAGCTTCTATTATAAGGCTATTTTCGATTTTGTGTATGTTCTAATTCAAGACGAGGATTCTAATGTGTCTAAGAATTCGTTATTTGCAAACAGTATGTGAAGAGTGAAATTTTTATATGTTCAATCGTTTAAAAATTGATATTGGCTTACGATAATTACGTATTACTTTATTAGACGGATGCTGACATTTGATCAAGTGCCAATTTTACGTGTCCGTACCGTAGATTTGGGAGATTGTTGAGGAGCAGCCGCATTTTTTTGTGTTCTACAATTAACGATAATTCATGGGGAGAGTGAAAGAATGTATATATCAGGACAGTTTTTGTGGATTTTCTGAGGTGCTCATTTGTGATTCTACATGACGCGAGAGTTGTAGGCTTTCGGTTCTTAGCTGTAGGCGTCAGTAATCATGTTGGCTGTAAGGGAAGGACACTTAATGGCAACTTTTTTCGAGTATTGTTCCCATTATTAGACTGGTCAAATTTTCATGTTCTTAACCAATTGTACCTATTGTCTGAGATTTTAAGATTGTAAATTTGGGTTTCGCTACCTTGAGATGTCTGTATTTGAACTGATCATGTTGACTGTTGTTTATGTTTTCTTCCACCCGCGGATGTCTTTTAAGGAATTTGTCATATCGTGTTAAGCATCAAACTTATATCACCACGGTCTGTGATTCTTTTTTTGCAGGTTGGACTTCCCAATGTCGGGAAATCCACTTTGTTCAACACTCTCACGAAACTGTCCATCCCTGCGATGAACTTCCCTTTCTGCACCATTGAGCCTAATGAAGCCCGCGTGTATGTGCCCGATGAGCGATTCGATTGGCTGTGTCAGCTTTTCAAGCCCAAGAGCGAGGTGATTATTGACATTTCTAGCTCTGGATTATGACCAGTGTGCGTAGTTTTGAAATATTGATAGGTAATAACTGTTTTCAGACTGAATGTGAGCGCAATGTTATGAGTGTAAGTATTAGCCTTTCCCTTCCACGTGAGAGAATAACTGAGACTGCAAAAGGTCTCACTCTTGAAGTAGTGGCTCTCAAAGGATAAGGGTGACTCCAGGTTTACGAATTCTGAGTCAAGTACACTTCCGTGCCGTGATTCAGGTGCCTGCCTTTCTTGAGATCAACGACATTGCTGGGTTAGTTCGCGGGGCAAATGAGGGTCAGGGTTTGGGCAATGCTTTCTTGTCACACATTCGAGCAGTTGATGGCATCTTCCACGTTTTGAGTAAGTTCTATTATTACTGTGACACTGATGCATATTTTGCTTCAGTTGTTCCTGGGTCAAGATGACATGAAGCTATGTGCTGAATTTTCGGAACAAGTATATTTCTCTGAGAATCTTCACGGACCTCGGCTGATTTCGTACTTTGTGTTTCTTGGTTTGTTACAGGGGCTTTTGATGACCCTGAGGTAACACATGTGGAGGACTCAGTCGACCCTGTTAGGGATTTGGAGATCATTTCTGAGGAATTGCGTCTCAAGGTATCTCTTTTGGTCACTGCAACTGTTAGCGGAGGTTTAATTTTGGCTATTGTGTAGGAGTTGCCTTTGTCAGGTTTTCCTTGTTCTACTTGGATGATGCTTTGTTCTATGTATTTGGATTAGTGATTTTGTCAGTTCATCAGTATCCATAAACGCAAACTGAGTCTACTGTCCTGATCTCCTTAGCTCTGCTTTGTATTAGGACATTGAGTTTATGGAGAGGAAAATTGAAGACTGCGAGAAGGTCCTGAAGCGCAGTAACGCGAAAGAGGCAAAATTGGAATTGGAATGTTGCCAAAAGGTCAGTTTGTATTCTCTGCGGAATATTTATTTATGAGCTTACAGACTTCAGTCTAGAGTGACGTATTTGCATTGTTTGAAACGGGTTTTTGTAGTCATCTTGAGATTTGCAAACGGGTGATCATGTTTGGATTGTTGGTTTAACTTAGTTCTTTGCTGGAGCCCTTCACGAAGAGTTTGAACTGACCGCATTTTCTTGTAATTGTGGTGGGAGTAGGTCTATGATTGGTTGAAACAAGAGAAGGATGTCAGACTTGGTGAATGGAAAACTGCTGAAATCGATATCTTGAATACATTTCAGTTGCTGTCCGCAAAGCCTGTGGTATATCTGGTAAGTAGAGCTTCAAATTTTGGTTTTCACGGTATTTTTTTCCAGCTTACGATCAGTATGTATGAGAACTTGAATCTTTAGTCTAACTTCCAATACTGGGGAAACTCTCTGTATCGTCTAATTAAAACGACATTGTCTGATTTTGTACGGGTGTCTGATCTTTGCAGATCAATATGACGGAGAAAGACTACCAACGGAAGAAGAACAAGTGGCTTGCTAAGATTCATGCCTGGTAATTCTGATTTGCTGCGTGTAATGTTATTTTGATATCATAGATATCTCCTTTCCGTTGGGTATCTGCGTACGCTTATATTATACAATGCTAATTTAGAGTATCATGATTGAAATTACAAACCTTCGGGTCTGGGCTGGGTTCTTAGGGTACAGGCTCATGGAGGCGGCGCCTTAATTCCCTTCAGTGGGGTGCTAGAACAGAAACTAGCAGATATGCCTGCAGATGAAGTGTCAGTGTACTGCAAAGAGAACGATCTTACCAGGTGTGTACCAGGAGTAATGATTTGAGCATTGGGCTGCTATTACAGATTACCGAATGTCACAATAGAGACAGGTGCTTTCGGAGGACACCCTTTCGAAGATAGAGTAGTTGACATTATTTTACAGATCTCAAAGGTTGCCTCTCGCTTTGTTTTATAATATCATATAATTGCTACAAATGCTGAGATTAGTAATTTATGCTTGTTCAGTGCCTTGCCCAAAATCATCAAGACGGGTTTTGCTGCTATTAATCTGATCTATTTCTTCACGGCTGGTGCTGACGAGGTATATATTTATAAATCTCTCATCCTGCTTAATCCCGTTTGAAGCCGCTGTTTTGGCAGTTGCTGACACCGCGTTAAGGTGGGAATTGATACTTGAGCTATGTAAACCGTATACGCTTTGCTTCTGATCCGATTTTAACAAGTGGATTCCCTTGTGTCACGACAGGTGAAGTGCTGGCAGATTCGGAAGCAGTCAAAGGCTCCACAAGCAGCTGGTGCTATCCACACTGATTTTGAACGAGGATTTATTTGTGCAGAGGTACTACTATCACTGCTACTTACATATCTCTTGGTTGTTTACTCATTGGTTTGTAATCATCGATGTTTGATTAATTGTACGTGTAATGTCTTGTAGGTCATGAAATTTGAGGATTTGAAAGAACTTGGATCCGAGTCAGCGGTGAAGGTAAGGGGCTTGTTCTTACTTTGTTCTGGGAAAGGACACTGATTTGTGTGGGACTGTAGTTTTTGAATTCTTCTTGCAAAATGGTGGGGTGTGAGTATGGGGCGCTTTGTGTGATCAATTATTGCAATCGAAATGTTCTACTTTCTAGCATTGCTGTCTTTCGTTTTTTTCCTGAATTTGATATTTGCTGTTTGCTGATTTTAGTACCCTAAATTCTTTTATTTTTTTGTGTTTCTACAGGCTGGTGGCAAGTACAAACAGGAAGGCAAGAACTATGTTGTTAATGATGGGGACATTATATTTTTCAAGTTCAATGTGACATCTACAGGGAAGAAATAGAACTACAGGGATTCTTTTCTCGACCATCATTTCTTGACAGTGGCTATTAGTGTATTGGAGTAGTAGCACTTTTCAATGCTTGTTTCTGTTTGAGGTATATAGAGTATATATCGGCAGTTGCCTGCTCCACAAGTTATCAAAATGGGCAAATAAGGTATAGAGTATATATCAGCAGTTGCCTTACTGAGGTTTGTGCTTGTTTTTACAAATTTTATGCAACATGTCGATTTGAATCTAGGAATTTGATTGGTAATTTTTATTCTCTTGTGCGTGTGGATCGTGTGCAAAGCCAAGTGATGTGACCTATGCGGTCGACCATGATGCGGACAGATTGGCTCTGCCATATCTGACAACTGGTTTCTGATGGCAGGCGAGTAGAGTAGAGTCCGGAGAGGGTGACGTATAGTAGTCGTGTGTTCACTGTGTTGCATGGCATTGTTTGATTCGTGGGTTATCATTGGTTGCGGAATCCGGAGCCGCCTGGGAAGATGTTGGTAGACAGTTGTCTTCGGGGCAGCTGATAGTTGTTGGTGCACTTAACAAACTGATTACAGATTGGACCTCATTGCCAGTTTAGTATGAGATGGTGCTACAGGGATCGACCCTCCATTGGTACAAACTGCGCCTCGTGGTTGTGTCGTTTCCAAAATGGAGGGCACACCGGACTGACACCAACGGTGTGAGAAGAAGCTTTGTTTCGGGATTGTTGGTTATGCACTTAACAAACTGATTACAGGCTGGACCTCATTGACAGTTTAGTATGATATGGTGCTACAGAGATCGACCCTCCATTGGTACAAACTGCACCTCATGGTTGTGTCGTTTTCAATTTGGAGGGCACACCGTAGTGTCACCTGCGGTGAGAAGATTTTTTAAATTGGGATTGACGGTTCTGCACTGAGCAAACTGACTACCGACTGCTATTTTAGAGTATGAGACGGTGCGATATGATCATGTCCTCTATTGGTACAAATTGCCCGTAGGGTTTAGGGTTTATGTATGTATCCGTCGAGGTCGGCCATGATGCGGACAGACTTGGTTCAGCCATGTCTGATAATTCGGTGACCAATGGCAGTAGTGCTGCGTTTCGGTAGTCTTTCGTGCCAGGCTTTGAAGCCGGACTGTCGGACAAAAATCCAATATGGTTTTGGTAACTGGAGAGATGAAAATCTCGTTTTGAACTATCTGTTTAAACAGCGTTCTAGAGATTGGATTATGACTTGGTAAATCTCAGATCTCAAGCTATTTTTGGCGCAAACAATCGGTTCTCTAGCCTGGTGCAGTCAGTTTCATAGCCTGGTTGTATGGCCCTGGTTTCAGTGTTTGGAAAGGTGTGAGTTTTCGTTCTGCTGCAGATTGGGACAGTTATCTGCTCGGAGTCGGTGTTCTATTTGCTTAGACCATTAGACCACTGATCACGAGGTCTGATTCAGTGCACGATTTTCGAAATGCGCCATATTTTTCGTCATCGAGGTACTTGTGAAAATTTAGGCTTGATAGTACTCTCCTACACAAGAATATTTGACAGCTTCAGATATTTGGTTGATACTCGGGCTCCTCTGTTTCAAGGTCAATTTATTGTCAAGACACTGGAGGTGAACTCTGTAGGAAATTTCTAAATAGTAAAAGCATTTCGTAAGTCAGATGCTGGACCCTGGGTCTGCAGGTTGACCTAGCTGGTTTACTACTGTTGATCGATTATTCATACAAGTTGATCCTGTGCACAGCTGGAACTCAAAACTCAATATCTGTTAACACTCACCTGTATCTATTCTATTGTCTGGGTGAGGCACTTGGATAATGCCTTCCGGTAAGTGCTTCACTGCAAGACCGGGCAGGAAATTACGACATGCATAGAGGACAGCTGAGTAGAACCCTGGAGCATTGTCCAGAAACACGAAGTGTCCCCCCTGAATCAGCAGAGAACATTCGGTCATTGAAGAAGACACAAATTGCCAAAAAATTTAGTTACTGAGCAGGACTCCAACTTATCTGGCATTTTGTTACTAACCTGAGGAACACGGAGAAGCTCCGTGCCGACAGGTATCTTCTTTCGAGCCTCTTGAGCTCCACCCCAATCCATCCAGTCATCCACCCCGTATATGAAAGAAGTTGGTACCTTCCAGTCTGGGGCACTGTCACCCCAAAGTACGTGTGAATGAGTAAACAACGTAATATAATGTGAAAATGTACATGATATATTTGTTGATAATAACATGAAGATGTCAGCACAACCTACTAAAACCGTCAGGCACCAAATCCCATCTTGGTTTCACCCCAATTACTAACAGTTAGCAACTCATCTATTCATAAACTTGCTTTGAATTGCTTGGGCTTATGCATGTGGTGTAAGCGTGATTTGGCTAAACGTCTATGGCCAATGCTCTTTGAATGGTAATGAGGTTGTCTATCTCACTGAGTGGCCAAAGGCATTCCACTTTGTCATTGCATAAATAATTCATACGCAGTCATAAAAAAATAGTTCTGAATGGATTTTGGCTCTTGTCCCCTCAGTGATATCTCCACAGCTCGATCATGATCTCCCAAATATCGTACTCCTCTATATGTTAAAATGCTAAAGTGACGCAAACAGTATTCTCTACCTTGAAGAACGACGTGATGCTACCCCTCAAGGGACAAGCTCGCTCACATACCTGGTAATAAGTGGCGTTCGAGCAAAAGCGCCGAGCGAGAAGATATACTTCAAGCAGAGCTCTCCACTCGCTCTTCCAGCCAAGGTGTGGAACAAGTAATCTGGAACCAATTCATGCACGTCAGTTACGCTACACTATACAAAAGGCACTGCTACAATGGTACCAACACTTGAATTGTGATAGTAGAACCTTGTAACTACTGTACAATCAACAGTAGAGGAAGATTGCAGTATCTAGGAGAGGGATATATAGCCAACCACTGAAAAGCTTTGACTCCTGCTCATTGAGCATGTTGCCAGAGGCGTAGGTCCCGAACCTCACACCGGCATATTTACGAACTAGTGCAGGTCCCCATGGACCTACACCCCTACAAAACACCATTGCAAGTTCATGATAGTTTCACTTGCAACATAAAATACCAGTCCTAGACAGTAGGTGAGCTATGAAAGAGTAAACTGATACTTTACCTTACAAGCTTTTGTGGCGTAAAATTGGAATCCCACATGAAATTTGCGACGGCGCCTCTCCACGTAGATCTGAACTGAATGATCCGGTCCGATTCCTCGGAAAATCCAGCTGCGCCCACTAGGATAAGGTGCTGGACATGCTCAGGATGCTGCGCATGCATATTCAGAGTTGGTGCAATCTCCGTTTGGTCTAATTACCGAGTGATTCTCGGGGAAATTATGTAAACGGAATGTTAATCATGGACTTAAGTAAGCTGGGTTTGACAATGACCTTCAGGGCGTACCGGGCTGCCACATATCCTCCGAGAGAATGCCCTAATAAGATGAAACGATCCAGTTCCTTCGCTTTTCGCCATTCTTCCAGAGAATCCACAAACCAGGACTCGGTCTCTGTTGATGCAACCAATTCATTTCTTAAACTCTCCTACAAAGAAAAAGAAATACGTGTAGCATGCTTAGAATTTGACTTACGACACAGAGAACTTAACCCCTAAATGACCAACGGAAGTCCCAATTGAGCCCCATGCTGTCTTGGCAGTTTTCAGAAGGTAACATGTGGGCTTTCTTTTGTCCAATTTTAATTATTTTTTTGACCAAACCGTGCAATCTTCTTCACTGATTCCAGTGAAACCAAATTTGGTGTCATCTGAATTACAGTTTTCAGAATATGATCAATCGGAACCTAGTCAGTGCAGATTACAAACGATAACAATGACTCGAGCAGCCTGAGTTTCGCGCAATGTGGGGCACTACCTTCGGTACTTTTGCAGGTGAAGTCTGGCCTGCTTGAAGCCCCGCATCTGAGATTCACAAGAGTTTCAAGTCAGCTGATTCTATTCCAAACGCTAGCATATCATACGATGAATATCAGGCAACCGGTCCATAATTCAAGCGGATTCAAGCGGATGGTGCATAAAGCAACAACACGGGAAGAGAAAAGAAAAGTCACCCGAGCTGGTCGATGGCGAGAACTCGAAACCGTTGGGCAAGATCATCGTAGTTGCGAAAGAAGAATCCTTGCGCAGCGCCATACCCGTGCACCAAAACCAAAGTCGGCGCGTTCTCTCTCTCAAACGTGATGGTATTGATGAAGCGGGGCTCATTGCTGACCGATCGAAACCAGCGCACTTTGGAACCAGGAGGTCCTGAGCCAATATTCACCTGCTCTTGGACGTAGGCAGTTCTGCCCCCCAGAGATTGCCCGACTGCGATCTTTCAGGAATTTTGTTGTGAAAACCATAACTTAACGCAATTCATGATTTAACGAAGATTTTGCAGATAACGAAGATTTTGCAGATAACGAAGATTACAGCGGATGAATGTGGAATGTGGACCTAGCTGCAGATAAGGAAGCAAGCCCCTCCGGACTAAAACCCTAACAAATTCATCAAACGCTACTTCACTCACTCGTCTCTCGATCAGCATTGCCGTCTCAGTCGAGGAAGAGATCCTGTGATGAAGATGTCATGACGACGCATTGCAATGATCGTGAAGCAGAGAAAAGTACTTGAGAAGACTAAACAGCCGATTCTCGGAAGAAAGTACTTCTTGCTTCGACGTCGGGCACCAGCGCAAGTATTGCTGCCATGTCGACATCCAAGACGGTTGCGTAGGCTCCGTGGCTGCCTCTGTAGCCGCCTCAGTGGCGGTCATTTTCACTCTATCAGAAGCCACGATCACGAAGAGCTAGATGAACCGCAGCAATGTCACATAAAAATGCTTCTCACCTCTTCATAAACAAGTGAGAAACTTTATCGACAATCTAACTCTCTCAGCTCGTTCATAACATTACATTACATTACAAAACACGATTCTCCAATGACTTCACTCATATATCATATTACGAATCACATCATCCCGCAGACATTATACTACAACTCCAATTGCTACACCGATCCACGGGCTTCACAGACGCGCCATTGCAAAGCATGGATGGAACCATCAAAATCTTGATGCAACATACTGTAAATCAGCGCCACGAGTCACCCCGTTCAAAGAGGCGTGCCCCGTCGTTGCAATGCATCCCACCGGACTTCACTCCCGATCGTTTCCTACAAATTTCTGCGATAATTGCAATCGCAGTAGAATGAGAAAATAAACGGCACTTTCTCTGAGAATCTGGAGAATTCGGCATCTTCTCGGTCTATGAGAAGAGTCAGTGGAGGTGGTGAAGCTCTGAAATGTTGTTTTAGGGTTAGGGTTGAGGATGGTAACATTCACCCATTTTTTTTTGTCATTTTGGAGAGTGCCAAGATGGCGATCATTTAGAATCTCATGAAACAATATATTTCTACATTTGTCAAATTTTTTAGTAGGGAATTACTTTTGGTTCACTTTTAGTTAGATTCTTACGCATTTGAATTCAAACTTTATAGTTTCATCCATATTAATAATACCCTTAGGTCAATCCCAATACTTGTGTATTGAAATGGTTTAATTTTGAATTGGACTTCAAAAGAAGAAGAGTAACTCTAGACTAGCGTGAATGAAGAGTTTGTTGGGGATAGTTCTACTATCTGGGCATGTAGGCTTAGGTGGCGGGTGCTACCCTTGGTGCCTCCTTTCAGAGGTAGATGATGATTGGACTTTAAACTCTTCAAATAAAATTTTCTTTATTTTCTGGATATTGGTCAACAAAATTTTGGATATGCTTCAAATTTTGCTTAATTAATTAGGAAACTGACCCGGTCGTAGGATATAATGGAAACGAAAATATTAGTCTAAACATCAGGATTATGTTTCATCAAAAAACACTTCAATTCTATAATTTCTAAAGAAAAAAAGATAAGATGAAAAGTATCTAAAAATTGCATATCTAACCAAAGGATCTTATATTAGACTTGTATATAAGTGTGGCAAAAGAACTCCAAAATTTTTGTCAAGTAGATTGCAAGATGTTTTTGTTTATAGTGCAAATAAAAGTTTTCTTTGTTTGTTGCCGTACAAACATTTTAGACTTTGATTCCTCTCAACTTTAAATAATACTAAGTACAAAGATTTGAGGTTTAAAATTTTATGGTAGAGAATTGTATTTAGTGACATCTAATGTGGTGATTTTTTTTAAAATGGATTTCTATTCTTTAAAAAACTATTAGATAGAAGTAGATATAAGATAGAGGGGGAAATTAAATTGTCAATACCAGTAGTTCTAAAAGGGAATTGAAGCACGTCAATCTTTACTAGTGACTATGAGAGTTCTGTAGAAAGTAATCTACACCTTGTAGACCATTTTTTTTTTGAAAAATCATGAAACTTGAGTTCAAAAACAAATTTAGTATATAACTTTTCCATCAAGATGCATTGATTGCCTACAAAACAAAACTCATCATAGCTTTTACATCACTAAACCAAATCGAATGAGTATTTAATGCTTTTCTAGTAGAAATAAACATGTTTTCAATATTAACCTATAAAATATTGCAGTGTTTTGAGGTCTAAAATTGCTTCAAAATACATATAGACATATCAAAGCTAAAAACTATATGTAGATTTATTCTTTGACAAATTCAAACATAGTGTTTTTCAATTAACTTGTCCAAGTACATGCTCTAAAAATGCTATAGTGAAAATCCCCACCTATTGCAAGCTCAATGTATTTAACCCCTTAAGGACTTTGACTGCAAATTTTGAACAACAAATAAACGAAAACACATCCCAAACTCACTAACATACGTTTTTTCATCCATCATTTTTTTTTGAAGATTTTTTTATTAGTTCTTTAACACTTGTGCAATATAGATTATAAAGATTTTGCTTTGCAAATATTCTATAATTCAAAGGGGATCGGTAGGTGTAGCCTCAAAAAGTAACTTTTTCAATTCAAAAAATGACCCTTTAGAAATAACTTGAATGAAAAAATAAAATAAAAAACTTCAAAAATCACTATGATTAGAACTTAACATTTTGAACGTGTAGAAAAAAAATTATAAACATTCAATCTACAATTCATTTTGACAAGATTCTCTGGTGGCAACTTTTGGACTGATTTTTTCTCTAGTTGCATGTAGTCAAACTCCCTTCTAAAGGCCTAAAATTTTCTCTAGTGGTAGAGGTTCTTAGAGCAATAACCATAGTTCAATTTTTGGACTTTTGAAAGTTTTGAAATGGAATAGAAATGCAATTTGTTAGGCTTCATGTAATAAGTTCAAATCATAACCAAAAGTAGAGACTTCAAACTTTACAATCAAATTTGACCAAGACACATAAACTTTGGAGATGCAAGGACTTTTAGTCATTAATTCAAGAATAATCATGTAATGGTGCAATTTACTTTATTGGTGCTCCAATCACCATTTATGTTCATCACTTATGTTTATGGAATGGATGACTATAGATAACATTTTCTATAGTATTGTTGAAGGGGCCTTTTCTGCCCTTTTGAAATAGAGAAACCTACTACAAATAAACAATAAAATATATGAAGTTTTGTAGGAGCATATTTTTTGTGGTTCTTCGAGGTTTCTCCTTTGCACTAAAGTTTAGAACTTAACAACCTCCATGACATTATGGAAAGGATTGTTCCATTTTCACAAAAGAGAACTCACGAAGGTAGTGGACAATGTGATGCACTAACGTATTGAGGATGGATGTAGTTTTAAAATATCTCAAAAATCTCCCTGACATCTTGGAATGGATTATACCTAATTTTCATAGAAGAGAACTCACGAAGGTCGTGGACAATGTGATGCACTAACGTACTGAGGATGGATGTAGTTTTAAAATATCTCAAAAACCTCCCTGACATTATGGAATGGATTATACCTAATTTTCATAGAAGAGAACTCACGAAGGTCGTGGACAATGTGATGCACTAATGTACTGAGGATGGATGTAGTTTTAAAATATCTCAAAAACCTCCCTGACATCATGGAATGGATTATACCTGATTTTTATAGAAGAAAACTCATAAAGGTGGTGGACAATGTAACGCACCAACGTATTAGAATGGATGTAGTTTCAAAATATCTCAACAACCTCCCTAACATCATGGACAGGATTATACCATTTTCACACAAGATAATTCATGAAGGTAGTGAACAATGTGATGCACCTGATTTTGACATTGTGATATAATAGGTTACCACAATTGTAGAAATTATTTGACGGAAAATAATTTTTAGAATAGATACCAAAATTTGTAGAAACTATTTTTTTAAAATTAAACATAATTTTAACATGGAGAAAAGAAAACATTGCAAAAAAAAGTTCTATTTGTAGCTTTTGTTGAATGTTAATTTTAGGAAAAAAAAATAAGCATTTGACAAAGATGTGTCTATCCTGCCTTTGGATTTGGTATAAAAAATCATCATTGTTATGAAAAATTGGAAAAAAAGAATAGGATATGTCCTATCAATGGTTCAAATTTTTAATTTTAGTTTTTGAGAAAGTTCCAAGATGATGATCACTTAATATTTGGTAAAGCACTATATTTCTACATTCATTAATATTTTGAAACAAAAAACCACTTTTTAGCTATATTTATACACTTTCATATCCAAATTTAGCAATTTCATCTACACAAAATAGTGAAATTAGGTTGCCTTAACAATTAGGTTGCCTTAGCCTAAGAAAGTTACTATACGAGCCTTCAAAGTCAATAAATATTTTACAGATTCTTTCATTTGTACACATGGAGGTTCATGAGTCCCAATTATAGCAATACCTATTTTAAAAGTAGAGTATTCTTGCAAAACAAGAGAAAATATTTATTTAGTGTCAAATGTCGAAAAATTAGTATGGGGCAACCTAATTTCACTATTTTGTGTACATTAAAATAGAAAAGAAGAATTTTTGGCAGAAAAAGACTTCTACTAGGCAAAAACTATTAGGCGAAAAAAGTAGAGATCTATATTGAAATGGTGCAATTTGGCTCCAAGGTGGTAATTAAAAAAAAATTTAGAAAGGAAGAAAGGAAAAAAAGTCTGCTAGGGCCCAACCAATCGGCCAAAATAGATCCCCACAAGATCCGAGTTCACTTGATGAAATCCAGGTGGGCAGCAGCAGCTCAAGTCCCGGAAATAGCCAGCTGGGTCGGTTACATGCGAGGAGCCAGATAGCAAGAGCTGCAACGAACGACGACCGGGCGCGAGAGTATGAAAAAACAGTCCTTGGAAGGGGCAGCTAAAAATAAACTAGCGGGGCGTGCGAACGGATGAGCGCCAAACCCTAATTCCTCCGTCGTCTTCAATCGCCAGCCGCGCTACCTCTGGTCGTCTGCCCTGGCAGTCCCGCCCCCCTCCCTCCGCGGGTCCCCTCTTCTAGCTTCCCCCCTTTCTCCATCCCCTGTCTCCTCTCTCTCTCTCTCTCTCTCTCTCTCTCTCTCTCTCTCTCTCTCTCTCTCTCTCTCTCTCTCTCTCTCCTCTCTCTTTTTTCTCTCCTTCTCTTGTCTCTCGTCTTCCCCCTTTCGTTTCTCGTCTCCTCGCCTCGCAGTCGGCGTCGCCGCCTCCGCCTCCGCCTCCGCCTCCGCGGCGCTATTTGTTTTTGGCGGAGTAAGCAATTCGGGCGGATACGGGAGGACACGCTATTTGATTTGTCCTTCCTATTGCGATCGTGACCGATCTTGCGAGGGAGCGAGAGTGAGTGAGTGAGTGGATTTTGGTTGAAGTTGGATTGGTGCTGTGTGGTTTGATGAGCATGTGATGATGCTAATAGCGCTGATGATGATGATGATGATGATGATGCGTAAAACCCTGCGGTGTCGGTGATGAGGTTTGATGCTGCTGCGGGTCGTCGTGGTTGAGGACTTTTGTCATTTTTTGGTGTTGCGACCAGGAACGAGTGGTGCTGCGGGGAGGAGGAGGAGGGAGTGTGTAGGATACAGTTGTTTGCGATTATTGGCGGAGCGCAATGGCGATGGAGACGGGGGCAGCAGGGCAGGCCCTGGATGCGCAGGTGACGCTCGTGTTGGCGGGAGATGGCGTGGCGCCCCTGGAGGCGCTGGTCGGACAGCTGATGAGCCCTAAGAATGAGCAGCGCGGACAAGCGGAGCAGCTGTTTAATTACTGCAAGCAGCATCATGCCGATGCTCTGGTCATGAAGATGATCCATGCTCTGCAGGTTTGTGTCGGTTTCTTGGTTTCTGTATTGATCCGTGTTAGGATGCCGCTTTCGTTGCGTCGGTGGGACTGACCTAGGTCGTGGGAAGCTTTGGGCCTCGGTTGACATCTGAAGTCTTGGCTGGTCGAAATTAAACTCAGGCTTTTTTGTTTTTTTGCTTCCTTCATACCAGATGGTGATTCTGTCTTGAATAATGTTGTGTAGAGCCGGAAAGCATTTCCGTACTTGCTTGCGAAGTCATAGTTTGATTAGGTTAGAAGAATACTTCTAGTGTTTTGTGAGAGCGATATATTCGCTTGTGAGAATTGTAGTTTCTTGTTACTTGGGGGATCTTTCATTTTGATTTATGACCGCTGGATGTTTTAATAGAACGATTGAACATATTGCCACTCCAATATGTCGAAGGTTTAGCTTATTGTATATATCTCTATTGCGGATGACGTTTCTATCATTCGTGAAGAGACCATTCATTACGCAGCGCGGATGACTTGGTCTGGATACCATTAGAGTTCTGTTTGAATGTCACTTTCAAGTGTAAATCGAATCGACGACGGTTAATACGATCTTATTAAAAAATTGATATCTTTGTAGAGATATTTGTTCCAATTTGTATGTCTGAGAATTGATTTCGAAATTTGAACAATCGATTAGTTTGGCTTGATTGCCTTGTGCTGTGTCTCTTCTCCTTCAGTCTCGTTTACTGTAGTGCTCCTTGCTTGATCAGGTTTCACAGCAGCTGGAAGTCCGTGCTATGGTAGCCATTTTATTGAGAAAACTTATCACCAAGGACGACGTGTCATTGTGGCCTCAACTCTCACCTGCCACCCAAGCCGCTGTTAAAGGTCAGCTCTTATTGTGTGTTCAAAGAGAAGAAGGTAAGAGCATATCGAAGAAGCTTTGCGACACCGTGGCAGAACTTGCTGCTGGAATTCTTGAGGAAGGAATGTGGCCTGAGCTGCTTCCTTTTATGTTCCAATGCGTGAGCTCCGATTCCATGCGCTTGAGGGAGAGCGCTCTTCTTATGTTCGCTCAGCTTGCGCAATATATAGGCCCACAGCTCCGGACTTACTTGCCAACGCTTCACACTGTATTCCAACAGAATCTGTCCGGCCAAACTTCGAGCGATGTGCGAATTGCAGCTCTTCGGGCTACCACTAACTTTGTTCAAACTTTAGAAACAGCTCAAGACAGGGAACGTTTTCAGGACCTTCTTCCAGGTATGTTGCAGACGTTATCACTTGCTCTGAACAATCACGAAGAGGCGACTGCACAAGAAGCCCTAGAGATGTTCATTGAGGTTGCGGGAACCGAGCCCCGTTTTTTGCGTCGACAATTAGCGGAAGTTGTGGCCAATATGTTGCAAATTGCGGAAGCTGGGGAGTTGGAAGAAGGAACTAGACACCTGGCTGTCGAGTTTCTTATCACTTTGGCGGAAGCCAGAGAGCGAGCTCCGGGAATGATGCGCAAGCTACCACAATATACTATCCGACTCTTCGCCGCACTGATGAAAATGTTATTGGATATCGAAGATGATCCTCAATGGTATGTTGCTGATACCGAAGATGAAGACAATGGGGAGACGGCTGACTACGAAGTCGGGCAGGAATGTCTAGACCGGTTGGCCATTTCTCTTGGAGGAAATACAGTCCTTCCCGTTGCTTCTCAGCTGCTTCCTTCGTTTATCAACGACGGTGACTGGAAGAAGAGGCATGCAGCTCTTATCACTCTTGCACAAATTGCTGAAGGGTGTGCCAAGGTTTGCATCGTGCTCACTTCATAATCTGTGGTTTTAAATTTCTTAGGTTTGTATGTTTTAATCTTGTAGTTTTTGACTCTGTCCCTCACGTCTACGACCGGACAAAAATTTGTCCTTTCTTGATGACCGTACTTATTTCGGGGTTAATTGATTTCTTATGGCTATCATGTGGTGGTTGCGTGCAGGTTATGATCAATAACTTAGACTCAGTGGTATCTATGATATTGAATTCATTTCGGGATTCACACTCTCGTGTGCGCTGGGCTGCCATAAATGCCATTGGTCAGTTGTCAACTGATCTTGGTCCCGACTTGCAACAAAATTATCACCAGCAAGTTCTTCCCGCACTTGTGAATGCAATGGATGACTTTCAGAATCCACGTGTTCAGGTGAGTCTAGTTGTCTGTTGGGCTGTGCTTGTCTATGTTGTATGAAAATAACGGGGCTTTCTGTATGATCTGTGAAATGTACAACAATAGTGGCATCTTACGGTCAGAGCGAAGATTATTCATTTTAAGGCGACAGAGCTTCGTATTTTGTTTTCAACCCAGTAAGCGTTTGTGAGGAAGGATTTCGGTTCTTATGATAGTGATCAATATGAATGTTGATGCGGACAGGCTCATGCCGCAGCAGCAGTGCTGAATTTCAGCGAGAGCTGCACGCCTGAGATCTTGACCCCGTACCTAGATGGAGTCATCTCAAAGCTCCTGATTCTTCTCCAGGTTTGGAACATGTGAACTTTCCAGGCTCTGTTGTTTGTTTATCTTTTCAATTGAGTTTTGGGTTTCATTTTTCGAATGTTCGTCAATACTGAGCCACTAGTGAAAACCATCTTGGCTGTTCGTTGTGATTTTCGGATGCAAATAACTTGTGATTTTTATGTGAATTGTTTCAGAATGGAAAGAGGATGGTTCAGGAAGGAGCCTTGACTGCTCTTGCTTCTGTCGCGGACTCTGCCCAGGTTCATCACTAACAGCTCTATGTACCCGATTCATCCTGATTCTGAAATCTACGCATTGATTAAGTGCCATTAGCTCCGGTTACGTTTGACATGTGTTTCCGTTACAGTATACGAATTGATTGGCACATTCCCAAAAGATTGACTAATGAGCTCTGACAGGCTCTATAAATTTAAGGCTGTTCTAATGATCTTGTACTGAAATCTATGCATTGATTAGGAGCCATTAGCTCCCGGTTATGTTTGACATGTGTCTCCATTACAGTATACGAATTGATTGGCACATTCCCAAAAGATTGACTAATGAGCTCTGACAGGCTCTATAAATTTAAGGCTGTTCTAATGATATTGTACTGGAAATAGAGTTTAATAAGACTTTTCATGTTTAATCGAGTATGTCGCTTATGCTGAGAATCATGTGCATTACAGGCTCACTTCCAAAAATACTATGACGCTGTGATGCCATATCTTAAGAACATTCTAATTGGTGCCAATGACAAGCAAAATCGCATGTTGCGAGCCAAGTCAATGGAGTGCATCAGTTTGGTCGGTATGGCTGTTGGAAAGGACAAATTTAGAGAGGATGCCAAGCAGGTAATAGTTTCACTATGTCCTATACTAAAATTATGCACCTCATGCAGAATCTTTTTATGTAGTGCTATTTATGAATTTTGAGCAAAATTTGTAACAGATAGGCTTGTGAGGTGTTGAATTCATGGTTTATCAACATTATCGTCCACACTTGGTTGTTATAAGTCACAGACTGCTCTATATCTATTTAAGTTATTTGCACTTAGGTTCATTCAGTGCATTTAGTTAGCGTGACGTGCCTTTTGTTTTACCTTACGTATCTGACTCTGCTTCAGGTTATGGAGGTCCTTATGACACTTCAAGGAGCACAAATGGAGGATGACGATCCTACCATCAGCTACATGCTGCAGGTTTGATTTTCTGTTAATATAATTTGATTCTATGCTATCTTTTACTGTTCTGAATCTTAATTTTGCATATATAATTAAGTCTTAACTCGAAACTGTTTATTGCAGGCTTGGGCTAGGCTATGCAAGTGCTTGGGCCAAGAGTTCCTGCCCTACATGAGTGTGGTGATGCCACCATTGCTACGATCTGCTCAGCTGAAACCTGATGTCACAATCACTGATGCTGATTCTGATGATGAGGGTAACGACTCTGATGATGACAGGTATGGATAAGGGTATTAATGTGGTTATTTTAAGGGTTTGAGTATGTCTATAATCTGCTTAATCAGCCGTCACATCTTCTAAGATGTGAACGGTCCTGATCATATCACTGTGCTTGCATTTGGACAATAGATAAACACAAGTCTTATCTTTTAGAAATGACAAGATAGAATTTGTTTGTTTGCTCTGACACAAATTGGTTCCTTTTCAGTGTGGAAACGCTTACTATTGGGGACAAAAAAATAGGCATTCGCACCAGTGTTTTGGAAGAAAAGGCGACTGCTTGCAACATGTTGTGCTGTTATGCAGATGAACTGAAAGAAGGTTTCTACCCTTGGATTGATCAGGTGAAATTTGCAAGGTTCACCATTGCTGGATTTATAACCAGTACAGATTTTACTGAATGGTTGGTTATGTCCATATTTCAATAATTTTTTATATTTGAAGGGACTGTTGGAAGCAGGCGCGTGAGCGCCTGGTCGTACTTGTACTTCAAGATCAGAAAGCAAACTTGGTGTTTACCTGTTTGTTGTGCTCTCTTGATACTTCAGGTTGCTCCCATTGTGGTGCCTCTATTGAAATTCTATTTCCACGAGGAGGTCCGAAAGGCGGCTGTGTCAGGTTAGTGCCACCTGCCGAGTGCTTTGCTGCGTCAGATCATGTCCAGGGTATGAATGTCACATACCATAAAGCGTCTATAGTGCTTCTTCCAAAATCTGGTTAATTATCTCACATGCCAATTTCTTGCGTATTTAACCTCAGATTTAAAACACTGACTTTTACATCTTCTTTTCAGCTATGCCTCAGCTCCTGCGTGCTGGCAAACTTGCTGTGGAGAAGGGACAAGCTGCTGGCCGTGATGAGTCCTATGTGAAACAGCTAGCAGACTACATAATCCCTCCTCTTGTCGAGGCTATGCATAAGGTCAGGTCTTCTTTTCAAGTTGTATGGTGTCTTAACTATTAAGATTTGATGTCTGTATTGATCACAATTCAGTATCAGGTAGTCCAACGTGGAATAGTATTCTATTTCGTTTCGATTTTTTGTTTGCCTCCCACCGTTACGTTTTATTTCATGGCCTTTCGAGGATGTCACAATTCATGTATGGTAGTCATTATCACTGATGGTGATGACAGAGAATTAACGCTGTGATTTGATGTGACTTCCATTGCAGGAGCCTGAAACCGAAGTTTGCTCTAGTATGTTGGATTCACTAAACGAGTGTATCCAGGTATGGCCGCATATCGCAGGCTGACGTTTATATCGAGTGTTTGCTTTGACATACGTACATAGTAATCAGGTTTTGTGAACTCGGTAGTATCATCATGGGAAAATCGAGAACATAGAGCGTTACGTTTAGGCATTGAAATTTGCAAAGTAATCTGGTTGAATTGTTGAAAATGGGAACAAATGGGAGTGTTTGACACGCTTATCATTTAAGAGAATTCCCTGACTGGAGGAGGTCGTATGAGGGCATAGTGTCGCAGGCCATCAAATCATGAAGACTTGTTGTGACATTTCTTTAACGCGTGGTTCTTAATTTACCATTTCTGGTGTGCAGATTGTAGGGCCGTTGCTGGATGCAGGTCAAATCAAGTCAATGGTTGAACAATTCAAGCAAGTCATTACTGCCAGTGTTACTCGCAAAAGGGAGAGGGCTGAGCGAACTCAAACTGAGGATTTCGATGCGGAAGAAGGGGAACTTCTTGAAGAAGAGAACGAGCAAGAAGAAGAAGTGTTCGAGCAGGTGCACGTCCACAAATTTACAAGACCAATTTACCTTCACTTCTTCACATATCATACCACTTCCACAAATGTAGGCTAGATGACATGCATAAATTTATTGACTGACTTGCTATAGATAAAGTCTACTGTGCCATGCAATATTTATGTCTGTCCTCCTTTACTTCTGGTTCCATGCAGGTGGGAGAGTGTCTCGGATCCTTAATTAAAACGTTCAAGACAGCCTTTTTGCCTTATTTTGAGGACCTGATTCCTTACTTGACACCCATGCTGGTAAACCCTCTTCTCTATATCTTGTGGATGCATTTTGGTGAGATCACCCGGCCTTGTTTAGAATTGTTAATCAGTTCTCAACTATCACTTAGTACTTTCTTGTGCCATCTGTTGTCTCTGGATCATTAACGATTTAATGCATGAAAGAATCAAGTTCTGTGGCCATTGGTGTTGGTAAAGAGAACAGACTAGGAAAAAAGGTACTATTGAATCTTTTTGTTTTTCCATTGGAAAGATCAGTAGACCTAGTTGTATACTGCTGAGATATATGAGGGTTGTTTGTTGCTGATGTGTGGACAGGGAAAAGATCGCACACCCGATGAAAGGAGAGTTGCCATCTGTGTTTTTGACGATGTTGCAGAGCAATGTGGGGATGCAGCAATTAAGTAAGTGTGCTCTACTTGTAGACAACTTGGATACAGGGCATTTTTATTTATAATCCTTGCTGACGATTTATTGGATTTCTCCTAAATGAAATTTGTTGATCACCGTCATGTCCATCAAACTTTTATGATGGCATGTCATACAGAAGTCGTATTTTTCCTTGACATTGCCACCTGCATTTTTCTGATTATTGTCATCGACTCTTGCAGATACTACGAAGGTTTTCTTCCTTTCTTGTTGGAAGCGAGCAATGATGGCAGTGCTGATGTCCGGCAGGTTTGTCTTTTAACAAGCCGATTTCACTATCTTAGCCCGTTGCTTTGTTTATTCGTAATTTTATAACCTTTCTGATATCACTTTTCTAAATACTGGCTTACTACAGGCGTCTGTGTATGGTATTGGTGTCTGTGCTGAGTTTGGCGGTGCTGCATTCAAGCCAATAGTAGGAGGTGAGTGCCATACATTGGCTATAAACTATGTTTCCAAGGCAGTTTGAGGGAAAGATATTGCTGCAGTTCAGAGAATTGACGCATGAATATCTTGGGTTGACTGTAGCTCGATCTCGTTTACTGACTTATCTCGTGTTGGCGGAAGTGTTGTTTTTCTTCGTTAAGGTTTATATAATCGTTTAGGATGACAGATCCTATGGTTTTGCCTTTGTAGATGCCTTGGCGAGGCTGAATGCCACTATCAGTCAACCTACATCGCGCTCCACCGAGAATATCATGGCCACTGATAATGCAGTGTCTGCTCTCGGCAAGATTTGTGAGCACCAAAGAGACAGTATTGATGGCGCTAATGTAAGGATTACTCATGGCAGAGTAAAGTGGTTTGTGTATTGTAGCACTGTCAAGAAGGGAAGGATTTGGGGGAACAATGGAGCTACTTTCAGTTGCTTGATGATCTAATATTATTACATTGTCTTTATCATGAACATTTCAGGTTGTGCCAGCATGGTTAGGATGTTTGCCACTGAAAGGAGATCTCGTGGAAGCAAAAATTGTCCATGAGCAGCTGTGCTCAATGGTCGAGAGGTGGGTTGGATTCCTTGCGTTCTTTTTGTCGTTTCGATGGACCATACCAACAGTTTTGAATCCTGAGATTAATGCCCAAAGCTATTTTGTTCTATACTCCTAACTTGAATTCGGCAAGAGGCGATGAGCATCTGCTACAACTCTTGGAATTTATGCTAACTTTCTATGGAACACTTTTTTCCACGCAAGTGATGTGCGTAGACTGATGGCTTAAGTTAAACTCTCAGATTTTGCATAGCTAACGAGTTTTACTTGGCAGGTCTGATCCTTTACTACTTGGACCCAATAACCAGTATCTGTCAAAGATCATCTCTGTTTTTGCTGAGGTACTTTCTAATTCCATGTACAAGCTTTTTCTTACGTCTCACGGTAGAGGATACTATTTTTGTCACTTTAAGCATTTTAATATATGTAGAGTGATTTTTGGGAGATCAACATAGAGCAGTGGATGGATCACTGGGGGTACAAGAGCGAGTGTTGAATCTGATGCAGTTTCAAAGTGGGAGGTTGTTTTCAAGTGACAGTAGACAGACTCATTTCCATGACAAGTTGATTGGCCGTAGATATATAGTCAAGTCATTCTTGCATCACTTGTCTGTAAGTCTTGTTGGTAACAAGGTTCGGTGTAGTAGACAGCGTCAAAATCCCAACGGTTCTAGTTTCCTCTTCCGTGATGCTAGTTCTCACACTTCGAGCTTTATGTGTCCGTAATTCAGAGGAGAAAGATATTTCTATATTTACTCAATTAGATATTAGTTCTATAACAGTCGTTGGGAGACTTTAGTAGTTTTTGATTGTTCTCTATTGCTTTCTGTAGGTGTTGAGCGGTGGAACTGAGCTTGCAACAGAGCAAACAGCAGCCCGCATGGTTGGTTTGTTGAGGCAACTGCAACAAACTCTGCATCCTGACGCGTTAGCAGCCACTTGGTCCCTTCTCGAGCCAAAACAGCAGGTGACGTTGCAGTCCATTTTGGCTGCACCGTGAGCTTGACAGTTTTAAATTATTTTTATGGTTCTATTCAGAGGAATTTTCTTCAACATTGGTTATTGATAGAAGCAAGCAGTGCGAGTTGCCCTAAAATTTTGTCACTTTTAAATGTCATTCCTTGTTCCAAACTGTGAGTAGCAAATGCTCCATAGACTACGGTTTGTCATTGGCATCGTTATAGAGCTGTTCTAGAATTTTTACGTGAATTGAAATGGGGAGCACCTCTAGACGAGGTGTATTTGCTGGAAATTTGTATCAAATACAACGACATGTTTCGACGTTAGATTTTTTACCAAGCAGATCTTGTTTGATAACTACTTATAATGGAATCATCGTCACTAGGTGATTTTCTCGGTTCAATTGTTTGACATACTCCGTTCTTTGCTTCTGAGGACTCGTTGTTTCAGGTTAACATTGCGATTTGTCCAGGTTAACTTCAATCACACTCATTCAATTTCGTGTTGCCTTTCAATTTAGTGTTTAGTATTTAGAAAAATCTGGAAGTTTGCCATGAAAGGTTAGATAATGTCTCAGGTCAGGATGGGATATGACTTTCAGCAAGTTAATCTCCCGCATGTCAAGCTCTAGACATGTGCCAAGGCAGTGTCAATTGAGATGGTAGATTGTGGAGAAATCTTCATTGCAGATACGGAGTGTCTCTCAAAAGCTTCGTACACCTCAAAAATTGTTATGACTAATTGAAAAAACTCTAGGTGCCAAGCAGCTACTGTGTGTCCTCAAATTATTTTTATTTCTGGAATCAAATGGGTAACTCATGTCGTTGCAAAGATTCAAACTGAACACCAAAACAAGTGCTTCGTGGTTGGCAAGACAAATAAATGACTAAACCAAGCCAAACTCAGAGCAAGCCACTGATCTCTAAAATAGTGACCAAAGAGTGGAGGCTGCTTTCAGTTCTCCAATAACTCTGGACCCCAAAACGCATTGTTGCCACGTGTCCACTTACCAATTACAATTGGTGGGCGGAATCTCGACTAATCCATAGAAAGCACCTTGAGGGCAAAATCAACCACTTGTCGCTCATCCTTAGCATTGGAAGAAGCGATGGAAGATGGTTTTGTCAACAAGGTTCAAAGTTAGTCGGTGGAATTGGGAAAAGAAAGTAGATGTGATTTGAAAACATAAATAGGTGAAAATTGATTAAAATGGCACTTTTAGAAGCCCCTACCTTAGAAGGACCAAAGAAAGCAGAAGTCTTTTTTAGGTTTGTATTTGTGTTGTACCTCATTCCACCTAGGCTTGTAGGTGCTTGGAAATCTTCTATGCCATTTGTTTGGAATTGATTTTAATAATTGACTCTTTGAAGTAGAAGCTTGTATCCTACACAAATAGTGAAATTAGGTTGCCCCACACTAATTTCTTGACATTTGACACTATATAAATATTTATTGTAATTGTACAAGAATGCACTACTGGTGAATTAGGTATCAGTGTTGTAACTGGGACTCATGAACCTCCATGTGTACGAATGGAAATATCTGTAGAAATATCTATTGACTTTGATGGCTAATAAACTAACTTTCTTAAGTGACCTCTTTGAACAAGTGGTGAAGGAATTCATAACTCTAAACAAACAATGATTGGAGGGAGGGGCAATGGTATGTGTATTGGAAAAGAGAGTTGTTATACTTGTTTGTTATAGGATTAATTTGGAGAGAATTGCACGTTTGAAGCACGTCAAATCTTGGCACTGGTTTCAAATGAAAAGACCCTAAACTTGTTCATGCATATTGTTGAGCAAGTGTGTGCATTTGACCCTTGGTTCATTGAGAAGTCTAGTACTTTACGTAGGCAAAGGTTGTCTTTGTTGCAAAAATGTACCTCTACTTTATGCATGCTTACCTATGGCATTCTTGCCAATGCCATCGGTGAGTATTGCCGAACAGGTGAAACCACAACAATTAATTAGAGTGATTATTTTGCCCCCATTTTTGTAATTGTAGTTGAAGACCAATATGGTACATAACTTCTACAATTTGTCATTATGCTACTTTCATAGATAGATTATGACCACAAGACCACTTAGAGACGTGGCATAGGATGCTATGTTGTTGAATGGAAACAAGGTCAAGTGCAATTCAATCATTCAATTTTTTTTCTTAAAATTCAAAAGGAATGATTGATTTACTAGAAGAAAACCTTGTTGGAGTCAATACAATCTACATAATATTTTCTTCTTTCCAACGACAAAAAATATCAAATTTAGTACAAATTTTGTGTTGGAAATAGAAAAATGTTGTGTAGATTGTGTTGACTTCAACAAGGTTTTCTTCTAGTGATTGCACTACTCACCATTATCAAAAAGTTTGCTACAATGCTAAGTCCAATATGAAAGGATGATAGCAAGAGTATGACTTCACTAGTCGTAAGAGTGATACACTTGTAGTAAAAAAAACGTGAAGCTAATTTCAACCCTATTCCTATTCTGACAGCTATATTTTCTTGTCTAAAATGTACAACTCTTAAACATGAGAATCTATGGGTACAATTATAATTGAAGCTTAAAATCTTGTAGTTATTCAAATTATTCTAAAAAAACATATAAAAGAGTGTGGAATCTCCTTCAAATGCCAATAAGACCTAACAAAAGTAAAATTCACTCATAGCAACCGTATTCAAATGCTTATTCAAACCATTCTAGGTGCATTCCCTTATATATTAACAGATTTTGACAAATTCATAAGGTAAAAACATCTAAAATCATCTAAACAATCATTTGATTATGATTTGTATTTGCAAAGTATTTTATTTCTGTTGGTAAGAATGTGTAAACTCAAAATTGACCATAGACTCTCATCAATAGAGGCTAAGGTATGTACACCCGTACTTGACACTACCAAATATGTGATACAGACATTTGAACCAAAATATGAGAGTCTAATGGTATGAAAGCCTATTGCAATTTTGATATATCTAGAGACAATATTTCAAAATTCATAACTTAGCCCCTAAAGGACCAAGACCTTTTTCTGCCAAAAAACACTCAAAATTGCCATTTTTATAGCAAAGAGTAAAAAAAAATTTAGTTATTTTTTTAAAATATAGAATCTTATACCTCTCTAGTATGAAAATGTCTAGAAAAAATTTCAAATTTTTTTATTGCATAAATTCCAAGATATATACGTTTAAAGTGAAAAAAAACAAGTTTTTCAACACATTGCGAGACTAGATTATTTGACTTTGAACCTTCTTGACTTTAATTTTTTGCACTATAGAATTTTGAGCTTTAAATATTTATGGTGGAAAATTGAGTTGAGAGTTTAGGAAAAAAAAAATTCAAAAAAGCTTAATTTTTATTCTTTAAAATTTTGTTAAGTAGACGTAGGTACAAGATAGAAGGAAAATCCAAAATATTAATATCTCTAAGATGGAACTAAAATGCACTAATTCCAATGGTGAGACTATTCTAGCAAGCAAACTCAACCATGTGGAACTTTTTCTTTTGAAAAATTGTAAAAAATTGCATTCAAAAATGAATCCTACAAGAATTTTTTTCAGAAAAATGCTCAAATTGCCCCCAAAACAAGATTGTGTATAACTTTCTCATAACAAATCCAAATGGAATGAACCAAAGATTTCCATGTAGTAAAAAATATGATTTACATGAGTTTTTTTGTTTCTTTTAATTCAAATTTTTTAATTTTTTTGGGTTGCCCCCATGTTTTGAGCTTATTTGAGCACAACTTTTGTTCCCAAGCACCGATTGAAGAAAAAATTATATTCCCACGAAGCTAATCAATTTTCCCATCTTAAAAAAAAAATTCAAAAAATCAGGACAAAAATTGAGACTATAGGTACCTACCCAAAATCCCATTTGCCCCTTGAAGGGACAATGGTCTTTTAGAGGTTAGTCATCCAATGTCCAAATAATGCATGCTAAAGTTCCTTAGAATCCTCTTTCACTTGTCCATAAGATCCAACAAAATAATTTATAAGTAGAAACTAATTTTAGTTGTAAATTAGTAATGATTATAGATGCGCATACCTTATATATTTAAGGCAAGAATATGCAAGGTTGATTTTAGAAACAATTCACAATAAGGTGCTAGTACTGTAGCCCCAAAAGAATGGCCAAGCCCTAACAAAGCGAGTTCTTGACTTTTGATTGAGGGTTAGCCTTTAAGGTAGGAGGTTCCAAAACCGAGGGAGATCACTTAGAGTATCCATTAGAAACCACTTGTGTTAAGATTTTAGAACTCCTATCTTATACCCTAAAATTTAACTAAAAGGAAAAGAAAAAACATGTATAAATTTTCCTACTTTGAAAGTTTATGTTTTAAACTTTTTATATTTTTATTTGATAATTATATTTATTTATTAATTATTGCAGTAAAAAGATACATTGTAGAGCTGAAAATAACTTTTACACATGTATATTATATTAAAAGAAATTGTCTAAAAAATGAACAAAAATTGCTAAAAAGAATTCTCTATTGAAAGATCACTTTTCTTAAATAATGATGCAATGGTCATCTAAAATTTGTTCTCTATAAATATTTGAGCTAAAAAACATGCCATTTCAATTCATTTTTCAATCTATTTTAGAAATCATTTCATATGTTATTTGAGTTGGAATTTTTTGGCAATAGAAACCTATAGTCATTATTAAACAAAGCTCAAAATTATAGGTTGAAAATAAAAAAGGGGCCAAAAATTTACTTAAACACACATGGTTTGTTATAGATAGACTAAGTGATCTCCCCGAGTTCCAAAATTGACCCTTTTCAAATTCATTCATCTACATTATGGCCTTGAATAGCCACTCACCTTCACCCAGAATTACCACAAGATTTCAGCATCAACTAAAGGCAATTGAAGAAATCTTTAACCCCTAAAGGACCAAACGGCGTTTTTTGGCAACATAGCAATTTTGGGCAACTCACTATGAACAAATTTTTTACTTTTTTCTTTGAAATTTTCACACAACATATGGCCAAGGGGTAGCTTAACGGCCCAATAATTTTCATAACTTTTGACAATACGGTTAAAAAGTTATTATATGATATGTATTTTTCATGGCTCGGCATGCAACTCAAAAAATTCTTTAAAAATCACTTTTTCAAGAAATAAAAATTTGAAACTGGTTTTATAGATTTATATATACATTAAAAGCTTTGAATCATTCCATTTTGATTAATGAAATAAAAGCTATGAGGAGTCTTAGTTTGCGGGTAGTTATGGAATCTCTACTCTAAAATAAACTTTGAAGTCCTTTATTTAACTCAATTAAAAAATAAAATAAAACTTATGTGTAGATTGTTTATTACAACATTATAACCATTGTGATTGGCATTTTTCAATTCCGTAACTAAATTCTTAACATTGATTTAGTGTTTTGAATAATTTTCTACTTCTTTCTACTTACTATTGTTTTCCTATATGTTGTATAATTTCATATGATCTGAAATTTTTCAAGCACATAGCCAACCTGCCTTGAAAAATGAATCCAAAGAACAACCACCGTTTTGAACATTTCTTTATACAAATGCGAACTTGTAAAGTGCAGCTACCTGTTTTTTTGCAAGGCCCCTCATTTTTTTTTGTCAATTCAAACACTAATATCTTGCAATCTACAAACTAGAAATTTCTGAATTTTTTTCCACATTTTCTTAAAACAATGTACTATAAGATTCTACGGTTACATGTGTCCAAAAATGTTTTATTCTAAAATTTGGTACTTGTACTAGAAATGGTAGTTTTGGAGCTTTTTTGGTGAAAACATAATTAAAAACCTTTAGGGGTTAACCTTGAAGCGCTTTGACGTAATGACGTCCATATTGTGGACAATGAACAGAGGGCTTCATGGCACTCTGTAGTCCAACCAACTTCTCATTCATCCAATGTAATACTTGAATTTAGAAAAGACAACCTTCCTTAACCTCTAAAGGACCAAACACCGTTTTTTGGCAATATAGCAATTTTGGACAGTTCACTACGAATGGAATTTTTTTTTTCTTTGAAAATCAACAGTTCACACAACATGTGCCCAAGGAGTAGCTTTAAGGCCCAAAATTTTTCATAACATTTGACTTCATAGTTAAAAAGTTATTGTATGCTATGTCATTATCAGTGAAGTGTGGGCAGCTCGGGCAACTCAAAAAAATTCTTAAAAATCACTTTTTTTGAAAATAAAAATTTGTAATTGGTTCTCTAGATTTATATATATATATATGGAAAGCTTTGAATCATTTCATTTTGATTAATGAGATGAAATTTATGAGGAGTTTTGGTTTAAGGGTAGTTATAGAATCTCTACTCTAAATTAACTTTGAAGTCCTTTAATTAACTCGATTTTCAATATTTTTGGAAAAAAAATAAAAACATTAAGTGTAGATTGTTTATTACAACATTACAATTGTTGAGATTAGCATTTTTCAATTCCATAAATAAACTCTTGACAATTTAGTATTTTGGATCATTCTCTACTTCTTTCTACTTACTATTTTTTTCCTATATGTTATGCAATTCCAAATGATCTGAATTTTTTTAAGCATGTAGCCAACTTGCCTTGGATAATTAATCCAAAGAGTTACCACCATTTTGAACATTTTTTCATACAAATCTGAACTTAAGAAGTGCGTCTGCCCGATTTTTTGCAGGGACAAAAGAAGCATTTTTGTCAATTCGAACGCAAACATCTTGCAATCTACACAATGGAAAATTCTGAAAAAAAATTCACATCTTTTCAAAACAATGTACTACAAGATCCTGTGGTTAAATGTCTTCAAAAATGTTTAAAAAAAAAAATTAGTACTTGTATTAGAAATGGCAGTTTTGGAACTGTTTTGGTGAAAACATAGTCAAAATCCTTTAGGGGTTAACAACCACATTCATGAAATTTTGATAAATGCTATTTTTGTATAATGATATAAGCAGAAATGTGCAAACATTTATAAAAGGTTTGAGGTGTTTAGGGGTCAAGGCAACCAATGGAAGTTGAGCATCTTGTCCCTCCAAATTCCACGTTTATAGGGAATTTAGGAGACATAAATAAGTATTCTATATTTTCAAAATAATAAAAAAATTTAAATATTATGTGAGTGTCGAATAATAACGAAATTTGTTGGGTTGGTTTTCACTTTAGTAGACTAAGAGCATCTTGAGTCTTGCATTGGTATCTAGACTCTACGTGCCGTGCAAATTCAAGTCCCACTTTTTTGTTGTTTTGCTCCCTAGTGTAGGCGCCTCAATCCTATCAAGGTACTAGAAACTCTACACTAGTTAACGCAAGCCTATATGTCAAAGCAATTAATGTAAAATGTCAAATTCAATTGCCTCCTAAAGAAGCTACAAGGTTCTTGTGCGGAAATTCAATAGAAATGGCACTCTCTTTTTGTCATTCTTTTCTAAAACATGAATCAATTCCACCTAAAAAATCCACCTAATAGAATCGCCTTTTCATGTTCCAAAGAAAGTACTCAGTCTCAAGTGAAATCTTGAAGGTCAGACTTCCAACAAGAGTTTGGACTTTCAAGAAGTTCAAAGACCAAGTATGACGATTACTCAAGAAAATTAAATCAAACGATTGCTTGTTAATATTGGCTACTGATTAGAGGTGGCTTATGGAGGGCTCTGCAATTCTTTTGTTCAACATCAATATTTTTGTTGCATTTGCAAGTGTGCATCACCTCGCAACTTGTTTCAACAGGGATAGCTAGAAGATAAACATAGAGAATGCCAAGTTGTTTCTACAAGGCAATTATCTTATTCTACATTAATTGCTCTGACTAATCTCCATGATTATGATTCTGTTGCCACTAAGGGCATTGCCATGGTTGAATGGTAGGATTGGTGCGCCAAGTGCGGTCTTGGCGGACCCTGTGAGCCACCCCGGCTAGTGTGTCATGCCTGCGTCCCCCGGGCAACACGGAAGGAGACAAGGTTCACAAGAAAATGCACAATGCCCAAGACTTTGAGTTCATTTTCAATTATTGCAGGGCCAATCAAGTTCATTTTCATTTATGAGAGGGCATGTTGGGGATTTAGTACCTCGAAAGGACCGAGGAAAAGTCAATACCGCGCCACTCCAAGGACATTGAACTTGGCCATTTCTTCTTTAATTTTGGCCGTGGCCAGTCATGTTTTGGCCCTCGCAGTGCGTGCCGTGGGAGAATATATGAGCTTGGGCCTGGCCACTCCCCGGGTCTATGCCACTTCGCATGCAACCATGGCGATGCTCTAAGGTGTGCAAAGCAAATCCAAGAAGTGTTCCACATCCACAAAGGTAAAATGGGAGGTGCCATTAGAATTGGGATAGGTTTATGTTACTTCTGTCGGACCTACGCAGGACTTCCCGTTACTGTTGCCGTGCCTCCTTAGTAGAGGGCTGACCACCATTCTTTTATTTACCATTTACCAACTAAAAAATTAAGCCTTTGGACCCCGCACCTACTAAGCAGGGCAGCGAAAGTGTCGGCTTGTGGGGCTTTTGTGGCAGCAACATTTATAAGGCTCGTGGAAAGCCCCGCCAGGGCCACCAGCGGGCCCGGCATTCGAAGCGTGAGTGCCGTCAAAGTCAGTCATGTTCATGGTCAGCGTGAAACTTAGTGGTGGAGGGACGAGCGGGTGGGCCAGGGGGCCGGCATAGGCAATCCCGGACCCTTCAAAACTGCGTGCCCGGATCCGCCTTCCTGGTCACGACTCACGATTTTCATTCAATGCAATCTCCGTCAATCCTCTCTGACAAACAGTTCCAGTGCCCACGTACCATCAATGCATTTCCCTTGCCACCAAATAGGCTCAGAAACCTGATTGAATATACTTAAGCTTTAAACCCCACAATAGGCTCAGAAACCTGATTGAATAAACTTAAGATTTAAGACCCACAATTGGCTCAGAAATCTGATTGAATAGACTTAAGATTTAAGACCCACAATTGGCGTAACTCCTTCATTATGCTTTTGCCTGAAGGATATGCATTCATCACAAATTATTCAGCACCAGCAGTCCAGCACTTACCTGAAAATCATGAAAATCAACTACATTTCACATCATTGCATATGTCTCCCTCATATTTTATCTCCTTTCACCCTTCTGATGGTTACCATAAAGACTTCTCCTCTTACTACATTACTAGTTGCAAGGTGTGGCAATCTACTCAATTTGTGAAACAATACCAAAGGAGAGCCAGAACTAAAGAGAAAAAATGTGACCACATGTTCAGAATTTGAGTCATTCAACAGTTCAATTACAATCGAGACAGAATCGATCAAGTCAGATCCTGCAAATGTCAGCATAAGCCCTGGGGGATAATCCCAACAATACCGAATAGCGAGAATAGGAAAGAGTTAGCCAGATATCTTTGGCATCTGAACTTCCAAGTGATTGTCAAAGAATGCTCACTTTGCATGAGCTTTAAGACCGACCAAAAAGAGCAACAGTAATCGTGTACGACCTGCTACCATTTTCTTAGGATTTGGGTTAGCAGAACCAAATACAAGAACAAGTATCACACCAGGCGAGCAAACTTCGCCCTCGTTTCCATCTTCGTTGTGCCATTATACGGCACGTGATGTGCATCACACCAGGCAAATACTCCAGCATTGATGTTGATTCTTTTTCTCTTCCGGCCAGATTTCCTGAGTGAAGTACCGCTCCATTCCAGTTTCAGAGGAGGAGATTCCACTTTGGTGAACACCTTACCATTCTCAATCTCAGTAGGACTCAATTCGTCACTCACAGCCTCTTCACTAGAGAGCATTGCAAGAGCCTTTGCAGAGAGCTTCCGTGGTCGTTTTCCGTGGCACTGTCCGCACACCAGCATACCATCCACCGTCGAGAGCTCTGCTTTATCACCATCAACTGCCACATCACATCCGAAACCTCGTCTATCATTATTCATTTCTCCGAAGGGCGCTCTAGATCTGTTGACTAAGGAACCTAGAATCCCTGACATTGGCACTGACTTCCAAGCAATAAATGTCTTCGATAAGACTGGAAAGTGATTGAGATCCATAGCTGTACACATAATGCAGAGCAGAGATGCTGAATTGACATGACAGTGTAGAGTGAATAATACTCAGTGGTTCAAAATGAAATTATGCAACAAAGACACAATACATGCATAAATAAAATGGGAATATGAGAATATTTACCTGAGCAACGATTGCACTGTCGCCTGTATGGCACAAAAGTAGAAAAGAGGTTAGTCAAAAAGAGAGCTTTGATCGAACAGCCAAAAAGGACACTTGATACAAAAAGCTTGTCAAAACATATTTTCTATTTGAGAAGTCTCTTGTGGCCACTGAATATGTTAAAGAGAACATGTTAAAAAAAACTCGTGGTAGCGTACACACCTCATAATAACAGGTTCTGGCTTCTTCTCTGTTGCTGCCTTCAGAGGAGATTTACAACCTTGTAGCTTCTTAGCTGAAAGTTCAAGCTTCCTCTCGTCAACTTTGACTAGCTCAAGCAGCTTCTCCATAACAACGCTAAGAGTTCGCTTTTTCAATGGACCTGTTCCTTTAGCTTTGTTTGGACCTTTTTTCTTCTTCCCTGGAGTTCCCTTCTTGCCCTTCTCTCCAAAATGCTCCTTCTCATATAGTTTCACTTTACAAAGGGGCACCTGCTGCTCAGGCTTCCACACCTGCTTCACTCCTTCCGAACTGATTAAGGTCTCTGAAGGCTGAGAATCCTTGTTCAATTTCTCAGCGGCGATTTCTTCGCTTGTCATAGGGACCAAATACTCTGTCACGGTTTCTTCCTTAGATTTTCCGTAAATGTAGGGTGTTTCGTTTTCACCAGGATCTGCTAGAAGTTCTTTCCACTTCACTTGCAAGTCAAGATAGCGGACCTGTGTAGAAGCAATCGGTAGTACCCCAGTGTTTAGTACTAGCTTGAAAGGCATCTCCTAACCTTGTGATGTGAGCATCCAGAAAAACTACAAATACTCTTCCAGAACATAACCAAACAAGAATGAGCATCAACAACTCCTCATCTCATAGGGTTTAGGGGCTACATTTGAAAATTTCATGAGTAAAAGATCTCTATAAACTCAAGACTGGTCACCTGCAGTCCAATTTCAGCTACACTTGATGCGGTCTCAACTCTTGTTCGCCATGCACACTGCTTTGACCTTTGTGGAATAGCATTGGTGTCATTGTACAAAAGACCAGAAATTACTTTCCCGCCCCCTGTAGAGTCATGTGTGGTCAGACGCATAAATTCTGAACCAGTACCACCAGCACAAAGAAGCAGGCAGTGCAACGTTTTAAACGGGCTCGCCATGCCAGGTTCAAAAAGGATTGAATGAAGAACCAGATGGAGACGAACAAAGAAATATGAGATGAGGCATCAGCAAACGTATCGAGTAAAACACCTGTGACAATGGATACTCACTAACCTTTGCGAGCAGCTTGTTTTAAGCTTTCCTGTGGAAGACTTTCCCAATCACATAGCAAACGAGCCACTCTGCCACCTCGCCACCATTGCGCACCACAATATCGAATTGGGGGAACCACATTCTGTGGTGCCCAGGGAAGGGATTGTCTCTTGACCATGCATGCTGGCCACAACATCGGCGCAAGATCTGGATGCTTCACCCAGTCTGTTGAAATGGCAATTGACCGTAAAGAAGCCTCCAACTACATTGTGAATGAGCAGAAAGTAGCTCAGATTAGTCTGACTGCCACCAATATAGTCAAGAGGACAAAATGCTTCTGCAAAATAACATCAAGAAAGATAAATTGCATACTATGACTCTTTTAACAAAAATAATCCAGCAAACCAGAAGTCTGGTAAAGGAACTACGTTGCTGACCTGCAAAAGTGCCTTTTGGATAACAGTAACAGAAGGAACTCTCTCCAAACGTGACCGCCACCGCTGGCGCTGCAATGATAAATCCCATGGCCCTCCCTCTAAGAGCGGATGTAGAGTTTCTTCCATATGTAAAACATACGCTGCCACAGTACCCAAATGCCGTGGCCCCTTAGAAATCTTCAATGGTCTGAGATCATCCACATGGCGACTGACTTGTACATGCGTTTGAACCAATAAGCAGCCTCGAGAATTGGAAGAACACAAGCCACACCACCCGCACTTCTCACTAAAAAGTTTCCTATTGCTAGGCCATGCGAAGATTGGCAGCGAGACGGTAAAGGCTTTCACTTGCTCGTTCGCACTTGTCCCACGAGCTCGGGTACCAGGCACCCACGCTGGGTCTCCCCCACCCTGCCAGGCTGCCAAAGTATCCGCTGCAGTTGCAACTGCATCACCATGGGTATAGTAATTCACATACGGGCCAGGGTTAATAAAAAATTTAGGGGTTTTAGGTGTCTTGAGTTTTCCATCTGATTTAGGAGTCTTTCTTGCTACAGAATCTGGTTCATTATCTACATTGTTATCAGGTTTTCTTTTCCTTTCGCTAACACATCTCGTCCGTGGAGGACTCGAGGCAGGCGTATCTTTTGAAGCGATTAGATCCTCTGAGGAACTTCTTTCTAGAAAAGACACCAATTCAGTCCCCCATTGCCGCCGAATGCTATGTTGCAATTCATGATAACCACGATCACAAGCTTGCAAATACTTCAATACTGAAGGCAGCTCTGAAACCCCGTAGTACCAATACTTTATTTCGTCTTCACCTACCTCAGATCTGCAAAACCACATTTACGATCAGCAAACTCAAATGCGAAAAACATTGCTTTGTAGGAGTTTTATCTGCACAGCTAACATCTTAGGGTCATTTACAACAGTCCAGATGAACAGAACAGAACCAAATTTGCGAATTGGATTGCAGGCCCCGTTTGAAGACCAATAACACTGTAACAACATCATTGTTCCAGTGTCAGACAATCAGATCAAATTCTACGCTTCCATTGACCAATAGAAAGCTACTCTGGTTTAACTGACGACCGACATAAATCTAGACACCAAACTGTAGGTTGCTGCCCGACGACTGAGCACCCAAATAGATAATTTAACTGGAGAAGCACCAGTTGGACAGGACTATATGTCCTGTGATTGCTCTTAGAGGAGGTAAGGGACATACACCAGCAGGTGATCACAAGTTGCCAGGAACAAACGCTCCCGAGGACCTATGCCCAAAACCAAGGCTCCTTGCAATCGCTTTGCATATGGTATCCCGGTGCAGGGAAGACGACATTCTGGACAAAACCAGTCTCCTGAGCCAAGCTTCCCCTTGGTGGCACCCACACAACGTGAGTGATAGGCAGCCGGACAGGCATCACAACAGATCAAAACGCCGTCCATGCCACAAATCATACAATCATTGCTGTTACCATCTCCCCCGAGGGCAGTAGCAGCACGCTGCACCTCCTTGCTCCATTCTCCTCTCTCGGTGTCTTTCAGCAACTTGTCGCTGACCTTTCTGAGTAGCGGTGTCTCTTGGATCCTATTCTCATGTCGTGGATCCTGAGGTTTCCAATCAGAGTCTCCGTCTCTGGGCTCAAAAAGTGCTTGATGAGCAGCCATAAGTCGCACGCTTACTTCTTTCCGACTCTCTTCATTCTGTATAGCGTGGTCACAAAGGAAGCTCAAAATAGCCAACTTCTCAGCGACTGAAACTTTTTTCTGAAACTCGCCCCTTCCTAAACCAGCCTTTACCAGGCTATGTTTGCGGACATTGCTGTATCCTTGCGTTCTTAGAAACGAGCGTAAGTACACTGGCCAGGTTACCATATCTAATAGATCCCAGTTAAGGTCCCTGCAAGCAGCAAAGGCACGATCAATACATCAGGTTCGGATTTGTGTGCGCAGCAGTTGCCATGTGCGGGAACTAATAGGTGAGAAAACATGTGTCAAGTGTCATTAGCGGAGTGAAACCCGGCGAACCACTACGTGATGTGGGGTAAAGAAGATGGTTCGCTTTCTCATCAAAAACAGGGGTTCAAGAGTCCGAGATTCAAATGCCGAACCAAATACATATATCCTTGCTAAATGAACACCAGGACGGTGACGCTCAATTTTATTAAGAAATTGTGTAGAAGAACATCTTGTACGAATCTAGAAGCATTATGACTGCACAATCCTTCAGAAGATTCTTGTAGATGTGAGGAAACATACCCGAAAAACGAGGATAACTCCATCGACAAAGCATGCCGCTTCACAGCTTCAAGTAGACTAAAATGGACACTGTCCATTAGCGCATCTCCACTGTTGGCGCACAGTGACGTCACAAATTTCTCCAGAGAGAACGGACTCAAGAACAGCAAACGGCTGAAGCACCTTAGATAGCTGTACACTGAAAACAGATCGCCCAAAGAAGAAGAAGGCACATCTTTCAGACTAGGAGAGGAAGGAGGCAACTCGGGCCCCGAGCACCCAGCAGCAACAGGATCAATTCTCTCACAAGAGACTGCGCTTGGTAAGGAACACAACTCAGCCCCGTTACTTTGTACCGCAGGAGTCTGCGGAGAGCTTGACAACGGCGAGCTTGGCGCCGGTGAGCTTGGCAAAGGCGACCTCGGCAACGGCGACCTAGGCAACGGCGAGCTTGGTACCGGCTCAGGTTTGGACAACCTCCTCTTCTTTCTCCCACTCTGCACCGAAGGCGGAGGCGGAGGCACAGGCGGCAGAGGACTACTGGATTTCAACCGAGTCGGATACCTGCGTGACGGAGTCTCCGAACGAGACTCCGATGGAGTGCTCATTCTCTTCGCTCTTTAAGTCACAACACTACACCTGCATTTGCGAACCCCGACAGTAAACAGGGAGAGAATGTCCAAGCTCCACTTCCGCAGACTAAACCATCTCCTCACACTACTGACGAAAACCGCGTCACTCAATCTTGAACGCCGCCACCGAAATCCTCAAAAAAACTCACTCACATAAATTTGCGCTTCCATAACAATGTACTCCACCCGACGCAACAATCTCGTACTCCAAACCTTTTTTCCGCCATTCCGCCTCAACAAACTCCCAAAAAAAACACCTCAAACAAACCTCCCACTGACGGTCAAGAAACGCCACCTCCAAAACCTAATCCTCCATCAAATCCACCTCCAAACCGCCAATGCTCCGTTTCCGCTTCATCTCCAACTCACAACCTTAAAGATTTCCACACCCGCTCTCCACCTTAGTAACCTTCCTTCTCCTCCACTGCTGATCTCCACAAACCACAACAACAACACCGCCCTAACACTACACTCCCGACGCTTCACCACTCCCATTCCCGCCAAAACCACCACAGAACTCGAAATTCCTCACCAAAAGAGCTCAAAAACCAGCGAGCTCTCCGATCGTCTCCAAACCGAAACGTCGACCTCCACTTGCAGCCAAATCTCTCCGTCTTCACGGCCGCTCCCCGAAAGAGGCCACCAAGATCAGCATTACGACTACTGAGGCGCAGATCGAAGGGAGAAGAAGACACAAGCGCATCGTGAAACCCTACGTCGACAGGGCAGCCAAGGGTACTTTGTGGCTCGTCTCCTTCTGCTGCTTCTTCAGCTCTACTTCTTCACAAGGACAACGCATGATGAGCTTGCCTTGTTCTTAGTTCTGCTTCTGCTTCTTCTTGTATCTTCACTTCCGTCGTCTTCACTTCGTCGTCTTCGTTCAGTTGGCTTCGTCTTCCTGTCTTCCTGCAAAACTTCTTACCAGGGGCGAAATCAAAATGCAGCGAAGAATTGAACCTCGGAAATGAGCTTAACTAGGGTTGGAATTAAACTGCGGTGCGGAATTCGGGGGCGGAGGGGGCGGGACGGTGGGTTAGTGGATGGAGAGTTTGAATTATTTTTGAATTTTAAATGAGTTGCTTTTGGGCTCCATGTTTAGGGCTTTGAGAGGGAGTATTTGAGTGTGAGAGTGTAGTTTGTTTTTTTGGATGATTTTTGTTTTTTGGATGTATTTTGTTAGTTATACATTGTAGAGAGTTTTTCTTATAACAACAATAAAATTTTGGTGTCTTTTTGAGGCTAAGGTAAATGAAGAGTTTATTTATTTAAACTTTGTAGTAGATATTTATATGATAGAGACCAAAGTAGATTGAAGATTCTTCTACATTCATAATTATTAATGATATTGTCTTTGGATGAGAGTGGAGTTTGTTTTTTGGATGTTTTTTTGTTTTTTGGATGTATTATTTTTTTAATTATGCATGTAGAGAGTTTTTTTTGTTAACAACACTAAAATTTTGGTGTCTTTTTGAGGCTAAGGTAAATGAAGAGTTTATTTAGTTAAACTTGGTAGTAGATATTTGCATGATAGAGACTAAAGTAGATTGAAGATTCTTTTATATTCATAATTGTTAATGATATTATTAAGATTTGAACATGATTATTTTTTTGATGGGATACAATGGGGGGTGGGGGATTGGCGATTTGTCGTCAATTTGTACCAAAATTATGGGCCTTGCACCAAGTCTATCGAACAAAATAGTGGTAAAAGGGTGGAAAATCACCATAAAACTTCAAATTAAAAAAAAAATCTTGGATGAAGTTGTCAGATTGTGGATGAAATTGATTGATGGACATGTGATATGTGCTAATGTGATATGTGCTAATGTGATATTCTATATCCAATATGTAGATGAATGTTGAAATTAAGGGCACCAGTAACTTAACATTCAATATTACCACTTTGGCACTTCATTAAAAATGTTGGAAAAAACAACTAATGGGGTATGGAAGTGTCTAGTCAATAATACTTATGTAGCCAAAATCCTAGTGTACTTTTTGAGTTCATTTCTTTTAAAATAAAATAAAGACACCATAATTTAGTGCAATGATTTGGGATGGATAAGGGAATTGTTGACGTTGTAGACAATTGGTTGCAAAAGTAAGTAAAGTTGAGGGATTTAAATTGCTCTCTTGAATTTTGACTCGCCCTTTCCTTTGATGGAGATTTGAAGTGTCTCTTCAATGTTAAAAATGTATTATAGGGCTAATCATATACTTGTACTCAACAAGTATTTGTTTGTAAGCTTAATAAGTAAAGAAAAGTATTGTTTTCATTTAAAATTGATGTGAATTAATCAAAGCCTTCTTAATTGCAAATTGTAGATAAGGAAAGATTTGTTGTCAGTGTAGATAGAAAAAGAACCTCCATAATTGCAGATTCTTTCGATAGTAATCCATGCACAAAGCTATTTGTTAGAATTTGATTGCAAATTTTTTGGATAGTAATTCGTGCATATGCTACCTGTTAGAATTTAATTGAAGATTCTTTTTATAGGAATCCATGCAAAGGCTATGTGCAAGATTTGATGGAGATTTGAAGTCAACGGTGCTAGTATGTGCGTATGAAAATGCAAGCATGTGAGCCTTGAGCATATATATAAGTAGAAATCCTACAACCAATGAAGGTACTTGTAATATAAACACCTACAATATAGGTATCTATAATATAATTAAATTATAATCATAGAAGGTTTCTGTAATATAGACACCTATAATATAGGTGTATATTTTTTTAGGCTCATAGGCTTATGCTCCTATGCTCACATAATAGCTACCCTTGATTCAATGAGTCAAAAAATGTATCATAGGGCTAATCATATACAGAGTACTTACTTAACCCCTAAGTGCCCAATGCATGTTACTAAAATCCAGACCCTTGTGAACTCATTCCAATTAAACTATCACCTAACAAGAGATCCACATAAACCTGCAAGCCTAAGATTAAGGAAAAAAGACACGTCCTTTGACCGTACCGTTGAAAAGATTATAATAGTCAAATAAGGAAATCTTTAAATTTTGAGAGACAAGATCCCGTCGATGGGGCGTTTAGGGGTTAATAAGCGTTTGTTTGTGAGTTTAATAAGTAGAAAAAAGTATTGTTCTTCTTTGAGGTTGACGTGAATTAATCAAGGTCATATTAATTGCAAATTGCGGATAGAAAAAGATTTGTTGTCATTGTAGAAAGAGAAAAAACTTCCATGATTGCAGATTCTTTTGGTAGTAATCATGCATAAGGCTACCTATCATAGTTTAATTGCAAATTCTTTTGGTAATAATTCGTGAATATGCTACCTGGCAGAGTTTGTTGATTTAAATTTTGTAGTAGAATATTGAGTACGTGATAGAGAGATCCAAGTGGATTGAAGATTCTTTTACACTCATAATTGTTAATGATATTATTAAGATTTGAACATAATTATTTTTTTGATGGGATATAGAAGTAACTAGTCAATAATACTTATGTCTAAATCAAAGTTTGAGTGTGCTTGTTAAATTCATTTCTTTCAAAAAGAAAAAAAGGGGAAATTTTGATGTCTTTTGGGGTTGGTATTATATAAATAAGTTTGTAGAATATCTCAAGTTGATTCAATATTCCAAAAATAATATTTAATTAGGTTATAGATTCTCCTTTATTAAATATTTCTAAATTTATCATTGTTAATACCTTTTCATCATTATTGGTAGATAATGTTAGATATAAAAAAAATTGGGATTTAATAGTTCCAAAAAAGGAGTAGAAGAAGATAGCATAATTTAATACAATGATTTGGGATGGATGAGGGAATTGCTAATGTTGTAGACGATTGGTTGCAATGGTGGATAAAGGTGAGGAATTTGAATTTTGACTTGTTTTTTTTCCTTTCATGGATATTTGAAGTGTCTTTTTAATGAGTTAAAAATGTATCATAGTGCTAATCATGTACTTACTTAATAATGAGCATTTGTTTGTAATCTTAATAAGTAAAGAAAAGTATTGTTCTAATTTGAAGTTGACATGAATTAACCCCTAAAGGCCCAAGGCCTTTTTTCTGCCAAAAAACATTGAAAACTGCCATTTCTACAGCAAAGTATTAAAAAAAAATTTAAATGTTTTTTTTGAACATCTAACCGTAGGATCTTACACCTAACTAGTATAAGAATGTATGGAAAATATTTCAGAATTTTTGACCGCACAGATTGCAAGATATCTGCGTTTAAAGTGAAAAAAACAAGTTTTTCAACACATTGCGGGGCTAGATTTTTTGGCTTTAAACATTTTGAACTTAAAACTTTTGCACTACAGCATTTTGAGCTTTAAATCTCTAAGGTGGAGAATTGAGTTGAGAGTCTAGGAAAAAAAAAAAATTCAAAAAAACTTAATTATCATTCTTAAAAAAATTGTTAAGTAGAGGTAGGTCCAAGATAGAAGGAAAATCTAAAATATTCATATATTTTAGATGGAATTAAAATGCACTAATCCCAATGGTGAGACTATTCTAGCAAGTAAATTACACCATGAAAAAAAAAAATTGAAAAATTTGAAAAATTGCATTCAGAAATGAATCCTACAAGTTTTTTTTTCAAGAAGATGCTCTAACTGCCCGAAAAACAAGAATATCCATAACTTTCTCATAACATATCCAAATGAAATGAATCAAAGCTTTCCAGATAGGCAAAAATATAATCTATCAAAAAAAAATATTAAAAAAAAAATTTCAAATTTTTGTCCGTTTTTTCTCTGCTACCCGGGCTGCCCGCCGTCCCCTATTTTGAGCTTATTTGGTCATAACTATTGTTCCCGGGCACCGATTGTGGAAAAAATTATATTCCCACAAAGCTTATCAGTTTTTCTATCTTCAAAAAAAAATTCAAAAAATCAAGACAAAATTTCAGCCCGTAGGTACCCGCCCAAAATCCCATTTGTCCCCCGAGGGGACAATGGGCCTTTAGGGGTTAATCAAGGGCCTCTTGATTGCAAATTGCATGTAGGGAAATATTCGTTGTCATTGTGAATAGAGAAAGAACTTCCATGATTGGAGATTCTTTTGGTAGTAATCATGCACAAAGCTACCTATCAGAGTTTGATTGTAAATTCTTTTGGTAGTAATCCGTGTACATGCTATCTATTAACCCCTAAAGGCCCATTGTCCCTTTGGAGGACAAATGAAATTTCGGGCAAGTACCTACGGGCTGAAATTTTGTCCTGATTTTTTGAAACTTTTTTTGAAGATAGAAAAACTGATAAGCTTTGTGGGAATAAAAAATTTCACAATCGGTGCCCGGGAACAATAGTTATGACCAAATAAGCTAAAAATAGGGGACGGCGGGCAGCCCGGTCAGCAAAAAAAAATGGACAAAAATTTGAATTTTTTTTTTAATATTTTTTTTCTGATAGATTATATTTTTGCCTATTTGGAAAGCTTTGATTCATTTCATTTGGATTTGTTATGAGAAAGTTATGGATATTCTTGTTTTTCGGGCAGTTAGAGCATCTTCTTGAAAAAAATAACTTGTAGGATTCATTTCTGAATGCAATTTTTCAAATTTTTCAATTTTTTTTTTTTTGCATAGTTTAATTTACTTGCTAGAACAGTCTCACCATTGGGATTAGTGCATTTTAATTCCACCTAAAATATATGAATATTTTAGATTTTCCTTCTATCTTGTACCTACTTCTACTTAACAATTTTTTTAAGAATGATAATTAAGTTTTTTTGAATTTTTTTTTACCCTAGACTCTCAACTCAATTCTCTACTATAAAGTTTTAAAGCTCAAAATGCTGTAGTGCAAAAATTTTAAGTTAAAAATGTTTAAAGTCAAAAAATCTAGTCCCGCAATGCCCTGAAAAATTTGTTTTTTATACTTTAAACGCAGATATCTTGCAATCTGTGCGGTCAAAAATTCTGAAATTTTTTCCATACATTCTCATACTAGTTAGGTGTAAGATCCTACGGTTAGGTGTTCAAAAAAAACATTTTTCAATTTTTTTACTCTTTGCTATAGAAATGGCAGTTTTGAGTGTTTTTTGGCAGAAAAAAGACCTTGGGCCTTTAGGGGTTAAAGTTTGATTGCGGATTCTTTTGGTAGTAATCCATGCACAGGCTATGTGCAAGAGTTTGATTGCAATTTGGGATGGATAAGGGAATTATTGTTAACGTTGTAGACAATTGGTCACTTAATTGGTTGTAATGTTGGATAAAGATGAGGGATTTAAATTATTCTCTTGGATTTTGACTTGTTTTTTTTCCTTTGATGGAGATTTGAAGTGTCTCTTCGATTTTAAAAATGTATCATAGGGCTAATCATATATTTACTCTTATAAGTATTTGTTTGTATGCCTAATAAGTAAAAGAAAATATTGTTCTTCTTTGAGTTTGATCATGTGAATTAATAAAGGCCCTATTGATTGCAAATTGGGAAAAAAATTGTCATTATAGATTAAAAAAATCCTCCATGATTGAAGATTCTTTTGGTAATAATTACGCACAAGGCTACCTATTAGAGTTTGATTGCAGATTCTTTGGGTAGTAATTTGTGCACAATCTACTTGCCAAGAGTTTGAGTGTTGAGAGTTTGATTGTATATTCTTTTATCACTCATGGAATAATAGATTTGTTACTATTAAGGTCTTGTAACCACCATTGGATAATTGAAAGGATAATTTACTATCAACCACAACTAAAAAATTTGAAGGAAAGGAAGGGATAGGAAAGTGGTTGGAATCAAGGAATAAAAGTTTGTTTGAAGGAATTGTAAGGATTGTAATCCTTCAAGGATAAAGATTTTATGATAATAACCACTTTCATTAATCATATTGTGGAATGCATAATTTCAATGCTATAAATCTTCATATCATTAGATTGAGGAACATTAATTGCAAAAATGTATTAGTTCTAAAATATAGACATTTGAATAGATAGGAAAACCTATATAAACTCTTCAAAATTGCTAAAAAATTATGAGGCCAATTATGGGCCTCTTTGTCTTTTAAGGATTAAAAGATTATTTCAAAGGTGATCTTTCATACTTTAAAAAGAAAGGACATAGGCTGACCTAGCTATAAGTCAATTTGAATTATTTTAAAATTTGTTTAATGTCCTATAATATTTTGCTGATTTTTATAGAGAGAATCTTGTAAATCATCTTCATGTCCTAGTTCAATAAATTATAAATTATAAATGAAGCACCTTCAAGATGCATTCTTCTTCTGGTTTTCTTATATTTCAAGAGTGGAAGATTAAGTTTTTTTTTAGTTAAGTAAATTGAATTTAAGCTATTGATTACAATGCAATGTAATGAAACTATGCGCCGGATCTTGTTCTTGGCCCTCCCATCAAAAATCCACAGCCATCGATCTAGAAGGGGAATTTTAAAAAAAAATGGACATTGAAACCCCCCAACCGTTGATTAATTTTTTTTGGAAAACCTTCGTAGTTTTTGAACCCCAACCGTTGATCTAGAAGGGAAAAAATAAGAACCTCCCTTCCATGTAGTTGATTTTGAACAAACAAACAAATTATGTTGACAAGGACACTTATACTAATACGACTATCCAATACTGATGTGGAAATGTGGAATACTATATATATGGAAAATTAATATAGTACAATGTACAGACATGGGTATTGATATGGGATATGCAATATGTGTACTATGTTAGAATACATGTACAAAATATTGACAACACATGGATACGTGTACTTTGTCAATATTCCATAACTATAGATTGGAGTGAGAACAACTTCTCAAAAAATATAAACATGCAGAGGGGGTGGGTTGTCAATTATTTCACAAAATGATTCCATAAGTAGGTTTGTTACAATGGCAAAAGTGATTGAATTTGTCACTATGCCTATATATTCAAAAGATCCAAACAGGTCTTATTCCTACAATTTCTCCTCCCAATTGAAAAAATCCATAGCTGTTGTTCTTGAATTAAAAAAAATCCCCCCCTCTCTAATGCCATTGATCTCCAATTAAAAAAGGTAACAATTGTATTGAATACCGTCGTGAGAGATGATCTTGACTGTCAAGAAGATTAGAATTTGGTGTTCTAGGATATGGAATACGGAATACATGTAGTATGGTGAATACATATGGATTATATATGGAAACGTAAAGAATACATACAAAATATGGATACAAATTAGACGGATATATACAAAATACATACAACAATATGTATCCCATATCACTTGCACTTCAAGCAGCTTTCAGAAGAATACAGATATGGGATGGGAGGTAGGAATATGCAAGCACCCGTCTCATTTTCTCAACCAATGGAAAAATGACACATGTACCCTTCTCAATTATTCATGTCTGTTTTTCACAAAAAAACAACACTTTTGTCACTATGCTATGCACCCCCCAAAAGATGCAATTTCTATAAATATGAAACTTCAAAGTATTATTAATCACTATATCCACATACATTTACATTGCCAAGTTTTTACTATTAGTTCTATTGTCAAGTTTTAAGATTTTCCTTGTACATTAATTCATGATACAACAATGTACATTGTAATCAAAACATTGAGATGTTAGTGTTTGTATCTGGGGGGGGATTTTTTCAAATTGAGATCAACGATTGTGGATTTTTTCAACCAAGGGGGAGAAATTGTAGGAATGAAACCTATTTGCATCTTTTGGATGCATAGTGAGTCTATTTGTCTGTTTATAAAAATAGAAAAAAAAATTGGAATGGATATCAATGGATTTGTGACAAGTGAAGTAAGTACATCAAATGATGGAATTGTGGAAGAATTCCATGATGTTTTTGATGGAGCTAGCTTATCTTATCAAGATAATAATGGAAATTTTGATAGTAAGAAGGAAGTGGGCAATTTACAAAATCTCATTTGATTTAGCTTACAATGACATAGAATATTGAAAATGTGCGTCAAAATCGAGGATTTGACATTTCAAGGGAATAATGCGTATTCAATTTTGCATTATAAACACAAGATTTTATCCATGTAACTTTGCACTATTCAAGCAATTGTGAGCCATGTGACCCACCATGCATGCAAAACTTTGTGCAAAATTGTTGGTGTCATGATTTTATCTCAACCAAGTAATATCAAATGAAAAATATGTCACTTACTTAGTCAATTTTTTCTATAGTTCAAATTTAATATTCTCCATATAAAAGGTTGTTTTGATAATGTAACAATATTATTTTTAGTGAAAGGCCTCTATTTTGCAAATAATTTATCTTATATGAAATTCTTTGTTAATAAAATTCTTCATTTTGGCAAAACTAACTAACATAATCTATTTTAAATTTGGATACAATAAGTTCAGTGGTTATTGTTTGTACAAGTGTTCTACCAATTTTTTTGCTTAAACCAACAAATACACTTAAAGTAAGCATATTTAACCCTTTAAGGACTAAGAGGTAGTCTAAATTTCTAAAATTATGAAGATGTATTATAAAATGTAATTTAGAATAATAATTTAATGATCACCCTCAAACAATAGTTGTAAAATATGATTCATAGATCATATCCTATAATTAAATCAACTAGTGTACAAACCAATATTTTCCAATAAAATTTGAAGCCAGAAATTGAAAATTCCTTCTATAATCAATTGTGGATTGAAATTTGTGATTTTTAGGAGAATTTTTTTTTGAACCTACTAATACCTATTTAATAATAGAATATTTGCAAAGCAAAGCCTTCAAAATTTATACCATACAAGGGTTGAGGAACTAATAAACGAATCTTCAAAAAAATGATGGATAGTAAAATGCATTTTTATGTGCTTTAAATGTGTTTGCATTCATTTGTTGTTCAAAATTTGAACACCTATTCCTGTAGAGGTTATGGTCTCTCCTATATTTACTTTACCTTTCTATATTTGTCAAATATGTAAATTTTGAAATGTTGGACACATGTAGATAGGATTTGAAATTGGGAAAAGACTATATTGGATCTTTAGATTTCCATTGTATTGAGAAATCTTCTTAGTTTATCCAATGGAAAACTTTAGATTTGGTTCTTAACATATATAGGGTCTCCATTTCAAATTTTCTATGTCTATAGGGTCCTTTTTTAAATAAGTTGCACAACATTCTTTTAAAAGAACATGATTGAAGGCGTAGGACTTTAAAGCTAATTAAATAATAGACATCGTAGGATTTTGAAGCTACTAGACCAAGTTGCGCTTTTTGGCAACATAGCAATTTTGGGCAACTCACTACGGATGGAATTTTTATTTTTTTCTTCGAAATTTTCACACAACATGGGGACAAGGTTTTTTTTTGAGGCCCAACAATTTTCATAACTTTTGACTACATTGTTAAAAATTTATTGTATGATATGTAACTTTTTTTCTTGGCTGGGCAATTTGGTTGATGAGAAAAAATTATTTTTTTCATAAACAAAAATTTGAAATTGGTTTTTAAGATTTATATACACATGGAAAGCTTGAATCATTTCATTTTGATTAATGAGATGAAAGTTATGAGAAAGTTTAGATTGTGGGCAGTTATGGATTCTCTATTCTAAAATAAACTTTGAAAATTGTTTATTTCACTCAATTTTCAATATTTTTGGAAAAAATAAAATCATACGATGTAGATTGTTTATTATAATATTACACCCATTAGATTGGCATTTTTTTAATTTTATAACTAAATTCTTAACAATTTTGTATTTTGCATCATTTCTACTTCTTTCTACTTACTATTTTTTTCCTATATGTTGTACAATTCCAAATGATTCAAAATTTTTCAAGCATGTAGCCAACTTGCTGTTAAAGACAAATCCAAAGAAGCACCACCAACATGGATATTTTTTCATACAAATGTGACCTTGTGAAGTGCAGCTGCCTATTTTTTGCAGGGCCAACACAAGGGCCAAAAAAAGTATTTTTGTCATTTCAAAAGCTAATATCTTGCAATCAATATGGGGAAAATTTCTGAATTTTTTCCACATCTTCTTAATCCCTAAAGTTCCATGACTATGTTTTCACCGAAAAGACTCAAAAACTGCCATTTTTAGTACAAATACCAAATTTTTGAAAAAAAAACTTTTTTGACACATGTAACCGTAGGATCTTATAGTAAACTAGTTTTAGAAGATGTGAAAAAAAATTCAGAATTTTCCACCATGCGGATTGGAAGATATTAGCATTTGAATTGGCAAAAATCCTTTTTTTGTTCCTGCAAAAAACAGGGTAGCTGCACTTCACAAGGTCACATTTGTATGAAAATATGTCCAAAATGTTGGTGCTTCTTTGAATTCCTTCTCCTAAACAAGTTGGTTACATACTTAAAAAATTTCAAATCATTTGGATTTGTACAACATATACAAAAAAATAGTAAGTAGAAAGAAGTAGAGAATGATCCAAAATACTAAATTGTTAAGAATTTAATTATGGAATTGAAAAATGTCAATCCCAATGGTTGTAAAGTTGTAATAAACAACCTAAATCCTATGCTTTTTTTTTCAAAAAATATTAAAAATTGAGTTAAATAAACAACTTCAAAGTTTATTTCACGGTAGAGAATCCGTAACTACCCGCAAACTAAAAAAACTCATAATTTTTTACTCATTGGTTGAAATGGAATGATTTAAAGCTTTCCACATATATATAACTCTTAAAAATCAATTTCAAATTTTTGTTTTTGAAAAAAGTGATTTTTTCAGATCTGCCCTGACTGCCCGCCTGGTGAAAAGAATAACATATTAGGCCATAACTTTTGACTCCTATTTCAAAATGTCATGAACTTTAGTTCACATGAAAGATATTCCTTGTCCCCACCTTCTATCAAAATTTCAGCTTAAAATATGAAAATCTCTAGTCACACGTACCTACCCAAAACCGCTATGTTGCTAAAAATAGCAGGCTGGTCTTTTAGGGGTTAATCCAACATACCATAAGATCCTATGGTTACAAATGTCTAAAAATGTTTTTTTTCTAAAATTTGGTACTTGTACTAAAAATGGCAGTTTGGGACCATTTTTTGATGAAAACATAGTCAAGGAACTTTAGGGGTTAAAATTATTATTAAATCTTTGAAGTTTCAATTTCAATATTTTGATCATTATAATGATAATTCATACTACCTCTATTTTTGAAAAAGACCTGAGTTTCCTTTTGTAAAAACAAAAGAAATATGGATCTTTTTCAAAAACAGAGGGAATATTATCTACTTGATTTTATTTAGAAGTTTATAATTAAGGCTTATTTATCTCTTGTTTTGTAACTCTAATGATTCATTTTTTTAAAGATTATTTTGAATTTTTGAGATTAAATTTGTTCTATAAAAATAGAAATGTTTCATCAACTTTTCAAATACATATATTTTTAAAACATGACTGAGCGCAAGGTGGAAAACCAATAGCTAAACCAATAGTAGACTTTTGGAGTAATTATATTGTTCGCATAGTCTACCTTAATTTGCTCCATTAATTTGTATTATGTAATCAACTAGTGGTCATTGAAAACAAATGGGCTTTTATTTAATAAATTAATTTTTATTCTTTCATTAGTACTTGTTTATAGTGACTAGTTGTGGATGAAAATTTGAAAGCAATTAAAGAACAATGTTGCCCTCAAATGACTTTTATTAATGTAAACTACTTTGAAGGTATTTCTTAAAATATCCTACAGACTTGCCACATTATCATTACATGAGATACACTTATTATACTTCAAACTATTTGACTATTAATATGACTACTATATTACAACCCATGTAATAAGTAAGGAAGTCATATTGTAGTTGATAAATTTTTTGAATATGGTCATGAGTTATTTTGCCTCATATTTAGTGACTAATGGATATTTATAGCAATTGAAGGATATATTTTTAATTAATATTTAAAAAAATATTTCCTTTAATATTTTGATTGCTTCTATTTCTACAAAAAATTGGCTTTTTGACTTTGCTAGAAATCTATGAATGTGACCTACTCAATATCATCAATATGATAATTAGTATTTAAGGAACTAGTTAGTTGATACTTGTGACAAAAAGTTGAGTGCAAGAAAAGCAGTCTACAATCTCAAAATTCTTTTTTTTCCCAATTATAAGAATAAAAGCTCGTAGACAGTGTAAAGTAAGAAGTCCAAAAACAATTTGGGCTCCAAATGCAAACCCTATCTAGGAATGAGTGAAATGTTCCTTGAAAGATCTACTACTATTATTCACAAGGTAGGGACACTTTATGGACCTCCTACATTAATTGTATTGTTTATAAGAAACAAAGTACTCATTCATATGCAATTTCATTGTTGCTTTGGCTGTGAAAACTAAAAAGATCTTCAAACATCAAACATCATGAATCTATATAACTTAGATTGATGTGAAATCACATTGTAATTGAAATTCATAATTTTTTTAAAACTCATAGCAATCTCATCAATATTTATTCCTGCATAAGACTTTTTTTCATTTACTATCACTTGGTGTTGATATATATTCACATTGAAATTTAAATTCTCATGTTACAAATATTAATAGTAGAAAAAATAAAGGCAAAGGTGTTTTGTACCAGTTTTTTTAATAACTATCATTCCCTTCTCATCATTAAATGAATGAGTAATTGAAATCCCATCATTGCACATAAGAAATTGATGATTGTGCTATTTTTCATTTTGACTTCAATATGATAAAATAAAATCTAAAATATGCAATGATGCCTCAAATTGAAGTATGAAATAATAGACATGCACAGAATGTCAAAGGAAAAAAAATTAAAAAAATCCTTGCACCTCAACTATAAAATATAAGGTAGAATAGCCTATGCCCACCCAGATTTGCAATCTGGATATTTTGTGCAATGTACTAATTGTTGCTTGTATTTTCTCAAAGAAGAATTAGTTAAATTGATTAAAATACAAGTGGAGTCATATTAATCTAATAAGAACTTGAATTGATATAAATTTTCAAATAGAAAATATATAAAATTGTTAGTAGGTGGGGGTGGCATGACCATGTTAAAAAGGTTCAAAATCAATGACCTACCACCCTAATCCCATTTGATGAGTGTTTTAAAAGTACAAGTTCAACATTCTAAAAGCACCTCTTTTATTGGTTGAAGCTACAATTTATTCTGATAAGTATTTATTCACAATTAGGCCTATCTAGACCAACATTTATTGAACCAAATCTTTATTAATCTTAAGCTGTCCATAAACAAATGTGAACTTGGAGTCATTCTTTGACAATAGCACCCAATTGCTTGCCCAAAGTACATGACTTATACACTTTGCCCAAATGGTTGGGAGATTGGTGTAAATGGGAAGGACCTGTAGATGGTAGAATTAAGTAATTGACAACATTGGGCCGATCTGATTTGGAACCCCTAAGATGAGCTCTTGAATCATCTCCTCATTCTTGATGTTCCACAGCCTCTGTATCAGTCCAACGCATCCTATACACATCAGATCCTCCTCTAACTGCTTCCAGATGGTCGGGTCAGAAGGGATAGCAGAACAAACTATTCGGGCCGTGACAGAATGTTTATGGGGTTTCGGATCACTGCCCTCTGCTATGGGATACCGACACAAGGACTATTAATTCAACGCAAATGGCATCGACCTCACCTTTCTCTCCTTGGCACGATCCCTAACTCACCACTCTTTCACTCAACTACACGTGCGCAGAGTCCTGCAAAACAGAGAGGGAGAAAAATGGAGTTGCAGTGGGCTTAAGTACTCGACAAGCTATTGACGGTTTCTGGAGGAGAACGGGTAGGAGACCGTTCCCATAACGGTACCCTAGTTTTTTAGATAAGAATTCTAGGCCGTAGGTTCCATCCATCCGGGACATTTCCGGATTCTGGATCCGTCTTTCTCTGGTGACGTAACAGCTATAATAGTTCTAGCAATCCGGAAACTGACTATTCTAAAGTTATCTATAGTTGGACCGAATTCTCTATGCTTTATGAAAAATAATTTTTTTTTGACTCTATCCTAACCCTATTCTAATCTATTTCTATACATTTTGAGTTTTCGTACTCCCACATAAGGATTAAAAATAGAAGACAATTTAATTGATTAATTCTTGGAATAAACTCTGGGTTTCAAAAAAAAAAAAAAAAGATAATTTAATTTAATTTTTTTATTTTATAAGTAATTTAATTTTTATTTATAAGTAATTTAATTTTTATTTTATAAATAATATAAAAACCATAACTTCCACACCGTATGCCATGGAACAAAGTTTGTGCACCCTCTTTGTGAAGAGCTTTTCAATGGTACCAAGATTGCCATTGGGAGATTCAAGATTTTTTAGATCTCAATGTTTCAAACAAACAAAGCAAGTTATGTACAAGGAATGAAAACAAGAGTTGGAAGGCCCATTGGAGTTCAAGAGCTCAAGAATCAAGGTGATCCAAAAATCAAAGGCATCTTTCGACTTCTCTGGCATAATGCCAGACCAAAAGAGCAAGCTATGTTCATTTGGATGATCCTTAACCGAGGAATAGTCACAAGAGAGTGGCTTTCATGGCAGATCCCAAACTCTCAAACCAGATGCTTAAATTAAAAAAACACTCTAAAGCCATGAAATTGGAACAAGGAGGAAATAAAAAAAAATATGTAGAAGTTGCAAATGTGGGAAACATTTGAAATCCATGAGCTCTTTTAATTTGGGCCTTCTTTTTTGAATTTAAAAAGGAGAACAAAAAATAAATACCACTCATCCTTTGCTGTAGTTTAAATTAATAAAACACTCTAAAGCCATGAAATTGAAACAAGGAGGAAATGAAAAAGATATGTAGAAGTTGCAAATGTGGGAAACATTTGAAATCCATGGGCTCCTCCAATTTGGGCCTTCTTTTGTAAAATTAACAAGAAAATAAAATCAAAATATCCCACAATCATCCTTTCCTGTAGTTTAAAGCGTTGTTGTAAACATGTGAAAGTGTTGTTGTATAAATGTTTTAAACATGTGAAAGTGTTGAAGTTCAAAACGTTGTAAATAGTTCAAATTCACGAGGTCATTCACTTTGGGCCTTCTTTACTTCAATTTATTACGAGGATTCCAAAAAAATACTCCCCATGCTTTGCTGTAATTTAAATAGGAAAACCTCTGGAGTCATGAAATATTTACAAGGAAGAAACAAAAAAAAATTGGAAGTTGAAAATGTTGTAATGTAAACATTTAAAATTCATGAGCTCTTTGAAATTGGATTTGATTTTTTAAATGTACTATGAATTTTAGAATCTTTGTTTGAAAGGATTAAAAAAAGGTGAATTTAGCGGTGTCTTGTATTTTAAAGTCCTCAAATGTCAAATGTCATGAAGAGTCTTACGTGAATGATTTAAAGAAAAATTGAGCAAGTTGTAAATATTCTTAGAATTTCAAATCCACAAAAATAACAATTTACACCCATTTGAATTTTATGTCCACTTGAATTAATATAAATTACAAGGCATGACTTCTACATTTCTTTGTTTGTTCTAGTTAGTATTAGAATGCATCTTAATATTAACACAAAATAAGATTGCTCATGAATTTTTTATTTTTAGATCATATAGAACTTCAACCTTTTTTTGGTCACTAAAAAATACATTAAAGAAATTCAAATCTACAAATCTGCGTTGATGCATTTGTTTTATCTAATAGATATCAATCCAAAGAAGTCATGATTGGAATGTTACTTAGATTGCTACAAGAACATGAACATTACTATCAAGTTCTTTAATTTTTTAAATATGTAGAAGGGATGAAAACTTATGTAATACTTTTTTGGCCTTTTTTCTAAAAGATACAATGTGAAAATAAATGCAATCCAGCATATGTTGTAGACAGTTAAGAATACTAAATTTTAAAAGAGTAAACAATGCTAAATATACTATAATGAATGTGGAGCCTCTTAGCTTGGATTTAAATTTCTAGGATTAATCATTAGCGCATTATATTGGTTTTGTTTTTTGGTTTAAATTCACTACATAACCTCACAAGAATAGATCCATGTTTTATACCTTAAAGACCTCCAATGTTTAAATTCATAAGATTTTTATGAGGTGGTCATTTGAAGAAGGAAAAAAAAACTTAGAAGAATTGAAGATGTTTTTTTTGTATACTTATATCCGAACCACATTTCCCTTGCAATTGGCGCCAAGTTTATTTATTTAAAAAAATATTCCTTGACTTCTTCTAGTATATATGCGGCAACATGCTGAAATCAAGAAACTTTGATTGCATGAACAATTGCATGCATTTTATGACGAAAGTTACTATAGAAGTCATCATGTTAAACAAATACTTCTCCTCGTATTTATGTTCTACACATGGAAGTTCACACAGAAGTTACTTTATATTTTATAAGCCATGAGGTTCAATCAAAATTTCTATTTATTTACCTTTTTTTACACGTACAAATTTACGAGTTCTAATAACAAATATACTTGAATACTTATGTTCCTGTGAAAAGCATTAAAGTAGTAGAGGCCCACAAAATTTAAATATTCTATGTTTTGTAAGTGTTTAGACCAATCTAATAGAAGAATTTCATGTATTGTCAATATGGGTCATTAATTATTTTAGAAGCGAAGATTCACCTAGAAGCGTTTTTTTTGGAAGAAATATTGAGTAAAATGTATAGGTTTTTTTGAAGATGAAATTGCTAGTTTGCTACTACCACTGTGGACAATGTCTATAGGATGAATGTGCACCATTTTCCACAAATAATTGAAATTTCATCCATAGATTGACATTCCATGACATTTCTGTCGTCTACATGGTCCAGGCGTAGGTATCCTTACAACACCAGAACGTTGTAAAATGACTCAAAATATCATCGCAGGGGATTCTAGTATGTTGTTACAAGCTAAGGTATCCGGAATTTCTCCCTTTTCCCAAAGTCCAAGCAACCCGTCCAATCTCTTGTTCTCTTCCGGTTACAAATACTACCCGGAATTCATTCCGGATCCGGCCTTATTTAGATTCCGGTTACGTCTCTTCAAATTACTGGTTTTCTATTCCTCTATTTTACCCTCAGAGGGTCCGCTATTGGTCTTTAGAGGGGTAGGGACTTCACCACTCAGAATCCTCACTCTCTCCACTCTCACTAAACAAACAAACAAATTAACAAAGAAATGAGTTGCGACAGAGAAGAGAAATTAGCACCCTCACAACTTTCCGGATGGCCTATCCGGAAAGCAGGTTACTCAGGGTCGCGTCCAGTCCCCTTTACTACAATGACAGATCAAGACACCTGGAACCAACAGAGGATTGTTTCCTAGTTGCTAGACTGATCCTGTGGTTGGTAGACCTTCCGGTGAGTGAGGATTTTCCTCTGGCGGTTGCTTGTCTTTGCACGGAATCGTGCTTGATTTCGGACCCGCATCCACACCACTTCTTGGTTTTGCCGGATTACCGTTCCGGTAATTTAAAGGCACCATGCGCAAGTCCTCGTTCACTGGTCTAAACTCCATCACAAACGTCCCCTTTCAATCTGACCCAGTTGCCTAAGACCCGGATTCCTCCTCACTCGTCCTCTCTTACACCTCAGTACTCAAATAAATAAACCAACAAACTCTTTGCACAAAGTCGGAGTCAGAATGTCCACCTGGTGGCTCAGATTAAAGAAAGAAATGAAATAATATTGAAAATGTGTTCGGATGGAATGGGAGGGCAACAGTCCTGCCCACCCTTAAAAACCAAAATCAAAAGCCAAAAAGCCACTCCAAAGCTAAGGCGACCGCACAATGACCCTCTGAGATAAGTGGAAAGTCACAGGCTAGTTGCCCCTAGAAATCTTAAACCCGGGCCCACACACAGAAAACCCTTTCCGGACCTAAAAATTAAAATCCTAACTAAGTGAAAACACCCTAACTAACTACTTCCCCTTCCGCGCCTTCTTCAAACTGCTACCACCCTGACTCGTAGGTGTCTTGCCAGTGGCCTTCACCGGAGTTGACTTGACTGTTGCTTGGGTTAGAATCTTGCGCGCAATTGGTGGGGGCGACTCGTCATCAGATTCTGTCTCGGATCCGATCTCAAACTCTCACTACAAGAAAATGAGTGTTTTATGATTGCAAAAACATGACTGGGGATGACTGGCGACTTTATGCAGTCATATTATTGGAAGCCAAGACCTTGGGAAAAATAATGACTTCAAATATGACTACCAGTCATATTTTGCCATTGTACTTCACGAGCGTATAGTGTACGCCCATTGGGAACGCCAAAGTACTTCATAGGGAACATGTTTGGGGAACGGCAAGTCATATTTGCCAGTCATATTTTTGGGTGAGTCATATTTTGCAGTCATATCTCCATGGTAGTGACATTTTTTGAAAGGGGCAGCCAAAGGGAAATTTGGGCGGGCAGTCATGTTTTTGCCTCAGTCATATTTTGTAGTCATATTTTATTGTTAGTGTATTTTGTAGTCACATTTTTTTGGTAGTAATTTTTTTTCTTTTTAGGTGGCACAAGCAAAAGGTGGGCAATCTAAGAAGACCCTCTTGTATTCCTTTGGGTGTAAGTGTGAGTTGATTAAATACGTATTAATTTTTTTTTGTTTTTTTGGATGTTGTATCCATTACACAATTGGCATCAAATATCTTTGGGTGGCACATGTTTTTTCTATAATTAATTAATCAATTTTTTGTAGGATTTACAAGGGAAGTAGAAAAAAATGAAGCTCATAACAATAGGAGACAATTGATGGGTCATTCTCAGCCGCCATATTGGAAGGGACAGGGGAAAAGGTCTCAAAATGCATACATGTTAAAGATGTTTTGTTTTTTTATTTTTTATTTTTTTGAGGTTGACATATACATTTGGTGAAAGAGGCTTTCTTCAAATGTAGTGGTTCAAATATACAAATTCTTGAATTTTTTAATTATATAGAGGGTTCACTATTTAACAAACACATGACATCATCACCTGTTGAATTTGTGCATAAGTAGATTTAATGGTTGGTGTGTTGTGCAAGTACGATATTGAAATTCATTTTTCACTGTTGACAACTTTGAACAATTCTTACATCTAATTTTGATGAATTTGCTGAAGTCTTTGAGTAGAACATTCCATTAACATTTCAAATAGGACTCCAAAAGGAACCTTTTCACCATCGCCATCGGCTCTTATGAATTCATTTATATCCTTGTAGGCTAGAAGAAAATGTTGGATGAAATCTTGAAGAATAAATTAGAGACAAAACTTCATCCATCTATACTTTGCTAAAAATATTCCATTATAAAGATTTTTACTATTTTAGAATAGGTTGTATGCAATGCCCTACAACTTAAGCTAACAATTTTTTTGAATTTTTCAACTTGAATTTGAAAGTTTAGAGTTTTGGCCTCAATCAACCAAAATCTAGGGAGATCACTCTTTATAAATTAAGGTATACACCTCAATTAAGAGGGTATTTGATGTGGGGCTATTTACCTTAATTATTGCATTTAAGATGATCATATTTTTATATAAAAAGTTATGAGAGGCATCTTTTTAATACCTTATGGTTTTTGTAAATTCTTTCCTATGGTTTATTAAGTGGGACTATCTTACAAATAAAATTTAAGTGCCCAATTTTTTCCCGCCTCCATCCTTCTTCACAAATTTTTCCTTCCCTCTATTACATATGTGTACAGTGTATACACCATGAAACTAACAGCGATTGATTAAATTCAAGTGCTATTGACCAAGTGGTAGTTTTTAACCTCTAAAGGCCAATTGTCCATTGAACAATATCTCCTAAAAAGAGACAAGCAACTCCGCCTTGGACCTGCCCCCTCAAGTGAGAAATCTGCAACCATGCAATTAGTTTTTTTTTTAAAAGACCACCCTTCGCTATCATGCGATGCAAATTAAAAAAATTGTCTATGAAGTAAAAAGAAGGAAGACCACCCTTCGCCCCAGAAATCCCCCCTCTGATAAATCAAGAACCATGAGATTTGAAAAGAAAACAATAACCCCCCTTCCTTTGAAAAATCACTGGCTGTGCGATTCAAAAAGAAAACAAATAACCCCCTTTTTGCAAAATTAGCAATCGTGCGATTCAAAAAAAAAAACAATGCCCGTAGTGCCGTGCGATTGGACTTGAAGAAAAAACCATTAGTACAAATGGAATAACAGACACGCGCACATGTATATCCTTGCTCCTCATAGTGAATTGATGCAATTGCTTGAGTGTCTCAGAGAATTCAGAGAGATTCCATGTAAATATATAGGATGATGTATATAGACAAGAAATTTTTGTGCTTGTGATTTGAGGAGATTGTGCAATAAGGTCACTGAGGAGATTTTTTGAATTTCATAAGTCTTAATAAAGTTCAGAAGCAACCAAAACAAAGAAATTTTCAAGAAACTTATGAATGGGGTCTCCAGTGATATAATCTTGCAATCTTGCAGCCTAGTCAGTGTATTCAATTCCATCATGTTGCTATCTGCTGCTCCAAAATTTGATAATGATGGGCAGGAAAGGATTGTGACATTGATTGTGGCATTGTCATTGAAGATTGAAGGCATTGCAGATGGATACATCCAGGAGCGCAAGCAAGTGCTTCCCATGAACAAGATTCATTGGCTTAATGTTTCCTATCGAGGTTTCTTCTTTCTTCTTCAATCTTTTTCAATTTGGATTTTTGTCAGTTCCAAGTAGCTACGACAAGGCTAAAACTTCTTTTTATTGTGAATAGTTTATTACAAAAATTATACAACAATTGAATTTAAAAAAATTGGATTGAAGCATGAATGACTTAGAGACATGGATGCATTATTTTTTTTTATTCTTTATCTTTTAAGAGAGGTTTTTTAGCTATTGGTGCTTGTGATCAAAAATTGGGCACAGCTGGCTAGAGTTTGATTGTGGCTTTGTGGAATTTCGGTTTCTAAATGTTGGGCCGACGGAGTCCACTGAACTTAATTGTGGCAAATGTGCTCTCCTTATTGCAATGAACTTGAACAAAGAAATGAAATTCAATTCCAATATATTCAAGTTTTATTTAAGGATTTGCCTCAACGACTAATAGACACATATGGATATTAACTACGATCTACTTTTTCTGTCAATTTTGAATTTGTTGCTTTATTAAAAGCTTTCCTTTTGTTTGAAGATGGGATTTGGCCTTTTGTTTTGAAGATTGGATTTTTCCTTTTATTTGCAAAGAGGTTTTATGAATGACAATTTTGTGGACTTCTCCACAATTGGACTCAAAAAGGCTTCAGAAGATTGGAGAGCACTAAATGTGATGAAGTTTTGAGCATTAAATTTGAGTTGAGGTTCTTTCATTTGCAAGGAGCTATCGTTCTTGTTTAGGCTACAAGTTGCGGTAGATTGCTCAATAGTCTTTTAATGTAATAATGACCATTGAAACACTTCTCGTATTTTGTGTTATATGTGAGATGCAATATAAGGAAATGAAAATCATTTCCGACCAATTATGAATTTATGATGTACCACATGTACAAATATTATTCTTTGACTACCTTACTATTGCATTTGTGCATGGTTTTACACTATCACTTTCACCTCAAAAGAGGTAGTAACTGCCTATACACACATTATCCTATGAAGTTAATTTTGGTCAAATGTTCACAAAATTTTGACACAAGATGTAAAATTGTATCCCAATAGTGGGAATCTAATTTTATCCTGCCCTCAACTTTTTTGTCAACTTGGTGAATTTGGACATCTTTGGAGCATCTTTTGCAAAAACTCTCATCAACTATTGATATTTGGAATTTATATAACTAATAAAATATGACATACAATTTTCAAAAAATAAATTTAGTTCTCACATCACATTCTAGGAAGAGTCAAATTTTATCCTTGTATTGTATAATTTTTAGTTCGTTGAACCCACTAAGGTAAAACTCCCTATTTATGCAATGTGACAAGTTTTGCCACTTTTGATTAATGTCTTACATTTACACTTAATTTTTTTGATATATCAGTATACAAGTGCTACTAGTACCATGGTACAATTTCAGTCAAACCCCTTCATTGTTGATTTTCTTGACTATGTCCATTCATCATCCACATGAAATTATTTGTCTACGCCTATACTCATCGTAATGTGAAAGATTTGCATGGCCTCTATTTGTTAAGGCTAACTTGTTAATAAAAATTCCTACTACATGATGTTTTTACATAGCCTAATTTACATATAACTGCATATATAGCATTTCATAGACCCTATAGTAGCCCTATATATTACATAAAATTTCTTTGCTTTGAATTAAATGAACCCTATTTTTTAACTCATGTAGTTTTTTCAAAATTGATAGTGATCTTTCCGAGGCCAAAACCATCCAAAACCTCTAACTTTAGCAATTTGTATCAATTTTAGTTAAGATGTGAACCACTTATACTTTATTATTAGAAAATACTTGTTCATTGCTTCGAATGTCAATTGAACAATATTTAAATATCCAACTTAAGATTTGGAGCCCAACAACAAAGAACATGGATGAGCATGTTTTATCCTAAGGATATTAAAAAAACACTCACATATGTCATGTATTGAAGTTTGTTTCTTTCTTAGAAAGGTTCTCAATAATGTCATATAAGCCACATTAATGGAGGGTCTTCATAGGCCCTACAGAAGTCACCAAAATTGTTCATATGAAGATTGAAGCTTACTGTAAGCACGCGTGCTCGTAATGCAATCAAAAGATGAACAGATGGTCGTTTGAATGTTCTTACAAGGATATAAATTATAAAAGCATAAAACTTTTATTTGCTTCAAAGATGCTTTTAAATAGTGCCTCTATCAAATATTTTCACTCTTGCACACTCTTTGTATATGGACGTAGATATTGTGCCAGACTCATGGCATCTATTTATATGTCTTTTTTTTGCCAGAATTGTAGGGTGCTTAAGACTTTGCAGCTCTCCTTCATGCATTTTGTAGAGTTATATTATCAATATATCCACTGGATCAAATTTGATTGTTAAAACAACTTACTTGCTTAATATAGTCATATCAGGTCAGTTGCATGATTGAAGCAAGTTCCATGACTAGAGCCAATCATGTACATGACTAAAACAAGCCACATGACTAGAGCAAGTCATGTGCATGACTAGAACAAGTCACATGACTAGGGTTTTAAAACCCTAGCCGCCACTACTTTAGGGTTTTGAAACCCTAGCCGCCATTTGGCTATTTTTGCTTCTTTTAGCTCTTGTTTGTTGTTGCCTCTTAGTTCTTGTTTGTTATTGCCTCTTAGTTCTTGTTTGTTGTTGCCTCTTAGTTCTTGTTTGTTGTTGCCTCTTAGTTCTTATTTCTTGTTGCCTCTTAGTTCTTGTTTCTTGTTGCCTCTTAGTTCTTGTTTCTTGTTGCCTCTTAATTCTTGTTTCTTGTTGCCTCTTAGGTTTTGCTTCTTGTTACCTTTTAGCTCTTGTTTCTTGTTTCTTTTTAGATTTTGCTTCTTATTAATACCTTTTAGATCTTGTTTGTTTTTGCTTCTTAATTCTTGCATCTTGTTGCTTACTAGCTTTTGCCTCTTATTGCCTCTTAGTTCTTGCTCTTTACTTTTAGTGTCCTCTTGTTACCTCTTAGTTTTTGTTTCTTGTTTCTTGTTGCTTCTTGTTGCTTCTTTGTTGTTTGTTTTTAATTTCTTGTTGTTGCATATTAATTCATGCTTCCTAATGCTTCTTATTGCATCTTAGTTCTTGCTTCTTCTTGTTATTTGTTGCAATTTCTTGCATCTTAAGTTGTGCTTCTTGTTGCATCTTCATTCTTGCTTTTTGTTGCATCTTACCTCTTAGCACTTGCCTCCTATTGTTTCTTGTTCTCTCTATAACCATTGTTATTCTTTCTTCCTATTTACCTGGGTACGCAACTCATATATTATACACAGGGATCATCGGCATTAAAACGGCTCAAAGGACAGCTTTTGTAAAAATTATATCAAATTAAAAAGACCAAAAAGTTGGGTGAAGACCAAATTAAAAGAGAATTAAATATAGAAAAAGTTGAATTGCATACATATGACAAAAAAACTCACAATGTATATGAAGAATTGAAACACCTATGCATAGTTTTAAAAATTCTTTACAAAAAGTTTCCTCCAATTAAAAGTAAATTTTTATTAAAAAGGCCAAAAAGTTGGGTAGCTTGTCCCATGATACATGTATTAAAAAAACTCATATAATTAGTTTTTTAATGCTATTATTGGCCCCCCAAAAATATCATTTCATATATATAATTAGGTTTTTGGATTCCTTGTTAAAAGGGCTACAAGAATTTTCTACATTAAAACAAATTGTATCCCTTGAAATTGAACTAAAATGCATCATAAGTGATTATAATCAGGGCCATATAATATGGGAGTTGCGTACCCGGGCCTATTTATTTGAGATTTCTAGAGATATAGTGGTTATGGCTCTTTCTCATCTTAAATTTGTGCTTCATATTTTGTGTTGCCTTAAAACTTTGAAGGTTGAACTATATTGTTCATTCACTACAAGTTAACCTCCTTGATTGTACATATAGGCACCAAGCTGGAATGAAGTTATTGAAGGCTACTTGCAACACCAAAGAGGCAACATCTTTACATTTTTGTAAGGAATGTAGGTCCTATACGCGTGTGAAAAGATACATTTATAGAATGTCATTGTGATATGTTTTGTGTTAGTGACAAATAAATGTCATTGAGAAAAATCACATTATTTCTTGTAGTTTATTTCTCTAATATAATTGCCTCTTGTGCATCTCAAAAATCATAAGTACTCATTTTTAACTGGATGAAGTTTCTTATTTAGCTACTAATCCATATTGATGCATAATTGCAATGTATCATGTTCATTTAATTAGAATGTATGAAAAATGTGACTATAATTTATGATTGAAGCTATTATAAACCTCACATATTCTAATTAGAAACCACTCACACAAATCTAAGAAATGTGACTCTCTTTTATTTTAAATATATCATTTGCTTGAGTCATATTTCACAAAAAATCTTGGCCCAAATATGACTGGCTGTAGTCACATAATGCTCAAAATCATGCCAAAAAGTAACTCTATACTTTTGAAAATATGACTACATTTAATCATAATATTACTAGTAACATTCTATATGAACTACAACATTAGCCAAAAATATGACTCATAGGAGTCATAAATCAAATAAACAAAAAATATGAGTAGTGAATATGACTCATGAGAGTCATTTTCTACATCAACAAAAATATGACTCACAAGAGTCATTTCCCACATCAACAAAATATGACTCACAAAAGTCACTTCTTATATCAACAAAAAATATGACTCACAAAAGTCATATTCCGCATCACATCAACAAAAATATGACTTACAAGAGTCACTTTTTATGTCAACAAAAAATATGACTGACAAAAGTCATATTCCGCATCAACAAAAAATATGACTCACCGTAGTCATATGCCACGTCAACCAAAATATGACTCACTACAATCATATTCCACATCAGCCAAAAATATGACTGAATAGAGTCATATTCCAGAGTCATATTCCACGTAGGCTTTTTTTATTTACCTGGGCAGGTCATGAGAAAGTCAAGCCTCCAAGGATAGTCAACATATATGCCATGTTGGCAAAATACGGCTAAATAAGGTTAATTATATCCCCAAACCCATATGACTAAAAATATGACTGGTGCAAAATATGACTCGTCGGTAATGACTGGGCGCAGTCATATTGCGAGTCATCTACAGTGATTTCCGGCGGAGTCATATTTTCAGATTTTATGACTCAATGCAGTCATATTTTGCAGTCATAAAACACTCATTTTCTTGTAGTGTCTTCTTCCTCAGATTCTTCGACCATCTGCACGTCCGGCTGCTTTGCTTGTGATGTTTCTTCCAGATCTATCGCCGTGCTGTCCCTTTTGGGCGAAGGCTGCTACATGTGAGTGAAGTCTTTCGGATGGATTTCGGCCGGATTTGACAAGGCCCCAATTTGATCAATGAGATTGCTGCAGACCTTTAGTTCGGGCATCTTAAATGTCCCTGCCACACTCGGACGGGTTGACGGAACACTTGGCGGGGCGGAAACTTCCTACTACACCGGAACCGATTTTATACTCGGCTCCCTCTCAAGTCGTGGTATCCTTGCTTGACTCGAAGAAGGACCTGTAGGTTGCGTAAAAAGGGATCCCAGACCCTTAGACTGTGACTGAGCCGGAGTATTGGGAGTCTGCTTGACGGAAGTCCTCATGAATAGGGAGTTGGAGATTTCCGGAAACTACGAGAAGTCCATGACCCTATCCGGATCAAGGTGTCCCAGTAGTTGGCGCAATTCTTTCAACACCGTCTCCATCTGGGCTTGAAAGTTGACTAGGATTGTCACCACCTTCGATCCGGTTACATGGCCTTCCTTTATCAACCGGTCGTCGAAGAGGTTGGATCTGACCACAAGAGCTGCTGGCTGCTTGACCAACGTTGTCAAATTCCGAACGAGCTGGAGAGCTTCTATCTCCAGTGTCGTTGCCGTCTCTCCTTCTGCCCAATTTACCCGGGATTGGAGGTCATCCCGATCCTTCTCCAATTTCCAAATCTGCTCCTCTTTTCCGCACAACACATTAGGACCAGATCGTCGCTTGATTTTTTCCAGAATCTTATCCGGTTCCACCTTCAACTCTTCACTAATTTCGATTAGAAGATCCGCCATGTTGTCGTGCAACTGCCGAGCCTGCCGCACCCGCTGGATTCTGGCATCAAAGAACTCCGAATTTTCATCCGCTGCCAGAGTTTGCCTAGGCTCTCCTCTTTTCGGCGTTGGCAGTTTTCCTCGTCAGGTTGGATTGATTGACAATAGATATGAATACAAAACTATACCAAATATTATAATAAGTATGACACAACCATATTTTAGTTCTACACTCTTTTTATGGATTTTTGTATACTTTTATCAACTTCAAGTTGCAAACTCCCAAAGAAAGAAATCTACGAGTTTCAAGTGACAAATTGGGAGCTCACAAAGGTGCAGAAAAATTGTTTTCTTGAGTGTTTTCTTCACTTTAAATGCAAATATCTTGCAATCTACCCGGTCAAAGTTTGTGAAATTTCTTCCACAATTTTAGTTTACACTAGTCTTGTATAAGATCCTATAGTTAAATATGCAAAAAAAACATAAATTTTATTTTTTTGCTCTTTGCTATAGAAATGGCAATATGAGTGGTTTTTGATGGTAAAAGGGGCCTTTCGACTTTAGAACTTCAAAAAAAATTCAAAGCAAATTTTTATTTTTATTTTTATGGATGTATAGTATAGTTTTTTAGGTGATTATCAAGGTCCCACACGTCTTGTGTCTTACACACGTAGGTATCCTTACAACACCAGAACGTTGTAAAATGACTCAAAATATCGTCCCAAGGGATTCTAGTATGTTGTTACAAGCTAAGGTTTCCGGAAATTTTTCCTTTTCCTAAAATCCTAGCAACTTGTCCAATCTCTTACTCTCTTCCGGTTACGAATACTCAGAATTCAATCCAGATCTGGTCTTATCCGGATTTCAGTTACGTCTCGTCCAGTTATTGGTTTCTATTCCTCTGTTTTACCCTCAGAGGGTCTGCTATTGGTCTTTAGAGGGGTAGGGACTTCACCACTCACGATTCTCACTCTCTCCACAAAACAAACAAACAAACAAACAAAATTGTTGCGATATAAAAGAGAACTTAGCACCCTCACAGCTTCTCGGGTGGCCTATCCGGAAAGCAGGTCACTCAAGACCGCGTCCAATCCCCTTCACTACAACGACAGATCAAGACTCTTGGAACCGACAGAGGATTGTTTCCTAGTTGCTAGACTGATCCCGTGGTTGGTAGACCTTCCGGTGAGTGGGGATTTTTCTCTAGCAGTTGCTTGTTTCCGCACGAAATCATGCTTGATTCCAGATCTGCATCCATACCACTCCTTAGTTTTGCCGGATTACCATTTTGGTAATTTAAAGGCACCACGCGCAAATCCACATGCACTGGCCTAAACTCTATCATAAACGTACCCTCTCAATTAGACCCAGTTGCCTAAGACCCGGATTCCTCCTCACCCGTCCCCTCTTACACCTCAGTATTCAAATAAACAAACCAACAAAACTCTTTTACACAAAGTCAGAGTCAGAATGTCTACCCAATATCTCAGATTAAAGAAAAGAATGAAAATAGGCATTGAAAATGTGATTGGATGGAATGGGAGGGCAACAGACTGCCCACCCTTAAAAACAAAAACAAAAAGCCAAAAAAACACCTGAAAACTAAGGTGACTGCACAATGACCTCCCAAGATATCCGGAAAGTTAAAGGCCAGTTGTCCCTAGAAATCCAGAATCGGGGCTTGTACACGGAAAATCCGTTTCGGATTTAAAAATCAAAATCCTAACTAACAAAGAACACCCTAACTAATTACTTCCCCCTCCGCGCCTTTTTGGAACTGCTACCGCCCTAACCTGTAGGTGGCTTGCCAGCGGACTTCACCAGAGTTGACTTGATTGTGGCCTGGATTTGAATCTTGCGCGTAACTAGTAGGGGTGACTTGTCATCAGATTCCGCCCCGGATCCGATCTCGAACTCTTCTTCCTCGGATTCTTTGATCATCTCCATGTCCGGTTGCTTTTCTAGCAACGACTCTTCAAGATCTATCGTTGCGCTGTCCCATTTAGGCGAAGGCTGCTGCATATGAGGGAAGTCTTCCGGATGGGTCCGGGCCGGATTCGACAAGGCCCCAATGTGATCAATGAGATTGTTGCGGACTTTTAGTCCGGGTAACTTGAATGACCATGTCCCAATCGTCCGGGTTGATGGAACCGTTGGTAGGACGGAAACTTCCCGCTGCACCGAAACCGACTTTACACTTGTCTCCCTCTCAGGTTCGGATACCTGCTTCGCACTCGTCCGTGGCATTTGTGCTTGACTCGAGGAAGGACCTGCAGGTTGCGTCAAAAGGGACCCTAGGCCCTGTTTGACTGGAGTCCTCAGAAATAAGGAGGTGAAGATTTCCGGAAACTGCAAGAAGTCCATGACCCTATTCGGATCAAGGTGTCCTAGCAATTGGCGCATTTCCTTCAATACCGTCTCCATCCGGGCTTGAAAGTTGACTAGTTTTGTCACCACCTTCGATCCGATTACATGGCCTTCCTTTATCAACCGGTCGTTGAAGAGGTTGGATCTGACCATGAGAGCTGCTGGCTACTTGACCAACGTTGTCAAATTCCGGACGAGCTGGAGAGCTTCTGTCTTTAGTGTCGTTGCCGTCTCTTCTTCTGCCCAATTTACCCGGGATTGGAGGTCATCCCGATCCTTCTCCAATTTTTGGATCTGCTCCTCCTTTTTGTGCAGCACATCAGGATTTGGTTGTTGTTTGATTTCCTCCAAAATCTTATTAGGCTCCACCTTCAACTCTTCACTGATTTTGATTAGGAAATCCGCCATGTTGTCGTGCAACTGCCGAGCCTGCTGCACCTACTAGATTCCGGCATCAAAGAACTCCAAATGTTCTTCCGTTGCCGGAGTCTGGCTGGGTTCTCCTGTTTCCGATGTTGGCAGCTTCCCTCACAAGGATGGACCGGTTGACTTCCTCCGTTTATCCCGTCGATCAACCGGTTCATCTTTCTCTCCCTACCGTTCTTCTTCTTTCGACTCCAGGTGATCCGGTTCAACCTCATCCGTGAGACCATACTACAGGATTGTGGCTCCGGTGTCATATGCTATCACCTCTTGGCTACTCAGAACCTCCTTTTGGTGATAGAGGTGAAACAAGTACGGGCTGAGAGGGCTGTATTTACCCCTCGACACAATGCTCTACCAGTTTTGACACCACACCCGCGATAACCCTACCCCAAGGTACGAACCTATCCTCCATAGCTCCAAAGATGGTGTTAGCCATTGTGACCGTAACCTGGATAGGCTTTTTCGAATACAGAAGCGGAATCAGGAAATCCAGCACCCATCTATGCCTATCGTTCTTACAACCACTAATGGCGTACCCCTCCTTTGCATTGGCTGGATTCCAGAACTTTCCGTTTGCGTACTTATCCGACCGGGAAGCTAATCCGGATCCGTTCTTCTTGAACGCATACACCTCCGTCCAAACATCCTCAGTCCAAGCTATGAGTCGACCCCTAATCATCAATTTGTACTGATTTGGAACCTCTAAGATGAGCTCCTCAATCATCTCCTGGTCCTTGATGTTCCACGGCCTCCGTATCAATCCGACACACCCTATACAGATTAGATTCTCCTCTAACTGCTTCCAGATGGTCGGATCAAAAGGAATAGCTGGACAAACTATTCGGGTTGTGATTTTATGTCTATGGATTTTCGGATCGCTACCTTCCGCCATGGTTTACCAACACAAGGACTACTAATCCGGCTCAAACGGCACCAACCTTACCTTTCTCTCCCTGGCACAATTTTTATCTCACCATTCCTTCATCCAACTACGCGCATGCAGAGTCCTGTGAAATAGAAAGGGAGAAGAATGGAGAGGTGGTGGACTTAAGCACCCGACAAGCAACCGACCGTTCCTGGTGGAGAACGGGTAGAAGACCGTTCCCATAATGGTACCCTAGTTTCGTAGATCGGAACTCTAGGCCATAGGTTCCTCCATCTGGGACAATTCTGGATTCTAGATCCATTTTTCTCCCTGTTATAAACCAGCCGTAACAGTTCTGGTAGTTCAAAAACTGACTATTCTAAAGTTATCCATAATTGGACCGTATTCTCTATGTTTTACTAAAATTCGAGTTTTTTTGACTCTATCCTAATCCTATTCTAGTATTTCTATCCATCTTGAGTTTCCGTACTCCCACATCTTGTAATTCTAATTGGAAACAAAATTGAAATATAATATAATTTTTATTTTAATAAAATAAAATATATCTTAAAATAGAGCTAATAATCAGCTACATGTAACTACATGAGTATATAGTAAATTAGCCTAATTTGTACCAAATAATAGTTCAGAAGTAGTTGTAAGCACATCTTCTATATAAAATCGTATACAATAGTAATAAATATATTGATAGTAAATTAGTTCTGCATTGCATCTATTTTTTAAAAATTAAATCTATCTACAATTAATTTAGTATTCTTTTGTGGAACTACCTATAAATACAACCCCCTGAAAAACATCCAATTGGAACATAATGAAAACTAGGATATTTTACTTTTGTTGTTTTAATAATCTTTTACTTTTCACTCAATTTAAAACGTAAAGTATTTAAAGTCTACTATATATATAATACTTGAAATGAACTTAAAGCATTGTCTTATATGTATATTTGATTCTGTAATGAATTCATTGTTATGTACATAATTAATAATTATTATATACTACGTATATGATTGTATAACCTTTATATTGACAATATTTAAAGAATTTTACTTTATACTACTCATTTTAACACATACAAAACATCATAACAATGTTGGATGATCTTGAAATCCCTTTGTTGGAGTCAAATTATACAAGGTTACGTCCTAATTCTTCAATAAATGACTTGAAATTTGCATTAGAAAATGTAGACAAAGCATACAAATATGCTACAGATCATCATTTGAAGCATGAAAAAACTTTTATTAGAATTTTAAACCTAAGAGGAGATATCAAGGGAAAGATGGATGATTATGTTGGAGCTTTGGAAGATCTGAATAAAGCAAATGAACTTGCACCCAATGATAGTTGGACTTTGAAAACAAGAGGAGATGTCAAGAAAAACATGAATGATGATATTGGAGCTTTGGAAGATCTTAATAAAGCAAATGAACTTGCACCCAATGATAGTTGGACTTTGAAAATAAGAGGAGATGTCAAGAAAAACATGAATGATGATATTGGAGCTTTGGAAGATCTGAATAAAGCAAATGAACTTGCACCCAATGATAGATTGACTTTGAAAATAAGAGGAGATATCAAGAGAAGGATGAATGATTGTATTGGAGCTTTGGAAGATCTGAATAAAGCAAATGAACTTGCACCCAATGATAGCTGGACTTTGAAAACAAGAGGAGATATCAAGAGAAAGATGAATGATTATATTGGAGCTTTGGAAGATTTGAATAAAGCAAATGAACTTGCACCCAATGATAGCTAGACTTTGAACATAAGAGGAGATATCAAGAGAAAGATGAATGATCATATTGGAGCTTTGGAAGATCTGAATAAAGCAAATGAACTTGCACCCAATGATAGTTGGACTTTGAACATAAGAGGAAATATCAAGAGAAAGATGAATGATTATATTGGAGCTCTGGAAGATCTGAATAAAGCAAATGAACTTGCACCCAATGATAGATTGACTTTGAAAATAAGAGGAGATATCAAGAGAAAGATGAATGATTATATTGGAGCTTTGGAAGATTTGAATAAAGCAAATGAACTTGCACCCAATGATAGTTGGACTTTGAAAATAAGAGGAGATATCAAGAAAAAGATGGATGATTATATTGGAGCTTTGGAAGATCTTAATAAAGCAAATGAACTTGCACCCAATGATAGCTGGACTTTGAAAATAAGAGGAGATATCAAGAGAAGGATGAATGATTATATTGGAGCTTTGGAAGATCTGAATAAAGCAAATGAACTTGCACCCAATGATAGTTGGACTTTGAAAATAAGAGGAGATATCAAGAGAAAGATGAATGATCATATTGGAGCTTTGGAAGATCTGAATAAAGCAAATGAACTTGCACCCAATGATAGCTGGACTTTGAAAATAAGAGGAGATATCAAGAGAAGGATGAATGATTATATTGGAGCTTTGGAAGATCTGAATAAAGCAAATGAACTTGCACCCAATGATAGTTGGACTTTGAAAATAAGAGGAGATATCAAGAGAAAGATGAATGATCATATTGGAGCTTTGGAAGATCTGAATAAAGCAAATGAACTTGCACCCAATGATAGCTGGACTTTGAACATAAGAGGAAATATCAAGAGAAAGATGAATGATTATAGTGGAGCTTTGGAAGATCTGAATAAAGCAAATGAACTTGCATCCAATGATAGTTGGACTTTGAAAACAAGAGGAGATATCAAGAGAAACATGAATGATTATATTGGAGCTTTGGAAGATTTGAATAAAACAAATGAACTTGCACCCAATGATAGGTGGACTTTGAAAATAAGAGGTGTCAAGAGAAGGATGAATGATTATATTGGAGCTTTGGAAGATCTAAATAAAGCAAATGAACTTGCACCCAATGATAGCTGGACTTTGAAAATAAGAGGAGATATCAAGAGAAAGATGAATGATCATATTGGAGCTTTGGAAGATCTGAATAAAGCAAATGAACTTGCACCCAATGATAGCTGGACTTTGAAAATAAGAGGAGATATCAAGAAAAAGATGGATGATTATATTGGAGCTTTGGAAGATCTGAATAAAGCAAATGAACTTGCACCCAATGATAGCTGGACTTTGAAAATAAGAGGAGATATCAAGAGAAGGATGAATGATTATATTGGAGCTTTGGAAGATCTGAATAAAGCAAATGAACTTGCACCCAATGATAGTTGGACTTTGAACATAAGAGGAGATATCAAGAGAAAGATGAATGATCATATTGGAGCTTTGGAAGATCTGAATAAAGCAAATGAACTTGCACCCAATGATAGCTGGACTTTGAACATAAGAGGAAATATCAAGAGAAAGATGAATGATTATAGTGGAGCTTTGGAAGATCTGAATAAAGCAAGTGAACTTGCATCCAATGATAGTTGGACTTTGAAAACAAGAGGAGATATCAAGAGAAGGATGAATGATGATATTGGAGCTTTGGAAGATTTGAATAAAACAAATGAACTTGCACCCAATGATAGGTGGACTTTGAAAATAAGAGGTGTCAAGAGAAGGATGAATGATTATATTGGAGCTTTGGAAGATCTAAATAAAGCAAATGAACTTGCACCCAATGATAGCTGGACTTTGAAAATAAGAGGAGATATCAAGAGAACGATGCATGATTATATTGGAGCCTTGGGAAGATCTGAATAAAGCAAATGAACTTGCAGTCAATGATAGTTGGACTTTGAAAATAAGAGGAGATATTAAGAGAATGATGAATGATTATATTGGAGCCTTGGGAAGATTTGAATAAAGCAAATGAACTTGCACCCAATGATAGCTGGACTTTGAAAATGAGAGGAGATGTCAAGGGAATGATGAATGTTTATGTTGGAGCTTTGGAAGATTTGAATAAAGCAAATGAACTTGCACCCAATGATAGCTGGACTTTGAAAATGAGAGGAGATGTCAAGGGAATGATGAATGTTTATGTTGGAGCTTTGGAAGATTTGAATAAAGCAAATGAACTTGTACCCACTTACAAATTTATTTTGCAAATAAGAGGAAAATAATTAGAGATTTTGTAAAATGGAGGTATTCTGTATACCATTTTCAAACCACCAAGTCTAATTTGTAAAAGTGATATCTAAAACAGATATAGATTTTGAAAATCTTGGACTTACATAGATTTAAAAAATTAAATTTATCTTTTTAAAATATATATTTAACTAGGCTAGATTTCAAACCGTGCAATTTGAATTATGAAAGTGACATCTAGATGACAATTTGTAGATTTTAGACATCTAGGAATGATGTAGGTTTTAGGCATCTAAGGTTGTACATTTTAGAGTACAATGAACGCTTTATTCCCACCTTTGGAATAACACGCACACAACTAAGTTTTTAAATGTTTTTGTCGTAATTATCAATTCTTAATGGGTGTCTACAATGTGCAATCTAGTTGTGCCTTCCAAGCAATGGATCTTTGTTGTATTTTCTACTTTGAATTTTCCTAGTGGCAATTGTTAACCAAATAAATAAAAAATAGTAATTTTCAAGTTTATATTTTTTACCTTGCACCTTCACCAATCAAATTCCGCTATTTCCTTTAACTTCTAGTAAATAAAGAATCTTTCAAATGAAAGGAAATCTTGGCAAACCGATTGTGCTGCCGGACTCTTTGCATGATTCCCACTTCAAATCACCTTACTTAGGTCGTAGATGCCCTTCACTGGTTCGTTTTGAGTTTTCTTCACCTGTAGGCTAACAATTGGAATTTCCACTATTTTTTCGATGGAATGGGGAAACTGAAACCTTTCCTTGGAAATCTACTATAGGGCTCTCACATAGTTACCTTAGACCATTAGCTAGTTTGTATTCACATGCACAACAGGTTTAGACAATTGGGCGTTTCTACTTAAATAAATTTGTCATGTGCAATTTGTGGGTTTCTACCCTATTATATGTGAAATTGGAGTATTATTGAGACAAAACATTCTCTATAGGACCAAATGCTATATTGGTTAGCGACATATCTACTTTGGATTATCACGCTTTTTTGTTTTTTTTGTATATAAGGGTGGAAGTACACTAATAGGAGCCAAGTTGGGCGTAACAAGTCCTTATTTTGGTTGAAATTCATAATTTGAAGTGACACAATTTCAAATTCTCTTAAAAAATTTCTACAATTTCATTGAAACAATCTACATGTGCCTCATCTAAAAAAGTGGTGATGTTTGGAAAAAATTTCAAATAGAATAAGCAACAAATACTACTTATAATCAACCCTTTTTGCCCTTACTTGCTTAAATAATTGGATGAATGATCTGTGAAATGGATGGATAGTTTAGGATGACAGATGATATCCTCGCTGGAGGCTCATGGTCAAGGTTTATTGTTTTTAGAGCAGTATGATCTCCAATGAAGGATTTGATCCTGTCATTAGTGCCAGAGCCTGAACCAACTGGATTGTGATTAGTGTTCCTGATTGTTATGTTTTGAATGTTGCCGCTTGGATTAAGGCTTCAAAAATGTTCCCGTGTGCAACTTGGTGAACGTTGTAGCGATCAATTTGATTCAATGCTGGCACTTTGAGCTTGGCAAATGTTACAACTTTCAGGAAGGTGTATGTTGCTTTAGCATTTGAGTGCGGAGGGTTTCTAGTTTTTGCCACTTTCACTTTCTCAGCCAAGAAATGAGCGCTATAAATCCGTTGAGCATGAATAGTACTATCTCCAACGTTGTATATGGTGGCCCTAGTTCAAGGCGTCTTAATGCTCTGTGGCAGCGAGTTAGCAAAGCGGTGTAGAATACTTTGAAGCGCATTGGTGATGATGAGGGAGATATCGAAAGTGAAGAAATATTTTTGACGCTGCCTGAGAGCCCACGACAGTTTCATTTGGAAGGTTTGGACAGCAACTCTAGCATTAATTCAAAGTCTTTTAGGAAATTAGCCCGTCCGCTTGACATGCACAATAAGATTATAGACCAGGTTTTTTGGAAACCAATTGTGCTTTCGTGTCTATTTCAGTTTAGGGTGCACAAGTGTCGTTGGAGGCAAACTACAATATACTTCCCTCCTGGTGTAAAACCCGCCCCTAGAAGTGGTGATTGTAAGTTAAATTAGAAGCCTTGAACTTCGAAGGGCGTGGTTTTGATCTTTCAATGTAGTCCGTGAGGTGTTCTGGGAAAAGGAGGTCAAGTCAGTATACAAGATCTAGTACGTTTGGTATGTAAGGGAGTATAGAAAGTTTATATTTTGGTTTAAAAATTTAGAAATTTTTACACATTACCGAATTGTACATAAATCGTGTCGAATTTAGGGTGGATTAAGAATGGTAGGTTCAACCCCTAATTCTACCAATTTCAAAGGTAGTATAGAATTTACAGAGTTCCTTGTACCGGACTCCGATTATTGTCCTTGGTATGCTGAGCAATGCAAAGCAGATGGTCAAGAGAGGACTCCCAAATGTTGTGCTAGGAAAGTCGGAGTACAAGGTGCAAAGGAATTGCAAGCAATTAGAATCAAGAATGTAAACCCTAAGTTTGTAGCTACAAGTAAGAGACAAGCTTATAGAACTAGTGCCACGCTTGCTCGAGACATTAGTTTGTATGCTTTTCAAAAGATGAAGAGTCATGATATGGAGGTTCATCATCTCACAATTATGAAGATGTAAGGCCAACCGCTATTAAAACAGATGGTACCACCATTCTAAAGGGATCCTGCTGCAGTGAAATTGTGTCATGAGGTTCTAGGTAGCTTGTAAAATGATATGCAGACTCATCTAGTGGGTCTCCGTAAAGCTAAAATTGTACAAGCAAAGAACATTGTCACTACATTTGCAATTGCACCTGGAATTGGGAGTGAATGGAATGTGGCAGGGCTACTTGGAGTGGACCGGAGAAACATTAAGAAGGCACTTGTGTGAGCCCTTATTTACCCACCTTTGATAAATACGCGTGCATAATCAGGTTTTAGGAATCAAGTTTTACATAATATGGGTGTCTAACGTCCGTCAATAGTGCCTTCTAAGCAATGGATCTTTTTCTAAGTTTGTAAAGGTTGAGAGATCACGACAACATGTTCTAAATGCAAAGATTAATTCGATTTATCAGTAAATCTTCAAGCCGCTATGGTTTTCTAATCAGAGTATCTATAATCTAAATTTAGCCTATTTAAGTTGTAGTTTAGCTTATACCATTTCTAAAAAACTAAGTCTTATAAGATTTGGAGATCCCTATAAGAAGTTAAGACTAGATGAAGTTTGAAGCCTCTAAGGGACTATCCAAACTTCATCCACCTCTTTTGGTACTTATATTATTTTGATTGACCACAAGTTTTTAACCCTAGCTTTATGCTACAATATCCTATTTGCGTTCCAAGTCTAAACTTCTATGAATGATTTTTAGGTACCTTCATCCATTCTTTGTACCAAACTTCATCCCTCTCTAACTATTGGAGTTTGAAGTATTTCTTAAAGTTTGAAAAGATTTTGGACTCCTAGGTGTTACTTCTTTGTAGTTATAGTCCTAAAATTCTATTTGGAGGTCATTCAAAAGATTATATTTTACTTTTTACTTCATTCCTAAGGTATGGGGCTTCTACTATTAGTTTATTATTTTTAGACTTTTGAATTTGGTTTCTTATAGTGTCTAAGATTATCTTTTCAAATTGCTAAAGAACTTTAAGTTTGGACCTTCCTAGTGAGAGTTACAAGTGGATGAAGTTTGACCGCTAATCGGTACTTCTAACTTCATCCGTGGTTTTCTACCAACCTACAACTTGAATTCTAGTTTTTGTTTCACTTTTGACTTCTAGATTTACGTCTCTACCTAAATTCCATTCTTGTTCCTCTTGGATGAAATGGACTAATTTTCATCCAATATGACTCCTAAATTTCATCTGCTAATATCTCTTTCAATTCAATTCCAAATCCTAAATGTGAGGCAGTTTTGGAAACCTTTAACTAAGCTTTACAACACTATCTATCTGATTCTTGAATTAATCCTATTATAAACACTTTGAATTGACTTTGTAGTTCGACCCTACTTTTATATGTCCAATTTTAATAATTTGAAAGGGCGGGTTGTAATTAGGAACTTACCTTGGAGTTGATGTCGTTATTGAGGTAATCATACACTCCTTCAAATTTTCCATTGTTTGCCATAGTTGAAACCCTTGCTGAATTATGCTCACCGCTTAAAGAAGGAGTTTTAATACAAAATTGTCAATTTCTTGGACTTCTTTCCTTTCTTTTCTTGGACTTTTATGCAAAATGTTGACTTTGGCAAGCTAGAATTCTAATGCTACAATTTTTGAAATCGTAATTGATTTTTGACAATTTTTTATCTTTTTGCAAGTCAATTATTATTCTATCTTCTTTCCAATGGTCTCAAACGTTTTCCTAAGATTTCCATCTAATCTTATTCTATTCTAAACTTCCCTTCAACCCTCAATTTGTCACTTCATTTCTTCATTTGCAATTGAAGCTTCTTTCTAACTTGTTTCTAAATGCCTCTTCCTCTTCTTTGAACTTCTCCTACCTCCTATGCTTGACTCTTGATGACAATTAATTTCTATGTCTATTCTACTCCTTCTCTACTATCTTCCTATGCTATTTAATTTTTAGTTCAAAAGGATTTAGTTCTATGCCTATTTGATTTTTATGGATATTTCTTAAGTCAATGTCAAGAGACAAGATTAGTTTTCAAAGGTAGCACTTTAGTTTTCAAGGAAGAAAGTGAATAGATAATCAAAGACTTGATCTAGTTTGAAAATAATCAAGGCTCTAGTCCATTTCAGAAATAAGCAAGGCCCTGTTCAGTTTAAAAAAGTCTCGGTTCAGTTCGGGCCAAGGAGACCCAATAGTTAGTCGGGATTAGTTCGGGCCAAGAAAATCCCAGCAGTCCCCAACAGATCCTGGCAGCGGAGCCCCTACAGGCTGCCACGTATTGTCTTTTGGTGCCCCCGCTGCGGTCCGGTTCCTTGAATGCTTGACTGCTCCGGCTTAGTGGTTTGTATTTTTTGGGACCGTGGGGCTACCAAACGTGTTTTTTAACATGAGCTTCTAAGTTTTGGAAATTTGGAAACACCAAGAGTTGCTTTTTACTTGACAAACTAATTGCACACTAAATTTAAATACTAAATTGATACTTGGGGCACTAATTTTGGAGGCTAAACTTTGAAGAAATTCCAAATATTTTGGAAACTAAACTTTGAGAATTAATTGTGAGGAAGCCAAAGCTTTGCCGTGATTTTGAAATACACCTAAATTCTAAATACCAAGAGCTATAGCTTTACCGTAATTTCACTAACACCAGAAATTCTAAACATAAAAGACTATAATTTTGCCACAATTGCATTATGTGCTAAATTTCACAACTAACAACTTGGCCACATGAACAACACTTCAAGGTTAAACATCAAGCACTAAAGTCCTCCCAAAGCGACATCGCCAAGGTACGGTGGGGGATAAACTCTAGGATTAGTACAAAGTTTCCAAAATTCAACAATAATAACTCAAAAGACCTCAATGCAAGAAAATAAGGCAACTTTGAAGGACCCCAATGTCCTTCAAAGCAAGCTTGAAAAATAGTGACAACGGAGCTGAAAATACTCCAAAAACACAAATTTGGCAACGTTGGCACTCAATGGCCAAATGTCCAATTAAATGGACCTAAATTGTATGAAGAGCCAAAATATAGCTATAAGGGGTGTTTGTGAGAGGGAAATGAACCCCCTTATATATATTTCCAAGGGCACTCATCCCCTCTCTTTTTCCTAGTAGTAATCTTATTATCTAAGATTTTCATCCTAAATAATTCATTTTCAGTGACTATATTAGTTACTTATTAGTTACCTCTTCTTGGATTATGACCTTGAAAATTTCCACATATGAGGTGAAAACATCCAAAACTATCAAAATAAGCAATTTGAACATAGTTGGAGGTACTTCTTTTTTAGGAAAAAATATTTTTATAGCATTAGCAATTGAAAATCGTAAATTTTCAAAACAAAAATTAGAATTTCTGTCCAGGAGACACATAATTGCTATGAATTTTTAAAGTAGAATTCCCGAGCTCAATAGAATAGTTGCATAGCTTGGACATAATATTAAAATCTAAAGAATCGACAATCAATTGCAACCAAAACTAGTTAAGTATAGAAACAATTTTATGGCACTTTTGGAGACACTTTCAATGGAAGTCTACTTGTCATGAATGGATGCATGGACGAGCTTGGATGTTTTCACCTTACTTGAGACTTCAAGATACAATCATTGAGAGGCAATACAAAAATTTGAAGCAAATCTTAGCTCTTGTCATTATTTTCAGATCAATCTAAATTAAAGGCTAAACATCCACCATGGCATCTTTCCATTTGTTTCCATTTTGTTTACTATGTACAATCTTTTCTTCTTATATAAAGTGATTTATCTCATTTCATACTAGATTATATTTCAAATAATATGGTGCGATTTTGACCCAATAACTAAAATTGACTCATATAGACTCTTGCCTAAAATGTACACTCTTAAAACATAAGAATCCAAGGTCAATTTTTTATACCCATATAGTCAACATATATGAAATTCATTCATTCTTTGTATGGTGTTCCAAAGATACATACAAACAAAATGCAAAAAAAATTCATATTCCTCTTTCAATTGCCATTAAAACCAACAAAAACTAAGACAATTTAATAGTAGTAACTAAAGTACACATATACTCATTCAAACAATTTTAGATGTGGTGACTTCAAATTATGCCACATGGAAGTAGGTAGCAAGTACTACTTATATAAGAGGCAGACCTTCCCAATGTTAAATTTTCTAGGACAATTTTTTTTTAAGAAACAAACTCTTTTTTGTCAAGAAAACAAAGAAATTTTCATCACCAAAGGATGGATGAAAATCATTCAAAAAAATTGGATGAAACCTTCAGAATCGAACTCCTGTAGTGAAGTGCAAATTTGTAGAGGAAGGATTATCATGCGTCTGCCATGAGATTATAAAATACTTAAAGAGCACTAATGAGTGATGACTTAACCTTTGACAGATGTCGACTACCTTATGAATGATGTCCTTATTACCCTTATCGAAAGAGCCTTCACTTGCAATTTAGTGGGTACACGGTAGCACTTATGTCACACGAGTCCCACAAGTACTGACGTAAACAACACAACCGTCACATCTCAGTTTTTGTTGCCAGGTACAAAGTGTTCAAAAATAAAACTCAATTTTTCTATTAGTGAACCAAAGTCCCAGGCTTAACCTACCACAAGAATCATCCGCAAGAATTATAACATGAGCATGGTGGACTGAGTAGATAAATGCCTCTGCACTGGGTACCGAACTGGTACCGAACTACCGATAGAAAGCGTGACGGTTGTGTTGTCAGTAAATGGGACACCTCCACACAGCCACGCCTTCAAGATCTCTGTCCAACAGTTTCCAGCAGATTAGTCTCTCTTTCGTCGTCTTGATCAATACAGCGCCAGCGAGTCGGTTGAAGACAGAATCCAGCATCCAGGAACTTCTGTTTCGATCATCCACCAATTCCAAGGCAATGTAAAGGAGCATGGCAGGCTAGAATGGCATAGAAATCTTCTCAAAGCTGGTCGACCTGCTTCCTGGTCCGGAGTTCGGCACCAGTAGAGAGCTTGTTCTCGGCACAAGTGAAGGAAAACAAACTAGCCCGACTCAGAGCATTGACCAGACATTGCTGGACATGTTCATGAAGTTTGTACCACTCAAGACATTTTTTTTCCTACTTGATCCCAGCGAGTACACATGGAACCCAAAAATTTGTCACTCCATCAAGCTGTTGTTTTAAATTCACGGAATTGGTGAAAGATTTCTTGATGGTCTTCGCGGGGACAGCCTTGACCTACCTCCTCCCCGCACAGGGGAAAGACTAGACGGTACCCCTCCTCGATCTTTAAATGAATCTAACGTTCGCATTCGTTTGCTACTTCCAGGTGACCTGCACAGCAAAGACAAGTCATGCAGTTGAATATCAAGCAGCTCATAATCCTCTAAAAATCGAGGAATTAACGTCGCTGAGATGATGTACAAAGTTATCATAACTCATTTCAATGCATGTTTGGTAAAGAGAACAGGGAAATACGAAATATTCAGTACCTTGGTGGCCCATTCCCTCGCTTGTGTGGCCGTAATGACATTTCCACTTGCACGTAAGCTTCTTTTGCTGCCTGTTTAACATGCAACAAAGAGATTTAACAAATGCGAAGAACATGCTCCATACAATACTTTGTTAAAAATCGTGATCAGGCTTTCATAGATGAAATGCACCAGCCATTCAAATGGGCTGAAAGCTATGAGAAAGCTGCAAAGACATTCACTTACTTCTTGCTTGGCGTCGTTCCAAGTAGGTCCGCTGCCTCTACCCAACGTTCGTCCACCAACCTCTACCTGACAACGAAACGTTTGTCGCTGCTGCCCAAGCCCACTTGTTGAAAGTGCTTTGAATTGAATATTAATAGCCTCTCTAGTACACTGCAAACAAATCCCGCCAACTATTAGATACAGCCGAGAAGTTTTGGTCGATATACAGCACTCAGAAAGCACAGTCTAGTTGACTGACCCAAGCGAAATAGTGAACCATTATTGATTCCAAATTATTAAACACCTCCGCTCCAATCCAAATATGGTCAGAACATGGACACAACAAGGTTCATCAATAAGCTACATGTTAGGAATCGCTGGATACAATTCCTACTACGTAAGATATGGGTACAATGGATGACTTACCAACTCCTTAAGAGCTTCAACATGATTATATGGCAATGGCTCCTCATTTGAATGATAACCGCCCAGAGGAATATGCCCTGAAGTGCTTGCAATTGGACTATCATCATCCCTATCCCTATCCCTAGGCAATGGTGCAAGACCAGCCGACAAACGGGGATCTCTAGGACCACGTGATACCCGGACCTCTTTCACAGGCTCTGGCACAGCAGGTGTGGAAGGTGCTGTAGATGCCCCTCCATTTGCTTTATCTGCCAGCCAGTAAAAAAATACGATGAACTTATTGAACAACCAGAAAGGCACAAAACTTCGAACTAGAATAATTCTTCAAGCAAGTCATTGGTATCAACAAAGGTTCTCTACACAGAACAGAACATTGAAGTGATCAACCGAACATACATAGCGTTAAATAAAAATGGTGATAAGTGCTCAAAATCAATGTGAAATTATTTCAAGCAAAACACTTACTAGCTAGAAACAGTAGAGCCGACTCGGCAGCATTATATTTGGCTTCTTTCCTGCTTCTGCCAATGCCCTCTCCCACCTTTTCACCACCAAACATGACCTGCCGAGGATAAATCACAAACTACGATTAGCGCACAGCAGATCTAAATCTTTCCATCTTTGAAAATTCTGATAGAACGGGTGAAGATGATGCACTGTTCCAATCACAAAACCAAACCATGACCATAAATAACAGCGCATAAACTGTAGACCTCGATCCAAATCAAATCGATTTCCCCGGAAGCTTCGCTAAAATTAATATAGGCAAGGAAACCACACCTCAACAGTGACTCCAAGATGTGTTGAACTTCTAATATCTGTGCGATATTGTACCTGATAACCCCGCCATCAACAGCGCTTAGAAGTAAACACCATTTACTGAAGCATTTGCATATTGTAATCCAATAGAAATTTCAAATTGTAGACTGCATTCTTCTTGACTGAAAAGTCACGAAAAGGGAAACAATTGAGTGGAAGAGACTGAACAAGTTGAAACTCACATTTCTTTTTACTTTTTGCCCTACTTCGTGCAACGCGCTAATAGCATTAACAGTAACAGGTGGTCGGGATGCATTGAATGGCTCCCTAGAACCCCCTCGTATGAAACTGGGATTTTCCTCATCTGGCAATCACAACGACTAACTCAGACGAAGTACTCATTTCCAAATAACAATGTGACCACCAAAGGAATTGTACAATTGCAGGCAAAAGATAGTCACTGCTTGAGGAAATGCAGTTTTTCAACTCTGTAAAATACCTGAGAAGGAAGACGCCTCCAGTTGCGATCTACCCTCTCCAAAGAAACTCTGCTCACATTCACCATCACAACAATAAAAGTGAGACAGTCGATAAATAGAGTCCTTTGCTAATTTCCTGTAAAAATATTTCGAAGTGGGACAATCTGCTAGTTAGTTTGAACAATATCTTCTGACACTCAAAAATAAGACTTCACCTCTTCATCATTACGTTGTCTTCTTGCTGCTTCCCTGATCAGCTGTTGCTCGCGAATATAGGGATTCTCAAATCCAGGAGGTGCAGACCGATCAAAAGAAGGAGACTCTGGTTCCAAGACCAACTCCGGGGATCTCCTATTTGGTCGGCGAGGGCTCATTTCCTCCTCCATGCCAAGCCACCCTCCTCCCGGGGCAACCACTGGAGGAATCTGGACCTGTAATGGTGCGGTTGGTGCAGCAGGTTTACTTGCGTCCATACCATGCTGTAATATCAGTAGTCGCCTACGAGTGTCTGGATCAATGTCAGTTTCTGGAACCTCTCCTTCTTCTCTGCCCGGAGAACCTTGGACATTACCTTCCGGTAACCTAGTAGAAACAGGAGCATGTCTTCTAGGAATACCTGAAGGGTAAAGCATATTCTCCGCATTTAATGGGAACGTAACTCCATCTCCGGGAACGAATATGGAGGGATCCACATTGGATGAGTCAAACTGTGGGCGTGATCGGCCAGAGGAATCTGGAACTAGAAGTTGAGGTTGTTGCTGTTGCTGTTGCTGCTGTTGCTGCTGCTGTTGTGAAGGTAGTTGAACTGGTTGCTTGAGAGCCGATCTAAAGTCGTCATCCATAGAGAAGCTACGGGTGTGAGCTAGCCCATTGGTACCCTGGTGACATGAAATCGTAACTTCAGTGTAGAGTCATACAGATATCAAGAATAATCTGCTAAACAAGTCGCTTGAATGATCCAGTTTCAGAACACGATACCATGTTATATAATACTGCTTCAAAAAACAAAAAAACACCTCTATCAGAGCAAGAATGAACATTGAAAACATCGTACTCTGATGTTCCCAACCTTGCAGACTAACACAATGTTAGGAAGAGCAAGGGCAGTATCCTAGAAACTCACAGGTGTTTTCAAGCTCGTCTCGACTTCCGCATTTGCCATACCATCACCGAAATCCCTAGCATCATTCGATGCAAAATTTGGCATTGCTTCTTCCTGCATTACCTGAAAATGAGCATATGATCTGCTTAGGAGCACAAAACGAAGAACTGGAGAAAAATGGGGGCACATATGCCGAACGCAAAAGGATTTACAAGGCAAACTGTAAATTTGTTCCGCACCTCTGGGATAATGTAACTGCTCACATCAGGAGCTTTAGGCAAAGTGTGGATTTCTGTATCGAACTTCACTTCCATCATCTGCTGCGTCAATGTTTCATCCAACTCCCTGGAAGAAGCAGAAATAGTCCAGATTGTCCTCTTTCAGGCTAGAGAAAAATACCCTCCATCCAAGTATAAACAGTCTCTAGTAACTTGGAGAAACATGTCGTAATGGTGCTTCGGTAAGGAATAATATGATGCAAGGACGAACATGTGAGCGTCAGCGCGAATGGAACAAATCGTAAGACCCCGAGTGTATCAGTTGCATGGGGACCAGAATGAACTTACTTGAAAAAATAGCCTCGAACATTGCAGGCAATATTTCTTGCAATACAAAGGGGTGGCAGTTCCTTCATGGTCTGTACAACAAAACGATTTACACTTAATCAGAAAGATAGACGAAACTCATACATGGTCCACAAAAACAGTAACGGCGGCGCAGTCAAAGAAGGAAGGACAAAGATCGATACCCCTACAAGTAGACAGAGGAGAACAAATAAACGAATCTCACCTCTGCTTTTGGATCTGTGTAAGGCATATATGCCTGCACTTCATGCACGCGAGGCTGATCCGTTTTTTCCCAAACGGGCAACCGATCGTCAATCACCATTGCCATCTTCGGATGACAGCAGTAACGTGGAAAACAATCTTTCAGCGCTTTCTTCGCATCTGAAATAAGAAGGCCTTTCTGTCAGATCTAAATGAACCATTCTTTGACGCCAGCAGAAACTTATTATACAAGTGCTAGACAATCTTGGACAAAACCAAGTGACCGAGACAATCTAAACAAAAGAACCTTGGAAAAAAGTGGTGGAACAGGTAAAAGCGTCGGTTAGAATGTAGAGTCGGGAACCCCCTGCAGTATACTCGGGCATCCCTAGATGTCTCCTATTCAAGATGTCTCTAACAGAGACATCTTGCAGCGGAGGTTCCCAATTCTACATCTGTCCCCAAAGCGTCAAACAAAGGCTGGGTACGTACAGAAGGCATTCCCGACACAAAAAAACAAGCAAACATAAGGATTGCCATACCAGACTTCACGCAGGTGACTCTTTCATTCAACTCTCTTGGATTTATGAGGCGTGCATCGGGGTCCAATAGCCGCCACATTTCCAGGGCATAATCCCTCTCTGACATTGTGCAAATAAAAGCTTCAAATCGCTTGCGGCCTTTTGCCAACAAATAGACCTTCAAATCCTCCCAATTTGGTCTCAATCTCACCAGTACACTTGTATCTCTCACCTGCGTCATCCAGTAAACTTCAGAAAATCTATTGTTCCAACTCAGAATAAAACTTTCAAGCCTTAAACATCGAGCTAATAATCGTAAGACAGTTGAAAGTTTTGAGACTTTAACTAGCGACTCTACAGACTCAATTGCAGTGAGAAAGAGACAGGTAACTGGCAGTACCGCTGGATTAATTCGTGTGAGAATAACGTTCCGTTCGGGCAGCCGCACGATAGGCCGTATGAGCGGAATTGCCCCATCTGCCACAGGAGGAACCACCTCTGACTGGGCCTTGTAAAGTTTCCCATTGTCAAATACTTGATCTGTCTTTATGTACTGTTCTAAGATAGCCTTATCTTCCTGAAACCGTTTCAACGTTGCAGCCAGAACAGGATCCTCTCGATTGACTAAGCGGCGATTCAAAGCCTCAATTCGGTCATCAAAGGTCTTTGAGGTATTTGCCACGATGAGAGTCTCATCGAGATCGAGTACCATGGCCAAGCAACGTAGATTCAGCATGGCAAGGCAGGAATCATACATGCCTTCAACGACAACGAACCCCCAAAAGCAAGCTTCTGTCCTCCCTTCCAATATCTGCTTCTGTGATGGCAGCATAGCTACCAAGTGTAGTTGAAGTCCACCATTAATAGAAGCTATCGCTGTCTGCAACCATCCACGCGGTAACACAGTTATCAGTGCAAGTTTTATCCCCAAACCCCGCGGAGGCAAGTCATCTAAACCCTGCAATAATAAGGCTTAATAAACACTATTAAGAGTAGTACAAACCAGATGCATTACACAACATTGAGCACAACATTTCCATTTCACAATCAGGATACCTTTCGAAACGATGTAATAATAATCCAATAAGACAAACTTGTGCGTAGGTCACACACAGATGTGAGAGTTTTTAGAAGAGGTTTAAGAGACGCAACCAAGAGCATGAAAAAGTATATTTAAAACAACGCAGCAGTGTCCCTAGCATGGTAATAGTGTCAACATGTGACACGAGGATTGGTGACAAGATACAAGACGGTGTCGTAGACGAGAGGTGAGAGCATCAACGAAGTACCTTGTTTTCATGGAGGCAGGATAAGTGTAAAGCTTGAAGCGCACCAAGATCCGAAGCTTTATGGCCTTCGGGAGGGGCCAGCTTGATCGCTACCCCAGAAGCTACGGTGTGAAGCACCAGAAGAGGCAAGCATCTTTCACTTGAAGTAGAAAACGAGGTTATCCGAAGTTCATTCCCGTACACTTGAGACCAGTAATCATCCAGGGATTGTGGAGAAAGCACCATTTCTCCGAGGCGCTCATTCTTATGGTACAAATTTGTAAGGAATGAGTCGCTGTGGCGAGTAATTGTTGTGGCGTGAGTCGGTGAGTAAATTAAGGGCAGATCGGACGTCGTCATTTCTGCGGCGCCGAATCGCCTGCTCTTCGCAACCACTGAAACTGGATTGTCGAATGCCAGGTTGCGATCGTCATGCACTAACTAGTAAAGCTCATTGCTAGATTCTCCATCACAGGTTTTGCGCCTCCGTCCTCAAACGACGTCTCGTGTCTCATATCGAGAACACATATTCTATTCAAAAATGTCTTCGCTCGTACAAACGCAAGAGTGTCATCAAATCCCGTTCACCATCGCTGCTGCAACAACTAGGGCTGGCGACTTCTCTTCGCCGGGCTCGATGCTTGTCAACAACGCTGACTCCTCGGCTCTGTTCCTTTCGCTCATCCTAATCTTTCATACACTGTTAAGCTTCTTCACAATCGCGTCGGCTCTGGCGCCGGTGTGCGCGCCTCGGAAGAACAGCAGAATTGCCAGAATAATGTTTCTTGTCAGCTCTCGTGCATATTGATATCACCTGCAAAAGCGTCGGCGAGAAGTTCAACAGAGGTTTCCCGTCTCTATGTTTCAACGGCTTCTGCTTCGACGGCTACCCCTACCAACGGAGGCGGCACGACTAACTTAGAGCGAGCCAGCCACTTCAGATCTGAACTTCCAGGTTGTGTTCTCGGCGTGACAAAGCGAACGCCGACCAAAAGTTTGGAGCAGGTGCCGCAGAAACGGGAAATTTCGAGGTTTTTTCACGAAGAAATTCGGGCGGGGGGGGTGGGGGTGCCGGGTTCATCAGTTTTCAGCAGCAAAGCTCAGCTTGGGTGCCGCGGCGCACAAGGGGTCGCGGCGCATAAGGTAGTCATCAAGTTTCCAATTTGTGAGTGAAAAAATTCTCCCCCCACCCGCGGCTCGAGACTGATGATGATAACCAGGTGGTTCCCAAATTATGACCGGGCGGGTATCGACCTGATGATGTGAACGCTGGGCTTGGCTTGGTTCTGTTCTTTGACCGGTTAGGTAAGCAAGTCGCGAAATCAGTTCGGGAACAGGGAAGAGGGGTGCCTGTACGAAGGAGAGGCAAAGGCAAAATGGGGGCCGACTGAAATGAAGCAAAGTTTATTCACTGTTCACACTCCGAATCTCCGTCCCCCTCCCTAACTTATATCGTTGGAAACCTAGTGGTTGCGCCACATACATGGGCTTGTAGACACGTTTTCACGAAGCCGAACTCTCAACATACGAAGCACAAACACCAGATCTGAAAGGAAGAGACGCGGCAGAGAGGAACGCCGATGGTGATGATGATGATGATGATGATGATGATACGCGATGTGCCCCTTCCACACCACGAAAAAGTAAGTCGCAGATTCTGTTTACGGTACCCCCGGCTACGTTCACAACATCCGCTAAGACAGTAAAATCCTTCCAACTACACTACCTCAGACGGCGTGAGAAAATTCTCGTTTCCGGATGGAGTACACGAAGCTCAACCTGTCCCGAAATGTACCACCCGATCACTTCCAAATCTCAAATCTCATCACTCTCACCCGCTACAACATCTCACCAACTCTCTCTCTCTCAACAGAGGAAGCACTCTTATAACGCTCTTCGCTTCGGCTGAAATGGCAGATACAGTGACAGGAGCAGGAACAGGGCTCAAAAAGAGCGGGGGCTAGGAGCACGACTAATAAGGTTCACAGTTAGTCGCCACAATGGGGCTTAGGGTTCCAATCGCATGCCGCTCACTGACTAGGGTTCAAGCGGTAGGCATAATCAACCGTTCTGTCATGTGCGTCCGCCGCGGCCGAAACGGCACTGAATTCAGAATCGAGATCAGGCAGGCTGCCGCTGCAGCAGCAGGGAGGAGGGATCACAACACAACGCCGGAGCGGAGCGGCGCGTGATCGAGCGAGATGGCTTTTAAAGTTGTGCCACAACAGGAACAGGGGGCCACACGCAACAGTTTCCGACGGCGAAAAGTGCGTTGGGAAGAGGACGGCGGGGCGAGGCGAGGCGAGGCGAGGGGTGTGGTTGGCAACGGGTAATAATAAGGGGAGGAGAGCTCGATGTGATCAGGAGGCTTTGTGAAGATCTCCTCGGGATCACAGGAGCAGGAGCAGCACAAGCAGCAAAGGTGAAGGCGATGGGAGTGGGGGAGCGGTGTGACGGAGCTAGGGTTTTATCAAGCCAGCAGGTGCCCGGCCCCGCCTACACCGGGGGCTCCGGTTACCCGGTGAATGGTGCCCGGCCCGGCCCGTCACTCTCAAGAGCCCTCCGCCTCAGCCTTGGCTTTTGCTTGAGTGGATTTGCAGGCTATCTTTGGATAAAATGATATCCGTAATTGGGATGGATACAAGTCAAATCCAAATTCAATACTCAATAACAGTAATTTTATTTATTTATTTATTTTTCATTTTGGAGAAGTAGTGAGCTGTTTCCTCTATAGTCATGTGATATTTAGGTGATACTTGGTGATATCCATACAAAATTTAGGTGATATTTTGGTAAAAATTTGGGTATCAATATCTTAAATTAGGTTGTTTGCTTTGTTTGTTTGATATGTTGAGATCTAAGAAAGCGAGCATTTCTTTGTAGCGTTCTTGATACTGTTGGAAAGCTCTCCGTGAGGAGGGGTGCACAGACTGTTGTTTTGTGGTGTTTGGACCTACGTTGTGAAAGTTATTGAATTTCAAAGTTTTTATGAATTAAAAAATGGAATCAAATCATCTTTTATTTTGGAAAAACCATAACTTTCTCATTGTATGTTTAAACAAAGCTCTTGCTCTCCTTTGTGCATAAAGCTTTCTATTTGTACGAAGAATGCAACCTTTCATACTACAATGTGAAATTTATTGAATTTTAAAGTTGTATTAATGAATTAAAAAATTAAAAAAACACTTTTACTTTTAATTTGGTTGTGGTAATGGCACAGGGCATATACCATACCTTAAGTTTAACTGTTTGTTTTGTTTTGTTTTGTTTGTCACGTTGAGATCTCCCGGACCTTGCATCCCATGGTGGCGTGTTTGGTACTATCGGAAAGCCCTCGGCAAGGAGGGGTGCACGAGCTCCATTTCGTGACGTTTGGACCGACGGTGGAAAAGTTATGGATTTTTGAATTATTTTTGGTTCTAAAAAATAAAAAACTTACTTTTACTTTTGTTTTGGCTGTGGCAACAGCATGGGCTATACTAGTTGGTATGAAAATACAAATGGAATTTAATTTTAAAAATTAAATTAAATCTCCATTACAAAAAATAACCTTTGTGTTGTTGTTTTTAGCAAAGTCGTAAAAATTTGTGCAAAAAAACCCACCCGGCCAATAACTAAGTGATAGAATTACCTATGCAAAGGTAAACTTCCATATTGGGTACAAATTAGAAATGAATTTATGAATTTTCCGGAGTTGCAATTGTCTTTGCCAAGTTTGGTAATGCTTTCACTTCCATGTGAGTAGAAAAAACTACATTTTAGGAATAGCTTTGCCTTGTTGTCAAATTAAAAGAAACCAAGAAGTTTAAGTCTAGTGTTTAAAATAGCAATGAGTTTTTTTTAAAGATATTGACACATGCCTTCATAGTATTGGCACAATTCTAGGGGTACGGAATCTACCAGGCTCAAATATGTTTAGAGTGGCAAAAATTCGCTCAAAAACAAAAACAAAATGAAACAGTTCTCTTGAAGTCAAAAATGGGCCTCCCCGCATTTTGTAAGCCTCCTTTAAATGTTTCATAGGCCTTCTTCAAAATCTATATTGGCTAACAATTTTGATTCTTATCTTGCAACTACTGAACATATTTAAATAGAATTCCGATTTTTTTGGGTCTTGTACAGAAGATTTGGCCAATTCAAGTGAATAGAACTCTGATTTAAGTCTATAAACCCTGAAATTTTTAAATTGAACACATTAGAGTTATTCGTAAAGTCCCCCCCAGTTTGGAAGGGACTTTTTCCGACAAATTTCCTCCGACAGACGACCCCGCAGGCGACCACTAAACCGCAGGCAAAGTCCGGACCAAACTTATTTTGGGTCGATTTGGGTGCTTAAGAAAGTTTGATACCCACTTTTGTATTGATTTTTTGCCCAAAACTTGCTTTTTCTCAAAACTGCGGGGTTTAAACCCCGGTTTTGGGTACTTTACCAATAACTCTATTGTTTGCTTATTTTGTAACTTTGTGCAAATAATAATAATAACATTGGTTAGACAATCATTGTAGACAAAGAACCTATTAAAGTAGTATGACTATCCACGCCCCAAGGGCATGGGTACTTGGGTAGGCATGGATATCTTTTTTATTAGTCTTTTGCACTTAGATTCTATGACAACCAATAACCAAAAACAATCAAAATTATGTAAATAATTAATTAAACTTCATTTCATTCTATTTTATTCTATCAAAACAAACGTCTATTTTAGTGTTTGTGGTGTACATCGAAATCTCCTAAACCATTGGACCAACAAGAGCACCTATATATCGTTAGAAAGTCCTTGGAAAGGATGCATATATGTACACAAAGCAAATTTCTATTGAGTTTCAAAGTTTTTATCATCGACAAAGATTTGAAAATTGGTTGCAAAGAACAAACAGGTGTTGGAATTCCCATGATGGCCAGTCCAACTAAGATGCCCTTAGTATTGTTGGTAGCTCTAGGGTGGGAGGGTGCATTGAGCAAGTTTTACAATGTTTTGATTGATGAAGTGACATATATTGGATTTTGGAGTTTCTAACAATGATGGAAATTAGGAAATTGGGTGAGATAGGGCCGTCGGGCGTCTAGGCCAATAAACTAGAGATCACATTGGCTATAAAAAAATCATGTCTGAAAGGAGATTTAAGATAGGATTGCCCATCACTTCAATGGCGATTATGAATGACATCCTAATAGTTGTAGCAATGACACACAACATACTAGTTGGTCATGAAGGAAGGTTGCTTTTTAAAAACTTAAAAATTCTTTTGGTTGAATGAAAAGTTATTTGAACAAAGCATTGCTTTGAAACACTTTGTTTCAGTATCCAAAACATAGATTTTGGAGTGCTTTATGGTTTACCTATAAACATTGGTGAAGCTACAAAATGGGCTTTAGATGACTTTTTGCACCTTTGGGAGACGGGTTTTTTTTCACCAAAATGTTTCGGGGATTTTGCTTGAATGCATTTACAAGAAGTGGAGTCACATTTTTGTACCAAAATATAAATTTGTTGTAAATTTTTGAAGTAATTAATATGCCCTAAACTCCATCAAGTCTACTAGGTACACTCAAAAAACAATAGAAATTGTATTCATAATGGACTAATGATCATGTTTGTCACCTAAAATGACCACAATGTTTTCCTAAATGGTCACAATGATATGGCTCTAAAATTGTTTTTTTTTGGTTTCATACCTTAAAAGTACAAGATATTAATGTAGCCACTAGTCACACCTAAATTGTCACTTATGCACCTCAAAAGTGACACTACCTTATCCCAAAAATTCTCATTGTTTCATTAATTTAAACAAGAAGCACTTAGGATTCTTGCATTGGCTATAATAATATCATTTGCAAAGTGGATACAATAGTGTGGCTTTCCTTTATGTTTTTTAATATTTATATTTCAAATTTTTGAATTTTTGAATTTTCAATCGACCGTAGCTTGCAAAATATAAACATTTGCATGAATTAATTAACTTCTAACCAAAAAAAATTGTATATTGTCATGAGTATGATTGGACCCTATTGAAAATTGATATAGAAATCTAATTTGGAATTTTTTGTAAAATAATATTAAAAAAGTCAATTTCAATCTATTCTAAATATGGTTTGACTTTAAAAATTTATGAATTTTGAAAAGCCTAAAGTCTTGTATAAAACATAAGTTCCATGATTTTTTGAAGTTGCTGTCAAAAGTAGAAGATTTTATGTACTATAACTATTATGATCTATTCATGATCTCTAAATTTTAAAAATATTTATAAACGTATTTCAAGTCAAATTTGAAGTAATTTCCTTTTAGAATGTCTTCCAAAATTTAATAATTTATTAATAGTATTTGAATATAATTTTTTCAACCATTTTGCATGGATTTCCTCATAAAATATTTTTGATCATAGCAATCTTTAGTATGGAATATAGCAGTAGGTAGATGATTTAATTTAGTATGCCTTATAAATCATAAAATATAGAAAAGAAATCTTTATGCTTGAAAAGTTTTTTGATTCAAACATCAGCCAAAGCAATGGGTGAAGTTAGGCTTTTAGAATTTAAAATTTTGACCTAAAAAAGGTGTCTATCAATATGTAAATTGTTGATTCTTTTTGAAAAATGATATAGAAATATATGGAGTAATTCTTAGCTTCTACATAAAAAATAATAATGAGTATGTAGAATTTGTAGTAGTTAAATAAGGCTTACGAACATGAATAACAAGCAAACAAAGCTTATTATTCTTATTATAAAACTAATATAAAAATATTTTCAAAGCCAATCTTAATTATATTATATGCATATTAAATTTGGAACAAATTAATTGTTCTCCAAGGAAAAATGTCATAGTTTGTCATGTAATTGGTTGAATCTTATTGAGAGGTGGCCTTAAATAGCGTTAGAACAATTAAAGTTGTGATATTTTGTAAAATTTTACCCATTATATCATTTGTTGTTACAAGTGACATATATTAGACATTTTTCCAAAATTAATTGAAGTATGTTATGTAGGTATTAGGAGTATACATAAAAGTGATTATTTACATTGAAATAAGAACAACAATTCTATCTTATTTAAAAAATAAGAAGAAGATAAGAAAAATATTTTCTACATATTTGACTTGTCATTACAATCATTTTTGCTCTTAAGACCACTAAAAGAAAGACTCAACAATTTCATGTAGAATTATTTGTCAAGCAATCACTAGCTATGCCTTTTTAGCATAGCTAGTAGAACTATTTCTAGTAGACTCTTCTGATTTATATTGGTCTATAGACTAAAGTTATTTTTTTTCCTAGAATTGTCCTAGTAATCACAATTGTATGTATAATACACAAAGATTTAAACATTTAACCAAAAAAATCAATTATGGTGAATATTAGATTTCTTTGATAAAATCCTTGATGGATTTTTTATATTATTTTTTAAAATGTTAATAAATTTAATAAATAGACAATAATTGTATCAACAACATTGCGTACACACGAAAAATGTTTATTTTCATGGCAAAAAATAATTATATCAATTTTGCGCTTGAAAATGATTTTTGTAGCTTGCCTATAAATAAAAATTGCTTCACACTAAAAAGAATCACGGAAGAATCCTAGAAGTTGTTCTAAATTGAGATGAAATGGGAAGAAAGATTTTGTCAACCAATCTCATCAATTTACACTAGTGTATTTGTTGAATTATAAATAGTTGCTGAAATGATCATCTTTTTGGATAAATAGCAATCATATATATACTCCAACCTAGAGTGAATCTGTGATTGTATTATGGAAGTACTCTAGAAATTTCACTAGATTGAAATTAAGGAATTGGAGACAAAAATTTGCTAATCACATCAATCTAAATCATTGAAGTGATCGTTCAAAACAAATTTGTGTTTGTTTGTGGCAAACACGTAACTATTTGTGTTCTTTTACCCGTACTTGTCATGTGTTTTTTTGTTTGTACTTATTAATTAAGTCATTGAGACCAATACATGCTTTAAATATGTGATTGTTTGGTGATACATGATTGCTTGTACTTGTTAAGTTGTTGTGACCCGTACAAGCTTCAAATCCATAACTGTTTAGTGACATGTGATTGCTTATATTGTACTTAGTTGTTGCTGCTGTGATTTGTATGTGCTTCAAATCCGTGACTCTTTGGTGACACATGATTGCTTATACTTTTTAAGTCGTCATGCCCCCGTACATGCTTCAAATTTGTGACTATTCGATGACATGTGACCTGTTTGTACTTGTTTAGTTGGCATGACTCATACTTCAAATCTATGATTGTTCAAATATGATACTTCAATCTATGATACTTCAAATCTAATAGAGAAGATATTGAATTTCAAAGTTTTTACGAATTAAAAAATTAAAAAACTACTTTTACTTTTGTATTATACCATGTTGTAGCAACAGCACATGGCGACACTAGTATAGTTTGAAATGGCATTTATATTATATATAGATAATTAAAATTCAACTATTAAATTGATTATTTTTTGAAGGTGTCCTAAGTAAGTGGCTCAATAGATTTCTTTCATTATGATTGCATTCCTTAGTCAAAAGCTTGTTGAATTCTTAAAAATTTAGCATTTCATATGTTTTGATACGTGCATCCTATGAATCAAGTTTGTCTTTACACAATCATTCTCAATGGTTTGCATAGTAAAGAAGAACAACTCACACCAAAAGACCTTTGTCATGAACTACATCATTTATAAGAACATTAAAATAAATATCCTAGACCCTGAGTCAAACTTCAACTTGTTAAGTTCTATCACTGAGTCTCAAGCACTAAGATAATTCAACTTAATGAACTAATCACAATACAATTGGGTCCAATAATCTTACAAACTACCTATTTTGTCATTTACAAAATGTTGCATAATATAGGATACAATTGGCAGTTTTGGTCTTGCAAAAGTAATATTTGATTCTTATGCAGTTCCAATTAAGCATACTAGTTATCAATTTCAAAAAAATAAAACTCCATTTTTAGTGAATTGTTTGATTTGTTTGATTTAATAGTCATGGTTTCATATGATAATTGATTGAAAAACATTGGTGATGAATTTTTAAAATTCCCTCTATAGAAATTTCAATGTTAGGATGACAATGCCTAAATTTTGTAAATAGATATCTTTGTATTTAAGTAGATTTTGGCAAAGTAATTATACCATCATGCTCAAATATTAAAAATTGATTATAGTGTGAGGATCAAATAGCAAAATCTAATTACAATAAAGTGACATTTATTTTACAAAATTTCGGTATTGTCACTTCAACATTCAAATCTCTATAGAGAGAATTCTAAATTTTTTTTGGAGATGCTTGTTAAAGAAAAGATATGAGTATGGATGTTTTCTAAATATCTATGCAATCAAATTTTAAAAATTAATTGCCAATGTTTTCCAATCAATTATTATATAAAACCATGCATATTAAATGAAATAAATCAAACAATTTACCAAAAATAAAATTTTATTTTTTTGAAACTAAGAATTAATATACTTGATTGGAAATATGTAAGAATTGAATGTCACTTTGAATAGCAAAATAGGCAATTTATAAGATTATAAGACATGACTGTACAACTGCACTTTTGGAAATAAAGTTCTATCTCAAGTGATAGATCCATTTCTATACCAGTCCAAAAAATCTTTCATTAATTTAAATTGCATGGAAACATATGCAATTTTTTTAGCCTTTTAGATGTTGTCATTGGTACTCACTACATTCCACTTTGTACCAATAGGTATCTATAACAAGCCGTCCACCACCAAAATTCTATTCAAAATAAAAATAATAAATAATAATAATTTCATTTTTTCTTTGCATATTCACTATCCCAACACAATAACAATTACTAGTGTCAAGTCTCCTAAGAGATTTCAAGCACCATTGATCTAATAAAACTAACTTTTTCTTATGTATAATAATGTCAAACCAAAATGTATCCTTATATCATTGTAAACCTCCAACATTTTTTTATTGTAGTAATCTTTTTTTCTAACTCTTAATACAATACCTTGTAAATAATTTGTTGATAAGCATCCTTGGAGCTTGCAATTCTCCAAAAGATATATCTAAAAAAAATTTACTAATATTTTTTTAAATTGAATTTTTGAACACAACACTAAAGACTCAAAATGCAATTGCAAAATTCCTTCTATTTTTTCAATTTTTTGTATTATACATATGTATATATGTAGAGACTTAGTCGGTGTTCACAATGTCCACATGTAGACCAAAGTGCAACTTTTCAAAAAAGAAAAATTTTAAAAAGATTTTTTTTGATAAAGTTACAATTGCACCCAAGATCATGGGAATAGTTTTAGATCCGACGAGGTCACTAGGGATCACCGAGTAAAAATGCAATCTTCAAAATTTATTTTTTTATTTTTTTGGAAGTTGCAGTTGTATCCAAGGTCCTCTAGAAAGGCGTTCGGTACCGAAGGCCTTCCTAGGGGACCTAGGTACAGCTTCAACTTTCAAAAAAATAAAAAATAAGTTTTTTTTTTTTTTTTTTTTAAAGTTGCACTTTTACTTGGGGCTCCCTTGGAATATCCATCAGAAAAGTTGGGCCAGATTGTTTTGTTGCCATTTTGACATCAAAGGCCGCATACAGGTCATTTTAGTGTCATTTTATCCATACTAGGTTGGTACGGAGGTTGGCACCAAATTATCTTAATTGCATTTCAATGCACCATTGTGGCACCATGTTCACATGCCTTGAAGTTCCTGATGTCATTGGTGCCAACAAGGTTTTCAAAGACCCCCAAGATCCCATGGGAATAGTTTTAGATCCGACGAGGTTCTAGGGATTATCGAGTAAAAATGCAACCTTCAAAATATATATATATATATATATATATATATATATATATATATATATATATATATATAATTTATTTATTTTTATTTTAAGTTGCAGCTGCACCCAAGGTCCCCTAGGAATGCGTTCGATACCAAACGCATTCCTAGTAGACCTCGGGTACAGCTACAACTTTAAAAAAAATTTTTTTTTTTTAAAGCTGCACAGCCTGCACTTGTATTTGGGGCTCCCTAGGAATATCGTTGGTGCCGGCGAGGTTTTCAAAGACCCCCAAGTACAATTGCAACTTTCCAAAAGAAAAATAAAGTATTTTTGTTTTTGGTTCAAGTTTTAGCTGCACCCAAGCCCCCCATGGAGTATTGTCGGTGCCTATGAGGTCTCTAGAGACCCCAAGTACAGCTGCAATTTTCCAAAAAGAAAAAAAACTAATAATAATAATTTTTCAATTTTCAATTTGCAGTTGTACCCAAGCCCCTCTAGGAATATTGTTGGTGCCGACACTATTTCCACGGGCCTATAGGTGCAGTTGTAGTTTTCAAAAAAGTCTTTTTAAATGTTAATTTTCAAGATTATTTAGTTGTTTTCCTAAATCCACCACACAACTTTTAGGACCTTAAAGTATAATTGCCATTCTTTCTTTCTATTTTTAAATAAACGGTGAGATTTTGAAGGAAAAAAAATACAACTCAATTTGATTTTCTATGAAATATCACTAGATTGAAGGTAGGAAGAAAGAGTTTCCACCTAGAGGTGTAAAGCCCGCCAGTGTAGAATACCCTGTTTGAATACAAAATATTGCTAAATTCAGTTTAGATGATAGCATGATGGTCATCACTACACTCATCAATGAAGCTCAAAATGTGATTTTTCTTGACCATTCTTGCATAAATTGTATCACTCCAAGCAAAGAGGTAAATTCTAATGGAGTTGATAGTTTCACCAATGATAAATAATTTGCATCTAGCGCACCAAAGTGGATATAAGATAGTAACCCTCAGAACATCCTAAGTTGCATACAGGGCATGAATGCAAGGAGAATATATACATACCAACATCGTCATACTTTTTAGGAGGAATGTCAATGAGAGTTTCCCCTTACGAATGTATAAGTATTGTTTTGAAATAAATAAAATGTAAAACCAACTATTGTTTATGAAAGTTGTAGTGGTTGTCAAAGACTCACGAGGATGATGCCTACGATGATGCCTACAATGATCCTACAAGATCTAAGCTATAGTTGCAACTTTCAAAAATATAAGTAACTTTCTTTAACGTTTTTGATTTTTTTCAAAAATTGTTGTAGGACTTTGGGCCTTTTAGGAACCTTGTTGGTATTGATAGGCTCTCCACAGTCTTAGACTCTTACAATAAGTTTTAAAAATTTTAAGATTTTTATATTTTTGTTTTTGTTTTTTGAAAAAAATGTTGAAGGATTCCAAGCCTTGTAGGAATCTTGTCAATAATGAAAAGTTTTTTTGAAGCTCATGATTTAACAACCATTTATCTTTGAATTAAATATATTTATTTTAAAACTTTTCCTTGAAAAATGTTGTTGGTTCCAAGTCTCATAGGATATTATTTGGCATTTATAGCATCTTCTCCTGCAACATTAGTATTTGAAGGTAAAATATATTTATTTTTGAAATTTTTGTGTTGCAATGCCATGTCTTTTTGTAAAATCTTTTTGAACCAATAGGAATCCTTACAAATGGTACAACATTTTTTTCCAAATTATACATATTTATATATAAATCAGTCTAATTTTTTTCCTACTTTGCAGCCTCTCAAAGTAGTTTGTCAATATGGGCACTTTTCCTTTCTTGAAAGGTTGGAGACGGGCAATTTAATTTTAAATTAATTCTAAATTTAAATTATTCAATACATATTAATGAGTTTTTGTATTTCTAGTTCAAATTAAAGTAAAACTCTAGGGTGCCAGAAAGAGAAAGAAATTCATAAAGAAGATGTCAAAAAAGTGATTGTTTCATATTTTAAAAAATATTGGGGGTCTCCCTAAAGACAACTATGAATGCCAATGGATACTATTTGTAGGATCCAATGATTTTCAAGTCTTATTTTAGAAAGCTAAATTTTTGTTTTATAAAAATTTGGTATCTTTATGGCCCAAACAATACATATTTGTGCCAACAAGTATTTATTTGGAATTGAATAGATGAAACAATTACTTTCTATTAGTTGAAAGTAATTATTTTTTTGGAAATGATATTCATGTCTATTTCTTTATGGAGGATGTTGACTACCCCAAAGTCATCTTTGAAGAGGAAAGGATGATGAAAAAAATTTCATCATTATGGCTTCCAGCCTCAACCTTGCTACCTAAGTTGACATTGATTAATTATTTACATGGCTTTGGGGGTATTTGGATGGATAGATGAGAATGTAGACAATGTGCCATTTTCAAACTGCATAGTTTGAACCATCTAGGACGGTGTGAGCTCCCAATTTGTCACTTGGGACTCGTAGAATTATTTTTTTGGAAATTTGCAATTTAAAGTTGATAAAAGTATACAAAAACCCATAAAAAGAGTGTAGAACCAAAATAGGGTTGTGTCATACCCATTATAGTATTTGGTCTAGATTTGTGTTTTTACTTAGAATCCCCCAAACCTTGCCTAAAAATAGTATAGAAATAACGAAAAGGTTAGATTGGGAGGAATTGAGTCACACAGCCCCAAAAGGGCTGAATCCCACCATGAATGTGGCGATTCAGGGCTAGGTCGGTCCGAGGGACCCATAGCGAGGCCACTAGGTCGGGTCCTAGAGTTAGATTTAGAATTCTCCATTAGATCGACGAATTCCCGAAATCCCGATTGTTAGCATGCAAGAGCCACTCACGCAAGACCGGGCCCGTGGAGGAATCTATAGTCCAAGGATGGTGTTCTAGGAGGAATCCCATGCCAGGAGTCCAACGGCGAAATCGGTTTGCCAAGATTCCTCCACCTGCAGAAGATTCCCGCACCATCGCTAATTCGAGGAGATGGCCAGTTTTAAATCTCCATTGACCAATCGTGTCAGGTACGGAAACACACCCGCACGTCTTTCATGCGACTCCTTGAGAGGTCACGTAAAAAATCCCGGCATCTTCCGACTTGCAGAAGAACCTTTTTCCGGGTGGTCAACCCTCCTAACCTCCAACGGGAATTTCATGAAAATTACCCAGGTTACAATAAAATCTCACTAAAAATTAGACTAGCTTTTTTTCTGTTAATAATGCGCTCCGTGAAGTTTCACGACATTCTGATAGCGGCAAGTACCCGAACCGGCGAGATTCCTCGGAAATTAACCACGTGGCGGGGTCCCCGCCGCGTTGACCGGCATTCCGGGACCATACGATGACGAAACAAAGTCAACCAAAAGTCCTTCCCGTCTCTCTCACACTTACTGGAGACCCTAGGCTATTCGCATTTCTCAAAATAGGAGACCCCTAAGATCTAAGATTTTACCACGATTTGGTTTTTAAACTAAATTAGCCTACGATGGGTTTTTGGCCTCGGTATGGAGGATAGGGGAATCTAGGTCTAAACACAGCGATCTAGATCCAACGGCGCAATCCGTTTGGCGATTGGAGCTAATCTCCAAAAGTTAGGATGTTGGTCCAGCATAGATGGTAGAAGTAGATTTTTAGGATGTAGGATGAAAATCTTTGAGGATGAGGATGAAAATCCCCGTTGATAAGGTTACCTTAGAACTCTAGAGGGAGGGGTGAGCCCTTGAAAATCTATATAAGGGCCCCATTTCTCTCTCTAGAACACCCCCAATTCTTGTTTTGGGTCCGTGGATCCAAGTTATTTTGGATATTTTGGTGTTTTAAGCCAAAAGCCTCTACGGTGTTTTCGGAGCACTTTTGACTCCATTGTTGCTTATTTTCAAGCTTTGAAAATCCTTGGGGGTCCTTCTACCTTGTTTTGTGTACACTTTTGCAAAGTTTTGGTACCTTGTTGTGAGTGGAGAGCCTCTCTCTCCCTCTCGTGGATGTTGTGTTCTAACTTGTGGAGTTTTAAGGGTCTTTAGTCTCTTGCACTAATCCTAAAGTCACCCCCCACTGTATCTTAGCGATGCCGCTTTGGGGGGCCTTTAGCGTGTGAGCTTTGTGTTGCCACGTAATTTAACTTGTGTGATTATCTTTGTGTTTCGTTACACCCTCTTCTAATCTTTTTTCCTTATTGAGTGGACCCCCCTCCGGGACGGCGAAGCTTTGAACCTCCTTGTACATGTTTTTTGCTAAGTTTATTCCAACCCCTCTTCTAATCTTCTTCTTGTTGAGTGGACCCCCCTCCGGGACGGCGAAGCTTTGAACCCATGTGTGATTTTCTTTAAAAGTTTAGCTTTTTCTCTCTTCTAAAGTCTCTCTCATTGTGTGGACCCCCCTTGGAAACGGCGAAGCTTTGAACTAGTGACAAAGTAGAAGTCCTAAAGCGTGTGTTAAAAGTGCAGACGGCGGAGCTTTGAACCCCCGGGGAATCTAGAAGTCCTAAAGTTGGTGTTAAAATCAATTTCACGGCAAAGCTTTGTACCTCCCCCGTGTTTAGATCCAAAGTCTAGTTTCCAAGACCTTTGTGAAAACCTCCAGAGTTTAGCTTCCAAGATATGTAGGTTCCTTTGCACTTAGTGAAGTTTAGTCATTTCCCAAAGTTTAAGAGAGTTTAGTGGTTCCCCAAAGTTTTATTTAGTTAGTTGTATCCCAAAAATCTTAGTGGATCTAGCACTCCCCAAAGTTCTATCCCCCCCTAGGTTAGCAAGAATCTAGTCTTTTTATTTAGCCTTAGCCAAAATTCCAGTCTCTTTAGCCTTAGTCAAGAATATGGTCTTTTTATTTAGCCTTAGCCAAAATTCCAGTCTTTTTAGCCTTAGTCAGAAATCTAGTCTTTCATGTAGCCTTAGTCAAAAATCCAGTTTTCCAAAACCAGCATACGGCCAGCCAACATCAGAACCAGCATAACGAGCCAGCCAACATCAGAACCAGTATAACGAGCCAGCCAACAATCAGAACTAGCATAACAGAAAAAAAAATTAATTAATTAAATTGGCCGACCCCCCAGCCAGCCAGCCAGCCGGGAAGGCCAGCCAGCCGGAGGGCCAGCAGGCTCTCGGTACAGCAGGCTCTCGGTACAGCAGGGGAGGCTGGGGCCATTCGGGCTCCTCCCCAATTTTTTGATTCTCTCTCTTTTTTTTTGATTTTTGGTTTTCTCAAACCAGAACACAAACAAAGACAAACCAAACCAAAAGCATGTTGGACTAATTTTGTGCTAAGTGGGGTTGAAGTAAGATTAGGGCAAAAAAAAAATACAAAAGGGAGGAGGGAGAAGAGAGCGGAGCACCACCGTACCTGCACACAAAATTGTTCCTCTCACCACTCACACCTACACACAATGGAAGGAGATTAGGAAGGGAGGAGAAGAAGTAGGCAAGAAAGGTGAGAGACGATAAATAGTAGCCTAGGTGAGGAGTAGGTAGGCTTAGGAAAAGAAATCTTGAGAATTCATAGTGACAGATGGGAAGAGGATTAGGATGACACAAAGCAAAGTTGTGTAAGAGGTAGGAGGAACCTTTAAACCCTTCTTGAAGTTTGAAACTATAGTGTAAGACTCATAAAAGCTTAGGTGGAATAGTGCTAGTGTAGAAGAAAGAGGAAGAAAGAAAAGAAAGGAGGAAGGGAAAGAGGGAGTTTAGATCATCAAAAATTGTAATATTTTTTCAATAAGCGGTGAGCTCGGAAAAAATTCAAAACAAAGCTAAAGACTACCATGGAGCATGAGGATGTACACGTGGACGTGGACGAAGTTATTTCCGACACTGGTAGTGAAGAGGTGAGTTTTTTATTTAATCTTTGATGTTTCTCCCTAATTAGCATTTATTTTCCTAATCAGCCCTTAGAGCGTGATTAGCACCCGAGATTAGTGCAAATCAGAAGTTTAGATTCAAAAAGTTATAGATTAGTGATAGAGGTTTCCAAAAACATATTACACTTAAGATTCGACCGTAAACTGACCGCGTTAGGCTAAGTTAAGCGGTAGGGGGTAGAATGGAGGAATATTAATTAAATTTGATCCACAAGGAACAATGGACGGAAATTAGGATTAGATTAGAAGGAGAGTTTAGGATTAAAAATTAAAGATCAAATAACGGTTAAAAACCTATAGTTAAATTAAGATTTTAATTAGGAAAGTTAAAATTCAAAAGTCGAAATTTGGAGTTAACTTTGGGAAGTAAAAAGTAGAGTGGGAAATAGAAGTCAAAAGTAGAATCCACTTAGGAAGTAGATTGTTGAGTTAGAAATAGAGTTAAAATTAAAAGTCAAAACCCTAGAGTTAAAAGTTGGAATTAAATTTAGGAGGGTAACATTTAGAATTAATCTAGGACTAAGACGATAGGATTGAATTTGGAAGTAGAAGTCAAAAGTCAAAAGTCAAAAGTTTAGATAAAATTTAAAGGTTAAATTTTAGAGTTAGTTGGAAGTAGGAAAAAAAACCCAGAGTCAAAGTGAAAATGTAGAGTTAAACCCGGAGGTTAAGATTGGGGATTAATTTTAGAAGTAAAAATTTAGAGTTAAAAGTCAAAAACCTAGAATTAAATTAGGAGTAAAAATCTACAGTAAAAAGTGAAAAGTTAGAGTTAACTTTAGAGGGTAAATCTTAGAGTAGTTTAGAAATAAGAATACAGAATTAAAAGTAAAACTTAGAATTACCCTAGAAGGTTAAAACTTGGGAGTTAGGAGTTGAAGTTGATTTAAAAGTAAAAACCTAGAGTCAAAAGTCAAAACATAGAATAGAAGTCGGTAGTTAATACCTAGAACCAAGCTGAAGAAGTAAAATCTGGAGTTACATTAAGAAGTTGGAACTTAGGGATAGCTTTTAAAAGTGGAACTTCTAGGTGGAGTCTTAGAAACCCAAGATAGTCTTAGGGGTTCATAGAAGGAACATAGGGGTTCCCCTTTTTACGTAGTTAGGGACGTTAGAAATGACGCCAACTACCCAGTCGACCCTCGACATAGGATAGATAGTTAGGAAGTTAAAAGTTTATCGTTACCCCTGAGCTTGCAGTTACCTTGTGAGTTATTACATGCATTCTAATTATTCGCTGCCATCCACGACACTTAGGAAACGTTAGCAAAAAAGATCCATTGCTTGGAAGGCACAGTGGACCGCGCTCACATCACCCCCATATATTAAAAACTGTGAATAAAGGCATAGAACCTAGTCGGTGTTTGCTTTATTACCAAGGGTGGGTAATCTAGCGCCCACAGACGGGTATAGATTTCAAACTGCGTAGTCCAAACCATCTAGGACATGCATAGATTTCAAACCACCCAATTTGAACTACAAAAGTGCAAAAGTTGTGGAATAGTGCCATTTTAATGAAATTTGCCATTCTTATAGTTTTAGGTGGTTTAGAGTGATCTAAATCTAAGCATATCCAACTCCACATTAAAGAATTTAAAGTCCATCTAGACCATCGAGCTACGTCAAAGTCCGTCCAAGTTCATCCATTTTAGTTAAAATCTTTTTAATCCACCATATGCATTGAAACTTAAAACAAATGCCAAAGACCATGAATAAATTGCCCAAACTTTTTGAATCCAATCCTATTTCATTTAAAGTCTATCTAAAATCAATAAACATGTATTGAAACAGTTAGCTATATAATATCAACAATACATTGCAACAACATATTTATAATTCAAAACGAAACAAAAAAATCAATACATATTGAATGTAGAATCATTCTAAAATATTCTTGTCCCTAATTCTAACAAATGCTATCAAAGGTGTTGAAAAAGAAAGGTCAATGGACAAATTGCAAGTTTTGTATTATATTTTTTCAATATCATTTAGCCTTGATGCAAGAGTTGATATTTTCATTAATGTCCCTAGGGTAAGCTTCAATGAGTTTAAACATACTCTTGAAAGCAATTTGTTGAAGCAATGAAATAGTTCATCATTATATCCTAACTCTAACTTTTTGTGAGTGATAAACACGGAAGTTAACCATTTTGTACTTCATATTTATAAGATTTAATTCAAATTGGGCAAAAAAAAGATACTATTTGATTCTTGTCTTTTATGGTTTCATCTTCTTTGTGCTTAAATGGTTTTTTGTATTGCATTAAATGAATGTGATTCATGGTTAGAGCACCTTCTTTGTCAAAAAACAAATATACCAATATATCATAAGTAAAGAATTTGTATGTATAAAAGCACATTCTATGCTTGCAATACTTAGTTTTGTCCTTTTAGCAAAAAATAAATCCCACACGGATTTAGGAGTTCAATGTGACAATTCTTAGAATTTTCATTTCCATTCATTATTTGCATTGTAAAAATGACTATCACATAGACCAGCGGAAGACTAGGTTTAATTTTTTTAATTAAAATTTCATGAAATACCTTATTTTCCACGGTCTTAGGGCATCTGCAATCCACAGTCATAGGTATAATTTAATTATAAAATTAAAAAAATCTCAAAATATTTTCAAGTTTTCCAAAAAAATTGGCCACTTTCTAGTTGCAAAAATAATCTTCAACAAGAACTTAGCTTCCTGCTTGGATTTCTATGCTCCACGCTCCACGCTCGCATGCTAGCTTCGCTCAAAATTTTGAGTTATAAAAACATAGAACCAAATACTTAGAATAGAGAAAAAAAGAGCCAAATATATATTTTTTTACCTTGCTCGGTAGGGTTAGCAAAGTTTGTTTGCAATTCAAGAAATCTAAATTAGCTTCCTAAACAGGAAAAAAATCTACTAAATAATCTATTTGGTCTAGAATAAATTGTTCAATTTACTTTAGATGCCCAAAATTTTCTTGGCAACAAAATATTAAATCTTGGCACTTCATAAGAAATCTTCAAATTTCCTACAAAGAAAATATATGTCCACACCTTGTGCCAAAATTTTCAAAGCATCCATAGAAAATTGACTTTGTATTTAATTTGAAAGAATAGTTGGTCCTTGAGGATTTAAATTTGTGTAGGCTAAAATTTTAAAGAATTATACTTATTTCTAAGAAAATAAAAATAAATGGTCTCACTTATTTTATATGCCACATAAGTTTGTACCTTCACTACTATAGGTGGATGTTAAGCATACTTTGAGAATTTTACATTTAGTTTTTGTGTTTGTAAGTGACCTCTGTCAATGACTTGCGCACTAACTTATCATCACAAATTTTGGTGCAATTCTACATGTTATAATTGTTCAAAAGGCTTGGTGGAAGATAATTTTAAAAATAGATATCAAAATTTTAGAAAAATTATTTATTTAGAAAACAAAAAATTTGTATGGTGAAAAAAAGAATAGTAGTAATTTTTTATATTTCTGGTGGCCATCAAACCTTATTTTCTAGAAAAAATAATTATTTGATATTGAGGCAACCCTACCCAATACTTTTTTATTTATAATCAATATGCTATGGCATAGAACGTGAAAAGTAGGTCCACATTATTTGGAAGAGTATTAGGATGTGATTATAGAATCTATAAGCCCATAATCTTAGGAGTTTATATTATAGATACTTTCTATGGTATAGGTGTCTATATTATAGGTACCTACATTATAAACTCTTTCCATGTTATAGTGTGCTTATGTTATAGGTACATATGTTACAAACACCTTCAAATAGTTGTAGATTCCTAAAACCTACAACTAGGTTCAAGGCTAGTAGGCTCACATCTTTGTGCTCATGCACTAGCACCATTGCATCACTTTTAGAATTTTGCATTTTATAGATATGTTGATTGCAAAGTTGATCATGCATTTGATTTTGCAACAAACACTAATATGCCATGTGCCGTTGCTACAACCATTAGTATGTAGTTTGTAATTATTGCCACCAAAGTGACAGCTAAGCCCTCCATAAAAGTAAGAATACCGTCTCAATGTCATGGGTGGCCGAAGTGTTCTATAGATCAATGACTTGGTGTTTCAGTCCCTACAACCAATTTTCTAATTTTTTATGAGATTAAAACTTGAAAATTCAATATCTTTTGCTCTATCAATCGGAATGCCTTTAACTTTCTTTTATGCACATTCACTCATCTAGGGCTTTTTGATAGAACTAAGTGTGCTCCAGTATACCTAATGGATGTCGAGATCCCAACAGCATCACAAACACACATATAAACAATCATTTATTTTAAAAGTAGAGATTGCATGAAAAAGTAGCAAATTATTTATACATCATTGGATTTTAAAACACCATACCGTTGGTTCATACTATTTTTTTGTGTTATAATACCAGATGGCATTGGGAAAAAATAATTTGATAAAAAATGGCAACAAATCATGAAGTCTTTTGCTAGAAAATTTTAAATTTAAAGAAAATCTTGGATGAAATTGCCAGATTGTGGATGAAAATAGAATTATGGACATGTGATATGTGCTAATTTGATATTTTTAATCCAATATGTGGACAACTGTTGAAATTTGGAGCACTACTATCACATTTTATATTTCCACTTTGACACTTCATAAAAAATGAAAAACAAACAATTTGATTCATACAAAGAAAATGGCATGTATATAAAAGCATGCATTGATTACTTGTGGGGTGAATCCCTGGCATTTGGAAGTGACCTTTATTTCCCAAGTGTGGCATCCATTCTTTTTGACTTACACTTTAGTCCTAAGAAATGGCATTTATTCTTTGTATATAAGACATGAGGACAATGAGTGGATTTAATGATGGAAGTAAATAGCAAGTAACAAAATGTACAATGATTACAAGCTATGCATGTTGTCTTAAAAAAGATTGGAACGGTCCTTGACTTGTTTATATGGTCATTTTTTAATGTACCTCTATCTAATTTTACATGTTTTAGTGAATTATTTTATATTTGAATCAAGATGAAAATAGTTACATGCTTATAATGGACTATAGAATACATCTTGTAGCCTTGATTAAAAAAAAATTGAACAATTTATATCAATTCATGGTGCAACTATTCTTAGATCATGCCGATATCCAATATGGTTGTTTCCTTTGTCAAATATGGATTTCTGTACATTTCAAGGACTCTAATGGCTCTCCATTTCTTTTAGAGATAAACATAGAGCAAAGTTCTATCCTTTTTTCAAGGTTTTTTCATGGGTTTTAAAAGGGTTTTAAAAATGTGTATTAATGTAGTGGTAATACAAATCTAACGCAATAATTCTAATATTAGCATTTGTTGAACTTTATTTTTTCAACAAAAATGTTTAAGAAATTATTCATTCTACAAAGGTTGTGTTGATCTTACTGTCTTATTCATACCTTAAGTTGGCCTGTCTGTTTTGTTTTGTTTGATATGTTGAGATCTCTGAAACCATGCATCCCCCGGTTGCATTCTTGATACCTTCAAAAAGCCCTCAACGAGGAAGGGTGCATGAATTTTGTTTTGTGGCGTTTGGACATACAACGTGAAAGTGATTGAATTTCAAAATTTATATGAATTAAAAAATTACTAAATTACTTATATTTTGACTGTGGCAACGGCACAAGGCGCACTAGTATCGTACGCGTAGGTTAGTTTTGGCACTTTGTTGACAAAACAATTCTTTTTTTGAAGTTCGACAATTGGGCAACTCGATTTGGATTTCGTCACTTTTGGCATTTTGTTTTTTTAAATTTTGAGACACTCCTAATTTTGGATTGATTTTTTCTATTCATTCGTGAATGTGTACTTTTTCTAAATTTTCTCAAGAGTAAATTTGGGATGTTCAGAATTAGCAACAATGAAAATTTTCAGATTTTCCCGAGTTATTTACGAAACTGACCCTACACGTACGGTAGGATTATATAAATCAGTGCAACCAATCAATCAATACTCCCCAGTCCCCACCCCCAAAAACAAATAAATTAATTAATAAAAAGATTCTCATCATTCAAGTCAAATGGCGTGGACGCTGTCAGCTGTCTCCATCCCTCCTCATCGACCGCCGTATCCTACGGACGCCGCACAAAACCCCAAACAGTAAGCTTATTCTCGGTGTGAACAGAGCTAATCCACTTCGGCACATCGTCTAGGGTTGCATCGAACAAGACCTCGGAGCGGAGGTCTGCTTCATCCTCACGTGCTGCCATTGAGCTCCGATTTTGATTTTGTACTCGCGCCTCAAAGTTAACGTCGCCGGATCCTCGTTTTCCTGCAATTTTTCGCCTCGCCAGGTTTGTGCAATTCTCGTCTCTGCAATGTCGGTACCGTTTGATCGGTTGCGGTTACTTGTACAGACAATTTTTTTGGTAGCGATGGTTCTTTTTCCGTTTGGTTTTTGCTTGTGATTTGCGTTTTTGGCGATTTTTCTGAGGTTAGAACGATGCGAACGATGCCGTCGTTTACGTTTCTCTGCATTTTTGAATTTTTCTGTGTTTTGTATCTTTATGGCGAGTTTTATTTGTTTGTTTTCCCGTCAGTTTTAAAGTTCTTAAGGTCTCTTTTCGAGTGGTTAAGTGATTTGCGTGGTTTAGGTTATGCAGAGAGTAAGAAGTAATGTGTGTGATTTGTGATGCACTGCGCGGTAATAGGGTGAGCGTACCGGTATATAACGGTGTCGGTATATGTTTTTCAATTTTTGGTGATTGACAATGGAGAAGTGATGTGCGTGGTTCGGATTTTGTAGAGTATACAAGAAAGTGCGTGGTATGTGATGATGCACTGCGCGGTAAGAGGCTGAGAGGAGAGTTATAACGGTGTCGGTAAGGGAAGGACGTGGATGCAAGAGCGTTCTTCTTCGCCTGTGAATATTGGTTGCCTTGGAATAACCGTCGAGAGAGTTTGATTTTATAAGCGAGATATGGCTTTCACGCGGGACCGTGATTTGTACAAGACGAAATTGTGTACGTTGTACTTGCAACGAGGATCGTGTCCGCGCCAGAGCTGCTCTTTTGCTCATGGAGGTGCGGAACTCCGGCGAATGCCTGGTGAGGCTGCTCATTCTTTATTATTCTTAACTTGTAGGTTATCATCATCGTCGTCGTCGTCGTCGTCTTCGTTATCATCATCATCATCACATGGACATGTTCGCGCTGAATGGCTCTGAATGGCTTCAAGGTGGCCGAAGAATTTCAAGTTATATTTATTTAATATTTTGTAAATATAAGCGAGGTTGCGTATTCTGGAAACGGGCTTACCGATAGTGAACTTATTCGGAAAAAACGTATGGTTAGGACCGATCGTAGGTATCTTTCAGAACGATCCAACAGGTTAACGAGCAGAAATCGACTGTGATTTATAACGGCTTTTGCAAGAATACATTACAGGAAAGTCGGAAGTGCACCTTGGAATATATTCATGGTGTGCATCATGGTGCTGTGAGTGAGCAGATGTGCTCCGGGTATGTTTACTTGCAAGGAGGGCCATTCTCAGGAATATTTCTTCATTTATTGGTTGTTATATTCGTGGGGCTGGGGGGGATCTTCACTCTCCGTCAAAAGTCTATCTGTCAGACTGTCTATCTTAAAGGACTCGACGACATATATTTTTATTGGTGATGATTATGGTCAATTCTCTCCAGCTTGTCTGATATTGACTATGTCCAATATCTGGACTTGAGGAGTTATATTATGGAAGGTGGCTTTACGTCGGAGGTTGCACACTCCATAAATTCAGTCATGTCATTTTCACATCTATTGGTAAGCCCGTTTTCATCAAGTGCTTGAAACTTGACATAATCTCGTTTTCGTTCAATAGTTTTGAGGGTCAGGAGTTGAATCTATGCGAAATTTGACGTGTTGTCACCATTTTTAGGGCACTTTGACCCCCGCGGTGTTGGTGTGAGGAATCGATTCGAGCGACACTCCCCATTGAATCGGTTCTCGCGATCTCATAGCCAAGAGAGAAGAGGTCGTGGATTCCGCAGGTCACCTCTTCGAGACAGCGGTAAGCTATCGTGATTTAACTGATGTCTTTTAATTTTATTTTTAATTATTTTTAAACGTCTTAAAAATTCTTCGCTAAGTATGATGTTGTGAACCCTACAGATGGTTATGTTACGATCAATTTTCATGTTATTTTGCACTAGGTGAAGGTCCTTGTGATGTTTCTTCAATCGGACAACTTCTTGGTATCCTTGTGCATTCCCATCTATTGAGCATCGTTTTATTGAAGTTTAACGTGATGTGGTTAGTGGGGAATTATGTAAAAGTAATGCGATACTCACGCTTTTGCGTCATTGCTTGGGTTGCTGATGTGGAATGTGGTGCTGATTAGACCATAGTCGTTCACCACCAAAGCGTAGGAGAAGTAGATCGCCTTCTGCTCCAGAACTCTCCGAGTGTAGAAGGTAGTCTACTAATGCCAAGTACTTTTACTTGCTTTTACAAACGTGAACCTGTGCACTCTGTAAGTTTTAAAGCGAACTTTCTGTGGATTGTAGTGTTGGATTAGTTTGCTTGGTTGTTTTCTGGTTCTCTTGCTCAGGCTTTGTATATCTTGCCATGTTTGGAAGCTAGGTCTATTGCAGATATCGCAGCATCAAATTTGAAATTTACTCAACTACTAAATATAATGCTGTAGTCTACCACTGTTGGAATTTGGCAAAGTTGTAGGTGGGAAATCGAAATGTTATTTCCGGTATCTCGTATTATTCTTGTGAACATTCTTTGGGCAAGATCTTCGGATGCCCAGGGTGTAATTTTTGATCTCTTATTGCTCTTACTTTTGGAGTGATTGTATCCAGTGTTCCATATCTGTGAAGATGCTATTTATTTTGATCACGTTGCACAAGTATCCGTGTTACCAGATGTCATATTTTGTACTCTTAAATCATTTCACTCAACCGTGATGTGGAACTGGACTTAGGAGGGACAGCAAGAATGCACGTATCGAAGCAAATGAACCGCATTTGAGTGATGTCTCAGCCGAGGACCTCGGAACTGATAGTCCTGGCGCTGACAAAGATGTAAAGGAATCTCGATTCAATAGGAATCAACTTCGAGACTCCCTTGAAGAGCAGGTGTTTATTCGATGAGCATTGTACTTCTCCCTATTTGCCCTTGGGTTTGCGATTCGATCTGGTTAATGTCAAGAGGCGGAATATGCTTTGTGGTGCGTAACGGTTTCAAGGAGTGGCAAAAAATCTGGAGAATTGCACTTACTCAAGCGTGGTGGACCGGATGCTTTGTTTAGCATGATGGTGTAGATTGTCTTGGATATGACATTGTTGGAGAGATGAAAAATTTATGCAGATATGAACATATTATTGCAGCTGAAATCTCTTTGCGCACCGTGATTAAAACAAGGGGTTAAATGTCCATTATTGCCTCTCTGTGGCTGAAGTATGTCAACAAAGTAACAGCTTAGTTAGGAATCTTTCAGGACGTTGGAGCATATCAGTTTAAGAGTTCTAACTTCTGAATCGCTCGCAATGCAGTTGGCGGAAGTGCAGAGCGAAAACAAAGTTTTGTTGGAACAGAAGACTAAGCTTGAGGTAACGATGGAGTACACGATCATTGCTAATTTTTGGTGTTTCCTGTAGAGACAGGTTATAACTGTGAATGGCATCAATCGTTCAGTAGCAAATTTGTATTTTGCTGCGTTGGATCGATTGCGCGCTGTTTTGACTTGTTGTCGGCACTCTAGTGCCGTGTTTCAACATTTCAACATCACCTGAATGAATTTGTTTTGGTGGATTTGGACGATTCTAATCTGAAGGGTTTTTTGTTTGGTCTCAGCTTGTATTGGAGAGTAAACTGCATGAGACCACGGAATTATCTGATAAAGTTACAATACTGGATGAGAAAGTAGCAGGAGTGCAAGAGGATTGTAAAGGGTAACTTCGTATGTCTTATGCTTCATTTGTGGACACATTTGGTTCTTGTTTTGTCTATTAACTCGCAAAGTAGTGTTAAACCTCAATTTTCCTTGCAACTGTCTAGTTTATCGTTTCAGATAGTGCACAAATCTCTTAAATTGTTTCATGTCAAAACTCATATCATTAAGATCCTCAACATTGTGGATCGGTCATTGAAAGGTATGAGTTTTGAACGCCCTGTTGACAATCATGTGAATATGGGGTTGGTGGTTTTGTATCAGGTTAGCTTCAAAGTCACGAAAGCTTGTGAAAGTATTTAAAGGCTTTCTTCGAGCGCAAGAAGACTTGAAAAAGTACAAATCCATTTTTATACATTGCTTTACAATCGAGTCTAACACTTGGTTGCCATAGAGAGCTGTTATATTCTCTGGTATAGAATAAATACTGCTGATAATCTACGACTCGATCTATGTTGAATTTTGACGTTGTTTGGTAGGTTATCATGGATATATTATTGACGTGTATGCTTGTTGGCACTTGAGTATTTTCTGAAGATAATATGATTTTTATTTGTCAGGGCACAAGCCAAGTTAATAAAGCTTGTGGACGACGTCATTGTGGAGTCATATAACAAGAATATGGACCTCGACAGTATGAAAGCAGCCAATGCTGGAATGTTTGGAGATTATTCGACACTTGATGGTTTGTCCACTTTCTAATTAGAAGCTATCCAGAGGTATTTAATCTTGTGCAACAAGACCTGGTTTGCCGGTTCAACGGCAGTGCATGTGGTTCTTTTTGAAGAAACTATCAGCGATGCTTTGTCTATTCGGGAATCAAAAAGTGCTGGAGATTATCAGTATACTCATGACGTGATGAGTATTGTTCTAGGCTACTGTTGGTAATGGTGCTTGGAAATGAAGTTCTTTTTTTTCAATGATGCAGGTTCATTGGTGAGTAGAAAGGATGCCAAAGCGGAAACCCCACCTGTGATTGAGAATCGTCCCCTGTCCCAGATCAGTGATTACAATGTGAATACAGTGCACCAAGCAGGCATGACATCAGCAGGCAATAACAGAGGTAATTGTAGTAGTCTTGTGCAGAACATTTCAGGCGTTGATGATGGTTACGGTCATATGTTTGCTTAAGGATAAGATTAGGATTGATGGAAGTGGCTCTAAGATTGTTCTTGTGACGAAGATTGTCCGTTTGCCCCTTCTACGAGGGCATTATCAAATTTCTTTCTGCAATTGGAATCAGTCTGTTTTTCTTCAATTGTAAGTGTCTCCACTATCAGAGTGATAACTATGTGACTTTGGTCATGCAGTATTTTTTGTGATGCAGTTGCAATTGTTTTATTTCTTTCTTTCTAACACTATCCTTAATTTATCTCGCTTTAGGAATGGTTTTTCATTTTAAATTATATATTTGAGGGTTATTGCCCTATTTTCTCCATGTGACTATTTATTCCTTTCTATAGAAGGCCCCATTATGGTCATGCATGAAGTCCAAATGCGCCTTGTGATTAATGAACTAATGGACATTGTAGCATTTTCAAAATGTGTACATGACAATTTAGGAGTGACTTAGTTTTCACAATACAATCTTGTACCTTTGGGTGTAAATTGTCAGAGGACATGACTATTTAAATACTTTGACATTGTGAACATTTTAGAACATTCTATACCAATGTAGCATGGGTCTCTAGAATTTTGTTGAAGCACCCAAGATTAGAGTCTCAAGAAATGAATCATCCTCACTATGAATCAAGCATATATTGCCACTTCATCCTTTGGAAAGCACATTCTCTTTAGATGCTTGGGTTTCTTAAAGTAGAATAGGAGAGACTCTTAGCTTGGTTAAGAAATGTTATGTTTAGGTGAGAGAAATAATCATTAACCTTGAAAAGACCAAATCCATTGTGAGATGGTCAAACAACATGTTTAAGCTAAACTTGGGCTCTTGAATTGTGTTCAAATGTCAATCTTATATTTTTGTATTTAATACATGAATATTATAGATTGTCTATCATTGGAAAAATTGGGTTTCTTTTCTTGTCTAAATTGGTTCCCGCTCTTGGGAGATCGTGGATATTTGGAAACTAACAAAAATATTTAAATTTGTTCTATAAAATATTGTTGTTCTTTTATTTTATAGCAAAAAAATATATATTATTATCATAGAATAAACAATTCAATTAATTTGAATTTTTTTCAAGAGGTACTACAAACAACGGAGATTGGTGTGAAGACTTATTAATCAATTATATTATATTTTACACCCAAAACACCTTTATTAATGATTTTTAACTTAAATTTAAATATTAAGCTAAATTTATCTTTTTTATAATTTATATAATTTAACTTGATGTTTTTCATTTGTGAAAGAATGTATTTTCTATAGATATTGATTTCTTCAAAAATTTTGATGGAAATATCAAATTATTGTGATTTAAAAAAGTAAAAGGTAGAAATAAAATGAAATCAATTCTAATATGTCTAAGAAAAATTTGGAATTTTTACCATACATGAAGTATAGAATGGAAAACATAATTTGTAATATAAATTGAAAAAAATTCAAAAGAAAAAAATTTAAATGAAAGACATACAATGTTGTATACAATGTTGTGTAATGTGGAGTTTTAACACATGGAGCTTGCCATTGCAATAGTTCTTTTAATTTCTGGATTTTTTCGAAACTTTAAAATAGAGAAGAAACAAACCTTGTCAAGTTTCATTTTCTTATTTTAAGTCAAATATACTAAAATGGGTTATTTTGAAAGTGACAATCAAGGTACATTTATTTGGGGGATGTATGGACCATTAGGGATTAATTAAGGACTATACTTTTGTTTGTTTGGGATTACCTTGTGCCACTTATGAGTTTAAGTAGCACACTTTGAATATTTTTTAACAAATTTATACTTTGTCAAATGAATAGAATTTTAGTTGGTATTGTTTTTCCACATTCAATCATGTGAGGAAAAAAAATCATTGGCACAAGGGGTCACATTAGAGGATTTTTGGGCCTTTGGAAGACTGTGAGTTCCTAGACTATGGGAACGCTGCCAAATCATCAATCTGACGTGGCCGAGAGATTGCCATGTCAGGTATTAATAATTAATTAAAATTTTAATATTTTTTTAAAAAATAAATAAAATTTATTATTATTATTATTTATTATTTATTATTATTATTTTTTTCTGACAGCAAGGGGTTGGTTCCCAGCAACGGGAACAGCCCTAAAATAGTCTTCTGGAGGCTCAAATCTCCTCTAGTGTATTAAAATTTTGGGTACAAATAGGGTGGCATACCTTAGTATAGTGCATGTATCACACTTTTCTTCTTGAATTCCACTTCTCTTTCATTGAAATCTTTTATCCATATTCTATATTCCATATTCCATTGGAGAGAAAAAAAAAATCTTTGACACTATTTGTCAATCCATTTGTTAACTCTTTGTATAAGCAACTGTAATAATTTGCTATTGTCTTCTAAATCTTGGCATATCATTTTGATATTTTCTTTAACAAATGGATTTTATTTTTATTTTCAAGTTTTTTTTTCTAAGAGGACAAGAATTGAGAAAAATTTGAATGACCATTCTCTAGTTATTGAACTAAAATAGGCACATCTACTTCACATATGTTGCCTATTTACTTTTTGGCTTGAATGTCTACCTACCTTCACCTCAAAGTGCCACAAGGTTTGAAGAACAATCAATGGAAGTTGAAGTGTTTTTTGAGACAATAAAATGGGAGTTTGAGCATTTTGTGCTTCAAAGGTATGTGTTTAAAGGGAGTCTTGGGGGCATGAATAGGTACCCTACACTTTCAACTTTGAAAATTAATAGAATATTGTATGAGTATTACGGATTATAAAATTATAAAATAACTTCAGTTGGCTAATATATTTATCAAAAAAAGCATCATTTGAACAACGCAGCTAATAAAGGTAGTGAAAGTGTTGGTTTTGCATACTCCTACCTCACCTCCAAATAGTAACTAAATGCAAATATCTCTATCCAAATAAAATTCATAAATTTCATATCTTTTTCATTTAGTCATAATATTTGCAATTTTTATTCTATGAACTCTTTGTCGATCTAAAATTTAAAATTCTATTAGATAATCTAATAATGTTGATATTGAAATAATCACATATCATAATTTATCAAACATGAGAAATTAATTCTTAAGAATAATAGGCTCCAACATAACATTATTAACCAACGCAGAGGGTTTCCCTTTTGTTTCCCTGGAATGGGGAAGCCCCCCTGCATTGAAACTTCCAAATTCACTGTTGAGTTGGGCGTAGTAGCCACTCACAACACCCGCTTCCTGACAAAACAAGACCAGAACCTCTATTCAGCCAACCAACTTTCGGTTGCAATATAACTGTAGTCCCTCCCAGGCATCTCGAGAGGGATTATACCTCCCTGACAGAGGAAGTTGTATGCCCAGTTAACAATGTTATGAACATAATACTATTGATTTTAACCTTGAAATGCCTAAGTGGATGTTTGCATCCTTTGGCTAATTCTAAGGAGACCTCTATAATACAAAAAAAATCATCTAAAATAGTTTTGAGTTGCTTGAACTTATTTTCAATGAATGGAGTTCAATTTTTCTTCTTTGTGTTACTTTTTGAATTTTCTACAAAACAAAATGGAAAACCTATGGATCATTATGTAGCTAGTGTATTTTGGCAACTTCTATTCTTTCTCTTTACTTGAATTTTAGCCATAAAATTTATTTAGTTTGAATTTGAATTTGTTTAAAAATATGAAGTTCATCAAATCTACTCTTTATTCTAATTTTAAATTTTTTTAAATCTCAATATTCTATTGTAATTTGAACTTCAAGTTTATAACAATGGATTGTTGATTTTTCTAATTTAGATTGACAAGGTAATTTGATTTGCATAACAATGATGTTCTATATTATAATATACAAAATATTTTGTATTACAGTGTAAAAAATCATTATGCATATATAAAAAAATCTAAAATTCTTTCTTAATGAACATCATTACATCATTATGCACACAGCATACTTTGTATTTGAAATGAATTTTTGTTCACTATTTATTCAAAAACTTACAATATTTTCAAATTTTTACAAAAGAATGTGATATTTTTACTTTTTTTTATTTTTTTAAAAAGAGGTATTATTACATCTCTAAAAAATATTGTATTCACACATATTTGCAAAATAAGAGCATATAGAGCGAAAGGGACTTTGAAAATTTAAATCATGGTCATAGGCCGTTTTTTCAAGATTAACACTATTGTCACAAATGTTACTATTGCTATTTTGTCTAGCCTTGTAACTTTTTTACTTTCATGTTACTATTTCTATAACCACATGACTACAATTCTACTAGATATAAGTATATTCTTTTAAACAATGGATCCCAATGCCATGATTGATAAACACACATGCCTCATTTTGGTTTGCCTTTGTAACTTTTGAACTTTTGAAACATTGTACAGAATTGCGTGAGTAAACCTAACTAATCAACCATTGTTTCATTGTTTGAATTGACTATTTTTGATACTAATAGAAAGCACTCCGTGAAAATGGCCACATTAGAAGATATCTAAGAGGTTTTGGTCCATGTGTTTTCAATTAAATTTTCCTTGAAATTTCTTAAAGAGTTGCTAATTATATAAAAATTGGATAATAAGAACCATTATGCTACATGTCTTGTATTCATTTCTCTATGTTACATATCAATTTCAATCAAAATTTTGTGGATGTTGTGACAATGCCATTTTCTTTCCAAAGTTCTTCTAGGGATATCTCAAATTTTGTTGTGATTTTTGAATATTGAATAAATTTGATTTTGTACTTTCAATGGGCTCATTTTGAATTGGATATTTGTATGCTGCAGTATACCAGTTTTTTTGTCACAATGCACTAAAATGCAGTATTTTGATGACTTGAAAATGTCCACATTTGAAATGGAAGAAAATTTTGGGATATAAATGGCCACCTAGGCTACTTGGCCCCCCAAGAAAAAATTTAAGATCTTTAAATGTTCAAAATTGAAAAATTTACATCCAAAGAGAGCTTTATTATAGTGCATTGTGCATATTAAATTTATAGATTTCATTGAGATCTATTAACATAATTTCCAATTTTTTCAATATAGGTTTTTGCAACTGAAATAATTATATCTTAGAAGTTCAAAATATTTTAGGATTTAAAAAAAAATTATATTCACCTTTCAAGTTCAAAATCTTAGATTAGATTTTTAAAAAGCATATTTTTGTTTGGTTGTTGGTAGAAGCATTCCCTCACTGGTCGTTCCTTTGGGGGAGATGTACCGGTTCATGTGCGGTATGTGTCCGGTTTTACGTGGTATATAGTAAATGGCACGTCATATACTTTAAACCAAAAATTGACTTTTAAAAAAACTAACTTTCTATGTCATAAATTCAAATGAAATTGAGGTAAACAATATATATTTGTAAAGATATAAGCAAAAATATGCAAGAAATCAAGAAAGGATTTAAGCACTAAGGGGCTAAACACACATTGGCAATATAAAATTTAATCTTGCTTTGCAATTCAACAACGCACATTCCAAAACACAACATTTTCCACATTTTCAAGCTCAAGGCTACTCAAATTTTTTACTCCATAAGGGTATAAGGAAGGAAATTCTATTTTGTGTCATATGGATATTTGTCACTTTTTAGCCACTATGTATCAATAGGATATATTTGAAAGTTTGAAATGTACACCAAGCACAGATAGTGAGAGAAATAGATTGACTTCTGAATTGTAGCACAAATAGGGTACTCTACCTTACATTGATACATCAATTTTTGTAAATTAGGCTATTGTAGTAAATGAACTACCTCTATAATTAGTACTGTTGAAGTTAATAAACTAAAAAGGGTATTTAGTATTGGATTACATTTAGTGTAATTACCACCCTACTTGACCCTACACTAAATGTCAACTTTAGGACGATTAGTGTAGTGCTAAACTTCAATGCGCCGCCTTCGCCTTCTCTTCCCTTCTACCTTCCTTTAATAAGTTCTAACACTAAATGTAAACATTTTCAAATTTCAGGTTTACCATAGAGTATATTTAATGTTAGAAATTACATTTAATGTTACTTACTTTAGTAGGCTTAATGATATTTAGTGTCATTGTTCACAAATAGGGTTGTCAACACTAAGTACCCTTTTTAGTGTAGTGTTGAAGTTCATGAGTCATCAATAGAGCAAATCCTAATTCTAAATTTTTTTGGATAAAAAAGATTCAAGCAACAAAAATCAATCATCATTCCATTTTTTACAATCCATCTTTTAGGGGTTATAAGTTTATGGAATTTTTGGCATGCAAGTCAAAAGTTAGAATGTTTTTATTCTTGAAGTCAAAGATAGGGCATCATAAGTTTAAATTTAAATTTTTTTGGAAAGAGGTTCTCGTTAATTAACCCCTAAAGGCCCAAGGCCTTTTTTTGCCAAAAAACACTCAAAACTGCCATTTCTATAGCAAGGAGTAAAAAAATTTGAAAAATGTTTTTTTTGCACATCTAACCATAGGATCTTACACCTAACTAGTATGAAAATGTGTGGAAAAAATTTCAGAATTTTTGACCGCTCAGATTGCAAGATATCTGCGTTTAAAGTGGAAAAAACAAGTATTTCAACACATTGCGGGACTAGATTTTTTTACTTTAAACATTTTTAACTTAAAATTTTTTGCACTACAAAGTTTTGAGCTTCAAATCTTTGTAGTGGAGAATTGAGTTCAGATTCTAGGAAAAAAGAAAATATTCAAAAAAACTTAATTATCATTCCTAAAAAATTTATTAAGTAGAAATAGGTACGAGATAGAAGGAAAATCTAAAAATATTAATATATCTTAGATTTAATTAAAATACACTAATCCCTATGGTGATATTGTTCTAGCAAGTAAACTAAACAATGAGAATTTTTTTTTTTGAAAAATTGCAAAAATAGCATTTAGAAATCAATCCTACAAGTTATTTTTTTCAAGAAGATACTCTAACAGCCCGAAAAACAAGAATGTCCATAACTTTCTCATAACAAATCCAAATGAAATGAATCAAAGCTTTCTAGATAGACAAAAATATAATCTACAAGAAAAAAGTATTAATAAAAAAAAATCAAATTTTTGCCAATTTTTTTGGCTGCCGAGACTACCCGGTTACGAAAAAAAGGAACATATTTGGCTATAACTTTTGACTCCTATTTCCAAATGTCCTGAAATTAATGCATATGAAAGATATTCCTCGCGTCCACCTTCTATTAAAATTTCAGCTTAAAATATAGAAATCTCTAGTCACGCGTACCTACCCAAAATTTCTATGCAACCAAAAAATACATGCCGTCCTTTAGGGGTTAAATCTATATCTACACATAAATCTATAATTGGTTCCATTTTTATTAATGAAATGAAAAAATGATAAATTTTGAGTATAGACGCCTACTGTTATTTCTTAGTGAAAATAAATATGGAAGAAGAGATTGAACAAAACAAGAGGATGAAATGCAAAATTCAAATCAAACAAGTTTCACGCTTTGTTTTGTTCAATCTTCTTCTTTTGGTTACAAAAAAATTTAGGAAAGGATCAATACCTTTAGAGGGCTTTCCAATTGAATGCACATTTGAATTTGCAAGTTTGAATTTGCAAGGTTGTGATTAACCCCTAAAAAACTATTGTTCCCTTGGGGAACAAAATGGATTTTGGGCTGGTTCCTATGACCTCAATTTTTGGTGAAATTTTTGAAACTTTCTCATAAGATAGAAAAACTGATTAGCTTTGTATGAATATAATTTTTATTTCAATTGGTACCGGGGAGCAAAAGCTATGCCATCTTAAATATAATTTTCACATCACTAGGCAGAAAAAGAAATCCACAAAAACTTAAAATATAATTTAGAATTTTTTTTTACTTATAGATCTTATTTATGTCTGCATGTGAAGCTGTGATTCATTCCATTTGAATTAGTGATGTAAAAATTATAAACAATCTTGTTTTTTGAACAATCAAAGCATTTTTTTGAAAAAATAACTTAAAGGATTCATTTCTAAATGCAATTTTCACAATTTTTCAAAAAAAAAAGTTTGACAAGGTTAATTTTGCTTTCTAGAACAATCACAAAGTTGGAATTATTGTGTTTCAATCCAATCTTAGAGCTATTAACAATTTAGTGTTTTTTTTCAATCTTGGACCTACTTCTACTTAATAATTTTTTAAAGAATGAAAATTAAGTGTTTTTTTTTGAAATTTTATCTAGACTTTCAACTCAATTATTCAACATAAAAATTTAATTTCAAAATATTTATTTCAAAAAAATTCTACAAATGGCTGTCAAAGTCATCTAAAATTGCAAGCCAACATTCAAAAATAAATAAAAAATTCCAACTTTAAATGCTAATATCTTCCAATCTATACGGTCAAATTTCATGAAATTTTTATCCCATGATTTTAGAGAATTAAAGTACAAGATCCTGTTTTTAGATTCTAAAAAATATTTTATTTTTATTTTCTTGGGTGAACACAACAGAAATGGCAGTTTTGAGTGATTTTTGATATAAAAAAATAGCCGTGGTCCTTCACGGGTTAACATAGGTACATAGCAAGTCCAACACTAAGGTAGGCATCCCAAATGCGCCACTGACCTTAAACCGCCATCTTCAATGCGTGTACATCTTCAAAATCAGTTATGTACCTCTGTGAAAGAAACGCTTTTAGAACCAGACTTTGTTCCTTCATAACTTTTGCATACAATATCCAAATGTCACGTTCTTTGGTGCGTTGGAACCTCCTTTCCCTTGCCAATAAGAATATATAAGAATTTGAACAATCTAACAGTAGTAATTAGGCACAGTAGCAATTAGTGGCGGTTCTGGGATACCTACCTTAGTCATTACAAAAAAAAAACTAAATTGAAATCATTCAAAAAATATTGGCCTAGTATATTGGAAAACATAAATATTATTGACACACAATGACAATGAGGCAAAAAGAAACCAACAGGTGTTCTTGTTTCAATTTCTTTCCCTCCCCTTTTGGAAAAATCTAGAGTCGTTGATCTCAGTTCCAAAAAAATTCTCCCCCCTCTCCAATACCGTTGATCTCCAATAAAAAAAGTAAACCATCACCCTTGATTGTTATTGTGAGAAATGATCTTGGCCATCATCACTCTTAGGATACAGAGTACGATATGGAATATGGATACCGATATGGAATATGGATGATATGTAGAATATGTACAGAATATATATGGAATACATATATATATCCATACAAATTATATAGATTTACATATGACAAACTAATTTTAGATATCCAATATCATTTGTAGGCCAAAACAATGTCAAAGAAGTACAAATATGGAATGGGAAGAGTATTTCACAAACACCCATCTCATTTTCACAACCATTGGTAAAGTGACATGTGTACACCTTTCAAATATTTTAGAAAAGTTTGACCACCAATAACTAAATTACATGTGTACCCCATCAATTTTGCATGTATGATTTTCTCAGAAAGTCATAATTTCTCACAATGACAATGAGCTCAAAAGAGGTAGTAACTACCTTTTCACACAATGAACATAACAAAAAGATGCATGCAATCATGTGCTTGCCTCCTCCCCCCTCCTCCCCTCCCCCCTCCACTCATCAAAAATCGCCAAGCGTCAATTTAGAAGGGAAAAATTCAACCTTCCCTTCATCAACCCATCCACCCCTAGCCGTTGATTAAATATTTTTTGGAAAACCTCCATGACTTTGACCCCCCTACCCTACCGTTGATCTTCAAAATTAAAACAAAAACTTTGATACAAATACTTATATTGAAAAGATTACCTAATGTTGATATAGAATACTATATATGGAATATATATGGATATTGTGTACGGAACATTAATACAATATAATGTATGGACATGAAATATTGATATCAAATATGGAATATATATACTAATTTGGAATACGTGTATGGAATATTGATGACATACGGATACGTGTACTATGTTGATATCCCATATTGATTGTAGTAAATACAATTTTTTTTTAAATATAAATATCCGGAGGGGGTGGATTGTCAATTATTTTACAAGTGAGTAAGTTTGTACTCAAAAGATACGAACATCACTATCTAAAGCCTCCTACAATCATTGGAGCTTTTACACATGTGGCAAAGTGAATTAATTGTTGAGTATCTAGGAAGATTAGAGTAGTTGTGACCATCTTATGATCAAGTTGTGAGTTGACTTTCTAACAATGACATTTAAAAAAAAATTGAGCACATTTGAAATTAATTTTATTTCTTTCAAGATGATGAACCCAACTTTTTGGAAAGAATTAAATACTTGGCAGATAGGTGACGGACCTACTATTTATTGATGGTAATGTAATAGGATATGTTTCAATTTTTTTCTCAAGGAACTTTCCAAGTTGGATGAAATCACCATCACCCTCCATATCTCTTATTCTGCACCACCAACATTTGAATTGATTTAAAATTTGAATTTGTAGAAGTGCTATTAGCCTAGAGTGGTAGAATTTTTATTCCATTGATTACGAATTATACTTGAATATGGGAGGTCACTAAAGGAAAAACACAACTTAAATCATTGAATTGGAACTAAAGGATATCTCTATTGAGTTGGTTAAAACAATGCTATAAAAACATTGTAATTTGAAGAACAATTGAAAGTACAATTTTCCATCAACAGTTGAACAATTTTCCATTAGTGTAATATATTGCTAGAATGCTTTTGAATATGTACATCTAGAAGTAGCAAATATGCATTTTACTTCAACAAACTGAGAACAAATAATGTCTAACTTTTATTACCTAGGGTTTGAAAATGACAGAAAGAATGTGGAGAATGAGGTGACCATAGAGGATGGGCAAATGGAGAGAGAGCCTTTGCAAGGCCCCAAATCCTTTCTAATGACTTGTCAATGCCTATTTCATCTTCATTCACAACTAGCTAGTTGAATTTCCACACATGGAGAACAACAAAATATTCTACCAATTGGATTGAATTGTGGAGAATTTCTAACGTAGTTGTATAATGTCATGTCCAAGTACATGACTTGTAAAAATTGAGATAAAGTAGTAGGTCCACAAAAAACTCGGGCTCTACAATCTTCCACCTCTAGTCCAAAATGACCTAAAACTATCATAAATGATGGGGCAAGTGGCAGGAACCTATGGGCACCTACATCTATTAGGTTGTTGGTTCAAGTCTTTGTGTTGACCTACTTGTACAATGGATTTGTTCTATTCCTCTTGTTGTGTTTTGATGGGGAAACTGTTGTGTCAATCCTTGTTGCAACCCTTGAAGGTTTTATGTTTCAAAAATAAAAAGCATCCACCTCCTGAAATGTAAATTATTTATATATATTGCTTTCTCATTATACAAACAATGTACAATTAGTTTATATTTCAAGAGGTGGATGCTTTTAGTGACCACTAAGTTTGAACTTCAAAAATTCATAACTAATTTCAAGAAACTCCAAAAAAATGAAAACAACTTGGATTAAATGCCAATTCCACTTGTCTTTGAAGGAAAAGAAACTAAAAAATATTTCAAGAAGTCTAACCTCCCCAAATTAATTTTCAACTCTTAAATGGGCAGTTTATGGACCTCCTACCTTACTTCTATGTTGTATAAGAGTCAAAATATACTCCCATAGAACATTCTTGTACAATACAATAGGAAAATACTTCTACACTAAATAGTGAAATTAGGTTGCCTTTCACTAATTTCTTGACAGTCTACACAATATAAATATGTGCTAAAACTATAGAAGGATGCAGTAATACAAGAACCATATGGGCTAGTGCATTAGTTCTTGGCCTGGGTTTAGAGAGTTGCATGCTCTTCCATGTAGACAAGCAGTGAATCATGAGATAAATCCTCTAGAAAAGGCAACCTAACTGTTAAGGCACGTACCTGATTTCACTATTTTGTGTACACAAAATAGTGAAATTAGATTGTCTCCACTAATTTTTCCACATTTGACATTATATAAATATTTCTTGTTACTGTACAAGAATGTAGTACTTTCTAAATTAGACTTTGTTATAATTGGGACTCATGAACCTCTATGTACAAAATCAAAATATGTAAAAATATTTGTTGACTTTGATGGCTTGTAAAGTACTCCTTCAATCTTAAAATAAATCTAGGGGTTTCCAAATATACTTGTCTCAAATTAAATTTGAAATTGGCTCTCCACAACTTGATGGACAACAATTGAAGCTAGTTTGAACACTGTGAAGCAAAAGAATTTGCAAATGTAACATTCCAAAGACTATATAGCAATTCAATCTTTGCAAAGGGTATCGAAACGCAACCTCTAATCAATCAAAGGCGAAGAATTCAACCCAAAACTATACAAAAATTGCTATTAATAAATCTCTTGTTGAGAATTTATAGGAGTTGAATCACAAGACATTGTTGGAATTGAATATAGAAGACATCAATGAACGTCACTACACCAACATTGCTTGAGGAATGATCAAAATTAACCCTGGAAGGACGTTGCGGACCACAATGGTCCGATGGATGACTTCACTATTGAATGTAAAGAAAGAGAATTCACCTATTGGTCTACTATTCAGAGAATTTTGGTGACTACCTTGGTCATGAAGGGCCGCATCCTTCCAAGGTTAATATCACTGGAGCAATTCCAAAAAGGGCAAGAATTTGTCACTTTTGCTGCTTGTTTCACACATGTGCTGCTTCACTTTTGACTTCCATTCTTTCACACTTAGTGTGGTTTGGTAGAAGCTACAATATCTCCACAATCCCTTGAAAATAGGAACAGCTAACACAATAATCTAGCCATTTCTAGAAAACCCCAGATTTATTCAAGACGGAGGGAATAACTTTTTTGAGATAAGGCACCCTAACTGTTCAACTAACCTATTGACTTTGATGGCTTATATGGAGTAACTATTTAGTGTAGGTTGTATGAGTCAAAGATGCTTCCCTAGGATATCTCATGTATGATTAAAAACTGTTTACATTCACATGGGATTCTTAATACATGATTGGAAACTTAATACAGAGTACATTCTCATGAGAATCTTCTAAAGCGTGCTGCTAGGATTGGGTGTGAGGATGGAAAACAACAATGGAGCTAAAAAATGAAAACTGGAGAAGACACAGACGGCTCAGTTACTGGAAAAACTATTCTGGCAATTTATACAGCTGGTGGCAATGGTAAAATGTGAAAAACACCACAAATATTGTGACAAGAATCCCTCTGGGTGGTAGCTAAATGATCAACCTACCTAGGATCCCAAGTTCCCAACTCTGTCCTCGGCTCCTACAACTTCATGGTACATACAAAGTTACAACACTTGGTGAATCAATTCCCCTCGTCCATGTGCAACTACTACTACTGACCAAGTAGTAAGTGCAATTACGAAGGGCCATCTGCAAATCAGTAATCTCCAATTTGACACTGCAACTTCCTATAATGGTTCGTCCGTAAACGTGAACACTTCCATAAGAGGCCAGTGCCATAGTCCATCAAAACTGCCAAACCAGTGCCTGCAGGCCACCACACCGATGGTTCGACCACGTTCAATCCACAGATGATACAAACTAAAATCCAATAAAAGTGTTGATTGATTAATGGCGTTTGTACAAGGAAGTGATTTTCTCCTCTTTTAATGTACTGTTGGAACCGAAAGCTCTGTGTCCATGAGAGAATTTCCAGATGGAACACGTGAGAAAAAAAAAAACGAAAAAAAACGGGCCACATTCAACGCTAGAAATTCTACAACTCAGGAGGGCTACCAACTGCCCTACTTCCCAAAACGGAAACAGTTTTCTGTCAGACTGTCAATATGAAAAAAAATTGATTGCTAACAACCTGATTTGCGGAACTCAATCTGAGGCGAGCAGTGCGAACTCACGGGTACTTAGATGGTCTATCCCCTGTCTTCACTCCATCACCCGTTCGCAAGACGTGGGAAGGCATAGCACTCAACTCTGGGGGTTGCAACACTGTCTGTGTGTTCTCCGGACTGGCAGTCAGCAGGACATGACCTTCACGTCCTATTCTCTGCATTATACACTATCACTTTGTTACTAATAGAAAAACTCATCAAAGAATCTATGATCCCAACACTCAACAAACTCACTGCAGTAGCCCTTTATTCTTCATCATCATCATCATCATCATCAAATCAGCTAGACGGAGCCTAAACACAACAGGGATTTCAGCGAAATTAGACTAATTCAGACACTTCTAGACAATATCATGAAAAGAAGCTTTCCCATGAAGTCTCCATATGGCTACCGCTGTCATACAAATGCCTCCCCATGTATAATAGAGATACCTCCATATGACCACCATAACCATAGGACGACCACTTATGACAGAATATGCTCTCATCATTCAAAAACATCATAATGAACTTATCATCTGACGGCAGGCACTACACGCAACATGTACAATAATAATGTACCACACAAGCTGTTACTAGAATAAGGAGAAGAAGAGAGATGTATCCAACACACATACGTAACAACTACCCTGAGCTTGAACCAGTAACCAATGGGTTTATTCAATAAAACGATAACGCACAATGTGTGCCTGAAACAAGGCCTAAACTCCAAGGAAAGCAACTACTCCAGCAATACTGCCCGAAATCTCAGCAGCTAGTGTGGCGACACAACATGTGAAGCAACAATCATAAAAAAATGGAGAGAAGAGAGGAAGGAAAAAAGAACCCACAACAAAAGACACTCAAGTTCCTAGCACTGTTTCCAACTGGAACCACAAACTATGCAGAACCATTCTGAAACTCCTGGAACTTCTACCAAAACCAGTACCCTGAACCAGATCCAATGTCACAGAGCTACAATGCCCAGCAGAATTATTCACGGAATGCAAAAGCAAAGGAACTGGTTTTAACTCTTTCAATGAGTAAACAGAAAGGGCTAAACGTCGATATTCCACTAAGGGAGACGACACCCAGAGTAAAGGGGGAAAAAAAGGAGAGAGAGAAAGAGAGAGTGTGTCTCAAAGGTCATAGCCCATCGTCTTTCACCTCTTTGAAGCTGTCCCTCATTAACGCCTGCGTGTTCCCACTGGGCGTGGTAATCAAAGCGCGCTCCTGGTCACTCTCACTCTCCTGCATCTCCTTGCCTTCGGACGTCCCATTCTCGCCATGCGTGGTCTGCTGGCAGCTGTCCGGCACATCGTTCTTGGTCACTTGCAGCCCTTCGGGCAGCAAGCAGTTGCACATGTAGCCCACCCTCGCCAACCGGTTGACCCATCCAGGAATCGCCCTCCCCGTCAGCCTCCGACACACATCATCTGTGAAGTGGTTGCAGTTCTTGATGATGAGATGGTACGTGTCCCCGTAATACTCATCTGCACATTGCTCGATGAAGCTCCGAAACTCAGCTGCGTTCAAGCTCGTAGTGCCAAGAAGAACCTCGCCTCGGAAGGTGAACCCGGGACACTCTTTCGGGGAAACCTCGAACACGCCGCTCGTGGGGTAGTCGTGCGCACCGAAGGCGTACTCGGCCCCGTGAGCGGAAATACCCGAATGGAAAATGCCCAAGCCAAACCAGTAAACGTACTTGTTCATGGGGGTTAAGTCGTAGACGTTGAGGTAGATGGGAGTTTGGGTGTTGGGATCGGAACCCACGGGGCAGACTGGGACTGTCATGGTTACCAAAACTTACTTGAATCTAACCCTAATCAGTTTATCTAAATGTTTCTCTCTCTGTTGAACTCGAATTCCAAACTCATCCTAAGAATGCTCCTGCGTTTTGTGACATAAGGGAAATCGGAACTGCGTTCCTGGAAATCATTAAAACGGAGGATTAGAAAGGCTCTCAGGTGTACATCCAAAAGTTCTCAAACCTAAGGTACATGCCCCGACTCCACTCGGGACTTAACCATACTTCTGTAATTTTGACTCAATGCCAAACTTAAAAACTGCAACATAGGAAAACTGCATTCGTTGGCCCTGTGTTCTCATACAAGGAGTGGAGGAGTTAAGCTTTAAGGGATTAAGGGACGGCGTTCCTGGAAATATAAGAAACAGAGGATTAAAGAGTCTCTCAGGTGCACATCCAATAATTCTTAAACCTAAGGTACATACATCAACTCCACTCAGGGCATTAAACCATACTTCTATAGTTTTGACTCCATGCCAAACTCAAAACCGCCACATAGGAAAACAGCATTCGTTGGTTTTTGAGGAGTGAAGCTTAAGGAATTAAGGTTCATTCGCACTTGGTGTTAGAAAATGTGCTAGAAAAAGGTTTAGGTACACCATTGGACTTAGCCAAAGTGCTAGGAAGAAATTTAGGTTTACCATTGAACTAGATTATTTTTGCTGCCCCTCCTAATACCAAGTGTGAATAAGGAACTCCGAAGGGCAGAATGAGCATAGTCTAGTGCATGATTTGGGAAATGACTAACCCCAAATGGACTTTCAAAATTCACAACTCACTTAATAAAACTCCAAATATCATGATACGACTTGCATTCGGTTGCATTCGCTCTTCACATCCCCCACAAAAATTCGACATAAATTCTCACCATGTGAACATATTCCAGATCCTAAACGAGAACTCTTCGTATCAAAACTCCATGTCACCCTTTCGCATTTCCAAAAGGCTACAACCAGTTCTACATTCCCAAGATTCCTCTAGAAACGACTTGCATTTTACAGGATCTGCGCTACTCACCTTCCCATCTGTCTCCCAAACCCCAGCCCCTCATGATGCCTCCCTCCGTAATATCACCTCGTAGATTCTCCACCCCCCGCAACCACGAAAAAACGCCACCTCCTCTTCTTCCTGCTCAAGAAGAAACGCAATCCCCTTAGGAAAAAAACCAGCAACAACAAGAACAACAACAACAACACTAGATCTGTTTTCCAAATTAGCACCAACACACGAAATCTTGTCAACACCCAAAAGTGTTTCGTTTCGTACCCCTAACAAATTGAGTACGCCTAACGAAACGAGGACAGATCCAAGCCGTGTTAGGAGGAACCTCTGCGAACGAATTTTCGGCGAAGGAAGCTTGCGAAACCAAAACTTTCGCGAAAGAGCTCCAAACTGGCTCCCAAGAGGCGCAAAATGCAGCTGGAGAAGCGGTGAGAACGGGAGAGAGAGAATGGCAGAGGGGGGAAGAAGGAATCCGAGGCAAGGAGGGGGGAGATCGCGAGAGAGCTACGGGGGCGGGGCGGCGGAGGGATGGGCAGCTTGGACAGAGCAGAGAAGAAGAAAGGCAAAGGCAAACAATGGGCGGGGAGCCAGCAGATGCGGGAGACGAACGTGGGTGGATGAGTTTCATCGACGGGGATGAAGGTCGGGGATGAGATTAGGAGGATAGGATGGATGATATCCATGTGTGTGAGATACTTCTGGGAGTGGCGGGCAGTGTGAGGGGACTGACTGGTGGGGACGGGCCCGCATGCTCGGTCTGCTTGACTATTTTTGACATCTATCAAAGTGAAGGGATGAAGAAGTAAAAGGTTGATGTACCTAAAACCGTCAAAATAAGCTAATCAGAGGCACCTTTTCCTAACAATAATACTTTTTTAGTATTACCAATTGGAAATCATGAATTTTCAAAAAAAAGAAATTAGATTTTTCGGATGTGGCATGTAATTTCTATAATTCTTTTATAAAGTGGTAGTTTCCTAGACCATTGAAACCATTCTAAATTGTTGGACTTGAAATTCAAATCTGACAAAATCAACATTCAATTAATAGTAGTTAAATAAGGGGACAATTTAATGAAATTTTTTAGGAACACCTTGAAAGCCATGACTACCCGCAAACTAAAACTCCTCATAACTTTTGATTCGTTAATCCAAATGGAATGATTCAAAGCTTCCCACGTAGATATAAATCTAAAAAATCAATTTCAAATTTTTATTTTTTTTAAATGTGATTTTTAAAGAAGTTTTTTGAGCTGCCCGCTGAGCAATGAAAATCACATATCATGCAATAACTTTTTAACCATGAAGTCAAAACTTATGAAAATTGTTGGGCCTTAAAGCTACTCCTTGGGCACATATTGTGTGAAATTTTCAAAGAAAAAAAAAAAAAAACTCCACTCGTAGTGAGCTGCCCAAAATCACTATGTTGCCAAAAAAACGCAGTTTTTACATTTAGGGGTTGAACGTCAAGGTGGACGTTTTGCGGCCGATGAATGACAAGAGAATTTCTTGTGTACGATAGAAGTGCAACTATTCATCTTCCAAATTTTGTGTGGAAAGGAAAGATCGTGAATATTAGTTTGACCTCTAGTGAGCACTTTTGTTTTTTGCAAAGAAGATGATGTCATTCGATGCCAAAAGGGATGATGTCCACGGTCACCAACCCAGCATTCAAGGGTTAATGGAAGCTTAGGAACACTTCAACAAAAATTTGGTGTGCATGAATGGGAACAGGGATGTTTTAGTGTGTTTTTACCTTAAAATGGACTACTTAGGTAAGGTATGCGCACCTAAAATTGTCATTAATTAAAATTGAAATACTATAATTAATCACTAAATTATCCTGGTACATAGTGTCAAGATCTTTGTCATGACTCCTATCACAAAATCCATCATGTTTTCATCCCGAATAAATATCATCCAATTATTTCATCTAACTTTTAGTGTAAAAATCTAGAGCGCAATAAGCATTCTTATGATTTGTTGTATATAAGTTTTCTTTGTCTCTTGCTTTGTCTCTACTATAAAGAGAAGAAAGAGAAAGAAAAATTTGACTAGTATGTACATATGTATATATATATGAATATTTATATATATTTTTTGATCTTATGGGCAACCAAAAGAGGACTCCAATGCTTTTTAATCCCTAGAGGTTTGTGCATCTAAAAAATGAATGCACCTTACGTAGTCAACATTGATTGTAACTTTCAAAATAACCATTTCTGGTATTTGATTTAAGATAGGGAAATGAAGCTTGACAAGTTTTGTTTCTACTACATTTTAAAATTTTAAGAAAATCCAAAAATTAAAAGAAATATTGCAATTGTAAGCTATATACATTGGAATTCAAATTACACAATATTGTGGATTTTTCATTTGTTTTTCCTTCTTTTAAAATGATTTTTAAATTTATATTGCAAAATTATGTTTCTCATTAATTCTAATCCTCATTTATCTTAAAAATATCAAATTATTCTAATATATATTATAATTGATTTTGTTTTTTTGTTTTTTTATGAATATTACAATAATTTTATTTTTCCATCAATTTTTTTGAAAAAACAAATTCTTTCACAAGTGAAACATATCAAAATTCTATATAACAACTATATGAAGGATAAATTTAGCTTGATAGTAGCACTTGACTTAAAGGTCATCAATTGGCAAGGGTGTTTTAGGTGTAAAATATATGATAATTAATTGATAAATCTTTACACCAATTTCCATTAATACTTTTACCTCTTAAAAAATTCAAACTAATAGAGTTTTTTTGCTATACTTACTAATTTTTTTCCATTTTTTTCTACAAAATGATAAAAATGATAATTTTTCACAAATGCAATTGAATTTTTATCCTACTAATAGACAATCCATTAATAATATCATGTACTAGAAATATTAGATTGACATTTGATAATAATTTAGGTCAACATGATGTTCAACCATTTCACAATAGATTTGCTCCTTCAAAGGTTAATTTCAATAATTTGCATTTTTTGGACACTATATGAACAAAGTATTCTATTGTCTTCAAGTGTACCAAATAAGCAGTATACTAGGCTGTGATAGACTTTTATTTTTTGATTGTATACACCTTGTGATATCCGTATTGAATTTTTTGTGACGCTTTCTGGTTCAAATGTAGGTAGTGCATTTTAGGCGGTGTTGAATACAAGTGGGTCATTGCAAGAAACACCCCCCATTTTCTGTAGCGTTTTACACAATATTGCTGAATTTTTCGGGAGTACTTTAAAATTCGAAAATAAATTTTATAAAAATATAAAAAATATGTCCAATGTATACACCTTTATGAAGAAGGTACCCTAGGAAGGAAAAGCATAAAATTTTTTTCTAAGTACGAGAACTAGAAAAGTGCAAAATCTCATGAAAATCAGTAGTTTGACATTTTAATTTGAAAAAATTAGGAAAAATAATTTTAAAAAAAACTAAAAATTGGCCATTTGGGAAGAGTTGATGATGATGAGATTTCACCAAAAAATGATCTTAGAACCATCTTCATTGTTCAGAAATTACGCGCACTGGGAGTGCTGTTTGTACTCATGTGGAGGACACAAAATAAAATATTTTTAGATTTTTTTTAGTAGGAATATGCTTTTCTACCATGCAAATAGGCCATGAAAATTTCAGCTCCATATTGTTAAATTTGGGGACTCCTAACGTAGTAAAAAAACCCTAAACCTCAAAGTGTGACAAATTAACATAAATGATTTTAAAATATAAAACGATTTTTGAAAATTTCTAAAAAATAAGGGATCTAATAAACATCAAGTTAGGCACGATCCTTTGAAATTTCATGTTCATTGAACTTGTATATCAAAAATTATTGCAAAAGATAACAAGATCACTCCAATTGTGACAGAGAATAGTACAGGTGTTTCTTGCAATGACCCAAGTGCACTTACCTTAGATAATGTGAAAGCAGAGTTTTGTTATGAAAAATAACATGGCCAGCAAGAAGGAATGTTTAGTTCTCATAATGAGCCTATGCTTTCATTGTTAGATATAACCTAAATGTTAGGTATCCTCATTGGATAATTGGATCTTGGTCAACCATTGCTAATTGAGGATATAAAAGTGAAGGGCATCATGATGCTAAAGCAAATCCATGTTAATTCAGTAAAGACGTTGAGGACTAAAAGTGTAATGAATGACTCTCAAGGAAACTATACCAAAAAAAAATGTACATAGTCATCTTGGAATCTTATAGTTTTTATTCATTACCTTGAAAATAGGACCTTGTCCTTTTAGGAATCTTACCGTAATTGTAGAACTAGAAATTGTCCACTAAATGAAGCTTGGGGAAACATGCTAATTATATTCATACCATAATTTTCCGCCATTACATTCTCTTAATGGGTTCGAGTAATGATAGCTTTTTCCAAAATCATGTAAGATATGTTATCCTTCACCACTTTCAAGATTCAAAGTGTTCAAAGTCAAGAGTCTTTTTTTTCTTTTAAACTAGCTCCATTGTTCGTCAAACTTGTGTAACAACTGAGATGGGGCTTCGGGGTTCAGTCTTTGCAATCCGACCCCTCCATCGTTTCCAAGCGGCGGCTTGACCATAATCCGCGCGTAAGACTCCTCTCTACTGTACAGTACTGTAGATGGAATCTCAGACAAAATTTTGACTCCATCTTTCCTGGTGAACGACGTAGTGGTTACGAAAACTCCTGATTTACCGAATCGTAACACCTCTGTCTAATTATAAGGAGCAATTGCAGCCTCTGCAACGCCGGAAACGAAAGCCGGCCAGTTCAATTTGGCTCCCCCAGAAGAGCTACTGTACAATCGATGTAGACCGACGGGGTATGTTCTGGTCGATCGTTACCAGTCGAAGCCGCAATAGCCTAGAGCAAGCAAGATCGAGGCTAGTGAAGTGCATGCCAGATGCGTTGCCGGAGCGTGTATGCACATATATGACCAGAAACGGTGAAAGGTGGATCGATTCCTCCCTAATACTGTACCTACTTCGCAGAGTGGGCAGTTCATGTTGATCGCGGAACTGCATGCGGAAGACTACTTCGATCGATCTTTCCCCTCCACACATTGACCGCAATTCGAGAGCGCGGTGTACCAGCCGCCACAAGAGTTCAGTTCAGCGCGCTTCCTTTCGTGCGCGTTCCGTGTACGTTCCCAATTTCCTGGCAATTGAGAGCTACAGAAGTCAAGAAGGAGGATCTTCGCCCATTTCACTAGAGCGAACCCCGTCGTTTTTCATTCAGGAGATGTCGCTTCTCACTGAAAATGATCTAATGTTAGTATGTAAGTTGGCCCCTCAATTTGTCCTTTGTGACTTTTTTTCATTCACCGTATGATTTTTTGCTATTTCAGGGAATGAAAAGTGACGGGTTTTATAGTAGTGTTTGATAACTGAGAGTATGAGTGGGATGTGTTGCGTCCGCAAGAGTATTTCTTTCCCATAATTGGTAGAATATTCAAATAGACTAACCTTGATGTCCTTCAAGAAGCCATGAAGATCAAATATTAACTTATGGATGAGCTTATAGTTGTATGACAAGCGTAATGCGGAGGCCGTTTTGCCCCCTTGGAAAAAATGCAGGAACTTTTATTTGGGACACTTGATAAAATTTGCAAATTTTTGAGTTCATATTTGCAATTAGAAGCCGCATATTAGCTAGATGGGGTGTAGAGAAATGGATTTAACATGGCACAAAACAGGGTCTCTTTTATTTTACATTCACCCTTGGTTGAACCTCCACATTAGGCTCGTCATACAACTATAAGCTCGAGTGTAGCTTACTCTCGGCAAACATAACGAGGTTTTTTCTAAGTTGTTGGAAGACTACTAATGCCGTAATGTGGATACACCCAAAACCGTCACAAATTGGGTTGTGGATAATTTGAAGGTTAAAATAGTTAATAATCAAAACAAAACAATAAAGACATGTGTAGAAAAAGAAAAATGCACAATCAATTTTTTAGTTCTGACAAATATGAGACCACATTAGGGGACAAAGTTTTGAAAGTAGAGTGATTAAAAATGAGCGGCCACATTCAAAAGCTCTCCCTTCTGAGGTGTCAAAAGTTAAAAAAATGGAGCTAAAATTGTGTCATTAATATTCAAAAAAATATGCAAGCTTGTAAAACAACAAACCAATTCTTAATGCAACAAACAACAATCCAATCAAAATGCAATTTACATGAAGAACTGTCAAAGACTTAAATCTTCTTGTTATGTGAGTGTTGAAGTCTTTGAACTCAACTATAATATTATTGATGTAATCAAAAGCCGCCATATCTCACTCATTAACAATTTTCAATAGGTGCTTACACCGTTTTGGGACTAATTTTAGGTTGTCGATTAAGGCACAAACCGGTTTTGGGCCGGGTATCCACTTTGCCATTCCCTTTTGGTGAGGTCAAGGCAAAAAGCAGATTCTACGGCAGATCCCTTGGGATAGTGTCAAAGTTGGTAGTAGTGAAATTTTTCTCATAACTATATATGTTGGAAGAACTAGCATATTTTTTTTTGTGTGAATCTTTTGAACTTGAAATTTGGCACACATGTTATTAACATAGAGATGATTTCATCATAAAAATTTCATGGTAAATAAACAATTTTTCAACCCTTGGGATAGTGTCAAAGTTGGTAGTAGTGAAATTTTTCTTACAACTACACATGTTGGGAGATTTTGAATATCTATTTTTGTGGGGGTCTTTTGGACTTGAATTTTTTTACACATGTAATAAACATATAAATGGTCATATGCCAAAAATTTCATAGAAAAAGAATTTTTTTTCAGTCCTTGGGAGGGTGTCAAAGTTGGCAGTAGTGAAATTTTTCTCACAACTACACATGTTGGGGGATTTTGAATATCTTTTTTTGTGTAAATCATCTGGCCTTGAAATTTGGTACACATATACTTAACTTAAAGATGATTCTATGTTTAAAATTTCATAGTCAAATATCAATTTTTGAGCCCTCAAAAGGCTGTCAAATTTGGCAGATGCAAAATTTCCTTCCCTACAATTTCGAAAACGCCATTTTGATTGGGACCCCACTATACATATTGATTTTGGAGATGTACTCTAGAGTAATGATGTTGGGTTTGTGTCAATGGCATATTTTGCATTTTCATCTACTGAAAAAGGAAGAATATCTCGCCAAATATTTCCTAAAAAAAATTTGCATCGCTTTTTTGGAAAAATTCGCTCCCAAAAAAACTCTGCTTCCAGACCTACCCCATGATATTAAGTCAAATCGAGGTACTTGATTTCTCTTTTTAGAATGATTATTCGAACTATTTTTTGACCAAATTTTCTAATTTTGTAAAGTGGAAGCAGCCATAACCATTTGTTTAAGCCATAGAGAATGGACCATGAAGCCAGTGTGGAAAACAAATAGACTAAAAGAAAGGAAAATAGGAGAGTGTAAGATTAAAAAACTAACTAACTCTTGAATTCTAAAAAATGCCTTCAAAAATCTTTGTCAAAGTGCAAAAAGGAAAAGCACCCTATACCGATGCTCAGTGTCCCTATTTCCAAACACAAATCACAAAAAATCCAATGGCCACAAGAGCATATAATGGTTGGAGTTTGGACACCTAATAAGTGGACTGGAGGCAGTTAAAGGGAGCGGGTTCTAGTACCCATTTCTTCTTTTTTAAGTTATTGCACCTCATACTATGGATCAAGGATTTTTGTGATCTTTAAATTTTGGAATTTGGACTTTATGTCTGTACAAAATAGTAAAATTAGATTGCCTCAATACTTAACAATTAAGATAAAACAACCTATTGTGGTCAGAATTAGGAGTTTGCCCTCATGGCTTAGCTTTAATATTTTTTTTAAAATCCACTTAAACACAAGTGTGAAAAACAATAAGAGCAATTGAAATTATATTTTTTTAACAAAGTATGAATTTGCTATAAATTCTTGAAGTGCTCAGCCCATTATGGCCCAGAAAAGTCTCTAGACTACCCAAATCCAACAAAATTTGTATTCATAATGCTCATCTTACACACCTAAAGCAGTTACAATTAATAATTTTTAACATGGAAGGCCTAAAAAAGTCACTTTTTACAATGAAATTACTCTGCTATATCCAATTGATTCTTTGGTTTGAGAACACTAGCTAAAATAAGCCTCAAATTTTGTCAAAGATAGCATAGTACTATGTGCTTATAGTATGTGTTACCATATTGTATGCTTGCAACATGTGTATCATTACAATATTGTACAATAAAAAATTATTATCTGCGTATTTGTTTTTTCTAGTGCAATTCCAAACTAAGCTTCTTTTAACCAATGTTTTCAAACCACAAAATTATTTGGGGCCAAAGGAATACATTGAAAAGTTGGGAGTTCCTAATGAGTTTCTTATTTCTATTATTGTCAGATAAGACAATGATTATAGCCCAGATCTCATTTATTGAAAACTCCTGTAATGGGATCATTCCCTAGGTGTCCACTATAGGGTCTTCTGACCACAATGGATTGTTTTACCTTAGGTTGCCTAGCTTACCCAGAAAAGTTATCTCGTGACTTATTGTTTGTCTACATGGAGGCGCATGCAATTCTTGGAATTGGGCCCTGAACTAGTGCACCAATTGAGGCCCCATACAAGATTCTAGGTTGATGAAAATTATAAACCTTATAAAATAACAATAAATATCTACACAGAGTAAAATGTTGAGAAATTAGTGAAGAATAACCAAATTTCACTATTTAGTATAGTGATAATGGGCCTCATTGTCTACAGTGGTCTACTACATTTATCTTCCTTTGGCTTGAAAAATTACAATGGTAATTTTATCTAAAGTAGGAAGTTAGAAATCTAAAACATTTATCATAAAGTCATTTACTAAAGACACTTTAGAAAATTCATCATAAATAAATATTATAAAAATATGCAATCAACAAATTTGTAACCTTCCAAACCAAACTTGTAGAATGACTAAACACAAATTTAATTAAAAAACGTAACAAGTCAATCCATCATTATTTACAACCCATGAAGGTTTTGGAAGACCAGTGGAGTCCTTCAAAAGTTTAAAAACATCAAAACTCCTAGTAAAATGATTATATTTAGATATTGTGTAAACTACAAATACAGCATCAACGTAAGATTGTGATGCAAGATGTTCATTTTTTGAAGAAAACGAAAGGATTTATGTATATTTTGTAGCCCAATATGTGGCCATATACATATTTTAGGAAAACTACAATATTACACAAATTGTTCCAATAGATATTTTAGATTAATTACAATACAAACCAATACAATTGCTTAATCTCATCACTGAACCCATGTTCAAAGGTCATTCTTAGTACTCTTTGGGAGAATGAATGTCACTAAAGTGAATGAATGTTGTACTTGAAGACTATGCAATACTTCACACACGATGATGGTCATGATTCAGACAAGCGATCACCTCATACGTGTGCACAATCCGGCTTCCTATCAACAAAAAACAAATTTACTCTGCTTTCTAACTCCAAGTAGTAGAAACATCATTTAACAATTCCACAGACTGGAAGAAATAAAATTGTAATCACAATTGACTTGCATGTTAATGCATAAGAAAAACTAGCATTGGATTTAGAACTTCCCTCCATTGTTGATGCCTTCCTAAAGCCTTTGTATACAAGAAGTTGCAACATTTTCTGAATAATGCTTCTTGTAATCACAAAAATTCTTGGACTCAACATAATTGGAACACTTCCACTTTCAAAATCCACAAATAAATTCTAACCATTTTGAACTTCTTTCCCTGTTCAAACACAATTTTGTATCCAAATACACACCTTCTACGCATGGGTGCCAAATGTATTCAAGTCACTTACAGAGGTTAACCCCTATACTCGTCCAACATCCATATTTAGGATGTTGGACACAATGCTTTAAACCAATGTTTCATCCAAACACTTTCTCATTCATCCAAAGCAATTCTACAATCTTTAAAATAATGATGTCTCTTTATGACCAAATTGATGAAATTTGAGAGAAATAATATTTTCAAACAAAGATAAGAAAAACCGTGCAAAAAAGAAAAAGAACTTCTAACGTTGAAGGAATAAAGGAACATTTTTGGTGCAATTTTCATGGGAGGGAGTTGAGATTGGGAACGAAATAAGGTACCTGCACGTTATGTGTTGTAAGATGCTCAAAATCAAGTTCAGCAAGGGAGATAAAATGTGAAGGTAACCATCAATAGAGACGTCTTTGAATGAAACCCATGTTGATTATTCAAGCCACCGCCCTTCAGAATCTCGGACCACGTAGACCTCATGTGGCCAGCAGCTCCACGTGGGAACTGACAACAAGTATAAGACAACAATACGATTGCTGAAAATCACACAGAATTCATTGAAGAACCAAATAAATTGATGTACGATAAAGAAAAACATAACTTTACTGGGGCCAGCTCAAGCTATGAATGGTTCAGTGGGTGTCAACCTTGAAAATGAGAGGAGTACATAACTTACACCCAACATGAAAATGTCCGTGACCCTTAACTTTATATTCGCGGCCATGGACTAACTTTCTACCTCTAAGGCGGCATCTAGAATCGTGGACAGACTTCAATTACCAACTCCTGAACATAATTCATGTACACAAGTCATGGCCATAATAAATAAGAAACGAATGATACTCCCTGTCCACAACCAAGTCTGCCCCAATCTACATCTAAGGAATGGGTACATGGAGAGCTAACAAATCCCAGAATAAGAGCAGCCTATTTTCAAATGACAGATGTAACATCTCACAGCAATACTGTGAGTTAAGACCTGCTCAACATACTTCCTCGGTACTAACTAAGAAGCCATAGTGCAGGACAATCATTACGGCTTGAACCAAGTTGCAGACAGATAGGGACAGGCAGGCATTGCCACAGAGCACCACAATCCTGGTGCCGCCTCAAGCAAAATGAAAAGACTGATGGCAACCTGTACGCTCTTACTTGGGGCACCATATGATGGTATAAGACAGTCATTTGGTGTATCCAAGGAACATCTCTACAAGAAGTATGGCACTCCTGCTCGCGGTGCCATCATTGCCTGATTCTCCTCAGTCTCAGTGAAAAATTTCACATCCCTCTCCTGTAAAACAACAATAAAATGTTCAACATGTATCAAAGATAAAATCTTCGTGATGATTAAGGGTTTTGCTTAGTATTAAGCAATAAAGTCACAAACATCAACAACCAGAAAAAATGAGACGAAATTGTATACATAGTACAAAACACAAAACCTTACCATATTTTCATTGAAGCTTAAGATCGATGCAACATTTCCACATCTGTAGCAGTAATTGGGTGCAGACCACACCTGGAACAGACCAGCCGTTCACAATATTTCAATCAGATATTTCATACCAATAATTATCTACAAGACAGGTTTCTACTCTTGCGGGAAAGGCTTAGCTCAATAATTCAGACCAGCAACAAAAATTAAATCACAAAGCTATCAGGTCATCGGAAACATAGAACATACCGTGACAAGCCCCTTATCAGGAAACATATACTTCAGCCCCTCTTGTACCAGTTGATGAGCACGGCACACAAGCTCCAACCCATTGATATGATTGAACTGCAACAACAACCACAAACTCAAGTCACCAATGGACGGTGGTGCAGTTAAACCTGCAAGGTGAAATCCAGGAAGAGGGATTCGCACTAGTTATTAAGTCCATGAAAACAGGGAAACAGAGGGTTGAGATTCAGAAAGCCTGCCTCAGTGGTAACGCGCGCACCAAAGAGCCACCCAGCACCTCGTGGACTAACAGACCAAGCCTCATGGTGGACCAAGTCTTCAGGATCACTCCACATCAAGTCACAGAATGGTCCCACATGGGGAATTTCACACTGTCTTTCTATCACCCTAATCTGCACAACAAAATAACACAACAATCGTGTGACTTTCCCGCTTCACATTTATTTCCACTGTCAATATGATACAGGAAAACGTGTGAAAAGGACTGGGAATGGAGTCGCAACAAAAATCAGTTGATCAGGTCTAGATTGTTGCAAGACTAAGCACATTATTATTACTCACGTGCAATATCCCACCTAGAGTACAGGACCCTCTTCTGATCATAAAAGAAAGATAATACTTGAGCAGCTTACCAACGTTCAGAGGTTCTTGTCTGCTTTAACGACATATCTAATAAAAACAAAGCTCTTGCGTGAAATGATAAATGCAGTCATTTAAGTTTATCGAATATGATGAAGATGCATCTTGCCTGATCTATTGTCCGAATGTCTGGAGACAACCCTCCATGCACACATAACACCTGCACACCATACGATCGAAAATAGAGCAATGAGCCCGACAAAACTCTTGAATTGGCAGAGTAAAACCACAATCCCGTCTATACTACAGAATTTTAAACGCTACAAAAGAGGTGTCCCTGGTACTGCATACATGTTCATAAATCTTCTGGCTACTTCTATGCTTTGCTCACAATAATCATACCGTTGATGTTATTACAGCACTGAAAAATGTAGATTTGAACCTTACCTTTCCATCTATGATAGCCGACAGTGTAAGGTAGTCGAACACATCCGTACAATACCGCCAAGCATTTGGATTCCCATACTTCCGCTGGCACTCGTCATAGAATCCATAGACCTGGTGGACAGACAAATATCAACTAAGTCAAGAATACAACAAAAAAACTAAAGACCACGTAAAATAATTGAGCTTAAATAGAATTGCAAAAATTCGAACTCTCTACTGACATGCTTTGTGCTGAAGACAGGCATCCCGATATCATAAACGTTCTCCAGAAATTTAGCCAATGCAACACCATGCAAGAGCAAAATCAATGCTATTCTCCGAACAGTTGCACAAAGAATCAATCGATACCTGAGTGATTTGCCTACTTTCATGGTTACCCCTCAATAATGTCATGTGTGCAGGGTATCTGAAGAAACAAGTAAGAAAACGTCATGTGCTATTCAAGCCCATACTTTCTTATCAATTGGCACACGACCTAGACTGACAGCATCGAGTTAACAAGCTGGAAAACGTTGGAACAGATCACAAGAGATGGATAGGTTCAAAATCACGAATAAACAACCGTGCTTGTCTCAAGCATCCGTATAAATGCAAAATTCAAAGTCATGTCCACAAGGTGAACTAATAATGCTGCTGTACCTTGCTTTCAGAAGCAAAAGTATTGTGAATACTTCCAAACTGTTGTAACCACGATCCACAAAGTCACCCTGCTCATCTCCACAAGCAGACTAATTATGGTGAGGAAATAAAATCTAGGATCGCACATATGATGCAGTAAAAATCCTAAAAAATAGCAACATTCCGGACCATCATACCCAGACACATAAAGTTCACATCTCTTCAGTTGAGTCACAGGTCCTTAGGAACATAAATTTTAAGAAGTAAACATTCATCCGAATAGAAAGAGTTTACCCGGAGTATAAACTTAAGCTTTAGTAAACAACATGCGATTTAGAGAACAAAGACACTCGGAAAGAAGAAATTCCCCCAATGTGCGCACCATGAAGATGTAATTTGTGCTGGGAACGTGCCCTCCAGTCTGGAAAAGCTTCATCAAGTCGTGAAATTGGCCATGAATATCGCCACAAACAGTCACAGGACTATTAACAGGCTGAACGTTGGACTCCTCCACCAATATTTCTTTCACCTGTGCCAAAAAGCATATCTGATAAGCACTACGAATCCCAACACGCCAAAGAGCTGACAGTCCCGACCACAAACAGAGAGAATTTTTGGCATTTTCACAAACAGTCAGTGCCGAGGGGACCGAAGAGCTGAAGCTGAGAGGAAAAAAATCAAATACGTCAACGGCCACTTCATACAGTTTGAACGCCGAAATCTACAGCCATTCTTCAAACCGTGCGCATGCGTGACTCTCACAATAAAGAAAAGACACGAGTGTCGAGATCAAGATTCAATTTCATACACTCCACTCACCTTGGTTTCCCACCACAAAAGAAACAGAATAGGTTGAGCAAAATCTAACTATGAGTATGACAGACTGTCGGATCGTCTTCAGACCTAAACTTCGTACAGCGTCACATGTCCAAAATCAAAATCAGCACTAGACACACATCCATCATCACGTCCAATTTTTTTCCAGCAAAGGCAGCCCGCGATGATCCAAGTTTTCCCGTTCAAAAATCAATTCCTCTGATTTGCACTAGCTGCCATTCAATCCTTCCCAACACAACCCCACCGACAAAATTCATCCCCCAATATCCGCCATTTCCTAGGGTCCACAACTCCCAATCATGGCAGCAGCACGAACACACGCCACAACCAAACGCCAGCACGAAAAATCCAAACGCGCACAATTCGAATGAAGCGTCCGTTAAATGAAACCCCTACCTTTCCCCCTCAATCAAACCCTAACGCCCGAATGAATGGCCCGCCCAGTCCCTCCCTCCCTCCCTCTCGCCCTCTCTCCCTCCACCACCTAAAACTTCGCCGACACATGCGCACGTGCTTCCCCTTACAAGATCCGCAACTACCAAAGATCATCAACTCCAGATCATCAAACCCGCACTTCCGCACTTACATATTCACAAAGTTGCTTGAGCTCGTCTTCCAAGAGGTAGTTGCCGCCCTTCACTTTCTCCAGCCACTGATCCAAGTCCATCGTGTTGTGCCCAGCCCGACCGCCGCTGCCTCTCTCTTCTCCACACGTCGAAACACCGCAACAACAATGAAAAAAACACGAACTATAACAAAAACTCGTCTCGGAAAAAGAAACCAAAACGACCTAAGCTCCTTCCCTTCCCTTCCGTTCGAAGGAAGCAAACCCTACTTAGGCAGCGTACCAGGGCACTACAACAGATGAAATTTTTGGCTGGCACGGATCAAGTGTCGCCCTGCCTGCCTGCCAAAGTCGGAATGGCCGGAGCTTGTGCGATTCTCCGAACGATGCAACGGAGGTAAGATTGGATGCTCCTCCCCGCCATTGCTGGGCTATGGCTATGGCGACGGAGCAGACTTGGTCGCGCTGCCGAACGACGACGACGGAGACGACGGAGACGACGGAGACGACGATGACGGAGAAGACGATGGTTTCCCTGTGGCCGTTTCTCGTTGTGTTCCCAGTGGGGGTTTTCGTTGTTCCCTTGCGGGGGTGTTCGTTGTTGTCGAGTTTTTTCGTCGGGATCGTTGGGGCAACGATTGGGGTTCGGTCGTCCGGCCTGGCTTGTTTCTCGTTCGTTCCGGGATTCGAGTTCGGTTGAGTATGAACGGAGATGGTGTCTGGCTGGACTCTTTTGGACCTTGTAATGCCTGTCTGCTCCATGCAATTTTCTCATTTTGCCGGGTGGAACTAAGTTAAGGCCCGGTTTACACTAAAAATGAGGAGGCTAGAAAATTGAAAAGTCTTCCTCTCATTTGCCATTGAGAACTTCTACTTTGGAAGTAATGATGTTTGAATTGGTTTAACCCTTGAACGTCGACGCAGCCATAGAATGGCTGATGGATGAGAAGGAATCAAAGTGTGTGGGACAGAATTGCAACTATTCATCCTCGGAATTTGTTGTGAAAAGGGAAGATCTTCTACAATAGCTTGACTTCCAATGAGCGCTTTTGCAATTTTTTTAGCCAATGATTCACACGGTAACGCAAAAGGATGATTTCGAGGGGCACCCCGTCGTCCTTTAAGGGTTAATTTGTCAAGCCAGCATGAAATGAAATTTTACATTATTACATATCAATTTTTTTTTGAAAAGAGTGCTTTCAACTAGGACCCCAAGATTTTAGTCAAACTCACTCATCTTTGAGGTGGCTCTGTCTATAATTCTAGGGGCTCAAAATTTGAAGACTTCTTGTGCAACACAGAAAAAATTAGGTGCACTCCACTTCCTCGGGCCTTTTTGATAAACAATCCATTAGATGGGATTTGGGGGTCTTGGAGGGTTGTGAGTTCCCCTGTGTTCCCAAACTGTGAGAACACTGCGGGAACACGCTGTAGTAGCTGGTTGATGTGGTACAACGACTGCCACGTCATTTTTGGAAAAAAAATTTAAAAATTGCTCAAAATGATATTTGAAAAATTATTATTATTATTATTATTTTTTTTTTTAATAAATATTTTCTAACAGCGTACCGATGTTTACAGAATTGGGCCAGATCAGGGATTGCCTCCAAAACGGCCCTCCAGAGAAACAAAAACATCTAATGTCACCACTAAAATTGGTATATTTCAATTCTATCTTACAGTTTTTATCAATAGTTAGTATTTCCTTCTATATTGTACCTACTATACTTAACAATTTGTATAGAATGAGGATCAATTTTTTTTGTTATTTTTCCAAGACTATCAAGTCTACAAATTCAAGTCCTCAATTCTTAATATTAAAAACTACAAAAATCAAATTCTATAATGCCAAAAAATTTTAACTTAAGAAGATTCAAAGTTTTAGAATCTAAAGAGAAAGGAGCAAAAAAAAGTGTTTTTCACTTTAATATCTTGCAATCTATATCAAATGTGAATACATCAACCAAAAATGCTTGTGAAATATGGTTGCAGCAGCGGATACTTGTATTGATCAAATAGACTTAAGGTAAGGAACCTACAAAGGGAAATATTACAATTGAACAACAATATGGATGAATGAAACTAAGACTAAGTATTAACAAACTAAGGGCTATCCAGAAGGTTGGTATGGAATGGCTAAAATATTGTACACAACAATCCAACATCCCCTCTCGCTCAATACTCCACTTGCTCTCGAATGTGTGTATAGAAAAAGAGGTTGAAATAAGATTATAAGATGGCGCGAGTGTGGTATCAAGAGGAAATATTGGTTGACTTTTGAAAGCACACTAAAGATTTGTTGATGGTAAGAGGAAAAGCTCTTGTTGAATTTGCAATTTAAGTATGAAGATGGAAGCCTAAAGAGTGTGTTGGCAAATTGTGATCAAATGGAGCGGCTTAGAACACTGATGATTTGGATGGGAGTGTTGATGGTGCAACGTGCAAGCGAGTGGATTCTTGACTGAATTTTCTTCTTGTAGGTGGAATCTGTGCAAGGACAAGGGCTGAAACAAAACAAATTGGTGGCCATAGAAGGAGTAGAAGGGGAATCTGAAACGATGCAGCATAGGTGGTATAGAGAGCGGCAATGGAAGAGAGGAAGTGGAGGGAGTTTTTCACAAATCCATCAACTTTTTGAGATAACCGTAGCAACAAACGTAATTCCTGAGCACCAGACTTCAAACACAAGGTGATTAAAACAACTTTGTGGATTGATGGATATTATTCTCCAAACTAGGTTAGAGTTAAGTTGGTGAGAGTTAGGTTTGTGAGGGATCCAATGGTTTTGTAGACTGTAATAGTCTCGGTAATAGTGGCAAAGGGCAGATTTTTATATTGTGTTTGTTAGTAGTAAAAGCAAGTAGGATGAAGTTTTTTGTGAAAAAATTCACTTCATGTTGGGTTGTAGAGACAAACGTACTCAACAGAGATATCCTTATTTTTTACCTTCTTGCAAATAAAATGGTCTTGTATATTAATGTGTTTGGTTCTAGAGTGAAGGACATAATTAGTTACAATCAAATGTACAATTGGTTGTCACTTTGAATTTTGGTAGGATTGTCAATATTTTCTCCAAGTTCATTTAGTAGGCATCGAAGGTAGACAATATCTTCAACAAATTTGCTTAGTACGCGATATTCAGCTTCCATTGTCAATAAGGAAACTGTAGGTTGGAGCTTGCTACGTTAAAGAATACTACAATCGTCGTATTTGTGCAGAAGGCTTGAAGTTGATCATTTGGTGTCAATGTCGTGGCCCCAATCAGCATTCACAAATATATGTAGAAAAGTAGTGTTCTCATGTAGGAAGAATAAGCCATAATTTGATGTACATTGCAAGTATGATCTAAAAATATGTTTGGCAGCTTGAAAGTGTTGTTGTTGGGGTTGGGCCATGTAGCGGCTTATTGAATTGATGGCATAAGCAATATCATGGCATGGTTGTGTTGCAAAGATTAAGATACGAACCATAGATTTGTACAGTTCTGGATCAATGTTGGGTGTGCCTTTATCTTTCGATAGCTATAGTTTTGGGTCCATAGGTAGTGTAGCCAAATTACAATTTTGCAGACCATATAGTTGTAGCATTCGCTGAATGTAGGAGCATTGATGAAGAAAAAACCTTAATTCACGGTGTAGAATTTCTGTTCCTGGGTAATTAGTAGCAAGGCCAGGATTTGTCATTTCAAATTTTGTTTGTAGGGCATGTTTGAGTGCTGAAATTTGAATGGTTATGTTGCCAGTAATTAGAAGATCATCAACATATACGAGGCTGATTCTAATCTTCCCATTGCATTGTAGATAATAAACGTTTGAGTCTGTCGTGCTTCTAAGAAGACCATGTGAGAGAAGCCAAATGTCAATTGTAGAATAGCAACTGAAGTCTGTGATGACTATTTGAGACCATAAAGAGCCCTTTTGATTTTGAGGACTTTTAAGGGATTTCTTGATCTAGGTAATCCATTTAAAATTTCCATGATGACGTCACCGTCAATTGTACCATTTAGAAAGGCCATTATAACATCCATGTGATAGAGAGGCCAATTATACTTAGCGTCAAGGGCAAAAATAAGATGAATAGTAGGCCAATGTACTACATGTGCAAATATTTCATTGTAGTTGATACCTTCCTTCTATTGAAAACCGCAAGCAACAATTCTTGCCTTTAGTTTTTTTGGAGTACATGTTGGGCCTTTCTTAATTTTATATATCCAATTGGTAGTTATAGGTTTCATATGGGGTTGCCTGTCAATAATATCCCATGTATGTTTGTGTAATATAGAACGAATTTCTACGTTCATAGCAACTTGCCATTTGGGATCTAGTGAGGCATCCTTATAATTGAGAGGTTCCTCTAAAAACTCACTAATAAAAGTCTAGAAATCTTTAAAACGAGTGGATTGCGTGCGATTTCTACTAGGATAGCAACATTCTATGATAGGTGGTGGATCTAAAAGTTTGGAAGAAGCATTGGAAGTGTCTACAGGTGGTGTGCTATGTACATATGACAGATTGTTAGAACTTGCTAGAATAAGCGGTGGAATATCAACAAACAAATGATCAAAAGAGATAGAATTGCTTGAGCGTGGAGAATGTGAGGGGGAAGAGATTGGTTGTGGCAGATTTAAATCGGGGTAGACTGGTCTGCGATTGATTAATTATCGGAACTATTTGTCTCTCTATCATAAAAGGTCCTAATGGAAAACTTGTAGGAATAGTAGTGAGGTTGGTGGCAACATGATGGAGTCTAATTTTAGTTTCATTACATACTAAATCTCTAGTAATAATAATTTTCTTGAGGTTAGGATTATAGACTCTGTAGGCTTTGTTATTTCTATCATATTCTAAAAATAAGCTTTTTTAACTTTTATTGGCCATCTTGTGTTTTTGTTCTTTGAGAATATGGTAAAATACTAAACATCCAAAAAAAATTAATGAGCCACAAAAGGTTTCTCACTAATATATTTCTCAAATGGCATCATTCTTTGGTTTGTGCATGTGGGACTATAGTTGACCAAATAATTAGCTATAGAAATAGCTTTGTTCCATAGGAAAAGTGGTAATTGGCATTGAATTGATAAACTACACGCTCATTCAATAATGGTCAAATTTTTTTGTTCGACAACTCCATGTTGTTGAGGTATGTGAGCTTAGGTGAGGTGCCTTTGAATTCCTTGTTCATTGCAAAAATGGTTAAATTCAAATTCATATGATAGAAATTCACCTCATGTGTCTATATGTAGAATACGAAGCTTGATTCTAGTTTCCAGTTCTACTTTTGCAATAAACTGTTGGAAAAACTGAAAAGTTTGTACTTTGCTCTTCAAAATAAAAGCCCAACTATACTGTGAGTGATCGTCTATAAACACCAAGATGAACCTTAATCTAGCCAAAGAACGTTTGAGCAGTCACGGTGATCTAGTGCAACAAGTTGCTGATCTTTATCAATAATCCAACAATGCATATTTGAAAAAATAACAATATTACCATCATCAATAAGCGAACCTACGGAAATCAGTTTTTTTCTCATAGATGGAACATATTTAACCCCTAAATGCTCAAGGCACCAAATTCTTGTGTTCACAATACTTTGAAGTGAAATCAAACCTATCCAAGTTACTATTTCAGTAGTTTATATTTTTATAAAATTCTTTTTGAAGTCTAGTTTTAGCATTAGAAATCCGATTTTGAAAATGATTGATTATGATTTTTCTATTCAACATTATGTGCAAGGGTACCTATTGTAATCTTGACTTTCTCTTGGAAATGAGCCTCAAATACACTAGATCTTAGAGAGAAAATCACATTAGAAATTCATTTAAAAAAATTGTAAAGTAGATTTTGAGAAGCCATAAATTGATTGAGGTTATGCATATTAGGTCCTTTAACCTCATATTTATTGGTGCCCAACTTTGTAGATTTGATATGTGAAAAAAGGATTGAAAGAATTTCTTCGTTTTAACACCCTCATGATTGAACATTATAATCTTTCAACCCATAAGTGATATTGTTGTGTTTTCTTTTTCTACATGATCTCTAACATGTCTAGTTTGAATTTGTATGGTTACAATTTAAAAAATAATTATACAACTTATCAAATTGTTGGCTTTTTATTCAATTTAGATCAAATTTGTAGAAGCTCAAAGAAGGCCTTGGGCATTTAGGGGTTAATACCTTTCAACTTTATTGCTTCTTCTTGGATTTCTATAAATGAGGTCCCAATGCCTCGTATTGCATCTTTCATTGCCTCCCATTTTTACTTCTTGAATTTGCACACTAAAAGAACCAAGCTCAGTAATGTCTATTTTGTGATTGTCTGACGCTATATGTGTAGACGCACCACTATCAACCAACCAAGGTTCATAACCATAAGGACCCCAATGTTCTGTCAAAGTAGTGTTAAAGAATTTTACATAGTTTGCATAAGTAGGCATGACAAGAAATTTCAGCCCCCGAAGGAACCACGAGTTTTGACCCCCCCAGGTGCAATTGCAGAAAAAATTCAGATAAAAAATTATTTGATTTCGGGTGCTGACGTGGCACTACTCTTTAAATTTATTTATTTTTAAATTTTAAATTTTAAATTTTTTTTAAAATATATATTTTTTAAAGAATATTTAAAAAATAAAAAAATGAAAATTTAATTATTCTGTAATTGCACCGCAGGGGTGCCGAAAATCATTTGTTAACGGCCTCTTTGAGGCCTGAAACTTCTTGTACTGAGTAGGAAAAAAGTTACTTGAAGGATTACTAGAGCGGGGTTGTCAACAATCCTGTGCAAAATGTCTAAGTCATTTACAGTTATAGCACAAAAAGTGGCCGGAAACCGCGAGTTAGAAAAACTCCAAAGTACGGTCAGGGAAATCCTCCACCATAGCCTTGAAAATTACCTTTATTTTCTAAAGAGTTGTTATGTTTGAATGTGGTTGCCAAGGCTTCACCAAGTTGTAGAGCCCGATGTTCTCTTCTGTGAGACTCAATTAAAAGACTTGAAATGACGTGCTCAAAAGATATATTGAGATTCAAATGAATCAGGATTTGAATTGTACTTTCAAAATTACAAGGGCTACCATTCAATATGATCTGAATCATTGTCTTGTCTGAGATTGCTTCACCCATGTTGGCAAGACGATTCTTGAGTTCATTAGCATTTTTAATGTAGTTGTCCACCGAACCACCTTCTTAAAGTTGTATAGATTGAAATTGACTTGTAATCATTAACGCTTGAGCTAGGTCTCTAGACTAATAGGCGGTCTTCGAAGCAGTCCATGCGAAAGCAGGATCAATAAAGTTTGCAATACTAGAATCAACAAGATTGTCATTCACTGACAGAATCAAAGTAGAAAAAGCATTTGCCTTTGCGGTTTCCAATTGAACCTCAGTATATGTGCACCTTGTGAGATTAGCAGGAAAGGCTAGCGGATTGAAAACTATCTCATTAAAGTACCGCCAATTCTCTTTGCGCAAAATAACTCTCATTTAATTTTAAACTCCAAATATAACTGTTGTACAACCTGATGAGTTTGTTGCTATCTCCAAATGACACATTTATCTATGCTAACGTGAGTACGTAATTAGTTGCAACCTTTGTAGTATGACTTTCTAAACTATAATAACAAGATCTGCCATAGTTCTAGATCTATAGTTCTAGTAGACAATAATGATCACTCTTCAAACAATGTATATTTCTAAGTTGCTTCACATGATTCAACTTATCGACGCTCTGATACCATGTTAATACATAAGCCAAGAATGCTTGAAAGATATGGATGCAGTAGAGGCTGCTTCTATTGATCAAATAGACTTAAGGTACAAAATCCGCAAAGGAAATAAATAAAATTGGATAGTAATTCAGATGAATGAAACTAAGTATTAATAGACTAAGGACTATATGGAGGCTGACATGGAATGGCTAAGGTATTGAGCGTAACCATAACATTATTAACAGCCTTGATCCCTTCTCCCTTGGAGGAGGGATCATTCCTCCCTATATACTTGGGATGCAATTCAATTTAAATGGAACCACTATCATTGGCTCAGTAAGATTACACTCCTGACATGTTGGAAGCAATCTATTGGCCGGGATGTCACTCTTGACAGGATGGAAGCAACCTAGCAACTTGAAATTGCTACTTGGCAGCTCACAGCAAGTGGATACAGTTTGTGGGCCAACACTTGGGGCTCCTCGTTTGGTGGGAGCAAAAGGGTACCCCCAGTGTTGGTTACCAATGTTATGACAGTCCATCAAAATGGTCAAAGTTAATGAAATTTGTTTGATGTACACTAAGAGAATATCTCTTTCCAAGGAAAGGTCTTGCAAAAACAATTATATCAATTTTCCATCTTATAAATTCAAATAACAAATTTAACCTCAAACATATGAAGGACATTGCAAGCCCACAAACATTTTGAAAATCAAAACTTGAATATTAACATAGTTCTTAATCAATTTAAATGTTTTTAAATCGAAGTTGGAAAATGTAGCTCCAATAATCTACTTTTTATTCCATTTGAATTTTTTTTCAAAATTGTTAAAACTATAATTTTTGTGACACTTTAAAGATAACATCTTTGAAAGCTCAAAATATACCACTTTTGAACTTTTTCTATTGTATTTTTCTTGGTGTGAATCCAAGGATTACATCAATAATACTATGATGATTTTCACTATGATTTCTATTTTTAATTAAAATTTCATATTACATAAAGATTTTTGTAATTTTTATAATTTTTTATAAAGAATTATATAAAATTCAATTTGATGTTTTTAATTATGAAAAAATGAGATTAAATTTTAGGCATATATTACTAAATGTAAAAAATATCAAATTTTAAAATGCGTGTTTTAATATAAAAATCTAATGAAATTTGACCGAGCCCGGATATGAAATGTCCTTTAAGGTTTAATTTGTAATTTTAACATATGCACTTTAATAACAATTAACTCACCGTTTTGGAAAATATGTTTAAATTTTGAGCAATGAATAAACATTTCAAGGCACTATTACAAAACCATCCATTGATTACATTAATTATGGATTTTCTTAACAAGGTTTAATAAAAATATAACATAATAGTATTCATTGTCAAAGGTCAATTAAACATTGTTAATTGTTTCCTCACTAGTAGATTTCTCATCTAATGCCAATTCACTGAGAATAATATTTCTATAACTTTGACACAATTTTGCGTTCATAATTGGTTACATTGTGAACCGAAACCATGCCTTATCTACTCAAAGATCTAATATAACAATATATGCAAGTTATAGAATAGAATGTCGACATATATAGGGGTGAAGTCAATAACAAAGAATTTTTTTTGTAACAACCATTAAATAGAATTGGTATAGATAATTTTTTTATCATTATTAGAATGAAGGTATTTGAGCATTTAGGAATAGTGTGAAAGCATCCCCACCTTTTTTGAATAATTGATGACTACTTCAAGACGACTTGCAAAATTGCCCCACCAAGTTTGCAAAAAGAATGAACTTGTTAAAACACCGGACCCCAAACCTTAGGTGGCTCGCAAAACGAGGTTATTTTGCAAGCTAGGCTCTTTGGCTTGCAAATGAGTAAGACAAAAATTAAATCGTTTTTCCCAACACGCAATGACTTGCTACGTGAAAGTTTTTTGGCAGAAGGAAGTCACAAGGAGCATTCACAAATAGAGAACAAACAAAGCTTCTGCTCTTGAAGGTAGATGTTTGTTGCAGATTGATTAAAGGTAATATTTTGTTTTATTTTTATAAAAAAATTGTGGCCTCTTGACAAGTCATGGGTAGAGCCGTTCACTTTCTCGTAGCTTGGAAAGTAGAAGCCCCATTTGTTTGCAGGTTGCGTCACCGCTCCATTTTTCAAGCCAGGTGGTGATGCTCCAAATATGGGCCTTGGGCACCATACTCTTAAACTATTTCTTGATGCTCAAATACCCCTTTTTTACTAGATAGTATGTATTACATGACATGTAATACACTTATAACTATTGCCATAGCTAATTGAGAAATTAGAGATTTTAAACAAAATTTGGATATGTTGTGGTATAAGTAATACACTTGTATAAAATAAATTTTCAAAAAAAATCCAAAAATATTTAAATTTTTAAATTTAATAAAAGTTATTAGTGAATTTTTAAAAATAAAATTATATAATTTTTAAGAATTTTTATCAAGTGGAATTAAAGAAAAAATTGGTAAGAATATTATGAATTTTAAAATTTTATTGAGTGAGATATTTTTGACTAATTTGACTAAAATATGACTTGAAATTCTAACATTTTTATAATTCATTATATAAATTTCTAAAAATTGTAGAAAGCCACTGTAAAGCTACACGGCTACAATGTCATAAATGAAGCTATGACTCTTTATACTCAATTACCAGTCTATTTGTTTATTTAACCCCTAAAGGAACAAATGTCCCCTTGGTGATATTGCAAGGTTTGTGCAGGTTTTGCTAGGGTCAAATACTTTGGCATGATTTTTTGAAACATTTTTTGAAGATAGAAAATCACATATTTTTAATATAATTTTTCTTCCAATTGGTGCCTCAGAGCAAAAGTTATGCCACCTTAATTCCTAAAGTTTGAGCATACCTCTTGTTTTCTTGACTAGTTCTTGTAATAAGCATAATTTTGACAATTGCCATTGTTGAAATGAAGGAAGATGCATGTAGCTTTTCTATGAAAAAAAGATCAACAAAATTAGACAATTTTTGAGAAAATGACACTGTTGAGAAGAATAATGAAAGATATTCGGCTAGGTAGTCCTCAAAATGTTGAAATTGGAATGCTCAAAAGTGATCCTAAAACTTTGTTTTTTTCCACAGGAACATATTATCATGATTTTGATGTCTAAATTTTTTCAAATCATTTTGAGAAGTAGAAAAAAAGATATGAGGATGTGAAGTGACAACCCAAAGCATCTTTTTCATTCTCAAAAAATTCACTAGAAATTGCACAGTTAATCAATTCTCAATCGGATTCAAGATTAGATTGCAGAGACAAATTAGCAAAAAAATCATCTAGGATCTCTTTATTGTTCATAGACTATTAGTCAGATTCACATTTCAAATTTTCTACAAATGTAAATGCAGAAGCCACATGGTGGCCTTATGGTCCTTTAGGGAGTAAGCTCAAAATGGAGGTTGTTAGGCGACACAAAAAAAAATAGAAAAATTCAATGTTAAAGTTTTTTAATTTTTTATTCTCATAAAAAATATTTGTGCTACATCTTAATATTTGATTCATTTTATTTGGATTGGTGATGAGAAAATTATAGAAAGTCTTGTATTTTGGGCAATCCAAGCATCTTCTTTAAAAAATAACTTGTTGGATTCATTTTTTACCTCAATATTCATAATTTTCAAGAAAAAAAGTTTTTTATAGTTTATTTTGCTTTCTAGAACAATCTAACTCTATTGAAATTAGTATATTTCAATTCTATTTTAGAACTATAAATGATTTGTTTTTCTTCTATCTCATACATACTTCTATTTAATAATTTTCTTAAGAATGAAAGTCAAGTGATTTAATAAAAACAAAAGAACTTTAGACTTTTAGCTCAATTCTTCAACATAAATTTATTTGAAATTCAAAAGTTATAGTATAAAATTTAAAGATAAGAAGATCCAAGGCCAATATTTAAGTATGGTTCAAAACATTTTCTTCACTTGAAATGCAAATACCTTGTGAACTTTGTGGTCAATGTTTCTGAAATTTCTTCTACAAAATTTTGTTCTAATTGAGTGCAAGATTTTGGAATTAAATATGAAAAAAAAATTAGTTGTTTACAAGTTTTGCACATTGCAAAAGAAATGACAATTTTGAGTGTTTTTAGACAAAAAAAAAAAGAGCCTTGGTCTTTCGTAGATTCAATAAACATCAATGGCCACCAAAAATTGCCACAAATTTTCATTAGCAACCAATGAGAGTTGAAGTATTTTTTAGGTAATAATTTGTATTTTTATTATTGAATGTCAAAAATTCAGAAAATGATTTGGATTCTATTACCCTTAAGGTTGCTAATAATCTTCTTGAAACTAGACTAGTTACCAGAAGTCATCCCATTTTCCTAAAAACTATTGTATGGTTGATATTCTGACATACAATAAATATATACTAGTAAAGACTATTTCAATCTTCTACCTTCACCCCTAAAGGACCGTTGTCCCTTCGGGGGACAAATTAAATTTCGAGCAGGTACCTATGGGCTGAAATTTTCTCTTGATTTTTGAAACTTTTTTTGGAGGCAAAAAAGTTGATTAACTATGTGGGAATATAATTTTTTTCACAATCAGTGACCAGGAACAATAGTTATGACCAAATAAGCTCAAAACAGGGAATGGGGGGCAACCCAGGGCCCAGGCAGCAAAAAAAATTGCAAAAATTTGAATTTTTTTTTTAATATTTTTTTCTTCTAGATTATATTTTTGTCTATTTGGAAAGCTTTGATTCATTTCATTTGGATTTGTTATGAGAAAGTTATGGACATTCTTGTTTTTTGGGCAGTTAGAGCATCTTCTTGGAAAAAATAACTTGTAGGATTCAATTCTGAATGCAATTTTTCAAATTTTTCATTTTTTTTTGCATGGTTTAGTTTACTTGCTAGAACAATCTCACCATTGGGATTAGTTCATTTAAATTCCATCTAAAATATATGAATATTTTAGATTTTCCTTCTATCTTGTACCTACAGTTACTTAACAATTTTTTTAAGAATGATAATTAGTCTTCTTTGAATTTTTTTTCCCCTAAACCCTCAAATCAATTTTCCACTGTAAAGATTTAAAGCTCAAAACTTTGTAGTGCAGAAATTTTAAGTTAAAAATGTTCAAAGTCAAAAAGTCTAGTCCGGCAATGTGTTGAAAAACTTGTTTTTTCCACTTTAAACGCAAATATCTTGCAATCTATGCAGTCAAAAATTCTGAAATTTATTCCAAACTTTTTCATTCTAGTTGGATGTAAGATCTTATAGTTAGATGTGGAAAAAAACAATTAAAATTTTTCTTAATTCTTTGCTGTAGAAATGGCAATTTCATCAGTGTTTTTTGGCAAAAAAAAGGCCTTGAGGTCGTTGCAAGATGGAATGTCCGTTTTTGTTCCACTTTGGCTGTTTTTGCCTAGTACTCCAGTACTAGAAGCTTTTTGCATATGATTTTTTAAAAATAAAATAAAATAAGGATAATTAGTATAATAATAAAAATAGCATATCAACAAAATTTCAGACCTAAAAAAAATCTAGGTCAAAAGTTATTTGCAAAAACGTGTGAGCTGAAATTTTGAAGAAAATACATACTTTGACGTTTTAATTTGTAAAAAATAGGAAAAACCATTTTCAAAGAAATTAGAAATAGACCATTTGGGAAGACTTTATGATGAAGATATTTCAACAAAAAAAATGATCTTGGAACCATCTTCACTGTTCAGAACTATGCGCGCAAAGGAGCCCTCTTTGCATGGACGTAGACAACATAAAATAAAATATTTTTAAATGCCCCTTGGTAAAAACATGAATTTCTACTATGAAAATAGACTTTAGAAGTTTCAGCTCTAAATCATTAAATTTGGGGACTCCATAGTACTCAAAACCCTTAAAACTCAAAACGTGACATATTAAGTTAATTGATTTTTAAATATAAAATGATTTTTTCAATTTTTGAAAAGTATAAGATATAATGACACTCAAGACAAACATCTTCAATAAAACTTTCAAATTCAGGCAAGTCAAGCTTCAGAAGTTATTGCAAAGTTAAAACACTATGTTTGTGACAAATATCCAGTACCACTCTTTCTTGCAATGACCCCTTGGTCCTTTATGGGTTTACCCCCAAAGTTCCAAGAGTCTCCTTGAGGGACACTTAAAAGTTCAAGTTGATACTTATGATCTCGATTTTTGGCAAATTTTTTTGATTTTTTTTTTGATAGAAAAATGTATTAGTTTTCTAGGAACATAATTTTTATTTCAATTGGTGCCCACGAGCAAAAATTATGCCACAATAAGCCCAAAACAAACAAGGGCAGGCGAGTAACAACAAAATACAAAACTTGAAATAAATTTTAAGAAAAACTATTTTTTATAGATTATATTTTTATTTGTGCGGAAAGATTTGATTCATTCCATTTAGATAAGTGATGTAAAAGTTATGAAGCTTCTTGGATTGCGGGCAATCTTAACAAATTCTTGAGAATCTAATGTATAGGATCCATTTATGAATTCAATTTTAACAATTTAAAAAAAAGTGCACATTGTTTAGTTTGTTTTCAAAAACAATTTCACCATTAACCCTGGAGCGCTCCGACGTCCATTTTCTGGACGATGAACAGATTCAGATCCTTGTTTCTGTTTCATTCCTGCTTGGATGAAAGTCATCCTAATTTTTGGTGATACTTTGTCAAGTTGTTGTCCTATCCATCGGTTGGATTTGGTGTTACTAGAATATATACATTTCTAAAATTACAAATGTGGAAGTATGTCAAGTGGTCAATTTGCATTGACTTTAGTTCAAAACTAGATGTGCAAAAATGAGGTCAAAGATGTAAAGGTCACAAAAATTTCAAAAAATCACCATATGAAGAGAACCTTATTTCAAATCCATTCCAACAAGTTTTACTCAAAAAATGATAATATTTTACTTGTAATTGAATTTAGAAGGAATTCTGAAATTTTCTTTTCAAAATTTATAGAAAAAGATTGGTGATAGCATTAGTAGATCTAACCGTACGGATAGAATTTAAAAATCAAAATCTACAGCTTTCATTTGTATACCAATTCCAAAATATTCTTCCAAATTGTAGTTTATAATGGTTTTTCTCAAATCGTCAATTTTGGAGATGAATCCAGACGTTTAGGGGTTAAGATTAGTGTATTCCAACCCTATCTTAGAGCTATCAACAATTTAATTTTTTCTTCTATCTTGTACTTGCTTTGCTTTAATAATTTTCAAAGAACATTTGAAAATCAATTTTTTCTCAAACTTTAAATTCAAATTTTCAACTAAAAAAAATTTATGTTAAATTCTTCGACATTAAAAATTCACAATTTGTAGTACAAAATTTTAAGTTAAGAGGATTCGAAGCCATATAGTCTAGTCAAGCTAGGAGCAGAAAAAACTTGTTTTCTTCACTTTAAACACTTATATTGTTACAGTCAAAGTTTCTAAAATTTCTTTTAAACTAGTCTAGTCCAAGATCCTATGGTTGGATACGCAAAAAAATAAATGTTTAATTTTTTTGTTGTTTGCATTGAAAATGGCCATTCTAAATGGATTTTGATGGAAAAATGACTTGGGACTTTAGAAGATAAAAATTTAATAGGATTTTAAAAGATACACACTAACAAACTCTCCTAAAGCTCTATTGTTTTTTGTGCTACCAAGAACGCCCCAGTAAAGGCTTCCTCCTTTGTTTTTAGCTCTAGAGACTCTGGTGATAGTGATCTTTATATTGATATCAGGGCCCCAAAAGAATTGTTGGCCGTACCAACTTTGAAAAATTCTTGAATCTTTCTTCATTGATGTGAATTTGCATGCATGCCCTCATGATAGAAATCCCAAAAGTATGGTTTGACCCTTTATTTGTCAATATATAAATCCCCAAAATCTTAAACCTATAGTTGCAAAGTGGATTTTACAGTCTACTGGTTTTTGTAAGCACTTGGTTTCTTCTTGATTCTCTCATTTAATTATTTTTATATTTCAAATTGATTTGGCCTTTTGTTTTGAAAAATAATTGAACTTTTCAACTCCCTCAATTGAAAACATTGAATTTTAGTTATGTAAATTTATGTAGGTTTCAATTTTAGTCATGTGATTTGAAATTTCATTATTTTTTGACGTAGTTTCAAAATTCGGTTATTTTTGTCTTAACTTCATTCCATCATTTTAGTCATGGCTTCAAATAGACAATATAGGTTGGAAAAAGATCCTATATTTGTCAATACTAGAAACCCTAGAGGCCATTCCAAAAATAGACTAAACCAATTTTTGCCAAAAAGTACACTATAATAATATAAATTATTTCATTAATTTTCAAAATCTACAAATTTCTAAATTTCTAAATTTAAATGCGTACTTTCAATTTTTAATTTATTGATTTATCAATTATAACTTTACAATTGAAAACTTTTAAGCGATAATTTTTTAAAATTTTACGGATTATTTTATAGATTTCAGATTTTTAAGTTTTATTTTAAATTTTCAACATTTTAAAATTTCAATGATGATCTTCGGGTCATAACTGGTTTAGCAAATATTTGAATGACTTTTGGAATTTCTATATTTCTTTGCAACCATGCGGGAATTTTGAGGCACCACAACTAAAATGAAACAAAACTAGAATAACAATAGTAGAAACATTGAAGCTAGGACAAAATGATGGAAAGAAACTATGGCAAAAATTGTGGAATAAAGCCGCAACAAAAATAATAGAATTTCAAAGTCACAAGACTAAAAATGAAGCCCCTAGACCATAGTGTTTTTTTAATTGAGGGAGTTTAAAAGATTGAAGGAACCAATGTGGACCTCTAGAGTTCTATTAATTTATGAAACATGGATCGAAAAATTATGGAATTAAAAAATGTAACATTGACCAGGTTTTTAAGCTAACCAATAAAAAACAGTTCTTTGATGTTTTTGTAGTGACAAATATAGGGTCCATCCCTCGGTCCATCCTTGTCCATTCATCAACATACACCTCCAAAGTTCACTATAATGAGTTTACAAATACCAAGATTTTCATGTCAACTAAAGTCTACACACTTATAACCCTCAAAGGACAATCTTATTATTACTTTTTAAACTACATTTGCAAGTATTTATGAATGTGATTTTTCTACTTTTTTTTTAGAGATAAAATTTTATGTCTTCTAATCATCGCAAAAATCTTGATTTTTTTGTAAAAAAATTGAAATTACCCTGAATTATTGAATGAAAAGTGAAACAATTCAAACAAAATGCAATTAATTGATACTCAAAAAATTAATGTGAAAATTTCTTTGTAGATTTGTAATATAGTGAAGAATATCATGATGTAATTTTTTTTACCTTGACATTCTAAAATCAAAAAATAAATACTCTATGGTTATAGTCCCCAAATTCAAATTGTTGTAAATTCAAGTGACGATTTTTAGGTGTAAACTAGTTTGGCCAATTTTTAGAGTGACCTTTAGGGTTTTGCGTTGACAAATATAATATCCAATTCGTGACTATGGAATCCGTTTGAAGTGCCAACTAAGAAAATGGTAGAATAAAGCCTTGACAAAATGGTGGCATGAGGCTACAACAAAAATAATGAGATAATGAAAATGGGATCAAAATTAAAGCCCCCAAAGAATTCAAAATCTTTTTAATTAAAGCAATTGAAAAGTTTTTGAGGGAACCAATTGAAAGCTTTGAGGTTGAGTTTGAAGTCCAATTAATTTCTCAAATAAAGAGTGAAAGAATTGGAATTTAACCTTTAAATATCATTGTAAGCCCTACGGGCATTGTGTGAAAGTCAAAGCCTCAATTTTCAAATAGTTCTTGATTTTAAATGTTATTAAAACTTAATTAAAAAATGTAGCTCCAATAACCTACTTTTTATTCCATTATAATTTTTTTCTAAATTATAAAAATGTAGTTCTTGTGACACTTTGAAGATTGCATCTTGAAAGCTTAAAATGAGCGAAGCTAGTATATGAGCGAAGAGCGAGAGCATGGGACATAGACCACCTTTGGTGGTTATAGGATACCTATGCTATAGGTCCGTATAACATTATCTATAAGGTGTCATGTTATAGGATACCTTCAATGGTTCTAGGATACCTACTTATACCTTCTAAAAGTATCTCTGTTTTAAAGAAACACCTCTTAAACAAGCTTAGGTTCACCAAACCTAAGCTCTATGCTCTATATTCCTTGTTCATATGGTAGCATTCCTTAGTGAGTTGATCACATGTGCCAACAGATAAAGCAACTTTCACTGGAAGTCATCATTGTTGAAGGTTAACCCTTCAGTCCTAAGGCTTGTTTTTTTCAAAAATTGTTCAAAATTGCCATCTTTGGTGCAAAGAAGAAAAAGTTTTAAAATGATATTTTTGCATATCTAGCCATAGGATCCTGCAGTAGGCTACTACGAGAATGTGTGGAAAAAAAATTTAGACACTTTGACTGCATAGATTACAAGATAAATGCATTTTAAATTAGAAAAAATTATCATGTTTTTTTTGCACCGTGGCAAACTACTTTATAAGGCTTTGAATCTTTTTAACCCCTAAAGTCCCAAGGCCATTTTTCCATCAAAAACCACTCAAAACTATCATTTCTATAGCAAAGTGCAAAAAAACAATTAAAATGTGTTTTTTGCATATTTAACCATAGGATCTTGTACTAGACTACTATAAGAATGTGTGGAAGAAATTTTAGAAACTTTGACCGTATAGATTGCAAGATATTTGCATTTAAAGTGAAGGAATCAAGTTTTTTTGCACCTTGCTCAACTACATTTTTTGGTTTTGAACCTTCTTAACTTAAAATTTTTGCTCTAATGATTTTGAATTTCTAATTTTATATGATGAAGAATTGAGTTGAGAATCTAGGAAAAAAAATTCAAAAAAGAGACACTTAGCTTTCACTCATTAAAAATTTGTTAAGTAGAAGTAGGTTCAAGATTGAAAGGAAAAATTAAATCATTAATAGCTCTAAGATAGAGTTGAAATATACTAATCTCAGCGGTGAGATTGTTCTAGCAAGAAATCTTAACCTTGTGAAACTTTATTTTTTTTTAAACTGTCAAAATTGAGTTCAGAAATGAATCCTATAAGTTATTTTTTCAAAAAGATGCTCTACTAATTGCCAGAAAAATAAGATTGTCCATAACTTTTGCATAACAAATCCAAATGGAATGAATCAAAGCTTCCCATGTAGATAAAAATAAAATCTATATGAAACAAATTTTTAATATTTTTAATTAAAAAAATTTGTGAGTTTTTTTTTTTGCCTGCCAAACTAAAATTTGGGTTTTTTGTGCCATAACTTTTGCTCCCAGGCACCGATTGAAATAAAAATTACATTTTTGGAAAGCTAATGTGATTCTCTATCTTCACAAAAAAAATTCAGAAAATCCCGACAAATATTGAGACCGTAGGAGCCTGCCCAAAATCCATTTTGTCCCCCGAGGGGATAACGGGACTTTAGGGGTTAATTTAAAAATTTTGCACTATAGATTTTGAATTAAAAATATTTTTATCATGAAGAATTGAGTTGAGAATATAGGAACACTACAAAAAAGGGAGCACATAAATGACTGCAAAGAATGACTGCAAATGAGTCATTCCGGACACAAATGACTGCAGAATGACTAGGGGCCCCTGAAGTCATTTAGGACGAGTAGTTTTTAATGACTTGTGGTTTTTATTATCACCAACGACTTCTTCCATGGATGTAGAGATGGATGAGACATAGTTTCAGTCCAAGTGATAAAGAAACTTCGGGTTAAGGAAATGTCTCTTGTGCTGCCATGTGGAAAGTTATCCTTTGTGTCTGACATGTCTGTCCACATATCCAGTCATTGCAAAGTCATTTTGAAGTCACGACTGACCCATTATACATATGACGTGGCCCGCCACGTCGAAAGTCATTTCAAAGTCATTTAGAAGTTGTGATGGAGTTTTTGCACCAATCTGATGCTGCCACGTGGCATGTTATTTTGTAGTTATCATGAAGTTAAGTAGGTTTAGGATTCAGGCCACTTTCCAAGGGCATGGGATATCATTTTTAAATTGCAACAATCTCTGCAAAAAGGAATGTAGTAGAAATTGCACAGGGAGTAGTCATTTTTCAATCAAATAAGAATACATTCAAAGCTCCACAACAATACACCATATAAAATTATACATCATATACAATATACCACATACAATACAACATACACCATACACTATGTTTTGCATATGTGTCATTTGTCTTCCAAAGTCACTTAATGAATGACCATGAAAGAATGAAATGACAAGCCTTTTATACAAGTGGGGTGGTAGGAGGCAAGACAAACCATGTGGGATATGTAATATGCAGGAATTGTGTTACAAGTAATATTTCAAACCTCATTTAGACATGGTAGATGAACTTTTTTCAAAAAAAATTGAACTAAAAAAAGTTGGGAAATCAATCGTACTTTCATTTCCAAAAATTTGTTTTAGATTTCAAGTCTCAAATCAAAAGTTATGGACAAATCTGAAAAAGGGATTGGAAAGTATATTTTCTTTTGACATTTTCTAACATCCTTTTTGAATTTTGTCCATCCTTGTTGTATATGGCATATATAAAAATGTGCTACAGATGTAGAGGAAGTGTGATGAAAGGTACCCAAGATGTTTGAAAATTGCACAATGCATCACAATGCACATTGCATCGAAGCAATACTAGAGTAGTTGCACAATAGTCCAAGACATTTTCAACTCATTTTGTAATCCTAGGAAGTCATTTTGCAGTCTCACGAAGTCATTCTAGAGTGGCATTGGAGACGCAACATTGTTGTCCATGTAAGGGAGAAACGGGAATAAACAAGAATACCTTCCAACCCTTAAGCTGGGACTTTAAATATATCCATTTTGAATCATATAAAATGTCCAGATGATTTGTAAAGTTACCAATGCAAGTGGACTAAAGTCATAATTGCTACCATGGTAGGAGTGTAAATGAATCCTGAAGTGAATTTTGTTGGTTTTTAAAAAAAATTAGGAAATGATAACAAATGAAATTGAGAAATAAAAAATAAAAAATACATAAAGGGAAAAAGGAGAAAAATGAAATAATAAGATAAAATAAATTTTAAAAATTGAATAAACAAGAAATCAAGAAGACAACAAAAAATGACATAGAAGGAAAAAATCTATTAGTACATATCATTTTCTAAAGCTCAAATGGATGACTTCAAATCATTTGATCCCAATGAAAAAAATTAAAATGTAAATAAAGAATAGATAAAATTAAAAGGATAAAAAAAATAAAGAAAGAGTAGAGGAATTAGGAAGGAAAAAAATGTAAAAGATAAATAAAGATTAGAAAACCTAGATTGCTTAAAAAATACAAGACATAAAAAACAAAATTAAAAATTAAAAAACAAAAAATACAACAAAAAGAGAAATAATTTTTTCCTCTAAAGAATAAGTAAAAGAAAACTACAATTTATGAAAACTGATAAGTGAAGAATAAAAAACAAGGACACGAAAAAAGAGAAGGAAAAAAAAAAAAATTGAAAAAAAAATTAAATGAAGAAGGAAAAAAGATAACAGGATTGAATGTCCTGGAAAGAAGAAGGCTTTTTCTTTCCGTCACATTTTATTGTGCTGACAAATGACTTCAAATGACTCTGTTGCAGTGACAAAGAAGTCGGTCTGGAGTCATTCCAAAGTGGCGCGCAGTCGCCTTTGCAATCAACATTATACTCGATTTTGACTTTGGCCCCCATGCTGCAGTTCAAGAAGTCCATGTCAGAAGTTCAACGGTGCTGTGAACGAGAACTTGCGGATGAAGACTGCACATCGTGACTTCCTCATCCCGCAGTCGCGCTTGCGACTGCAGCACAACTGGAAGGCTATCCCGCATCCATTTTTGGTACAATAAGGGAGTCAGAGTCATTCCCCAGTCATTCTTTCCCAGTCGCGATTGTGGCCATTTTCTTGTAGTGGAAAAAATTAATGTGATATTCATCCTTTAAAAAAGTGTTAAATAGAAAATGGTATATAATAGAGTAGAAAAAAAATAATTATTAGCTCTAAGATAGATCTAAAACATACTAATCACAATGGTGAGATTTTTTTAACAATCAAAATTAACCCCAGAGAATTGGTTTTTTTGTAAAAATGTGAAAATTGATCTCAAAAACAAATACATTGGTTATTTTTTCAAAAAAAAACTCTGATTTCCCATGAACCAAGAGACTCCATAATTTTCACATTACAATTTCAAATGGAATGAATCAAAGCATTCCATGTAGCTTCCAATCTTTGAGGAAAAAAATTAATATTAATTTCAATTTTTTGTAGATTTTTTTTCAATCCACAGAGTTTAATTTTGGATTTATTGTGGTATAACTTTTTCTTCCAAAATCCATTTTGTCTCCCAAGGAGACAATGAAACTTTAGGAATTGAGATAACTCTTTATGCCTCTTTGCACAATACAAACTCAATTAGTTCTTTCTTCTACACTGAATAGTGAAATTAGGTTGGCCCACACTAATTTCTTAACATTGTATTGTACACTATATCAATATGTACAATTACTTCAGAAGGATGTAGTAAAGTAAGAATTGGTGCATTGATTTGTGGCTCGGGATTAAAGATTGGCATATGCCTCCATCTAGACAAGCATTAGTCATGAGGTAACTTCTTCGGGGTAAGGCAATCTAATTGTTAAGGCAACCCAATTTCACTATTTAGTGTAGTCACTTGGTTGTTGACTTTTATTTTGTCTTGTAGGTGGGCTAATAAAACATTGGAATTTTATCATAGAGGGGGCTTGGACATCCAAAATAGCAAAGTCTGTCATTCATAATGCTAAGAGTGACAAAATCCCAAAGACAGATAAGTGACAACCAACGTACTTTGAGCTTGCTAGTGACACCATTTGAAGATTTTAGGACTCCTAAAAGGTTGAAATTTCAAAACGTTCAATTCTTGGGAGGCATGAAATTGAATATTGCAAATTCTAAAATTTAGAATTCTAGTGACACATTTGAAATTGATTTAGGTGATTGTTTCTTCTTTATAATAATTTTGTAATAAAAAGTTTGGATACATATATTTTATATATTTTGTATTTGACAAATATAGGATGCATTAAGGAAAAATTGCACAAAAAAACCTAGAATTTTGATGTCATTCACATGAGGCCACTTGACAAAAGTAATGTAATTTTGAAGCTTCTAGACTAGAACCATAGAAATTTGAAATTACATGACTAAATTCTATATTCTTTCATGTATTAGACAATTGCGGGACAATTGTTTATATATAACTCATTTTTTTATGTGTCTTTTTATCAAGTCCTCCCAAAATCCTAGTCTTCTATTGCAAGATTTATAAATCTCAAATTAATGCTTAATCCCTGAAAAAATCTCACATGATATATTTTGAAGGTTTTTCTATGGAATACAAGAAATAAACTACAAAATCAACTATTTGTGCTACTTTCTGGTTGTAGATATACACTATGTCCTAAGTTCCAAGTCTCAGTGCAATTGGTATTGCCTACTTTGCAATACTTTTTTGGAAGTTTTAGTGCCAAGAAAGAAGACTTTGAGACTAAATTGAATCTAAGACTTAGAGACCTTATTTGGGCTTCAAGTTCCAATTATTGTGTGAAAAATAATATGAAAAAAATAACACTAAATCAAACATCCTCATAGTTTGATTTTGTCTCCAATTTTGGCCATTGTAAATTCTATGCTTAAAATGTCACAAAAATGAGTTTTCAAAAAATTTAACCATTTTTTGACATATATTTGCTATAGTACATTATAGGTTAGAAAACTTGAGAACTAGAGTTGGAACTTCGGCCTTCACACTAAAACAATTTAAGTCCCATATATAATATTTTTTATTCACATTATACAATCAAGGAAGTTGGGATTTGTTTCCAAGGGAACTAAGACTTGTAAATTTGGAACTTCATATGCATTTTGAAGCAGCTCTAATACCACTCAAAAACCTAGGAATGAGTGCCTACCTAACCTTATTACACTTTTGAGAAAACATATAATTTTCAAATTTCAAGCACTTGAAGATTCTTGTTAATTTTTTTAATGAGGTGGTCATGTAATCTTGGTAGCCCTGTTTCCCAAAAGTTGTCTTCTGGACACTTCAATTACTAAAGTCCCAAGGTCATGTTTTTTTCAAAAACCACTTAAAATTGTCATTTTCAATGCAAACAACAAATAAATTTAAACATTTGTTTTTTTGGGTATTTAACCGTATGATCTTGGACTAGACTAGATTAAAAATGTTTAAGAGAAATTTTAGAAACTTTGACTATAACAAATCACAAGACATAAGTGTTTAAAGTGAAAGAAAACAAGTTTTTCCTGCTCCTAGCATGACTAGACTCTATGGCTTTGAATCCTCTTAACTTAAAATTTTGTACTACAAATTGTGAATTTTTAATGTTGAAGAATTTAACATAAATTGTTTTTAGTTGAAAAATTGAGTTAAAAGTTCATGAAAAAAAAACCTCCACCCCCTTGATTTTCGAATGTTCTTTAAAAATTATTAAAGTAAAGCAAGTATGAGATAGAAGGAAAAATTAAATTGTTGATGCTGTAGCCAGAGATCACCTTTGGTGAAAAATAATTAAAAAATTTAAAGCTAATTCATTTTGAAAATTATAAGTCATGATGCTGAATCCAAAGAAATTAATTGTAAAGAAAGTCAAAATGTTGGAAAATATACCAATTCAACTTGATGACAACACATGTCCTCTAATCTTTGGGTAGAGAGGTTGTTTTTATAATGAAATCCATTATGCATCATGAACCCTCAAAGGATATGGGAAAATTTGAAGATGAGAGCTTGACCACGTATTGTCAAAATGCAAGAATTGTATTCAATGTAGAACTTCAAACCTTGTTTTGGCCTAGTATAATATTTTTTCAAAAAACTTTGAACTAAAAAAAATTGGAAAATTAAGCTAAACTTCATCTTCAAATATCCGTTTGTGATTTCGAGCCTCTAAAAAAAAGTTATGGACAAAATTCAGAGGAAATGTTTGAAAATGTCAAAGAAATTGTCCTTCCCAACCCCTCTCTAAATGTTATCCATAACTTTTGATTGGAGACCCCAAATCTCAAAAGTATTTTTGGAGATGAAATTTAGACAAAATTCCCAACTTTTATTAGTTAAAAGTTTTTTGAAAAAAATTATTCTACTATGCCAAAATGAGGTTTGAAGTTCTACATTGAACTGCTTTTGACTAGACTAAGTGTGAGTGGCTTCTACTAATCCTAATATAAATATCCCACATAGATTGTCTTACCTACTACTACCCCACTTGTATATAGAGATTGTATACATGTGCACATCAGAAGTGACTTCTACTTTCATGTGGTGGTGGTTGAATATTGTACCCGAAGGTATGCAATGAAGAAATCTTCATAAAATTATTTGAAGGGTTGCCAAAAATTAAGAAAAAATATTCAATAATTGCCGAATAATTTATTAATTACAAATGAACTGCCAAACCACACATTTTGGTTTTAATTAATTAATCGGTAAATTTATCCCGAAGGTGACCTTCGATTACGGTAGCTCTAAGATAGAGTTGAAATATACTAATCCCAATGGTGAAATTGTTTTTGAAAGCAAACTACATAATGTGCAATTTATTTTTTTAAATTGTTAAAACTGAATTTATAAATGGATCCTATACATTAGTTTCTCAAAAATTTGTTAAGGTTGCCCGCAATACAAGAAGCTTCATAAGTTTTACATCACTTATCTAAATGAAATGAATCAAATCTTTCCACACAAATAAAAATATAATCTATAAAAAATATATATTTTTAAATTATTTCAAGTTTTTGTACTTTGTTGTTGTTGCGTACCCTTGTTTGTTTTGGGCTTATTGTGGCATAATTTTTGCTCACGGGGACCAATTGAAATAAAAATTATGTTCCTAGAAAGCAAATAAAATTTTCTATGAAACTTGTCCAAACCTTCAAAAATACCTTGAGGAGATTTTAGAGACTTTAGAGGTTAAATAAATATGCTAAAAAGAAAGGTAGGTTTAAGTTCTAAGTTCAAAAAAGGTTAGGACTTTAGAATTTTCCAACTACCGGCATTGAAGAGATTTGGTCAAAATTATTTAAGGTTAGGATTTTGACAAAAATATGCTTGAAACTCAAACTTAAATCCTTGGAAAATTCCAAAAAGCTGACATCTTTGAACTATCACTAGTAGAAAATTCAATTTTTCTGATGTTTTGGTCGTGTTGATCTGGTCAAAATCTAACAGAAATCTATTGATTTCAATAAATTTCTGTTAGATTTTGACCAGATCAACACGACCAAAACATCAGAAAAATTGAATTTTCTACTAGTGTATGGATGGAATTCCAAGCTAGAAAACTAGGACAAGACTCCAAACTCCAAATAACAACATAAAACTCCACAAATTTATCAAGAAGTCAAATTCACCAATAAACATAAGAAAACATAAGAAATACTTGTTGGTGAAGAAATTGCTCCAAGTTGATAATACCCCATGTCCACCAAAATTAAGCACTATCACTAGTTTAGATGAATATAAAGTAACTTTAAACTTCTAGAAAGATAATGCTCTAAAGAGTCAAGTCTTATGAGCCAAATGAATCATCTTGGCAAAATAATACTATTTTAGTGTTGAAACATCAAGATACTAAGAGAAATAGGGTGTTTGGAGAAAAGAGAGAGTGGACTTTTATATTTTTCCCAAGGACTCACTTTAATCTTTTAACTCCAAGATTTTTGGTGTTTTATCTTCTAATTACTTGTAAAGACAAAAATGTCAAATCAATGCTGATTGAAAACTCTAAATTTAAGAAAAATAATCTATAATTACAAAACAATTGCGCCATTGGCTTCAAAAAAATCCAATTGTCATTCAAAAATCACCAACTATTTTTTTCAATCATTTAAATTAATAAAATAATTATATGAATGGTCCAAATTAAATATTGTGAAATTTCAGCTGGTGGAATTCAAATTTTTCAACAAATTAGACCTGACCAGGGTGGTTGTAGGGGTTGATGGAATAAAAATAGACTACTCCTAGCCCTCATTTGGAATTTGTATGCTTTTGAAGTGCTACTCGATCAGCATCCCCACACCATTACAACTTGCAAATAACTATTAGAGTTATCCATTTGGGTCCTTGCCTCTATCAAGAACTCTTCAAAATTTGTCAAGTGCCTTGATCCCACTAAAAACTTCTAAATTATTTTTATTGGAATCTTATTGCTAATTGGAAAATTTATAATAAAAAATTGCAATTGGTTGTTGCAGTTGACTTCTAATAAGACTAACCTATATGCAATTAGATAAATCCTTAAATAAACTTGTGGTTTTTAAAAGACTTTATATACTATGTGCAAGTCTCTTTTCTTACTTTGCACTTCACATAAGGATGTTTGTTAGTTGTTACTTTTGTTGCGGTAAGCAATACAAGCATCTCTTGATTGGTGTGGAATCTTGATGAACTAATAGCACCATTGGCCTTTGACAACATTTATTGGTCTAGTAATCTTTCCTTTGGCCTCCTATTGCACATTTGTTGCTTGTTTGAGGTTGAAAATTCAAATTACATTTTTTTTACTTTAGCAGGTCAAAAAAATTGTGACTTTCTATCCTAACTTACCTACGATTTATACATGGTATATTAGTCTTGGAGATGACTTTTGGTCACTTGGGACTGTATATCTATGCTTTTAGCCAATCTGATTGCATACATGACTAGTTTGATTATATTCATTAATTCAGTCAGGATCATTTATCTCTTGAGTTTGGGTTGTTTTTAACATTCAATTCTACTTAGAGGTTTCAAGTAAGGTCTTCTAAGGTCAAATGACCATTTTGGCTTTTCAAATGCCGCTTCTTTGCATTTCTCCTAAACTTTTGAGGTGTAAAACAAAAAGAAAAGAAAACATGAGCTCGGGTGACAATCTAAGGGCTCACATTCACTTTCACATCTATGGAATTTTTTCTCAGGATGGCCTTTGATTGGCTAGGTTTTTCTCCCATGACAATCCGTAGTGAGCAATTCTTCAAGTGTTTGACTTTGAAAAATCACCCAAGGTGGAGTGTTTGTCCAAATCAAAAGTTTTTTTGTCTATGGAAAGATAACCTGATGACATACATGAGAAAAATATGAAATTAAAAATAAATAAAACTTTGAGATCTAAGAAGTCCTTGAAGTTGGGCAGCGACCTTGAAATGGTTGATTGAGCATTTAGAGGTGAATATAGGAATAATAAGAATTAAGCATACTTATTCTTTATGATTTGCAAAAAGCAGTTTGGGTGCAATGGATCCTAATCAACTTCCTCTTCTCACTTATGTATTTGGAACCATGTGTTTTCATTTGTGAGTGTTTATTTGCAAAGTTTCAATTTACAATGGCTCTATAATTTAAACAAATAGATTTTCATTTTTCCCCCAATTTCTAAGGAAGAGAGACAGAGAGTTGTCAGAAAAAGGATTCTAGACCTCTGAATATGAAGTTGGAGATAGAGAAAAACAATGCCAAGACAAGAGATTTTCAAGAGACCACTGGGAAGCCAAATCCCCAATGAAGGAGAAGGAGTCAATCTTTCTCAAATCCAAAATGTTGCCCATGAAGAAAACAAGCAAGATAAATAAACACTACCACAACTAATTCATTCCTACACATTGGCTTCCATTTTACTAAGCAGTGAAACAACATTGTAGTATTTGTGATACTTCGAATTTTCTAAGATCTACCTACATGCTATGAGGGGACTCAAGTGAGTAATGTTTATAATTATTGAAGTAGGGGCATCATGTATGATTGGTTTAATTATAATCAAATATTAATAGAAAACAATGTGTAGAACTTAATTTTTAAAGCTCCTTGTTCTTTTGGGGGACAAAATGGATTTCAAGTAGACTCTAACCATCTCAATTATTGCCATGATTTTTTGAATTTTTTGTAAAAATAGAAAAATACATTAACCTTGTGTGAAAATAATTTTTATTCCAATTGGTACCCATGAGCAAAAGTTATGATACAATAAGCCCAAATTTAATTCGGCGGATAGACTCTCCCCCATAAAAAATTTAAATTTAAAAAATTTAAAATTCCTTTCTCATAGATTATATTTCTATCACAATTTCTATGTACATAAGAAACTTTGAAGCATTCTATTTGGATTTGTTATGTGAACATTAAGAGCAATCCTATTTTTTGGGCAATTAGAACATTGCCTTGAAAAAATAAATTGTAGGATTCATTTCTAAACTCTATTTTCACAATTATTGTTGAGGTTTCAAGGTTCAAATCTCTTACAAGCACAATCTCATTGTTGAGAATAGTATGTTTCAATTCCATCTTAGAACTATTAATAGTTTAGTTTTCCCTTCAATCTTTAACCTGCTTCTACTCTATAATTTTTTAATGTGTATAAATTAAGTGTTTTTTATTGAGTTTTTTTTCCTAGACTCTCAACTCAATTCTTCATCATAAAAAAATAGAAATTCAAAATTAGTAGTGCAAACATTTAAACTAAGAAGATTCAAAGTTTCATATTCTAGTCATGCAAGTTGAAAAAAAAAATCCATTTTTTTCACTTCAAATGCAAATATTTTGAAATCTCTGTAGTCAAAGAATTTGAAATTTCTTCCACACATTCTTACAATAGTCAAGTGCAAGATCCTATGGTTAGATATGCAAAAATAAATAAATATATATATTTTTATTTTTATTTTTATTTTTTTCTCTTTGCAATTAGAATAGTAGTTTTCACTGGTTTTTGATGGAAAATGATGTTGGGACTATAGGGATTACTACTTGTTTCACCAAATCCCTACACCATTGTCCAATTCTTCCTTCTTATTTTCTTCTCAAAGAAAAGATTTGTGAGGTTTTGAAATAAAACAAAGAAAAGGTGGCCAATCCTTATAAGGTAGGAGGCTCGAACTCTGATTAGGCATTTTGAACCAAACATGACACACAGGTACATTTTGCTTTCTTCAATTTTCCAAAATGTACAAATAGTGTACATTCTAGGAGGTGGTCGCTTTTAGAGCCCTGTGGCATTTCAACTTCAAATTTTCATAACTAATTCCACAAAGCTCCAAAAAATATGAAACAACTTGGGTTAGATGCCATTTCCTCTTGTCTTTCAAGGAAAATTTACTAAATAATATTTCGAGACGTTTCACCTCCCCAAAATTCAGTTTCAGCGCTTAGATGATCGCTTTATGGACCTCCTACCTTATGGAAAATCCATGCAAAAGTTAATCAAGGCCATCATCTTGAAGAGCTCATCAACTGCTAGAGAGTTCGAGCAGATTCTGTATTACTGACAAATGGAGATCCTACAGTAGCTGTTGTAATAGACGTTCTGAAACTCCAATTGAGCTCCAAATCATGAATTTTTAAGTTAACAGGTTAACTGGGCTCTGACTGATGGAGTTCAGTGGTGTGTTTCATTTGTACTATTTTTAGTTAACCCTTCCTCTGACATCCATAGGGAGAACTTTAATTACGATTAACTTTACGATTAACCCTAGTGTAGACTTCGAATCTACGTATGCGAAGGTGCAGTATGTTAGAGCCCCTGGTCTGAGCTCATTCCAAGCTTATCTTACTGTATTTTCCTTTAATTTTGTAGAGTTTTTGTGTGCATTCTAAGACTCCGGTTTGACAATTAACTTAGAATGTAATTGATTGCAAAAACATACAAGACGGAGGTAGGAAAACAACTCTGCACCACGACGTACCAGAGAGCCATACGATAAAAAATTGTCCCTGGATCGGTAAGTGCAGCTTAAAATTAGCCCCAGTTCCAATCTCTCAGCGCACCCTTCCATCTAAACCGAAAGAAATCAAGCAATCTAAAACCCAACCCTACCCTCCTATCCAACAACAAGAACTAAACTTGAGCACCGTAACTGAAACTAAGCGATAGATTGAAGCAATTAAACCATCATGCAACGACTAGAATAAGCTATAAATTGAAAGCAAGCAATCTAGAATGCAGAAGAAATTTAATTCAAGAACTATGGACTAGCAAATTAAGACGACGCACCTTCAAGCAAGCAAGCTCCCGAATTTGCCACCATGGTGCCGCGGTGACCCAACACTTTCACCGCACCACAGAAATTAACTAAGCATGTATTGAGAATTGAGCTTGCATTGTCGTTCTCTGTACCCGCAGTTGATGAATTGTTGCCTGTAAGGAGCGCCATCAACCAAGCGATAGACTGAAGCCAACCATCATGCAATGACTATCTAGTACAAGCTGTAGACTGAAATCAAGCAATATATAGATAGAATGCGAAAGAAATTTCAAGAACTATAGACCAGCAAATTAAGGCGACGCACCTTCAAGCAAGCAAGCTCCCGATCGAATCTGCCACCAAGGTGCCGCTGTGACCCAACACTTTCACCGCATTATAGAAACTAAGAATGAGAATTGAGCTTGCATTGTCGTACCCGGTTTGTACCCCGGTTTGTACCCGCAGTTGATGAATTGTTGCTTGTAAGGAGCACTGGCCATCAGTTTTGTGAAGATAACGTCATTGACAGCAGCAGGGCGGGGGAATTCACGCGGAGGAAGCATATGGAAGGCTGCCAAAATCTCCAAAGCCGCTTCAAACACTCCGAGTATTTGTTAGTTTCAAGAGATTCGCCTTCGATTGTCGATCGACTGGGTGGCCCTCGTTGCAACAGTGAGAGCAATGCCACAACACATCCTCACCCATTTGGATTTGTAAGTTCATCTTTTTGGAATTGTTCCCCCTGAATACAGTAGAACCTCTCTTAATGCATACTGTCTTAGTGCATATATGCACTAAGAGAGGTCATGATATTTGTGAACAGTGGTTGGAGGCCCCATAGTGAGTGGTCACGTTAGTCAAAGTTCTGACAGAACCTCTCTTAGTGCATAATCCCGACTCTATGCACTAAGACAGGTTCTACTATAGAGTTAATCATAATGTCAATGCAGGAGAGTTTTGTTGTTAATGTCGTGGCTTGTTTCGATTGGTTAAGGAGAGGCAAATTAAGATTGATAACGCTCCCTGTGGACCTTGTGCAAATTTTCAGCAGGGGCGGTATGAAGCTGAAATTTCATTGGTTTGGGAGTGAGAGAAATCTTTGAGAAATCTCTGCTACTACCAACCGGTATTAATTTAGCGAGTGCGGATTCACCTAACATAATCTAAATATAGGAGACTTCCGCCTTTGTGGCATGTTTTGATTGGTTAGGCAATCAAAACATGCCTCAAAGGCGGAAGTCTCCTACATTGACATTATGTCCAATAATTGCAAAGTAGGCCAAATTATCCAAAACAATCGCAGGTTAGGACCTACCGAGCCGCAAGCGGCGAAGTTGATACTAACCTACAATTATTTTGGATAATTTGGCCTACTTTGCAATTACCTAGTCCGTAAAGTGAGCAAACGCGGGACCAAGAGCCGAAGTTTGGGAAAAACACAAGACCAAACTCCCCAGAGCACCAAAACTCAGGTCTGATGGAGTTTGGTGTTGTGTTTCTTCTGTACTATTCTTAGATAAACCCTCCTCTGACACTGGGCTACACACACAGGACGAACTTTACAATCAACTCTAATGTGTTCCATTTTTTTTGTGTCCGGCATCTTCTTCCTCGTTTAATTTGATTATTTTCGAAACCTCCTTTACAGTAAATTATATCCAATCTTTTTTTCAAGTTTTATTTTTTGTATTTCATTTTTTCTTACTCTAATGGCTGGGTATGATATAGAGATTTCAAGGCCCTCTAGTAAAGGACTGAGGCACATTTGAAGCAGAAATTGTGAAAGAATGCAATTTTTTAGGGCAGTAAGAAAAAAACGAAAAATAAATAAATTTTTTTTGGAATTCAATCGTACAAATTTGTAGTAGACTACTGCGGGAATGTGTGGAAAAGAAATTCAAAAGCTTTGACTACACAGATTAAAGGATTGTAATGTTTGAAGTTAAGAAGAAAAGATTTTTTCTTCCGACCTTGCCAGACAAGGCCAACAAACTTTAACTCCTCCTAGAATGAGATTTTTGCACTACAAAAGGATTTTATTTTGGGACACTTTCATCCTATATCATGTTATTTAAATACTTGCCAAATTTCATAATTAGAAGAAGAGTTTTGCACATGTTGTTTGAAGCTACTCAAGCTATCTAAAAAATTTTAGGATAGCATAACTTTTGATCTTGGTAACTGATGAGAAAAAAATTATATTTCCATCAAGGGGATATATTCACACCTTGTATCAAAATTTTGTGAACATTCAACCCAAATTGCCTTTGTGTGCAACTATTTGAGAAGTCTTGCACACTTTGAATGGTCACTTGGTCCTCTACGGTTAAAATAGGAACTCGACTTTTTCTAGGTATTCCCCAAAATTGAAATGACAGTATCTATTTCACAAATGATATATTTTAACCCCATAAAGCCCTATTGTCTACTTAGGGGACAAAATAGGTTTTGGGTAGGTCCCTACAATCTCAATTTTCATCATCATTTTTTCAAAAAAAATTGAAGATAGGAAAACACATTAGCTTTCTGGGAATATAATTTTTTTTCAGTTGGTTTTCAAAAACAAAAGTTTTTCTATCCTAAGCTCCAAATCGGTTTTGTCAAGTACCATCCAAAAAATCAAATCAAATTTTCAAAATTTTGTCTCTTGAAGAAAATATTCTTGTCTATAGAGAAAGATTTGATTCATTCTATTTTGATTAGTGATGATAAAGTTATGGACAATCTTGTTCTGGCGGTAATCCAAGCATCTTCTAAGAAAAACCCTTGTAGGATTCATTTATGAATGCAATTTTCACAATTTAAAAAAAAATTGTTTGATAGGATTGAATTTGTTTGCTAGATCAATCTCAACAATGGAATTATTGTCTTTCAATTCAATCTTAGAGCTATTAATGATTTAGTTTTTTCTTCAATCTTTGACCTCCTTCTACATAATGATTTTTTCAATGAATAAAAATCAAGTTTCTTTAAAAAAAATTATTTTCCCCCACTTTCAATTCAATTCCTCAACATAAAAATTTTAGACTAACATGTGTTAGTACAAAAATTTTAAGCTAAAAAGATTCAAAGCTTTAAAATCTAGGTAGGCAAGGTGCTAAAAAGCCAATTTTTTAAACTTCAGACGCAAATATCTTGCAATCCATGTGGCAAAGTTTAAGAATCATTATAAAAAAAATTGTGTTTTAAGTGACGTTTAACCCCTTAAGGAACGAGGCCCTTTTGGGGGGCGAAAAACACTGAAAATTGCCATTTCTATAGCAAAGATTAAAATAAAATAATTTTTTCCACATCTAACTGTAGGATCTTACACCTAACTAGTATAAAAAAGTGTGGAAAAAATTTCAGAATTTTTGACCACATAGATTGCAAGATATTTGCGTTTAAAGTCGAAAAAACAAGTTTTTCAACACATTGCGGGACTAGATTTTTTGACTTTGAACATTTTTAACTTAAAATTTTTGCACTACAAAGTTTTGAGCTTTAAATCTTTACAGTGGAGAATTGAATTGGGACTGTAGGGGAAAAAAATTCAAAAAAATTTAATTATCATTCTTAAACAAATTGTTAAGTAAAAGTAGGTACAAGATAGAAGGAAAATCTAAAATATTAATATATTTTAGATGGAATTAAAATGCACTAATTCCAATGGTGAGATTGTTCTAGCAAATAAACTCAACCACGCAAAAAAAAAAATTGCAAAAATTGCAAAAATTGCATTTAGAAATGAATCCTACAAGTTATTCTTTTCAAGAAGATGCTCTAATTGCCCCCAAAACAAGAATGCCCATAACTTTCTCATAACAAATCCAAATGAAATGAACCAAAGCTTCCCAGATAGACAAAAATATAATCTATGAGAAAAAAAATTCAAAAAAAAATTCAAATTTTTGCAAATTTTTTTTTGTTGCCCCATATCCCCTGTTTTGAGCTTATTTGGTCATAACTTTTGTTCCCAGGCACCGATTTTGAAAAAAATTATATTCCCACAAAGCTTATCAATTTTTCTTTCTTCAAAAAGGTTTCAAAAAATCTTGACAAAAATTCAGCCCGTAGGTACTTACCCAAAGTCCCATTTGTCCCCGGAAGGAACAATGGTCTTTTAGGGGTTAATATAACAATTGATGTCTGTGTTAGCGGATTTTAGTTGACATTGAATATAACAACCCGTGTTGCAGTGGATGTCATTCTTGACATAAAAATTCGGTTTGTTGTATTTGACATCATCTAAAATCCGTCAACTTAGACATAAAAAAACTCAGTCTGTTTCCTTATAGTGAAATTTCTTCCGCATATTTTTATATCAGTCTAGGGCAAGATCTTGCAATTAGATATGCAAAAAAAAAATTCTAAAGTTTTTGTTTTTTTGCAGTAGAAATGGTAGTTTAAAATGGAATTGAATGGAAAAAAGACCTTTGGACTTTTGGGGTGAATTAGAATAATATTTTATTATTATGAAAATTTTCTTTCACTAGTAGAAATGCAGTTTAAGTTGCTACATGTTACCCAAAGAAAAACTCCACCAGAAAAACCTTATAGCAATTTAGAGCCGGCTTATATGAAGAGTTGGGTGGTGGTTGACTTCACTAATGATTGATGGGATGACAGTTTAGTTCTTCTAGAATATTGATCTTGCTAATCATCGGTGAAGTCCACTAGCCCCCAACTCTACATGTAATCTAATTCTTGAACCTTCTATGTCTCTTCTCATAGGTCCTCTTCCTAATCTTTTGCACAGGTAGATTTCTACTAAGCCAAGAGACTTTAGTTTTGATACAGTTCAAACCCCCTAAATATGCCACTATGTACCAACATTGTCCACTTCAAAGTTGCCAAATGTGTCCTATTTGTATATAGTGTCTACAAAGTAACACAAGTAAGTGAGCCAACCCATTTCTAATCACCCCCGGCCCCTCCATTTTGGCAGCATAGGTTATTCTATTTCATGTAGGTAGAGAAGTTAAAGTGATCAGTTATGATGCACTTGTGGCGCATTATGATTAGCTACAGGACTCTTGATTTTGCAACCAACCCTTGGTCATAAATAGGATGACCCGTATATGACTAGTATGGAATGAATAGAAACTTCACCTAGAAATATTTATGGTAAGTTTGTTTTGGGAAATAAAATTGTGAAAAATTATGGGATCCTTCTTAAATCTATTTCAAGTAGAGCTACCTATTCCCAACCTATAGGTGCACGTATTTCTAACCAAGTTTAGAATGCGTTTTTTCTTTTTCTTTTTAAAGGTTGGAACTAATAAATACATGACACATGTTCCAAATTGTGAGAAAGAAAGTAGGAAATAATGAGTAGGAAAAAAGTTCTTGAATGATCGGAATTTGAAGAGTCAAGACATTGGCCATGGTCTGGAGCACTTTTTTGCCTCCCAAAAATTCATAGTAATTTCAATTTAAGCGATAAAATTATGGATTTTTTTTTGCAATCTTTGTCATTTCTATCGATGTACCTCTGAAAAATATTTGTTTTCCCTTTCACTAATCCACATCATGTCGAAATTCCTTATTTGGTCGGTTATAGGTGGGTCTACCTTCTGTGAGACAGGATTTTTTTTTTCATTCAGCATACCCGCGCTCCAAATATGCTCGGTTACACAATTGAAGTGGTCAGAAATAGGTTGGCTCCCATAATCACATGCCTAAAACAGAATCTCTCCTCTCAAGCCATGATCCCAATCATGTATTCCACATCATTCCACTTAATAACTCCCCACTCTCCTCTCATTTCCCAAACCAAACAATGGATTAACTTTTTTTTTTTTTTTTTAATTTAAAATTTTAAGAACAATGGATTACCTTATTGACAGCCACTTCCTCACTCCCATGCCAAAATCGGTGGCCATCAATTCCCCAATTTGTCTAAAAAGCCCCCCACCCCCTGCGGCCTCCCCGCTGTCGGACACGGCGCCCTGTCCTTCTGCACCACCTGCCGGATCTCCCCCCTGCCCTGCCCTGCCCTGCCCGGCAATCTCATTAAAAGTTGACCCCCCTATGGCAGGAAGAACCAGAACAGTCGCGCCAGGGACAAGTCTCCAGGCGCCATTAGGTTTTCTCATTCCCTGCCCTGCACAGTGCGCACAGCACAGGCAGGCAGACAAGCATGATGTCGTCGCAGCACAGGTTACACATGTTTTCGTTGATGGTTGTAATAGTTTCCTTGGCAGCTTCTCCATACACCACCATACACCAACACCAACAGCAACAGCCGCGGGGGGAGAGCGACAAATGCAGACATACATACAGTAACTTAAATTTCAACCGGAAAGGACGGACAAAAGTGTGTGTGTGTGTGTGTGAAGAAACAGTGTTGCAGACTTTCACGCGTAAAAGCCGGGGGTGCAAAAAATAGTGTTGCAGAAATTCACCCGTTGGCCTTATGATCCTTTAACCCTGTAAGGACGCGGGGGGTGACCCTGGAAATCATGCATTGTATAACCGTGAGAGTCATTGGAATAAAAAAATCCAAAAGTACTCATTGGAAGTCAAGCTACTGTAGATGTTCTCCACTTTCCACAAAAAACTCCAAGGATGAGTAGTTGTAGTTCTGTCCTACATTGGAGAATCCCTTGTCATTCATCGGACACTTATGGTCTGCAGCGTCCTTACTGGGTTAAGGTAGGTATGAGACGCAATCCATTCTTGGCCACTTAAGGAATTCCATGTATCTGCAAGGCTACTATTATGATTGGGTAAATTTTTTCCTGTGTAGCAATAGATTGCGGAAGGTTACCATAATTTTTCAGGTTTTATTTTCGCAAAAAAATAAATTATTGTGAATTTTTCAGCGAAAGATTTTGTTCCTCCCATACCGGTGATACAGGGCTTGCTATTTCCGACCATGGGTTGAAAACAAAATCAACCATGGGATGGTTTCAATATTGAGAGTCTTGTAGCCAATTAAAGTGCACCACAACTGCCTTGAGAACCGTGCCATAATTAATCATTGTTCTTCTCTTGCTTCACGGAAATAGAACAGTCTACATATCCAGAGTGGGGCGCTGATAAGGAATGGGTTGCCTCCCATACACCCAGATGTGCCACTAACCTAAACTGCCATCTATACTTTGTGTACATCTCCTAAATCAATTCTGTACCTATGTGGAAGAAACCATTTTAGAATCAAATTTTGTTCCTCAATAACTTTAGCATACAATATCCAAATACCACATTCTCTGGTACCTTTGAACCTCCTTCCACTTGCCAACAAAAACATATAAATTTTTTACCAGTCTAATAATAGTAACTAGGGTCAGTAGCAAAAACTGGCAGTTTTGGGTGCACCCACCTTGGGGGTAGTGAAACCACGTAGTCAGTGGTGGGCTGCTGTAATTTAGACTATTTTCCTCGGCCTCATCATAACTTTACCACACGAGAGACAGAAGAAAAAAAAATCTAACAGGTTAAGCACTGTCAATATAACCACATGAGTGGTTCATAATTCAAGGATACCCACACTATATATAATTAAGTTAAGTTACATTAAGGTGAGCCTGCACTCATCTGCTATACCCACACTTAATTAAGTTAAGTTATGTTAAGGTAAGCTGTAAGCCTGCACTCTTCTGTTATCATGAAACTCCCACAGGCATGAGTGGTTCATAACTAAAGGTATGCCCACACTAATTAAGGTAAGTTACGTTCAGGTAAGCCTGCGCGCACTCATCTGCTATCATGAAACTCAGTATGCCCACACTTAATTAAGTTAAGTTACATTAAGCTAAGCCTGCACTCTTCTGTTATCATAAAACTCCCACAGGCATGAGTGGTTCATAACTAAAGGTATGCCCACACTAATTAAGTTAAGTTACGTTAAGGTAAGCCTGCGCGCACTCATCTGCTATCATGAAACTCCTGCAAGATGGAACGTCGTCGGAAAACCCCACAAATGACCTGATTGCCCGCTTCCAAATTCCGACAGATGCATCATTATCCCCGTTTCCTCCAACCAACCTGATTGCGACACCCGCCGGGTTCGATCGAAGTCCCCGGGGATTAAATTTGAAGGGTAAGGTAATCACTTCTAAGAAGAACAGCCAGTACTGTACATTGCAATACCCCAAATCAGTTTGTTTTGTTTTTGTTTTCGGACAAATGGTTATGTGGCCTTCTTACATGAAAGATGTGAGTTCCTTGGCTCCTTCATTTTGGGGGTTTGAACTGAAGGAGGTCAATTTCGAGTATGCAATTTTGAAAATGTAATTTTTGTATGCAATTTTTTTGTAGGTGTTGGCTCTGCACGATGGGTGAAATGAGGTTTTGGAAACATTGTGGCACGAGTGTGCAGGCCATCATTGCAATCTGACATTTTTTAACAAATGTACCCTCTCTTTTTTTCTACAGGCTTAAAGCTGCCCCTTTTTTTTTTGGAAATTGGGCATTTAATTAATTGCCTTACAAAAAAAACCCACTGCCCCAAATGTATTTTCATTACGTACCGTACATTGCATTGACATTACCATCCCCCCAGTGCCAATAATTATTACACACGCAGTGCAGAGTATGCCATACCCTTGCAAGGGGCCAAGGGCAGGCCCCCGCCATAAATGGCCATGTCCTGAGCTGGCGTGGGAACAGAGTCCCATCATCAGGGCCCCTCCCTCTGCCACATTCAAGGCCAGTGGGTGAGACCCCTCTGTGCCATGTCAGCCTTTTTCCTACACCTCATTATTGGCTGGATGGACGTGGTCGCCCTCGGCGCCGGGTCGTGCCGGGTGCCCGGGTCGCCCGGGGGAGGCCGATCGCCGGGTCGTCGTTCCCCCGGTCCCCCGCGCTGGGCCTCCGGGTCGCCCGCCCGTCTCCTCTCTCTCGATCCCGGCTGGTGAACTACTGTACTAGTGGCGCTCATGGGAAGGCGATTGCGTCTTCTGCTGGCGATCGATTTGCAGGAGCTGGAGTATAAGCAAAGCTATGCTATGGCGGTAAGGGGAAACTAGTACTACTGTCACGATGGCAATGGAAGCAGAACGAGAACGAAGAGCTGCAGGAAGGAGGAGCTAGTCTTGTTGTTGGGTGGTGCATTCCCCGCTCCGTGTGTGTCCAAGGAAATGTCGTGGTTTGAAGTGACGGTGACGTTAACGTTCGTTGAATGTTCGAGGTTGGTTCATGAGGGTTGATCATTGCCGTCGTGATGATGATGAAGCGGAGTTGATGAACACGTTGATGTTATGAATGTTACAGCGGTACATTAGTCGCAGAGAGAATTCGAGACCTTGCTGCATGTTTTCATGTAAATGAAGATCGAGTTGGGTTGTTGGTTCTTGTGGGATTAGTGGCGAGGTTTTGGTTTGTGGGTAAGTGAGAGTTATGGAGTCCGAGGAGCAATGGTCGCGTCGAGACTTCACTCAGATTAAGCCGCGCCGGCCGGAAGGACCTGCGGAAGAGGAGTGGGAGGAGGTGGAGGCGCCGTTTTCGTTTCTGTGGTCGTCGTCGGTGGCAGGAGGAGTAGGAGCTGGAGAGGGCGAGGAGGAAGCTGGAGGAGGGGAGAATGGGAGTGAACAGGAGGAGTTTGAGTTTAGTAGCGGCGTGTCGACAACGAAGGCGCCCACGGTGGTGGAGCGGTCAGGTATCTCCCCTGCAGATGAGCTTTTTTTTAAGGGACAGCTATTGCCGCTTCATTTACCCCCTCGCATTCAAATGGTGAAGAAATTGTCACTGGAGAAGCAGCAGCAGCAGCAGCAGCAACAACAACAGCAAGAGGAAGTACCCGCTGCGACGACGTCGCAGTTTAGGAATAATGTGCAGCGTAATGAGGAGATTATCGCTCGTGTTAATGCATTGATGCAAACGAGGCTTACAAGCTTGTTCCAGCCGAAGTACTCCAAGTTTTGCATTAGTGCTTCCTCGTCGGAGAATGTAGACGTCGTTCCGACCATCCCCGCGCGTCTTGGAAACTCATGGTGGGATCCTCGCGGCGAGAACAGCAGCAGCAGCTCCACCGACCGTGACTCGTCCGACTCGTCGTCTCGCGACTCCAGCGGGAGCTCCCAGGATTGCTTTGACGGCAGCACGGATAGCAGGGGGACGTCGTTTCTTCACAACCGCGAGGTTTTCAGCACGCATAGTGCTCACCCAGGGGAGCGTTTCTCCGCAAGGCTCCGACCGCCGTTCAAATGGAAAGTCCTCTTCGGGGCGAAGAAATCAACAGCAGCAAGGTCGCCATACGACATCAGCGCGGAGCCGAAGACGCAGTCCATGGAAACAGCGCCACCCGAATTTTTTTCTGTTTCCCCGGGAGGAACGGACCGATACTTCAGTGATTGCAGCGGGGAGCTTACCCCGAGCGGGAACCTCCACCTTTCCCATCGCACGTTCGGTCATGACCACCCTCGCGGAGCCAGAGGCTATCTGCAGCGGTACATGAAAGCGCTGAATCCTAGTCGCAGCAGCAAGTCGGACGAGGGAGCTCCGACGAAGCACTCCTCACCGGCTATTGCTACAAGCCGAAGCTTCCCTCCGTTCTCACAGAGCTTCCGAATCTCCCCGAAGGAGATTTCTTTGAAGATGAACAAGTCGAGGCCGCCTCCGGCGTCAACTGGACCGCCGCGTCGTGTGAGCACGAGCTCCGCGTCCTCGGAGCTTCATAGCGCCATCCAGGGTGCCATTGCTCACTGCAAGGAGTCGCAGAAACAGAGCCAACGACAGGACGCTGAGCAGCAGGTTCAGAGTTCAAATTTGGTTGATGCAAATCTTCAAAAAGTTGTTGCACCTGTGAATTAATTCATTATTTGGAGCTTTCTGCGATTCAGACTGAGGAGACAGGTTCTCTGCCCGAGATTGGTCTTCATTTCCATGCAAGAAACCGCGGAACTGATGGAGGGGCGGGCATTCAATGTATTCAATCATATGATATGCCGGTTGTTCAAGCCAACACCAATGAGACTCAATTTTATCTCGCGGATAATGGAGGTCCTCGAGTGGACCTGAACCGGATTCATCGGTCACCTCTGAATATCATCCTCAGGTTGGTTGGATAATCCAGGGCCAAGGGTGGACCTGATCTGGGTTCATAGTTCACCTCTAAATATTATCCTGGGGTTGGTTTGTTTCTGGAAGTCCGAAGAGTTCATTTCTGCATGAGATTTTGGTGACTAGGTATGGTTTGTATGCAAGCCCCGCATCGCCAACTATGGTTAGTTTTATTGGGAGCACGGGGAGATTGTATTTTGGAGGAGAAGATTTGTGATTAGGTCTTGCATGGCATCCAACATATTCATATGAAATGTTGTTTGCTTTTCCATTTTCATGCAAGGCCGTAATTGTCATACTGTCAACTGGAAAGCAGGCAGTGATCAATAGCAACAGGTAGCAGCAAGGCTTGCTGATGATCTTGATTGGAAGATTGAAGGCGGCAATGGACTCGGATGCTCATGGCTGAGTGTACTGATCTGAGGTTCCTTGATTTGAGTGCTCAACGGCAGATTATCAAGAGGGGGCCAGAATTTAAAACCGGCGAGATTAGTGAGCTAGTTTCTCTTTCTTTTCTATCTTGTGCAATAAATCAGTATGTAGATAAAAATCGAAGTGTGACTGTGTACACTAGTTTCAACAATGTTGACTGGGGTTTTGGCAAATCTTGGGCTACGTTTTGGGGTTCTTTTGAATTGAAGTTCGTGAAACCCTCTGCGAGCATGCATTTTAGAAAGGGTAGGTGCACTGGTTTCTGAAATTAGTGTAGGTAAAAATTATTCCTCTGGTGAGAGAATTGGTATGGGCTTTATGGCAGCCTTGATATCGTCTCCCCATGTATCTTCATTTGTAGCTTTTGATCAAGACTGATCTAGACTAATTGGAGAAATCAGTGTTGTCTCAAGTATCGCTTTTCTAAACTAGCTAGTAACGGGTTCTTGGCTACCGTATATGTATTTGACATGGTTCATTGGAGTTGTTTTTTGCTGTCTACTTTTATTGAACTCTAGATCTGGATGCGTTTGAGTGATTGACGCGCGTTGTGAGAATGAACTTGTTACTTTCTTTACTCTAACTTGGGTAAACCACCTTGGCGTATCACCATTTGAGACAAGCAGCAAAGTTCTGAGTACGGTGTCGTTTGGCCCGTTAAGACAAGCCTTGGTGTACGTCTCTTGTGCAAGTCGTCGATCCCTCGGGGCTCGACGTACACGGCACGAACAGATTCGTAAGAAGCCTCAAAAGAAGATTTCAGTTAACTCTCATTCTCAAGACGAGGACACATAAGGCTGCAAAACTAACTTAACAGTGAGACACACACAGCTTTGTCTCTCTCGTACTACCCAAACCAGATTCTCCCCTGAGACTGTGGAGGCAGCAGTCCATGTCGACCAAAGCTGGTGTCGTAACGTCCCCTTGGTGTATGAAAACTCCACAATCATTAGATATTCCGTAGTGTTGACATGAATCTATACATTCCAATTCTATTTTACTCTCATTTCCATGATGGTTTGGATCGATCCCAGTCCCCCAAAAATGTTCTTCTACTGAACTTTTGGACTTGTGAACCACTGAAAGTGACAATATTCCAGTTGTTGAAACGATGGCTGGCTAGCTGCCGGTGCATGGAATGTCTCCCCATCGATTTGTGCGTCAAATCCACCCGGCTGGGAATCGAATCACAAACTCGGGTGGGCTATCACAAGCTCGCATCCAATGAGACAAAAAAATCGGCCCACTGACTACTGTTCACGCGGGGATGCTGCGTTTTGAAGGTCCACGCACTTCAATTCGGTCCTGTCTTCACAAGCTTGGGCCCGGCCGGCCGGCACGCTTTCCGACGGGGTTCGTTCTTCCCCAATTTTGCCCTGGATTCGGTATGGCGTCACTGCCTCCGGGATTTGGAGGACTTATATTACGCGCCAGGACGTGAGGAGCTTCCTTGATTTTTTGGGGCGACTTCTGTGCAGAAATCGCGAAGATCTGGCGGGTTGACAAGGGCGGGGGTCACCGGCAGGGACCGGAAAGACTCTTGTGGCGAACCGGGCTACTCGGTTTACTCTTGGCGGGGCCTGGACACACCTGCCTCTGATTGCGTGCCGTGTGTAATGTACAGTAGACGCACCCATTCCCGTCCCTTTAAGAACTCCTCCCTCATGTAAAGGTAGGAGGCTTTAAAAGCGGGCATCTAAGGTAGGTATCCCAAAACCGCCACTAATTGCTATTGTGCCTAATTACTACTATTAGACTGTTCAAATTCTTATATATTCTTATTGGCAAGGGAAAAGAGGTTCCAACTCACCAAAGAACGTGACATTTGGATATTGTATGCAAAAGTTATGAAGGAACAAAGTTTGGTTCTAAAAGCGTTTCTTTCACAGAGGTACATAACTGATTTTGGAGATGTACACACACTGAAGATGGTGCTTTAAGGTCAGTGGCACATTTGGGATGCCTACCTTAAGGGTTGGTCTGCCTTTTTCATGTGGTTTCTTGGATGGGATTATTTTTAGCTCATTTTCCAGACAAAGGAAAATAGATTCTGATTGTAACGCAAGTGGTTTTGTATTTTTTTGAAGCATTTTTTATATACTTGTGAATTTTCAAACAAGATGAGTCATTGGTCCCTGTCTATGACCCTAGGTCTTCCATAAATTGTTCACATGCAACTTCTTGAGAGAAATGGGGAAAGCAGAGAGAATGATTGGCTCTGGCAATAAATAATTTTTTTTTATCAATCCATTCCTTGACTATAGAAGATCCATTTAAAGACCCACTCACATCCATTTCAAGCGAGTCTATATGGGCGGTTATAAATGTCCGTTCGCTTTTAGAACCTCCTACCTTACCACTAGTGCGTCCCTTTAAGAACTCCTCCCTCATGTACCACTAGTGGACATTTTCTTTCTAGAGTGTATTCCATTGGTATATGATGACAAAATTGGGTGCAAGAGTGGGAATGGCTGCATCTATCTTACCCCCAAAAGAACAAATACACATGCAGGTGTTTACAAAAATTGAGACCCTTGAGGTAACAACACTTAATTCCAACCCCTTTCTAAAATGAATCCCTACAAGTATATTTGTTTTTGGTGAACTATCAAAGAAAAAAAAAAACTCCTTCATCCCTTTGCAATAAGAGTATAGGAAATTTGGGGGTTTATTTTACTACATTTTGCCAAATTCATTGTAGGAAATGACTTTTTTAGGCGTTCCACATTAGAAAATATTGTGACTACTTTAGATGAGTAAGATGAGCATTATGGATACAATTTTTGTTGGTTGTGGAATAGTCTAGAGATTCTTTTGGGCCATGATGGGTAGAAGACTTCAAAAATTCATAACAAATGCATACTTTGTCGAAAAAATATGATTTCAATTGCTCTTGATGTTTCTTACACTTGTCTTTGTGTGGGAAAAAAATTTAAGAAATTCAGCAATGGCCTGAGGGTAAACTCCTAATTTTGACCGCAATGGGCTGTTTTACCTTCACTGCTGCACAAATTGAATGGTTGGTATGGCCCAGGGACATTGTTTCATGGAAATTGTTCCTCTAACTTAACTCATGTAAGTCAGTGACTGCCATCCATGGGTTTCATGCTTCAATTTTTTTTCATTTTATAGTTCCCTGACATTGAGCAGTACAGTGACACATTGGGCAACAATGGTTGGTCTCATTTCTGCAAGGAGCTCGCACTTGGAGGATAATTGCACTAAGGTATCAGGTCCAAGAAGAAACGCTTTACCAGGTGAATCAAAATTGGCCTTCCTTCGCCAGGCCTTGCCTCTGGTTCGCTGTACTGTTCCCCTTATTAATGGAAATCGTCCATGTGTTTTAACCCCTAAAAGACCATTGTCCCTACGGGGGACAAATGCATTTTTGGGCAGGTACCTATGGGCTGAAATTTTCTCTTGATTTTTTGAAACTTTTTTTGGAGGTAGAAAAACTGATTAGCTTCAAGGGAATATAATTTTTTTCACAATCGGTGCCCGGGAAAAAAAGTTATGATCATATAAGCTCAAAACAGGCTACGGGGGGCAGCTCGGACAGCAAAAAAAACAGGGACAAAAATTTGAATTTTTTTTTTTTATATTTTTTTTCTCATAGATTATATTTTTGGCTTTCCGGAAAGCTTTGATTCATTTCATTTGGATATGTTATGAAAAAGTTATGGACATTCTTGTTTTTCGAGCAGTTAAAGCATCTTCTTGAAAAAAATAACTTTGGGATTCATTTCTGAATGCAATTTTTCAAATTTTTCAAATTTTTTTTTTGGATGGTCTGATTTACTTGTTAGAACAATCTCACCATTGGGATTAGTGCATTTTAATTCCATCTAAAATATATGAATGTTTTAGATTTTCCTTCTATCTTGTACCTACATCTACTTAACAATTTTTTTAAGAATGATAATTAAGTTTTTTTTTAATATTATTTTTTTTCTAGACTCTCAACTCAATTCTCCACTATAAAAAATAAAAGCTCAAAACTCTGTAGTGCAAAAATTTTAAGTTAAAAATGTTTAAAGTCAAAAAATCTAGTCCCGCAATGTGCTGAAAAACTAGTTTTTTTCACTTTAAATGCAAATATCTTGCAATCTGTGCGGTCAAAAATTCTAAAAAAAATTCCACACATTCTTATACTAGTTAGGTGTAAGATCCTACGGTTGGATGTGAAAAAAAAACATTTTTCAATTTTTTTTATTCTTTGCTATAGAAATGGCAGTTTTCAGTGTTTTTTGGCAGAAAAAAGGCCTCGGTCCTTTAGGGGTTATAAATAAATAAATAAAATTGGCCTTCCTTAAAGCCCAAGTGACCGTTACAGTAGGCTCAAACCTCACCGAGCATCCTCTGTTTGGCTCAAATTTGATAATATTCGAGTCCGTTCCAAGTTATTAGCTTCGAGAGAGGGTGACATTATTAGGTGGCAAGGGTGTGGCCCTCCTGGTTGTAGATTTTCTTAGGGCTCTTTGTTCCTTCTTTATTCTTTCATCCCTTTTGCTCGTTATCTCTTCATTTGTCCAGCCGTACGGCTTGGCTGTTTTGCATTTTTTATAATGCAATGGGTTTCCCATTTGTTAAAAAAAATTATAAAAAGAAAATGGGGGTCAATTGGTGCAATAGATGAATTTTCAGTGAAAGAAAAATTAAGGTTGGACCACCTAAGGTAGTATGATCTAAAAGCAACCATTGAAGGGTTGGTCTGCCTTTTCCATAGGTTTCCAAGAAACAAAAACATTTTAGATCATTTTTCAGAGAAAGAAAAATGGATGTGGAATGTAACACAAGTAGTGTCATATTTTTTGAAGCATTTTTGAATTACTTATGAATTTTCAAAAAATTCTATTGTAGGCACTTATTTGTAACCCTAGGTCTCCCAAGATCCATCCACTTGCAATTTCTAAATTGATTTGATGAAATCAAGACCAATAATTGGCTCTTGCAATAAATAATAATTTTATCTCGATTCTCTCAATGACTAAAGAGGTCCACTTAAGGACCATGTCATGTTCATTTAAGGCCTAAATATATGATCCATTTGAAGAAGCCGGTCGCTTTTATAGCAGACTACCTTATAGTTGATCACTTAAGTGATTTTCAGACAGATCGTGAGTAGTATGAGGCAAATCAAATTTTTGCAATGTAAGGAAGATAGGAAATATGGAAATTGCAAATTTTTAGTAATTTTATTCCCAAAATTGAAATTATTGTGATTTTTGGGAGACAAAAAGTTGTCCGGACTAATAGACAATGTGTAGACTCTTCTAATTCTGATCATAGAAGAACTACTTTCTTGCTCACTACTTCCCGTGCACTTTGGAACATGTGTCATGATCTTATTAGTTCCAACCTTGAAAAGGAGAAAAAAAATATTTGAAGCTTTGGTTGAAAATTTGTTCCTAGCCTTGATTGGAAATAGTACCCCCCCACAAGTTGGATGTAGGTCCTTGGTCGGGAATGGGTGGTAATGCCTTAAAACTTGCAACAAATGCAAGAAGTTGCATAATTTTTGACATATATTGGGCATTTAGTTATGATTTTTGAAAGCTAAAGCTAGTAGGTCACTATTTTAGTTCATTTTAATTTTGTAAATGGGCCATGATGATTTATCTCCAAAGTGATTCTCACTATTTAAATGGCATGCAATATGAGTTCAGAAAGTGTCCTTCACTAATTGAAAATGGAACATTCATTACCATATTTCTACTAATGGAAAAATGGAAAGTTTATGGATCTTCATTTGTTTAAAAAATTTCATGTATGATGCATTTTCCTTTTTCTTTTCATCCATCTCATGGCTAAATTTTGTTCCCCGCAGCTTTCCATTCTATCTAGACACCATGCAGAGATAAGTATTGAACATTTGCAAATTAATTCTTTAGTTCTGCATTAATAATACTAAAACCATTTATAGGGGCGATGTGAAGAGTTTGGTCTCTTTAAGGACCTATTACCTTACAATCCATTTGGGTGAGAATTCATTTTTAGGAAAGTTGTTGCTGAGAAATGGAATGTGAAGCATGAAGTTCTAATGTTGCTAGAGTTTTTGAGCATATTTTGCATAAATCAAATCAAATAACAATTTGGATATGAACACGTCTTAAAATACATGATTGTGTTGTACAAAGGTGCCACATGGTCATGAGAAAGAAATTGATAAATCTTATAAAAGGAACATGGTTATGAGAAAGAAATTTTGTTGGTAATCAACTTCCCAAGGATGAAGAATCCAAAGGAAAAGACGACATATGATGGTTTTGGTCATAGGAGATGCTTATAGAAAGAAACCTCAATTCCAAAAAAATATCTAACTATACAAGTTTCGGAACAATGTGGTATTTCAATGTGGTTTTTCAAAATACATGTTTGTGATGTTATTACAAATCTCTATGTCTTTTGTTTTCTAGCATCCTATATTGCTTATAAATATATTTCCTTGGTAGAATACATTCTTTGCATAACACCATATATTTGAAAAGACCATTCACCTCAAAAGTCATTGAAACTTTTGCAAGACACTAGAGCACCATCACAAAGTTGGAACCCTACGAAATGTCACTAATTATCGTGTGATTATTATTGCTTCATGGATGCGCACGTTAATGTACAATTTTATCGCACTGTTACAATGCCCACGATTTTTGCACAAGTGTGAAAATCCTACAAAAATCCTACAACCGGCCATGTGACAACCACCACAAATAGTGATGCCACCAAGGTTTGAACCGTGGACCTCCAAGTTGAGGCTCAAGGTTCTTAACAATCCAATGCACCACTAACTCACACATGTGTCCAAAGTAGGAGTTGGAAGTTATTTACCAAGTTTTTGCAGTTTTTTTCAAATGCTTTGTAAAATCAGCAGACTTCAGACCTCATTTAGGCATAGTAAATCATTTTTTTTCAAAAAACTTTGAATTAAGAAAAGTTGTAAAATGAAATTAACTTTCACCTCCAAAAATCCGTTTGTGATTCAGAGATTTTTATAAAAAGTTATGGACAAAATTCAGAGACAGGTCGGAATGGACAATTTTTTTACATTTACAAATCTGTCTCTGAATTTTGTCCATAACTTTTTATAAAAATCTCTGAATCACAAACGGATTTTTGGAGGTGAAAGTTAATTTCATTTTACAACTTTTCTTAGTTCAAAGTTTTTTGAAAAAAATTGATTTACTATGCCTATATGAGGTCTGAAGTCTGCTGATTTTACAAAGCATTTGAAAAAAACTGCAAAAACTTGGTAAATAACTTCCAACTCCTACTTTGGACACATGTGTGAGTTAGTGGTGCATTGGATTGTTAAGAACCTTGGGCCTCAACTTGGAGGTCCACGGTTCAAACCTTGGTGGCATCACTATTTGTGGTGGTTGTCACATGGCCGGTTGTAGGATTTTTGTAGGATTTTCACACTTGTGCAAAAATCGTGGGCATTGTAACAGTGCGATAAAATTGTACATTAACGTGCGCATTCATGAAGCAATAATAATCACACGATAATTAGTGACATTTCGTAGGGTTCCAACTTTGTGATGACATGCCCAATGCAACATTTTTTGAGATGTCAAGTGCATGCACTTTTGCAACGATTTGCAACAACTTCTAAAAAACTTCCCTCACATTTATTTTTCAATCATAACACTTCTTAAAACCGTGATTTCCATGTTTGATATACACTTTACACAAGCATTATGATATTCAAGATGCATTATCTATTCATCACCGAAACTTCATACCAAGGCAACTTTTTTTTTTTGGCTTTCTAGTGCTAGAAAAAAATACTTTGGTTAAAAACTCATGACAAACTGTAAAGTTTTTCACTAGAAAACTTCAAATTAAAAAAAAAATCTTGGATGAAATTGCTAGATTGTGGATGAAAATAGATATATAGATATGTGATATTTTCTACCCAATATGTAGATGAATGTTGAAATTTAGAGTACCACTCCTCTATAACATTGTACATCGCCACTTTGGCACTTCATAAAAAAATGAAAAAAAAGAAGCCCTACTTCATACAAGATGTGTCTCCCTGACAATGTGCAATTCTATGAGGGTAAATGATAAAAATATTCCGTACGCGATCTCCTGCAGATTCATGGATGTGTAAGAAGCCTCGTCACTCTCTTGAAGATCACACCTTACACTGCCTCAAAATTGAATTAAAAAATTATGAGCATCATTCAAGCCTGGTTAACTTCTTTCAGTAAGGCTTTCAAGTGCTGAGCTCAATTCATTCTATTAATTAATGTAGTTGATGATGTGGTCTAATAATGTACAGTAGTTGATGATATAGTGTGCATATACTATGCAGCAAGTGATAATGGTTGTGAAAACGTGTTGATGATCATGTGGGTAATAAACAGGATGATCAATGTTTGGGGAGAGCTAATAATTCATTGTTAGCTAGTGGAATTTGGAAAAAAAATCGGTTGGGATTGGAAAAATTTGGGAAAAAAACAGTGTAAATATCCATAATTTTTTTATTAGAATGAAAAAATAGAGAAACAATGGACTCAGTACCTAAGGTAGGCATCTCAAATGCGCCACTGAACTTAAAGCACCATCTTCAGTGTGTGTACATCTCCAAAATCAGTTATGTACCTCTGTGAAAGAAACGCTTTTAGAACCAAACTTTGTTCCTTCATAATTTTTGCATACAGTATCCAAATGTTGCGTTAATTGGTGCATTGGAACCTCCTTTCCCTTGCCAATAAGAATATAGAAGAATTTGAACAGTCTAATAGTAGTAATTAGGCACAGTAGCAATTAGTGTCGGTTTTGGGATACCTACCTTAAATACCCAATTCAATATGGAAATTAAAGGAAAATAGTTGTTAAAAACAAAAAAATATCATGCATATTGGGAATAATTATGTTATCAAGTTTCACCATCTATTTTTTTATATTTTCAAGTATAATCTGGTTTCATTAATATTTAAATGTTGATATAGAATGATGTCTATGTATTTCACAAGTATCATACAAATTGATGTTTGGAATGTAATGAAATGGCAATGTACTTGTATGACATTTGAAGCCTAAAATATTTTTTCAGTTATTTTTTTACAGAGTACGTAACTTATAAATCATTAAAACTCCACATTTGAATTAGATCATTTTTAGCTACAGTGAAACAAATAATTTTTGCGGACACCTAAAGAAAGACCTCTCATCTCCCAAAACACACACTTGTCATTATCATAAGACATTCATATGACTTTAGGAATATAAACTTTAATACCACACCACATACAACTTTTGTACAAACTTCATACGTTCTAAAATTTTAGGAACTTCTTAAGAGTTATTAAAGTTTTTTTTAATTATTTTTAAAACTGTCTTCTAAAATACACAAATGTCTTCTAAAATACACAAATTGTGGGGCATACAATTTTTTCCTACAACAATTCTTTATGTAAACTTCACCATTGGGATTTAATTGGATAGAAGGATCTTTGAAGGGAAGTGTAAGTATTGAAAGTTTAGATTGAGCATTTCTACTAGGGTCAAGTGTTTCAACAAACTTGTAGATTATACAAGGAAGTAGGTTGAGTTTAGGTTGGATTTGAGTTTAAGTTGTGCTTAGATTTCAATCCCTAATTTAGAAAATTTCAATTTTAGGGTACATAGGAAAACCTACTGAAAATTTTATTGAACAATAGGGGACTGTATAGAAGATAGTAGTGTAGTAAAGATGGTAGTTTTTCAATTGAGCAAAGGAGACCACAAGTGAGAGTTTTTCATCACAGTTGAAATCGGAATACTTGTTTTTTGAGTCTAATTCCTATGTAACCTTTGTTTGAAATAGTTTTTTAAATCTAGAAGGGCTTTAATTTTTTCAATCCAACTACATGTGTGGTCAAAAATTGAAACAAGTAGCTACTCCATGAAATGGCTCAATCCTTTGATCAATAGCTTGCTTTTCTAATAAGGTTTCACCAAATCTTCTTTGCATGCAATTTTGTCAATGAAAAGCCTCATCCTCTGTCGATGGTTTAGAGCCAATAATTTTCATCCTAACAATACCTAATTTTTTCAATTCATTGTGTTATATTATAAGTTTATAACCTTATAGTCTTCAACCAAATATTGAAAATGGATGTCATAATTTTTAGGCCAATTTAGTAGAAAATAATTCTAAAAATACATACCAAAATTTTTAGAATTTTTTTTCAAATTTTTTTTTTGCATAAATCAAGAAAATAAAAAATCTTTTGCAATATCTTTTACATTTTAGCATCATTCTAGATCAAACTTTATTTCTTTAAAAGGACATACTATTGCACCACAAGAAACTTTGTCCATGTAGCATCAATTGACTTTTCAAGTAAAGTCATATGTAACCCTTAAAGGCCCAAGCCATTTTCTAGCTCCAAAATCATAGAAAACAACCCATTCTGATGCGTTTGTTGCCAAAGTTTTGAAAATGTAACCGTTGGATCTTGAAGTTAACTTGTATGAAAAGATGTGGTAAAAATTTCGTGACGTTTCACCCTATGGATTGAGAGATATTGGCATTCAAAGTTAAAGTTCTTTTTTCCCCACTGTGCCCCAGAATTTCAGATGCCTTTGACCACCTTGTGTTGAAATGTTTTGCACTATATACCATAAAGTTAATTTTTTTTTCTTATAGGTAATAAAGTTAGGCAGATGCATACCAATTTTCAGATGAATCCAACATACCTAACACATGGAAAAAAAACTTGTAATGCCACAATGTCCCAAGAATTGGCAATGTACAATGGGTCCCAATCAAAATGGCGTTTTCAAAATTGTAGTGAAGGAAATTTTGCATCTGCCAACTTTGACAACCTCCCAAGGCTCAAAAATTGATCTTTGACTATGAAATTTTACCATAGCATCATCTTTAAGTTAATTATATGTGGACCAAATTTCAAGGCCAGATTTACACAAAAAAAGACATTCAAAATCTCCCAACATGTGTAGCCATGAATTTTTTTCACTACTGCCGTGAAATTTGGCATACATTTTACCAATACAGAGATGATCTCATGCCAAAAATTTCATGGTAATATGTTTTTTTTTCAGCCCTTGGGATAGTGTCAAAGTTGGTAGTAGTGAAATTTTTCTCACAGCTGTACACATTGGTAGAACTAGCATATATTTTTTTGTGAGATTCTTTTGAATTTGAAATTTGTCACACATGTTATTGACATAGAGATTATTTCATTGTACATGGTAAATAAACAATTTTTCAACCCTTGGGATAGTGTCAAAGTTGGTAGTAGTGAAATTGTTTCTCACAACTACACATGTTGGGAGAGTTTAAGTATCTATTCTTGTGGGGGTCTTTTGGACTTGAAACTTTTCACACATGTAATCAACATATAGATGGTCCTAATCCAAAAATTTCATAGAAAAAGAAAAAAATTCAGTCCTTGCAAGGGTGTCAAAAAAAATTCACGGCTACACATGTTGGGAGATTTCGAATATCTTGTTTTGTGTAAATCATCTGGCCTTGGAATTTGATATACATATAATTAACTTAAAGATAATGCTATGTTAAAAATTTCATAGTCAAGGATCAATTTTTGAGCCCTTGGGAGGCTGTCAAAGTTGACAGATGCAAATTTCCTCCCTTGCGATTTCAAAAACACCATTTTGATTTGGACCCCACTATACTAGGGCATCTTTGAATTAGTTTTCCCACCACATACTTATAGATATTGGAAATCCGAACAAAGGATTGAAAGATATACTTATATTTGACAAGTAGGAAAAAGAAAAGTGAAAAAAGTGAAAATCTGAGGGTTTTATGAGCAACTGAAGTTTGCAACGGCCTCAATACAAGGTTCTAGACTGGGCAGCCTTTGTAGAAAGGGAAACCACCTTCCCCTCTTCCCATTCTTGTTTCCACTACTGCTGCCTCTACACAGTCAAACGGTAATTCTGCTGCACCAGCTGCCGTGCGAACTGCTTTGATGGTAAACGACATTGTAACTTCTACAAATCATGTTGGATTTCTATGAAATACATATGTATGCAAAGCTCGTGACAAACTACATGCTCACAAAAAGTTTCAGAAAATCACGTCGAAAACCCACATTCAATAAGCTTGCTTGAAATCCCAAGTGTCTCCCGAGGGGACTTTGGGCCCTTAGGGTTTAAGCTTCCTTACATGTAACTTTCATCAACACAATGCCTATTCTCCTTTGGTCTCAAGTGAATGCACCTGATTGCCACATGCAAATCCATCCCTATAAGATTCTTGTCTAAAATGCAAGTCCTCTGAACAAGAGATTTTAACCCTATAAAGACAAATGCATTCAAATTTTGAAAAACAAATGAATGCAAAGACATCTTGAACACGCAAAAATGCATTTTTTCATCCATTGATTTTTTTGAAGATTTTCATAGTTCATTATCATTTGTACAATATAGATTTTGAAGACTTTCTTTGAAAATATTTTACATTTTAAAAAACACTCATAGGTCTAGCCTCAAAAAGAAACTTTTTTAATTTAGAAAATAATGATTCTTTAATAACGATTGAAATGAAGAAATAATATAAAAACATTCAAAAATCACTATGGTTAGAACTTAATATTTTGAATTAAATAAAAAAAAATCTTGTCAAAATCAAAAATATTCAATTTACAAATGATTTTTAAAGGAATTTTAATTTTGGCTTCAAATTTTATTGAAAAATATTGGTTTGTATATTAGTTGATCTAATTGTAAGGATATGATCTATGAATCATATTTTACAATTATTATTTGAGATTTGTTAGTATATTATTATTCTAAATTGCATTTTATAATGACCGTAGCTTTTTAGTACAATTTAAAAATCTGGACTATCCCTTGGTCTTTAAGAAATCAAGGGCAATTTAGGGTATAAGTATCATCAATACTTTGAAAATTCACATTCTATTTGTATATTGTCCAAAAAATGAATGTAAAGGAAATTTTGAATCTCCTTTAGATTCCCAATCATGTCAAACCATTGCTTGAGAGCCAATAAGTATTTAACAATCATGTACCAATCCACCTCTTCAAGTGCAACATAAAGTTTGTAGAGCAATTTTGTTGAAAAATAATTCTAAAAATAGATGCAAATTTTTGGGATGATTATTATTTTTAAATTATGTTTTATATGGAAAAATCCCTTATGAAATGTTTCTTTTTTTAGTTTCATTGAAGCTAAATTTTAGAAAAAAATGGAATTATTTGACAGAGATATGTATACCTTATTCTCCTCTAAGAGCAAATTTTCATGCTCTACTGAAATGGAAAATTAATTTATGAGTTTATGAATTTGGAATTGCCTTTACCAAATTCAATGATGCTCTCATTTCTACGAGACTAGGAAAAAATATATTTTAGAAAAAAATTTGCTTTGCTTTCAAGCAACCAAAATATTCAAGTCTAATGTTGGACTAAGGAGGCTAATTTTTGGTTTGTTTGAGAACTTGGGGCAAGTTCCATTGACTTCATAATTTGCATAAATCCTTTTGGATTGATGCCAATCAATTTAATCTATTTGTGAAGCTTTGTTTCACGTTACTCTAATATATATTTGAGAAGTTATAAGATTTTTTTGGATTTCAATGTCAAACCATGTAGTTTAAAATATGTTCTATAAATTAATAATTAATTTGATTTGGTTGTTTAGATTATTACTAATACATAGATGCTTGAACAATTCAAGTTCAATTAACTCCTAGAGTCTTATTGTCCCTAAGGGGGACAAAATGGACTTTGGTTGTATAGCCTAAATACTCATCATGATTTCCTGAAACCTTTTGTGAAGCTAGAAAAACACATTAACTTTTGGGGATTCTGATTTATATTTCAATCGGTGCCTGGGGTAAAAATTATGGCACTACAAGGGGAAAATACGGGTCAATGAGTAGTACAAAAAATATTACAAAAAATCAAAACAAAAATTTCAATTTTTTTTCCTTCAAATATTATATTTTTGTCTATATATTAAATTTTGATTCATTCTATTTGAACTACTGATAAGAAACTTAAGGATATTCTTGTTTTGGGAGCAATCTAAGCATCTTTTTGAAAAATTAACTTATAGGATTCATTTTTGAATGCAATTTTCACAATTAAAAAAAAATGTTTGACAAAATTAAGTTTGCTTGCTGGAACAACCTCTATTACCATTGGGATTATTGTGTTTTAATTCCATCTTAGAGCTAAAGGACCTTTGTCTCTTTGGGGGACAAATGCGTTTTCAAGCAGGTACCTATGGGCTGAAATTTTTTTGTGATTTTTTGAATTTTTTTTTGAAGATAGAAAACCCAATAAGCTTTGAAGGAAAATAATTTTTGTCACAATTGGTGCCTAGGAACAACAGTTATGACCAAATAAGCTCAAAACAGGGGACAAAGGGCAGCCCGGGCAGCAAATTTTTTTTTGCAAAAATTTGAATTTAAAAATAAAAATGTATTTTTTCTCATGGATTATATTTTTGTCTATCTGGAAAGCTTTGATTCATTTCATTTGGATTTGTTATGAGAAAGTTATGGACATTCTTGTTTTTTGGGCAGTTAGAGCATCTTCTTGAAAAAAATAACTTGTAGGATTCATTTTTGAATGAAATTTTTGAAATTTTTCAATTTTTTTTTCACGGTTTAATTTACTTTCTAGAACAATCTCACCATTGGGATTAGTGCATTTTAATTCCATCTAAAATATATGAATATTTTAGATTTTCCTTCTATCTTGTACCTACTTTTATTTAACAATTTGTTTAAGAATGATAATTAAGTTTTTTTGAATTTTTTCCCCCTAGACTCTCAATTCAATTCTCCACTACAAAGATTTAAAGCTCATAACTCTGTAGTGCAAAAAATTTAAGTTAAAAATGTTTAAAGTCAAAAAATCTAGTCCCGCAATGTGCTGAAAAACTTGTTTTTTCCACTTTAAATGCAAATATCTTACAATCTGAGCGATCAAAAATTTTGAAATTTTTTCCACACATTCTTATACTAGTTAGGTGTAAGATCCTGCGGTTAGATGTGCAAAAAAAAACATTTTTCAAAATTATTTACTCCTTACTTTAGAAATGGCAGTTTTGAGTGTTTTGGGGCAACAAAAAGGCCTTGGCCTTCAGGAGATAAGGAGAAAGTAGTAATGAATACCAATACAACAATTGTATTCCCCAACTTAGTTGAAATAAATGACATCAAGCTCCAATTCAGTATTTTTTGACAATCCTTGATATGTGTCTTTGTAACTATTGAAATGGTGTAGAATATTTTACACCATATCATATAGCGTATGGAATGATGTGGAATATTCTACATCATTCTGTCCAAGAGAGAGCAATCCTTCTCAATACTACCAAATGTTATGTAGGTTTGTAAGTTTCATACTTTTGAAAATTCATTTTTAAGATGTAAAGGATAAAATTTAACAGAGACACCCTTAGTCAAATCCAAGTCTCAACACACTAAAACACATGGTCATTTATATAGTATTTCTACTTTAACTAATGACTATTGTTATGAAATTAAAATTTGCATTTTTTTTTGTTAGAAGTGTTATCTTTTCTTTCTTGGCAATCTAGTTGTTAACATTTTTCTAAAAGTTGAGAAGAAAGAAAGGGTGACATGAGAGAATAAAAGGAGAGAAGATGAGTTAAAAAAAATAGTAAATCCTCAAATCTATGTTTTAGAATTTGTCCCTATAGAAGACAAAATGGATTTTGGGCAAGCTCCTATGGTCTCAATATTTTTCATAATTTTTTGAAACTTTTGTGAAGATAGAAAAAGACATTAGCTTTCTGAAAATAAATTTTATTTCAATTGGTGCTCAAAAAAAAGTTATTGCACAATAAGCCCAAATTTTAGTTTGCCGGGAAAAAAAAAAGACCCTACAAAAATTTAAAATAATTAATTTAAATTATTTATTTCTCGTAGAATGTATTTTTATCTACATGGGATACTTTCATCATTCCATTTGGATTTTTTATGTGAACATTGTGGACAGTCTCGTTTTTGGAGCAATTAAAGCTCCTTCTAGAAAAAATAACTTGTAGGATTCATTTTGAAATCATTTTTTACAATTTTTCATATAAAAAAGTTTCATAAGGTCTTGCTAGAACAATCTCACCATTGAGATTAGTATGTTTTAATTCCATCTTAGAACTATTCATGGTTTATTTTTTCCTTCAATTTTGAACTACTTACTAATTCCCTACTTACTAATTTTTTTTATTGAATAAAAACTAAGTATTTTTTAACTTTGTAGACTCTCAAACCAATTCTTTAGTATAAAAAAATAGAAATTCATAATCAATGGTGCAAAAAATTTAAGTTAAGAAGATTCAAAGCCCAAAAATCTAATATAATAAGGTGCAAAAAACCATGTTTTTTTCACTTTAAATGCAAATATCTTGCAATCTATCCAACCAAAGTTTCTTAAATTTCTTCCACACATTCTTACACTAGTCTAGTACAAGATCTTATAGTTGGAAAATAATTAATTAATTAATTTTTTTGCTCTTTGCAATAGAAATGGCAATTTTTAAAGTTTTTAAATGGAAAAATGACCTTGGGACCTAGAAGATTAAAAAACCAACCTCCAAGGGCTTGGTCTAAATTCATTTTGTACTATTGGAGGTGATCAATGGATGACAATATTGGCTCTTCATCACTATTCTTAACCCCTAGAGGACCGAGGCCTTTTTTCTGCCAAAAAACACTGAAAACTGCCATTTCTATAGCAAAGAATATAAAAAATAAAAAATTGTTTTTTTTTCACATCCAACCATAGGATCTTACAGCTAACTAGTATAAGAATGTGTGGAATTTTTTTTAGAATTTTTGACCGCACAGATTGCAAGATATTTGCATTTAAAGTGAAAAAAACAAGTTTTTCAGCACATTGCGGGACTAGATTTTTTGACTTTAAACATTTTTAACTTAAAATTTTTGCACTACAGAGTTTTGAGCTTTTATTTTTTATAGTGGAGAATTGAGTTGAGAGTCTAGAAAAAAAATAATATTAAAAAAAATTTAATTATCATTCTTAACAAAATTGTTAAGTAGATGTAGGTACAAGATAGAAGGAAAATCTAAAACATTCACATATTTTAGATGGAATTAAAATGCACTAATCCCAATGGTGAGATTGTTCTAACAAGTAAATCAGACCATCCAAAAAAAAAAAATTTGAAAAATTTGAAAAATTGCATTCAGAAATGAATCCCAAAGTTATTTTTTTCAAGAAGATGCTTTAACTGCCCGAAAAACAAGAATGTCCATAACTTTCTCACAACATATCCAAATGAAATGAATCAAAGCTTTCCGGAAAGCCAAAAATATAATCTATGAGAAAAAAAATATTTAAAAAAAAAATTCAAATTTTTGTCCCTTTTTTTTTTGCTGCCCGAGCTGCCCCCCGCAGCCTGTTTTGAGCTTATATGGTCATAACTTTTTTTCCCGGGCACCGATTGTGAAAAAAATTATATTCCCTTGAAGCTAATCAGTTTTTCTACCTCCAAAAAAAGTTTCAAAAAATCAGAAGAAAATTTCAGCCTGTAGGTACCTGCCCGAAGACGCATTTGTCCCCCGTAGGGACAATGGTCCTTTAGGGGTTAACCCTTAAAGGACGGATGGATGACCATGAAAAACATCCATTTTTGAACAGTGAGAGTCCTTCGTATAAAAAAAATCCAAAAGCACTCATTGGAAGTCAAGCTACTGTAGAAGTTCTTCACTTTTTACACAAAATTCCAAGGATGAATAATTGCACCTTTATCATATATCATTAAAAAAATACCCCCCATTGCAATAGTATTGATGCAGTATAGTTTCAATGGTGACGTAGCATAGTATTAAAATCATATTGTTGCAGTGTTGCCTTAGTATTGCAATAGTATTGTTTCAAAGAATAGAGTTTATTATTATTGAAACTATATTGTTGCAGTACTAAAGCAGTACTACAACAATATGATTTCAATACTATATTGCGTAACCATTGAAACTACTGAATCTATACTACATCTATATTGTTGCAACGGGGGGATTTTTCCTAATATACATAGGAGAATTCCTTGTCATTCATTGGACGCCAAACGTCCGCATCGTTGTTTATGGGTTAACCAAGAGCCAAGATCAAAAAATTTATCTCCACTAGCTCTTGGCCACCACATCGAAATGGTTATGTAGGGCTTGTTTCCACCCAAAAACTTTGGATTGGAGCCTAAAGAAATGAAGTATTTTGATTGGGTCTTTGCTTTGATTTTGAATCCATAGCTATCTTCCAATCAAAACACTCCGTTTTTTTGGGCTCCTATCTAAACTATTTATCACAAAGACATACCACTCAACCCTGGTTGTAGTTGTGACGTCATAACCTTCGTGGTGTCCAATAGTGGCATTGTCCGATTGGGCATCCTTATTCTCATGCTGACTAATTATTCACCCATACTAAATAACCATTTCGGTGCCTCACTGTAGCGCATACCCTAGCAGCGCCCTTGACCAAGTCCTCCCGCTCCCACGGCATTCTTCCGTCTGTTTTTCCTTTGCATTGTCCGCATCGTTCCCGTTTTTTGAGATTCAGCCATTTTAGGTTTCCGTCGCAGAGATCCCTGGCTCCCCTGGCTAGCTTACCTTAGCTGAGCTCATTGGTTTTCCATTTCACTTCTTCCGTTTTCTCCGATACTAACCGAAACTTCAGCCGAGCGCCGAACAAACACTATTGTCGGTAGGACTTGTCGTGAAGTTTTTTGTTTTAGATGTTGCGGAGACGCGGGAAGGAGTCGCGTGCAGTGACCGGAGCCGGAGTGTAGTGCAGCAGCAATCATGTTTACCAATGTCTTCCGGATTGTGAGATTTGCGCTTCCATTTTTTTCTAGTCAAGTTTTTGACTGTTTAGGGGAGATTTTGAGAAATCGTAGTGTGCTACTATAGTGTGGAATTGAATCTATTTCGCCATTTTCAAGTGATTTCAAGTGAGAGCTTGAGGTTTCTAGTATTTTCATAGGAGGAAGTGAAGTGAGTGTTGAATTTTGAGAGGCTTTTGGTCACTTGAATTTTATGACCTAGTGGAGACTGGATTGTTTGTTTGTTACTTGGAGAAGGAAGGAGTGGGTGGTTTAAGAAAAAAAATGAGAGAATGATGTTGTGAGTAGTTTGAGTTCTAATTAATTCAATGTTTAGTGGAGTAACAAGGGAGACAGGAGAGATGCACGCATTCTTGGAGGTGGAGAATCTAGTCAAAGTTTGTTTTAGGGGTTTATTGGTGGTGGCTTTTTGATTTGTAGGGAGGATTGCAGCAAGTGTCATGGTTTCAATTTCTTGCAGAGGGAGATGTTCTTCCTTCCACCAATCTGGCCAGGTTCGTGCGTGAGTTGATTGGTTTCATGACCAGTGGCATTTTTTTCGGCTTGCTCACTTTGTCAAGAAATATTTTAGACCTAGAATGATTTAAATGAGTTTTAGTTACTTGATTACCTGGTTCATAGTTTAGTACACTTCGGTTTTGAGTTTTTATCTACTTGATAAGGGTAGAGCCTCTAAGGATTCTTTTTTGGGAATAGAAGTTGCACAGTACTTATTCTGGTGGTGAACCGTCTAAATATTGTACTCTATAGGGTTTGGGTCATTTCTTTGGTGGCATTGGTTGACAGGAAGGAGAGATCGCTGCAAGACATGGCTGCAATGCAGGTGATGAGGGCGCACATGTGGCTTCAAGAGTCAGGCAATTTGAGTAGTTGGACTCTTTTAGGTATTATCCTTTTCTTACCTTAGACCAAGGAGTGAGACTGTGAATCGTTGATATTAGAGAACCCTTTGGGCTGTTTGAGAGGTTTGTCTATTTTAGAATTGAACTTTTAAATGTAGGTTTAATCTCTTTCCAAGAAGACCCCTATGCACTAAAATATGTAGAATTTGGATACTGTTGTCCGAATAAATTATGAATCTTTAAAGTTTTTCTCATTAGGCGAGTAAAACTTAGGGTAGTCTTTGACTCCTCAGCTGTTGTTCATGGTTTTTATTCACTAGATTCTAAATATTTACTTTCACTAGCACTAACATTTTACTCCAATTGTGACCTATTCATGTCAAAACATCTCCAGATTCACGACCTTATTTTGAACTACTTGTAGATGACTATAGAGGCCACAATTTATCTATCGAAAAATATAATCTTTTAGTCTTTTCTTTGGTTTAGCAACTCAAGTTGTTGATTGATTGAAGACCTTGTTGCTGTGCAGATGACAAAGTAAAGCTTTGGCTGTTCTTACCAGGGCGACATGATAGCCTCAACCCTGTGGTTCATGCCGCAGTTTCTGGTCTTAAAGGTTAGCCTACATGATAATGGCAAATTGGAGTGTATATGTCATCCTACCACAATACGTATACACACTTTTTACCTTGATATTTATATTTGCTTTCTGAGGTCTTCGATTCAAGCACTCCTTGATTTTGATCCTCTTTGATGTGAACAGTGGTTGGGTCTGGACTGTGGCGTGCTCCTGGAGAATGCACTGAAATTGGTTATGCCTTGGACCAAGCATTACGAAATCGAATCGAGAAGTAAGAATTGTGAAGTGCCACTTGATGAGGAATATGTTTTTAAGTTGTATCATCAAGATGTGCATGCTTTTGAGACTATTTCGTTAATACTTGTTTTGCAATTCAAATCTGGCTTCCCTTTGGTAGTCTGTGACTGAGCTATTTCTTTGTTTGGCAGACACTTAGGTTCCATAACAAGGAACTAAGCTAGACCAGATATTCAAATACTTGTGTATGTTCTCATTTAGTATGTGCTTGGAATATAACAATAAAATATTGGTATGATGCAGAGGATTCAAGAGTGTGTCTTACGTTCGATTTGGAGATGTGTTTGTCAAGTGTCTGCGGCAAAGTACCAACGAACTGAATTTGAGGTAAGACCATGCGCCAGTTATATCTTCGACTCCACTTGGATTCAATCACGAAACTTAGAGTATTTATTTTGAACTGAGAATCTTGCTGAATGCCATTTATAAGGTCTGTACACTATTGCAAACCTCACGTTACTAATATTTGAACCTGGCACATAGTTTGGAATATGGATGATGTCATCTCTGTGTGGAATTCTTCACGAATCTGGCCCTTACAGTTTTTCGTTATGATATACTCCCTCCGTCTCGAAATAAATCCGGGGTTTCTTAGAAATGGCTAGATTAATGCATGAATTGTTCCTATTTTCAAGGGATTGCGGAGACATTGTAGCTTCTACTAAACCCCACTAGATGTGAAAAAATGGAAGTTAAAAGTGAAGCAGCGCATGTTGAAAACAAGCGGTGAAAGTGAATTTTTTTTGTCCTTTTTGAAATTGCTCCAGTGGTATTAATTTTGATCATTCTTCGAGCAATGTTGGTGCAATGATGTTCATTGATGTCTATTGTATTCAATTCTAACAATATTTTGTGATTCAACTCCAAGAAATTCTCAACAAGAGATTTGTTAGTAGCTGTTTTTGTACAGTTTTGGGTTGAGTTTTTTGCCGTTGATTGGTTAGAAGTTGCGTTTTGATTCCCTTTGCAACGATTGAATTGCTATAAAGTCTTCGGAGTGTGACATCTACAAATTCTTTTGCTTCAGGGTGTTTGAACTAGCTTCAGTTGTTGTCCATCAAGTTGTAGAGAGCCAATTTGAGACAAGTATATTTGGAAAACCCTGGATTTATTTCGAGACAGAGGGAGTAATTCTTTTTGGTTTGTATTGACCACTGGATATTTATTTTGAATATTTTTCATGTTTAAGGGGAAGGTAACTACGCCTTATTGCAATATAGTGACCTTTCCCTATAGTGACCCCTGTAGATTTTTCCTAAAATGTCCATGCACATGCACGCTTGAGGGTTGATTTTGGGTACGTATATGATCATCACTTTGAATATTCATAGTTTATTGGCACGGTGTTCAAGTAATGCAAGCTAAGATGCGTACGAATCCTCTTTCAAGTGCCAAAAAGGCCTAACAGGAATTAAGACAGTTTTGTACTAGGAACTTTGCTCAGATCCTTCTTTGGGTGCTGTTTTGTGCACATACCTTAACTTCCGGAACCAGTTTGACCCTATTATTGGGACTAGAATATTCACAAATGCATGACCGTATGGTTTCTTAAGCACGGCTTACAATTTCTTGTGTGTTGCTGGCTTCCCCTGTGTGTTCAGGAAGTCACTCTTCAGCTGCGAGCTAGTATTTACATCAAGCAACGACGCCATCTTTGTGCATGTATTGGTGCGCCGAAAGTGCGTAGAGAACCTTGTGAGGCACTCTTGATTAAGCTAGAAGTTTCCGTGATCTTGTCGTAGACTGAAGTGTTGCAATGGTTTTGAGTGTGTTGTGTGCAAATTAAGGATAAGTGAGTGCAAGAATAGGGGATTATCGGAAATATATTTTGCAGTGCAATTTCTGTAGTCCATGTATACTTGTAGAATTGGAGATGTGTATAGCTGCAGAACTGACATCTGGTTTGTGCACTACATCGCAGGAGAGTTCGGCAGCTTGTAATTAGTGATTTGCAAGCGGCACTTGCTCAGCAGAGATCCAACTCGGGTTTGGGTGACAAGAGTCTTGCAGGTCTCCTTGTTCTTTCTTATGATAATTGGTTCTGGGTTAAACCTCTGCTTGTAAGTTAGTTTTATAAATGTTTTTTAATTTGATAGGGTTTTGGTGGCTGCCTTTTGATCAAGCAAAGTTTGTCTTCGCAGTTATTGTGGCCCCGAACGGGTTATCTGGTCGTCTCAGTGGATGCTCTCCAGATGATCTGGTGACACAGCTGTACAAAAGGTAAACTACAGTTTTTTTGGAAAATCGTTATCAAGACAGACTTAAGCATAAGCACCAAACTCAAATCACAAGCATTTAACAAAATTGTTGAAATATAACTGTCCATGCTATCGTGATGATGTGCCTGTATTGTGAGATGGTGCTTTTTATTTTGGTCTGTTACTTTGAGCCTAGCTTGCCGTGCCTTCGCAATTGTAAAGCACCTGCTGAGCGTCATGCCAGCTACATAGATGTAATCTCGTATCATACTGGGGAGGACTGCAGATGCTGAGATGGCTGGCGTGATACCTGCGTACGTTTCCACTCATGCTGATTAGGGTACTATAAATTGCCCCCTTGCAGCAAGTCACAGGCATACGAAGCATCCTCCCTCCCGTTCCATGTGGTTGGATCTACAGCAGCAGGTGGCTCATCTTCAGTGCAACCATGCTTTGCAGAAGTAATGTTGGAACAACTAACAAGCAGCGCGAAATCAACAAAGCTTTCTTCTGCTCCTGAGGTGAGTAGTCTCGACTACAAGGTTCTGCTACTGGATCGAAATTCATACATTTTGTCGGCAATGTTTAGTCGTCAGAGGACTTTAACATTGGACGTTATCGTGGCTTGTTTCGAATGGTTTGGACAGGTTACAGAGACTGAGTTACCTGGAAAGGGAAGCAACGGAGTAGACCCTGGACATGTTTTGATCTATCCATTGGACGCAGTGCTTGTACCTATGCGACCGGTGGTACCCAGCCATCCGTTTATCCGAAGGTTTCTATCTCACTGGAACTTTTTTACTTGCTGAATTGCGCTCTGGTTGCTTATGTGAAATTTTGACAAGTTTTTTACGTCCTCAGATGTTGGTTTCAAGAGTGGGCTGGCACAGCTTGGTTGGAAGATGGGATCAATGATGAATGTCGACCTTCAACGAGGTTTGTAATCTCCTTTACTTGTCACGAGCACAATTTGCCTGGAATCAGAATTCGGTTAAGCTCGAAATTTTTGTGTTTTAACCCCTGAGTTCCCAAGCTAAATATAACAAGTCCTCTTTGCGCAGTAAATTGTTGAAGTATGGTTAAAGTCCACTTCAAAATATATCTCTATTGTTAAAAATTGTAGGGTATGATTTCTAATTTCCATTGGTATGTTGTGTTACCTTCCTTGAAGACCTTAAATGATTTAGTTCAATTCCTATAGATATGGAAGTGACCACTTTTGACCATTTGGGCACTTCAGAGGTTGGAGTTACTAATTCGACGGTATCTCTTTTATAAGTTCGCCTTATGTCTGTTTTTGCAGCAAATACGGGCTCGATGATGGGGATAGCAGAGAGAAGTCAACAATTACTGGGTTCGGTGCTAATGGTTCTGTTCCTGGTCTCAGCAGTGGGCCTGGCACAAGCAGTTATAGCAGTGGAGGCAGCAGCAGCAGCAGCCAAGGAAGTAGTGGTACTTCCAGTTCTAGTGATGTTGACGGAGACGGTAAGACATCTAATGATTTTTCTCATCCCACGTTGAAGTTAGGATCTGCTAAGTTTTCATTGTTCGAACAGATTGCGACCTACTTTCATGAACGAAGTTGCATCTATTTTCTTGTTTATATCGTGTAGAACAGGGTTTTCAAGAACTTTTAGTTTAGGAGAGTTCTTCGAATGATCACTATGACCATTGGGAGACCTTTCCATGATTCATAATGGAGATTCTCATTATGATACTGCTCTAAAGTTCTTGAAAGTTCACTGAAAACTGTGTTCAGCTTAGCATCAACGTATCTGCCACGTAACTCCGACCTTGCAAGCTTTTGTTACTAGGTTCTTCTTCGTTTGCTTGGGCATCTGTGCAATTGTTTGAACATTGTCTTCCCACCTCTTTGGCTGTTGAATGGCTGTCCACTTTTCCCTTCACGAGGAGTCCCATCTTCGAAACTGACCATGTAACTGTATACAGGTTTGCGAGATGTAGAAGCTGATGGAGACTCTTTAGGTAGTAAGGCACCTGGAGTGTTAAATTCAAAACACAATGACATGCGTGCCCCTGCCACTTCATTGCAGGGTTTGGATATGGATACTGGGGATATGAAAAACTCTCATGGTGCTTATTCACAGGTGGGATTGCCAAACATTCTCAGCTGATTCCCAAAAATGAATATTTGATCACGTGCTCAACTTAGATTTGCAATTTTTAGAGGTTTCCTATACTCTAATCTAGATATCAAGCTTCTCAGTAAAATTAGACTATTTGTAGAATTTTTAAATAGCCTTCACAAGGAAAATCTTTGCCATGATTCATAGGGAGGTCTCCCTGTGTTCACAGTGATCAAAGACCTCTTCATGTAACATAAGGTTGCTTTTGTTCAATCGCTTCAACCGTAAGGAGACCTCCCTATGACTCAGAGGAACGATTCACATTATGATGATGTCTACAGTTTCTCAAAAAAAAGTACCTGTACTGGAAACCTTGTAACTTTATCGAGGCAGAATATTGAGGAAGGAGCATATCTACTGTAGACACGACGCAAATCATCAATCTGTGACTTGCTATTGTCAGTAGAGCAAAAGGTATTACATTGTGACCAAAAATTCCTCAGTGTCCAGTGTCTGAAGGAATGATTGTTGGGCATGCAGGGCACCAAGAGAGGGCGCCAGAACGCGAAGGCGGCTGCTTTCGACCCTCCTGCAAAAGCTCTAAAACGGTCGAACAGCATTGGTAACGACCCTCTAGGTCTTCTCGATACGCCAACTAATGAGAAAAAAGGATCAGGATATTTGGGAGAGTCGAGCGGCTTTGGGGGCGGTATGTCAGGAATCATGGGAGCTGGAACTCCAAGAGGAGGGGGTAGCCAGCTGGGCAATCCTTGGGATCAGTGGGCTGATGATGGCGGCTTTGGAATGGGTCTCGGCATGGACATACAAAGTGATGCAGACATTCTCGCTGAGTTTGGAGATTTTGGAGATTTTTTTGAAGACGATGGACTTGGATTTGGCGAGGTGAGCAATCTTGTAAGCAAAACCACACTAGGACGCTTTCCATCCTATGAACCTCTTGAATTTTGTGACTTTGGAACTAATAGTGAATTGTAGTGACTTTGAAAAATTAATTTCTATTGTTCAGAATTGTCGGGTATGATTTTTGCTTTCTATCGTTACGTTGTGTTATCTTCCTTGAAGCTTCCTAAATGATTCATTTCAACTCCTGTAGAATACTGTAGCGGCCACTTTTGGTCGTTTTGGGAACTTAGGAGTTAAATCTTCGTGGAAAGAAGTTGAAGAATTAGCATCGAGCCTGATATTTTATAAGGCATGTTGGGTTTCGAAGTTATTCTTAGTAATCTAATGACTAATTTGCTTTGGAGACGAATACCTGCTGTAATTTTTTTCAACTTTTCCATCTTCAATATATAAGATAAATATCATAAAATTTCAAAAGATGTTTTAAATCTATTTCTTACCCTAAATCCGAAGATTCTTTCAGCTACAGTAGGTCCTAGCAATCTGATGTACTCTGTTGGTTTTGCAGCCCCCCGACACAGCAGAGTCGCAAGCACTTATGTTCTCTCTGCCTGACTACGGAGAAGTCACTCAGACGCCAGGCACGGCCCCTCTGATGGATGCATCCGACCCAATGGTGCTTCCGATTCTTGATTTTCCTTTGTTAGATCAGAGCATGGATCTTTTAAGCGACATGAAACCTATGGACGTACAACCTCAAGCTCCACCAATTAGTGGACTTGCATTATCTCCTCCACCTCAAGCTCCTGCTATCAACTTACGACTGAAGTCTGAAGCCTTGCTATGCTTTGCTTCCGGCTTCGAGCCTGTGGACTTGACGAGTGTGCCAGACGTAGCCATGACTGCTATCAGGTTTGCTCGCAACGTGCATTCTCAGCATTTGAATCTATTACAAGTCATGAATAGTGGTGGTGATTTGCGAGAGTCGTGAAGGTAGTTAACTCCTGAAGGGCCAAGAAATCTTTATTTTATAGCAGTTTTGTGTAGGGCATATGGGGACTTTCCTTTGTCCAATTTTTATTTATTTTTAATGCAGGGTTCTTCAGTGATATAAAATTTAGTCCCATTTTAATTGAATTTTGGACAGTTGGTCGTTTTCAAACCTTGATCCCTTGGGGGTTAAATGTGGGGATAAAAACCTTATTGTGGGTATCATAGTCAGATTTGGATTTATTTTTCATGTACTTCTTGGCTTTGCGTATATTTACAAGAGAAGTGCTGTTTGCTGCAGGGATCCATATGTACCAGCGTCTAAAAAAGCGATGGTGGAGTCTGTGAAGAAGGAGGCATATGTGTACACAGCAATACCAATCACCTACACCAACTTTGAAAGAATCGACACAGGAAAAGACGAGCAAGGGAACACCAAATCTCCGAACGAGTCTGGCGAGTCGAAAAGGAAGAAGGAGCTTACTGCTGACTACATTATTGTCACAAGTTCAAGGCAGGCGACTCTGGATGGCAAGTCTGCTGATGACACGGGGCCAGATAGAGTTGTACCAGTGGATGCCACTGGTGGGAATGTGTTCCAGGTTCCAATTCAATCGCCATCCACAATGAATCAGAAAGAGAACACGAAATCATCCCTTCGTTCACCCGTGGCTGCATTGGCAACTGAGTTAGAGTGTGCTCTACTGAAAGTGATGATATGTCGGGACCAAGATTCGTCGTCATCTGTCTCTGCAAACTCCGGCGTGGCCAGCCCTGCAAATGAGGCTGCCAGATACTCTCCCATGCCCTCTAAAGATAGTGGCTCTGATATCACTCAGGTATAGCTCCTATACTGAGCATTATCTTTCAATGTGATATGTTGGAACTTTTCTACCAGTTTTTTGCAGTCGATTTTAATTTTCACTTGTTCTTTAACCGACTAACATATTATCCAGATTTTCCCCAAAAGTTCCATTCAATACCAATCTCATTTACTTTTAGAGGGGTTGAAATGCAACTTTTTGCCAGATTTCTCTGTGTATTTGGTAGGATTTGACACGTTTTGCCTAGAGTGCTTCGACAAATCGGTACATTAAATAGACGACGTCAAAAACCTGATAATATTTTTCAAGGGCTGATGTTCTTAAATGAAAAAATGGGCTCACTTTGAGGGTTACCATTCAGGTGAGATACAAGAGATTGGTTTAATGAAGCTGGTCAAGGTTGCAAGCTTATTGTTAGCATTTTAGAATTGGCGTTGTGAAGATCTGCATCCTGAATCTATCGGTAACTATATTTATATGAGCCCCATGTAGTTTCAGTTACTCATTATTATACTCTGAAGGACCAACGATTCATGGTTAAAAAACGACCAATCCTATTGATTATATGATAAAAATAATGGAATTCTGGTAGTGTCATATTTTATATGTTTAGAATCACTGGAGGTATAGTGTGGGCCAAAAAAAATAATATAATTGAACAAAAGGAGTCTCTATATGACCTACTCAAAACCATGAAGTCCAATTGTTGTTATGGATACACTTGTTTGAAACTAAAATCGTTTTCTTTTCGGACTCTAATTTTCTTACTTGTGATTTCAACAGGTGCAATCTGACACACCTGCAAGACCTCAACTAGAGCGTCGAAAAAAGGTGCCGGAGCGAATCGCGGGCCATGCAGAAGATGACTTGCTGGACGGTGGCAGTCGAGTTGCAGAGGTCGGTGTGTGGCGTCCTGTGGGGGTTCCAAAGCCATCCACCAACATCACCTCAAACACGCCAGATTATCGATTAGGAGTCTCCAACACCACCTCCCCTATAGACCCAACTGTGGACGACACAGCCATGGACAGGCAGAGTCATTGGCATGAGCTTCTCGAAGCTATTCCTCTGTTGGCACAGCAAGCTTCCATAGCAGTAGACGTCTCCTTGGATGGGCAGTACGAGGATGGGCCTTTTGGATGGCTAGCTGCCCAAGAGGTTAAGAAACAGCAAAGGAAACGTAGATCAGATGGTAGCCTAGCAGGTGGTATGCTGTCCTCGAGCAGGTTCCTTGACCATTCAGGAATGGAGATCATGGATCCTTTGTCAGCTGAGATTTCAGCAGCGACAGCAGCCAGCCTTCTCCAGTCGGATGTGAGAGTGGCAATCTCGAACGCATTTGGGGATACTGCTGCCGATGGACCCTTGGGTTTGGTGGATTGGTGTAAAGGTTGTGTACAAGGCTCAGATGGTGGAGTTTGTGCAGAGAGTACTAATACAGATTCAAGAGAAGTAAATAGTACTGTCACTGCTGTTGGTGAATCTATGACTCCTCAGTCTGGGAAGGGGACTGATATGGAAGATATGAGACGGAATAGTAGCAGCAGCCGTGCTATCGACTCGTCCTCTCTCTCGGATCAGACTGAAGCCTCGCAACGGAGAGGATTTAGTGAGGATTCGGGAGTTACGCATGGTGATGCTTTGGGGCTCAATACTGAGTCCGCTGTTCTTGCTCTTCCCACACCCTCTCTGCTTGTTGGGTAAGTTTATGGGATTCTCTTTGCAATACTGGAGTGCTATTTGTTGTTTAGGGTGTTCCTTATTTTCTCTGCTGTTTGAAAGCACTGCTAGTTTGACCAACAGTTTTCTGTTGCTGAAATATTCATTGCAGCTATCAGGATGATTGGTTGAAAACTTCTTCTGGTGCACTCCATCTCTGGGAGAAGGCTCCGCTCGAACCCTATGCGCTTGCAAAGCAGGTATTCTAGACAGTGATTGCATGCCTGGCATTGAAATAAATTGCTCCAAAAGTGGGCTAGTTCTTTAGTGTTTTAGTGCTCCTGATTCTTTTTCTGCTACAGTAGCGAGTGTGCGAAACTGTATATTACCCTAGAGTGTTATGATATGTGGATAATTTCATTTGAATTTGTACCGTTTGGTTTGATACTTGAAGGGCAAGCATTTCATTTAGTAAAATGCATCGCAAAAGTAGTCTACCTAAATTACCAATTATTTGCTGCTGAGAAAACTTAGACTAACTTCTGGTGTGGAATAAAATATTCTTAGGGAAACATATTATCTTTCCCCCTGATCGTACTATTCAGGCTGAATCGATTTCTTTGATGGGCATGACAATAGCTCTCTTTTGTTGTCCAGGTGAATTATCATGTTTTGTGTTTAGCTTCGGAGCCGTTAGTCACTGCTGCTGTGGATTTCTTTCAGCAACTAAGCTCGGGTGAGTCTTTGGAGATTTTCTACGTACTGATAGGCCCTATTTTATCATCTTGCTTGATCAGTTTTTAGAATATATGCATGACGATGTTGCTCCGAGTATCTGAATTTGAAGTGCTTTTGTTACTCTTGTTGCAAATTTTTCTACAAGTATTCACCGTCTGCCCGTAATTCTCAATGTGTTCGTTGTGGTCGCCTTCGATGCAGTGTATGAAGTGTGTCGGCTGGGTTCTCATATGCCTTCAGGAGCGGCTGCTGGGCAATCTGTGCCAATCACCAGTTCCAGTAAACAGGGTCTGCCTGGCTTTACTCTTGTGGATATAGCTGGAGTATCACACTCACCAGCAGTACGTGGGGAGTTTGTCAATGCATCCAACTATAGCCTGGCTAAGGCTTTTGCAGCCGACATGGCTTCGAATTGGAATATGGGTGAATTTAGAAAGGCTCTCGTCAAAGTTTGTAAGGAACTTCCTATTTCATCTGGATCCTCAGCAAGTCAGCGGGAGCCAGAGCAAGGTCCATGCACAGTGAGTTCTCTCTTACCATCTGCATCTAAAACAGAATAGTTTGAAGGAACTCTCATATTTGAAAAGCGTCCATAGATCTAACCCCTAAAGGAGCAAGAGGCTAAATTGTTTCTTTTTCATCTCGTGTTCTTTTCATGAAGTTTGAGTTGGTCATATGGCGACTGTCGTGTGTTCAATATTTTATTGTTTGACCAACACCTGCAATGTTTCTCATTGAATTTGGTGCTATAGAATTTGGCCCCAACGGAATCTTATTTTTCACATTATGACCTATCAACTTGTCATTTTAAAACCAAGAATCGACTTTTTTGACCTGAATCAATTTAGTTGTCCTTTAGAGACTAACTTTGGTCCACTCTTTTCCAGGTTGTTTATGTTGTGTGCCCTGTTTCGGATCCTGCTGGGATCCTGCAAACCATGGTTGATGCTTGTTCAAGCTTAGGCTCTGCAATATCAGGTGCAGATTCTCAACGCCATGGGATAACAACAGGAATACCAGGAGAAGACGGCCTACCGTCCAGCATCTTGGGCTTTTCAATCCCTCGGTTTGCTCTCCAGTTGGTTACTGCTGAAACTATATTTAAGAATAGTGGGCCCCAAGCATCCACTGTCGATGTTTTGAAAGAGGTTGCTTTGGGTGTGTACAACAAAGTCCGTCGCATTCCACGTAAATCCCAAAGGGCAGAATCGCTACAGATTGCTTCTGGTCCACGTGGTCAAGCTGGAAATGCTGGTGGCTCTTCAGTACTGCAAACGAATGCTGCCTCTATGCCGGGGCTTTGGAAGGACTGTAGTAGTCAACGAAGCAGTGGGAATGCTTCCATGGCAATGAATTCCAGCAACAACCACTTGTGGGAAGGCGGATGGAAACCCTCAATGCAAACGGATCTAGGTATTGTGAACTCACGCCCCCAAGAAAATCGTAGTTTGTGCTGGTAATCACTGCCGAGGAGAAACTCAGCACACCTTTTTAGTAAGATTTACTATTTGCATCACTTTTTAACATATGTAGGAGTGTGTTTCTTGAGAGATCATTATGGAGCAGTGGAGGGATAGTTTGGTTACTACAGGAACCAAATCTGTTGAGAAAAAGTTGCTTTACCACTATTTATGATGATTTTTCATGCGATCATTCAAAAGTGGGAGATTGTAGACCACTATTGAAGGGACAGTAGAGAACCCATAGCCATTCGAAGATCAGTGACCATAGACATCTGGCCAAGTCATACTGACACCACTTGCTAAAAAACTCCAAGCAATTGTATGAAAAGATGAGTTCCTGTCAGTAAACGAGACGAGATCAATTACCTAAGGGTTTAAGTATCTTCTACCTCATAGTTGAATTATAGGAAGTTCTCTATATGATCAATGTGACCATATGGAGACCTCCTCATGAATCACTAAAAAGATCCTCGTTATGACGTCGTCTAAAAGTTAATGAAACAATCAAATTGTACTGAAAACACAGCTCATGCGAATGTGATGCAGGGACCGGGACCACTTTGCCAGAAACCACACTTGAGAAAACAAGGTACCTTTATGAGCCGGCATACATTCTGGCCAGATCTGGCGCTCAAGCTCCAGCACGAGCCTTATGCTCCAGCGATGCCACCCGTGACACCATGCCTGCAAACAGGACCACCCCTGGCGTTGGCACTAGTGGTGGTGGTGGCCCTGACATCGACTCCACTGCAACAACGGAAAGACTAGAAGGGGATCCAAGTGGTGCAACTGCTCAACTGGCCGCCGATCTTCACTGTTGCTACAGTTGGTCCGGGGACTGGAACTGGTTGGTGTCTGTGTGGACAGATGCTCGAGGGGAGCTTCTGGAT